>CM060903.1:298284313-299653479 GCA_030737815.1 Allium fistulosum
ATAGCAAAAATGACAGAGTTTCTATGCAAAGAGAAGAACAGGATCCTCTTTTGGTTGCCATAGGACTGCCATTTATAGGTGTAGATCCAAAAATATTCACCTCAAAACCTAGAATACCTCTTCTCGTGCGTAGGTGGGCCCACATGATCGATCCAAATTGATTTGGGATCAATCCAAGTGCAATTCGTATTGATCCCAAAATGGTCCAATCAAGCTGGGATCGATCACGAACACTCTTTGGCGCATCAGGAAGCTCCTGTGAAAATTTCATAGCATTTGGAATTGTAGAATGAGAGTTATGATCGATCAAAAATTGAGTTTACATGAAGGCCGAATGATTCGTCTCGATTAGCTTGCCTCGATCCCCTTCGTATCCATTCTATCCCCGTATCCATAGTCGTGGCCTTCGCATCGACTCGAGTTCCATGCCTACATCCATGTTGAGCGCTTTATCGCTTGACCAACTCCACTACCTCGTATCCATGCTTCGCATCCATCGGCATGTGCTTCTTCGTATCCATCGACCGACCCTTTTTCGTATCCATCCCTTCTTTGTATCGATCTGAGCCACACTCAAGTCCATGCTGTTCGTATCAATCATATTCCATTGCCTTATGTCCATCACATCGTACTGATTTAAGTCATGTTCGTATCCATACTCTTTGTATCGATCCAAGCTTCATCTCTTCGTATCAATTACTTATAGATCGGTACGAAATGCTTCCTGCCACCTTGTTTGTATCCATCATTGAGTGCCCTAGAAACACTTGCCTTCATATCCATCAGACCCGCTTCCATGCAGACCTTTCGTATCGATCAATGTTGATGGATACGAGATCCATCGGTCCGATCGATCCAAACCAATTACCACTACGATCGATACGAAGGTATCGATCCCAGAACCATTTCTCACCAACATTGATCCATCCATATCTCGAGCATACGAACTCCGACTGACCTGAAACTTTAAATGTAGCCTCTCCTAGCCTTGTTCATCATTCGTGATCGATTCCACCTTGATTGGAGCTCGGTCCAATTTTGACGGTATCTATCATAGCTTTGTTTCCAATCGATCTCCAATCCTGATATCCATCCTTTCCAGCCAATTTGTTGGTATCCCAGCCTTGACCAAAAGGCGGGGTAACATTTTCCCCCTAAAACATGCCTTGCGGTAGGAAGGCGTGTTTTGAATAGCTTTAAATCCGACATCCAAAGTCCATATTCCATCCATAGCCATTCTATATGGGTTCCATATCCTTATTTAGATTCGCGACTGCTCTGAGTCGATATCCGATTCTGAATCCAGTAACCAAATCCTTAGCCAATTCCATACCCATCAAACCCGACAACCGAGTTCTAATCCGTCCATATCCAGTGACCAATAACTAAATCCACGACCTCTCCGGGTCGATATCCTAATCCAGGACAGCTCCTGGCCCTTAGCCAAATCCATAGCTGTTCATAGCCAATATCTAAATCCATAACCTTTTCGGGTTCTTGCCAAGCGCAATCCACACTCGACGACCTATATTAAGCAACGCCTTGGTATTCTTGGTTTAGTGTCACTGAACATAGAGTATTGCATGGCTTAAGTCCTAAGCCGAATCCTGGTCGCTCCGGACCCTTATCGAGCATAATCCATACTTGACGGCCTGAATAAGCCGATTCGCCATGTTCGGGCGAAGCGAATTACCCCTTTCCAGGCATAATCCATACCCGACTACCATTTACCAAAAAGCAGATAAAAATTCAATCAAAATCCAATTCGAAATCCAGATTAAATCAGAAAACCAAAAATCCATACCAGAAATCCAAACTAATATCTAAACTGGAAAACAAGCATCCAAACCAAAGTCCAAACCAGAAAGCAAACAAAACCAGGAGTTCAAACCAAACTCCGAAACCAAACCAGAAAAAAGCAAATGTCCAACCAGAAAAGAAAAAGCAGATTTCACAAACTAGAGCGTCATGGTTTATTATCATCTCAAAGCATGCCTAGGGGCTATCTCTGTCCCCGTACATGAGTAAGTGACTTGGTCGTTTGCCCAGAGTTTGCTACTTATTCCATATCATCCCTGTCAGTTGATAACCAATCGACCATCATTCATGGGCCTCGTGCCATCGTCGTTTGGGTTAGACGGTGGCTGCTCCTGTTCCACCGATGCATTACGAGTCCCGACATATTGCCGCAGCTGACCACTCCTTACATGCTCCTCGATTATATCCTTTAGATGCCTGCAGATGTTGGTATCATGCCCGTCCAGGTCATGAAAGAGACAGTGCCTTCCTGATGCCCTCTCGTGTTCCGAGGGTTCTCTCCTTGCCGGCCTTCGGTAGGGAAGGTGATCCCGGGTTTCCATGTATATCCGCTCCAATGTTTCGTTCAATCCCATGTAAGTGGAGAATTTTGGTTCTCCCCAGCATTTTCTGGCCCTGCCAGAATCATTATCCGACTTCCTCTTCCCTTTACCCTTATCCTTATCCGAGCTCTCACCGGATGGTCCTTCATCCTTAACCATGTTTACTTCCTTTGATTTCATATCCGAACTTGCATCCTCCTGCCGAAGGAATCTCTCGGCCTCGAGAAAGAATTCCCCGAGATCCATTGGTAGATCCCGTATCAACGATACCTTGAAATCCGAATTGTCCCTAACTCCTGATAGTGCCTCCATTAAAACCATTGATGGATCCGGCCGATCCACCAAAGCAACCGCTGCATTGAACCAAGTTAAGAATGTCCCGAGTGATTCCCCTATCCTCTGCTTCACCGATGTCAGTGTCATAAAATTTTTCGGCATCTTGATATGAACCCGAAACTGCTTTAAAACCCTATCCATCAATTCTATCCATGTCCTAATAGATCCATCTTCCAACTGTCTGAACCACATAGCAGCTATATCCGTCAAGTACAGAGGGAAACACCGAGCCATAACTTCCTCCAATGCCCCCAACACTTCCATGTGTCTCGTGTACCTCATCAAATGATTAGTAGGATCAGCCCTGCCATTGTATACCTCCAGAGTAGGTAGCTTGAACTCTGGTGGATTTCAAGCCATTCTGATGTCATGGGTAAACAGACTCATGTTTACTCCTTCCAGATCTATGTTTGCGAAACCTTCGCGCATAGTTCGCCTGATAATCTCAACTAATCCAACGTTGTCCACCAAGGGTTGCCCCTTGAGCCCCCAAGGGAATTCTGGTACATACTCTTCATCACGTACTCTTGAGCTCCTGCCGGCATCCTGTTGTGTGGTGTCTCCTGGAGTCCCTCCATGAGTTGGTCCATCATTACATGGTGGTGTACCCCCGAGTCTGGATCCATCCAAATTGGTAATTGTGTGCTGATTGGGGGTTGCGCGCTGTTGAGCTGTTCCATCTGCTTGCCTGTTGAGTCCTTCTGTTCCAGCTCCGTGGATCTGAACTCCAGCAGCTCCAGCTGTTCCTGCCTGTCCAAACTGTCTGAGAAGGTTCTACATCATTTCCTCCTACCTTTTCAACAATTCTTCCTGCATAGCTCCCATCATAATCTCCATCTCATCTCTGGTGATGAAAACTGAGGCCTAATTTGCTCCTAAGGAAGCCTCCTGACTCCCTTCGTGCTGACTCCTTTCCGCTCTTTGTCTCCTTGTTGATTGCTTTGTCATGGTTCCTTTTAGATCTGATCCTTTAGCTTTCCAAATCTGAACTCCAAATCTGGTATAGCGGGTGCTAGTCTTTCTCAGTGAAAGCACCAAAGTGTTTGCGCCAAAATTGGTCACAAACCTCGAAAGCCGTGAAAGCACCAGTGTTTACACACAGATCCACAATGTTCACACAGATCTCAGATCCAGACGATGTAAAGAGCAGAAATGAAGAAATAAGAAAATTAAAATGAGCAAGAAAATAAAGAACACAAGGTTTATAGTGGTTCGGCTATCTCCGGCCTACGTCCACTTTGAATTGATCCTTTATTCCTTTTGTATTGAGATTACAATTACGAGCCTTTGAAAATCAATAGCAAAAATGGCAGAGTTTCTGTGCAAAGAGAGGAAGAGGATCCTCTTTTAGTTGCCATAGGACCGTTATTTATAGGTGTAGATCCGAAAGTATCCGCCTCAAAACCTGGAATACCTCTTCTCGTGCGTAGGTGGGCCCACATGATCGATCCAAAGTGATTTGGGATTGATCCAAGTGCACTTCGTATCGATCCCAAAATGGTCCAATCAAGTTGGGATCGATCACGAACACTCTTTGGCGCCTCAAGAAGCTCCTGTGAAAATTTCATAGCATTTGGAGTTGTAGAATGAGAGTTATGATCGATCAAAAATTGAGTTTACATGAAGGCCGAATGATTCGTCTCGATCGGCTTGCCTCGATCCCCTTCATATCCATTCTATCCCCATATCCATAGCCGTGGCCTTCGCATCGACTCGAGTTCCATGCCTACATCCATGTTAAGTGCTTCATCGCTTGACCAACTCCACTACCTCGTATCCATGCTTCGCATCCATCGGCATGTGCTTCTTCGTATCCATCGACCAACCCTTTTTCGTATCCATTCCTTCTTTGTATCGATCTAAGCGACACTCAAGTCCATGCTGTTCGTATCCATCATATTCCATTGCCTTATGACCATCACATCGTACCGATCTAAGTCATGTTCGTATCCATTCTCTTTGTATCGATCCAAGCTTCATCTCTTCGTATCGATTACTTATAGATCGCTACGAAATGCTTCCTGCCGCCTTGTTTGTATCCATCATTGAGTGCCCCAGAAACACTTGCCTTCATATCCATAAGACCCGCTTCCATGTAGACTTTTTGTATCGATCAATATTGATGGATACGAGATCCATCGGTCCGATCGATCCAAACCAATTACCACTATGATCGATACGAAGGTATCGATCCCAGAACCATTTCTCACCAACATTGATCCATCCATATCTCGAGCATACGAACTCCGATAGACCTGAAACTTTAAATGTATCCTCTCCTAGCCTTGTTCATCATTCGTGATCGATTCCACCTTGATTGGAGATCGATCCAATTTTGACGGTATCGATCATAGCCTTGTTTCCAATCGATCTCCAATCCTGATATACATCCTTTCCAGCCGATTTGTTGGTATCCCAGCCTTGACCAAAAGGTTTATTATCATCTCAGAGCATGCCTTAGGGCTATCTCCATCCCCGTACATGAGTAAGTGACTTGGCCGTTTGCCCAGAGTTTGCTACTTAATCCATATCATCCCTGTCAGTTGATAACCAATCGATCATCATTCCTGGGCCTCGTGCCATCATCGTTTGAGTTAGACGGTGGCTGCTCCTGTTCCACCGACGCATTTCGAGTACCAACATATTGCTGCAGCTGACCACTCCTTACATGCTCCTCGATTATATCCTTTAGATGCCTACAGCTATTGGTATCATGCCCGTCCAGGTCATGAAAGAGACAGTGCCTTCTTGATG
The DNA here is from genome assembly GCA_030737815.1 of Allium fistulosum. Classification (NCBI taxonomy): domain Eukaryota; kingdom Viridiplantae; phylum Streptophyta; class Magnoliopsida; order Asparagales; family Amaryllidaceae; genus Allium; species Allium fistulosum. The sequence continues at coordinate 298,289,764 of CM060903.1, forward strand.
CCCTCCCGTGTTCTCTCCTTGCCGGCCTTTGGTAGGGAAGGCGATCCTGGGTTTCCATGTATATCTGCTCCAACGTTTCGATCAATCCCGTGTAAGTGGAGAATTTTGGTTCTCCCCCGCGTTTCCTGGCCCTGCCAAAATCGTTATCCGATTTCCTCTTCCCTTTATCCTTATCCGAGCTCTCACTAGATGGTCCTTCATCCTTAACCACGTTTACTTCCTTTGATCTCATATCCAAACTTGCATCCTCCTGCCGAAGGAATCTCTCGGCCTCGAGAAATAATTCCTCGAGATTCATTGGTAGATCCCGTATCAACGATACCTTGAAATCTGAATTGTCCCCGACTCCTGATACTGCTGCCATTAAAACCATTGATGGATCTGGCCGATCCACTGAAACAACCGCTGCATTGAACCGAGTTAAGAATGTCCCGAGCAATTCCCCTATCCTCTGCTTCACCGATGTCAGTGTCATAACATTTTTTGGCCTCTTGATATGAACCTGAAACTACTTTAAAAACCTATCCACCAATTCTATCCATGTCCTAATAGATCCATCTTCCAACTGTCTGAACCACATAACAGCTATATCCGTCAAGTACAGAGGGAAACACCGAGCCATAACTTCCTTCGATGCCCCCCAGCACTTCCATGTGTCTCGTGTACCTCATCAAATGATCAGTAGGATCATCCCTTCCGTTGTATACCTCCAGAGTAGGTAACTTGAACTCTAGTGGATTTCGAGCCATTCTGATGTCATGGGTAAACGGACTCCTGTTTACTCCTTCCAGATCTATGTTTGCGAAACCTTCACGCATAGTTCGCCTGATAATCTCAGCTAATCTAGTGTTGTCCACCAAGGGTTGCCCCTCGAGTCCCCGAGGGAATTCTGGTACATACTCTTCATCACGTACTCTTGGGCTCCTACCGGCATCCTGTTGTGTGGTGTCTCCCGGAATCCCTCCATGAGTTGGTCTATCATTACATGGTGGTGTGCCCCGAGTCTGGATCCATCCAAATTGGTAATTGTGTCCTGATTGGGGGCTACGCCCTGTTGAGCTACTCCATCTGCTTACCTGTTGAATCCTTCTGTTCCAGCTCCGTGGATCTGAACTCCAACAGCTCCAGCTGTTCCTGCATGTCCAAACTATCTAAGAAGGTTCTGCATCATTTCTACCCGCCTTTTCAACAATTCTTCCTGCATAGCTCCCATCATAATCTCCATCTCATCTCTGGTGATGAAAACCGAGGCCTGATTTGCTCCTAAGGAAGCCTCTTGACTCCCTTCCTTTTCGCTATTTGTCTCCTTGTTGATTGCTTTGTTATGGTTCTTTTTAGATCTGATCCTTTAGCTTTCCAAATCTGAACTCCAAATCCGGTATAGCGGGTGCTAGTCTTTCTTAGTGAAAGCACCAAAGTGTTTGCGCCAAAATTGGTCACAAACCCCAAAAGCCGTGAAAGCACCAGTGTTTACACACAGATCCACAATGTTCGCACAGATCTCAGTTCCAGACGATGTAAAGAGCAGAAATGAAGAAATAAGAAAATTAAAATAAGCAAGAAAACAAAGAACACAAGGTTTATAGTGGTTCGGCTATCTCCGGCCTACGTCCACTTTGAATTGATCCTTTATTCCTTTTGTATTGAGATTACAATTACGAGCCTCTGAAAATCAATAGCAAAAATGGCAGAGTTACTGTGCAAAGAGAAGAAGAGGATCCTCTTTTAGTTGCCATAGGACCGCTATTTATAGGTGTAGATCCGAAAATATCCGCCTCAAAACCTGGAATACCTCTTCTCGTGCGCAGGTGGGCCCACATGATCGATCCAAAGTGATTTGGGATTGATCCAAGTGCAATTCGTATTGATCCCAAAATGGTCCAATCAAGCTGGGATCGATCACGAACACTCTTTGGCGCATCAGGAAGCTCCTGTGAAAATTTCATAGCATTTGGAGTTGTTGAATGAGAGTTATGATCGATCAAAAATTGAGTTTACATGAAGGCCGAATGATTCATCTCGATCAGCTTGCCTCAATCCCCTTCATATCCATTCTAACCCCATATCCATAGCTGTGGCCTTCGCATCGACTCGAGTTGCATGCCTACATCCATGTTGAGCGCTTCATCGCTTGACCAACTCCACTACCTCGCATCCATCGGCATGTGCTTCTTCGTATCCATCGACCGACCCTTTTTCGTATCCATCACTTCTTTGTATCGATCCAAGCCATACTCAAGTCCATGCTATTCATATCCATCATATTCCATTGTCTTATGTCCATCACATCATACTGATCTAAGTCATGTTCGTATCCATACTCTTCATATCGATCCAAGCTTCATCCCTTCGTATCGATTACTTATAGATTGGTACGAAATGTTTCCTGCCACCTTGTTCTTATCCATCATTGAGCACCCCAGAAACACTTCCCTTTTTATCCATCAGACCTGCTTCCATGCAGACCTTTCATATCGATCAATATTGATGGATACGAGATCCATCGGTCCAATCGATCCAAACAAATTACTACTATGATCGATATGAAGGTATCGATCCCAGAATCATTTCTCACCAACATTGATCCATCCATATCTCAAGCATACGAACTTCGATTGACCTGAAACTTGAAACGTAGCCTCTCCTAGCCTTGTTCATCATTCTTGATCGATTACACCTTGATTGGAGCTCGGTCCAATTTTGACGGTATCGATCATAGCCTTGTTTCCAATCAGTCTCCAATCCTGATATCCATCCTTTCCAGCCAATTTGTTGGTATCTCGGCCTTGACAAAAAGGCGGGGTAACATTCTTCAATAGCTGACTTCTTCTTGTTTCATTCTTATTATTTTTTCTATCTTTTTCTTTGTTTTGTTCTTCATGTATTTCAAAATCCTGTGTGTTAAATAGCCTGAATGATGGAGGGATAATATTTTCAAAAGCTTCCTTCGCTTTTCTTTTTTGTTCCTCTTTCTCATATTGTTGGAGTTTTGATTTCAAAATTTCAATTTCTTTCTCTATTTCACTTAACTCCTTTTCCCTTTGTTTTCTTAGTTCTTTTTCCTTCCCTGTTTCTCTTTTCACCTGATTCGGATCATTTTCCAACTGCTTAATGTGGTAGCTCTGTGTCCTTGTCATTTAATTTAGATTCTCCTTCAGCATCAGTTGCATTTTGTTGTTGTTTTTTTCCATAATTGTCATTTGTAATTTTGAACCATCAAGCAGCAACCTTTCTTTGGCGGTTGTATTTTTAGTTCCAATTGAAATTTGTATTCAATAAGCATCAAAGATTTTATTAATGCTAAAATTATGTAGCATTTTCTATTAATAATTCAGTAACATATGAATCTTTTTTGAATGCCAAAAGTGAGAATATAAAATCAGTCAAGAGATCATTGAATGCTTCCATAATTAACTGTGATAAACTAACTGACAATTTCCTAAAAATTATATGCAAAAATATCATAAATGATGATGTAGGAAAAAAATACTTTATGTATTCTAACTTTGTATACTATATATTATATTATAATGTTATCATCATCTAGCATTTTTTTCTATTAATATGTACGTTTGCATAATCTAATGAAAAATAAAAATGCTAGTACCAAATAGCATTTTTTGTTTATAGTGTCAAATGTAATAGAAGCATAGTATATTATGTTATAATGCTATCATCATCTATCATTTTTTTTCTATTCATGTGTATATCTGCATAATCTAATAAACCATAAAAATGCTAGAATCATATAGCATTTTTTGTTTATAATGTCAAATGTAATGTAAGCATATTATATAATGTTAATGCCAGTATCATCTAGCATTTTTTTCTACTTATGTGTATGTTTGCATAATCTAATGCACCATACAGCCAAGTATACTACGCTTTATATACTGGAAGATATGGAATCTGATTGGTTTGGGTCTTGGTACATGGACAACAAGCAGGTGATACTGATACTAGTCATTTTAAACCATTCCAATGAGCTGCCTTATGTAGGCATTACCTAACTTAGGCTTTTATTTTTATTTTTTATGATTATGGGCTAGACATGGTATGTTCTTTGGAGGTCAGAGGGACTTTGAGTGCAAGATGAGGTGTATCTGTGTATATGTGTTGTAAATATATGTGCACTTATATATATTACGTGTGTAATAAAAGAACTCGGTTTTAAAAAAATCTAATACACCATAAAAATGCTAATATCATATAGCTTTTGTAGTTAACTAATAGTACATGTATTAATCAGTAGTAGACGTTATAATCTATACCATTTGTAATTAAGTATGTATTATATAAAATCTAAAAAATAAGTAACAACCAACAGTAGATGTATATACCTTCTTGCTTTACACATTTTTTAAATAGTCTTTTGAGACTATGTTCTTCATCCCATTGAGCGAACATTTAACAAATCTTGCCAAGTATTTCGACCATCCCTTCCTTGGCTTCATTATATCGACGTGTTCACATAGAAAATACTAATATAAAAAAACAATAATGTTAGTTTAGAATTTATTATAATACAGAAGAATCTAAAATTATTTCCTTACCAATGGTAGCATTGAGCAACCAGACATATTCTTGGTTTTTGCTTGAAAAAGTTTAGCGACTTAATCAAAGAATAATGAATACTTAAAGGCCAGGAAACTTGATTCATTTTTTTTAAAATCAACTGCATATTAAAGGTACCCCCAACTTAACATTCTTTGATTATAAGGAAAAAAATGTTACCAAAGAAAGAATAATGATAAATTTTGGCAAATTATTTTCCTCTTCTTGAAATTCTTTTTCTAATTCTTTCTTTATCTTTTGAATGACAATGTTTCTTGTTATATGATTAATTGTACCAAAGTTTCTTAAAATAAAATGTTGGCAGTTTTCATGGGTGCTTTAGAAAGAAACTTTAGGAAGTGGAAAATGTTTTTCACATCAATTGGTAAACCAAAAATGAAAGAAATGTCTTTTGTCATTAATTTAAACTTTTTCCTCTTATAATTAAACACTCCTCTTCAACATAGTATCATTCTATTAAATCATCTAAATTTTTGGAACATTTTCTAATATTTTTGGTTCCTATATAACCCTCAAAAAAAGCATTAATAAATTTATAGAAAGGTGTTTGTTTTAAAAAATTCAATTGATTTGGAGTAAATCCTTTTCTTTTCACCATGGTAGTAAGACTACATCTATATTATATAGTTCCCTTATCTTGATTGTATTTGGCTGCCTCCTTTCTTTTACGCCTTTTGTTCTCCATTAGTTGCAGTGAAGATTTTGCCATATCCTACAAAACACAAATAATGAAATATTGTTAACTATCTTTATGCTAAATAATTTTCTAGACTTGTGCAGTAAATAAATCATGATGCTACAATTACTTAATATTTTTTTAGAAGTACAACATGTTTACTCAATGTAATTAGAATGATAACCACACTTAGCATTTCTACTAAGTGGTGTATTATTAAATCTAATGCTCATATAATATATCATTTATTACATACTTAACCTTTTATTTATAATAAAAGAGAAAGGATAATAGTCATTTAATCCATGGTAGAAGCATTTGTATTTGATGAATTTACGGACGGACAGGTAAATGCGAAATAACATTTCTACATATGTATATAGTAGATTCATGATTTGATTCTTGTTATGTGCATTTGTCGTAGATTATCTTTTTGAATACAATATATTTACATAAAAAATAAGGTACTAAAATGCTACATATAAAGATACAAAACAAACTTATTTATTGCAGCAAAATTATATAGTTGTTATAAAATGCTAAATAGCACCAGCATTATGATATTTGAATTATAATAACACGCCACTGATATGATTTTTTTTTAGTAACAACAGTATCAATAAATTTTTTAGTAGCAACTCTATAATATTAGCCTTAAAGTGTAGAATGGATATAAATATTTTGATTATACAACATACTTTTTATTAAATGCTAACTTTTCCTAGAATTATGTAAAATTATTAAAAGATGGTAGCATATATCTATCATTGTGTGTGTGTGTATTGTAGTGTATAATTATTATAAAATGTTTATAAAAATTTATAATCCTTTATTACTATACACTAAACCAATATTCTTTTTCTAATGCAGATTATCGATCGGTTCATTGAAAATATAACAACATATGAACACAACTACATTTTCAGTACAATCATGACGGTAAATAATAATATTTTTCTTTGAAATCATATATAATGAAAAATTAAACTAATAACCAATATTCATTTGCAGCATGCTCTTAATTGCATTAGACAACTAAAACAAAAATTTCTTAAGTGTTGTTAATAATGACGTTGATTCATACAGTAACTTGGCCACGATAATACAATTACTTAGCATAAGTGAAATATGTTTACACCATGCAATTACAATAATAATTACAGTATGCTCTTGATTGTACTATTAGGATTTAATACATCATATTTGACTGATCATAAAATTATGTTATGACTTTGTCATACTCATATTGATTTTTTGTATATAATAGAGGAAGGACGATTGGCGGTAGCAGTCTATTAGAGGTTGTGATGCTGGATGTGCAAAAATGCTGATTAGCAATTAATCTTTAAGCACTTAACGTTAAACCAAAAAAGAAACCAGTTAACAAAGACAGAATAAAGACAAATAAAAAAAAGGAAAACTGTATGATATCAAAGTACACTTCACCTCAGATCCATCATGTTTTTCACAAGAAGAAATATCAGATGGAACATGCAAAAATAACAAGAGTTCCCATTATTTAAGAACTCAACAACCTATAATTTTATTATGTAAAACTAACCTTTATTTCCAATTTATTTGTCAAAATGAAAAAAGAAATGACAACAGATTTCTAAACATATTTACATACTTGAATAACTCATAGATGAAAGAAACTAATCTTAAATTTTGTGATTAAGGATCACTTTCAGACACTGCAATCGAATGTGCAACTCAGTTGCAAGTTGCACACTACAACAGAGTGCACAACTCAGAGTCACTGAGTTGCATACAAAATTGCAGCGTGCAACTGAGTTGCACTCAGTTTCTTTCAACTGAGTGTGCAACGTAGTTGCACACTGCAAATGAGTGCACAACTTAGCGCAAATCAATTACAATAGAAACTGAGTAGGAAATGCATGAGTTGCACACTGCAACTAAATACACAACTCAGCGAAACTCAATTGCAGCAACTGAGTAGGCAATGCACTCAACTGTAGTGTGCAACTCAGTTGCAACAGCGACCAAGAAGTAGTTGATGGGGTAGGATAGCATTTGCATATAATAATATGTCCCTCATTATTTCCAAGTCAATGAGAAGCCTATGATTGTTCTTCGTTGACCAATTTGTTAGAACTTAGACATTCAGCTTTGCAAAGATCAGTGCATTTCGGTGCTCCAAATGGCTCAATATATGCACACAGAAGCCAATTGTAATTTAAATTTTTATAGCCTTTTAAATTTTTTAATTTGATCTAAAAATCATGCGAATTATATAATATATTTAACATCAATAAACAATAGTTAAAAAACTTAGCATTTTTATTAGATGCTAATTTCTTTAGCATTATTAGAAATGATTTTAATTAATACAGTACTTAAACCATAATGCTACAGTCATTTAGCATTTTTGTAATAGTGGAATATGTTTACCCAATGAAATTATGATGATAATTAATCTTAACATTTTTACTATTAGTAAAATCTAATGCTAATGTAAACTAGCATTCTTATCTATAAAGTTAATTACATTCCATCTTAATGATGAATTAATAAATATATTGCTAAAATAATCTAGCATTTGTTAAAAATTAAGCCTAACTCAATAATAAAAATTGAATAGTCCAGTATTACTCCTATTTCCGCTTGTTTTTCTCCATTTCAATCATCTTTCTAGTCTTCACTGCTGCCAAAATAATTTTAATGACACGATTTTGGATTTCGTTTGTGGTGACGAACTAGGAGACTGGTTATTCGCCAATAGAGAAGATTTCGACCGAGTTTCATAAGCGTACACGATCGATTTTGACAATGAAGCAAAAGATGTTGTAGATTTGAATGAGTTTGTCGATGGATGAAGAATTTGAAATGATTTGACACGAATATAACTTTATTTTGCAAAACCCTAGAGACATAAACGAAGGTGCATGATTAGTTTGAAAGCGCGGGTCCTTCGGCCCACACAATAAAACTTGCGGTCCAGTAACGAAAATATTTAATAAGTTTGTCCTTCTGGCTAACTTTCTCATGCTAGATTATATAATATTTTAAACCGTAAGGTACAAAATACTTAGAGTTTGTTTACTTCTTCCTTTACCCCATAGTTAAGTAAGAATTATTTGTTATAACATATTTTTATTTATTGTTTTTCATAAATTAAATTAAGTTCAAATCAAGATTTTTTCCTAAAATTATTTATTTATTCATTTCTTCCATTTTCCCATAATACCGAATGATATTCAACTTTCTTTAGCATTTAATTTACTATATATTTTTTCTTACTCTATTTATAATCCAATTTATATATTTCATATCTTTAAACAATTTGCTTTAAATGAAAATATTCCTTCATTATTGATTACATACCTTCACTATATGTGGGAATATAAGAATATTCTCTATGTTTGTAAAATCCCAAAACGAATATGGATAGATGACAGTTATACGTCATATCACATATAAAGTGGCGAAAAGCCATGGTGTGGTGTCAAGGTGAGATGATTACACATACTAAATAATTTGAACAATTGCTAGAAGTGTCAGTGGGTTCTTTGAATATTATATATATGTTACTTTTAAGTTTATAAATCTAATAACATATTTTAATTAGGTCCATAAGTAGACTAATATATAGTAAAAAAGTTGGTATCCATAAGGAAACCCATCAACTTCATAAAGTGTTAAATTCGAAGGTTCTTTGCACTTAACTATAGCGGAAGAACTACAGTCTCTTTATATTCAAATAGTAGATTAAAACATTCTTAGAGAAGGAATTTAATCTAAAAGTAACAAAGTTGCTAAAGTTTTTACACTGGTATTTGATGTTCAATAAATGGAATGTTGAGAGTAATTTATACATAATATGATGGTAAGGTTTAAACTTTGATGATATTCAACTCTCTTTACCCTTAAATTCACTAGATTTTTGCTAACTATAGTTAAATTCAATTTTTTATATTCTATGGTTATTAAAAATTTGCTTTGAATCATCGTAAATCTATAGTTTTCGCTTAAATTGCATTTATTACCTCAGAAAATACATCTATACAATATTTAAGAATCGAAAGGTTCAACATATTTAGAGTTTATTTTCTTAATCCTTCTGACCGTAAATAAGTAAGATTAAATTTTACAATGTATTTTTATTTATTATTTTATAAATTAAGTTGTGATCATGATTTTTGATGCGTATTTAATATATTGAAAGTGATTTTCATTATTTATTGATTACCTTATACTATATACATAAAAGATGTTAGGTGTGGCTCGCATTGTATTAGAGTGGGTGCGTAGATTGGATAATGATTAGTCTCAAATTGCAAGGTATTCTAAAAGAGATGAGCATATATATGAGATTGAGAGCATGTAACAATAAGGGATTTCTTTTGTTACAAATAAATGTTGCCATGAAAATATATGTGCTCTAGGGGGGATGTAGGGATATCTAATCATGACGCTGGCACCAAAAGAACTTCGTTCAGTGGTCTTGCCTCTTCTACACTAAATGAAGTGCATGCATAGCGGAAGATGCAAGGGGGTGCCGAAAATTTCAACATGGTATCAGAGCCGATGGTTCGAGGGTACCAATATGATACAGCATTGACCTAAGTACACTCCACTTTGTGGTTTGAGCTTGGGATTCTCATTAAGGTGGAGTTATAAGTTAGAACGTAGCTTGCTCCAACCATGGAAAAGAGAAATCTTTGTAAAAAAAATAGCTTGGCCCAACTGCTGAGAGATGGTAGCGACCTAATCTAAAATACTGGAGGTGTTAGTGACCTTATCCAAGTGTTTGAGGACTCTGTATAACTTCAAGTTGAATTGAGAAAAAATGCTTGCCAATGTGGAGATCTATTAGGTGTGGCTCGCATTGTATTAGAGTGGGTGTGTAGCTTGGATTATGATTAGTCTTACATCACAAGATATTCTAAAAGAGATGAGCATATATATGATATTGGTAGCATGTAACAATATGGGATTCCTTTTGATACAAATAAATGTTGCCACGAAAATATATGTGCTCTAGGGGGGTGTAGGGATATCCAATCATGACGCTGGCACCAAAAGAGCTTCGATCAGTGATCTTGCCTCTTCTACACTAAATTAAGTGTGCGCATAGCAGAAGATGCGAGGGGATGCCAAAAATTTAAACAAAAGATGGATCTCTCCTAATATCTTTTCTTTTTTCTCATAATTTTAGAATTAAAATCCTCAGTTCTCCTTGATTTATGTATATTTTAATATTTTTCCCTTTATATATTCATATTTAACAATTTTCCATTTGTCCTTAAAAATAAAATATCTATTTTCTTTTTTTCTTCTTTCATTTTAGTTCCTCTTTAATCTTAGGCTCCACAAAAGCTCAAAATCATATCATAAATTCAATCGCACAATTCAATCAACATAAGGTCGCATAATATGATGGTAAGGTCTAAACTTTAATGAAATTCAACTCTCTTTCCCCCTAAATTCAATAGATTTTTGCTAATTGTAGTTTAATTAAATTTTTTATATCTATAGCTATTAAAAATTTCTTTGAATCAACGTAAATTTTATTTTTGACTGAAATTACATTTATTATCTCGAAAGGTACATCTGTACAATATTTAAGAATCGAGAGGTTTAACATATTTTGAGTTTATTTTCTTATTTCTTTTACCAATAAATAAGCAAGGATTAGTTTTTACAATGCAATTTTATTTATTATTTTTATAAATTAAGTTGAGATCATGATTTTTGATGCATGATCAAAAATTTAAAAGTGATTTCAATTATGGATTAGTAATTTTTTGAAGAATAATCTCAAATATACTAAACCAATTTACGTTTTCTTTTGTAATTTGCAAGCTTTTTTGGATCTTTTATTCTGAAAATATGCATAATCTAATTATTGGTAATTTGCAATGAAATAAAGAAGGTTGAAAGTTAAATTATTTATATTTAATGTCTTAAAAAACTATGAATGATGCCTAACTTATTTTTGGATTTTACAAGAAGTTAAAAGAAATCAACTTGAAAATTTGATAGTTTATTAATTCCAGGTTTAAAATTTCTCATTTAATTTCTTTTATTAAATATAAGTGCAATAATTGTTTTTTCCTTCCAAATTTAATTAGTTTTTCCTATTTTATAATCGCTATATTGCATTATTTTATGCATATACATGTAGTTTAATCCCTAGGAAAATTATTATTTTTTCTCCTCTAAAGTAAAGTCTCTGATCACTTTATTCCCTTCTTTCATTTAATGTTTCACTTTAATCTCAAGCTTCGCATGAAACCAAAGTGACGTCGTCACATCTATTGTATATATCGAAGTTGGATATCTCTCAAAATTCTAATATAGTTGTTCATTCTTTCCATTTATTTTTTCTTTAATCTAAAAATCCACAAGAACTCAAAATACTATATTGATTAAGGTTAGATATTTTTAACCCTTTTGCTCTTTTCTTATAATTTTGGAATTAAAATTAATTTCTCCTTTATTCATGTGTATATTTTACATTTACACCTCTAAAATTTGTCGTTTAACATGCTGTAATATATTCATGTGTAAGTCAATTCCCTTCGGTTTTCCCTTTTATTAATTTTACTCATGTAGTCAATTTTATTTTATTTTCTATATAGTTATTTGTACCAAAATTCGGCATAACACTTTTCAGATGTAATTAAAGAGATTAGAATGAAGAAATTAAATGAAAATAGAGGATAATCTAACAATCACACCAATGAAAGCAAGCAGAAATAGAAAGAGACAAGAATTTATAGTGGTTCGGCGTTGTAGCCTACGTTCACTTTAAAGAGTTTGTTGTTTATTGATGATTCTCATATGAGTTACAACAATACAAATCACTAGCACTCAAGTTACAATGGAGTTGCAGCAGAGTAACGGCGTAGAAGCTTCAAAAGTCCTTTTTCAGTAGGCGTAGGGGTCCTATTTATAGGAGTAGTTCTAGAAATATCTACCCCAAAGCTCGAAATACCTCTTCTCACACGTGGGTGGGCCCACCAGATCGATCAGGGGTCATTTGGGATCGATTCTGATCGATCCAAGCACATTTCGTATCGATCAAGATTGGCTCCATTTGAGCTGCAATCGATCATGGTGGTTCTTCGGTTAATATGCAAGCTTTTGTGAAAATTTCATAGCATTTGGACTTGTAGTTTTTGAGTTATGATCGATCCAAGATTGGATTTGCAAGTAGGCTGATGGATTCGTATCAATACGTGCGTATCGATGGGCTTCGTATCGATATGAATCAAAATCACCAAAAATTCACATTCGACGACGTGAATCTAAACCATAAAAATCGATATCAATTCCATCAAATGGATACTCCCAAAAATCCAGAAAGGAAGTCATCAAAGTCGATAATAGGTGATAGCAACAAATCGGATCAACCAAAAATCGATATAAATTGGAAACCCACATAAAATAGGCAAGAAGCTCCAGACGTCTGGTAGACTTCCCAGACGTCTTAGCTGAAAGACTGGAAATTTTCTTCCAGATCGCCCAAACGTCTGGGAAGTAAGCTCAGACGTCTGAGCTGGAAGACTGGAATTTATTCCCGTAGCATCAGACATCCGAGCTTATTACCAAACGTTTGAGCTGAAGCTCGGGCAATTTTTTGCCAAGGCCATTGATGGCCAAATCAAATTTGAAGCGAACGAATGAGCGACGATGGCTAAAGATCGATGTCAAGCGACAATCCAACCCTATAAACACATCAATACACTCCAAATAAAATGTCCAAACATCCATATAAGGATTTTCATAGATTTTGGCTTCAAAATACCAAAAATTGGAAAATTCATCAATCCAATTCAATTCAAAAGCAAATGAACATGAAATAGGTGTTAGGAATTCATACCTAACAACTATCAAAGGTATATACATAGATGTGAGTTCAAAAACTCACCTTTAAACCCAAAAACAACGAATGAGAAGCTCTAAAACAAAGCAAGACCAATTCCTCTTCAATTTCAACTCAAGAAGCTCCAATCTAAGCTCATAAGCAAATATTTCCTAAGTTAGGGTTTAGGAATTTCTGAAAATTGAAGAGAGATTGAAATGGAGAAGATGAAGAGGATGCTTACCTAAGCTTCTCTTTGATTTTTGGAGCTTGAATAGAATTTCCTAGTAATCTAGGGTTTAGGAATTCTAATTTCCCTTTCTTTCCCCCATTTTTCTTTTAGCTTGAAAGTGTTAGGAAATGAAAATGAATGAAGAGGAGTTGGAGGAGGTGTTAGGGTATTAAGTTGGGTTAGTGGGCTGAAACCCAAACCCAAAGCCCAATAGAAAAATAGCAAAATTCTACTCAACTCCAAACATATCGATGTTTATACTCAAAAAGGTCGCAAACGCCATTTTGGACTCAATGGAAGGGGTCTCGAGTCCTAATTCGACTGTTTACAAAAAGTAGCATTTCGGACTTTAATCCGACTAATGATGTCATATTTAAATAAATCATTTAAATATATTATCGTAAAAATATGTGGGTTGTTACATTATATGTTAAAAAGTCAAACCATGTAGTGACAAAAAACCAATATTGACATTGGATAAGTGTTGGGTGGCTATTGGCCTCAAATTAGTATTATTAAAATACTATAAATTGCCGATTAAGTCGGAATTGGTTTTGAGATAAAATATGATTTTTAAATCCGAAATTGGCTGTTTATTTCCTAAAGAACCGGGGTTGAGTTTACCGGAAATTATCGAATGTTGTTTCGAAGCGACCGGGATAAGATATGTTATCCGAAAACCACTTCGATCCAACTCAACATTATATGATGAAGACATCCGAAGAGCATGGAATCGAAGACAGAGTTTGAAGTGCAAGGGTTATTCTCTATTAATCCTTAGGAGGGATTCCCGTAATGGACGTAATAGGATTAGTGCCTTCAAACGGACTTGTATGGATGAATGCTATCAGCACATTGTCATTGGTGAGCAATGAACATTGTAAGTGCAAATTTCTTGAAAGGTAATCGTAGCCCCAAGCCTCGTCAATCGGGAATGACTAAAATAGGGGAGATGCAGCAGGGCTAGGTATGGGTAGCTCCCACAAAGGGTATATTATCACCTTTCCAGATGAGCATTCATATTTTTAGATTCAGTTGTGTATGAGGGAGCTTCATAAAGGTTGGGAACAACCGGGGTGATGGCATATTCGGTACTATCCAGCAAGGGGTATGTCGGTCCTGTGTTGGCAGGGGTCATTGGGTACGATCTCGGTACATTGTTCTAGAGGTGTACTATGACGGACGGTACCCCAGTAGCGCAGTCATTAGTTGGAATCCATTCTCCAATACAAGCTTTACGGTTTTAGTTGTATACCAAATGTGTTGGAACGTGAGATGCAAGCATTCCAGCTATTTTAATATTTTACTTTGAACCCTTAGACATTACTCTAATATAACTGGATTTTCTATAAAAGCATTTTGGTTATCATAAGGTAAAAACCAATCATGTTTATGTGTGGCGTGGTCTTACGAGATACGTTTGATTTCAAAGATTTTCTTATAACTTTAAATCCAGTTGGGTGTGTTTTTCTCACGCTGGTTTTCCAGACTGACTCGGGTGTTATTTTATGATAATGCTCGGGTTAGACCGAGCATATTACAGATTAGTTTAGATGTTTGGAGCTTCAAGAGATGAGTTGGAGGTCCCGAGACGTATTTACATAGATGATTATTTTCCGCTATATTAATTATTATGTTATCAGCAATTGCTAGGATAGGCTGTTATAACTGTCCAGGCTGAAATAGGTTAGTATACACTGATTGATGTTTGTATATACACATATTACAGTTTTGCTATTGTGTAAAGATTTGTGGTATATTATAGATTATTCGTTCCGCTGTGAGATTCTGTGTTGTTTAGTTTCTTCTTATCTTCTTCCTTCTTTCTTTTCCCCTAATAATCAGGTTTTCCGGCATTCGATTTCTCGGCATGAAATATAGTGGACGTATTAGTGTCGATTTTCGAGGGTCGAAAATCTGGTTCGCTATAGGTCTTCACTTTGTATTGAAATTACATTTATTATCTCAAAATGTTAGGTTGTATAATATTTCAGAACCGTAAGGTACAAGATACTTAGAGTTTGTTTACTTCTTCCTTTTCTCCACAGTTAAGTAAAAAAGTTTTGGTATAATATATTTTTATATTTTTGTTCATTGTTTTTTATAAATTAAATCAAGTTTAAATCATGATTTTTTCCTAAAATTATTTATTTATTTATTTCTTCCATTTCCCCACAGAACCAAATGATATTCAATTTTTTCTCATTTAATTCACTGTATATTTTTTTCTTACTCTATGCATAATCCAATTTTTTATATTTCATATTTATAAACAATTTGCTTTAAATAAAAATATTCCTTCATTATAGGTTACATACCTTCACTATATATGAGAATATAAGAATACTCGTCCATATTTATAAAATCCCAATACGAATATGGATTGATGATAGTTATACGTTGTAAAGCCATGGTGAGGTGTCTAGGTGAGATGATTACACATACTAAATAATTTGAACAGTTGTCAAAAGTGTCATTGGTTTATTCGAATTATATATATACATATATATATACACACATATATATATATATACATATACATATATATATACATATACATATATATATGCATATACATATATACATATATATATATCTGTGTGTGCGTTACTTTTTAAGTTTATAAATCTAATAACGTATTTTAATTAGGTCCATAAGTAGGTTAATACATAGTAAAAAAAATTGGCATCCATAAGGAAACCCATCAACTTCATAAAATGTTAAATTCGAAGGTTCTTTGTACTTATCTATGGTGGAAGAATATAGTCTCTTTAATCTAAAAGTAACAGAGATGCTAAAGGTGTTACACTGGTATTTGAAGTTCAATAAATGGAATTTTGAGAGTAATTTATACATTATAACATGTTCTAAATAATTATTGCTACGGAATTGGATTTTTCTATGATGGTTCATCAAACTATATGATATGGTGTTCAAAATACACTTTTTTTCTTTTTTTAATGTTATTCTATTTTTCGTTCATTTTTATTTCATTCTACTCATTACGGTGTGATATAGAATTTTTTGGATGAATTTCGACTAGAAGCTAGTATGTTTTAGGTAATGTTTAGTGAGAACAAATTTAAAATAAAGAATATGTTCTACCTAACTCTATCAGTGTTAATATCATTTTCGTGCTAATATTTACCTCATGCTACATTCTTATAGCGATAAACTCGCTATCATGATTATTTTATCACTTTTCGTATTTGGGAAAGATCATTACAATCATCACAAAAAAAATTAGCTATTATAAATTATGTAAGTTTAACATGCTGCATGCGTAGCATGGGTCTACAATTTACCATATATATTAAAGTCGAATCTCACTCAAGATTTTTCCTTCTCTCATAATTTTAGAACTTAAATACACAACTCTACTTGATTTAGTGTACTCTCAAGGTGGTCACAAGTTTGAATCCCACAAACCATGCTTATATCTAATGAATATTAGAATGACTTCATTTTCCTTGATTCACTTTGTTCCCAAACTTCCAAGTTCGAATCCTATTTACCTCATTTTACTTAAAATATTTTGGAACCACTCAGTTCACTTGAAAATATTTATTATTTATGACTAAATTCCTTTTACTCATAAATTTAAACCAAAACCTATGCTCCATGCTCCATTCTATGATCCTATATTTTGTAGTTATTTTAACAAATAAGCACGATCTTTATTCGAAATTCATTGATTTTATTCTTTAAAATATAAACTCGATCGAAAATAGAACATATTACAAACCTTTACGATAATAATAGTAAGAATTATTATTTTTTAGTTTCAAATGAGTAGTAATAAAAGAAATGCATAATAATCATGATATATATATATGGATTGAGTGCAATAGTTTATCCTATGCTCTATCTTAAATAAACCACCAAGCTCATGTAATATTAGTTTTTTCAAATTCAACCACATTTTATTTAAAGTAGTTATTTTAAATAATTAGGTATGATCTAGGTTTGAATTTCATTGATTGTAAGTAAATTAGTATAAAAACTAATAAATATTAACTAGAACATAATGATTATTTATTATGGATATCAACTTGGCATGTTGCAATAATTCTCATTTTAACCTCTTTTCTTTATTCACTGTTTTAAAAAATAAAACATATAAATTCGACCACCATTGTCATTTTTTACTCTATAAGAGATAAGATATAATATATAAAGAGCACTCACTCAAATAATCCTATGAACTTTAATTTTCGTTTAAAATTATCGAATATGAAATGTATAAAATTGAACGAACTATTATAATTCTATTTATATTGTATGAATTTAGATCCAGCTTAATTTATTTCTCTTACACGTTAAAAAGAAAATTCAAACTTCACAATGATCCAAGAAAAAATAGGTTTTACATTTTTCTAAATAAAATGGTAAATATGAGGGTAACTCAAACTTTATGAATTGTTTGTCTCTCAGTAAAATAATTTATTTTTTGGTCTTTCATTTTCATTTCCACTAACCTCTTTTTTTTAATCTCCATTCTTTCAATTCATTATTTCTTTCATTACTGTTTTTAGAAAAAATGCAAGATAATTTGAGTATAAATATCCTAAGTAAAATCAATGCTTCTTTTTTTGCTAAAGAGTAGGTATTGATTCAGCATTACTCTCTTATGTAAGAAATTAAGGTTCTTTTACCATCACTACTACTAAAAAATTATTTTTCTTCAACCTTTTAAAGCAACAACTCCCTTTCTGAAATTTGGTTGCATCTTAACTTATTAATATTTGAATGTTATTTGATGCTATATTTTCAATGCAACATCCACTATATTTATTATTGTTTATTTTTTAATTCATTGAAATCAGCATTGCAAAATATCATATTAATTAATGTTGTTTTAATTAATATTATTTTTGTCATATTATGTGTGAAGCACGGGTTCGCACTAGTATTCTTACTAAAAAGTGATCTGATTGCTTAAACTTACAAGATGCATGAACTTTAAAAGGACAATTTGTAGTAGAACATTTAATCGAAATACGTTCTTTGCAATTTTTCACAAACTTAAGTTTAAACCCATTTTTAGCACAATATGCATTAGCAGTTCTATGAAAATCAAGTGCAGAATCAAATTTTTGACCAACTCCAATAAAGAAATTCAAAGTAGAACCCTTTTTCATCAATTCATTAAAGTTATGTTCTTTTGCAAAAGAATCCACACTATCAGCCAAATCAATCACATTATCATCACCGTGAACTGATCTACTATTAGAATAATCAATAAGATATATTACTACATCCAACAAAATTAATATGACCAAGATCATTCAGTTTAACAAATAACACCAAAAATCCTCTTTTTTATAAAATGTTAAACATAAAATAACTTGCAGATCGCTAACTGTTTCAATGAATGTAGTCTTACTATCTTTAACATAAAAAGGATCAAAAGCCAAAAGAGTTAGATTTTCCAAACTCACATATCTTATCTCTAAACCTTGAAATTAGAGTATTCATACAAAGCCTTAAAGAAAAGGTATGGTTATAAAAATAAAAAACAACCATAATAAGTTCTACATCCCTGTAAAACCAAAAAAAAAGAATTTATAATTATAACAAAATTTAAAAGAAAATGTTCTAAATAAATTCAATGTAAAGCATACCTCTACTCACCAACATTATCCCTCATAATAATAATATAAGCTAAATTTCAACCAAAAGCAGCTGATGAATACAGCAAACCAATGATAGGAAAACCCTAAAAAATATAAATCAATTAAACAACATAATCGACAAGTAAATAAAAGATTCCAATCATAATGTAAAAGCATAAAAACATAAAACAATACATACCAATAGTAGAAAAATCATAAGATTAATGAAAATAGAAGACCTCGGCCAAAATAGGACAATCGAAAACCATCACGAAAAGCAAAGCAATGCAAGAGATCTGGAGAAATCAAAGAGGAGGACAAAATCTAAGAAAATTGACGAAAATAATATTTGTGTTGAATAAACGTGAAGATATGAGGAGAGGGATATTTTCGGTAATTAGCTTTTACGGCCCGTCATTAAAACTAATTAATTTAAAAAAAGCCCTAAAACTACAGCCGAAAATAATAAGTCCCTACAAACTAATATATCAAACACCGGGCTTAGAAACTAATCCATATCATATTGCGGTCACTAGAACCTAATTTCCAGATATATATATATATATATATATTAATTGAAAACGAAGGTGTCATTAATAATCATTTATTTGACCATATGTCTCTCTCGAAATCTAATGAAACATTCAGCACTACCCAGACACTGAATATAAGTTTGTTCTAGTGGATATAGTTCAATTCTGCCACATTCATATATGATATGTTCAACATCAACAACAAACTTTATGGCAAAACTGAGTACCCAACAAACATAAAAGACTAGTTGTACATCATAATTGTATATATATTATATAGGCTATGAGGTTTTGAAACATGCAGACATTCAAAACAATAATTGTCTATTTTATTTGTTTTTTGTTCTTTATCTTCATAGAATTTGATCTTTTCTAATTGATTTGACTTTTAGAGTTTTCCAATTGTAACTTTTTTGCCATCGGGTATGATGATATAATATGTCATACTGAAGTATTTTGATTCTAATAGAAATAAATGATGCAAGTCAATAATATGAGGCTTGAATATCATTTTTTTGTGGTTTTACTCAGTATCATTAAGCAGGTGAAAATTTTCATTTCATGTCTATAATAATTTTTAAATTAAGCTTATATCTTAATTTATACAAGAATTTAGATTACAATTGATGAATGAATTGAAAGACCCTATGTTGCAGAAAGGTAAGTCCATTCTACGATCATCTTATTATATGATATATTCAAGTTTTCTTCCTATAATTCTTTCCCTTTTATTGACAACATCTATTTTATATAAAGTTTAGTCTATCTATTCTATTATATATAAAGTTAAATATATAATTTTTTGTTATCTGCTCTCATATTCCTTTTTGAGCTCTATGCTGAATTTTCCATTATTTAATGTAAGAAAGCATGATCCGAACTTTACAGATGATTAGTATGTGGTTTTCAAAAAAGTATATTTCAAAGTTAGAGGTTTGAATGAGAATTTAGTGATTAAGCTCAACTAATTCAATTTTAACATTTTGACCATACTTTTCTATCCTTTTTATTTGTTCTATAAGAAGTATAATATAGAGTCAATATTTATTTCTCATCTCCTTGAATCTCATCCCAAATGCTTAAATTCTCATCTATTATAGCATAAATTTTACATTAAAGTCCATTTACTCCTTAAATCTTTGTTTAATGGTGGCATCAACAGCGTCCTCATCTGTAAAATATGCTACAAGACACTGATGACATACATGTTTTACTCTCCCCCTCCATTAAAAACTAATCCCATGCATTTTATCTTAACTATTCAACTTTTTGTAACTTGACATTTTTGATAATTAATTACATAATTCATTCCAAACTAAATGCATTTTCAGCTTAAAACCATAACATTTTTTGACATTTTCTTATTGTCAATTTTGTCCTCCCCGTGTTAAGTAAAGATTCCCGCTCAACTTTTACAAATCAGACAAACTATTTTATTTGAAACATGCCAAAAACTCTCTCATTCCCTATTTAAAATCCTTACCATCAACTCTAATATGATTTATATATATATATATTTCTCTTCTATTCTATTACGTTTGAAGTTTAATATTTGATCATCCGTATTCTTTTTCCTCTTAATTCGAGAATAAAATCTTGATTTTGTAGGCTATTAACTTTTTATTGCGAATTTTTTCCTTACATTGTAACGATTTGGATTTTCGCGTTCGAAAATCGACATCCATACTTTACATCGTACTCGAATGCCATAGATTCGACCGTTCAAATCCAAATCGCCGGAGCTTATAACACAGTTAAGTAAACAACACAACGGAAGAAAAAGAATAATACATTGATATACAATATATGATACAATATCTGATACAACAGAGTGATACAATGAATATCAATATACATCATAGATATGATACAAGAAATAGCAGCGGAAAAGAAAACGATAACATCAGCAGCGGAAAATCTCCATCTTCAAAATGCCAATCCAGAAATAGCTCGAACTCCCAATAACGATGCACCACGATAAGCAAGTGCGGTCCGATCCAAAGACTGAACTAGCTCCAGAAAATCTACTAATTCTGGTTATCTGAAAAACCCAACTCTAGACTGCTCGTGTAGAAAATTTTGAGCATCCAGAGTTTAGGAAAGAAACAATAAACTCCGGATCAGTCATGGGACTGGTGTGAGCAACAAAAACAGTTTATCTTTGAAAACAATTAGCAGAGAATTTTAAAGTCAATTCGCAATGCTTTTGGAAAATGAAACTACCATAAGACCTCCCACCACACACACAATGCAAACGCAGAATTGGAGGAGATTTCTTCTTATGATAGTCAAAGATGCTTACTACGCAAAAGAAAACTCTTCTAATATTATTACTAGTGCATAGTGGAAAACATTTCGAAAGTAGAATATAAATCTTAGCCAGCATAGACATTCCGAACTATGCCTACTATAGCTACCATCTAAACAGTGGTGACCACCATAAGTAAATGGCAGGTTCTACAACTAATACCGTACAAGGTTCGTATCGGATGAATGGATTTTCCAATAAATGGTCAGGCCAAGGAACTTCCCATTGCCACATGGAAACGCCTTTGGAAGGACGTCCCGAGAACCAAACTGTTCTCTACCAAACAAGGCCGGCTACCCCCTTTCCCAAGGAATATACAAAACCTCAAATATGCCACCCCCGGTCCTTTGGGACCTTTAAACGAGGATCCTCTACACCAACAACCATAAAGAAATATATTTGCAGTAACCACATAGGTTAAATATCAGGGCTCCATACCTGACACAACCTTTTTCCAAAAGGAATGGTCATACCCTAGGGAAGCTACCCCTGAAACCTTGCCGCACAATTCCTGTTTCGACCATTATCGGTTTGTGAGGTTCGACGAAGTCTCGTCCACAAAGCTACGCCTTGGTGCAAAGCCATGCTTTGGGTCAACAGATGATCAAAGTAATGATCACCAAGATAAATGATCAAACAAATGATCATATCACAAATGATCAAACAATGATCATCACACAGCAACACTCAGCATGTCACATTACCAAATTGGGAATATATCGCTGATAACCTTCAACTACATAACCTCTGAGCTTGTACGTCTCAGAGAAGGGTGTTAAGCTAAGAGAATAAATTCTCCGCCACCAAACAGAAATGTATTTGAAAGAAATCGGCTTTATATCTCAAAGTGTAATGTCAGACATGTAACCATACAAGTCTATTCTGGGTTCGAACAGAACCAAAGGCACTTCTTACGAAGCCCTTGCAATTCCGGGTATTAACAATCCCGATCGGATTTCCCATCACTTAGGGGATCTCTATACCAGGAGCTACCCAGTGCAGAGACAATCGACGAGTTATCCTTTCGTTCTCGTGAATATCCGGTCTTCATCACCGGTCTTCAATTGCTATCCATATACGACGTATCACTTATTCGGAATGGGTTATGTGACACAAAGGTCCTCTCCTGGCTGAACCGAATAGTGAGCGCAATATTTACAAGAAACATATGGATATTGGGATTTCAATTAAGTCACAACTTATTACCCAACTTCTCTTTTCAAATGGTTTAACAAATTACCATTTTCAAATCTTTAAACAAAAAGATTCATTTTAACAACCTATAACGGTTTAAACAATTTCCATATTTTTATCTTTTAAAACAAAAGATTCATCCATAGATTTTCCAAATCAAATTCTATTTCAGTTTAACTCGTTGAATCTTTAAATCAAAGATTTAACTTATATCTTTCAAAACAATTTCATTTCGAATGGTTTAAATAAATCTTCATTTTAAATCTGTTAAAAATAAACAGATTTAATTCATAGCTTTCAAAACAGAATTCATTCATAACTTGGAAAAACCATTTTTCAATGCAATCTTGAAATTCCTTTAATTAAACTGGAATTTCATTTCTTATCTGAAAGCTTTTATCATTTGAAAACAAACAGTTTTCATTTTGGAAATCTAATTCATTTATACGAGTTAAGGTTCTTTGTTAAATCCAAATTCTCAAAATTATACTTTAAAAGTGGTTTAAATTCATATAAAACACATTTATAATATCTTTAATCAAAATTCCAATCATTGAATTCAATTCCAAATATTGAATTCAAATTTAAGTCAAATTATTTAAATTTCAAAACTTAATCAAGTTATTCGAAAATAAGACTTATCTTTGAAATTCCATTTCAAAAGCTTTTCACTTTAAACCCAAATTTCCAATCTCAAAATCAATTGAAATTAAAATTTCAATTTCAAAACATCAAATTTAAATTATCTGTAACTTAACCGATTTCCACGTGAAATCCATATTTGTGTGTGTAAAAGTGTAGTCCAGGGGTTTCACACAGTAGTGCAACATCATACAATCATCACAGATCAGAATATAGAAATAAATTTTGATAAGCGGTATTAACTATCCCGCTTATCGTTCATTCACAAATCACAGATATATATCACAGATAAGTAAATTACAAATCACAACATAAATCAGGATGTATCACAAAGCATCATATATCAGGGATATCAAACAATTCAACATTCAATAGAATTCAAACATTCATAAGTAAGGTCAATTTAATTATCTGATAAATTAAAATCAGATTAATTTCTTATGAATTACTAATCCTGGTTAA
The DNA here is from genome assembly GCA_030737815.1 of Allium fistulosum. Classification (NCBI taxonomy): domain Eukaryota; kingdom Viridiplantae; phylum Streptophyta; class Magnoliopsida; order Asparagales; family Amaryllidaceae; genus Allium; species Allium fistulosum. The sequence continues at coordinate 298,313,832 of CM060903.1, forward strand.
TTAACATTAATAAATTACAAATCATTTCAATTAATTATCCTTTAATAATAGATTAATTAACTCTAATCAATAATCAATCACCTTTAATTAAGTAATTGTCTTTTATGTAATTAATTTTCTTTAACTACTTTCATAAATTTATTACTCTTAATTATTATTATTTTTTCAACAACAAATCTTAATGTAATTTAAAGACTAATCCTTATCTTTATTAATCACTTAATTTTTAATAAAGTTTATTTAATAAACTATTTAAATAAATCATCATTAACAAATTAGCCCCTTAATTACTTTTTTTTCAATTCTTTAATACCTGGAATACTTTGTTTTAAGTTTAAAACCTGTTATTACTTAAAACTGGGTATATAACTAGATAAACCCGAGACATCATCGATTCTCTCTCGAGTACGACTTCGAGCTGGATTGCCATTTTCTCGAGTTGACTGTGAGTCGCCTCTTCTTCTTCCTTCAAACTCCCTGATACACACACACGTATTCACGTGCACAACTCAAAGAAGCAACTCCGACCACCTACGACACCACCAACACGTCACTGACGACCCACCCATAGGCTACGATCACCCAGGTTGATGAACTTCAACCAAATTTTCAAAATCGAACAATCGAACCCCATAACCAAACAGAATCGATCAACAGAAACGCCTCGTTCCACCACCGTAGACCACCTGCAACCACGCTGTCATGTTCAGACACTCGCCAGAGCCTCCTCCTCCTTTTCCCAAAGACCCCGTGGCGCTCGATGCCACGATGACGTCGCGGCAAACCTGTTTTTTTCCTCGACCAAAATGGACCATTAAACCCTATTTTCGATTCGACTCGAAAATTCTTTTATTCGAAATTTTTTTTTAGTATTTTTCTTGTGTTAGTGGATCATCAAGCTAGCTATACAACCAATTTCAGCAGCTAATATTTGTTAATTCAATAGAAATTGGTGAAATTGCATTTTGAGTTCATACAGGAACTGCCTCATGTATACTCACCTAAAAATCTTTTCTTTGTATACTTAATCAAGATATGAAATCAAATCCACAATTTAAAACATTTAAATTTTAACATATTTATTTCTTTATACTGTAACTTGAATAAACAGTATCTATGTTATACTGTTATGCTTTGAACAAATTCCCAGGCTTATGATTCAAGTTTAACAAACTTAATTTGTTTTAAACTCCAATTAAAAATGTTTTATTGAAAATATATTGAATTTTCTTGGTGATTTTGCACCCCGTAACCCAAAACAGAGAAGAACAGGTTCAACTCAAATACCCATGTAAACACATTTCACAAACAAACATCCAATACTGACCACATGCAAACCAAAGTATCTATATGGGTTTAAGAGTTTGCTCACACATAAGTATTCAGCAGATTCATACTTTTAAATTTTAAAACAAAAGTTGCTCACCGAGATTAAAAGAAAGAACAGAGCCCTTTTCTTCTTATGCTTGAACAGGTTGTAAAAAATGCAAGTTGAACTCTCTTCCTTCAATCTCTGGTTGATCTTGTAGTTGTTGATGATATTGATCAAGTTTGTTTGTATTTAGTTTAGGTTGTATTTTTGTTTTTTTTTTCTTTTTTTTTCTAGTTTTCCATTGATGAATGAAAAATGAGATGAGGAGGAGATATAAAGAAAAGGAGTTTACAGAGTATTCATTTTGTACAAGTTGATATGAGTTGTTTGTACAATTTCTTATTTAATAAACATAGGTCAGAGATCATCTTTATCTAGGAGGCTGAGATGATCTTCAAAACAAATCGAATTGACTTGTTTACTGCTAGGTATGGAAGCATTAAATGCTAGAGGTATGTTGCATTTATCATGTTTTCTTCAGCCATACTTGCTTGTCTCGGCTGAGATGATTTTAGTTTGTACAAATGTTTCTATTTTTGCTTACAGCCTCATATTCGTATGTACTTTGATTTGTTTTCTAAGTCTACTTATATTTTCATTTATACCCACTTGAATATATTTTACTTTATTTGTTTGTACACACTATCATTCTCATATGGTTTTCGTATATTCTTAGATTTTGTTTGCACTGGCATACTTACTTCTCATTTTTTTTTACAACTTCAAACAGTCTACATGCTTTTGTATGTACAGAGAAGATTTTGTTTATTTCATGAGGCTTGTACACAAATTATTATTTGTATGTCTAGTTTGTTTTTATTTTGTGTATATAGATATAAAGCTATAAAAATTATTGTTAAGGTTTAGCAAATGGTTTACTTTGTATTTTATAACTTATATAATTTATCTTATTTATTTTCCTTTAAATCCTATCGTTTCGTAATATAAGTAAATTCCTATATTTTAATATGATGTTAAATTTAACAAATGTTTACTTTAGATTTTACAGTTTATCTTATATATATTTATTTCTTTATTCCTAACTTAATATTTATTATCTTTTATTTAATTTATAAGTTCTAATTATTATTATTTATTATTAAACCATTCATTTGCGATTTAAATTCAAATCAAATATATACATATATTTATAACTTCAAATTGACTCATATATGTTCAAACACATATATATTCACATATATATAATATTTACAATATTTAAATTTTAAATGATTTAGCATAGAATTTATTTGGATTCGGGGAAACTCGCTTAAATTCCCAATTAACTATACAATTTTAATTCAAAATTTAAATAAATTATCAGTTTAAATTAAATCAAAATCTGGGGTCGTTACAAACTTCCCCCCTTAAAAGAATTTCATCCTCGAAATTCGCAGGCACGAAACAACACAGAGATAGACAGATTCGATCTCCTATAACTCCTCAAACTTAAGATATGAATTCCAAACTCAAGTCGGAATATCTCAGAATACATACCAATTTGTCCCTCTTCGGATTTTGGTATTCACAAGAAATTACAATAAAATTTCAAAATTTGGTTTTAAACAAAACCGTTTTATTGATACAATTCAAATTTAGCTTCATATTCTATTAATCAATTTAACTCAATTCAAAATTTCAAGTTTATTTAAAATTTTCAATTTCCAAATTTCATATTCATTAAAGTTTAAAAACGAAAAGCTGATAAGAAAACGATGAAGATACTAAGTAAGGATTTTCTACAACGATTCGTAGAGCCACCATCACACCGAAACTTCTTCTTGTAGCTGGTACGAAGAAATCAAAAGAATTTGGAATCGAATCAAAGGAGATTGATAAGAAAGTTGTTTCCACTGTTGCAAGGTATTGACCATTTGTAGTCGTATTCCCCTGTCCCCTATCTCGTCCTCTTCTTGCACTAATACTCACTATCAGTGGATAGCAAGAGAATTTACTGAGACATTCAGACGGATATCTTAGAGATGTACTCATTCTAGGGATACTCCACCCTATCTCTAATGAGTTACTTAACGTGTTATACTCCTGAGCTAAATTTCAACCTTAGCTCTGATACCAAATGTAACGATTTGGATTTTCGCATTCGAAAATCGACATCCATACTTTACATCGTACTCGAATGCCGTAGATTCGACCGTACAAATCCGAGTCGCCGGAGCTTATAACACAGTTAAGTAAACAACACAGCGGAAGAAAAAGAATAATACATTGATATACAATATCTGATACAACAGAGTGATACGATGAATATCAATATACATCAGAGATATGATACAAGAAATAGCAGCAGAAAAGAAAACGATAACATCAGCAGCGGAAAATCTCCATCTTCAAAACGCCAATCCAGAAATAGCTCGAACTCCCAATAACGATGCACCACGATAAGCAAGTGTAGTCCGATCCAAAGACTGAACTAGCTCCAGAAAATCTACTAATTTTGGTTATCTGAAAACCCAACTCTAGACTGCTCGTGTAGAAAATTTTGAGCATCCAGAGTTTAGGAAAGAAACAGTAAACTCCGGATCAGTCATGGGACTGGTGTGAGCAACAAAAACAGTTTATCTTTGAAAACAATTAGCAGAGAATTTTAAAGTCAATTCGCAATGCTTTTAGAAAATGAAACTACCATAAGACCTCCCGCCACACACACAATGCAAACGCAGAATTGGAGGAGATTTCTTCTTATGATAGTCAAATATGCTTACTACGCAAAAGAAAACTCTTCTGATATTATTACTAGTGCATAGTGGAAAACATTTCGAAAGTAGAATATAAATCTTAGCCAGCATAGACATTCCGAACTATGCCTACTATAGCTACCATCTAAACAGTGGTGACCACCATAAGTAAATGGCAGGTTCTACAACTAATATCGTACAAGGTTCGTATCGGATGAATGGATTTTCCAACAAATGGTCAGGCCAAGGAACTTCCCATTGCCACATGGAAACGCCTCTAGAAGGACGTCCCGAGAACCAAGCCGTTCTCTGCCAAACAAGGCCGGCTACCCCCTTTCCCAAGGAATATACAAAACCTCAGATATGCCACCCCCGGTCCTTTGGGACCTTTAAACGAGGATCCTCTACACCAACAACCACAAAGAAATATATTTGCAGTAACCACATAGGTTAAATATCAGGGCTCCATACCTGACACAACCTTTTTCCAGAAGGAATGGTCATACCCTAGGGAAGCTACCCCTGAAACCTTGCCGCACAATTCCTGTTTCGACCATTACCGGTTTGTGAGGTTCGACGAAGTCTCGTCCACAAAGCTACGCTTTGGGTCAACAGATGATCAAAGTAATGATCACCAAGATAAATGATCAAACAAATGATCATATCACAAATGATCAAATAATGATCATCACACAGCAACACTCAGCATGTCACATTACCAAATTGGGAATATATCGCTGATAACCTTCAACTACATAACCTCTGAGATCGTATGTCTCAGAGAAGGGTGTTAAGCTAAGAGAATAAATTCTCCGCCACCAAACATAAATGTATTTGAAAGAAATCGGCTTTATATCTCAAAGTGTAATGTCAGACATGTAACCAGAATATGATCAGAAAGAGTTGAGCCATGAAAAACATCGCCACCAATTGCAATGCCTTCATAAATGCCATCAATAACACATGCAATCGTGTTGTAAAGCTCGTTGGACATGCCATCATATTCACAAGGTCCTTGCATACTAAACGTGTCAAGCTTTTGCTAACACTAAAGTTAACCTTTTTTCATGTAATATTCTTAGACCACACTGAATACATGTAAGTTTTGTTTAGATGTGCCAAGCTTTTGCTAACACTTATAGTTTATACAATGGTCACAATCCATGCCTCCAACAATAATATAAGTAATCTTAAGTCTGAACAAAAAAGTTTTGGAAGTATAACTAAATGTTAAAAATATTGTCAAACTCAACCCTTCACACAGGTTCGACAAACTAAAATAAGAATCATGGTTCGACATTTCTATCACAGCTACTACAATGAGAGCAAGGATGTAGCTAGTTAAAACCAAGAGCTTTAGATGAACCTTGACAGTAAGTTATCAACAAGTGTGAAGTGCTTAACACACTATTCAGTTATAGAACCGTTTGGGAATAACTTCATTTATAACTATGTTAAAGTAGTTCTGAATAATGATTTTTTAACTTTTAAGTGAAAAAAATTAAAAGGTAAAAGTAATTAGGAAAATAAGTTTAAATTGGGATAGATTTCAATAGTAAAAGTTAAAATGAGCAATAAGTAAATATTTGTTGCTACCGACATATCTCATGACTTATCAACTTCAAAGCATCTTATTTTACCATCTAATAAATTATGGGCAAACATAGAAACGGTAATTTAAGCACCTTACAGTTGTTTTAACTACTTTAAGTACTTGCCGAACATGCTCATAATTCAGCCCTAATCCGCTTATTCAAGTGTTTCTATTTAATGATAACTACTTATAACTTATTATAAACATAAATGGGTTGATATGCACTTTGGACTTGTGGACCTGGAAAGCAATAATGAATATTTCATGTTTCATCTTGGTACCAATATTTCAGTTGAGAATATCCTTCATATTCTGATTTCTCAACCAATGTCAATAAATGTGCGAATCTTAATCTTTTTAAACTACTGAACTAACGTGTGAATGTTGCTTATAATAAGTCCAAGTACATAATAATTATTTCTTTCCCAATAGTTAATTTATTATTATTATTATAAAATTAGTTAATTTTAGTAAAATTTACTTAACATGATTAATACTTCATAATTTATTATTCTGAACTTAGTTAGTTATGATACTTAGTTAATTTTTATAAACATAGTTTGTTTATTGTTATTATTACTATTATGACCGTCGTTGTTATTATAGTTACTAGTATTGTTATTATAGTTACTAGTATTGTTATTATAAAATTAGTTAATTTTAATAAACTTAGTTAATTAGCTATTATTATTATATAAACTTATATATTTTTATAAAACTTAGTTGACTTGGTTAATATTTTATAATTCATCACTTTATTATTATTATTATTACTACACCCTTAATTAATTTTCATAAACTTAGTTAACTGGCAGAGTTAGTTTACTGTGCCTCTAACTTTGGTGGTGCAATCTTAGATAAGTACTGTGGAACTACACGTTTCCATTAATTTACATAGTTACTTAAATATCTATATATATAATTAATAATATGTGCACATTAGTTTGAACAAGTTTATACATAAGCAGATAGAAAAAAAGATGATAAAATTAATAGGATCATTTTAGGAATGTGCAAATTTAAATTTATAACCTTAACATGCATACTTTGAAATACTCAAATTTGTGCTTGAACCTGGGGAAAAGCTAACATATTTTTACAGTAAGTGTTGAATGATATCTACTATTGCAGTTAGTTTTTTTCCTCATGGGGTTGTAAATAAAATTTGTTCTATTTGTCTAGGAGTTTAGGAAGATAACATAGCTGAAATGAAAGCTAACCTAATTTAACAACTGAATACAATTCATGCTTACATTTATCTAGAGTAACTCATTAACAATAATAATAAACTTAATTAATATTCATACACTTTGTTAATTTTTATTAACTTAATTACTTTTTATAAAACTTAGTAAACGAACAAGGACAACAACAACTTCTAGAATCAAATTCATTTTGATATAGTGTAGTAATTGATTGTACTGGGCAATTCATAATGGTAGAAAGTAAAAAAATAACAATAACAGTACCTCATTTGATCCCACATCCCATAAAGCATCATTTGCAAGAATGAGGAATTCAAGTGATCCATCAACCACCGTTTTCTGCATTAGCACAATAAAAATCCTTTACTCATGAAAATTACTCGATAATAATCAGTATATGTTCTTCAATTGCAAAAATGTGCACAACTAAATAATAACACGATGAAGAAAATACAGTGAATTCAGGCTAAGTAATAACATTTGCTTTACTTTCTCGAATACAAAGAGAAGATGGAGTGAAAAAAAGAGGTGAATTTTTCATTACTTTCTTGAATGCAATTATAAACTACGTTTTGGTTCCAAAATGCTAAATCTAGCATGGACCTAAAAAACACATAAATACAATGCACATTGACCACACTAAACTACACTAAGACCAAGTTGCGGTGAAGTGTAAAACTAAAATATTCTAAGAATCGTATAGCATGGACGCTCAAATAAATTTAAAATTAGAACAATCGATTATTGTGTATATCTATAAAACAACAATAGTAACCTAAAAATGCAATGCAGATTGGCTTGATATACAGATCGATGCCTGAATACATCTAATAGGATTCGAAATGCACCGTAGAGGTTGGAAATTAGTTTACTGTGTACAAAATAGACCAGCATTCAAAGGATCCGCTCTAATAAATCTTTCAGACCAGCGTTGAAGCAGGCATGTCGACTTTAAGAGAAAACATAAATGCTAAATGTGTTTATGATCGTCATTTCCAGGTAGTTAGAAATGCCTTGAGGTCATCATTAAATAACTCTCAAATTGAAGAGTATCAAGAGTATACTTCTACAAAATTCAATAGCCAAGGGGATAAATTCCACTGAAATCGTAGTGAAGAAATGATAATACACTCTCAATTAGCAGTAGGAGATAACTATTTTGAGGGTGAAGATCAGTACAACTATAAAATATTTATTGAATTGGATATTATTAAGAAACTATTTGAAATATTTCAAGTTCTACATTTTCCCCTTGACTGTAATTTATGTTCTAAGCATGACAGGTTCATTACATTACCGTTTGGATATCTAAAAATTAGTATAACTTTGTGACAATAGGATAACATAGGAGTCCAACATATTTATTTTAGTTGATACTACTAAATTACATATGTTGATATAATCGTCATGGTAAACATTTTATTTTTGGGATATTTTAAGTATTACTGTGTGGCATTAGAATTATTTCAGAGATTCTCTAGGAATTTGAAGGTATATTTCAAGTGGGAGAAACATGTAGAAAATGCAACATTGTAATGGAAAAATAGGTGCAGTGGTTTTTAGATAACTCGTAAACACCATGGGTTGGTTTCCACACACTCACCTCAATAATGCATAAATTTTGTACTATTATTATATTTGGTTTTTTAATAGTTCTCATTTAAATATAATACATGCACATGACTATGTCATAAGAGAAGGTACACTGTGCCATAATAGTAATTATTGACGTGATTTATTTTATCATTAAAACAAAAGGAAAAAGGCACAAGTTCTCGTGAATTGTTTAAAATGAAGCATACCTTTCAATATTTAAAGAGCATGAGTTCTCGGATGGGCTCATGGATCTGTTGAAACTTTTTAAGCCGACATTGCCCTTTGTGGTATAGATATGGTGGCAACTTGAAATGTTCAAAGAGATTTGGCATATAAAAAAACAATTTTTCATTCATTCACATCCATTGCTTTGCTTGCTTGCTGCATTATTCTAGTTGTCTACTTGCTTACGAGAAAGTTAATTATTCCTAGTGTAAGTTAAATTATACTCATAAATTGATTAGAGGATTGTATTTCTATTGCAGAAAATAACGATGAATAGTGCCATATCAAGCAGCCAATCTTGTGATTTACCAGTTTATCATTTGCTACATGGTCTGATAATAATAAAATGCCTTAAAGATGCATTCTAAAGAGCTAAATTCATTATTAAAGGGTCTGATTGTCGACTACATATAAATAGTCGAAATACTGCATATCTTATGCATATTTACTTTAGCATATTTGACAATCGCCAATAGCTTACAATAAGAGAAATAAGTTAGAAGTTGATAAGCCATGAACAACAAACATTGCTTGCTTATGACTTATTTCAGCTTTTATAATAACAATCAAATTTTTGTTTTATCCATTCAATCACCTCTTTATATTGCAATCATGAAATTTCAGTAAACATCATGCAAATTTTAGGGCTTACCAACTGTATACCTTGCAGGTAACCAACTTTTCCAGCATTTGATTTATAGTGCTCTTAATCTCCATCATAGCCACAGACGTCCTCGAACTAAGATGGAGCGATGTAAGCATCCATGACTGGTGGCGAAACAAGCAATTCTGTGTCATAGAAGGCATCTCCACGCACCTCTTTCCAATATTCCAAGGCCTTTTAAAATTCCTAGCTATAGTCGACACGAACTTCACAGTCATCTTCAAATCTTCAAATGATAAATAAGAAGATCAATTCGATGACCTTTACTTATTCTAACTACTCTTCTCATTCTGCCTACCACATAGTCGATCATTAATATGGTGGTGTGGTCGCTGACATCTCTGACGTGATTAACAATAGCTTTGAATTGATATGATATTTAGGGTTTATGAAGGAGAATTGAAAGAGTGATTTAGGGATCTGTTAGAGAGGAAATTAAAGTTTCTTTAGTTTGAGAGATGGAAAGTAATGGAACGAAAAAAAAGAGGGAAGAGTGAAATAATTTTGAGTAATTGGCGGCTGTCGAAAGTAATTGGGGGCGGTAAGTGTTACGTAGATAATTTCTACTGTAAATAAAACAAATTAACATAAAAGATAACGCTATGGGATAATGCGTTATCTATTAGCATTATAAAAATTATATTTTCTTGTAGTGATTATTATAATTGAGTCGTTGCAAGATTATAACGGTAATATATTTATGAATCATTATTATAATTGAGTCGTTACACTTGCACAACGGTAATATATTTATGTGACATTATTATTGAGCCATTACAAAAGCTAATGATATTATAATATTATTTTAAATGAGAATAAATTAAAATCCATTAACATTCCATCACTTTAGTAACATATACAATTTCTATTCTGCCTATTTAAATTATAGACAGACAGAAGAGAAATGATAAGAATAACAGATATTTTTCTTTTTCTTCTTCCTTCAACAAAACTAAACACCTTGAGCAGTATTTCAGAGTGCAAATCAGAATCGACTTTGTCAGTGCATACAGGTTGATATTTTTTCAGATTAGAGAGGTTGTTTTATCCTAGAGGCGACGACGTTTATTTTCCAGAACTGCTTTGCACCTTCGAGCAGAATGCTGAAACGTCTTCAAGAGAGTGACAACGTACACAACTCAGCCGAAGTTCATTGTTCCCAACATGTATACTTATTCCTTTTAAAATATTTTATGTGGTCTTAGTCGACATGAATGTATTTTGTGTAAAATCTTATATATCCATATTAGTCAACCTATGATTTGATATATGTTTCAATAGTGTTAAATAGACTATAAAATGTTTATAAGTAACTCTGTTCTTCCATTTGAGTGCATAGTCACCACCAATTCATCAGAGTCTTTAGAAACAATATGGTAATTATATGTTGTTTTACAAATTTTGTTCAATGTTATGTTTTTTGTAGTTTGGAGTATTTATAGATTCAGGGTTGGGCATGTAGTTAGTTGTAATGTTTTTAACTAAACTAACTTCAAATAGGAGATTATACCAAATAATATTAATAGAAATTAATTATTATTGATTTCATTTTATTTGAATTCAACCTAATAGAATTAATCACAAATAATTCTCCTTAATCGAGAATAATCTACGATCACTTATTTCCTTTTAATAAATTCCCTTTATCACTAAAATTTCTAAAAAAATGTGAGTTCAAATTGAGTAAATATTTAACGTGATTTGTTTTGTAACATTAGCAAATGCTTCCTTACTGTAAGAACTATATATAACGCATAGAAGTAGTCAAATTGGAACTTAATTTTGATTTTTGACAAATACTTTTTTTATTAACTACTTTAGTAGAAGAATAAAACAAACGAGCAAAGAAATATTTGTTGATAATTTTCACCAACAAACTGAGTAGAATATTGTTATGGTAGTGTTTACATATGCTTGAAAGGCAACATTACACACACACACACACATTCTATATATCATAAAAGACATTATAATTTTTATCTTAGAAGTGTAATAATTAAGTATGACTATAAGCATGTTGGATCTATAAACAAAATATCACAAGCATTCATATTAACATAGGATTGATGCTTCAATCAAAATTTGTGGATAATGTCCCATTCAAACACCAAAAAAAGTCATGGTCAATGTTTGGAACTATGACGTTATGTACAGAATAAAAAAGAATGATGGTTGATTACATGAGTGTTATCCCACCTTTTGGCAAAGCCGAGATACCCAAAAATTGACTGAAAATTAACGATTACTAGCCATGAATATCGATTACGCATTGCAGGTTCACCATGGATATCGATGAATTTTGTCTGAGCCCGGATTAAGCCACAATTGACAAGACATGACAAGCAAAGCCACGATAGCCAGCAATACAAATTTCAGGTTAATCGGAGTTCATATGCTCAAGATATGATCAATGCAAGTTGATGAAAAAAGTCACATTCTCGTATCCATCAAGTAGCATTAGCTTCGTATCGATGAGGTTCGTCTCCATTCGTATCCATCAACTTCGTACCGAACAAGTTCGAATCCATGAAGACACTCCGCTTCGAGTCCATGTACGATGATATGTTCGAATCCATCACGTTAGCACCACAACCATCTGGTTCGAATCCATCAACGATGCTTCCTTCGTATCCATCAAGCTTGGAGAACCTTCGAATCCATGAAGATACCTCTCTCCGAATCCAACTAGTGCCATCGTTTCGTATCGATCAGCTGAAGTGAGATATGATCGATACGAACGAGTCTCAGTTCGAATCCATGATATGGTTGAAGCCTTCGAATCCATCAAGTCAAAGCGGCGAGATATTTGGAACGACTCGATCGAACCGGAGTGAAAGGTGGAACGACCCGAAGATTGTGTGCCACATCACCACGAGAGCAAGTGCAGGTGATCGATTCTAAGGAATCGATTCGAAGGAGATCGAGTCGAAGCAAACAGCCACCGAAGAACACGATTTCGTATCGATGATATCTCGAGATCTACAAGTCCAAATGATATGAAATTTTCACAGAAGCTTACATACATGTTGAAGAATGTTCTCACAAAATTTCAGCTCGATTGGATGATTTTTTGATCGATTCGAATGGAGTTCGAATCGATCCCGAAGCGGGCCCAGATTTCTTGGACACGGGCGCATGGGCCCCCACACATGCCAGAAGTAGTCTCCCTAATTTTAGGTGAAATATCAGCCTCCTACACCTATAAATAGAGCCCCATGTCATTCAGAAAAGGGGATCGGGATTCTGAGGCGCCTAGACTCTACCAGACTCAATTCTACACTTCAATACAACCATTGTACTCGAAGTTCTTCATTGTAACTGCTGTAATCAATTGTAATCAGCAAGGATAATCAATAAAAGATAAACCTTTGAAGTGGACGTAGGCCAGAGATAGCCGAACCACTATAAATCTCGTGTTTTTGTTCATTATTTCTGAATTATGATATTCTGTTTGCTTAGATTTGAGATTTATGTTTGAATACTTGTTGATTTGTATTCATACACTGGTGCTTTCACAACATCCGGGGTTTGTGACCAATTTTGGCGCAAACAATGAAAAAGATAAGATGAATATTTAGAAATTATTGAATAAAGAGTCAAATTTAAATCAATAATGTTTAAATTTAGAGTTGCATATGAGTTGTTGTTGATTTTCTTAAAAGGGGAGTTTTAAATGTTTCCTTTCAATTAGCCACGTCGAAACATATTGAAGAATTTGTAATGGATTTAATTGATATGCAAGTTTTATCTTAGCTTTTGTGGAAATAATTCATTTCCTAGTAAATTATAGTTCCTACAAAATTAGGTTCATAATAAAGCAAATTAACTTTGGCTATTTTTGGCATTTTCTATAATAATTATTTTGCTACGTAACACTCCTACTTTTATTTATGCTTTATGCAAATATAGCCTCATATTTGTTATTTTTTAAACAAAATACCTATCCAAAATAAATTTATTCCATTGATAATAATCTATTTCTAATAGTTCAATTTGTTAATCGTGTTTTCTTACACCATTTGATCCTATTGAATTTTCTATAATGAAATGTCATAAAAAAATTATTTTATATGTATCCACAAGTATTCCACAATATGGTGATATACTATTTTGCATTGAATTATGTTAATTGATGTACCTTTTGAATTATTGTGTTTGTTATCCCGCCTTTTAGCAAGACCGTGACACCTAAGAATTGACTGAAAATGGAAGATAATCAGTCCCGACGACCGATTACCTACAAAGTTCACTATGGATGCTGGTAAATTTTGTCCGAGTCCGGATCGAGCTACAATTAACATGACATGACAATCAAAGCTATGAAAGCCAACATTCCAAATTTCGAGTCAATCAGGATTCGTATGCTCAAGATATGATCGATGCAAAATCAAGCAATAATCTCGTTCGTATCCATCCAAGCTCGCTGGCCTCGTTCGCATCCATCGAAAATCATAAGATCGCTTCCTTCGTATCGGTTAACATTCTTCGTATTCATCACCGTTCGCATTGATCCAAAGAGGCCTCCTACGAATCCATCGAAATCGAACATATTCGTTTCCATGGGAAGAAGTAGTTCATTCGAATCGATCAAGTTCGTGTCCATCCCATCCGTATCCATCGAGTATATGTTGCTTCGTATCGATTCAGACAGCGCCATTTTGTATCCATTACATTTACTCCATTCATATGGATCCATCGATACGAAATGAAATCAAAAGAGCGACACGAAGAGGACAGATCTGAATCGATGCGAAGTGAAGCATGGTCGATCGATATGAAAGGAGGGTTGACCATCGATGCGAAGTAAGCAACAAGGGACCGATGCGAATGGAAGCGACACGAATGAAACAAAACCTAGAGCGATGCGGAGGAGATACGTAAAGATGGATGACTCGGTCACTCGACATGAAAAGTGGATCGATCCTAAAAGTTAGCGCCGCGTCATCGGTCATCACATGCCCAGAAGCGATGCAAACAAAAGCGATGCGAACAGAAGTGATGCGAAATGGCAGCCTTCAACAAATCCGAACTTGCATCGATCATAACTCGAGATCCACAAGTCCAAATGCCACCAAATTTTCGCAGGAGCTTGCGTACAACCTCAAGAATGTACCTGACAAATTTCAACCTCAAAGGACTATTTTTGGATCGATATGAACCCGATTCGTATCGCTTCCAGATCGAGACGAAATCACCTGAACTCGTTCCCGTAGGCCCGCACACGTGAGAGAAGAAGTCTTCCGAGATCTGGACGAGATATTTGCAGCCTACGCCTATAAATAGCAGTCCAAGAGCTTCAGAAAGGGGATCTTTTTGCTCTTCTACACCTTTACTTTGCTGAACTCCATTGTAACTCGAATACTATCAATTGTACTCTGGTAGATCAGTAAAGAATCATCAATAAAACAGCAACTCTTCAAAGTGGACGTAGGCTACAATGCCGAACCACTATAAATCTTATGTTTCTACTGCTTTCCTTTTAAAATTTGGAGTGTTCTTCATATTTACTATTACATACAATCTATCTGTGATCTGTGAATGTGATTTGGTGCTTTCATCTGTAATCGGGTGTTTGTGACCATTTTTGGCGCAAACATTTTGGTGCTTTCACTTAGAACGCTAGAACTCGGGAATTCTATAGCTTGGATTTTGGATTTGAAGGCTTAAGGACGTAGATCTGGAAAGCAATGGTGAAGCAATCAGCAAGGAGACCAAGAGCAGAAAGGAGCCAGCATGAAGGAAGTTAGGAGGCTTCCTCAGGAGCGAATCAAGCATCAGTCTTCATCACCCGAGACGAGATGGAGATGATGATGGAATATATGCAGGAGGGAATGCTGTAAAGGCAAGAAGAGATGATGCAGAACCTACTCCAACAAATCGGATAAGCTAGAGTGCAGAATCAAGAGAACGCCACTGCAAGGGGTGCTAGAGATAGGGATGGGGAGCATGGAACAACCAGGATTTAGAATAGAGCAGGACCATCAGGAGCAGCCCATGAGCTGGGGGGCACTCCCCAGGAGCATGTTAATCCAACCTCAGGCAGGATACCAAGCGGAGATGTTCAACACGGCGTTGATAGAGGAATGGATGCCCATTCAAGAGAGCAGATTCTAGGATTCCCTCGCGAACTCGGGGGGCAGATCGAAGGCAACAAACAAGGACTACAGCTTGCCGACAGTGACAAATTGGCGGAGATGGTCAAACGAGCCATGAGAGGCAGATTAGTGAATAGAGATCTGGAAGATGTTAACAGGAGCCCCTTCGCTCCCGCAATTAGGCATGCCAGGAATCCACTAGAATTCAAGCTACCGACATTGGAGATGATTGATGGAAGGACAGACCCTGCTGTTCATCTGACGAGATATATGCGGCATATGGAAGTACTGGGGGCATCAGAGGAGGTCATGGCCCGATGTTTCCCACTGTATCTGACGAACATAGCAGCATTATGGTTTAGACAATTGGAGAGCAGTTCGATTGGAACGTGGACTGAGTTGACTGAAAAGTTTATGAGGCAGTTCAGGGTTCACTTCTCGAGGCCCAAGAATGTGATGAGTCTGACGACACTGAAGCAGAAGATTGGAGAGTCTTTGAGGAACTTCTTAACACGATTCAATGTAGCAGCGGCATCGGTGGATCGGCCAGATCCATTCATGGTTTTGATGGCAGCTGTATCTGGCATAGTTGATGGCTCAGAATTCAAGAATTCGCTGACGAGGGATCCACCTATGGACTTAGGAGAGTTTTACCATGAGGCAGAAAGGTTTCTGCGACAAGAGGATGCAAATGCTGAGAGAGAGGAAGGAGAGGGAGTTGATGTTCATGCAGTCAAAAGCAGAAATCCACCCAAAAAGGATTCAGGCAAGGAGAAAGGGAAACGGAAAGCAGAGGACAATTGTGGTGAACCAAAGTGGCCACGAAAGAAGCGAGATTCACCTCTTATTCAGAGCTGAGCGAGACATTAGAGTGAATCTACCAAGACACTAGGGGGCAGGTTCCCTATCGGAGGCCAATGAGGAGGTATCCGACCAACAATGAGAGGAAATCAGACAAGTACTGCTTATTCCACGAGCTAAGCGGCCATAGTACAAATGATTGCAGGAACCTGAGGTATGAGATAGAAGGGCATACCCGGAACGGCATGCTATCACAGTACATGAGAAGGTGAGCAGCAACGGTGGAGCAAGAACGACCACCATCTGCATCAACTGGGGACGGCTCAGGATCGAGGCATCGGCTTGTCATCAACTGATTGAAATAATGACAAATAAGTCACAAACTCCACACTAGTGCGGTTAAGTCGCTTACACATGTACAGGATCACGAACGGTCCTCAAGCGTGCTCTGAGACGACTATCAACCGCATTAGTGTAGGTGTCTGCACTTTGACGTCTCTGCTTTGCTTTTGTTTTATATTCTTTGCATCTGAACTTGATTTGGTTGAACATTTTGGTTGTAAGACTCATTTTGAATGTAAATCTGGTATTTGTAATTCTATAATGGCTAAGTCACTTACACATGTACGGGATCGCGAACGGTCCTCATGCATGCTCTGAGATGAAACCTCCATAACAAAAAATTCGGAAACTCACTCGAACGTGAAATCCGACATTAATGATACTAAGTCCCCTCCGGGCACACACAACTCGCCACGAACGGCACCTGACCGCGAACGGTCACAATTCGCCACGAACGGCACCCGACCGCGAACGGTCACAATTCGCCACGAATGGCACCCCACCGCGAACGGTCACAATTCGCCTCGAACGGCACCCGACCTCGAACGGTCACAATTCGCCTCGAACGGCACCCGACCTCGAACGGTCACAATTCGCCTCGAACGGCACCCGACCTTGAACGGTCACAATTCCCCTCGAATGGCACCCGATCTCGAACGGTCACAATTCGCCTTGAACGACACCCGACCTCGAACGGTCCCAACTCGCCTCGAACGGCATCCGACCTCGAACGGGCACATACTGCCCCGAATGACATACGATCACGAACGATCACTATTCACAGTCGGGTAAGATTACAAACCTCTTTATAGGACATTAACAAGATACGAACATCCAGCTTATCGAACTACAAAACACACCTTCCTGTCGCAAGGCATGTTTTGGAGGGCAAGTGTTATCCCGCCTTTTGGCAAGGCCGTGACACCAAAGAATTGATTGAAAATGGAAGATAATCATTCCGGACAACCGATTACCTACAAAGTTCACTATGGATGATGGTAAATTTTATTTCAGTCCGGATCGAGCTACAATTAACATGACATGACAATCAAAGCTATGAAAGCCAACATTCTAAATTTTGATTCAATCGGGATTGTATGCTCAAGATATGATCGATGCAAAATCAAGCAATAAGCTCGTTTGTATCCATCCAAGCTCGCTGGCCTCATTTGCATCCATTGAAAATCATCAGATCGCTTCCTTCGTATCAGTTAACATTCTTCGTATTCATCATTGTTCGCATCGATCCAAAGCGGCCTCCTTCGAATCCATCGAAATCGAACGTATTCGTGTCCATGGGAAGAAGCAGTTCATTCGAATCGATCAAGTTTGTGTCCATCCCATTCGTATCCATCAAGTATATGTTTCTTAGTATCGATTCAGAGAGCGCCAATTTGTATCCATCACATTTACTCCATTCGTATCGATCCATCAATACGAAACGAACTCAAATGAGCGACACAAAGAGGACAGATCCGGATCGATGCAAAGTGGAGCATGGTCGATCAATACGAAAGGAGGGTTGACCATCGATGCGAAGTAAGCAACAAGGGACCGATGCGAATGGAAGCGACATGAATGAAACAAAGCTTAGAGCGATGCAGAGGAGGCACGTAAAGATGGATGACTCGGTTACTCGGCATGAAAAGTGGATTGATCCTAAAAGTTAGTGCCGCGTCATCGGTCATCACATGCCCAGAAGCGATGCGAACAGAAGCGATGCGAACAGGAGTGATGCGAACTCGGCAGCCTTCAACAAATTCAAACTTGCATCGATCATAATTCGAGATCCACAAGTCCAAATGCCACCAAATTTTCGCAGGAGCTTGCGTACAACCTCAAGAATGTACCTGAAAAATTTCAACCTCAAAGGACTATTTTTGGATCGATACAAACCCGATTCGTATCGCTTCCAAATCGAGCCGAAATTACCTGAACTCGTTCCCGTGGGCCCGCTCACGTGAGAGAAGAAGTCTTCCGAGATCTGGATGAGACATTTGCAGCCTACGCCTATAAATAACAGTCCAAGAGCTTCAAAAGGAGGATCTTTTTGCTCTTCTACGCCGTTACTCTGCTGAACTCCATTGTAACTCGGATACTATCAATTGTACTTTGGTAAATCAGTAAAGAATCATCAATAAAATAGCAACTCTTTAAAGTGAACGTAGGCTACAACGCCGAACCACTATCATCAACCAAACCGTGTATACATACGTACATGGACATTAAATATAAGATAAACTTATAATATGCTGCTTACATTTGAAAATTAATAGTAATGTACTACTTATCAAGTAAAGAATAATTGGTGGTTGATGTTATCCTTAGCTATATGAAGCCATTGTGCTATAGAAAAAGTATTTATATGCGGTATGTTTCTAGATTACCTAAGTAGAGTTATCAGAAAATATTTGTCAATAGTATTCAAGAAAATATACTCTAACAAAATAAAATTCATAAACACATTTTCATCTTCATAACTTGAAAATTCTAAAAATATAGTGTTAAACAAGTTATATGGTGAACCTGGCGTGCGTAGCCGTGCCTCGCACTATATTTGTAACAACCCGCCTTTTTGACCCTTAAAAGTCGACACTAATACATCTACGGTATTTACGTGCCGAGCATCTAAATGTCGGAAAGATGGATTGTTGGGGTGAAAGAAAGAAAAGAAAGAATAGAATCTCACATCTTTAAGAGTAATATATATTATACAATAGATCTTATAAAAGAAAACAGTAATATACATACATCAATAAGAGTAAACTAATTTATCATCAGCCTGGACAGTTATAACAACATATCCTCACAAATGCTGATAAATACAAAAAAATTAATGAAGTGGAAATAAAATATATGTGAATACGTTTTGGAGGGATCCAGCTCATCTTCTGAAGCTCCAAAGCAGCCATAACTAAATTTGAAAATATGCTCCAGTTGATCCGAGCATTATGAGAAAATAACACCGGATCAGTCTGGTAAATCAGCGTGAGAAACACAAATCATCTGGATTTTTAATGTTATAAAACCTTTCAAAATAAAGGTATCTCATAAGACCATGCCACACATAAACACGTACGGGTTTTTACCTTCCGGTAACCAAACCATTTCAAGTAGAAAACCTAGTGATATTATAATATGTCTAGGATTTACAATAAATATATAATATAACTGTAATGCTTGCATCTCACGTTCCAGCATAGTTGGGCACAACTAAGTCCGTACGACGCTTATTAGAGAATGAATTTCAACAATGACAAGGCTATTGGGGTACCGTCTGTCATAGTACATCTCTAGAAAAATATATCAAGGGCCTCACATGGACCCCTTGCATGACAAGACTAACCTACCCTTTACTGGATAGTACCGAATATGTCACCACCCTGGTTACCGGGCCACAACCGTTTTGAGTCACTAGCATGCATAAATGGATCAATATCGATCTAGATGGGGTAATGACCATACCTTAATGTTAGCGAACCACATAGCCATACGACATATCTCATGTTTTAGTCATTCTCGGCTGTGAGGCATGAGGCTACGTTTTACCTTTTTAGCAAATCCCACTTGAAATACTAACATTTCCCTCCAAGCAACCAATGCAATGCCAGCATTCATCCATACAAATTGTTCTGGGATTGAATATATCGAAAGCACTACTTCTACTACATCCTCAGGATTAGTAGCAAGCAGCCCTTATACTTCAAAGAACTTCTTCTTTGGTTTCATACTCTATAAGATTTCTCCAATTCGAACGCTTATGCCGGTTCGAAGTGGTTTTAGGATAATATATCTGATCTCGGTCTCTCTGAACCGACAAACAATAGTTAAAAAAGGGACAACATTTGATAGTCGGTTAGTTAACTATCAAATAAACAATCTGTAACGACCCGGATTTTTCGTTGTTCGATTTTGAATATTTAAATGGTTTTAAATATTGAATTTGAATTATAAATTGATTTTTGAATATGAAAATTTGGGTTTATTTATAAAATCGATTCAGAATTTAAATATAGCAATTTATTGGATAATTTAATTATTGAAGTTTATAATTGAATATTGGTTAAATTTTTGTATCTTGAGTTTTAAGCTCGATAAAAATTATTTAAAGGCTTGTAAAATTTATATTAATAATAACGAAGATAATAAAAGTTTTAAAATTTAATTTAAAAGTGATTTGTTCAGTTTTAAAAACATTTCGTTTAAACTAACATTTAAAAATAGCGTTCCGAGGCGCAGTCTCAGAATTCGACGAAACCAATTCCATCGGATCCGTAATAGTGTATTATTATCGGACTTCAAATTTCGTAGCATTTGGAGTTATCGGTTGGCCGTATGGTATATAAATGCATTGAAATTTATATAGAAAATTCAATATAAATTGGGTTCAAAAAGCTATCTTCTCCATACGATTGAATTAAGAGTCGAAACCTTTTCCATTGCGTTCGGAATAGGGATATAACATTATAAACGCCTAGCGGCATGCCTCGATAGGGGTTTGAGATTTTGGGTTGTGTAAATCGAGACGTTTAAATTTTATATAATATATATATATATATATATGTGTATATATATATATATATATATATTTGACTTGACCAATATATTTCCATCACTCCTTTTTCCCTTCACCTCAGAACACTGTAGTCTCTCCTCTACATGCCAACATCACATCTCCTTTTGTTTAAAATCACACTCCTTTGTTGTCTTCCTGGAAACGCTTCGTCTATGTAAAATAAAATTAGAACGAAAGAATATGAAATCGAATTCGTTCGATGCTTTAAAAAAAATGGAGATGCGTATAATCGCATCTGCTTCTTCTTCCCCTACATCCGCACATAAACTTCCTTCGGTTTTCACCCGTTCTTCACGTCTTCTCATCCTCTCGTCCTTGGTGGTCCGATCATATTTTCGTCGATTATCATCGAAGGCCACTTTTTGCCCCAACTTGTCACGATGTTCAGATTTGGGTCGAGACACCTCTTGCGTTGTCGAAGCTCCAATTCTGCCTCCATTCGATCCGCCGCTTCACAACTCGATGCAAATTCAGATCTGCAATGGCACCGCCGTTCTGCCTCCATTCGATCACCAACCTGCACCTAGTTTGTTAATGAAGTAAGCAAATCAGCCTTTCCCTCTTCCGCTCACTCCCTGAATTCCGTCTCACTGATCCTGATGCTACATTGATCTTTGCTTGATTCTAGGATTAAACTATTGCTGTTGAAGCAAAGGAGTAAAATCATTGATAGTATGGATCATTTTGCTATGAGAGGATAAGATGCTTCTATGGAATGGAGAAGAACTCAGTAAATGAATTATTAAAGGATTATGCTGTCCCTCCAAATACTAGGCCGATATCCGGTAAAGTGATTAGTTTTAATTAATTTTAATTACTACATAATTAGTTAAGTATGAAATTTGTTAGCTAAAAAAATTCGTGAATTATTTGTGCAAGGTCCAAAATTACGGAACGAGTCATATAGGATTCGCAGCGGCAAATACTACGGAATGGGATAAATTTGGAATTGGAACGATTATCAATTTCGGAAATAAAGGTGAGTAAATCTCACTCGTTTTGGATTACTGGATTTTAAAATTTTAAATAGCTAAAATTAATTCTGGGTGTTTGATTGAATTGATTTTCTATTGAATGATATTATATTATATATATAGTAGTATATATACTAGTATTGGAGTGATATTCACGCATATTATAGCGGATGAGACCCTATGCACCCGCATAATAGCGGATGACCCTATGTACCGCGATATCCCCCTCAAAATGGGATTGGTATTTTTATTGTTGTCTAACATTTATGGATGCAGGAAAATAGGTTGGAGGGATCCAACTGGATTCCTCAAATATATTAGTATTTTTCATATATACAAAATGCTGGTTTATTGTGTGTTGTAAATTTTTAAAATGTTATAATGGCATGGAAATTAATTTTGGGTATATTAAATACCATAAATATTATTTTCAAATTTTAAGGAATTAAAAAGAGATTTTTAATATAAAAATATGTATATCGAAATTTGGATTATTTAAAAGAGATAGGTTTGAATAAGAAATGGTGAATTTTTGATCGTATTAAATGAGGCAAAAAGAATATTTTAAATAGGGGATTTAAAATAAATTAAATAAAGAGATTTTTAAAAATTGGGTTTTTAAAATGATAATTTGGAAAATATCCAAAGAAGTTGAAATCGATATTAAAAATAGATTGGCAAAAATAAATGGAATTTATAAGAAATTGGATTTATAAAATGGAGTTTATAAATGAGATTATTTTTAGTGAACTCAAAGGAGTTATAAAAATTTATAAACGAAGTTTATAAATAAAGGAAAGTGATATCGAACGATAAATTTGGAATATAAATTTATAGAAAGAATTTATATTGAATATGGAAATAGGGTGAGAGAAAAAATAAATAGTGGATACTATTTTTAGGTGAAAATAGTTAAGGAGACCGAATGGAAGTGATGAGATAGAAATCGAGAGGGGATAAATTGAAAATTTGGTTGTCCAGATTTGAAAATATATATTATCGATAAGTTAAGTTTTAATTTAAAAAGAATTTTTTTATTTATTAAACTATGAAATTTAAAGTCGGTTAGTATTTAACTACTTCATAAGTTAAATTTTCAAATGCTTACTATTTATTTAATAAATCCTAATTTTTTAAACCCTACTTTGGAAAAATGAAGTTGTGGAGAGTATTTCAATATTTTAGGTAATTATTTGAACATTCTTTAAAGATAAATTATTATTATTATTCTTTTAAGTACTTGTTATTATTATAAATATACATAGTCTTTGAAATGTTTAAAAATTTATTTATAAACCTTCTCAGAAGTCTGGAAATGGGGTTATTCAGTATATGGGATTTATAAGAAAATGCTTAAAATGGAAATTGGGGAGATAAGTGAGGAAATTTCCGAAGTTATTAAGTAAAAAGTGAACTTTGAAAATGAAATAGAATTCATAAAGAAGTAGAAAGGGAAATTGGAGTTATAAATAGGCATATTTGACTTTGGAAATATTAAGGGAATTAATTAGGGAATTCCGGAATTTATAGAATTCGTTATAAACTAGTCAAGGAATTTACAAATAAAATTTGTAAATGGTTTCGAGAAAAAGAAATAGGAAGTAAAAAGAATACTTCCTAAGTGAGAATTTAAAATAAAATGGAGAAGAATATTCTAAGTGTTGAAAAAGGATGGAAATATTCCGTTGAAGCTAAAAGGATTTAAAAGCTGTTTTCAAATGTTGAAGAATTGAAAGTAATATCTTATAAAGATATTTTTGAAATAAATTATGGGAAAATATTTGATAAGGCCTGATGACTGCTTATGGATGTCTATTGATAGTTAAATAACCGACTATTAATTGTGGCCAATTTTCGTTAATCGTTTCGAAGAGACCGGGATCAGATTTAATTATCTGAAAACCACTTCGATCCGGTTTGAACGTTACGAATGAATACCGTAAAGATGATGAAGACGGTGATTCGGTTTGTCCAGAACCAGGAAAACTTGTATGGACGATGCTATCAGAACATCGTCATTGGAGGACGGTGAGCATTCTAAGAAAAATTGTTCTTGAAAGGTAACGCTTAGCCTCGAACCTCATCAACCGGGAATGACTAAAATAGGGAAGATGCAGCAAGGCTAAGTGGGTCGCACCCAAGTAGGGTATGTTATCACTTTTCTAGATGTCCTCGAAACCCTATTTATCTTAGATATGGGTATATATGAAAGAAGAAGCGCTCGATGGTAAGGGTGGGAACAACCAGGGTGATAACATATCCGGTTTATCCAGGTTAGGGGTAGGCCGGTCTTGTGTAGCAGGGGATACCGGCATGGTCCTCGGTACATTGTTCTAGAGGTGTACTGTGGTGGGCTGTACCCCGGTGGCCCAGTCATTCGATGTAATCCATTCTCCAATAAGCGCCGTATGGTTTTGATTGTGCCCAACTATGCTGGAATGTGAGATGCAAGCATTTCAGCTATTTTCTATTTACTTTCTATAGACACTAATATAATATCATATGATTTTGATAAAAATCGTTTTGGTTATCGTAAGGTAAAAACCCGTCGTGTTTATGTGTGACGTGGTCTTACGAGATACCTTTGTTTTTCAAAGGATGTTGAAAAGTTAATAATTCAAATTGAGTGTGTTTTCTCATGTTGGTTTTCTAGACCGACTCGGGTGTTATTTTATTATAATGCTCGGGTCCGACCGAGTATTACAGATTCAGGTAAAATGCTATGGAGCTCAGGAGACAAGCTGGAGGAGTTTAGGCGTATATCACGTACTTGGTTATTTCCGCCGTGTGAGGACAAGTTATCATAATTGTCCATTTGATGTATTGAATTGTTGTACTCTGATAGTGGTGTGTATATTAACAGTACAGTTCTAGTATTTAAAAATCTGTTATTATATATTATATTTTGTTCCGCTGCGATTGTGAGATTCTATGTTGTTCTGTTTCTTTCTTCTACCTTTTTCTTCTTCACCCCTAATGAACTGGTATTTCCGGCACTCGACTGCTCGGCATTTTATACGGTGGACGTATTGATGTCGATTTTCGAGGGTTGAAAATCACCAGTCCATTACACTTGGTATCAGAGCTGAAGGTTAAGCGAGAACCTTGGCTCTGGTGGGGAATTACTTATTAGAGATAGGATCGGCAGTACCCTAGAATGAGTCGAGTGTATTAATAGATATGAGCGCGTATTTGTTAGTGAATATAAAATGTTTTATACTGTTTTAGTTGATTTATTGAGTGGCTTATGAACCCTAGTCGGCACAGTCCGTACAACTGAATCGATAGTGGTTTCTAAACACTTGAATAGAGTAATTCGACACAGTATTGTTTTTAAATAGGGTAAACGAAAAAAATTTACCCAAAGATATATTTTGATATAAAGTAAATAATTTTATGAAATTATTATATATATTTGGAGTGTTTGGATGATAATATTATAATCAAATAAGATTATAAAATTTGAAAATGATTTATATAACCAAATGAAAATTTGTATAACTATAAATTATACAACTAGGTTATAATTAAAATTGGGTTCAAACCAGAATCTGGAAATTTAAAATCCTGGGAAGTTTGGAAAAATATTTTCAAAGTGGTGTGGAAAAAAAATATAATAAGAGTATTATTTTTTGGGAATATTTTCGAAAAAAAATTGTTTTGAAATGGATTTTGGAAGGGATATAGCACTGAATTCACTACAGTCGCTGGAAAATAATTCCGATGATGATCGCGACATCATCGGTGTTTATTTTTGAGTTTCTAAGTGATGAGTTGCTACCATAGTAAGTTAATATGGGAATTTTTGCTTTGGTAAACACTTGTTGTTTTTGGAAATTCTGAAAGGAATTATTTTGGATAAAATCAGGTTGACTTTGAAAATTTCAAAGAAATGGTTTGTTAAACCCAAAAGCTATATATTGGTTTCAAAATGATTTGAAAAAAATACTGGTGTTTAAAAATTCTGGAATCCTTATTTAAATGTTCTAGGGAATATCAGAAAATAAGTTATGAACTTATAAATGGTGGATGATTTTAAAGAAAATATGGAAATTGAATTTGGAAATAAATTTAACTTGAGTAAGTTAAAATGAATGAAGTTTAACTTGAGCTAAGTTAAATAAAATTAGATTGGAAATGGTATCGATTGGGATTGAGATATAAAATAAATGGAATTCAATTTAAGTTAAGTTGAAGGAATAAAATTTTAGAAATTGAATTGATTGTGTTTGGAATGGAATAAATTAGTGAAGTAGACTAGTTAAATGAATTAAATTGGAATGTGAATAAATTGAATGAAAAGAAATTGGATGTGTATAAATGAAAAGAACTAATGATGAAAATTGAAATAAATATAATTAAGGAAGTGGGGAAAAAATTGAATTTGAAATTAAATTATTAATTAATTAAATTCAAATGAATTGTGTGGAATAAATATTTACTTATGCCAGTTAAATGAAAATTGAATAAAAATATAATTAGGCTATAAATAAATGTATAGTCTCGAGTTAAAAATAAAATGGAATATACTCGAGTCTAGAATTGATGGAAATATGAAAAAAAATAGCGGTGCGACTTATAAAATTGGAAAGTGGAATAGAAAACCAAAAGTAAAAATGGCTTGATATTTTAGTGAAGGAAATAAAATCCAAACCTGGATTATAAAATAAAGTCGAGCTCAAGCGGATTAAATAGAATGGTTTTTGAAATAATAATCAGATATTGAATTGTAAAACGGAAGTGAACTAATTAGATAAATTAATTAGTTAAGTGAATATGGAATGGAATTTAACTTGATTAAAATAAAATGGATGGTGGGCTGAAACTGAAGTTGAATATAGAACTTAAGTAATAAATAAAATTTGACTCATATATACAAGCTGATTAAATATATGTTGAATGCGACCAAATGGAATTGGATCGAAATTAAAATGGATGGAGTTATAAATAAATTCAATGTGAATGTAAATAAATTGAATGTGACCTTGAATATTATTTTAAATGAATTCGATAATGAATTTGAGTTTGGAAATTGAAATTTGAAGTGGATTAAATAAAGGAACTAATTAAATTAATTAGTGAATGGAAAGAAATGTGATTGAATAGGAATCAATCTAAAATTTGATTTGAAAACTTGATGGCAAGGGAAAATAAACTTAAGTTGTAGAGTTGAATTAATTGGAAATAAATGAATTAACTTAAGTTTATATTATTGGATGAAAGCTTGGCTTGAATAAATTTGTGAAATGGTTATTTAATCAATTATCATGAAATGATTTCAAGCTAAATAAAATGGATTTGAATATAATATGAGTGGCAGGCAACTAAATTGATTGGGAACCAACTTGAAAGGGAATAGAATTAAATATAAATTGATTTGGAATCAATTTAAAATAACTATAAACTGAAATGGTTATTTTATTAAATGGATATCACCGAATTTGCATGGAGATTTGTCGTTTGGCGTAAACGAAAGCAAATAAAATTCTATGAATTAATAGGAAGTGAATAAATTGGTTTTTAATCAATTTAAAATGGATATGGGTTTATTTGGTATGAATATTGGTTGAATGCAAATTATTGGGTTGGAAATCATTCGAATTGAATGATATGATATATAAATGGATTGAAAATGAATAATCGAATGTTAGAACCTTGTGGTTATATAGTCATGCTATGAAATTATATGTTTAATTGGTTAATTAAATGCAAAGATATTAGACTTTCGTATTTTTGTATTACGTGGTTAAAATTGAGTAAGTACAAGTAATTGGAGGCTGTCGGACTAGATTTTGGTTGCGTAATTGCTTTCGAAGTAACTTGCTTGCTTAATAATGCTTAAAAACCTAAATAAGGTACGTTTTTGGATTAAATACAATAAATATATAAATATTGATATATATTTTTGTTTTCCACCCGTGTGGGTCGATGTATATATATTTATCTCTTTTGTCATATTGCAGAAGGCTCTCGGTACAAAGGAGACTCTGCTAAAAAATTTTGGAAATTTAGGGTGCTAGAAAAATTTTGAAATTTTTTGGAAAAGTTCTGTTAACGACAATTTGGTTTCGAATTGTAATTAAAATAAAGGATTTTGGTTTAGGATGGAAAACTAATTATTTGATTGAAAACTAAGAGATTAGAGAAGTGAAATGTCAAGTTAGCTAAGTGGGTTTTGGAGAGTAATGGGTTTGGAGCAATTTTCCTGCCTTAGCAATTTCAGGGACGAAATTCTTTTAAGAGGGAAGGAATGTAACGACCCGGATTTTTTGTTGTTCGATTTTGAATATTTAAATGGTTTTAAATATTGATTTTGAATTATAGATTGATTTTTGAATATGAAAATTTGGGTTTATTTATAAAATCGATTCAGAATTTAAATATAGCAATTTATTGGATAATTTAATTATTGAAGTTTATAATTGAATATTGGTTAAATTTTTGTATCTTGAGTTTTAAGCCAGATAAAAATTATTTTATGGCTTGTAAAATTTATATTAATAATAATGAAGATAATAAAGTTTTAAAATTTAATTTAAAAGTGATTTGTTCAGTTTTAAAAACATTTCGTTTAAATTGACATTTAAAAATAGCGTTCCGAGGCGTAGTCTCGGAATTCGACGAAACCAATTCCATCGGATCCGTAATAGTGTATTATTATTGGATTTCAAATTTCGTAGTGTTTGGAGTTATCGGTTGGCCGTATGGTATATAAACGCGTTGAAATTTATATAGAAAATTCATTATAAATTGGGTCCAAAAAGCTATCTTCTCCATACGATCGAATTAGGACACGAAACTTTTTACATTGCGTTCGGAATAGGGGTATAACATTATAAACGCCTGCAGCATGCCTCGATAGGGGTTCGAGATTTTGGGTTGTGGAAATCGAGACGTTTAAATTTTAAATTATATATATATATATATATATTTGACTTGACCAATATATTTCCATCGCTCCTTTTTCCCTTCACCTCAGAACACTATAGTCTCTCCTCTACACGCCAACATCACGTCTCCTTTTTGTTTAAAATCACGTTCCTTTGTTCTCTTCCTGGAAACGCTTCATCTATGTAAAATAAAATTAAAACGAAAGAATATGAAATCGAATTCGTTTGATACTTTAAAAAAAATGGAGATGCGTATAATCAGATCTGCTTCTTCTTCCCCTGCGTCCGCTCATAACCTTCCTTCGTCTTTCACCCATTCTCCACGTCTTCTCATCCTCTCGTCCTTAGTGGTCCGATCATATTTTCGTCGATTATCATCGAAGGCCACTTTTTGCCCCAACCTGTCACGATGTTCAGATTTGGGTCGAGACACCTCTTGCGTTGTCGAAGCTCCAATTCTGCCTCCATTCGATCTGTCGCTTCATAACTCGATGTGAATTCAGATCTGCCATGGCACCGCCGTTCTGCCTCCATTCGATCATCAACCTACACCTAGTTTGTTAATGAAGTAAGCAAATCAGCCTTCCCCTCTTCCGCTCACTCCCTGAATTCCGTCTCACTGATCCTGATGCTACATTGATCTTCGCTTGATTTTAGGATTAAACTATTACTGTTGAAGCAAAGGAGTAAAATCATTGATAGTATGGATCATTTTGCTATGATAGGATAAGATGCTTCTATAGAATGGACAAGAACTCAGTAAATGAATTATTAAAGGATTATGATGTCCCTCCAAATACTAGGCCGATATCCGGTAAAGTGATTAGTTTTAATTAATTTTAATTACTACATAATTAGTTAAGTATGAAATTTTTTAGCTAAAAAAAATTCATGAATTATTTGTGCAAGATCCAAAATTACGGAACGAGTCATATAGGATTCGCAACGGCAAATACTACAGAATGGGATAAATCTGGAATTGGAACGACTATCAATTTCGAAAATAAAGGTGAGTAAATCTCACTCTTTTTGGATTACTAGATTTTAAATTTTTAAATAGCTAAAATTAATTCTGGGTGTTTGGTTGAATTGATTTTCTGTTGAATGATATTATATTATATATATAGTAGTATATATACTAGTATTGGAGTGATATTCCCGCACATTATAGCAATGAGACCCTATGCGCTCGTATAATAGCGGATGGCCCTATATACCGCGATATCCCCTTCGAAGTGGGATTGGTATTTTTATTGTTGTCTAACATCTGTGGATGTAGAAAAACAGGTTGGAGGGATCCAATTGGATTCCTCAAATATATTAGTATTTTTAATATATACAAAATGCTGGATTATTGTGTGTTGTAAATTTTTAAAATGTTATAATGGCATGGAAATTAATTTTGGGTATATTAAATACCATAAATATTATTTTAAAATTTTAATGAATTAAAAAGAGATTTTTAATATAGAAATATGTATATCGAAATTTGGATTATTTAAAAGAGATTGGTTTGAATAAGAAATGGTTAATTTTTGATCGTATTAAATGAGGCGGAAAGAATATTTTAAATAGGGGATTTAAAATAAATTAAATAAAGAGATTTTTAAAGATTGGATTTTTAAAATGATAATTTGGAAAATATAGAAAGGAGTTGAAATCGATATTAAAAATAGATTGGCAAAAATAAATGGAATTTATAAGAAATTGAATTTATAAAATGGAGTTTATAAATGAGATTATTTTTAGTGAACTCAAAGGATTATAAAAATTTATAAACGAAGTTTATAAATAAAGGAAAGTGATATCAGATGATAAATTTGGAATATAAATTTACAGAAAAAATTTATATTGAATATGGAAATAGGGTGAGAGAAAAAAAAATAGTGGATACTATTTTTAGGTGAAAATGGTTAAGGAGACCGAATGGAAGTGATGAGATAGAAATCGAGAGGGGTTATAAATTGAAATTTTGGTTGTCTAGATTTGAAAATATATTTTATCGATAAGTGAAGTTTTAATTTAAAAAGGAAAATTTTATTTATTAAACTATGAAATTTAAAGTCGATTAGTATTTAAATACTTCATAAGTTAATTTTTCAAACGCTTACTATTTATTTAATAAATCCCAATTTTTTAAACCCTACTTTGGAAAAATGAAGTTATGAAGAGTATTTCAATATTTTAGATAATTATTTGAACATGCTTTAAAAATAAATTATTATTATTCTTTTAAGTACTTATTATTATATATATATATATATACAGAGTCTTTGAAATGTTTTAAAATTTATTCATAAACCTTCTCGGAAGTCTGGAGGGGTTATTCAGTATATGGGATTTATAAGAAAATGCTTAAAATGGAAATTGGGAAGATAAGTGAGGAAATTTCCGAAGTAATTAAGTAAAAAGTGAACTTTGAAAATGAAATAGAATTCATAAAGAAGTAGAAAGGGAAATTAGAATTATAAATAGGCATATTTGACTTTGGAAATTATTAAGGGAATTAATTAGGGAATTCCGGAATTTATAGAATTCGTTATAAACTATTCAAGGAATTTACAAATAAAATTTGTAAATGGTTTTGAGAAAAAGAAATAGGAAGTAAAAAAGAATACTTCCTAAGTGTGAATTTAAAATGAAATGTAGAAGAATATTCTAAGTGTTTAAAAAGGGTGGAAATATTCCATTGAAGCTATAAGGATTTAAAAGCTGTTTTCAAATGTTGAAGAACTAAAAGTAATATCTTATAAAGATATTTTTGAAATAAATTATGGGAATTTTTTTGATAAGGCCTGATGACTGCTTATGGATGTGTATTGATAGTTAAATAACCGACTATCAATTGTGGCCAATTTTCGTTAATCGTTTCGAAGAGACCAGGATCAGATTTAATTATCCGAAAACCACTTCGATCCGGTTTGAACCTTACGAATGAATACCGTGAAGATGATGAAGATGGTGATTCGGTTTGTCCAGACCCAGGACAACTTGTATGGACGAATGCTATCAGAACATCGTCATTGGAGGACGATGAGCATTCTAAGAAAAATTGTTCTTGAAAGGTAACGCTTAGCCTCGAACCTCATCAACCGGGAATGACTAAAATAGGGGAGATGCAGCAAGGCTAAGTGGGTCGCACCCAAGTAGTGTATGTTATCACTTTTCTAGATGTCCTCGGAACCCTATTTATCTTAGATATGGGTATATATGAAAGAAGAAGCGCTCGATGGTAAGGGTGGGAACAGCCGAGGTGATAACATATCCGGTCTATCCAGGTTAGGGGTAGGCCGGTCTTGTGTAGCAGGGAATCCCGGCGTGGTCCTCGATACATTGTTCTAGAGGTGTACTGTGGTGGGCGGTACTCTAGTGGCCCAGTCATTCGATGGAATCCATTCTCCAATAAGCACCGTACAGTTTTGATTGTGCCCAACTATGCTGGAATGTGAGATGCAAGCATTTCAGCTATTTTCTATTTACTTTCTATAGACACTAATGTAATATCAAATGATTTTGATAAAAATCGTTTTGGTTATCGTAAGGTAAAACCCATCGTGTTTATTTGTGACGTGGTCTTACAGGATACCTTTGTTTTTCAAAGGATGTTGAAAAGTTAATAATTCAAATTGAGTGTGTTTTCTCACGCTGGTTTTCCAAACTGACTCGAGTGTTATTTTATTATAATGCTCAGGTCGGACCGAGTATTACAGATTCAATTAAAATGTTGTGGAGCTCAGGAGACGAACTGGAGGAGTTCAGGTGTATATCACGTACTTGATATCTCCGCTGTGTGAGGACAAGTTATCATAATTGTCCATTTGATGTATTGAATTGTTGTACTCTAATAGTGGTATGTATATTAACAGTACAGTTCTTGTATTTAAAAATCTGTTATTATATATTATATTTTATTCTGCTGCGATTGTGAAATTCTGTGTCGTTCTGTTTCTTTCTTCTACCATTTTCTTCTTCACCCCTAATATACTGGTATTTCCGGCACTCGACTGCTCGGCATTTTATATAGTGGACGTATTGATGTCGTTTTTCGAGGGTTGAAAATCCCCGGTCTGTTACACTATCAAATCAAATATTTAATTTCGCATGGAAACCAAGTATGTTTAAGCACATAAGTAACAACCAAGCCTCTCTAATTAATTTTTTCATTAATTAAAATCTCCTTGTAAATATTTGTATCAAAATACTTTTACAAAAATATGTTCACAAATCTTCTCTACTCTTTTCAATACTTGAAAATATTGGTATACTTATCTAATTGTATAAGTATACTCATAAAACATTTAACTTTCAAAATTTAGAAAACTTTTCCATATACTTATATCAACAGTATAAGTATATTCACAGAACACTACATTTCCAATACTTAGAAAATGTATCCCTATACTTATCTCAACGGTATAAGTATATTCACAAATTTCAAGAAAGATTTCATTTCCAAAGCTATACTTATTTGGGTTAAAACAAATGTTATTTAAAACATTGATAACCATAAACCTAAAACACTTTTGGTGTAAGTAAATGGATCGTATAGAAATTAGATCAAATATACTTACCAGCACTTCCCGATCTCAAATAGTACTATCTCTCACTTAACAATGAAATCTGACAAGTTAGAAAACTATACTTGCCTCGACATACATTCTTAATTCTCAAGGTAGAGACGAGTTTCCATACCTCGGAATTTGGTGTTAAGTATGAAAAGAATATTTTTCATACCACCATAATTTTAAAATGACCGTTTATAGAAATCAAATCTCATTTTCTTTTATAAAATCCCTTTATACAAATCTCTTTTAGAAATATTTACAAATCTCGTTTATTTATTTATAAAACTCTTTTCTATTTATAAAACTCATTTTATAAAACTCCTTGTAAAATTTATTTTATAAATCCTTTTATAAATCTTATATACTTAACACAAACCTTTGTTTTTAAGATAGGACCAAATACTTTTCATAAAACAATCATTTCATATATCACTATAAATTTATAAATGTGATATATTATCTAATTCCTCAAAATGGTATCCATTCACTTTTAAAAATATTATTTATAAATCTATTTTTTATCTATAAAATACCATTTATAAAAATATTCTTTTATTATAAAATAACATTTATAAAACTATTCTTTTAATACAACAGTTTATATAAAATATTTTACAGATATTTATTCTAAATTATTTCTATCTTCTTTTAAAACTGGAACACTTTATTACAAAACAGATAAATTCCCCTTTATCTCCTTTAAAATAAGCATCCATTATTATAATAACCTTTCTGTAAAATAAGCACCTTCCGAAATACTTTTAAAACATTTTCATATATATTAGAGAAGGCAAATAAAAAGATTGAAGTAAAATGGAGAAGTTCAAAATCCATTTTAAATAAAATATCACCCGATCAAATCCATTTCAAATCAAACATCAAACCATAGTATTTCAAAATACTATAATGAGGCCCAGAGCTACCATAGCACTTAACCAATGTTACTACTACCTTTTTCACTAAAAAGTTCAACTTTTTACATATATCAATGTCATATCTAATATGATCAACTATCAACTTTTAGCATTCAAAAATTAATATAACAGATATATAAATGGAATTAAAATCAACATGTATCTACCTAGAATTTAAAATCACAACGGCGAAAAATTCAGATTTCTCTACACAATTCCCTTTATTTCATTATATATATATCAATCGCTTTTTAAAGCGGAAAATTTAACCAAACTAAACAAATAAAGCATTCAAACAAAAACAATAATTTTAACTACTATATATCATTATGGTATTCATTCAGAGGTGTGATAACTCACCAAAATTTCAACGGACGCTTAAGCGTTCCGGTTTGATCTAAAATCGAACAGCCCAAAATTCCACTTGCTCCAAATTCGACGAAACCAGTTCCAGTGCGTAGATATCACTTCTATGAGACAACGCAATAGACATCGTCTTGATTGGACCTTGTATGAAGAAGTTATTCACTTTATAAGATTTTGAAATTAAGTAATTCATTAATTAACTTGATTACATTTCTAATTTAAGTACCCTCTCTCAAAACCATCTTCTCCCCTAAATCAAACTCGTGTACAGGAAACATACGAACCCAACAAAACCATGCATAAATTTCAATGACATGGAGCTAGAGTCGATGGAATCGAACGCCGCCTTCTCCATTGACCTTCTCTTCGCGAGCTCGACTTGCTTGACCCAACAATGACCAACTCAA
The DNA here is from genome assembly GCA_030737815.1 of Allium fistulosum. Classification (NCBI taxonomy): domain Eukaryota; kingdom Viridiplantae; phylum Streptophyta; class Magnoliopsida; order Asparagales; family Amaryllidaceae; genus Allium; species Allium fistulosum. The sequence goes on from CM060903.1 coordinate 298,349,114, forward strand.
CCCCTTATTCTTTGATGCAACCTGAAGCCTCGCGTCCCTTGCCTGAACGTCGCACATCACCATCGGCCTCCGGAGTGCCTCCAACCACCATCGATCATATCCTCATGCCGCCATGAGTACAATGGTACACTCGAAATCACCTCCAGCTCTCTCCACCTCCACGCGACCCAAACCCAGTAAGCGACAAACCTAATGTCGCTCCACCCAACTCGACGTTGGTTCTCCTTATACTTCTTCCCCCAACTCGCCTTCCTACGAGGAACTCAAATCTACAATCGTCAAAGCCTATCTCTTCCTTTAGCACTTCCTACAGTAAACCCTGGTTCACGCTCAACAACTCGATCTCACCAAACAACAGCCGCACTCAACCAAACTCATATGGATTTGTAGATCTCATTAATAAAAACCTAAAGAATTCAACTTTATTATTATTGCCGAGTATTTGATTTGATTTTGAATTTAAAAGGAAGAGGCCATATTTTCTTATTACGGTAAAATGAAGAAGGAAAAGTAAACGGAGAAGGAAGAAAAGTAAGAGCGTTGAATAATATTAGTTTAGAGGTTAGTTTATTTTACAATTTTCGACACGTCGCCACACAGAATTCTGTTCGCGTACGAACCACGAACGACAAAATAAAAATACGAACGCCTACAACAATGCGATACAATCATAAAACAATAATAATATACATTGCTTATCTTGTTCCGTTACATTTCAAAAAATACAATCGTTGGCCGAAAAGTACGTCAAACGATAATTCAAATATTTTCCAAACTAAAAATTGTGGAAAAAAATCTATAAATTAAAATATAAAAACGTTAATAAAATCAAGTCGTTTTAATAATAATTGATTTTCTTATTATGTAATAAATTTGAATCAAATTTAAATATTTAATAAATTAAATATTTTCATTCGAAATGTTAAAAATTCTGGGTTGTTACAATTTTCTTTTAACCAACGGTTTAATTAAGAGTAGGGATGACAATGAGGCGGGTTTAGGGTCAAAACCCGGTAGACCCGCCCATGTTTTGACCCCCCAAGACCAACCCAATTGGGTCATCGGGGCGGGTAGACCCATAACCCATTCTTGGAAGCTTCGGGTCTAGGGTCGGAGCTAGGCTGACCCGCTCTAACTCGACCCTCGCTACTAAGATCTCATAAGATCACTTCATTAATATGATGATTTGTTAATCTTTTTGGACATAAGTGATTATAACATAAATACTATAATGATTCATTCAATAAGTTATAGGATTTTTATAGCATTAAGTAGCATTGTTGATTAATTATATAATAAACATGCATATCTTTTGAACTATTACTGCACATTTCATTTTTATTATCTTCCCTTATCATTGTAAATACATTGTTATTTATATTTAACGTATATCATTTAGTGACAATCTCTATTACAAATAGAAAAAAAAAGTACATTAGTACGCATTTTGAATGAATATATAGTCTCGTCGGGTCTTGGGGCAGGGTGGTCTATCCTGATCCGTATGGATTCGGGGTTTGGAATGCAAATACAGACCGACATCGGGTCCATGGAGCAGGGTTTAAAAAACTCGGAGTGGGTTTGGGTAAAAGGCTCGTCCCAACACGCCCCATCACCATTCCTAAGCATGTACGACTCTAAAAAATTACCTTTTTAGTCCCTTCTATCCAAATCCATCCTCTCTAGCGGTTCCTTCCACCAAAATGACTGAAGCAAAAAAGGGCCTGGGCCGGTTGATGTAAGCAAACTCACCGTTCAATAGAATCTGAATCCCTTTTACAAATACCAACTGAAGTGAGCTACATCTTCTCCCTCCATCCAGTTACGAACCCTAATTTTAGTTTTATTTCCCTTCTATTAAGAAAAATGGCGGCAGCACAAGAGGATGATAAGAAGCCATCGGATCAGGTCCACATCAATCTTAAAGTTAAGGGTCAGGTATGCAATATCTTCTTTAAAACCCTAACCCTATCTCCTTTTCTTTTACCACTTAAGCTTTGTTGATTGATTTATGAAGCTTCTGTAAATTTGTATTGAAGAACTATCGACCGGTGCAGATTTGAGCTATATCTGCTGTATTCAGTTATTTTTTTTTTTATTCTATGCACCGAAAATTGTTTAATTGGTCACCAACTCCCTTTCCTTCATTTTTAAAGCACAAAAAATGTTCACCATCCCAGTTAAGTTCAGTCTGTTATATGGTGTCAGCATTTGATGATTGTTTACACTCAGAGCATCTCCAATTCATATGTACTTGTAATGTAAAGTGAAGTACACATCACTAATCCACAATTTCAGTCAAAAATCAAACTTAAGTGCTAACTTTAAGTAGAACGATAAGAGGATGTGGTAAAAATTTCACCAGACATTGTCAAGCGTGATGTCTAGTTTTAGGCATTACACTACGGTGTGAATCCAATAAAATATTTTGTCTAACATACTAATTATATTTGTATATGAACTGATTGGGGACATGTGCTGAAATGCATCTCCAAATACTTTTGCATTAGATGTCATTTCTAAACACTTCCCATCATATTTGATTCACATTGTCAAATACCTATTGACATCAATTTTTTTTAACCTAACATCATTGTTAAAAACATGCTATCTTGTACATATATTCTCCAAAATGCAATCAAGTTATAACGGAACCACATTAGGAGTTGAGTGCACTGATGGCTATAAGGTGCATGCTTGTTCTCTTTTGGTCAATAGTTTGTCTTGTTGCTTTAGTGGGTTAAAAGGTTCATATGGTTGATTCATGACTAGATCTATGCACCATCAACAATTTATTTCAACCTTGTGACCTGTATCCTTTTCTATGCATGAAGCAAAGGATTTATTCCTTGTAAAGATGCTCAATTTAGCTCATCCTATGAAGTTAAATTCCCGTTAAAGCGCTTAACAGTCGTTGAGCGCTACACTTATACAATTTAGTGCATTTAAATAGCATAGCTGCTTGAAGCGATGCTATTTTACCGCTACGCTCACTAAATTTGGTATTTTTAGCATGGGCTTTAGCTATTTTAATATAAAACATTAAATTTGTTTGGTTCTTTTTTAGATTCGCTCCAAAAGGCCCAAGTGTAGGTTGAAGTTTAATCCAAGCTTGAAAATAAGTTAGAGCACCATAACTAATCCCAGTAGTCTAAACAAAACTATTCTTGATATATTTTTGTTATATTCAAAAACCAGGTTAACTTTCTTATATTTCAATTTTGATTGAATTAAATGCTAATTTCACACTTAATTACTTCTTATATATAAATGTGTGTGTGTATATGCACACACAGCTTTTAAAATGCATTTTAATTGTAAAGTTCAAACTTTAGATCGAAATGGGATTTAAATCATAAACCGTAGATTCAAAAGATCCATATTAAAGGTTTGTGCATAGCTTGAAAGTGTTTTTGTGTTTGAACATCTATGCCTAAACCTAGAACCCAACTTTCTCGCTTGTTCCTTTTTATTATGTTTATAAAACATTAGAATCGGAATTGTGAATCTAAATAAATATATTAAATATATTAGTATGGATTGAATGATTTATCTAAAATCATATTTTAACTAAATTTAAATCGAAATTTAAATCGGATCGTAAAAAAGACTTCGATTCAAAATGAATTTTAAGTCGTACGATTTTAAAAGTTTCAATAACAATGTGTGTGTAATATGTGAACTATTTATGTGTTATATTGGGGCCATTCGTTATTTTTCACTATATGATGACTATTTTCCCGCTATAATTTTTTGCACCTTCACCATTATGGCATTTTAAGTGCACAAAGTTGATCAGCTTAATATATTTTGATATTGCAAAAATGTTCATTGTCTATGGTAGTTCGCTTAATATTTTTATATTTGCTAAAACACTGAAATAGTTAAGTGAAAACAACAACCATAGTAATGAAAGGCACGCTAAGGCGCAACGACCGCACATGTGGCACGATTCAAAAGAGGCGTGTTTTTTTAGTACTTTGTTTTTTTTCACAATTCAAAAACACATAAAGATTAGTACTTGTCATGTGATTATGCTTATCATCATCATTATAATCTGCATGCTTTAATGGATAGTTTTTATATTCCTGTAATTCATTTTATTCGAAGGCAAGAATATGTTGTGAGTGAAACGGAAAATTTAAATTTTTATTTAATATTCTCAAAGCAGGTTGTAATATGAAATCTATCATGTATATATATAATCGGATCCATTTTTCTTGATTATCACTAATATGTATTTTTGGATTTTGGCTTTCAAAAGGATATTGTGTTTGAAACTTTATGCATATGATATCATTTATGTTTTTACGAAATTATTAAAATGAATCTTTGTTGTATATGTTTTTAGTGAAATAAATACGACTTATATTGAACATTTTCAATTAATTGCTACATATAATAAGTTATATTTCTTTCCTAAACATGCGTAGTAAATCAAGAAGACATGCACTTTGACGCGTCGTACGCCAAGACTATAGGAAGGTCTTGCGTCAACTTGCGTTGTGCGTTGTTAATAACTATTGCTCAGAACATTCTTTTATCATCTATTTATGACCCTTATCCAAATTATGTATGCTTGGTTGTGTTACTAATATTGTAAGGTGAATCTTCCGATTATTTAGCACCATATGTAGATGGTTCAAACTAGACATACCTTAATCTACATAAAACAAACCAGAATTGAATGGAAATTTTAACTAATCCGAAAAGGAACAATTGGTGAATTGTAATGATGTTAGCCTCCATTCGTTAATTTTATGATTGTAAATGTATAATATCAGGGAATCAACAGTATTCAAAAATCTAGATGTTTCATATGAAAACCTATGTTGTGAAATGCACGTTTTAGCAGTTACTTTATTTGGTGATAAAATTTTGAAATTACAAAATTATGATCTATATCTACTTATTTGAGTTTGCATGATTGCTTATTTAAACGTTTAATGGAAACTATATGTATAAAAAATGTGCGTAAAGTGTGTTCTAGAGGTAAAATAGGTACTCAAATTTTCATTATATTTAACTAGTACAAGTGCACGTACTCATGCACGTCTAGTAAGGTAGGGATACAGTTTTATTACAATAATGTTGTTTTTATTATGTGTGCCCTATAAGTGCAAAAGTCTTGATAATCACATGCACATTTATTTTAAGCAGTCTTGTTAGTAGTGAAGGCTGCAGATCGATAGTAAAATTCCGTTGATGGATTGTCAGGAAGGTGATGGTGGTGGATGTTGCAAATCGATAGTGAGATTCCGTTGATGGATGGTCAAGAATGATGCTATGTAGGGTATTTTCGAAATTTTAAAAAGATAAGGTTGAAATTCTATTTGTTTGAATTTACATTATTAACATTAGAGTTTAAGAATGGATATCTTTAGTTTTCTTTGCATTAATACCGATATCAAAATATAATTTGTAATTAGCTCGAAGTCATATTGTAACATGGAAACATTGTTAATAAAAATCTTAAAATCTTAGAACTGAATCATGGTTCAAAACAACTCTCCTCGATTTCAGTTTGAATCCTAAGTTTCAATTTAATATTCGACACAAATGAAACGAAAGAATAATTAAGGTAATATTTGGTTTGAAAACGAGTTGTGTGTTTTGCGTTTTCAACGTGTACTTTAAAATGCATGGAAGAGGAGGAGAGATGGAAACCGGTCGATTTGAAAAATGGTTTTAACATATAAATTTTCTCTCTCCACATTTTGGGAAATATCAAAAACTACCGTCATACTTTCCCTTCACTCTTTTCTTGGAATGACTAGGATTTTTCAACTTTTCTCTCTCTTCCACGCCATTTAACATGCATATTGAAAAAGCAAAAAAAAAAAATCTTGTTTTCAAACAAAACACCACCTACGTTTTTGGTTAGAAACATAAAAATTTTAGTATCAAAACCAATTTCAAAAAATATAGGCTACTATTATAGAAAAAAGGGCGTGGTCTACATATCATCTTTGTAAAGTTTGTGTGTGCATGTTTATGTAATGTGCGTTCTTGGAGCTAACATTTATAAGCTGTATGTCTTCAAACAAATTTTATTATATTTACTACAAAATTCTAGGATTCTTTGCCTGGACATTGACATAAAAGTAAAATTATTAATTCAAATCCATGCTGCAATATTTGGGAAGTGATTTTTTTTTGGCAAACTCTATTCAGCAAAGGATGAAATATGATATATTTTATGATGTACGTCACCAATCGTATTCATAATTGGTTCTATCGGCTATTAATGCATATATTTCTTTATGGCAATTAGAGTGGAAATGAGGTGTTTTTCAGGATCAAACGCAACACCCAATTGAAGAAGCTGATGAATGCCTACTGTGAACGACAATCTGTTGATCTCAACTCTATTGCTTTTCTCTTTGATGGTCGAAGGCTCCGTCCTGAGCAGACTCCAGATGAAGTAAATAAATTAATATTCCTTAACAAGATTCATTCACTTAGCCATGATTTATTTCAATAGAATCAATATTTCTTTTGTTCTTTCAGCTTGAAATGGAAGACGGAGATGAAATCGATGCCATGCTCCATCAAACTGGTGGAGTTTCTGAAATGAAGAGATGCAACGATATTTTCTACTTTTGAGCTAAACTATCATGCTTGGTTTTGTAAATAAAGTTAGCCATCTGAATTGGCTATAATGTGATTTAGCTGTTCTACACTTTAGAAAACGACTGTTTAATCTAGTTTCTAGTATCTTTGATGTTATGTGCTCCAAACTTCTGTAATTTTATGGTGCGTGCAATCGGAGAACAAAGATGTAGTTTCTGCCTGTTCAAGATATTGGGCTTGTTTAACCAAGTAAAGCTAGTGTTACAAGGAAAGACCGCTTGCTTTTGTTATGTGTGCTCCAAATAACAAATTTCTGATTAAATAGTGTATAAAGAGCATGGAAGAATAGAAACCTGTATGGAAGAATAGAAACTTATAATTATATACCAGCTAGAAGAGGGAATGATGCATTTACAAAGAATTTGTCTCAAGAAATTTTGATAATGTTGAACGCATCATAAAAGGTAATACAATTGCATGAATAAATAATCAAATTGAAACAAATGAAATTCAAAATGAAACTGATTTATCAAAACTGTAAATGAAGTCGATAAATATTTATCCTTCGGGTATGTTCAATATAAATGAGGAAAAAATAAATGACGTATTATGATCGTTATCCATTCATCATTCTCTGGTACGAGCCTTTCTCTGCTACGAGCCTTGAAAGTCTTTAAAACAAAGTTTACAAATATGCCTGCAAAATTTTATGGATTTTTTCTGTGTCTAGATTATCTATGCTATACGTTATATTTTAACAACTTTTTTACATTATACATTTGTCTTTATGAGCGTTTTGACATAATTGAACCAAATACAACTTATTCTATTGAACTGTTAAGAATTTGAAAGTGGAGTGGAACATCAACATTCTAAAGAATGTTATATTTAAAGATGTATCGAAAACATGGACAACAAAAAAGGTACTTATTGGCTGCATAATTTTATAATGTTCATTTATTATAGTATTTTCATCTACTATTATGTCAGAGAAAACAAACTGAAATGCTAATCTATTTTAGCATTAGCATATCAATTTTGACATCATAACCAATAAGTATAGAATGCTAAATAATATAACATTCTAAGTTCTAACAATTCTATCAAAAGCACATTGCGTAAAATGGTATATTATTTTAGCATTATCGTGTAATAATCTAATATAATAATATAAAATGCTAACTTAACATAGCATAGTCATCTACTATTATGTTAGGAAAACGCTTTTTCTGAAATGCTAATTTGTATTAGCATTAGCATATAAAATTTGATATCATACACAATAATAATAGAATGCTAATTAATTATATCATTGTAATTACTAATAACGTAAGCATAAGCACCTTAAATAAAAATGCTAAATCATTTTAGCATTATAAGGTGATAATCTAGTATGATATATAATGAATACAGAATGCTAACTTACTATAGCACTGTAATTTACTATTACGTTATGATACATACATTGACTGAAATGCTACATCAGGATTATCATATTAAATTTTAACATTTTAAAATTTAACATTTAATTTTGCTATTACACATATTTTTGTGTTGTGGCCATCAGAATATAACTGGAACAAAGAAAGCATTGCTTGAAGAACAAAAACCAAAGGAACAAGTCTGCAAGCAAATAAAGAGACAGATACATATAAGAACTAAGTCCTAGAACCATAGATAGACAATCAAATCCAGTCTCTTCAAATATACATCAAAGAGTTAGAAAGAAAGCATGTGAACAGTCTAAAAGAGATAAAAAAAAGGAAGACCATAAAGTAAAAAAGGAGAAGAAATTATACAAAAAATAAAATCCATCATGATGCTCTTGGAATCAAAATTTTGAAAAGGGACAAGAACATAAAATAAAAGTGGGACACAAAGAAAAAGAACAGGAAATTCAATCTCCTTCATTTGATTTAAATATCACTCAACAAATTCAAATGTTACATGAAGACCAAGAAGGAAAAAGTCAAGAAAATGAACAAAAAACACAAAAAAAAGTCTAAGACTTCAGAAGAAAACTCCAAATTCACCGGTACAAAGGATGAAAGGATGAATACGAAAGAAAAAAGTTGACCTTAGCATCAATATGAAATTGTATTCCAGAAAAAAAGAAGAATGATAAGAAGGAAACTAAAGAAAAACAAAGTAAAAAGAAGACTAAAAATGAAAGTGCGAATAAAGAGAAAAATGAAGAAGAAATCCAAAAAGAAAGTCTTAATACTAAAAATGAAAGTGAGAACAAAGAGAAAAATGATGAAATTTAAAAAGAAAGTACTGATACCGAAAATAAAGAAGAAAATGTAGAAAATGAAAATGAAGCGACTCACACTGACAACAACCATGAAAAGAAAATTGAAGAATCTGAAAATAAGTCCAATGACAATGAAGGTTCGAAAACATTAGAAGTGGATGTATACCCACCTAAAAAAAAAAGAATTTTGTTAACCGGCTTCTTGACCAAGCGGATTTTCAAATGGAATTAGAATGTTAAGACGAAGACAAAACGATTCACGGACTTGAGAATATGTTTGGAAAAGTAAGAAGATCATACTCAACAAGTTTCAAGGGAAAAGGAGCAAAGTGAGCAACTCGGTATCGAGAGAAATCACTTGGTACCGAGGGGTTTTTCTTACACTTTGGACCTCCTAAACCATTTGTACTTGTAGCACTGCCTTAAGTGATTGCCATGGAGTTCTTTTCTCAAAAAATAGACGAGCAACTTTAAGGATTTTCTGGAAGAAAGCAAGAAAAGACAAGAAAAATCAAGGAAGTTATCAAAAACAACTCGATCTTTGAGGAAAAAATATTTGGAACGCAACGGATCGAAGATAGGAAGTTGAGTGGAAAAGAAATGGGAGGTTTCCACCAACACAAACCTCTCGATACCGAGTGGTTTTAACTTATGGTTGGGCTGACTTTTTGCTCTTCTTCTATACACCTTTGGACTTGGACCTGGACCATGTGTTTCGTGGGCCTTGGTTCCGCCGAGCATTTTTCATATAAATACAGACCCCATGGCAACTAGGAATGGACTTTTGACACTTCTTCATCTTCCATCTCTCCTCTATTAGAGTCATTTAGGAAGCAACTATTTGTTGTTCTAGACTTTAGATCAGTAAATCCATTGTACTAGTGACTCTTAAACCTCTAAGGAACAAATTATAAAGTGAACGTAGGCTAGAGATTGTCGAACCATTACAAAAATTCTGATATTCTTTTTTACTTTTTTTATATTTCTTGCTAGATCTCAATATTTCACAGGTTTTTGGGTATTGTGCCACTTTTGACATCAACAAATTTCAAGAATAAGACATCACATAATGTAGAATTCTACATCTACTTAATGAATAAACACAGGACATAGTTCTTGCCTTTTTCAGATACAACGAAAATAACAAATAAGATCTATGCCCTTAGTTCTATGATTATATTACAAATTACATAATTTTAAATATACTAACTTCGTTATTATTAATTCTTAACAACGACATAGTTGCTTGGATTAAATATGATGGAAACAAAGGAGGAATAGCAATAGCAAAGTCAATGTTGGAAGCTATGTTGTTTGGATAGTTCACAAATGGACAATTATATAAATGTTACAAGAATTATTTTTTATGTTAAATATAAATAAAATGCATTTATACATTTAAAGTACGCCAGAATGTGTTTTATATGCAAATGCATCTATAAATCTAAAGTACATCAGAATGATAGATAAACATAGCATTTTATTTTTGAAATTCACTAGCATGAATTAGTAATACAGAATTATAGATAATTATAGCATTTTATTTTGAAACCCACCAGAATGAATAAATAATGCAGAATGATAGATAAACATAGCAGTATTATAAAGTTCACTAGCATATATTAGTAATAAAAAATGTTAGATAAACATAACATTTATATCTATAAAATCTAGCAACATGAATCGGTAATGCAAATTATGGATAAACATAGCATTTGTAATTTTAAACTCTACTAGCATGAATTAGTAACGAAGAATGATAGACAAACACATCAATTTATAAAATCCTTGAGAACACAGAATGATAGATAAACATATCTTTTTAAAAGCCACCAACATGAATTAGTAATGCAGAATAATAGATAAACATAGCTTTTTATGTTTAAAATCCACTAGTGTTAATTAATAATGTAGAATGATATATAAACATATCAATTATATTTTTAAGGTCTATTAGCATGTATTACCAATGCATAACATGACACCTATATTTTTAAAGTCGACTACCAAGTATTAGTAATGCAGAATGATAGATAAACATAGCATTTGTATATTTAAAGTCCACTAGCATGTATTACTAATGTAGAATTATATAAATGATCTATTGTTGCATAAAATTTATAATTTTTCTTTGTTTATTTAGATTATAAATTGGTTTATTAATAGGCAAGAGCTATAACCACAACTACACATTCAGTATAATCATGATTGTAACTTTAAGCTTTTCAATATACATGTTAAATAATAATACCCAATATTCTAATAATTATTAATATGTAGAACACTGTAATGAATGATTTGGAAAAAGTGATAGAAGATATAGTTCAACCTACAATAAATTCATCGTCACAAATGAATTTATAGAAATAATTTTCTTCCCATTGCAGTGCATAAACCACCAAACTTTAATGAATTTGGACTATGTTACAATGCAATGAATCATTACGACTCATCTAGGCCACAACCAGATCAACATAAAGATCAAATCAAATTTTCAAACAAGCTCAAGAAGTGGTATGACAAATTTCTTTAAAACATCATTTAATATTAACTAACAGAATTAAAATTATTTATTTTTTAAGAGGGAAAAAAGTTGAAAACCTATTCAATAAGAAGTGTGCAGACAACAAAACCTTAGACAAAGATTTGAAAAAAAATAACGATCCAACCTAAACGCCTTCATTGAGAATCAAATTCATAAGTAAATATTTATTTTGCTAGAAAACAAAATATACAAACTAATCTTTAATTTAAATAATGTATGATATGCTTATATGCTTAAAACAATGATATCATTGTGGATATACACACTGATAGTCAACCACATAATTGCTCATATACATAAGCTAATAAAATGCATCATTGAAAAAAAAACAGAATTATAAAGACTTATTATGTTAAAATAAATACCTTAACTAAAATGATATATTATATTAGCACTATCATGAAAAGTACTGGTAACACAATGAATACTAAATTAATTTAGCATTATATCTAATATAATGTTATCTTACCTAAATTTTTTTTCACCGTAACAGCAATGATTGTGCATTATTTTTCATGATAAACATCAAAAAGATGGATAAGCAAGAGCTTCGAACCCAATACGAAAAAGAAGAAATTGATATATTCAAAGCTGAAACTGTTTTTCAAATACTCAATGATGCTGAAAACAGTTGGTTAGTGCATGCATACTTCCTAAACTCATCATAAGAATAGCACGTGCAAACAAAGAGATGGAAGAATCCAAAAAACAAACAACTCCGATAGTCTTTAAATTTGATTTGAAATATACTTAAAATTAAGGGATAGTTTGGCTCACATCCCTAACAAGTTTTAAAATAGATAAAACATCCTTCACAACCAACATTTACGTTTCCGCTCCCTATTTTCAAATTCACGCACGCAAAAATACACAAATACCCTTTATGTTTTAAACTTTTCAAACGCGTATAACTTTATTTACAAAAACCTGATCAACATACCGTTTTCACCAAAAAATCACAAATTTTATGATCTTTAAAATGAGATCCATTGTTGATACCAAAAATTTATATTTGTATTAAAGGTGCAATTATTTCAAATATTTGCAGACAATTCAGCAAATATTTAACAGTTCGATTTTTTTTCAAATTTATAAAAATTGCACAAAATTGCATATATTTCTGCAACTATATGGTATAGTTGCAGAAATGTCTGCAACTATTGGGTATAGTTGCAGAAATTTATGCAACTATACGCAATAGTTGCAGAAATGTCTGCAACTATTGCAAATAGTTGCAGAAATGTCTGCAACTATTGCAAATAGTTGCAGAAATTTCTGCAACTATTGCTTATAGTTGCAGAAATAACTGCAACTATTGCAAATAGTTGCAGAAATGTCTGCAACTATTGCGTATAGTAGAAAAAATTTCTGCAACTATTGCTTATAGTTGTAGAAATAACTGCAACTATTGCGTATAGTTGCAGACATTTCTGCAACTATTGCAAATAGTTGCAGAAATGCAACTATTGCAAATAATTGCAGAATTATCTGCAACTATTTGCAATAGTTGCAGAAATTTCTGCAACTATTGCGTATAGTTGCAGACATTTCTGCAACTATTGCATATAGTTGCACAAATGCAACTATTGCGTATAGTTGCAGAAATGTCTGCAACTATTGCGTATAGTTGCAGAAATTTCTGCAACTATCGTATATATTTGCAGAAATTTGTTGCGATTATTTATAACTGCAAATATTAAGAATATCATATTTCGTAAAAAAAACTTGATTCGTCTTCAATTTAATTTCAGTTTTTCATTTAAATCGAAAAAAAAGAAGAATTAGAGCTCGCAGTGAAACGCATGGGTAATTTGGGGAATAAATTAGCGGAAAACAGAAACAGGGACGTAGAATATATATTCTTTATGACAGGGACCCGCTTTGAAATTAAGTTCCGTTTTAAGGATGCATGACTAATTTTCACTAAAATTAATGTGTACTTTTCTTAGTAATTTATGTTGCATTGCTCTTAAAAACATGTATGACTTTTCATAATGTTTGTACTTTAAGACTTGACTAAAGTTAGTTGTTCAAAGCTATGCTTGATATTCATACAAGTTACTATATTGAAATGCAAGATAAAACTAGCATTATACTACAATAATCTATCTATTAAACTTAAAAGTAGGAATTCAGTTCCGCTTACCCGACATTGCTACTTTTCGTGATTTCAAATTTTTTGATTCTGTTTCATTCCTAAATTTTTTTACAAACACCCACTAACTATTCCCACATTGCCTTCGTTTTTTTTCTACCCCATTTTAACACCTGAATTGGTTGGGAATCCTAATAAAAACTTTAGCCCCTTTTTTCCTTTAATCACAGCAGATCCTAAATGCAACCAAAGTAATTTTATCTTCACTCATACAATCTCAATTTCTCTGCTTTCTAGACTGCTCACCTTGATGCTAGCGGAGGTGCCTAAAATCAATGCTTTAACAATTTGTTAATGAGTTTCCACTGCTACAAAATGTCTTTGTAAGTTGAAATGAATTTATGGAGGCAATCTTAGTCGATTTAGGGATGTGGAAGATAAATCCATCAAAACGATTTTTTCGATAGCCTCGCAGGCGATTCCTTTTATTTTGGGTTGTGGTTGTTCAAACCCTCAAAAATGCCGAGTTACCCCCTATTTTTACAAAAAAAATTAAGGACAAAATACCTCTTTGATTATTTTTGTCTAAAATTTTATTTTATTTTCAAATTTTTTGTCCACCACGCAGAGCAACTACATGGTGCCTTCAGAGCATCACGTAGAAAAACTGTGTGGTACCCTGAAGGAACCACATAGGGCAACTGCATGGTGCCTCTAGGGCACCATGTAATTTCTCTACGTGGTGCCTACAGGGCACCACGCAGGGTCATTGCATGGTGCCCTGAAGGCACACGTAGAGCAACTACGTGGAAGTGTATTTTTGGATTTTTTTGGACGACTCAGCAAAATGGTTTTTTTTTTTTTTTTTTTCCAAAATTTGGGGGCAAGTTAGTACATCCGCAGGTTCAAATAGAATTTGCCTTTTTTTCAACAAGCATTTGCAGCCAATGTTATTCGCTATTTTTAACTTATTGTTTGACATATTTATCGTTTATATGTGCCACATGTAATATTATTTGCATTTTTTAAAATTACAATTTCTTGAATCAGTTCTTTCCTTTACAAGGTTACTTATATCAAAAGTGGTACCTTTAGCCATTTTCGTTCCACAAATCTGCTTAATCTTTGTTATGACAATTTATTTACACAATCTTAATTTCTCTTATTTTAACTTTGAATTAAAATTGGCTATCATTTACTCCTCAAATGCATGATATATAACACACATACCAAAGAACAATGTGCAAATAAAAGTTTCATTTTAACTTTGAGGAACTTTTTGTGTATTTTACTCATGGAATGGATAGCAGTTGTTGTGCTATTATAATTAGCTATTCTTTTATCTTATTCATCGTAGTTTTCATTTCATTTGCAAAAAAATGATGTGTCTATAATACCAAAGATAAAGAAGGTTTTTGGATAACTTACTGTTGGAGATCCTTACATAGAATAGAAGAGGTGAATGAAGATATAGTCCTACATTGTCAAAAATAAAAAAGTTTTCATGTTTATTGGCTCTTAGGGTCGGGTAATTTTGTGTGAGGGGGAGGACCTATATGGGCATGGTTTAACACACACGTGCATGTGCCGCTCGTCCGTCCCATACTGAATCGGGCTGGGTGTAGACGCAATAAGACTGGATCGTGTTCTCAAATCAAAGCAGTCATACTCATCACAATCTCAAGCAGATCCTGTGCAGTTAATGCCCCTCTATCTCCCCGCTATAACCCTGCTATATCTCATAGCGGATTTCTACCGCTATGATTTTTCCGTATAGCCCCAAATATAGTCTTTCCGCTTTAAGCCCCGCTATTTCCGCTATATCCCGTTATATTCTGCTATTTCCGCTATATCTTCTTTAAAAAAAATGAATTGAAAAATGACGTTTATACATTATAAAAATTATGAAATTAATTTATTTAATTGAATTTTTAATATATTTTTAAAAATGAAAATTCTCTAATATTCTACTAAATTCAATTATGTTATATAATAGTTTTATGTTTATTTATAATATATTCGCACATGTTTTTATTTAAAATTATTTATGTATTAATTATAATTCAATTGAATGTTAGTTTTTCATTTAATTACCATTTATATATTTGTAAAAACATTAAGTATGAGTTTTATATGCTATTTTAAAGTCATCCGCTATATCCTTACTGTATCCCCGCCATGACTTTTTGCACCTTCACCACATTGAATTTGCCGAGCGCTTTAATTGCACAGAGCAGATCATTATCTGTTGTTTCTTGGAAGACTTGAAATAAAGTTTTAAGGAAATTTTCATGATAAAACTCAGACGAAATTTCCTTCTAATCTCGGTTAGATTGTTATATTTTACTGATTCTGCATAATATTTGTTCTTTTTTTTTCTATTCATCTTCTCCTTTTTACTGCATTGTTATCGCTGCACTCATGTGTAGTGTTTGTGCATCCCTGTGCATGAAATCGGTGCATTTCTATGCACCTGTTCTTGCTGTTATTTACCATTTCATTAATTAAGATCATACATCTTAATACTTTACAGCTTTTATTAAAACAGAAATGACAGTGGTTGAGTTATCAGCAAAAACTGCTACTCACAATAGACCTGATCCGTTCAATGGAGATGGTGATGACTTCCGGGCATGGCAAAGTCAGATGTTATTCCATCTGATTATGCTGGGTCTGCAAAGGTATCTTGAAGAGAAGGAACCTGTGCCAAAACCAGGCAAAACTAGAGAAACACATAAAGATGCATTTCTAGCTGTTGATACATGAAAACTTTCAGACTTCCTCTGCAAGAATTACATTCTGAACCGTCTGGACAAGGTGTTGTATAAAGTGTATCAGCCTCATCAGACAGCAAAATCTCTCTGGATTGCACTCACAAACAAGTACAAAACCTAGAATGTTAGTCTAAAGAAGTTCATAGTCGAAAAATTCATAGACTACAAGATGGTAGATACCAAATTAGTGATTACTCAAGTGCAAGAACTTCAACTTATCATTCATGAACTTGAATCAGAAGGACATAAAGTTGGAGAGTCATGTATTGTTGAAGCGATAACAGGAACATTGTCCCCATTATGAAAAGACTACCGCAATTATCTAAAACACAAGAAGAAGGAGTTTTCCTTAGAAGATCTCATTGTCAGATTGAAAATTGAGGCAGATAATCGTGGAATTACACAACCAAAAAGCCAAGAGGCATTTGTTATAGAAGGGTCAAAGAAGAATGGACAATTCAATAACAAAAAGAAGAAATTTACAAATAAGAGGAAAACAGTAGAAATAAACCCAGAGAAAATAAGAAGGCCAAAACGTTTAATAGTCAGTGTTGGGTTTGTGGAAAGACGGGACATGCCGCTAAGTACCGCAAACACAAAAAGGAGAAAAATTCAGAAGCAAATATGGTGGACAACATGGATGTTGATGATTTGAATTTCTTTGGAGTTATAACAAAATGTTGCTTGGTTCAGAACTCTACACAATGGTGGGTAGACACAGGCGCTACTCGTCATGTTTGTTCTGACAAATTCATGTTCTCCACTTATAATAAATTCGATCAGGAAGAAAAACTCTACATGGGTAATTCTGTAGTTTTCATGATCAAGGTAGTGGCACCGTCATTCTCAAATTTACTTTTGGAAAAACTATTACAATGAATGAAGTCCTCCACATTGCAGATATAAGCAAAAACATAATCTTTGGACCTATTCTTTCAAAGAAAGGATTCCGAATGGTTTTCGAGTCATACAAGATGGTTTTGTCTAAGGCTGGAATTTATATAGGAAGAAGATATTTTTGTGATGGCCTGTTTAAGGCAAATATAACCATAGTCGGCAATAATACTATGAATTCTGATTGTGTAATGTATAAAAATGAAGTTTGTTATGTGATTGTGCTTGAAACTCTTTTATGGCATGATAGATTAAGACACATTAATTTCCAAAAAAATGAAATAACTTGCAAATTTAGGATTAGTTCCAAAATTTCAAGTAGACAGAAAATACAAATGTGAGACATGTGTAGAAGCAAAAATGGTCAAAAAACCATTTCATACTATTGATAGGAATACTGAACCATTAGGGAAGGTTCATACTGACTTATGTGATTTCAAATCATTTCCTACAAGAGGTGGAAAAAAAGTAATTTATCATATTTATTGACATTTATACACGATATTGTTTTGTATATCTTTTAAATAGTAAAGATAAAGCAATTACATCATTTATAAAATACAAAGCTGAAGTAGAAAATCAACTTAACAAAAAGATCAAGATATTGAGATCAGATCGAGGTGGAGAATATAAATCACCATTTGAACAATTCTGTGTAGAAAATGGTGTAATTCATCAAAGAACAACCTCATATTCACCACAACAAAATGGTATTGTCGAAAGAAAGAATAGAACATTAAAAGACATGATTACCGCTATGCTTTTAACTTTGGACCTACTAATAAACTTGTGGGTGGAAGCCCTAAATATGTCTAATCACATGCTAAATAGGGTTCATCATAGCAAAACAGGAACACTTCCATAAGAATTATGTAAAGGACACTTACCAAGTTTCAAATACCTCAAACTGTAGGGGTGCTTGGCAAAAGTTCTGATTCCACCTCCTAAGAAGGTCAAACTTGGACCAAAAATTATAGACTATTACTATCTAGGACTAGTCGAAAATAGTAATGCCTATAGAATTTTAGTCTTCAAGTCTGGTATAAATGACTGATAGAGTTAGGGGTATGCCACAGGGGTAATTATGTAATTTGTTACATATATCTAACTTGATAACCAATCTTGTTCAAACTAAAAGGTGTTTTCTTTCTATTATATACTTGATATAATGTGTTATATTAAGTAATTAACTTAATTTAAAGTATATTGAATAGAAAATCCATATATGGTATGTTTTGTGATAGTAGTTACAAAGTCTTGTAACCGTGAATAATTTATCACAATAAAAATAAATATACCATTTTAAATATTCCTAGTCAAGATGTATCAAGGTTGGATATCGATACATCCATTGAGACTAGAGTACATAACGCTCTCCAAATATTAGACAGTGTATTACTCATGACTGCTGGGGGTACAGAGGAGTTACGTACGGATAATTATTGGATAACTATTGAATGACCCACTCGATAGTTTTTTATTGGTTAATATAACTAAGGTCAAGCAGAGAATATCAATGTGACTAATTTATACAGTTCTCTTGACTTGAGAATACCGTTGATCTTCAATGTGGAAGCTCCCCTTTGATTATAGTTAAATCGTGGCATGGCGTCCATCGAATGACTATAGTTGGGTCGAGTGAAAGCATTGGAAGTAAAACACTATTTGGGAGAGGGTTTATCTCCTCGGTTATATGAGATTAGTATCACAGTCAAATGAAGTCAACTCAAAGTAAAGTCTCTGGCCAGGGCATTTCGGTTAATGATAATTGTTATTATTGAACCAAGGACTTTGTGTTTGGAATATAAATTTGAATGTGGATGATATTAGAATTTTGACCATTACTAAATTTCATAAGTCCTAATTTGATATAGTTTTGACGAAGAGAATTGGTATAAATAATTGTCACTATCGGGTATCGCCTATAACAAGTAAAATTGGACTTTACCAAAAGATGTGCAAGCAATAAATTCTGCCAAAATGTCACACCACATGCTAAGTGACATGTGAACGTCAATAGTCGAATAGTTCGATATTAATTGCTGATTGAATTTACACATTTGAGTCGCACAACCGTATTGATGAATTCTCTGTAAAACTACATGATTTAATTAATTTATAGAATTTTGTAAATTGAGTAAATTAATTGATATTTGAGAAATATTAATTATTATTTAATTTATTTGATGTTTGGAAGTTGTTTGTAATTATTTTAATACATTTATAAAAGTTATATTTGCGTGCATTGATATACGATATCTATATAATTTTAATAAAAGATAATTGCATGAAACGAATTATGGAAATTTTATGTCATTTGATGGCATGATTTATGGAAAATTTATGTCATTTGATGACATATCATTTGAAAAGAAAGGATTGGGGGGAGAGAGAGACAATCAAGGGAATTAATTAGAGAAGTTTTAATTAAAGAATGAGAAGTGTTTCATTCTTTCAAATAAAACATATCCTCTAGTTCTTTCTATACATATAATTCATTCTTTCTCATTCATTCCATTTCTTACTCTCCTTCTAACTTTCTATAGCAGAAAACCAAAAATCAAATTTCCAAAATCTTTCAACTCCAAATAAAATATCAAATAAAACAAAAGTGGTTCATCCATCTCTTACAAGGATAGGATGGTGATCTTGAAGATCTGAGGAGATATCACCATTCAATGTGTGAATTCTAGGCAACACCCTAAGGAGAATTCATTTTCAAGGTGTGCTTCAAGGCTTTGGGTAATAAGATCAATTTGCAGAATCTAAGCGCTTTTGATTCATCATTCAAGATGTGATTTGATGACAACTTTTCAAGGTAATTTATAATTAATTCATTTACATATTCGCTATATTCATATGCTTGGATTCATGTGATTTATTTATGTTTATATTGCTATGTTGTAACAAGAAAATTGATAACCCCTTTCGCAATTAAAAGTATGTCTATTATGTTCACTTCATTTAGATCTACATTTGTTATCTTTTACATTACAATTAATAAATTAATTTCTAGTGAATTATATTTTTTTAATATTTACACACACAATCTCAAATGAATTGTAATTTAATTCTTATTTTAAAATTAATTTCTACTATTGCATGATAAATGATTAGATACAATCACTTTGAATATTGTTTATGCAAGCATGAAAGGTTTTGATCTAAATTTTTGAATGAAATTTTGTGTAATTTTGAATTATATATATATATATTTGTTCTAAATTTATAGTTTTATAGAATTTCCAAACTCTTGTTTCATTTCTAAACTAAAAGTTTAATTTAAGTTGTTAATTTAGACTGAAATGTAAATTGTCAAATTGAAATTTTAATTAGAAAGTTTTGGTTTGATATTACATACATATGCTTGTGTAAAGATATGTGTGTATACATATAAACTTCGAATATTTTTATCTTTAATTGCCAAAGTCTGATTTAACCATTTTTAATTTAAAAGTGAGGCAATTACACACACACACACAGATATATATATATATATATATATATATGTGTGTGTGTGTGTGTATTAATTACTTGTCGATGATTATGTCATTGTATCATAATATCTCTTGCATGTAAAACAATGTTGCATTAATTGAATTTGTTAAAAGGAAGAGTGAATAAATCAATGATTCCACTTTTTCATTTCCTACCTTATTAGATCCTTATGTGATTGCATTCAGTTTATTCTTATTTATTCTTATCTATGTCAACAATCAATCTTACTTACTTTATGTTTAGCATTTTGGTCATACAAATTAAAGTATGAATATATTTGATATATTCACACTTTCATATCTCATACTTAATTAATTTAGATTTAAATTAATAAAGAAAACTTTCCCTTAATTAATGTTATTTAATATATTAATTAATTCAATTAATGAGGAGAGAAATGAAAGGTTTCTCCCTCTTCATAGTTTGACATATCTTCCCTTATTTATTGCATAGGGTAAGAGAAGGAAATAAGAAGTTGCCTTCTCGAAATCCATTTTACATGTTTTCATTACATATATTAGCACTATTTACATATTCGCAAAAATGGATGTATTTGATACATCCATTATAATACTATAAATTAAGTTACATTCAAATCTCCAGTTTAACAATTTAAATAAAATAAAGATTTTATTTAAAGGAAATTTAGACTTCATAGGCCCATCAATGATCCAAAATGGTAAAATTTTTGAAATTCACCCATTTCTTCCACTATGGGCTGGCCCAATTCTAATAGTGAGATCAGAGCTCAATAGCCTATGCGGTCTAAATTAGTCATATTAGTGCTAACTAATTAAGCTTGCCCACTTAGTACGGTGTCTTAAAAGGCAATGTCTACGATTGGAATTGGATAATCAAGTACCATGTCCTACTTGGTTACCAACCTAGACTAAAAGGTGAAGTAAGCCCAAAGGTTGCCTCTAATAGAAAAGGCCCAATTTGAATTGGGCCTTGGGCTAATTTTCAAAATATCTTTAAAAATTAAGACAAGAATTTAAATTTAAAATAAAAAATTGTTTATAATAAAAGGTTATAATATAACATAAATTTTCAAAATGTTTAAAAGTATTCGAATATTGATTTAAAATTTATTAATAAGATTAAAAAAATTAATTAAATGAGTTAACTAATCAATACTTATATGATGTATTACATATGTTTAGGCCTGTCAATGGTACGGGCTTCGGCCCGGGCCCGGCCCGAACCCGCCCTATTTATGCGGGTATAGGTTTTGCCTTTTACTACCCAAGCCCGACTCAGGCCCGATCCGGGTCGGGTACGGTTTTATCAAAACCCGGCCCAATTGGCCCGACCCGACTATTAGTTTTTCGTCGTATCAAAACATGAGTGCGTATGTTATTTATTTACCATTTTGTTTGTTTAAATGTAGATGTTTTTTCATACTTTCGTTATGAGCTTGACTACATCACCGTCCAATTTATATGTTAACATTGTTTGTATACAAATTTTACCAAAGTTGCAATTTTAAAATATGGTTTTAACATAAATATTCTAAGTTAGGTATATAGTTATTACCCAATGGGCTTAAAAAGCCCGACGGGCCGGGCTTGGATATTGGGTTGAAATACCCTGCGGGTTCGGGCCGGGCTCGAGTTTTAATTATTGTAATTGGACTCGGGTCCGGGTTTTATAATACCCGGACCGAACCCTGCCCATTGACAGGCCTACATATGTTGACATATGTTATGTTATTTTAAAGTGTTTAAGATAACATAAGTATACATGTATGTATATAAGATAAATTTTAAAATTAATATAATTTAACTAAAATTGTTTAATTAAATAAATTAATTAAAGGTTAATTAATTAAAAAAAATACGCATATAAGATATATGTGTTATACAATAAAGGTTATAGTAGATATGTCCAATATAAAAGTTGTGTTAGAACATTAATATACAATTAATTAAAGGGTTATTTAGTTAAAATTAATTAAAGAGTTAATTAATTAAATAAGATTTAGTTAATATAATGTTATGCATAAGATTATTGTATAAGTTAATTAAAATATAAAAGATATATATAATAATGAAACTCATATAATATGAGTGTATAAATTAAAAATGGAACATTAAGAAACTCTAAACATGCTTAAGGAATAAATACATACGTAAAGTACATATACTGTGATTTCAGATGTATCCGACACTTGAATCATGGGGGTATTTTATAAGAAATACATTATTGCATAAGTCGATATCACTCGATTTAATATATTAAAGATTATGAATCTTTGATATAAAGGTGTCCTCTATCATTTATATATTTGTAGATTACTTGCATACCCTTTAGTTGTTTAGCTTTCCTCAAGCTAGGAATGTTATGTGTAGTACCATTAATATATTTAATAGATGAGGTAAGATAACTGCACATATTTGTTGAGCTTTCCTAAAGGTACGTGCATTATTCTTAGGCCGTCACGCAATGATAGGTCTGATTGAGTAGTTTCACTTTACTTGTTGAGTTTTCCTCAAGGTAAAGGCGGGATTAGGACAAGGAACCATATGTTAGGAGTTGTATGTGATACAATCGGTAAGGAGTTATCCATCGTAAGCGGGCCTATGATTTGTTGAGCTTTCCTTGAGGTCAGAATCCCAAGGCATACGAGTCCTAACACCCGTTAGTGAAGTCAAAATACTTCTACGTTTCTCTTAGGGTTTGGTGAAACATAAAAGATTAGTGGGAGCCATATTAGAAAAATGAAATGGTAGCATATATTGTAAGAACATTTGCTAAATAATGTTATAATTATTTATAATGATAAATTTGTGCATTTAATATGATTGATAAATTTTTATCAATCAATATATATATATAAATGAACTGAATTGAAAATTGACAAATATAAATATAATATATTAAATGCCTATTGCATGTTAATGTTTTCTATACTTATGCAAGTGCCTAATTTTACAACTACTTAATACATTTGTAATATGGTCACTTACATGTTTGTTTGGTTAATGCCATGTATTGCATTCTATGAGTTTCAAACTCTAAAAGCAATACAAGACTATGGATAATTGATCCATATACTATCACATATAAATGTTATATGTTGAATGGTCGATGTTCATAATGTACGATACTTCGTGAAGTTAGTTCGTTCGAAGCAAACAAATAAACCGTACTATGAGATCGAGTATTCAATTTGATCGATTATAATAAAGATCGTATTGCGTCAAATGTAACGCAAGACCAAGACTACGATATAAATCTAAGAACTTGATCACTAATATGTCAGTTGATAAGTTTACGCGAAGTGCAACATAGTTAATGTCCTTAAATGTTAAGGATGATAGAGTGCGCTTTTATAAAGAGTTTGTTATGATATTATAGTAAAGGTTATTTTTTTGAATGGATCGACCATTTAGAAAGAAAAATAAATGTACAAAAGTAAATATAATTTAAGGTACAATTGGGATGAAGAGAGTGAATGGTCAATTCTACTTCATAAAGAAACATCAGACACAAGAATTATAAAATAATAATTGATACTTAATATTGGAATAAGAAATATGATTTCTATTCCATAATGTATTTTTGTATAGAAAAATATTCTCTATGAGATTTGTTTCTTTAATTTCAAGATATTTGATCGAAGAACTCTCCATTGTAAACTAGTTGCAGTATATGAAATAAATAATATATATTAAGTGAATGATGGACCTCCAAATTTATTACACTATTATAGTAATGGTGGAAATAGTGGGAGCATGCCATATAGCACTTATTGATCGCATCAAGTTACGAAAATTGTTTTTGTAAAACATATCAAACATTATTTATGAAATTATGACTATTTTTCAGTGTCGACTGAAAATAGACATAGTTATATTTTAGTGTGAATATTACGAATATTCGTAATGAAAAAAACTAAAATGTGGCCTTTTTTTCATAACAAAAGTGATGCATTGGAAAATACAGAAGTATCTAAAATTATTATAGACTAAGTCTTAGTTTTGAGAAATATTTTTATTATATGATTATGAATCATATGATATTGGTTAATTATATCTCAAACAATAAAGGACTATGCACATCATAAGAGTTGATGAACTTTTTTGATTAATACATATAGATGTATGCAATCGTAGGTCTATTAATACCAAAACGGTTCCGCCTACTTCGTCATATTCACTGATGAGTTATCATCAACATAGACATGTGTATTTGTTTCATATGTAGTATGTCTATGTAAACTCATACAATATACAACGGAAGTAAATAATGCAATATGCAATAAAAATGATTCGATTTGATCGAATGAGTGAGAATATTGGAAAAGGTTCCGAACGTACCTAAAAACGAATAAAGATTCAGTCTTAAAGGTCACTCCTTCTTATAATACATAATGATGTATTGATACGAGTGATTGAACTTTGTTGGATAAAGCACGATTACTGATGAGTGAAGTTAAGTTAAATTCTTTCTATAAGGTGTGTACTTAAGAGTAGTACATAAGGTTAAAACTAATATCATCCAAAGAATAGTTTACAAAATCGTATAAGATAAAGGTTTATATTAAACCCCCACATATCCTAAGCCAAGGAGTTGGCAGGTTGTGCGAATCGAAAAACTGTACGTAATAATTGTATATAAGGGATCTTGTATGAATCGTCCCAAGAGAATTTTGGGAGCTATAGTCATTAGATGATTAATTTATGTTGTGAACATAAATATATTATGAACTAATGCAAAATTAGTTTTATATAAAGTAATTTATAAATATTTATGAATATCCATTCCATTGTATTAAGAAACAACCATTGTTTCAGGAAACGCCAACTTCGTAGCGAAGGAATTTCTTGAAGAAAATATTGGTACAAAATGGATTTTGATATGATCCAAGGATAAAACTGATTGCTACGGATGGACTGAAATTAACTAAACCAAATTGAACACAACACATTAGAATGTCTAACAAGTATTCTTGTACATTGAAGAGAAACTATGAGTTTCTTATCAATATCGAGAATAGATAATCCTCGACAGTCAATTAAACCATTAAGAGTATTGACTCTACGATATGGTACGATGTGCAAATACAAAATAGATTCCAAGTACATTACCATAATATGATTTTAATAGTTGTATCCGAAAGGATACGATCCCTTTGGTTGCAAATGTGTCTTTAAGAGAAAGGCAAATGCAGTTGGAATTTAATGAGCAATGTTGGTAAGAATTACCTCACAAATTTCAATTGTTGAAATTAGCGTAATAGATTTGTTATTCAATGCACTCAAGTTAATTCAGATTTATCACAAAGTTATCGCCTAGGATGACTTTAGATTTTTGTATATATGTGTTGAAACAGAAAGTTCTAAATATAGATTTAGGCTAGACTGTTTGCACATAAACAACTAAGGTGTCTCGAAGTCAGTGAGAGCGATATTGAGTTTGTGAGTTTTTGGATATGATCCAAGAAATAATAGAAAGTATCATTTTATAAGCATAAAAATTGAACAAATGTTTTGATAGAAATATCATATAGTTTGATTATCAATTAAAGTGCAAAGGAAGCGTGTGCTCATAAGAAAGAAAGTTAAAAGATACATAGATATTTCTAAATCATAAGTAAACAACACACTATTGATTGTTAACGATGTGCTTGTGTTGAAATCAGTTTTAGTTGTTTTAATATTCAATGTTGGATTTGTAAATGATGTCTTTTATAGAAAGTATATCTTTCAAATAACTAGAGGAATTAACATGTGAATCGCTATTTGCAGTAGAACCACTACTGGCTGAAGTACTTTGAACACTAGATGTACCTAAAACACTGCCACCAATATCAAGTTCTAATGTACAAACATTTGAATTAACAGTAAATTTAAATTATTGGCTCTTCTTATACAATAAAAGCACATAATATTAAGCAAATTGGAATAAGTATCAATAATAATAACCTTATTTTCAAGAACATAAGATATCTCGATAGAAAAAGGACTAAGATCTTACCAAAATTCACAAATTTCATTCTTAACATCAAACAAAGAAGAATCCAGGGTAAGATGGGTAGAATAATAATTCTCATTATGTTCAAAAAGAACTAACAAGTTATTTGGCTCAACGTTGCTGCCATCATTACTAAAAGACAAGAAGAAGAAAAACAAATTACCAAAATCATCAAAATAAAAATAAATAAATACAAAAGATAATATATAAAACAAATTAGTAATGCACAATAATACATAAACACAACACTTTGTTTTTTAAATCTACCAGAGTGAATTAGTACTTTAGAATGATATATAAACATAGCATTTTATTTTTGAAATCCATAAGAATGAATTACTAACATAAAATGATAGATAAACATAGCATTACATATAAAAGCATACTTGAAAATAACTCTATTATTATTTAAACCCAAATTAGCCATGAACAAATTAGAAAATCTAACGGTGAAATCAACAAAATAAAAGTCAAAAAAATAGAACAACAAATCTAACAATGAATAGTGAACATATTTCAAAATAAAAAACCTAAATAAATTCTCACTCATTAGGATGGATTCAAATTTGTTGAAGTAAACATGAAATAAAGCTCGCGTCCCTAAAAGATTTAACGTTGAGATTAGAGATGATTCGACGTTTAGATCGCATAATATTCGAAGTTGAGATATGAGAAGAGGACGGCATGATTTATTTATTTTTTAAAATTTTTCTTTCATCCTAAAAAATAAGGCCCGCATCACCAAGAAAAAAAAATTAAACCTAAGTACCTAAGCCCAAAAATCTAAATAAATTATACCTTTAGCCTATTTTTATATTAATCAAGGGAAAATCTATTGGGATATAAAATGTAGACACAATTGGTGACACGATAGATTTCCACTATTGGATTGCCCTCTAATTTCCACCTCCCATATAAGGACAAAAAGATCCAACGGTCTACATCTTTTGTGTCACCAATTGTGTTTTCTTTTATGTTCAAATAGCTGGACCCATTAACTAATTTAATTAAGTTATAAAAACTTTATAAACTAATTAAATCAAGTGTGTATTTAAGTGACTAAATGAATTCAATTGTGCAACTCACAGGTCTAAATTCAATCAACGATTAATATTTGAACAATTCAAATATTAATGTTCACGCGTTACCTTAGCTGGTACCGTGGTAGTTTTGCCGAACTCATCACTTACAGATCTCATCGGCAAAATTCGATTTTACATTTTAAGCGGGACCATTTAGTATTGGTTATTTACACATATTCTCCTTATTAAAATTATGTCACTTTAGGATATATTGAATTTCGTATCGGTCAAAATTTCAAGATTATCGACATTCAACTCGACTAAATAGTGTTTCACATCCAATGCTTTAACTCAGACCCAACTATAGTCACTCATGGTGTTTGTGCCATGATGTACCTATATTCAAAGTGGACTGTCTACATTGAATTTCAATAGTATTCTCAAGTCGAGAGAACTTTGTAACATCGTCACTTCGAGCTTTCCAATTTGACTTAGTTACTATTAACTAATAGGAAACTCTCGGACTAGTCATTCCATAGTTATCCAATAACCATGAGTACGTACCCTTTGGTGCCCCTAATAGCCATGAGTAATACACTGGCTAATATTTAAAATCATTACATAGTTTAGTCTTAATGGATGTATCAATATCCTTTCTCGAAACATGTTGATAATAAATATGTAAAACAATATGTTATTTTATATTGTGATAATTTTCTAATGATTATAACTATTAATTATTATCACATAATATATTATTTATTTATTTACTAAATATATTTTAAATTATTTACTTTTATATTACAATATAACAAAGTATATAATAAAAATTAAACACCATTATTACGAACAAGATTGGTTATAGAGTTATATATATGTAACAAATTATATAAATGCCCCTATGGCATACCCTTAACTCTCCCAGTCTCCCACTTGCACTTGGGATCAATTAAGAAATCTTAATCCCATTCCTCTAGTGAGTTTTCTCAAAACTGATCGAGCTTGTCCCTTAATGTACGAATATGCTATATTGTCTTAAGATCTACTTTGTTAAACAACACCTCTCTATCGCTGATAAATTGACTTTATCATGTTGAACTTTTGAAGTATATTACTTGATTACTTGTGAGCCCTTGGTTCTTTCACAATATATATTACGACATTGTTTTCATAAAATAATGTCATGAGATTCTTAATATTTGGAATCACCCCTTATTTCAGTTATAAATTTGCGCATTTTTATGTACTGCTTTTATTGTGGCGCTATTTAAGGCGATGATTTAGTCTTTTGGTAGAATCATCCACAACCTTTTGTTTGAAAATTTTCCAACTTAAAGCTCCTTAGGTTTGAACATGAATTTAGGATTGACATGCTATATTTGATATCACTTATGAAGTTCGAGTCCGAACACTCCTTCATAAAGAGTTCATTGTTTCTATAAATAATTCTCTAGTATTTCGTAAATACTTGAGAATACTCTTAACTATTATTTACTAATTTTGATTCAGATTTGATATTCACTCAATGTATCAAGTATATAAGTGAATTATAATATAATAGGCAATATAGCATACATGATAATTCATATTGCCCTACATCAAACAGTTTAATATGGTGTCTATGTATATCGTTTGGGATAATCCCAACATTCTTATACAAATTATAAAAGGTATTATCTTAGAATCTGATATCGAGAGATAAACAACCAAACTAAAAGAGAATTTTTATATGGGTACATTGTAGCAGCTAATAGTATGCTATTTGCTAATAGTTTCTAGAAATATTATACCTATAATATTCTTACTTACAAGCACATGCTTCCTCTACATTTTTAGTGAAAATCAAACTATTTAATATTTATGTCAAAATAATTTTTCAACTCTGATGCTTATTAGACGCCACTGCTGTATATGCTTTTGGATCATATCCAAAACATACAAATCTTGTTAGTGCTCCCATTGACTTTGAGATATTTTGGTTATTATGTGCAAACGACATCTTCTAAATCATTATATAGAAGTTTTGTTTCAATATCAATGTGCCAAAACTCGAAACCAAATTGTGCGATAGTTGCGTGTAGAATCCGAGTGGACTTAAGCATGTTGACTACCAAAATCTACTTTAATAATTTCAACATTTGAAATTGATAAAGTCATTTTCTATCAGCACCACTAAATATAATTCCAATTGCATTGATCTTCTTGAAGATATATTAATGGCCGATGGATCATATCTTTTCAGACGTAGCTATCAAAATCATATTTTGATAATGTATTTGGAATCCATTTCAGATTTAAAGCATCGTGCCATATGGCAGAGTCTATACTCTTCATGACATATTGACAACTGAGAAATTATTATTACTAATAATTCTCTTTCTCGACACTGATAAGAAACTCACATTACAATAAACTGGACCTTTAACATCATTTCAAAATTGTCGTAAAAGGATTTAACGACGTTTTTAACTATGCTATGTAACAACATGCCATTATAAATCAGGAACATACCATAGCAATAGAGTAAACGCTATAAAAAGTATGCTTTTAATAGCATTTTGTAAATGTCTTTAATAAATTTAACAGCGTTTATGCAGATGAGCTAAAACACTTTTCTAAGCTTTTAACTTCTGCGCAAATATATTTAACATCGGATAGACCTGATCTTGCTAAGATATCCTTTTTCATAGCATTCAACCTTTTGTTTTGTTAACTTTATACAGTGTTAAGCTTTTGCTATGGTAACTTTTAACTGCGTTGTTAACGGTGCTGTGAATTCTTTTTATAGCGTTTTTGATGTTGCCATGATATCTTTTTTTACAGTGTTTAGGAGTTGCTATGAGTGTTTTTAATAGCTTTAAGAACCCTTTTTATAGCCTTTTTGAAACGTGGTTGAAATTTTGCACAACGTTTTTGAAACACTATTGGTATTTTGCACAGCGTTTTTGAAACGCTGTTGTTTAGGGTCTCTACATTTCTCCATGAGCAAATTCAATTTCTATACACCTCGGTTACAATTTACATACCAAATATAAAGCACGGTTAACATTAACACATTTCATGATCAACATACTATATTACTCACGCATTTCATAATCAACATATTATATTAATCATACATCTCATAATCAACATGTAACATTACATTCGACATATGCAATATTCTTACATCAAAACACATATAGTACATCCATTATATTTCATAAGCAGTGCATACCAAGTAGCAACTAGTGACCAAAAGTAGTAATACATAAAAGCATGCAAACCAAATTATAGTCGTGGCATCAAAAATAACTTCGAATCCATAACTTGTTGCGGCATGTCACTGCTTTTTTGCATCAATGATATCTACCTACCTGTAAATTAAAAGTTCAAAAAGAACAAAATAAATCAAAAAATATAATAAATACAACAGTAACGTAGTTGAAATGAAATGTGTACCAAAACATAGTTGGTGCGAGCAGCAGTAACATGAAATGCAGTCGGGAACAAATGAAAAGTGCTAAAACCAAACAACTATCTGGTACAAATTAAAGTGCTAAAACAGCAGTAACATGAAATTGGAGCATCTTCAATGTTTTGTAATTTGGATGTTGGTCTCCATAGAAGTGCATTTGGAGCATTTGCAACGTTAACCAAACTTTAACTGCATTTATACCTAAAGGAACAATGTAACGACCCCACCTCTATGCCCATATTATTGGAGAACATTATAAATAATATCGTCCAATAATACGGAGAATACAACTTATTAAGGGTGACCGAATGTGAATATAATTTTAAACTACCATTGACATGTCATACTTATGGTTTTACTTAATCTTTAGAATATAATTTGACATGTACAGTTTCGGTTCGAGACTTCAAAGTAATAATCACACCAATTTCTCAAAATCAAAATAGTATATCATATAGATAACAGTCACAGATCACAGTGGAATAATAAACATTTATACATATACAAAACCGGGAGTCTCTCAAATATAACACTAGACTCAAATAATATACATCAGGTACAAATTTCTAACTCGAAAACATATACATAAATCCCTAATTGAGATAAACTAAAAGTCAAAAATGTTTTATCTCCCTGCTAGCCCAACCAACCAAAGGTCAACTTGTCATGTAACCTGAAAAGTCTCGACCTGGCCCGAGCGATAAAATAACACCCGGGTCAAACTATCTCTAAATATCCAATAGGGTGAGAACAAGATATAACACAAGAACAATTAACAGATAAATAAATCCAGATGTCCAAGAAATAACAAGTCACTGGAATAATTTAATGCAGTATCAACTCAAGGCATAGAGACATGTTTAGCTTACATACATAGATTATTCACTAAACGTGGGATTACAGAACAAAGCATAATATCTCTAAGCACACAGAACCAATTCCATACCGATCACTTATCTGATTGTACACATCAATCATACAGATTGTACTGATACTGCGCAAACAGTATGGTATCACTCGAACCGATTTGATTCCAAAGATCGTACTTATACCATAACACATAATTTGGACCGATCACAAGGATTGGGAAAATCACAAATCTCGATCGATCAAAACTATCGGGGCAACCATGACTCGAAAACTCTAGTTTATTATATATTTCAATATTTGGAAAGAAATCAGGGAGTATACCTCTTAAGGCTTTATAGGTCCCACCGAACCCTAAATGGAAATACTTTAACGTGCCAAATACTATCACTTCGAGTAATCACTAGAAATTAACCAAAACATCACATAGCGTCTAGTGAAATTCAAGTATTTACTAGAAACTAGTTGTTATCCGGCATTTTGACCCGGCTATATCCAAACTAATTGGACAAGTTAGACTCGACTATCATCAAAGCCAGTAGCCCAGAGCGATTATTGTGGGGTCCAAAAGTCAAGCGTAGATGATAATATGAAGCATAAGCATGAAAGCTCACTACTCCCCGAAGATGGATAAGGTACGATCCATGTTCAACACTATGGATCATATCGTAACGATTCCACAACTCAATTTTGCATCGATGATCGGTCAGTAGCTCAAAATCTACACATGCTATCAACATGAAACTTGGAGTACAAGCTTACTACAACATATGGAACACCTCCTAAGGATCCCATTCCAATTGGAGGAAGTTGGAGGGATCGACAAACTCCCTTTGGAGGGATCGATAGAAGTTAGAATTCAAGCGACATTACTTTATGGAAAATGCGATATCTCACAAACCATACGTCGAAATTGCATGAAATTTGGGGAGCAAGTAGCTAACATCATGGGGTATCCCATAAAGGGATCGAAGCCCATTTGGGTGCACTAATAGGGATTGGTACTGATCCCTATTGTAGGCTCCGATGGGCCTGCAAATTTTTGGGGCCTCGTCTTGGTCTCCTGAACCTTCTGCCAAAATTTCAGTCTGATTCGTGCACGTCTTCCACTATAAATACAGCAGGCTTGGCGTCAGAAAAGGGATCCTTCTTTCTCTGTCGAGGCTCTTCCATTTTTATTCTTCATTCTTGTACTAATGGATCCTAGCTGATCCAAACATTCTTGTAATCATAATCAAGTGCAAGATTAATAAAAATATGAAGTGGACGTAGACCAAGATTGCTGATCCACTATAAAAATATGTGTGTTCATTTATGATATTTGCTATGTTCTAATTTCATTATTTATTTAATCTCTACTACATTCTATTGGGCATTGATACCGAATTTTGGTATTAACACTTTGGTGCTTTCATTGAGAGTCGAATTCTTAGCTTGATTGGATCTCATCATCTATTTGTGGATTCCTATACTTACGAGATAGATCTACTTATTAACCTACAAACTTTCTAATCTACTCAGATTTGAAGGAAATCTAAAGGAGGCTAATAGCCATGGTTAGAGGAACTAAGTCTACTTCCTGTGTTTTTGGAGGATTTGATTATGTTAGTGTTCTTGTTTGGAGTTGTTCATGTGTTCATGTGCATTTGGAAGGGATCAGATTCACTCATGTATGCAAGTTTTTGGGATCAGATGCTGAAGTTTGCACTCAAGTTAGCCAAAATGGCCGATCCCTCTCTCGAAGCCTAGATGGTCGATCCCTTTCTCAAGGCCAAAATAGCTGATCCCTCTCTCGAAGCCTAGATGGCCGATCCCTTTCTCAAGGCCAAAATGGCTGATCCCTCTCTCGAAGCCTAGATGGCCGATCCCTTTCTCAAGGCCAAAATGGCCGATCCCATTCTTGAAGCCTAGATGGTCGATCCCTCTCTCAAGGCCAAAATGGCTGATCCCTCTCTTCAAGCCTAGATGGCCGATCCCTCTCTCAAGGCCAAAATGACTGATCCCTCTCTCGAAGCCTAGATGGTTGATCCCTCTCTCAAGGCCAAAATGGTCGATCCCTCTCTCAAAGCCTAGATGGTCGATCCCTCCAATCTGAACTGCAACCGATCCCTTAGCCTAAACGATCGGACCCTCACCAAGGCAATTCAGCTGACTCCTAAATACATATACATGCTCAATACCGATCCATCCAAAGACGTCAATACCGATCCCTCCAGCATCTATACCGATCGCTCCAAAATGTATATATACTAATCCCTCTACAAGGTATATATACCGATCCCTCCAGCATCTATACCGATCCCTCCAAAAGGTATATATACCGATCCTGCTGTAAAGCATATATACTGATCCCTCTATAAAGCATATATACCGATCCCTTTGCAAGGTATATATACCGATCCCTCTACAAGGTATTTATACCGATCCCTTAGCAAAAATGACCGATCCCTCCATACGACCGATCCCTCCATATTACCGATCCCTTCTTATGACAGATCCCTCATATTACCGATCCCTTCTTATGACCGATACCTCCATATGACTGATCCCTCTATATTACTGATCCCTCGTGTGACTGATCGCTCCATATGACCGATCCCTCCATATTACGATCCCTTATATGATCGGTCTATCCACTGCCGATACCTATGTCACGTTCGTCCAGAACCTAACCCAAATCCATGCCGCAGCGAAGTGCCCTTGCATCCTGGATTCAGTACTTGACTTAAAGATGGTATGTTTTAACCACTTCACTTACATCCTGTGATTGACCGGTGCATAGAGGATCAAGCGATAGCTGCTGAATTACATCCATGGAATGCACAAGGAACTACTACTCAAATGGTACACCCAAAGGCTGGAGAACCAAGGTGATATGACACGAACTGGGGTCGGTTACTGGATCAGGCTTCTAGGGTAGATTACGACTGCTCTCAACTGACCAGCTTCCAAACGCCTGACTTGCTAGCTATGATACGATGACTTGTGTGACGACCGCCCTACGCCGCTTATTATGCCATCTCAAAGTATAGCTATCCATCATCAAAGTCGAACCTAAAGTAGTCACCCATTCAACTCGAAGCAAACCTTGGAAGTTATGGCCCAAAGTCAAACTCGGGTAAAACCAAGATTTTCTCCAAGTAAGTAGCAATTTTTCTCGGGTCGAACTCCAAGTAAATTATCACCAATCCGTCACAAATAGGACAATCATGCATACAACATTCACAAGCATTACAAATAGCCATAACTTGAAAACGGACCGGACTAACGACGACTGGAGCATTCCTCCAGTCGAAGCCCATTCACTAAAGCCATTCAATATGCAGAATATCCCAAGAGATTTAATATGCCAACTATACCAGCATATTCTTGAAACACAGACCCTACAGAGCATCTCATGAAAAATGAAGAGCACATGAATTCCCCCAGAGCAACGAACGTAATTAAATGCTGGTTCTTTCCCATATTCCTCGAGGGAGTAGCGATCGATCTGATTTACGCGATCACCACCTAGGTCCATCTCCTTGTTTAATCAGCTGGTTAAAGAGTTTCCCCAACTTATCCCAAGCGCCTGGCAAGCCGCTCAAAGACTTTTGGTAGTGATTTAACACCATTGTCACTAAAGTGATCAATCCCAATGAGAATATCATATCGATGGCGTAGATAAGGGGAATCGAACCCGAGACACACTTTAGCGATTGGTTACTTGGAGAGCCTCATAGGACCTTGAATCATTTATGTTACAAAGTGAACCAGAACCTAAGCAAGGAGGAGGTATAGTAGACTAGGAGAAAGAATGATGTAGCCCCGTTGGCTGAAGGTAGTCAAAGCGAGGGTAGCATTGAGGCCTTAGATGAGGACTCAGATTCTAGGAGACAACCCAGAATCCCAAAATCTAACTCATATACTTATTTGAACGATTCAATCAAAAAATATACTTGAAGACTCACGACTCGAAGCAGTACTGGAAACCAGCCTTGAGAGAGTCCATCGAAACCCAGAAGAAATCCAAGAAATGTTTTATATTTCAAGAAACACACGGTCATAACACCAGCGATTGCAGACACCTCCGAGATGTGATCGAAAAGCAGATCCAGAAAGGAAAGCTTCAACAATATGTGCAAGCCCCGCAGAATGGCGGGCAGGGAACATCCGACACTTACCAATAATGACCTTTGATTATCAATTAGACCACCTACGGTCGACTTCCAGCTAAGGAAGGCTGGGGCAAAGTGGAATAGTGAGCATTCGACTCTGCTTCACTTATCAATAAAATTTATTTCATTTCCAATTACGTTGCGAATTATGACTAACTTAAACGATGCAGGTGACCAAGTAATTAGATTTGGATGCCAACCAACCTCCACGGATCATGATTTAACCTTTGGAAGATCATCAAGACGAGAGTGATTCAATTGCTCATTATCTATCATATGCCCCTACTTGGGGCAAGGACTCAAAATGGAAAATGGGTGTGACTCGACCATTCACTTCCTACTCTGTGCTTCAATTCTGACAGAACATCTATGCCTTACTCAGAGCCCGACAAGGTCAGAATCTAATACAAAGTGGACACCACTAACCGTCCACTCATCAACCTCCACACCTGACTTGGAGACCAAAGAAAGACTTGGAGTGGATGCAACCCGACCATCCACTCCCTAGCTCATAATTGAAGTTCGCCAAAATACTTATACCTCACCCGAAGCTCAGCACAACCGAGGTCCAACTAAAGTGGACGCGATTTGACCATCCACACATTAACTCCTGCCTTGGACATAGAAGGCAGTTCGAAAGCTCGACTTAAAGTAGGCATGACTGACTACCTACTCATCAACCACCACACCCAACACATGGACACGATTGTAGCTTGAGGTGGATGTGACTTGATCGTCCACCCAAAAACTCTCTCCCTTGACTTGCCAGGAGGAGTACGAAGCAAAAGAATGGATGTGATTCGACCGTCCATTGACCTACCCTGGTCCCCAGAGCGCGGACTGAAGTATAAACATTAAACATGTGTGATTGACCACTCATCATAAAACTCTGGTCCCCAAAGTGCGGATCGGAGTATAAACACAAAAAGATGGAATGGTTCGACTGTCCATCAATGAACTCTGGTTCCCAGAGTGTGCATCGGAGTATAAACACAAAAAGATGGACGCGGTTCGACCATCCATCGATCAACTTTGGTTCCTATAGCGCGAACTGGAGTATAAACATCAAACGAGTGTGATTGACCACCCACCATAAAACTCTAGTCCCTAGAGCATGGTCCGGAGTATAAACACAAAAATTGGACGCGGTTCGACCGTCCTCTCCTCAACTCTTGCCCTTTACTTAGGGGAAAACACACGACTCAAAGTAGATGCGATCTGACCATCTCCTCCCCTGCTCGAGCTCGAAGTTCTTCAGAACACTCATCTTACTCCCAAGGCTCGGCAGAAACTGGATCCAAATGGAAGTGGATGTGGTATGACCGTCCACGCATCGACTCGTGCCCTGGATGTAGGGGGCAGTTTAAGAGCCCAAGCCTAAATTGGATGTGGTTCAACTGTCCAATCCAAAGAGGATGCGATACATCCATCCATGACCTGGTTTGCACCTGAGGTACGGCGAACTATTCATGCCTTGCCTAGACATCGGCAAGCCCAAAATCCAGACCAAGACATGGACACGGCTCGAACGTCCAACAAATAACTCCAATCCCCCAGCGTGGATTGGAGTATAAACACAAATTGGTTGCGGTTCGACCACCCACCAACAAACTCTTATCTCAGAGTGCGGATATGAGTAAAACAAATAGATGAGTGCAGTTCGACCACTCAATATTCCATAAACTCCGACCTGAACTCGATAGGAGGAGTATAAACTCACTACGGATGGAATTCAACCGTCCACAAACTAATTCTGCTAGCCCAAGAATGGGAACTAGAGTACAAACTACTACAAGCTGAGTACGACATCTTACTATAGCTCCGGTTGGGTGACCTTTACAACTTAAGGCAACGACTGCAAGAAGGCCTCAATACAAAACCAATCGTAACGACGTCTGAAGTTACGGGCGACCAACTATATCGTTCCACTGGGTCGATAGGCAATGTCGACCCAAGCTTTCCATATCATGCCACTAGGTCGGCGGTCAATATTGATCTGCACCAAACACAAATGGATATGACCCGGATGTCCTCCAAGAAACTTCGATCACCAGAGTGCGGATAGGAAAATAAACCACGAATGACTGTGACTTGATTATTAGTTCTCCAGCACCCTCCTTCGATCCATCAGGAGGAGTATGAAACCGGATGAGCATGACCCGACTACACCTGAGACAACTCTATCCCTAGATCTGGTGGGAGAATATGAATCAAAATGGACGCGACTGACCGTCCAGGTTCGAATGAATGTAATGCGACCGTTCACTCTTTGACTCTTACCATGATCTGACTATAAGAGAAATACGAAATGGACGTGACTTGACCGTCCTTACACTGATCCTTGCCTTTGGTCCGGCAGGGAGAGCATCAATCACTAATTGGACATGACTTGCCTTCCTACTTATCGACGTATGCCCCAGACTTGGGGGCACGAGCAAGAAACAAGATGAATGTGAACCAACCATTCATTGATCAACTTTAAGTCCTTGGAGCTTAGGTGGGAGTATAAACACGACTAGGATGAGACTCGACCATCTATGCAGTACATTTATCAACTTAAGACTGGGGGTAGAAGTGTGATCGTCCAAAGACTGACTGCGATAGCTCAATACTATGACTCATACCTGGTGTTTACGATGACTCGAGGCTACGACCAAAAGAATGCCTAGAGATAGAATTGTCAAATCGATGCCCAAGCTCATTGGCAACTGACCGTCACTCCAACCCAAACAACGAATAACAGACCGTGAGAACATTGAATGGAAAGCGCATTACTCGAATACACAAGAATAAACTCTACTTGGTGTTTGATTCAAACCGACCGTCACTCTAACCCGAACAATGAGTAACAGACCTTGAGTACATTGAATGGAAAGTGCGTTACTCGAATACACAAGACTAAACTCTACTTGGTGTTTGATTCAACGCTCCTTTAAGCCTGATCTTTAACCATCGCAGATAATCACCAAAAGCTTCTAAAACCCATCACTATCAGACTCAATAGTTCATGACAAGACTTTGGGATTTGACCGGAGTGACCGTCATCATTGACCATCCCAACGGGATTTCATGTTAATTGTTACACGAAACAATTATGTTTGAACTCAAGGATCGGCTATCGGCATATAGGAATCTGACATTCATATTCAAGTTCACTCAGGGCACATGTTATAATCCGTACAAGTACAAATATGCTAATCTATTCAAGTCTGAAGTGGTAAACATCTGGTTCAAGGCCATATGCTAGTTCAAGTATGCAAGTCATATATGGCATGTCCCATTGTTTGATTTCGAGTTCAAACGGTCTAATATGTTCATGTCAAATCAAAAACTGCTAAGTTCCACTTAAATAAGGGATCGAAACCGATCCCGTTACTTGGGCAAATCCATTTAAGCATTTTTCAGCTTACAACATAAGGCCAATATCAAGCAACAATAGCACAGTCGGTTATATAAAGATATAGACTACAAAGATGAAGAAGAGAAGCCCAAAGAATCCAAGGCTGCACCTATTGAACCAACAATCGACATACAGTCACCCATGACGTCTCATCACGGGTTTAGAAGATCAGATCACAACTCAGTGCAACGATGTTGAATGAATTAGCTGGTTTTCTCTGAGCGAATCTTGATGTATTCGTTTGGACCCATTCTGACATGTGTGGGATCTCACCAACTATCATGAGCCATGCATTGAATATCGACCCAAGGCATGTCCCGGTGAAACAAAAGCAACACATCATGGTTTCGAAGATATCTGCTGCACTTAAAGTGGAAGTGATAAAATAAAAAATAATAGGTTTACCCATGACACACTCTACCCGAAATGGATATCCAATCCATTTCTTATGAGAAAAGCTAATGGAAAGTAGCAGACATGCATCAACTACTCTTACCTGAACAATACATACCCGAAAGATAGCTTTCCACTTTCGAGGATCAACCAGCTGGTAGATTCAACAGCTGGATATGAACTGCTTTC
Source organism: Allium fistulosum (assembly GCA_030737815.1). Taxonomy (NCBI): domain Eukaryota; kingdom Viridiplantae; phylum Streptophyta; class Magnoliopsida; order Asparagales; family Amaryllidaceae; genus Allium; species Allium fistulosum. The sequence goes on from CM060903.1 coordinate 298,389,211, forward strand.
ATTTATGGATGTGTACTCCGGATACAACCAGATCCTGATGCACATCCTCGACCAGGAGCACACTAACTTCATTACCGATCTAGGGCTATATCGTTATGTTGTGATTCCGTTTGAACTAAATAATGCTGAAGCTACTTACCAGAGACTAGTCAACTGGATGTTCAAAGGCCAGATCAGGCGATCGACGGAAGTATATGTGGATGATATGCTCGTGAAGTCATGATGATCAAACGACCACATTGATGACTTAGCGGAGATGTTCAATATTCTACGAAAATATGAAATGAAACTAAATCCCTTGAAAAGCTCTTTCGACGTTGTGTCGGGGAAATTTCAGGGTTTCATCATCAACTCTCACGGAATCGAAGCCGGTATCGAGAAGATTCAAGCAATTCGAAACATCTAGGTACCGAAGATGATTAAGTAGGTACAGAGCTTAATTGAGAAGGTGGTTGCCCTAAAGCGCTTCATCTCCAGGGCCACTGACAAGTGTATTCCTTTCTTCGACTTGATCAGGAGAGTGAAGAGGACCTTTGAATGGACGCCAGATTGCATAGATGCGTTTCAAGCTCTGGTTGATCACTTAGAGAGACCCTTTATCCTATCCAAGCCATTGGATCGTGAAGACTTATACATCTATTTAGCGGTGTCGGTACATGCCATAAGTGCCATACTGTTACATGAAGAGAATTAGATCCAGATGCCAGTATATTATGTTAGCAAGTAATTGACAAGTGCTGAGAGAAACTACTCAAAGCTGGAAAAGCTCGCGTACTGCCTGTTGATTGCATCATGAAAGCTTCGCCATTACTTCCAAGCTCACTCCATCAACGTCTACATTGACTAGCCATTACGACAGGTTCTACAACAACGTTAGACATATGGAAGGTTGCTCAAATGGAATATCGAGCTAAGCCAATTCAATAGCACTTATCTCCTTGGGAGTGCTATCCAGGGATAGACATTAGCAAACTTCATATCTAAATTCACTACATTAGACGACGATCCGAAGAGAAGTAGAGAACCGACCAACCGATGGAAAATGTACAGGGACGGAGCATCCAATGATCAGTGTTCTGGCACCGGAGTTATGTTAATGACTCCCGAGGAACATCGATCTGCTACGCCCTGAAACTCGACTTCCCTGCAACAAATAACGTAGCTAAATATGAAGCCTTGATCGCCAGGCTCAAACTTGCTAGAGAACTGGGAGTGGAAACTTTACATATCCTTTGTGATTTCTGGTTAGTAGTATGCCAAGTTAGGGAAGATTATCTTGCTAGAGGGCAGTGTCTTGGTCCTTATCTCAGTTGGGTCCAAGAGCTACTGCCCGACTTCGAGTATTACACCATTACACACATCCTCGGAGAACAAAATGAAAAGCCGAGTCACTGGCCAAGCTGGCCAGTTTTAGGAATGCGCAACAAATAGACTTGTCATGGTTGAATTATTTAACATTCCAAGCATTAACAGATGGAGATTGACTAGATCTGGGAGACGGAACCAGAAAAGGAGTCATGGATGACTCATATCAAAGACTATATATAATGGGGAATTCTTCCTGAATAGAGGAATGAAAAACAACAGATCCTTCTCAAAGCTTCACGCTACATCATCCAAGAAGGAGTCATGTATAGAAAGGGGTTTCTCCATTCCCCTGCTTTGGTGTATCACCCATGATGATATCAAACAAGTCTTGAGAGAAGTCCATGAAGAAGAATGCAGCGATTACACCAGGGGGCAAACCTTGACAAAGAAAATACTCCACTACGGGTATTACTTGCCAACAACTGTCAATCGAGATGCAACTGATCACACTAGAAAATGCGATGAGTTCTAGATGTTTGCAAAAATTTCGAGGGCCCTCGCCGATGGAAATTACTGAAATGGTCATTCCATAGCCGTTTCCCACTTGGTGTATTGACATCACCAGCTCCTTGCCAATTTCTAAACCTGGTGCGAAATATGCCATCATAGCAGTGGATTACTTCATCAAATAGGTTGAAGCTAAACCTTTAGCCACGATCATAATGAAAAAAAGTAATCAACTTCATTGTCCGGAACATCATCTGTCGTTTTGGCCTTCCATGAACCATTGTAACTAATAATGGAACCCAATTCGATAGCGTTAAATCCAAAAACTTCTACCGACGATATCATATTAAAAAGAGATTTGCAGCAGTTGCTTACCCTCAACCTAATGGACAAGTCAAAGCTGTTAAAAAAATCATAAAGTCCATTCCGAAGAAGCATTTGGGAAAGGCTAGAGGCAAGTGGATCGACGAACTCTCATCAGCATTATGGGCATACAAAACCACCCACAAGTCCACGACTGGTCATACTCTATTCGCCCTTACTTACGGCTCCAAGGCCGTCATCCCTATAGAACTTGAAGTCCTCTCTCATCGAATGACTTATTAGAACCTCTATTTCATTATAAAATAATATATAAACAAGGAGTTGCAATCCAATTGCAATTAAACTAGAAGGAATTGGTGACGACTCATGAGCGTACAAATGCATCCGGGAGCCAATGATAAGAACGTGTACCTGAACGTGTACGTGTATATTCAGAAAATTCGATTTCTTGAAATCGACAGGAATTGAATTTTCACTTGGAGTTATTAAAGAAAAGTATGGATCAGATAGCCAGAGCTTACTAGCTCTATAGAACCAAGCATAGATAACAACTGATGGAATACAACCCAGAATTTATACTATTGGAAATCGACCAAGCGTCATGACAATCAAAGAGAGATACAACACTTTGGGAAGATAATTCAATGGAACGATGGCGACTATTCCAGAAACTAGATGGATTTATTTTCGGCAACTCTAACTTGCTTCGATTCAAAGCATGTCATATACGCAACAAGATGTACTTTGGGAGGCAAATGTTATCCGACATTTTGACCCGGCTATATCCGAACCGGTTGGACAAGTTAGACTCGACTATCATCAAGGCCAATAGCCCAAAGTAATGATTGTGGGGTCCAAAAATCAAGCATAGATGATAATATGAAGCATAAGCATGAAAGCTCACTACTCCCCACAGTTGGATCATGTACGATCCATATTCAACACTATGGATAATATCGTATCGATTCCACAACTCAATTTTGCAGTGATGATCGGTCAGTAAATCGAAATCTGCAAATGCTATCAACATGAAACTTGGAGTACAAGCTTACTAAAACATGTGGAACACCCCCAAAGGATCTTATTCCTATTGGAGGAAGTTGGAGGGATCGGCATAACTCCCTTTGGAGGGATCGACAGAAATCAGAATTCAAGCGACACTACTTCACGGAAAATGTGATATCTCACAAATCATACGTCAAAATTGCACGAAATTTTGGGAGCAAGTAGCTAACATCATGGGGCATCCCTCATACGGATCGAAACCCATTTGGATGCACTAATAGGGATCGGTACCGATCCCTATTGTGGGTCCCGATGGGCCTGCAGATTTTTGGATAGCCTCGTCTTGGTTTCCCGAACCTTCCGCTAAAATTTCAGTCTGATCCGTGCACCCTTTCCCTATAAATATAGCAGGCATAGTGTCAGAAAAGGGATCCTTCTTTCTCTGCCGAGGCCCTTCCATTTTTATTCTTCATTCTTGTACTAATGGATCTCAGCTGATCCAAACATTCTTGTAATCATAATCAAGTGCAAGATTAATAAAAATATGAAGTGGACGTAGGCAAAGATTGCCGGACACTATAAAAATCCGTGTGTTCATTTATCATATTTTCTCTGTTTTAATTTCATTCTTTATTTAATATCTACTAGATTCTATTGGGTGTTGATGCCCATTTTTGGCGTCAACACTAGTAAATCTCACCCATTACGGATACCACTGGAAAATCTAAACCATATTCTCTTAAAGATCTAACGGTCCCACCGCATACCAAAAAAGAATACAACTCTAAAGTGTCAAATACATTCCTAAAGGTGATCACAATAACTTAATCAAAGCATCACATACTACCCGGTGAAATTCATGTGTTCGCTAATGGGCTAGGAAGTTCCACTCAAATATTTTATTCAATGAGTTATACATATTTGACGTAGCGTTATTCGAAAGCATTTAAACTAATCGATAGCACTAAGTCGATTATTAGTACTTCCCACATTATAGAACTAAGGCTCTCAAAACATTTATTTGATTTATCACTTTTTAAAAATATTCCATTAACCCAAATTGTTCCAAAGGCATTTATTTTATAAAATCAAGATTTTCTATGTTTCCAAAACCATATTGATAATTATTCATAAATCATATTCCAAAGTCCATACATACATATATACATACATATACATACATATACATACATACATATATATATATACATAGACACACACTCACATACATACATACATACACACACACACACACACATATATATATATATATAAGTAACCCTATATAGTATAAAACCGTATTTAATCTTCTTTCAAATCCAATTTGATATATAACCATTTTATTTTAGAAATATAATAAGTTCCCAAAACTATGTTTCCAAAAGTCCCTAACCATTTATAATAATAATACTCTATAAATATATATATAATTATTTTGTTAAAATCATTTATACAAAGAATTAGATGAATTTTAGAAACAGATTTGATATTTATAACTCAAGTAAACTCATTTTTATAAATTACTTATATATATAATTTCTTTTTAAAATCAAAGAAAAATTAAATTGAATTAAAAACAAGTTTGAACTTGATAGCTATACTACTTTCTTTTTTGCAAACATAGAATTCAACTTACGTATAAAATAGAGATGTATTCATATAACTCTAGAAATCTTTAAAACACTTAATTAATTCAACTTAGAACTAAAAAGCCAAACCAAAACCAATAAGAACTGAATGCAATACATCCTAGGAGGTAGAACAAACAACATGGCAACATAAGACAAAAGAGCAAATTTTTTCAACCTGAAACTTGTAAGTTTCAGGCAGCGACCGGTCCACTGGTCTATTATGACTAGTCAACTGATTGTCATGACCTAAAGCTTACAAGTCTCAGGTCGCAGTCTCCTATCGACGACCAAGGCGACTTCCGGCAAGCTTCTGACCTCGGGAGAAGATTTTGGCTTATCTAATTCCTATCACAACACATGCATGCAATCTAGCAAACAATTATATGATCAACTATAGATTACTTAAAGCAAAACTAAGGTGCAATAAAGATACAATTCATAACATTGAGATTATCAACAAACAACCTATTATATTCACAAATTCCAATTACTAATCAATCATATCAGTTTATAACTCTAGATGGAGATAGATGTGTGATTTTTTATCTCACCTTAATCCCTATATTTCGCTCAGCAAATCACATCCAGTTTCACTTGATTCCAACTTGAAGAAACCCTACGATTAGTTTACATTCAAACCAAAAGGCAATCAAATCAACACAATAAACTGAAAATTGAACAAGTTTACAAGACAGACCAGGGCTAAGAATACTCGCTTTAATTTTCTTTGATTTTTCAGCAATTTCCCTTTATTTTAATTTTTTGATTTATCTTCTAGGTTTGGAAGAGGAATTTTAGTTTCATATTTCTGTTTCTAAGTTTACAGAAGGAAGAACGTACAAAATAAGAGAAAGAGTATTTATCTCTTTGACTAAGCGGGCTTGGGTTAAGAACCAAACCCAATAAGAAAAAAAGTGTTACTAAATTAATTACTAAAAGTATTACTAATTTCTAATAATATCGATATATCATATAAAATTAAATATAACTTTTTGAAATAAAAGTTATTCTCATTATTTTTAATAAGAATAAATTATTAATTATAATTTCTTAAATTAAACAACAAATTAATCTCAATATTAACATTTCATCCTAAATGCCAAATATAAATAATTGATTTAATAATATTTCACAAATCACAAATTAGAATTAATATCCATAATTAAACTTAATTAATTAGGTAATTAACAACAGGGTTGTTACAGAATCCCCCTTAAGAAAATTGCGTCTCCGCAATCTCTGTAACGAGAGAAATTCATAACATAAATATACTGATACTTATCAACTCAAAACCCAAGTTTTCCAAAATGTAAAGGCTGATCTTTTATTATCTTAAAACTTTCATACTAAAAGATTATCATTTTTAACTAAAGTTTATTAAATTTGAATTTTACTAACTCAAGAAATTATTCTAAATCTAATTCCTTTGCCGTTAATTTCTGATTTTTTTTAATTTCTAAAATTTCATCATCCATCTAAATCATAAATGATATACACAATAAATAAAAAATTATCACATATTATTTTTTTCTTAACATTTCTCATAAAATAACATTTACATTTTACTAACGTAATTACATAAAATGATGCAGCGTAGCCATTTATTTATAGCAAATTACCTTGTTAATTGGCGGCGACGTTGACCGTGAAATCAACATGGCCTCGCCACTGATCTCTGCTATTGCTAAGGTTCGGTGGCTGCACACGTCATCGAAAATAATACTTATACAATGCACTTTCATAATTTCCATTATTATTTTCTAAACCACCCAAATTTTTAAACACATATATACTAGTAAATAAAATTTCCCTTTTTAAATTTATTTCCTAAAATATTTTTTCCCAAAATTTTTAACTGTCACAAATAATAATATCAAGTTCCAAATTGTTTACTTATTAAAATTATCATAACTCCAATTAATATTTTCTTCCCAAAATAACCATATAACTCAAAATAATTCCTTTCCTAATATTATTTATATCCAAAATACATACTCTTAATATTTATCCCATTTGTATATACAAACATACATAGTTTTCCATAAAATATCATTTCACTTCCAGAAATTTATTTTTAGAATTTTTTAATTTTTAACATCTTATTAATTAAGATTCATATATAACAATTTCCAATTAACTTCTTATTCCAAAGCCAAAGAATTTAAAAGTTAAATTCATAAATGGAAGTAGATTTCCACTTATTCTCTATTCAAAATTTTTGTAACGATCCTTATTTTCAACCATTTAGAAATATTAAATTCAATATAATTGTTGAATAAAAATGGTTATAAATAAAGATTTTACGATTTATTAATGGAAATGTTATTAGATGTGTGTTAATCTAAGATAAAATTCTTAAATAACAAATTTCAATAAGTTAAAAGATGATAACCCAAATCAATTAAATGTGAAACAATGTTGGGTTGCATATTAACAATAGGAAGTGAAATAACAAATGTTAATGTGGTAAAGAATAAAATAAATGTTTATCTCTGATTGGAATATAATTGTAAAGTTTAATTTGGATATAATTGTAAAGTTTAATAAGGAATAAAATAAACGATGTATTAAAAGGATATAATTGGATATAATTTATAATCTTTGTTTGTAAACAATAAATTAATAGATATGAATTACTAAGTTGTATTGTTTTATTTCTCATCTCATTAATTAATCCGTTTTGAATATTAAATTTTGTAATCAATGGAATTTAATGTAATGGAAATATTGTAGTTAATATAAGAAAGAAGTTAACTATAGAGTAATGAGTGTAATAAAATGGAAACTTATGTTTGATAAATTCATAAAGGAATTGTTGATTTAATATAAAGAAGTAAATTAAAATAAAAGAATTTGTTTGAAATTTAAAATGTAATGAACAAGGATTTTATTAATGTTGTAATTAAATGTTGAAATTAATTTAATATCTAAATCTTAGGTTTAACATGGAAAATTGGATTTTAAAAGATTACTAAAAAAATCCTGTTTAATCAAGAATGATGATAGAAAACTTTTAATTTAGAATTTGAAAGAGATTAAATTAGTTTAATAATAATTCGTTTAATTAACGTGTAAAAATAAATTTAATTTGATTTTAAAGCCAACTTCTATATACAATAGAATTAGGGTTTGAAATTAGTTTCATTGAGTTTAAAAATATTGAAAACCTATATATCAACATATAAGATGACCTATTTTCGTTTCGAGAACGAAACGGGTTTTAGGGCCTTTGTTATCGCTTTGGCTCAATCGATATATGTTCCATCTATTCATGTCCCATCTCTATCTGTATGTATGTTGTTATGAAACCCTAGCAGTCTTCTGTTCTATTTTTCTCTACGCACTTTCAAATCAACCTGCTCCTTTTCAATGGTGAATATCCCAAAACCTTAATTTCCTATTTCAAATCAAATTCAAAAATTCAAACTGCTCCAATCCTATCATATAATATATCGTCGTGAAGCTCCTAACGAATGGAGTCAGCGTTTGTAATTAATTTTTGCAGTTGAAGCTTGATTTTGCCATAAATTGGCAAAACACTCTCGGTCGTTCATCTTAGATTTGGCGTTCAACGGTGGATTTGCGACCAATCGAAGATCGAGAAGTTGCAGCGTGTAGAGTAGGCTTAGTGGAGTTGATCTATCGGCTTGGATCGACTTGGTCATGCTCGAATTCACCAGAAATCACGATGGAAGATGGCGGCGGCACATGCTTATCAGTGGCGGCGGAGGTGACCGCATGGTCATGGTGGGTGCGGCAGGCCAAGGCGGTGACGGTGGTGGTGTCTGATCTGGGCACGACTTGACGTAGCGGCGGTGTTTGGTCGATGGAAGCAGCGGTTGTAGGTGATTCATGGGTTCTGTTCGAGTTCGTTTAGGGTTGGGGAGGTGATGTTAATTACAATATTGCCCTTGATTTGTTTTAATTAAATTTTAAATCTTCTAACTTGAATAACTTTTTCATATGAACTCCGATTGACGAGCGGTTTCTTCCCTTAGACTCGTATTAGAATTCTGGAAAATATGAAACTAGTTTGGTTGAATTTGTAGACAGTTGATATTTTAGGCTTTTGTTGGATTTTTAATGGGTCATGAATCAAAGGTAAGTGATTAAACCCACTCACGTAATACTAAATTTTCTGATGTTAGTTAAATTGAAATCATGAAGTGATAAAAATTTATTGATTGCTGTTTGGTAATCTAAATTTACATTTTAATTGAAATTGAAGTTGGTGTTGAATTGACTTGACATTTAAATTGTTATTGGGATTTAATTGCTAAGTTAAACATCAACAATTGATAACTAGTAACTGTTGTGATATATTGGTTGATTTGGATGTTGATCGCAATTGGAAGCCTATTGATTGATATGTTGGATGTGGTTGTTTATTTATTTGGATGTATCCCTGTTATTACCCTATTTATTATTTGACATCCTATAAATTGTCATTTGGACTATTTGAAATGAACTAAGAAATAGGTTGAAATGATATATACCTATGTCATTTAAATATGGATTGAAATGATATATATCCATCCATGTAATTAAAATTGAAATAAATGATCACTTGGCCATAGGGTAGAAAACTATATATGGACACAGATTTGGTTAAATTAAATAGTTTTAAATATTGAAATTGGATTTGTTTGAATGATATTGATTTAAAGAAAATAAAAATTGGATTTATATGAGTTAAATTATTTTCTAATTCGAGCTTTGAAATATTGAAAATTGAAACTATGTAAATGAAATTGTTTAAGGATTTATTCTGAAATCTTAAAGTTAATATTCAGATATGATTTGAATTTATTTGAAGTGAATTATTTTAAAGGTTTAAATTTTAATTTAAACTTTGAATTTACTTTATTTTAAGTGATTTAAATTGGTATTTCAAATTTGGGATGTGAAATGGTTTTAAAACTAAACTGTTTAAAATGAGAATTTGAATTGAAACTTTTAGCCATTTGAATAGAACCGTTTAAATTGAATTTGAAGAAAAATTTGAAATCGTTTTGAATTGAGGATGATTTAAATTGAAATTGAATATGAAGTTGATCTGAATTGGAAGTCGAACAATTGAGTTTGTTGTAATTTGTAATTGGAACATGAGTTCAAATTGTTGTGAAAGAAAGAAACAGTTTTAATATAAACTATTTTAATATAAACTGTTTTTATAATCAAATTATCTTAATATATAAATTAATTTAATTATTCAAACTACTTTCAATCTTTAAAACTATTTAAATTATTCCAAACTATTTTTCAAGATTAAAACTATTTTAATTATCTAAGCTATTTTTCAATATTAAAGCTATTTTAATTATGCAAACCATTTTCAATATTCAAACTGTTTTAAAACAGGGAACTATTTAGATTTAAATCATTAATTCAAATACGAATGTTTTGATATGAAGGTATAACCTATTTTGAATTCGAAATGATTTTTAAGTGAATATGATATTTTTGATGTGAAATATGACTTGTCCTTGAAATTTAAAAGAACCAACCGGTGCGTAAAATGACGTTAGGTTATTAAAGAGACCGGGGGCGGATGAATGGCATACTCTCTGTTATTCTACCGAAACAACTTTAATAATCGTGTAAGCTGTGGATGTTATCCAGAATGTAGATGGTAAATTGGCGGCGTTTACTAGAATGAAGAAAGAGAACGATGATGGGTGACCCGACACTTGTGTCAATTTGAAATAACTAAAACAAGAGCCTATGTCTGGCCAAGGGGTTAGCTACCTTTAGGGGCCATCACCCCTTCGTACTACTATATTGATTTTGACTCAATCGATGCACCTTGATTTGATTTTGGGGGTGGTGGACTCGGTCGGCAGTCGTTGCAACGATGTGTTACAACCAGCCAGAAAGGGTAATCTGGTAGAATCCTACCTTGGACATTGCCTCACGTGCCTTGTCATACTTTTATCCTTATACATAACCACTACGACTTTGCTTTAGTGTTATCTTATCACAGCGCCTCCCTGGCTACCGACGTTACTGGTGATGCTACTAAGGCAAACTGTAGGACAATGCTTAAAAATGTGTTAAGGGGGATTAATGTAAAGCTTTAACGCTATTTTAGTACTTTACTTTATTGATAGACACTACATAATAACGTATTTTACTACATATAGATAGTTTAACGGATCCTTAGGAGATGAAAATCCCGTAACATCTTTTAAGTTATTACACTCAGGTTGTACACTTGATAGGAGATGGGAAATCCCGTAAACATCTCCGAAGCTGCTACACCCTTATTTACTTGTTATTGGTTTAACTTACATAAGAACTTTTATTTTTGACTTGAGTGTTTTGTCTTTTCATTACACTCGGGGCAGCCTGAGTATTTCAGTGTTTGAAGACAATATTCCTTGAAGATGAAGATGGAGTTTACTAGACCGTATTTACTATTATTATTCCACTGCATTATTTTGGTATGTTTGCTGATATTACTTTGATTATGTTGTAAAAATTGAAATCAAATGTATATTGTAAAACAACTTCGTGAACTGTTTATTTGATTATTATATTTTATCATTCCACTGCGAGATTATGTGTATTGCTTTCCTTCTCTTCTCTTATTTTCTTATTAAATTCCATTGATAACATGCCCTTTTGAATGGTTTGTGTTAGAAATGTGTGGTTTATTATCAACTCTAATCGTCCAAAAAGGTGGGTCGTCACAATTGGTATCAGAGCTTAAGTTTAGAGATACCTTAGCCTGTTAGGGGTTAACTCATTAAAGGTATGGTTAGTAATACCCTAGAATGAGTTTGAGTGTATATATATACGAGAGAGCGTATTTGTTAGTGCTATAAAAATGTTTTGTATTGTTTTAATTTGTTCTGTTGAGTATTTATGAATTTCGGTCGGTACATAGGATGCTATGGCATCGATAGAGATTTCTAAACACTTGAAAAGGGTAAACCGACACAATATTGTTTTCAAAGTAGGTAAATGAAATAATTTTACCTAGTATTATATTTGTGTTTAAAAGAAATTTTTCATAAATTGATATAGTTATTTTTGGTGTGTTATTTGTTAAGAAATGATAATATTTGATTATTGTCATTTATTGTTTGGTTAGTCAAGGTTCTTAAGACTATTGTATGTTATAAGAAAATGTAATTTTGTAAATATGTTTTATAAATTACGATTTACCAATAAAATGAATTCATTGAAAATTTGAGAACTTAAGTTCCGTTGTTTTTGAAATTATTTTCAAAGATTTTGGAAAAATAATATTATTATTATTTGGAAGTATTTTCGGATAGAAATATTTTCAATGGGGTTTGAAAGAAATGTTTTAAAAGAATTTTAAAGAAAATAAGTTCTGTACTACCCTCTTCTATCGTTGGAAAATAATTTTGGTGATGACCGCGGCATCATCGACGTTCATTTTCGAGTTTTAAAGTAGGAATGCCACTATAGTAGCTTTGCTACACCTTTGTTTTGATAAACAAATTTTAATTTTAATTTCCTAAGTATGATTTGATATACAAAAGATATAAGTAAATATTATTTCAAGATGATTTGAAATGAAACCCAGTATTTAGTTCTTAAATTTTCTAGTAATTGTGATTTTCAATTATTGTAATGGAATGGAATCTTCGACTAATTTAATAAGTTGGAAACTTCCAAATTGAAATCTGAAATTTAAGCTAAATGTTTTAGTGAAAATATAAAAGTTGAGGTTTGTAGATCTTAAATTAAAAGATAATGAAAATTAAAACATGTTTAAACTATTGAACATTCTTGTTTAGTAATTTGAATAAGATTTTTGGTATATGCTTCTAGGATTAAATGGAATATTATACAAGTAAAAACTTAAGTAATAAAAATGTTTCAAAATGAAATTATGTCTATAAATAAAGAATTAAGATATTACAAGACTTATTATAAACTTAAGTTAATGTTTTGAAATTCTTAATAATTGAATTGAATGGAAAAAGTGAATACTATTAAAGTAAATGATTATAAATTTAAGAAATATTGAAATGATTCATAAATAGTTTTAATACAAAATGATACTATATATGAAGGAATAAATGTGAACTAAATTTAGATGAACTTAAATAATGATTCATTAATGAATATTAATATTAAATGTAAATCAAGTTATATAAATAAATAAATGTGAATTAAACTGCAAAGAAACATATGTAATACTTTAATAATTTATTCATTGATGATTTTAAATATTATGAGAAATAATTTATGTAAGTAAATAAATGTAAATTAATAAAAGATGATCTTGTATGAATGAATGGGAATTGAAAATAAATAAAAAGTAAATGATGTGTTAAAGAAACCAATAGAGTTAAATACGTAAGTTGTGCGTAGATCATATTCACATAACAGTTCTGACCTAGATTAGAATACATGATTTGTGGAAATTCACACCAGTCCGAGTTAGGATTTTTCGCTCGATTCTTAACGGTGAACGGTTGATATGGATTTTTGATATGATTTTGAAGTTTCTATCATAGTTTATGGCTATGCAAGGAGAATGGAGATTTCTAATCAAGGAACCGGATCAAAGTCCGCACTAGAGTGGTCGGTTATCAATACTAGTTCGAATGTGAAAATTGTGTAATTGGGCAAGCGATCAGAATTGATATTGTGTACAAATGATATATACACACATCGTACAAACTTAAATAATATTTAAATTCTATGTTTTTTTGCTTATGGGAAGTTTGGGAAATGACACTTCAAATTGTTCGAGGTTGTATGAATAATCTATTGAGTAATTACCTAAGGTTGTTGAGTTTAAGGTACACTTGGCAGTTTATTTATCACCCTTGTGCGATGAAAAGTTTCTGAACCTGGACAAACCATTAGTTTTGGTTGCTATGGATGTGTGATGGATTCTTTTGTTGCATATAATGGTCGTACTACTTTTGATTGCATATGTATATGCTGTGTTGCTTGTGCTATTGATTGAAACAACTAATATATTGCTCTTGTATATGGTTTAACTCTCTTTTGGATCATATAAGTGAAATCCAGGTTTATGGAAGAAATAGCTGTTGCTTTTGGTTTCATAAATAGAGTTTTGTTTCCCTAACAATAGGTACGTTTTCGGATTACGGTTTTTGTAGCGGTATTTTATTGTTTTCCCATGGTTTGGATGCTTTATTGTTGAAATAAGATGCATACCACGTAATTATTGATATTGTTATTTTTCCGGACCTAGCCGCAAAGGAGATGCTGTCGAAATTTTTCGTAAAATTAGGACTTAAATTTTTTTCATAGAAGTTGAGTTATTTTCAAATTTATATTAAACCTAAATATGAAAGTTAATTGTTTATAAATTGACTATTTTGAATAAATATATCAAATTTATTGATTCTTTCTTGTTCCTTTTTGGGGATGAAAAGTTTTGAGTGGGGGAGATTGTAACGACCCATATTTTCAACCATTTAGAAATATTAAATTCAATATAATTGTTGAATAAAAATGGTTATAAATAAAGATTTTTTGATATATTAATGGAAATGTTATTAGATGTGTGTTAATCTAAGATAAAATTCTTAAATAATAAATTTCAATAAGTTAAAGTTGATAACCCAAATCAATTGAATGTGAAACAATGTTGGCTTGCATATTAACAACAAGATTTGAAATAACAAATGTTAATGTGGTAAAAAATAAAATGAGTGTTTATCTCTTATTGGAATATAATTATAAAGTTTAATTTGGATATAATTGTAAATTTTAATAAGGAATAAAATAAATAATGTATTAAAAGTAAATTATATGTTATTTAATTGGAATTGGTTTTAGCATAGAATAAGAAATCAGTTAATTGCTAAGTAAATTTATAATCATTGTTTGTAAACAATAAATTAATAGATATGAATTGCTAAGTTGTAACAATTGTTTTATTTCTCATCTCATTAATTAATCCATTTTGAATATTAAATTTTGTAATCAATGGAATTTAATGTAATTGAAATATTGCAGTTAATATAAGAAAAGACGTTGACTGTAGAGTATTGAGTCAAACAAAATGGAAACTTATGTTTAATAAATTCATAAGGGAATTGTTGATTTAATATAAAGAAGTAAATTAAAATAAAAGATTTTGTTAGAAATTTAAAATATAATGAACTAGGATTTTATTACTGTTGTAATTAAATTTTGAAATTAATTTAATATTTAAATCTTTTGTTTAACATGGAAAATTAGATTTTAAAAGATTATTAAAAAAATCATGTTTAATCAAGAACGATGATATTAAACTTTTAATTTAGAATTTGAAAGGGATTAAATCAGTTTAATAGTAATTCGTTTAATTAACGTGTAAAAATAAATATAATTTGATTTTAAAGCTAACTTCTATATAAAATAGAATTAGGGTTTGAAATTAGTTTCATTGAGTTTAAAAATATTGAAAACCTATATATCAACATATAGGATGAACTATTTTCGTTTCGGGAACGAAACGGGTTTTCGGGCCTTTGTTATCGCTTTGGTCCAATCGGTATATGTTCCATCTATTCCTGTCCCATCATTGTCTATATATATTATGTTCTGTTTTTCTGTACGTACTTTCAAATCTACCTGCTCCCTTCAATGGTGAAAATCCCAAAACCCTAATTTCCTATTTCAAATCAAATTCAAAAATTCAAACTGCTCCAATCCTATCATATAATATATCGTCGCGAATCACACAACGAATGGAGTCAGCGTTTTCAATTCGTTTTTGCAATCGAAGCTTGGTTTGGCCAGAAATTGGCTAAACACTCTTGGTCGTTCATCTTAGATTTGGCGTTCAACGGTGGATTTGCGACCAATTGAAGATCGGGAAGTTGCAACGTGTAGAGGAGGATTAGTGGAGTTGATCTATCAGCTTGGATCGACTTGGTCATGGTTGAATTCGCCAGAAATCACGATGGAAGATGGTGGCAGCACAGGCTTATCAGCGGAGGTGACCACGTGGTCATGGTGGGTGCGGCAGGCCAAGGGGTGATGATGGTGGTGTCTGATCTGGGCACGGCTGGACGTAGCGATGGCGTTTGGTCGATGGAAGTGGCGGCTGTAGGTGATTCATGGGTTCTGTTCGAGTTTGTTTAGGGTTGGGGAGGTGATATAAATTACAATATTGCCCTTGATTTGTTTTAATTAAATTTTAAAATTTTAAATCTTCTAAATTGAATTACTTTTTCATACGAACTACGATTGACGTGCGGTTTCTTCGGCTGGACTCGTATTAAAATTCCGGACAATATGAAACTGGTTTGGTTGAATTTGAAGACATTTGAGATTTTGGGCTTTTGTTGGATTTTTAATGGGCTATAAATCAAAGGTGAGTGATTAAGCCCACTCACGCAATACTAAATTTTCTAATGTTAGTTAAATTGAAATCATGAAGTGATAAACTTTTATTGATTGTTGTTTGGTAATCTAAATTTACATTTAATTTGAAATTAATGTTGGTAACGAATTGAATTGACATTTAAATTATTATTGGGATTTACTTGCTAGTTAAACACCGACAATTGATAACTAGTAACTGTTGTCATATATTGGTTGATTTTGATGTTGATCGCAATTGGATGCATATTGATTGATATGTTGGATGTATGGTTGTTTATTTATTTGGATATACCCTTGTTATTACCCTATTTATTATTTGACATCCTATAAATTGTGATTTGGACTATTTGAAATGAACTAAGAAATATGTTGAAATGAATATATACCCATGTCATTTAAATATGGATTGAAATTGTATATATCCATCCATGTAATTAAAATTGAAATAAATGATCACTTGGCCATAGGGTACAAATTATATACGGACACCGAATTTGGTAAAATTAAATAGTTTTAAATATTGAAATTGGATTTGTTTGAATGATATTGATCTAAATAAAATAAAAATTGTATTTATATGAGTTAAATTGTTTTCTAATTCGAGCTTTGAAATGTTGAAAATTGAAACTATGTAAATGAAATTGTTCAAGGATTTAATCTGAAATCTTAAAGTTAATATTTAGATATGATTTGAAATTATTTGAATTTAATTAGTTTAAAGGTTTATATTTTAATTTAAACTTTGAATTTACTTTAATTTAAGTGGTTTAAATTGGTATTTCAAATTTGGGATGTGAAATGGTTTTAAACTAAACTGTTTAAAATGAGAATTTGAATTGAAACTTTCAGCCATTTGAATAGAACTGTTTAAATTGAATTTGAAGAAAAGTTTGAAATCATTTTGAATTGAGGCTGATTTAAATTGAAATTGAATATGAAGTTGATCTGAATTGGATGTCGAAAAATTGAGTTCGTTGTGATTTGGAATTGGAACATGTGTTCAAATTGTTGTGAAAGAAAGAAACAGTTTTAATATAAAATATTTTAATAATCAAATTATCTTAATATATAAACTATTTTAATTATTCAAACTACTTTCAATCTTTAAAACTATTTAAATTATTCCAAACCATTTTTCAATATTAAACCTATTTTAATTATCCAAACCATTTTTCAATATTAAAGCTATTTTAATTATCCAAACCATTTTCAATATTCAAACTGTTTTAAAAGGGGGAACTATTTAGATTTAAATCATTAATTCAAATTCGAATGTTTTGATACGAAGGTATAACCTATTTTGAATTCGAAATGATTTTGAAGTGAATCTGATATTTTGATTTGAAATATGTCTTGTTCTTGAAATTTAAAAGAACCAACCGAGGCGTAAAATGACGTTTGGTTATTAAAGAGACCGGGGCCGAATGAATGGCATACTCTCTGTTATTCTACGAAAATCACATTAATAACTGTGTACGCGGTGGATGTTATCTAGAATGTAGATGATGAATTGGCGGTGTTTACTAGAATGAAGAAAGAGAACGATGATGGATGACCCCGACACTTGTGTTAATTTGAAATGACTAAAACATGAGCCTATGTCTGGCCAAGGGGTTAGCTACATTTTGGGCCATCACCCCTTAGTATTACTATTTTGATTTTTACTCGATCGGTGCACCTTGAATTGATTTTGCGGGTGGTGGACTCGGTCGGCAGTCGTTGCAAGGATGTGTTACGACCATCCAAAAAGGGTAAACTAGTAGAATCCTACCTTGGGCATTGCCTCACGTGCCTTGTCATACTTTTATCCTTATAGGTGACCACTACGATTTTTCTTTAGTGTTGTCTTATCACGGTGCCTCCCTGGCTACCGACGTTACTGGAGATGCTACTAAGGCAAACTGTAGGACAATGCTTAAAAATGTGTTAAAGGGGATTAATGTAAAGCCTTAATGCTATTTTAATACTTTACTTTACTGATAGACACTACATATATAGCGTATTTTATTGCATATGGATATTTTAATGGATCCTTAGGAGATGAAAATCCCGTAACATCTCTTAAGTTATTGCATTCACATTGTACACTTGATAGGAGATGGAAAATCCCGTAAACAACTCCGAAGCTTTTACACTCATATTTACTTATTATTGATTTAACTTACATAAGAATTTTTAGTTCTCACTTCTCACTCGAGTGTTTTGTCTTTTCATTACGCTCGGGTCAGTTTGAGTATTTCAGTGTTTGAAGGCAATATTCGTTGAAGATGAAGATGAAGTTTGCTAGACCGTATTTACTATTATTATTCCGCTACATTATTTTGGTATGTTTGCTGATTGTACTCTGATTATGTTGTAAAAATTGAAATCAAATGTATATGGTAAAACAGCTTCATGAACTGTTTATTTGATTATTATATTTTGTCATTCCGCTGCGAGATTTGTGTATTGCTTTCCTTCTTTTCTCTTATTTTCTTATTAAATCCCATTGATAATCTACTTTTTTGAATGGTTTGAGTTAGACATGTGTGGTTTATTGTCAACTTTAATCGTTCAAAAAGGTGGGTTGTCACAATTTTCCAATTAACTTCAATTTAATTTTTTTATGTATAACAAATTCCAAAATTTAAAACAATTTCCTTATCTTATCTCGTTATATAAAATAATATTAAGCCAAGAAATTTTAGCAATTCATTTCGTCACTTAGCTGCAAAGTTGATTACACAGAATATCAACATTGCCTCGCCATGTTCTCCACTTCTCACAATTTATTTGATAGCTTAGAAAATATTTTAAATTATTTTTAAGCTCAAATATTTTTCAAATTAATTATTTCTCACGTCAAAATGTCTCGTTCGATGTTTAGGTACACCTATCGATAACCTAGCGGCCCACATATCGATCATAATCCTCAAACCTCATCTCCGGACAAGTCAACATAATAAATAATCACAAGTTTTCCTTAATCATTTTAATTTTTAAGCTAATATACTCAATTTTCCAGATTTCAAAATAAATTTCCAAACTCTAAAAGATTTCAACACATTATTTCCCAAAAAAAATTAATATCTCTAATTCCAACTTAGCTAATTAAATTTTTAAATCAAAATACGCCCTAAATGATTATCTCGATAATCATTTTATATTTCCTTCCCAATATAGAAAATTAATATAACTACCTACCACACACCTCAAGGGACAAGACTCTAAGTCTAACTAGGTCAAGATCTGTGATATTATAAGCTATAATGTTCTGACTCAGCTCTGATACCAAACTATAACGACCCCACCGCTATGCCTATATTATTAGAGAACATTATAAATAATGTCGTCCAATAATACGGAGAATACAACTTGTTGAGGGCGATCAAATGTGAATATAACATTAAACTAACACTGACACATTATACTTACGGTTTTACTTAATCTCTAGAATATAATTTGACGTGTACAGTCTCAGTTCAAAGTAATAATCACATCGATTTCTTGGATTCAGAACAGTATATCATATAAATAATAGTCACAGATCACAGCGGAATAATAAACATTTATACATATACAAAACTAGGAGTCTCTCAAATATAACACTAGACTCAAATAATACACATTGTACAAATTTCTAACTCAAAAATACATCTCACCAACATATACACAAATCCCTGATTGAGATAAACTAAAAGTTAAAAATGTTTTATCTCTCTACTAGCCCAACCAACCAAAGGTCAACCTATCTTGTAACCTGAAAAGTCTCAGTCTGACCTAAGCGTTAAAATAACACCCGGGTCAGACTATTTCTAAATATCCAATAGGGTGAGAACAATATATAACACAAGAATAATCAACAGATAAATAAATTCAGATGTCCAAGAAATAACAGGTCACAGGGATAATTTAACATAGTATTAACTCAAGGCATAGAGGTATACTTAGATTGCAAACACAGATTATTCATTAAACGCAGAACCATAGAAAAAAGCACAATATCTCTAAGCACACAGAACCAATTCCATACCGATCACTTATCAGATCGTACATATCAATCATACAGATTTACTCATACCATGCAAACAATGTGGTATCACTCAAACCGATATGATACTAAGGATCGTACTCATACCATAACATACAATCTCGATCGATCACAAGGATCAGGGAAATCACAAATCTCGACCGATCAAAACTATCGGGGCAACCATGACCCGAAAACTCTAGTTTATTATATAGATTTTTTATTTGGAAAGAAATCCAGGAGTATACCTCTTAAAGATTTATTGGTCGCACCAAACCCTAAAAAGAAACACTCTAAATTGCCAAATACTATCACTTTGAGTAATCACTAGAACTTAACCAAAATGTCCCATACCGCCTGGTGAAATTCAAGTATTTACTAGAAGCTAGTAAATCTCACTTATTACGGATACCACTGGAAAACCTGAACCATACTCTCCTAAGGATTTAACGGTACCATTGCATACCAATCTAAAGTGTCAAATACATTCCCAAAGGCGATCACAAGAACATAACCAAGCATCCTATATTACCCGGTGAAATTCATGTATTCGCTGATGGGCTAGTAAGTTCCCCTCAAACATTCTATTCAATGAGTTATACCATATTCGATGAAGCGTTATTCGAAAGCATTTAAACCAATCAATAACGCTAAGTCGATTATTAGTACTCCCATATTATTGAACTAAGCCCTCAAAACAATTATTTGATTTATCACTTTTTAAAAATATTCCATCAACCCGAATTGTTTGAAAGGCATTTATTTTATAAAACCAAGATTTTTCGTATTTCCAAAACCATATTGATAATTAAAATTCCATGAAATTATATTGTTCACAAATTATATTTTCCATTTTATCTCAAAATATATAATTCTCCTCAAATTCCTTAAAGCTATATTGTTCATAAATTATATTCCAAAGTCTATATAAATATATATAAGTAACCCTATATAGTTTAAACCATATTCAAATCCATTTTGATATATAACCATTTTATTTTAGAAATATAATAAGTTTATATTCCCAAAACTATGTTTCCAAAAGTCATAATAATAATATATATATATATTTATTTATTTTGTTAAAATCATTATACAAAGAACTGGATGGATTTTAGAAATAAATTGATATTTATAACTCAAGTAAACTCATTTTTATAAATTACTTATATATATAATTTCTTATTAAAATCAAAGAAAAATTAAATTGAATTAAAAACAAGTTTAAATTTGATAACTATACTACTTTAGTTTTTGCAAACCTAGAATTCCACTTACGTATAAAATAGAGATGTATTCATATAACACTAGAAATCTTTAAACACTAAATTCATTCAACATAGAACTCAAAAGCCAAACCAAAACCAATAAGAACTGAACGCAATATAGCCTAGGAGGTAGAACAAACAACATGCAACACAAGATAAAATAGGAAAATTTTGCAACCCAAAACTTGTAAGTTTCAGGCAGCGACCGGTCCACCGATCTATTACGACCGGTCGACTGGTTGTCACGACCTGAAGCTTACAAGCTTCAGGTCGCGGGCTCTTATCAGCGACCAAGGCGACTTGTGACGACCCGCATTTCAGAAGGTTTAAGTCGACAATAATCCACACATGTTCAACTCAAACAATCCGAAACACAGATAATCAATGGGGTTAATTAAGAAAAATGAGAAAAGAAGAAAACAAACACAGAATCTCGCAGTGGAATGAAAAAATATAATAATCAAATAAACAGTTCATGAAACTGTTTATATTATACATTTAATTAAAATTTTATACAACATTTTTCAAAGTTATATATACAACAGAACAATATAATAATGCAGCAGAACAACATGATGCGGGAATAATACTAGTAATAATATACCAAATCTTCGTCTTCGTCCTCCAGAATAAATGATCTTCAATGAACTGAAAACTCAGGGCTGACCCGAGCATAAAGTAAAACAATACACTCGAGTCAGAACTAAAATATTCTTATGTAAGTCAAATCAGTATCACGTATAACACGAGTGTAATAGCACAATAGATGTTTATGGGGTTTTACATCTCCTATCTAGTGTATAACATGCGTGCAATAACTCAAGAGATGTTACGGGATTTTCGATCTCTTAAGGATCCGTCAAAATATCTATATATAGTATAATATGCTATATATGTAATATCTATCAGTAATATAAAATATCAAAATAACGTTAAGGCATTACCATTATCCCCCTTAACACGGTTTTAAGCATTGTCGTACAATTTGCATATAAAACACCAGTAAACCGTCGGTGGATAGGGATGCACGGTGATACGTTAACACTAAATCAAAATCATAGTGGTCTCGTATAAGCATAAAAGTATGACAAGGCACATGCGGCAATGCCCAAGGTAGGATACTACTAGTTTGCCTGATCTGGACTGGTGGTAACCTATAACGACCCACCGCAACACAACACTCCCAAAATCACGGGTGATCACCAATCAATAACAAAAGATAGAATATGAAGGAGTGTGTCCGCTAGAGGTAGCTAACCTCATTGGCTCGGCGCGGCTTCTGTTTTAGTCATTTCAAATTGACACAAGTGTCGGGGCTATTCATCATTGTTCTCTTTCTTCAAATCCGGCAACGTACGCCAAATCTAACCACCTTATTCTAGAGTCTCCTCCGCATACACAGTTGTTAAAGTGGTTCCAATACTGACAGAGAGTATGCCAATAAGAGTCTCCAGTTTCTTTAACAACCAAACGTCATTTTACACACCGGTTGGTTCTTTTACATTTTGAAAAAAATTCATACTTGATATCAAAATATCATATTCACTTCAAAAATCTTTTTATTTCAAAATCATCATATTTACTTAGAATATATCGATTTCACTTGAAATCATTTTTCGCTCCAATATCTCAATTTCACTTCCAAAATCGTTTCAAATTTCAACTTAGGTTATAACTTCATTTTAACCAAATTCGCATTTAAATCCACGATTTAAATATAACATTCCAACTTTGCACAGTTTGAAATTTTAGAAAATAGTTTGAATAGTTTAAAATAGTTTAAAATAGTTTAAAGATTTAAAATAGTTTGATATAAAATGGTTTATATAGTAAACTAATTTGGAAAATCTAATAATTTGAATATTTAAAAAGATAAATTTTTAAACAGATTATATTAAAATAATTTATTTTGAAATAGTTTCAAATCAAACTCTTCTTTCCATTTCAACAAATCTGGACCCAGGTACAAATTTCAAATCAAACAGATTCAATTTCAAATCTTTCAATTCAATCGACTCAATTTTGATTTAAATTCAAATCAACTCAATTTCGATTTCAATTCGAATTAACTTCAATTTCAAAACGTTCATTTCAACTCCAAATTCAATTCAATGATTCAATTTAATGGTTTAAATTTCAATTCAATTCTTATTTTAAACCATTTCGATTTATATAAATTTCAAGTTCAATTTCAATTTATTGATTTAAATCACTTAAATCAAATTTAAATTTCAATATTCAATTTAAGGTTCAAATCTTCAAAATAATTCAATTTCGAGCCCAAATTAGAAATTTCCCTTTAGATTACTTTTACTTGGGTATAATTTAAAGTTCGAATAAAAGTTCAAATCTTTTAAAACAAATCAATTTCCATAATTCAAATCATATCTCAATTATAACTTCAAACTTCCAAATTCAATTCTTTGAACAATTTCTGTAAACAAATTTCAATTTCAACATTTCAAGCTCAAGTTCGAAAATAATTCAATTTCCATAAATCAATTATTTTATTCCTTAAAACAATATCATTTAAATAATTTCAAAACCAAAAACTTTAAAACTGTTTAATTTAACCAACCCGGTGTCCGTATATAATTTTCTATCCTATGCCCAAGTGAATAGTTATTACAATTTTAATTGCAGGGATGGATATATTCATTTCAATCCAAAATCAAAGTGTTGTAGGTATATATCATTTCAACCTATTTCTTAATTTATTCGAAATAATTCAATTTACGGTTTTATATACTGTCAATAATATACAAGGTGACAACATGATATATATGAAATAAATAAACATCCAATCATCCAAAATGTCAATCAATAGGTATCCATCACAATCAACATCCAAATCAGCCAATAAATCACAACAATTAACTAGTTATCAATATCGAGTGTTTAACAGCAATTTAATTCCAATTCCAAATTTAACCGTCGATTTAAATTCCTATCAGTTCAATTCACATGTCAATTTAAATGCCAGTTAAATTACCAAACAACAATCAATAAAAATAAATCACTTCATGATTTAAATTTAACTAACATCAAAATAATTTAGTATTTCATGAGTAGGTCTAATCACTCACCTTTATTTGAAACTGAAATTTTTTCATCTTCAAATAAATTCCAATCCAACTCCATGTCGTAGACAACGTCGATACGATTCCAACGTGACTCGTTTCACTTGAAACGGACCTCGTATGAAAAAGTTACAATTTTATTAGCTTTCGATAAAATTAAATTTGATTAACATAAAATAATCAACAACTTAAGTAACAAAACATATCTTTCTTCCCAGGCTCGTAACGAACATCCCAGCACGCGACGAACCCAACTCACGCAACCTACCCCTCGATGCGCGTGCCACCACGAGCCACCGATCGTCGATCACACTTCGCCACGACGACCGCCTCAGGCTGCTCCACCTTCGCTAGTAGCCACTCCGCCTCCACCGCCGCCATTCGTCCCCGAAAACACAAAAAATGACGTGCAGAAAGATTCAGATTCTGGCGAACTCGGTTCATTTCGGTACAATCCAACTGTATAGATTGTAGATCTCATCGTGCTCTTCCATTTCCTAGTTGAGATCGAGACGTAAAAACGCATGGATTTGGAGAAATCAATGGCAGAAAGGAAGGCGATTTCGGTCGTTGAAATGAGAAAGTAGCGGCCGACGATTTTAGTTAGGGTTTGCAAAAATGAAAACGAGACATGGCCTTATATAGAAAATCTTCCATGGCACTATTCATCCGCGAAAATTTCGAACTCCAAACGAAGCATGCCGCATGGCATTCTATGTGTTATACCTCTATTCCAAACACAATGGAATATGTATCGAGAGCCAATTCCATCATATTCAGAAGATAGCTTTTCAAATCGAGTTATTTTAACTTAAATTCCTTTAGTTAAATTCTACGCATTTCAAGCTCGTACGACCAAACGATAAGTCTGATCGCTACGAAACTTGAAATCTTATAATAATTCACTATTACAGTTCCAATGAATCTGGTTTCGTCGAAGTCTGAGACAGTGCCCCAAAAGACTATTTTTACACGTTAATTAAGACAAGTAATTTTCCAAATAAATTTATTCACTTTTAAATTCAATTTTAAAAGTTAACAATTTTCATTCTTGTTTAAATAAAATTTAACTCAACTTTCGAAATCATTTTCATTCATATTAAATTCAGGATTCAATTATTTAAATAATTTCTAATATTAAATTTAAAAAATTTAATTATCGAATAAATCATTATACTTGAAATATAAGTTATTTAACTTATAAAATTTACTTTTAAAACGAATTCGAATAATAGAACAACCACTCCCATTTTACAGTAATTCAACATTTATTATTCAATTCCATCTATGGACTATAAACACATTCAATACATAAAATTTCATTTCAATACTTGTTATTGGCTAAATCTTCGAAATTGGTTATTTCAAAATTTTGTTCAAGTTCATATTCAATAAACAACATTAATAAATCATGAAATTTTATTTCTAACCATTTTTTTTCAATAATTATATTAAATTTAATTTAAAATAGTTAAAATACGGGTCGTTACACGACTTCTGGTGAGCATCTAACCCCAGGAGATGATCTTGGCTTATCTAATTCCTATCACAACACATGCATGCAATCTAGCAACGAATTATATGATCAACTATAGATTACTTAAGGCATAACTAAGGTGCAACGAAGATACAATTCATAACACTGAGATTATCAACAAACAACTTATTGTATTAACAAATTCCAATTACTAATCAATCATATCAGTTTATAACTCTAGATAGAGATAGATGTGTGAGTTTTTAACTCGCCTTAATCCCTATATTTTGCTCAACAAATCACATCCAGTTTTACTTGGTTCCAACTTGAAAAAACCCTAGGATTAGTTTACATTCAAACTAAAAAGCAACCAAATCAACACAATAAACTAAAAATTTAACAGGTATACAAAATAGACTAGGGCTAAGAATACTAGCTTTAATTTTTTTTGACTTTTCAGCAATTTCCCTCTATTTTAATTTGTTGATTTATCTTCTAGGTTTGAAAGAGAAATGTTAGTTTTCCATTTCTGTTTCTAAGTTTAGAGAAGGAAGAACATACAAAATAAGAGAAAGAGGATTTATCTCTTCGACTAAGCGGGCTTTGGTTAAGAACCAAACCCAATAAGAAAAGAAAGTGTTACTAAATTAATTACTAAAAAGTATTACTAATTTCTTCTCAATTCTCTTATTATAAAGCTCTATTTCACTCTAAACAATGTTTTATTTAACATTGATTGATTTCCTAAAATTTACCAAAACCGATTACAAGTTAAAACTCCCATTTCTAATAATATCGAGATATCATACGAAGTTAAATATAACCTTTTGAAATAAAAGTTATTCTCAATATTTTTAATAAGAATAAATTATTAATTATAATTTCTCAAATTAAACAACAAATCTCAATATTAACATTTTATCCTGAATGCCAAATATAAATAATTGATTTAATAATATTTCACAAATCACAAATCATAATTAATATCCATAATTAAACTTAATTAATTAGATAATTAATAACATGGTTATTACAAACAAAATGAACCAATACGTTTAGATCAATTGAAGACACGCGTCCTTCAACTATAATTTTTCCCTTTCTATCCAAATTGAACTATTATTTATGCGAAGCTCACTAAAAAATTAATCTATACCCAGTATGTTTCCCACTTGCATGTAAAAATCATTAGTTGCTTCTAGAATTTGGAAATCAACTGTAGAAATGTATATGCTTAGTAAATTTTCATGTAATATAGTTAATTTTCAAAAATAATTATTTAGCTTGGATTGTCTTTATAAAATTAGTTAATTTTTAGTAAACTTAGTTAATTTTTAAAACTTAATTAACTTTTATCAAACTTAGTTTATTTTTATAGACATGGTTAATTTTTATAAAACTAAGTTGATTTATTTAAATTTTATGAAATTTAGTCAACTTTTATAAAACTTACTTGATTTTTATAAACTTAATTAATTTTCATAAAACATAATTAAATTGGTTAATTTTTGTGTACTTGATTAATTTTTATGAAACTTAGTTAACTTGGTTAATTTTTTATAGAACTTAGTTAACTTGGTTAATTTTTATAAGACTTTGTTAATTTTTATAAAATTATTTAATTTTTATAATCTTAGTTAATTTTTATAAAACGGTCCATTTTAGTGGAGGATAGAAACAAAGGATTCAATTAACAAGAAAAATTTGCAGTGATTCCGACGTGTATTTGTTAGATGATCATTTTAGTGTAGTTGATGCTCATAACGGAGCACATCTCTTTAAGTATTTTTGTAACTAAAATAACATATAAACACTTCACATATATTTGTCATTTTGTTAATAATGAAAAACTTTAGTTTATCTTTAATTGTATATATAGCTTATTTTCATAAAGATTATGCTACTGAATTATCATCCGTGTTTCATTCTTAAATATATCCTATAGTCTTTAATGTAGTTTTGTAAATAGATCATTTGTACAAATCATGTAGTTTAATCAATTAACTTATTATATTAGTTTAGTATGACATATCATTATCTTACATTGTTAGCAAAAAACGTATAAATAAAGATTTTAAAACTGAATTCTAATATGCTTTATTAGGTTAATCATAGCAGAAGTTTGAGATCAACGATCAATTATATTACTCTTACTAAACTTGGATGTTACATGTGCAATACTTATCTCTATACGCATTGTGCATCTCACACACACACACATACAGTGCTGGCTGTAGACATTGTGTTGCCCCAGACGAAGCTGAAAAATATGGGCAAAAATGTTGCCCCGTGCGAGATAGGAAAAAATCACTTTGCTTGCAAGAATTGAACACTAAATCTCATGGAGAGCAAATAGATACACAACCAACTGAGCTACTAAATCTTTATAAGCTAGATTGCATCAACATATATTTATTTAAAACCTATTATTCATAACTAGCATATTTTGGGTGATTATTGCCCCGTCGAGGGGGTTGCCCAAGGCGGCCGCCTGCTCAGCCTAGCCTCTGAGCCGGCCCTGTATGTATGTATGTGTATATATATATATATATATTTGATTTCTAAATCTAACCTGGTGTAGGAATGTCTAGTACACCTCTTGCCTTCAAAAACAGTCATATACGCCACTCATCAACTCGAATTCTTAAGTGCAGCAGACCTTATCATAGAAACTTTAATTAAATAAATTAGCTAACCTTGGTATACTAGCATTTAAGGATTAGCTGCAAGTTGTATCAATATGCAACATAGATTAGAAGCATTTTCTTCATGTCACACACCTAAATTAATATAGCAGAAAAATTAAAAATAAATAAATTTCCCTGCAGTAAATATAAAAGAAAATGAATGAGATAAAGAACATGTGCATGATGAACCAAGAGTAGCATCTTTTGAGGAAGGGAAACCACTTTCGTTGAACAAACATTCAAGTTGCTCTGAAACAAATGGTATAACTTGTAATATAAATTTTTCTTCCATTTTTATGTGCCTAATGTTCTGTAAATGCATTGAACTCCATAAAATGATTCAAAACAATAAATGAAAAAAGTTACATGGATAGACTCAAAAAATAAATTTTAGTATTTCCTAAATGCATTAATAGTGAAATATACATGAACATGGTACATAAGGCAACAAAACAAAGGTGCAGCTATTGTCAAGTATGATCGACCTGAACCCATAGTGCAGCGTGTATTGAGCTTAACTTGAAATGTCATATGGTTACAGGAAAGATAACTATATTCCAAACGAAAAATCGACCGAAGTCAAGTGAACAACTATTTTTATTAGTGATCCATTGGATACTTCTTGACATGAAAAACAGTTACAGTCCATGGGAAGATTTAACATATTGTGGTTTGTATTAACCAAGAAAGAAAACCTATCAAACTCTTATACTTGATTATGTGCTAAAAAAATGTTTAAAAAATATATTTCACATACATGTGTGATACAGGTTTTACAGAAGCTAGTACAACTAATTTTATATATTAATGTGAATTTAAACATCAGCAAATAGAATTATTGGTTTTTCAAGAAAAAACATGTTCTTTAGAAATCAATATATGCATAATTTGAGTAAAACTGCCAATAAACAAATAATTTAATAAGATGGTTAGAAGTAACATCACTATTCCATTTTCATTGATTTTTACTATCTAACATAAGAGAAAAAAGTAAAGGAATTGAAGTTAATGTCTTTCTCACAAGAGATGTCAACATAATGAATGATTAGCAAAAATAGTTTCAGTTTAAGCAGTCAATTAATTATAAGGATGTAGATATGTAATAGTTCATTCTCAATACCAAATCTCTTATCATAACTGATGCAAGTGATTTTATTTAAATATATGAAATCAACTACAAATCTCCCTCTACTTAAAAAACGTCAAACACATTTAACCTAAGTAACACCAACCTGCATTACTGAAATAACCAACAAATATCACCTGGCCAATATTGAAATATCACAAATGGCAGAAATAACCCTTTCATGCTCCCTATTCCTCTTCCAAAATGCCCTCCTCCACCAAACCTCAAACCTTCTCTGCATATTCGGTCAATCATCTCTCGAGTTCAAAAACCTGTATATTCGGGCTATCCTAAGTTGCACAACCCTTTCCTGCTCTCTGTTCCTCTTGCTAAACGCCCTCCTCCACCAAACCTCAAACTATATCTATATAATCGGGCAATCACTGCTCTACAATGAATGACTTGTAATCTACAGTAATTTAGAATTCAATATTCAATATTTAGACCTCTGCCATGTCCTCCTCTGTCCCGCCCATACCTTCCATCTTGTCCATTCCCTCTCCTTCTTCTGTCATCCCTCAATCAACTCAAGTCGGTCACATCATCTATCCCCCTCCTCTTCCCCGTCCTCCTGACCCTTCTACCCTTCCAGTCGTCCCCTCCTCTTCGAGCCTCCCTTCCACATTCTCTGGTTATATCATGGGTCTACTACTCCTGATGCAGCTTCCAATTCTCCTATCAGTTCATGGTCATCTTTGTTTAAATCCAAACCTCGAAATGCGGGTAGCTACAACCCTCGTATCTTTGATCTAAACTATGTGGGTTCAGCTCTTACTCCTCCACAAGAAGTGATAAACGAAGGTATTTCTTACTGGAATGAATATCTTGTGGGCTTTTTCTTAGGTGACAAAGTGAATTATATGTCAGTTGTCGCTCACATAAAAAGAATTTGGAGATCAAAGGGATCTTATGATGTTAAATCAGACGGCTCCAACTTTTTCTTCAAATTTAATTGTGAAGAGGATAAACTCAAAGTCTTGCAAGCCGATCCAGTTTTTATAAAAGGTCAAATGTTTGTGATTACAACATGGAAGCCTGCCTTCGGTGCGGTGCAAGCACAAGTTAAAAATGTGCCAATTTGGGTGCATTTTTATAACATACCACACTTAGCTTGAATGCTTTTGGGCATAAATTGGTTAGCTTGTCATATCGGGAAGTTAGTTTGCTTTAATGAGGCTACTAAAAAGCAAGAACGACTGGAATATGCTAAATGTTTGATCAAGATAACTCCCGACAAGGAGCTACCTGATTACATAAATGTTGGAGAAGGGGATTGCCATAGGGTATACATTGAATATGCGTGGAAGCCGTTGATTTGCACACTGTGTCAATCTTTTGGTCATGCTACATCCTATTGTGACATGCATAGTAGTGAAACTGGAAATGAGAAATTCCAGAAAGATGAACCACTCAAAAATCAAATCCCCATACCAGTGCATAAAAATGATGCAAAAAGGTTTGAGAAATAGCATAAAGCAAAGATTAGTGAGCAAGTTTGGCAAAAGAAAAGTAAAAAAGATAATGGCACTAGTGAAAACTCAAATATAGAAGAGCAAAACTGTGAGAATAAAGAAAATGACATACCAAATAGTCATATGGCAAATGATAACAATAAACAATATGCAGAAAGTAATGCAAAGAAAACTAACAATTTGATTGATCTTACAAACAACCCTTTTTCTCTATTGCAAGACTTGGAAGAGGGTGAGTGCACTAACCATATTATAACTGGTGATCCCTCACTTTTGAAAATAGTTTTCTTAACTCCTCCCCACCTCAATCAAACATCAATTCACATGTCTCAATCAATCCTCCTATTAAAACTAACTCTTCCCATGTTTCATCTCTTCCTATCACTGATGACCTAACCATTGAATCTGAAGCTCTTCCCTTCAAACATTCAGTCTTTCCTATTCTTTCTCCCAGTTCTTCCTCTCATATTCATTCCACATCCTTGGTGCATGGTCCAGACATGCACAAAAATCATGCACGTTCTGAAAGTCCTTATGCAAAACTTAAACCACCTGATTCTATCATTCTTTTTCCTCCTGACAAATCTAAAAATCATACAACTCCTTCATCAAAACCCACCTCTACCCTCAAAGGATCTTCAAAAAAAAGAAAGGCAAATGGAATAAAGATAAAAGCAAAGACATTCAATCTTGACCCATTGATCTGGATGAGGGAAATGAATTCTCTGATGCTTAAATTCTCTCTGGTATCTCATCTTCTAACCCTCCCAAATCCAACAGAAGTTTAACCAGGCAATCTGCCAACAAAATCCAAAATTCATTATGATGGAAAGCATTGGTTTTTGGAATTGTTATACGTGTAGTATACCAAAACAGAGAATAATCAATTATAAACTCGTCGCACAAGTTTATAACTCAGATTTCCACTACACTGGAATTCTGTGTTAATTATTATAACAATATGATTGTTGTAAATAAATTACAACAACATCGTTACACTATTTTGAATAAATAGTACAACCAAAATTAACGGTTAAAATGTAGAATAAAAGAGAATTCTAACCGGAATATGTCTGAGGCTCGTTGTAACGATTTCCTTAAGAATTTTATTTCAAAATTCTCCCAAGATACAACAGACGAATTCTGCTCGAAATTGTAATGAGTATATCAGTCTATGATTTGAAAGTAAGAACAGCAGTTTTTAGAGGAGAAGAGATTTCGGATTGGAAAATCAGTGAGGAAAGTGATCAGTTTTCCTTCTTATTTATAGTTGGTCGGTATCTCTTCCGAACGGTCGTGTCTGCACCCGTTTGCTCAAACAGTCGCGTTTGTACCTCTTCGTACAGTCACATTTGTTCGCCCGCGTCGCTGCCCTTTAACGGGTCGCACCCGCTCATGCCGCATCCATACACCCGCGTCTGCTTCAGTTGGGTCGCGCCTCCTCAGTCCAAAACCCACGCCCGCTTCTCTTCAAATTCCAGGCCCAGCCCAGTTTTCAACCGAAGCCCAAAACTGTTAAACAATAGCCTGGTAAAAAGATTGGTCATTTAAGACCCGTACCCGGGCCCGGTTCGGTCGGACGGACGGCGGCGGTGTGCGCGCGTGTGTGGTGGAGATGCATGATCTCCCTCCTCACAACGAAGCATACATTTGAGAGCCCCAGGCCCCCAACCTCCTCATGAGAGAGCCATATATAAACTAATATAGTTCTCAATATTTTGGCGATGT
Organism: Allium fistulosum; assembly: GCA_030737815.1. Lineage (NCBI taxonomy): Eukaryota > Viridiplantae > Streptophyta > Magnoliopsida > Asparagales > Amaryllidaceae > Allium > Allium fistulosum. The sequence goes on from CM060903.1 coordinate 298,422,167, forward strand.
GGGACTTTGTATATTTCCATTCATCTTATTTCTTAAGGAATTCCAACAATCCCCCACATGAACGATAATATACATATCCCCCACACAAAGCGAAATATCACAGAGTATATATGGATTTAATGCTTTATCGTGGATAAGTAGATATTTTACTTTGAACTTTCCCTAGTTAAAACTTATCGGATTTACTTGGCTAATCGATGAAATATTTCATCTTGAACCGTCAGCTTTTATTGTATATCCAGACAATAAGTTCTATGAAGCATTAATTCCCTTCTCATCCAATTTCTTGGTTGTGTTCATTTTGGTCCTGAACAGTACTTGGTTCTACGAGTGTTTTTAGAGAATAAAAGCCTTTTAATATTCTCATAGAGCCGACCCAGCTCACACTTACATAGGTGATCGCAACCATTAAGAGTATCCTACATATACCCCACTTGTTATTTCCAAGATATGGTCATCATTAAAAAACATAGTTTTAACCTTTAAATACTTCTGTAGGCATGCATTTATATTGTGCACCATAGGAATGGAGTTGGACTTGTCCATGCAAGTGCATTACGTCTTGAGTTATTCATAACTGGTTTGCCTATTGATCCTAGTCCGTGGGATCTCCAGTCGCTAGGATAGGTTTCCGTATAAGATAACTCTTGGTGGTTTAGGCTTTTAAACCCATTCCCCTCGATGCGCAGTCAATTTTCTCTCTTGATAAACCTTTAGTAAATGGATCCGCTAGGTTATCATTTGTTCTCACATAATCTATGGAAATAGTTCCATTTGAGAGTAACTGCCTAACTGTGTTATGGCGTCGACGAATATGTCGTGACTTTCCATTATACACAAAGTTGTGCGCTCTGCTTAGCGCAGCTTGGTTATCACAGTGTATGCATATGGCCGGTACAGGTTTAGGCCAAAATGGAATATCTTCTAAAAAGTGACGAAGCCATTCTGCTTCTTCACCTGCTTTATCTAAAGCGAAGAACTCTGATTCCATAGTGGATCGAGCTATGCATGTTTGTTTAGTAGATTTCCATGACACTGCTGCCCCTGCTAAGGTAAAGACATAACCACTCGTTGATTTTGATTCCTCTGAATCAGCAATCCAATTTGCATCACTATATCCTTCTAAGACGGCAGGATATTTTCCATAATGTAATGAATAATTTGTGGTATTTTTTAAATATCCAAGCACTCTCATTAGTGCTTTCCAGTGTTCCTTTCCTGGATTGCTTGTATACCTGCTCAGTCGACTTACTGCATAAGCTATATCTGGTCTTGTGCAATTCATGAGATACATGAGACATCCTATTACACGAGAGTATTCCAGTTGCATTACACTCTCATTAGTGTTTTTATGCAGTACTTCTGATGGATTAAAAGGTGTTTTTACTCCTTTAATTCCATAGTCTTGGAATTTTTCAATCACTTTGCCTACATAGTGTGACTGAGACAATTCAATTCCATTAGGAGTTCTTATTATTTTGATTCCCAAAATAACGTCTACAACTCCTAAATCTTTCATATCGAAATTGCTAGTTAACATCTTCTTTATGGTCTCTATTACCTGAGTATTTGGACCAAATATTAACATATCGTCTACATATAAACAAATCATCACATATGATTGTCCAATTTGTTTATAATAAACACACTTATCGCATTCATTTATACGAAAACCATTTCTCATCATGACACTATAAAATTTTGCGTGCCATTGTTTTGGATCTTGTTTTAGTCCGTATAATGATTTTACTAATCTACAGACTTTATTTTCATTTCCTTTGGAAATAAAACCTTCAGGTTGCTCCATGTAGATCTCCTCATCGAGATCTCCATTTAAGAATGCTGTCTTTACATCCATTTGATGAATTTCTAGTCCATAAATTGATGCAATTGCTATTAGCATTCTTATAGAGGTTATTCATGTTACTGGCGAATATGTATCAAAGAAGTCTACTCCTTCTTTTTGACGATATTCTTTGGCTACTAATCTGGCTTTATACTTGTCGATAGAGCCATCTGCTTTCATTTTCTTTTTGAAAATCCATTTGCAGCCAATAGGTTTTATTCCAGGTGGAATATCAACAATTTCCCAAGTTTTATTACTTAGAATTGAATCAATCTCACTTTGGATTGCTTCTTTCCAACATGAAGATTCAGAAGATGACATTGCTTCCTTGTACGTTTGAGGTTCATGTTCTAACACATATGTGAAAAAATCCGAACCAAATGTCTTGGAAGTCCTAGCCCTTACGCTTCTTCTTGGTTCAACTTCCTCAATCTCATGATGAGTTTCATCTTCATGTGAATTGCTTGATTCTTCTCTTGTCCTTTTAGGGACATTATTCCCTTCATTCCTTTTGTGCGGAAACACGTCTTCAAAGAATGAGGCATCTCTTGATTCCATGATTGTATTTACATGAACATCAGCTATATCAAACTTGAATACCAAAAATCTGTAGGCACTGCTATTTTGGGCTGGCCCTAGATAGTAGCAATCTACTGTTTTTGGTCCAAGTTTGACTTTCTTGGGAGGCGGAACTGGAACTTTTTCCAAGCACCCCCACACTTTGAGGTATTTAAAACTTGGTTTGTGTCCTTTCCATATCTCATATGGAATTGTTCCTGTTTTATTATGAGGGACTTTGTTTAATATGTGATTAGACATATTTAAGGCTTCCCCCCACAAGTTCGTCGGTAGACCAGAGGTTAAAAGCATGGCATTAATCATGTCTTTTAACGTTCTGTTCTTCCTCTCGGCTACACCATTTTGTTGTGGTGAATATGGAGCTGTTTTTTGATGAATTATACCATTTTCGGCACAGAACTGTTCAAATGGTGATTCATATTCTCCACCTCGATCAAATCTCAATATCATGATCTTTTTATTTAACTGATTTTCTACCTCAGCTTTTGTTGATAGTTCAACTGTTGCCATCTCTGTTTTAGTGAAAACAAAAAATTCTTAAGATGTTATATGTCTAGTATACCAAAACAGAGAATAATCAATTATAAACTCGTCGCACAAGTTTATAACTCAGATTTCCACTACACTGGAATTCTGTGTTAATTATTATAACAATATGATTGTTGTAAATAAATTACAACAACAGTGTTATACTATTTTGAATAAATAGTACAACCAAAATTAACGGTTAAAATGTAGAATAAAAGAGAATTCTAACTGGAATATGTCTGAGGCTCGTTGTAACGATTTCTTTAAGAATTTTATTTCAAAATTCTCCCAAGATACAATAGACGAATTCTGCTCGAAATTGTAATGAGTATATCAGTCTGTGATTTGAAAGTAAGAACAGCAGTTTTTAGAGGAGAAGAGATTTCGGATTGGAAAATCAGTGAGGAAAGTGATCAGCTTTCCTCCTTATTTATAGTTGGTCCGTATCTCTTCCGAACGGTCGTGTCTGCACCCGTTCGCTCAAACAGTCGCGTCTGTACCTCTTCGTACAGTCACATTTGTTCGCCCGCGTCGCTGCCCTTTAACGGGTCGCACCCGCTCATGCCGCATCCATTCGCCCGCGTCTGCTTCAGTTGGGTCGCGCCTCCTCAGTCCAAAACCCGCATCCGTCTTCACCCGCCCGCTTCTCTTCAAATTCCAGGCCCAGCCCAGTTTTCAGCCGAAGCCCAAAACTGTTAAACAATAGCCTAGTAAAAAGAATGGTCATTTAAGACCCGTACCCGTACCCGAGCCCGGCCCGGTTCGGTTCGGTCGGACGGACGGCGGCGGTGCGCGCGAGTGTGTGGTGGAGATGCATGATCTCCCTCCTCACAACGAAGCATACATTTGGGAGCCCCAGGCCCCCAACCTCCTCATGAGAGAGCCATATATAAACTAATATAGTTCTCAATATTTTGGCGATGTGAGACTTTGTATATTTCCATTCATCTTATTTCTTAAGGAATTCCAACAGGAATATCAGGGGTGCTCATGATGATATTAAAATACAAGAAATTAAACATCTTATCCAGTCAAATCACTTGCAATTTATAGCTATATGTGAAACTAAATTGAATGAGGAGCTCACTGCTAAAGCTGTTGCTAGTATTGCACCTTCATGGTCCTATATTCATAATTTGGATTTAGCTTCATATGGTAGTCTCCTAATTCTTTGGAACCCTAATGTGTTTCATATCTCCAACTACACAACACATAGGCAGTTCATTCACTGTAGTTCTACCTTCTTACCCTCTAATCTCTCCTTCAACATCACATTCATATATGCAGACAACTCCAAGAATGCAAGACAAATTCTTTTCAACTCTCTCCCTTCTCTTCAAACTGATCTTCTTCCTTGGCTATGCCTTGAAGATTTTAATGGTATGCAATACTCAACTGAAAAATGTTGTGGAAACCCTTTAACGTTAGCTGACATTTCTCCTATCAACTTATCCATCAATCAATATAATCTCCTCCATATCCCAAAAATTGGGTTGTTAAATTTTCACGACACTATATGTAGAATTGTAGAGGTCGGAAGTAGCTTCCTAACGGAGAAAACGGTTTGCAAATCAGAGTTCGGAGGTGGAAGTTATAAGGGAAAAATGAAGTGGGCTGAATTGACTTAGCTCAAACGTCTGACCGAGTCTGTCAAAATTGCATCCAGAGGCTTTAGTCAGACGTCTGACCAAATGGTCAGACGTCTGAGCTGAAAGTAAACTTTTTCCAGAGACCAAAGTCAGACGTCAAACGTCTGAGGCGACTTCCGTCTGTTTTTCACGTGTGGACTTGGCGTGAAGATTTGTGATATCTGCAGGGGCAATTTCAGAACATTGCCTAGAGTTTCTATTCTCCTATATAAGCTAGCTTCAGATTCCAGATCTGGGAGTGCGTGCAAGCGACTGCAAAAGATTAGCCTCCATCAATTAGGGTTTATCAAAACCTAATTTTCTTCAATTCTCATCTCCACAAAAAATCAATTTCTTATTAGAATTTTGATCATTGTATTCAATCTCTTGTACTCTTCTCATCAATATTAATAAAGCTCTCTCTTAAAGTGGATGTACACTAACACAATGTTAGTGGGACCAATGTTGGGGTCGGGATTCCAACTGGAGACCACTCAAATCGAAACCCCACAAGCACAGCGGAAGACGGGATCGTGATAAGAAGTGTAAAACAACCAATCAATAATACAATTCCAATCTCAACCAATCCAAAGACAATTGCAATCCCAAACAAGCAATTCAGAAATTAAAGCAATAACAAAAAGTAAATCACACAGCGATTTATAGTGGTTCCACAAACATTGTGTTAGTGTACATCCACTTTAAGAGAGAGCTTTATTAATGTTGATTAGAAGAGTACAAGAGATTGAATACAATGATCAAAATTCTAATAAGAAATTGATTTTTTGTGGAGATGAGAATTGAAGAAAATTAGGTTTTGATAAACCCTAATTGGTGGAGGCTAATCTCTTGCAGTCGCTTGCACGCACTCCCAGATTTGGAATCTGAAGCTAGCTTATATAGGGGAATAGAAACCATAGGCAATGTTCCGAAATTGCCCCTGTAGATATCACAAATCTTCACGCCAAGTCCACACGTGAAAAACAGACGGAAGTCGTCTCAGACGTCTGACCAAAATGGTCAGACGTCCGACTTTGGTCTCTGGAAAAAGTTTACTTTCAGCTCAGACGTCTGACCATTTGGTCAGGCGTCTGACTAAAGTCTCTGGATGCAATTTTGACAGACTCAAACGTCTGACCCTTTTGGTCAGACGTCTGAGCTGAGTCAATTCAGCCCACTTCATATTTCTCTTATAACTTCCACCTCCGAACTATGATTTGCGAACCGTTTTCTCCGTTACGAAGCTATTTCCGACCTCTACAATTCTATATATAGTGTTGTCAAAATTTAACACTCCACCTCGACACTATATCCATCTCCAACTCCAATGGTACCATACCACCAACGACAACCGATAGCACCAACTATCACTTCTTCTACCTTCAACCAAACATGAATGCTTTCCGAATGAGCTCCGGCAAAGCCACCGCCCATTGCACTCCACCAACGAGCTCAGGCAAAGCCCCCGCCCGCTAATGAAATGTTGAAAACATCCAAATCCTAAGCTATCTCACCAAATACTAGCACTTACCAAGAAGATAGAACCTCAATCTCTCATCGATACTCTTCCTCATCTACCACCAAACTCCTCCCTTAACCGTGCCACCCCGTGGCACCTAGCACTTCTCCAAGCGAATCAAGTTCGAGCAATGCTCGAACTTCCCAACCGGCAATGCCTTAGTGAACATGTCCGTCGCGTTATCCTTTGTGTGCACTTTCCGAAGATATACTTGCTTATCCTCATCCTTGGCTACTAGAAATGACTCTCTCGCCTCAATATGCTTAGTCCGTGAGCTAAACGCCAAATTCTCTGCCAAGTGAATAACACTCTGGCTATCACATCGAACATCAATACTATCATGCCCGTATCCTAAGTCACACAACTATCGCTTCAAATAGAGTGCCTCCTTTGCCGCCTCCACCACGGCTATCAACTCCGCCTCCGTAGTGGATAAAGCAACTACGGTCTGCAATCTCGATCTCCAACTTATGGCTGTACCCCCAAGTGTGAAGACATATCCGGAAGTTGATTTTCTTCGATCCCTATCACCGGCATAGTCTGAATCACAATAACTAACCAACTTGCAATCCATCGCCTTACTACCACAAAAAACAAGACCATGAGATGATGTGCCTCTAAGGTATCTCAAAATAAGCTTCACAGCTTCTCAATGCGATTTCCCCGGATTAGCCATGTATCGACTAACCATCCCGACGACATTTGCAATATCGGGCCTTGTACACACCATAGCATACATTAGACTTCCAACCGCACTAGCATATGGTACCTTTGCCATATAAGTCTTGTCTTCCTCCAAGATAAGTGATCCTTTACTCGAAAGCTTCATATGCAAAGGTAAAGGTGTATTTGACGCCTTTGCATTCTCCATGCTAAATCGGCAAAGCAGTTTCTCAATGTACTCTTTTTGAGTTAGTTTCAACTCAAAATGCTTTCGATCCCTTACAATTTCCATGCCCAATATCCTTCTTGCTTCTGCAAGATCCTTCATTTCGAACTCCGATTTCAAACTCAGTTTTAGCTTGTTGATTTCATTCTTATCCTTAGAAGCAATGAGCATGTCGTCCACGTACAAGAGTAAATACACCCAACAATCATTTCTCAACTTCTTGAAATAAACACAAGCATCTTTGATTCTTCAATCAAAACCATTTTCAAGCATAAAAGGATCAAACCTCTTGTACTATTGTCTAGGTGATTGCTTTAATCCATATAGTGATTTCTTCAACTTGCAAACCAAATTTGACTTACCATCCACAACAAAACCTTCTGGTTGCTCCATGTAGATGTCTTCATCCAAGTCACCATGCAAGAAGGCGGTTTTCACATCAAGTTGCTCCAACTCCAAGTCGTGAATAACAACTATAGCAAGTAATATCCGGATAGAAGTATGGCGCACAACCGGTGTGAACATCTCATCATACTCCTTTCCTTTCCTTTGTGCAAACCCCTTAGCCACTAGCCTAGCTTTGTATCTCTCATCGTCCTTCACCTTGTATATCCATTTGCACCCAATAGCACGGTTTCCTTTAGGAAGTGGAACCAAATCCCAAGTTTGATTCTTCAACAATGATTGCATCTCTTCCTCCATGACACAAATCCATTTCGAGCTATCACTTGACTTCATGACGTCATCAAGGTCCATCGGCTTATCTTGGACTACATGAAGAGCATAGTCCAAATTATCACAAAAGCTAATATAGTTCCAATCACCATATCTTTCGGGTGGTCTTATAGTACGACGACCAACCCGAGTAGCAATACCATCACCCAAACTTCCTTCGGCTCCACCTTGAACCGAATCTTATCTAGAATCATGCACATCACCAACACTGCTAGAGGCACCCTATGGACTATGTGATGTAACATCAACCGCTACCTCCTCGCCTGCATCTCTAACTATTCTACTCTCTCTACTCCTTGGACAAAATGTGGAAATGATTTCCTTCTCCTTTGATTCACCATGAACCAAATCCGGAACATCCGATGAGCTTCTATTCTCCTTGAACATCGCCGACTCATGAAAAGTAACATGACGAGAATTCACTACCTTCTTCGTTTCCGGATTCCAAATCCGATAGCCTTTTACTCCATCCGTATAGCCAAGCAAAATCCCTTTGAAAGCTCTAGGTTCAAGCTTATCATTTCCCGGATCATGCACATAAACCGGACTTCCAAAGACACGAAGATAACTCAAGTCCATGCTCTTTCCCTTCCACACTTCCTCCGAAATTTTGTTACCAATAGATGAGCATGGAATTCGATTAATAATATGTACTGCGGTTGACAAAGCTTCAGCCCAAAATCCCTTCGCCAAACCCGATGTCAATCTCAAGCATCGAGCTTTCTCAAGTAGAGTATGATTCATCCTTTCTGCAACACCATTCGACTGTGGATCTCCAGGTGTAGTAAAATGCCTCTGAATACCATGATACTTGCAAAACTCCAAAAATTCTCCGGAAACATACTCTCCGCCATTGTCAGACCTTAGAACCTTCAAAGACTTGCCCTCTCATTCTCAACAAGAGCCTTCCATGCTTTGAACTTTGCAAATGCCTCCGACTTGGCCTTCATTACATACACCCAAACTTTTCGAGAAAAGTCATCTATAAAGGAAATATAATAGCGAGCTCCACCTAAAGAAGCTACAGGTGTCGGTCCCCAAGCATCCGTGTGAACATACTCAAGAACCCTTCTCGAATCATGTTTTCCCTCACCGAATGAAACTTTAGTTTGTTTCCCCATGACACATTCTTTGCAAAACTCTAACTTGTTGAAACTTTCTCCATCGATCATCTTCCTCTTCCGAAGAACGTCCAAACTCCTCTTCGAGACAAGACCTAACCTCAAATGCCACAACCTAGTCGCATCCAAGCCACGAGAACTATCAACTCATATACAAGTTTCACCTTCTACAGTCACTCCTTGAAGCAAATAAATATCATGAGTCCTAGCACCCTTCATCACCACAAGCGCCCCCTTCGAAACCCGCAAGCTATCACTCTCAATAGTGATTTTACAACCTAAAGAATCCAGCTGCCCCAAAGAGATAAGAGACTTCCTAAGTCCTGGAACATAGCGCACATTAGTGAGAGTACGAACCACTCCGTCAAACATCCGAATTTGCATGGAACCAATGCCTTTCGACTTACAAATATCACCATTTCCCATAACAATTGAATTTCCTTCTTTGTCGATGTAAGAAGAAAAACGATTCTTATTTGGCGTCATATGATAAGACGCCCCCGAATCGAGCACCCAATCGCTACCCGAAACATCCGATGCTACTACCGACAAAACATCTACATTCCCTCACCAACTCCACTCTCCATCGCTATAGATGAAGATGCTACTTCCTTCTTTGCCTTCTCCTTTTCCGGACACTCATTCTTCCAATGACCAGGCTTCTTACAAATATAGCACTTGCCTTTTCTTTCCTTCGACTTTCCTCTCCAACCGAGGTTCCTTGATTTAGAATGCCCCCGGTTCTCCTTCTTCACATACATCTCCTTCTCCACAAACAAACCATGACCATTACTAGCACCACTACCTCCATCACCTAACTCCTCCATTTGATCCCGCAACTTCTCGCTAAGAAGATCCGTCTTGACATCATCAAGAGTCAATGTATCCCGGCTATAGATCAAACTATTTGAGAAACCTGTATAGCGGTCTGGCAATGAACACAACAATATCATCGCCTTTTGCTCTTCCTAAATCTTCAAATCTACCGCCTTCATATTCATTAGCAAATCATCAAAAGTGTTCAAGTGTGCTTTAAGCGAAGTACCTTCCTTCATCTTATAAGTGAAGAACGTTCGCAATAGGATCAAACGATTTGTCAGCGACTTCTTCATATATAACTCCTCCAACTTGTCCCAAATACCCTTAGCGGTTGTCTCACCACTAATTTCAGAGATAACATTCTCTCCCATAGCAAGTTGAAGTGTAGTGAATGCCCACTCTTCCATCTCCTCTCTCTCTCAACATCCGAGATGTCCGCTGGCAACAAATGTGTGTCAAACACTACCCGATGCACCCGATTCCTCCTTAGAACCGCTTTCATCTTCCATTGCCATTTTTCAAAATCATTATCTCCATTCCACTTGTCTATTACCAATTGTGATCCTGAAGCTGTGTACGAACCACGTACATAAGAAGCTACACCACTTGGATTGCCCATTGAGGAACTACTTGAGGTATTATCTGATTCTGGCATTTCTACAACCACCTACCAATACCAATGCTCTGATACCAAATGTTGGGGTCGGGATTCCAACTGGAGACCACTCAAATCGAAACCCCACAAGCACAGCGAAAGACGGGATCATTATAAAAAGTGTAAAAACAACCAATTAGTAATACAATTCCAATCTCAACCAATCCAAAGACAATCACAATCCCAAACAAGCAATTTAGAAATTAAAGCAATACGAAAAGTAAATCACACAGCAATTTATAGTGGTTCCACTAACGTTGTGTTAGTGTACATCCACTTTAAGAGAGAGCTGTATTAATATTGGTGAGAAGAGTTCAAGAGATTGAATACAATGATCAAAATTCTAATAAGAAATTGATTTTTTGTGGAGATGAGAATTGAAGAAGATTAGGTTTTGATAAACCCTAATTGGTGGAGGCTAATCTCTTGCAGTCGCTTGCACGCACTCCCTGATCTGGAATCTGAAGCTAGCTTATATAGGAAAATAAAAACCCTAGGCAATGTTCCGAAATTTCCCCTGCAGATATCACAAATTTTCATGCCAAGTCCACACGTGAAAAACAGACGGAAGTCGCCTCAGACGTCTGACCAAAATGGTCAGACGTCTGACTTTGGTCTCTGGAAAAAGTTTACTTTCAGCTCAGACGTCTTACCATTTGGTCAGGCGTCTGACTAAAGTCTCTGGATGCAATTTTGACAGACTCGGACGTCTGATCCTTTTGGTCAGACGTCTGAGCTGAGTCATTTCAGCCAACTTCATTTTTCCTTTATAACTTCCACCTCCGAACTCCGATTTGCGAACCGTTTTCTCCATTACGAAGCTACTTCCGACCTCTACAATTCTACATATAGTATCATCAAAAGTTAACAGTACTTTACATGGAATGATCGCAGTAGATCAGGAAATAGGATATTTTGCAAATTGGATAGGTCTTATTTCAATTCTTCAGCTTTTTCAACTTGGCCTCAGCTTGTTTCCCACTTTCAAACTCCCTCTCTTTCAGATCGTTATCCTATTATTTTGGCTTGGAGCATGGCAGAAATAAAAGGTCCTTCTTGTTTTAAATTTTTTATTTCATGGACTAATGAACTTGATTTTTTGTCTACCGTTGAACAGGTTTGGAGCTCCCCGATCTATGGAAATCCTATATTTGAATTTCAAAGAAAAATGAAGCTCAAAATAATAAAGCCAAAGGAATGGTCTAAAGACAAATTTGGCAAAGGAAACCTTCTTTCAAATAACATTAGAGAGGAACTTCGAAATGTACAAAATTTGATGCAAGATGATCCTTCTAACCTAGTCATTTCTAAAATGGAACATGAATTAATTACTCAACTGTCCTCTGCAATCAAATTGGAACTTGAAATGCATAAACAAAAGAGCATAGATCTTTGGTTGGAAAAAGGTGACAGGAATTCGAAGCATTTTCATAATACTGTCAAACTCAAAAAAGCTACTTCTATTATTCACACAATCGGGGATCATTATGGAATTCTAGCTACAAACAAAGCAGGTATACATGAAGCTTTTTTATCTTATTATATTAATCTCATTGCCAATAATCCATGCCTCCCTGATCTTGACTCCTTACATCACCTACAATTGAATGCTATAACGGATGTCCAAGCATGTTCTCTCATCAAACAAGTCACCGAGGAAGAAATTTCTGAAGCTATTTTAGATATGAAACCATCCAGCTCTCCTGGTCCAGATGGTTTCACTGCTCACTTCTACCAATTTACTTGGAACATTATTAAACATGATTTTTTTCAAGGCAGTTATGCATTTTTTCAAGTCTAGTGTTATGCTCAATGGTATTAATCATACAAAGCTTGCCTTAATTCCGAAAATTGATCTTCCTCAGGATGTCACACAATTCAGACCTATAGCATGTTGTAATGTATCTTATAAATGTATTGCTAGAATCTTGAATACTAGAACGAAGCAGTGTTTGAATGACATCATCTCTAATAATCAAAAAAGCTTTTTGCCTAAAAGACCCATAACTGAAAACATATTGTTATCTCAAGAACTTATCAGAGGTTATAATAGGAAGCATATTTCTTCCAGATGTGTTCTTAAGCTTGATATTCAGAAAGCATATGACATTGTCACCTGGAATGCCATTATTTCCATCTTGTCGAAAATGAACTGTCCTTTTCCATTCCTAGCCTGGCTTCATACTTGTATTTATACTGTCAAAATATCCCTATCCTTGAATGGAGAATGTTTTGGTTAGTTCCCTTCTACCAATGGTATTCGACAAGCAGATCCTATTTCTTCCTCCTTATTCATATCATTTATGGAAGTCTTAACCTCCCTTATCAAACAACATGTTTCTGACAAGCTAATTGAGAGACATCCAAAGTGTAAGGAACATAATATATCAACATTAATGTTTTCGGATGACTTGCTACTTTTCACCAAACCTTGAGCATTAATAAGCTTAAATCTCAAATTGGAATTGCTGGCTTATCTCATCATGAGACATCATCCATTCTTGCTTTATCTGGTCTCCAACCTTTAGTCCCTAAAGCCATGTACCTTGGATCCCCTATGTGTAAAGCAAGAGTATCTACTGCACAATTTTTTCCATTATTTGAAAGGATAATAGCTAGGTTAAATTCAATGCCCGATAATAAATTATCTTAGGCGACCAGATTAGTGATAACCAAAAGTATTGTTGTTATAATAGAGAAATGATAGAAAAATTTAGAAAGGAGCAAGATAATATTTTAGGCAAAGAGAACTTCAACACTTTTTTATTTAATGAAACGATACAATATAAAGCTAAAAGAAAATGACGATCCTAACATTATGCCATGATATCAGCTAACAGTACTAAGAAAAAGTAATTATTTTGAAACATTCAACTAAACTATGCAGTCCTAAACACATAATCTAACACTCCTCCTTGTTTTAGGAACTGCATACACCAAGTTTTGTTCTAAAGAATTCAAACTTGCTGAGTGGCAATGGCTCGGTGAAAACATCTGCAATTTGATCATCTGTTTTGCAGTAAGCAAGAATGATAGCTCCCTTCTTTTGTACTTCTCTTAAAAAATATAACTTAATATTGAAGTGCTTGGTTTTTCCATGAAACACAGGATTTTGAGATATTGCAATAGCAGCTTGATTGTCAATATGAATCCTTGTGCTTTCCTCTTGCTTCAAGTTGAGATCAGTTAAAATCTTTCTCAGCCATAAAGCCTGATTAACAGCTACTGTTGCATCAATAAATTCTGCTTCAGCAGTAGATTGTGCCACAGTTTCTTGTTTCTTTGAGCTCCATGAGAAAACACCGGAACTAAGTGTAAAGCAGTAGCCAGAAGTGCTTTTCATATCATCAGGAGAACCTCCCCAATCGCTATCTGAGAAACCGACTAAATTGAACTCTTTGCTCCTCGTGAATTTTATACCAAAATCAAATGTGCCTTTAACATATCTAAGCACTCTTTTAGCAGCCTTAAGATGCCATTCACTTGCACAATGCATAAATCGAGACAAAATACTGACAGCATTCAAAATATCAGGTCGAGTTGCTGTAAGATACATCAAGCAGCCAATCAAGCTTCTGAAATATGCTTGATCAATCTTCTCTGTTCCATCTTCTTTGCAGAGCTTTTCTTTTGAGTACATCGGAGTGGCCATTTCTTTGCATTTTTCAAGTTTGAACTTCTTCATGATCTCTTTAGTATATTTCTTTTGACATATGAAAACTTCATATTCACTTTGTTTGATTTCCATTCTAAGAAAGAAAGTCATCAATCCGAGATCTGTCATCTCAAAAAATTCCATCATCTCTTGCTTAAATTTGTCAACAGCACTTGTTTTGTTTCCCGTGACAAGCAAGTCATCGACATATAGTGAGATGATAAGAATGTCTGCACTATTAAGCTTGACATATAATGCTGGTTCAGATGGACTTTTAATAAATCCCAAACTCTGACAGTAATCATCAATCCTGCTATACCAAGCCCTTGGAGCTTGCTTCAAACAGTAAAGATCTTTTTTAGAAGATAAACCTTGTCTTCATTACCTTGCTTTACATAGCCTTCCGGTTGCTCTACATAAATCTCCTCCTCTAAAAAACCGTTCAAGAACGCTGACTTGACATCTAATTGGTAAACTTTCCAATTATTTTATGCTGAAATAGCAAGCAAAACCTGATAATGTCAAGTCTAGTGACGGGCGCAAATGTATCTGAGTAGTCCACACCAGGTATTTGAGCATATCCTTTGACTACTAACCTAGCTTTATACTTATTGATTGAGCCATCAACATTATGTTTGGTTTTGTACACCCACTTGACTCCAATCACCTTTCTGTTTTGAGGTCGATTAACCAACTCCCATGTTTTATTTTTTTCAATCATGAACAACTCTTCCTTCATTGCAGTAACCCAACTTGGATTAGTCTTAGCTTCTTCATAGTCATTAGGTTCACACACAACAACATTGCATCTTTGGTAAATGTCAGAAAGTGGTCTTGTGCCCCTGATAGATATGTCATCCACCATTTCATTCTCCAAGTCTTCGATGCTTTGATCTTCTGCATTCAAGATAGGAAAATTGAGATTTGACACTTTTGGGGCTGAATCTACCTTCTTTGCATCATCCCAATTCCATTCTTCATCTTCCATAAAGTGCACATCTCTACTTACAATAATTTTTTCAGTTTATGGATGGAAAATTTTATAAGCTTTTGCAACAGAACTATAACCAATAAAGATGCTTGGAAGTGCTCTTTTATCTAATTTATCTCTTTTGACCCGCGGAACATGAGTGAAGCACAAACATCCAAATATTTTAAGGAAATTTAAAGATGGTTTATATCCATACCAAACCTAAAAAGGTATTTTATCCCTCACTACTCTTGTTGGAAGCCTGTTTTGTAGGAAAACTGCAGTGCTAGCCGCTTCAGCCCAAAACTACTTTGGCAAGTTCTTCTCATGTAGCATACACCGTGTCATTTCTAGTATATATCTATTCCGCCTTTCACTAACTCCATTTTGTTGTGGAGTGTATGGTGTGGTTAATTGATATTGAATACCTTCTTCCTCGCAAAAACGATCAAATACTTCAGAAGTGTATTCCCTACCATTGTCTGAATGAAGAGTTTGAATTTTACAACCACTCTCATTCTCAACTCTGGCTTTGAATTTCCAAAACTTGAGCTACTTCTGACTTGTATTTCAAAAAGAAAATCCAACACATACGTGAAAAATCATCAATGAATGCAACATAATGAAGACTACCATTCAGGGAAGGCGTTCTTTGTGGACCTGCAATGTCAGTATGTACTAATTGAAGCTTCTTTGTTGCCCTCCAAGTTGCCTTGGGAAACGGTTTTCGGCTTTGCTTCCCATATTGACATGTTTTGCAGTTTGGAATATGATCATCAAGTTTTGGAAGATCATTTTCCATTTCCTTTGATTTCATTTGCAGTAGCCCCTAATGATGATAGTGTCTGAGTCTCTTGTGCCATAACTCGGTGATATTTTCTTTGATTTTAAAGGCCGTATGCTCCTCCTCCAATGGATTTAGAGAAAAACTTTTTCCTTTCATTTTTACTTTAAAAATATCTTTACCATTTGCATCTTTTATTAAACAACATTTGTCTTCGAATACAACTTTATTACCCCTTTCAATTAGCTGACCAACACTTAACAGGTTTTGATCAATTTCGGGAACATACAAAACATCAGAAATAAACTTGGTACCTGAACAAGTAGAGATTGCAATTGTTCCTTTTTCCTTTCACAGCTATATATTTGCCATTTCCAACTCGAACCTTTAATGAACTTGTGTTGCTTAGTTCATGGAATAGATCCTTGTTATATGTCATATGGTTAGTACAACCAGTGTCTATAAGCCAACTCTCATTTGACTCGATGCTAGAGAAACATGTAGCAACAAACAAGTGATCCTCCTCCTCTTGATCAGCAGTCTTTGCCTCTTCATTGCTTTGTTGATTTCTATTTCTGCATATAACAACTTCATGCCCCATCCGATTACATTTGATGCACTTAGCATCAGGTCTTTTCCAGCATCTAAATGGAGGATGACCTTTCTTTCCGCAGTGTTGGCATGGTGGATAATTTCTCTTCAAATTTTTTGTTCTTCTCCCTTGCAACGGTATATGCTGTACTTGCTCCATTTTCTTCAATATCCTCTTTTATATTTTTAGCCATATTTTGATGCTTGGCTGGTAAAGCTCCTTCGGTTGTTGTATCTTCCCTCATCAGCCTTCTTTGTTCTTGTGCTTGTAATGCATTTAGAAATTCTGCCAATGAAATTTTTGACAAATCTCTTGTATTTTCCATGGTGGTGATGGTTGCTTTATACCTTTCAGGAACGGTAACAAGAATTTTTTCGACGATTCTTGAGTCAGTAAAATCTGATCCAAGAAGCCTCACTTTGTTTGCAATACTAAGAAGTCTATCAGAATAATCTTTGATCGTCTCGGAATCCTTCATTCGTTGAAGTTCGAATTCCCTAATCAAGTTTATGACTTGCATTCCTTTAATTCTTTCATCTCCTTC
Organism: Allium fistulosum; assembly: GCA_030737815.1. NCBI lineage: Eukaryota > Viridiplantae > Streptophyta > Magnoliopsida > Asparagales > Amaryllidaceae > Allium > Allium fistulosum. The sequence continues at coordinate 298,439,031 of CM060903.1, forward strand.
ATACTCTTTCTTGAGATAATCCCTTATCTCTTTTGCAGTCTTTAAGGACATGATGCGAGTGAAGATGGTGGATGAAACTGCAGGAAACAATAAAGCCTTTGCCTTTGATTTCTTTTTTTTCTTTTCTTTTTGTAGTTTTATTTGTTCCAAGGTTGGATTGTCGGGAAGTTCAGGAATTTCATAGTCTTCTTCCACTGCTTCCCATAGATCCAGAGCTTCTAAGCAAGTCTCCATACGTACTGCCCAAATCTGGTAGTTGTTCCCATCAAACACTGTTGGAGCAAATGAAGAGAGACTATTAGCTTCAGTTTCCATGGCTTTTCAAACTCAAACACAGGTCCCTTAAGAAGAAAGCTCTGATACCAATTGTTGTTATAACAGAGAAATGATAGAAAAATTTAGAAAGGAGCAAGATAATATTTTAGGCAAAGAAAACTTCAACACTTTTTTATTTAATGAAACGATACAATATAAAGATAAAAGAAAATGACGATCCTAACATTATGTCATGATATCAGCTAACAGTACTAAGAAAAAGTAATTATTTTGAAACATTCAACTAAACTATGCAGTCCTAAACACATCAGCTAACAAGTATTGCTACTGCTATGTGCTCTTATTATTTTCGAATTTTCATCATCCCTAAGAAGCTTATACTTATGTTGAATAGAGATTTTAACCATTATTTATAACATGGGGATGTATACTCTAAAAAGTTGATTCCTATAGCTTTCAAAAAATTTCTAATTCCATGCTTAAATGGTGGTCTTGGCACTCTTAATATTAAGTTGTGGAATCAAGCTGCAGCTTCTCATTATGATAATCATATCCTAAATAGCAGTAGTAGCTTATGAGCATTATGGAACAGGCATTTCAACTTGAAACATAATAATTTTTGGACCATGGAAACTCCTATGGACAGCAGTTTCTTTTGGAAAATCATTTTAAGTTTAAGAAGCAAATTTCTGCCTATGGTTAGATGCAATCTCTAGAATTCATTCTGGCATTCTCCATGGAGTAATACTGGAATAATTCTCTCTTCATTGATAGACTACAACAATTGCTCAAGCACTGGTATCCCTGAAAATGCAATTGGTAATGATTATCTGCATGACAACTCCATCATCCTTCCTCCTGTTAGTTCTTTTGCTATAAGGACCATTTGGCAGTCCATTCATCAAAATTTCTCTCCGTTTACTGGAGTTCTAACTCAATGGAACAACAACAGCAGGCACACTATTTCTTCAGTCTACAATGGCTTATTGAAGAGCATGGGGCTTCATATTTTCCCATAGCACACAAGGATATGGAAATCAGGCTCTAAACCTAAACACAATTTATTGATGTGGAAGATCATTAACAACGCTGTGCACACTCAAGAATTCTCTTACGCAAAAACATCATATCTTCCTCTTCTTGTCATTTGTGCTCTGCGGCTTCTGAAAACACTGGCCACATTTACTTTCATTGTCCATATGTTCACTCTTTATGGAGAAGGCTTCTCAATTATTTTAGTCTCCCAATTCCAGCCAGAGATCTTAGCATTGAATGGGTTCGGATATATAAGGCCACTAGGTGGATAACTGCTTCATCTATCTCTACTCTCAAATTGCTGAAAAAAGTGGTATCGGTGGTAAGTAAAGAAAGGAATGGTAGGATTTTCTCTAGCACTTGTCTTTCTTCTTCAAGTTTATTTCAGAGCATTGTAAATAGTTAGGTGCGCTTAGGGTTAAAGTCACTTTAATACTTCACTGATGTATTAAATGATTTTTTTACTATGAGCCGTGTTTGGGTTTTTTTAGGGTTTTGGTGTTTTCTTTCTTTCTTTTTGATGTTTATTGTATTCTCCTTTTCTGTTATAATAAAAAGTGGACGGTCCACTATAAAACCAGCTTGCCTTGCAAAAAAATATCATTTTTATATATACAGAAGAAAAAAAACTCAAAAGTAAGGAATATAAGTGTTAGATATTTAGTTTGTTTGAAATAGTCTGTGTTTTGTCATTAGTTTATTAATAAAAGTCCTAGTCTCCTGAAGGATCTATTCTTTAGGAAGGATAAAATTTGTTTTATCATCACATTATTTCCTACCGTGTTGTAAGGCTATTTATAGCTCTTGTTTCTTAATGAATAAATATCCTTTTCAGCAATTCACTTTGTTATCACAGTTTTTAGAAATTGACATTTGGTATCAGAGCTGTGCAAGGGGTCAAATTTGATGTGTGAAATTGAGAGTGTAAGTTAAACTGTGAGAGAGCAGAATGTCAACCTCAGAAAAGTTTGTGCTACCATCCATTCTGAAGTTCGATGGCCATTATGATTATTGGTCAATGACGATGGAAAATTTTCTGAGGAGCAAGGAGATGTGGAGCCTGGTGGACGAAGGAATCCCTGCAGTGGCAATTGGAACAACATCAGTGAGTGAAGCGCAGAGGAAGACAGTGAAAGAAGCCAAGCTCAAGGATCTGAAGGTAAAGAATTTTCTGTTCCAGGCAATTGATAGAGAAATCCTAGAAACAATTCTTGACAAGAGAACGTCTAAGGCAATTTGGGACTTAATGAAATAGATGTATCAAGGATCCACGAAGGTGAAAAGAACACAACTTCAGGCATTAAGAAGGGAATTTGAGTTGCATGCCATTAAAGAAGGAGAGAAGGTAGACAACTTCTTAGGGCGAACCTTGACTGTGGTGAACAAGATGAAGTCAAATGGTGAGACAATGGAGCAAAGTACAATAGTTAGTAAAATACTTAGATCATTGACCTCCAAATTTAATTATGTCATTTGCTCAATAGAGGAGTCAAATGATTTAAGTACTTTGAGCATTAATGAATTGCATGGGAGTCTGCTTGTCCATGAACAAAGGATGCAGGGATACCAAAAGGAGGAACATGTGTTAAAAGTGGCTCATGATGATAGATCAGGTAGAGGGAGGGGTCGAAGCATGTTTAGAGGTGGACGTGGCAGAGGTAGAGGGAGACAACCTCAAAACAAAGCAATCATTGAATGTTTCAAATGCACAAGTTGGGACACTTTCAATACGAGTGTCCTAACTGGCAAAAGAATGCTAATTATGCTGAATTTGAAGAAGGAGAAGAGCTCTTGCTGATGTCTTATGCAGAGCTTCATCAAGCAAAGAGAGAAGAAATATGGTTTCTTGATTCGGGCTGTAGTAATCACATGACGGGGAACAAAGAATGGTTTTCGGATTTGGAAACAGATTTTAGACGGACAGTGAAGCTTGGCAATGATACGAGAATGAAAGTGGATGAAAAAGGAAGTATAAGGATGCATGTGAATGACATAACCCAAGTAATATCTGATGTTTACTATATTCCTGAGCTTAAAAACAATTTGTTAAGCATATGACAACTTCAAGAAAAGGGGTTGGCCATTTTAATTCGGGATGGAACTTGTAAAGTTTTCATCCTAGAAAAGGAATGATTATGCAAACTAATATGAGTGGGAATAGAATGTTTTATATATTAGCATCTGTGGCACACAAAAATTCTCTGTGTTTACAAACTGAAGATGTGTCGGAGAAAGAAGCTCATATGTGGCATTGTCGATTTGGGCACTTGAACCATAAGGGACTGAGAATGTTGTCTTACAAAAGGATGGTGGTTGGTTTACCTTCTTTGAAATCTCCTAAGGAAATATGCACTACTTGCTTGACTGGGAAACAACATAGAGAATCTATATCAAGGAGGAGTCTATGGAGGGCAACAAAACAACTTCAGCTAGTACATTCAGATATATGTGGTCCTATCAAACTAGCCTCGCACAATGGCAAGAGGTACATTCTACGTTTTATCGATAATTTTACCCGTAAAACTTGGATCTATTTCTTACATGAAAAGTCAGAAGCTTTTGTTACAATTAAAAATTATAAAGCTAGTGTTGAGAAGGAGACGGGTGCATTCATAACTTGCTTGAGGACAGATAGAGGTGGCGAATTCACCTCGAAAGAGTTTGGAGAATTTTGTAAATCACATGGCATTAGCAAGCAATTGATAGCAGCTTATACACCTAAGCAGATCAGAGTTGCCGAGAGAAAGAATATGACGATTATGAATGATGTTCGATCCATGTTAAATGAAAAGCAAGTTCCCAAAGTTTTCTGGTCTGAGGCTGCAAGATGGTGTGTGCATATTCAGAATCGGAGTCCAACAGTAGCAATTGAAAACAAGACCCCAGAAGAAGCATGGAGCGGTGAGAAACCAGTGGTGGAATATTTTCGAATTTTTGGTTGTGTAGCACATGTTCATATACCAGATCAAAAGAAAAGCAAATTAGATGATAAAAGCAGAAGATGTGTTTTTCTAGGAGTCAGCGATGATTCCAAGGCGTGGAGATTATATGATCCAATCTCAAAGAAAATCATTGTCAGCAAGGATGATGTATTTGAAGAAGAAAAAAATTGGGATTGGGACAAATCTGATGAAGAAATAAGGCAAGATATATTAGAATGGGGAGACGAAGATAATGGTAATGGAATGGATGACCGTAGTGAAGAAGAAACCGATGGAACAAATAATTCGATCAATAATTCTGGAAATTCCAATAGTCCCAGCAGTTCAAACAGCTTGAGTAGCAACTCCAGCAAATCGAGTAGCCCAACAAATTCACCTCCAAATGAGCCAAACTCTCATGATGGCGAATTAACTGAAGGGAGGGGCGTAAGAGAAAGAAGAGCACCGGGTTGGATGGTAGATTATGAAATAAGGGTAGGATATTCTGAAGAAGAAAGCTTAAATCTAATGATGATGGTGACTGAGAATGACCCGACATCATTTGAAGAAGCAGTGAAAAACAAAAATTGGAGGGAAGCAATGTCATCAGAAATTAAAGCCATTGAGAGAAATCAAACCTGGGAGCTTACTATGCTGCCTAAAGGAATCAAACCTATCGGAGTCAAATGGGTGTTTAAAACTAAGCTTAATGAAGATGGAGCCATGGAGAAATTCAAAGCGAGGCTGGTAGCAAAAGGGTATACGCAATGCCATGGAGTAGATTATACTGAAGTGTTTTCTTCGGTTGTGAGACTCGACACTATCCGTGTAATCCTTGCAATAGTTGGGAAGTTTTTCAACTTGATGTGATGAGCGCCTTTCTTCATAGAGAGCTCAAGGAGGAAGTATTTGTGCAGCAACCCGAGGGGTTTATAAAGAAAGGAGAAGAAGAGAAAGTTTATAGGCTGAAAAAGGCATTATATGGCCTTAAACAGGCGCCACGAGCTTGGTACAGTAGAATCAAAGCTTATTTTGTACAGGAAAATTTTGAAAGATGTCCCAGTGAGCACACACTGTTCACAAAGTCAAAAGGAGGCAAGCTATTAATTGTCAGCCTTTATGTTGATGATTTAATTTTTACTGGGAGTGATAAAAGCATGTGTGATGAGTTTAAAAATTCAATGATGTTGGAGTTTGATATGTCTGACTTGGGAAGAATGAAGCATTTTTTTGGAATAGAAGTGAAACAATGTGCAGGTGGGATTTTTATTTGTCAGAGAAGATATGCAAGAGAAATATTAGCAAGATTTGGTATGGATGATAGTAATGCTGTGAAAAATCCAATAGTGTCGGGTACGAAGTTGCACAAAGATGATGATGGCGTTAGAGTTGATGAAACTCTGTTCAAGCAGGTGGTAGGAAGCCTTATGTATTTGACTGTTACTAGACCTGACTTGATGTACGGTGTTAGTTTGATAAGAAGGTTCATGGCTAGTCCTACTATGTCACACTAGCTTGCATCAAAGAGAATTTTAAGATATTTAAAAGGTACAACTAATCTGGGAATTTTCTACAAGAAAGGAGGAAGCCGCTTGAAACTCATTGCTTTTACCGATAGTGATTATGCCGGTGACTTAGATGATCGAAGAAGTACTTCTGGGTTTGTGTTTATGTTAGGGTCCGGAGTCATTTCTTGGGCCTCAAAGAAACAGCCGGTGGTCGCTCTCTCTACCACGGAAGCAGAGTACATTGCAGCAGCTTTGTGTGCATGTCAATGTGTTTGGCTTAGAAGGATGTTGAAAAAACTTGGTGTTGAAGAGAAGACAGGGACTGTGATCATGTGTGATAATAGCTCCACCATACAACTGTCCAAAAATCCTATGTTCCATGAAAAAAGTAAGCATATTGATGTGAAATTCCATTTTCTTAGAGACTTGGTAACCGATGGGATCATTAAGCTGAGCTACTGCTCCTCTGATAATCAAATTGCAGACATTATGACAAAACTATTTAAGTTGGAGCAGTTTGAGAAGCTTCGTGGCATGCTTGGAGTGTTAGAAATTACTGAAATAAGCTAAATTCAGATGAATTAACTTAAGGGAGGGATTGTTAGATATTTAGTTTGTTTGAAATAGCCTGAGTTTTGTCATTAGTTTATTAATAAAAGTCCTAGTCTCCTGAAGGATCTATTCTTTAGGAAGGATAAAAAAAATTTATCATCACGTCATTTCCTACTGTTTCTTAATGAATAAATATTCTTTTCAGCAATTCACTTTGTTATCACAGTTTTTGGAAATTGACAATAACCAAACGATATTTATGATGATGCACAAAAATTTACTTGCAACCATCCATCTACACAGCAGCACAATATTCCTACCCATCGTCTTAGCCAGTAAAGCTGCAACCTTAACATGCTTGATCATGCTATTTGAGCTGCATACCCGAAATTACCCAAACACCAAGAAAGTCAATCTGAATTTACAAATTCCTACCAAAAACAAAAAATTACTTAAAGTATATAAAACATTTCAACTAGAAATGCTCAAACCAATAAGAGAAATAAGGTTTTGAATTTATCAAAATCTTTAAAGTAGTATAATATTTCAATTAATTATGCTATATCGAAATGTATGTAGCACGTATCAACCTTGTTCAGATATAGACTTGCAAGTCCCAATCCAAGTAGAATGCAACATGGACAAAATGCTTTGACCGTACATCTATACCAGATACTTAAAGCACATGACAATTTATGGAAACTTGCAGGAGTTAAAATCAACTCTAAATTTGCATCATAGTCAGGGAGGACCATTCTAGCAAGGAGGAACGTATGCTTAGATTTGCATTAAAAAGCCACCTCTAGATTGTATTGTTATACCACTCACTGTATTTATGTTCTAAATCTGATACTTCAAGACTTATTAGTATCATGCGGAATAACAGTATCTTTAACTCTTTTTGATAACATCCAATAGTTTGTACTTTTACCGATTCCTATACACACACAGACACACACACAGATATATATATATATATATATATATATATATATATATATAGTAATATACATGCATAAATTACTTGATAACATAATCCGTATAAAATGATCATTTTGACTTAGATTACTTGATATAGGATTTTATGTTATTGATTTACTTGAAGCTCCATGTTAACCCAGCTACCATAGCACGCATGTTAAAAAGATTACATATATTATTGGAATGTGACTGAAGAAAGCCTAATGAATAATGTAAAAACCTTAGCTAGTAAGGCTATAATGCAAACCAAAACCATAAAAATAACAAAAATAGTCGATTTATAACAAATGCTAAAAATAAAAATGAAAAATGAAAGAAAGCTCAAATATTTAGTTTGTTTGAATACCAATCAGTTTGTTTATCATGTAATATAATAATTTTAAAGCTCAAATTAATAATAAAAAAAGCAAAACGTCTTTGGTATATACCATTCGAAGCTTTGAGCTTATGATTGAGCAATATGTGTTCTGATAACCTAGGCTTACAGATCTTAGTTTTGATAATTTATAGAGGCTTTTCCATTGTCTAATTTTTCCTCGACTCCTCCAAAAGTAAGAGAGTTTTGTCAAGGATTTGTTTAATGGAACTATGTAGAGAATTTTAAAGACTAATTTGGATATAACAGTTATGACTAACAAGTGTTTACAAAATAGCAATAATATATATATGTGTGTACAGACACACACATAAATAGAAGTTCTTTATTAAACTTTACGATTACTACACTTTTAAGTAGTGATCGATATATGCTTTAACATAATTTATCAATCAAATATATTTCCCTATTGCTTCCTGTTGTACCAATGTGGTAGATATGCATATATATATATATATATATATATATATATATATATATTACATGAATATTCATAAATGGTCGACAATATAGTAATTGAAATAAAGTAACATATAATCTAATTTAATATCTACATTGCAGTTGTCATTAGAAGACATGATTTGGGCTAGTCTTTGTGGTGTATAATTTGAGTTAGGCTATCTCTAAGTTAACTTAATTTTTGTCATCTAATTAAAATTGTCCCTTACAATAAAATGATAGCATCATTTACTAATAAATTATTCATATTTGAGTCAGATATTGGTTGCACCTAGCAGGACAATATGAGCCAAAAGTCGAGTCTTGAATTGATTTCACATTCATTTCAGTTTATGATACTCACAGGTATAAAGTTGAAACAAATTGTATTAATGATATCATTGTAATATGTTACCAAAATGTGCGAACCTTAACTACTAACCCTTAATTGTTTCAGTCGGGAATTTTATTTCCTTCTAATAATGACAATGATACAACTAAGTCACTAGAGTGGTTATACTACAATCATTAGAGTGATACCATGAATACTTATGTGTTAGCATACTACTATCATAATAAAGTAACAGTTTCATTCAATTAAAAACACTAAAGTAATGTCTATGTATAACAATGGAACGTTATTTGTATAATTATCCAATAATAAAATCTTTAATTCCAATTTGGAATGAAATAAAGATATGCATGTACAATGAAATCAAGCCTGGTTCAATAGTAATTAAGGTTATCATTTCAATCCATGATGGATTATTTTCCAAACTAATAGAGAATAAGAACTAAAAGAAACCGAGGTATAAATATATAAAAAGTTATGGGAAAAGCAAATATATAGCAGAATTATATGCCTTTTCAATGTATGTGAATATGTCAAACTAATAGAGAATGAAAATTGAGTGACCTCAATAGTATACAGGCATAGCTACACATTTATAACACTATGATTTTGATAATCTCAAATGAGTAGTAATTCAGATTTATTTTCTACTACTATCAAAGTATGATGAACCATCACATCATATTCATTCATTAATTAAAATGAATTAATGAATAACGTGACATCACATCATATTCATTCATTAATTAATAAAACTAACATCACATAATATTCATTAATTAATTAAATGAACTAATTATTAAAATTAACCAAAACAAAATGAACGAATGGAATTATGAAAGGACATGGATAAACAAAAATTGGGAATAAAGAATCACATTTGGTCATACAAAGTACCAAATAATATAATTTTATTAATTTCTATCGTTGAATAAAGTGTACATACATGCACACGATTAATAAATTTAAATGAAACACAAATTCGTATCCATAGAAAGAAGACAACCCAATAGAAATCAATATAAAAGAAGCACAAATTCATATCCAATAACATGAAAGGCCAAGAGTCCAGCCCTTTATTGTTTAGGTGATTTTTATAGATACAATCCAATAATTGGGACTTATGAGCATCATAATATGGAGTTACAGGATAACTAAAAGTTCTTATATGGTAAGCAACAATGAGTACATTGCATAGTAGCACAAAGATTAATTTGCAAAGTAAGAATTTAAAGTTACTTGTTAACATTTTATTTAAGTTCATTGTAGATCAAATTTTATTAGGTGGTTGAAATAAAAAGGTTAGAACTGTTAACTTATAGTTGATGAACCAATGAATCCTCAAGCATCTTGATAATTATCTGTAGACAGAACCCAAATTTGAATTAGGATGCTAAAAAATATTGGCAATACAGAGGATATAACAAATCAATTAGTAAAAATTACCAAAGGAAGCTAAGATGAATTCACATTCCCCATTGCAATTACTTTTCATTGATTTTCAAGGTGACGGGGCCATGGTATATATTCAAACTTAAATATGCACGCAAATAATCAAAAAATAAAATACATTTTATAAAATTACAATCACCTTTCTCGTCCTCAATCAAACTCCTGCATGGCATGATATAAATTACACACACATATTTCTATATGAGTGTGTATATATACATATATGTCTCTATGGTATACACACAAATATATATACACACACATGCACATGCACACACATACCTTAGTTCCATCTCCTATCATCCAAACCTAGCATAAAAAAGATTCTATAAATAGATAGTGTCGGACTATAGGTGTCTTTCATATTCCCATCAGAATGGCATGCATGAATAGCTGGTTATTTCTCAATATTGATAAAAACCTGAGCAACTAGTACCTACAACATCAGGTGTCTTTACCAATTATAATAGTAAAAAGGTATGCCACTTGGATGTTCTATATAGTTTATAGTGGTTGGACTATGCCAGATTGACTTGAAACTTGAACAAGGCACCCAAAAGAACAAGCCAAAAGCACTCAAGAAGAACTACTCAAAAAAACAACTAAGGGGATGGATCGCTAGCGATCCATCACCCATAGATCGTTAGCGATCCATAAGGAAGCTTCATGGGTCTCTTCAGCCTCTTGCATCATGAATCAATATCTCTTCTAAGTATGTTTGCCAAGTTTCATAGCCTTCCAAGAAACCTAGTTCGCGAAGCAAAGACCCATCTGATTCTAGTTATAGTTCAATCCAACCCGTGCATGAATCATCATCAAAACAAGGAAACTAGCTACGAAATTACATGGAGAGCACCTACATAAGACAGGGAGTGCAACCCAAAGGAAGAAGCCCGAAAATACCCTAAGTACATGGCTCGCAAGTGATCCATGTCCTATGGATCGCTAGCTATCCATCACATTATGTTGGATCATTAGGAAATTTTCAGAGTACCTTTGTATCATCCAGCGTAGGCTTCTGGCAAAGTGGCCTAGCCCAATTTCTCTCCTGTGCCTATAAATACAATCCTACCTACAACATAAAGAGAGGTTTCTGGACTGGCTGCTGGAACTCTGCAGAGGTAATTCTTCACTCTTCTCCTCCCACACAATAGTCATCTAGGGGTTCACTGTGATTCTCTAGTGAACTGTTGTACTTGTGATTTGATCTAACTTAGAAGATTCAATCATGTTGTAATCAAATTCAATTTGTAATAGCGGTCAATTAATAGAAAGTTATAAAGTGGACGTAGGCTTCATTAATAGCCAAACCACTATAAAAATCTTCTTGTCTTATTGCTATTTCCTCTCTTTACATTTATTTTCTATATTATTGCTCTATAAGAATAAGGCTGGTGCTTTCATACTCAATACAGGGTGTTGATCCATTTTTTGGGTTAAAATTTTAGTGCTTTCACTGAGAACCCAAGTCAGGCTTAGATCTAGCTATCTACTTTGGATTAGATAGGTTCAGAAGTTAGATCCTCGATCTCTGCATCGAAGATTTGCTGTTGAGAATCAATGGCACCAGAAAGAAAGAGAACTACCTTCGGAAGATCCATAGGAACTACCATTGCTGGAGAAGAAACAAGCCCTTGGCAAATTGAAGTAAACAACCTCAACAACCTGCTGTTAGGAGCTAACTCTTGAGATCAGGTTCCAGGATCCTCCACACAGCATAAAGTTGTGTCTAAGGGAGAAATGAACCAGATGGTTGATGAAATTAACCAGAAAATGACAAACAGTCAAAGGCTCTTATGGAAAAGATAGATGCTCTCTTAGTGCTCTAGTCACTAACTACTCCTAGAATGGCACCCGAAGCCGTGGTTGCTACGGAGCAAGAGCTTTCTTCCGTTTCTGGCTTAAGTAGAAGAAACAGAAAATATAAGCAAAAGGAAGTAATGGGTGGAGCTCCAGGCATAACGATAGTGGAAAATGCTAATACTCTACCCACTATAAAAGCGCCTACTTCAAACCTAAACTTAGGAGTGAAAACTCCACAGGAGGACATACTTGTAGCTGATACTGACTCTGACGAAGGCGAGCTACTTTAGGAAAGTGAACTGAACTCAAATGATTAAACTCCACCCATAAGACCAACCATTTGCCAATGGACCTCTACAGGAGTGACTCACCCAAAGACTAGAGAGCCTAGGCTTCGGCTAGTCAACCAAGACTGTTTACAAAGTCAAACACTTAGCGCAGCTATTGACAGCTAACCCATGGATGAATGGACAAGTGAGGCATATATTACGAACGTGGTTAGGCGCTTGATGGAAGAAAGCAAGGGTAGAAAGGATGATGATTGGGGTTCCACTCCGAGCCGAACTCCCTTCATCGATAGTATCATGAGGGCAGAGTACCCCAAGAAATTCACCATGCCAACAGTTATGCCCTCTTACAATGGAACTACTAACCCTCAATAGCACTTGTACAAGTACATTTGGAATACGGATGGTGCAAGGGGCAAAAGATGCAGTTCATTGTAGATGTTTCCCCATCTAGCTGGAAGGAGTTTCCTCTATATGGTTTACCAGACTCCATCGGCGGTCTATCTCAACCTTTGACGAGCTAGCTAGGAAGTTCTTGGAACAATTTAGACTGCACATGGCTAAGCCAAAGGACGTGATGTCTTTATCTGGTTACTTCCAAGGACCCAATGAATCACTAAAATCGTTCATGAACCGCTTTAACACAGCCATCACCGAAGTGAGCAATCCAAATGAGGATATGATTTTCAAGACATTAGTCTGCTCGATCCATCTAGAGACAGATTTCGGGAGATGGATTAAAATGAAGCAAATGACGACCATGAAAGAATTCAATCGAAAGGCTAGTTAGTACTTGAGATTGGAAGAGGAAAATATGTTAGAAGGTAAAAATACTAATATGCAACCAAATGAACCGAATCAGAATAATGTGGAGATCAATCAAAATGGCAAGAATTCTGAAGTAACTACTGGAAAAGATGGGGACCGCAAAAGGAAGAACCAGCATCAGAACACCGGCGTGGGAAACAGTGTGGGAAAGAAACTCATAGGTCTGAAACGCGGAGAATACACTCCGTTGAACGACAGCTTGGAGAATATTTACCTGGCAAATCAGGGAATAGAAGAGTCCAAGAAACTAAGGAAGTCGGGGAAGTTCTGTCGCTTCCACGAAACCCATGGCCGTAACATAAATGAGTGTTGCCATTTGAAGAACGTGATCAAACAGAAAACAAGCTCCAACAGTATGTAAAGAAGCCCCGAAATTTCGATCAGCCAACCAGACCTCATGCTCCTAACGCCCAAGGAAACCAATCTGGATCTAGCGGAGGTGGATCCAAATGATCTGAACAGAGACTTCTCATCAGTACCATTTTGGGAGGTCCTCATCCGACATGGGCCAAGATGGAAAGATATGCTAGTTCACTCAAACATGCTCCAAAAGAAACACCGATCAGGGATTTTGACTTTGTGTTGATTATAGTTAACCCTTGACGCTAACCTCATACAACCGGGGAGAAGAATTCTATATTGAATAGTGTTTCACTTCCAATTGTTCAACTCAGACCCAACTATAGTTGATGGATTTTCATGCCATGGTTTAATTATAATCAAGTGGAGTATGTACATTAAAGTTCAATAGTATTCTCAAGTCGAGGGACTATATAACATCATCACTTCAAGATTTCTTGTTCGACCTTAGTTATTATTAACTAATAGGAAACTCCCGAGTGAATTGTTCCATGGTTATATAATCACTATTAATATATAACCCTTTGGTGCCCCAGCAGCCATGAGTACACTGTTTAATATTTGTGGGGCATTACGTACTCTGGTCTCAACCGATGTATAGATATAATTTCTTGAAACATCTTGATCGAAATATTTAAAACAATATATTATTTCATATTATGATAATTTTCTCATGATTACAACTATTTTTAGTTATTATCATATGACATATTCTTTAAGAATTGTTTAATAATATATATTAAATTAATTAATTAATTAATTATATTACAACATAACAAAGCATATAGTAGAAATTAGAAACCTTTATTATGAACTAGATTGATTGCAGAGTTAGATATTTGTAACAAATTATATAATTTTCCCTATGGCATACCCCTAACTCTCTTACATAACCTATTAGCTTTAAGCAAAACCATGCAACCTGTAATCCCTGAATCTATATACGCCCAACCAAACCCTAAAACAAACACACTTGCTCAAGTATTAATTAAAGAAGATGTTATCATAAATGTTCTTGAAGTAAATGCTTCCAAACCCATTCACATTTCCCTTCTCCTTTAGGATGGCCTCCCCTCTCTCCAAAAAAGGACAAGATGTTGTCCAAACCAAAATAAAAACCTTATAAATATAAAAGAAGCCAAACAAAACTTTACTAATCCTTTGAATCACTAGTTACTGATGCCAATAAAGATAGAAAGAATAATAAGAAAAAAAAAAATTTCTCTTAATTAAGAACTTAATGATGCTTTGGATTATCTATTTGAACACACATTTCCATAAAAATACAACATCAAACTCATCTTCTACGAGGAGTACATGGCAATCCACCCTTTCCAACCCCTATAATTTCCTTACCATTAATAAAGTTTGGAGTTTGGAATATTAGGAGCCCATAAAGAAATCAAGTTAGATAAAGTCAAGAAATTAATCTCAAATAACAGGTTATATCCTTTTTCTATTGTTGAGACCAAACTTAATCTGTTGCTTATTTCTAAGGCAACTAGATATATTAATTCTGCATGGGAATTTTTACAATATTGAACAAGCTCCTTATGGAATAATTTTGGTGTTGAGTGACCCTCTGTCTACAAGTTAAAACCTATTCTATGTCACAAATAATTTATGCACCTTCACGTCCTTCATCTCCCAACTTCTTCCTCTCTCTACATAACCTTTGTTTATGGTGATAATCATTTAATTCCTAGGCACACCCTCCTTGATTACTTTAAACGGTGGGGTCATTAGTTGGAAAAGTTCCAAATAGGAAACTAAAGATGGTTCCATGATGGAGGCTGAGTACATCGCCTTCAATGATACAACTAAGAAATGGTTTGTATGTGTAAATTTATTGTAACGACCCGGAATTTCAAACACTTCGTATTTAAATATTTGAATTATTTAAATTTGAATCTTGGTTAAATGTGATTAAATGGACTTTATAACCTTGTTAAACCCATTTTAATTAATAAGTAGTGAAGTAAACTTTTTTTGAATTATGTTTACAATAATAAATAGTTCAAAGAAATGTCGATAATATGAATGAGAATCGTTTTATTGATAAACAGCTTTTTACTCGATATAAGTTGTTCAAACTTTTGGGCTCGTCTAATACATTAATGTGTAATTAATTAGCAACTAAAATATTTTAGTGGTTTATGGATAACTAATCACTTGATGATGTCATGGATAATGCCACTTAAGATGTTTTGAAGAGGGGTATTTTGAGAAGACTTAAGGGCTAAGTAAAAGAGGAGTGATGTGTAAAGTGAAGCACATGAAAGGAAGAGTGTGTTTGAGGCTGGCCAAGAATGTTTAGGAGGTGAGGATAACCTCTTGTTGACTTCTATTTAAACATTCTAATAGTCCACAAAAATACATTTGCAAGTTATGAACAAAAATGGTCTTCTTCATACCTCTTTCTCTTAACTTTATCTTTCTCAAATCAATGCAAATCAACTCCAATCTTCTCTAAACTTTGGCAAAGAGCCTAAGGCAACCTAGGAGCAAGGGAAAGCAACTCAAAGGTGGAAGGAGAGGACCACAAAAGCACAAACATGGACTGGCCGAGAGAAAAAGAGGGTGAAGGAAGCATAACCATGATTTTCTATGAAGGAAAGGTGGTCTCTTTGGTTGTTTGTTGATGGTAGGAAGTGTTCTTATGTTCTAGAATGCTTATGCTTGATGTTAGCATGGATTTGGGTGAGTTAACTTACCATTGAAGGCATATATTGTTTATATATATATGTTTGTTGTGTAAATATAAAGTTAAAGTAAAAAACTAATGCAAGTTCTAACTTTTGGACCCCCTTGCTTTGGAAAGCAAGTGACAACTTTATATGTAGCATAATCACTTCTATTACCCTCTAAAACATGTATCGTGGCCTAGACTTTGTCTTTACATGTTTGGTGGTGTTTTGTGTATTATCCCGCCTTTTGGCAAGGTCGTGACACCAAGAAATTAACTGGGAACCAAGGACAGTTCGTCTCGAAGATCGGTTATACACAGGTTCATTATGGATGCTGGTAAATTTTGTCCGAGTTCGGATCGAGCTACAATTGATATAGTATGACAAGAAATGCTATGAAAGCTAGCGTCCCAAATTTCGAGTCAATCGGAGTTCGTATGCTTGAGATATTGATCGATCAAAATCAAGGAAGACAGGTACAATTTGTATCCATCAAAGTAAAACGTGGTTCGTATCCATGATAGAAGCACCATGTTCGTATCCATGGAGGAAGGTCTCATTCGTATCCACCTCACTTCTCCATTTCGTATCCATCACATGTACTATGCTTCGTATCCATCAACTAAAGCCACTACCTATTGATCTCATCTATATAGTTCGTATCGGTCAACCAACGGTCGATACGAATGGGTCATCCAATAAGCGATACAAGATAACACCTCCTACCGATACAAAATGGGGTTGAGGGAAACGATACGAATGGGACAACTTAGAACGATATGAATAAGGTTGCCTCGTATCGATACGAAGAGCAAAGGAGTACCTCGATACGAAGTATATGGATTCGTATCGATACAGAGCAGTTACAGTCCCTCGATACGAACAAGGCACGTTCAAGAGAAAGACTCGATCATCCTGCATGAAAAGTGGATTGATCCAAGAATATAGCACCGTGTCATCTAGCAATCACGTGCGTTCCATGGATACGAATGGAAGCGATAATAACGTATCGATACGAGCTCGACTACACATTGAAAACACAAACTTGCATCGATCATAACTGAAAATCTACAAGTCCAAATGCCACCAAATTTTCACAGGAGCTTGTGTACTACCTCGAGAATGTACCTGATCGATCTTGGCCCAAAAAGATCATTTCTTAATCGATACGAATTGGATACGTATCAATCATGTATCGAGTAGAAATGACCAGGGATCGATCACGTAGGCCCACCCACGTGAGAGAAGGAGTCTTCCGAGTTTGGGGCGAGATATTTGCAGCCTACACCTATAAATAGTAGTCCAAGGGCTTCAGAAAAAGGGACTTTTGGATGCTGGAATGCCGATACTTTGCCGAAATCATTGTTGTATCTCGATTGTACTATTGTAAACATCTGTAATCAGCGAGAGTTATCAATAAACAACAAACTTTCTACAGTGGACATAGGCTACAATGCCGAACCACTCTAAATCTCTGTGTTTTCATACTTTTGTTTGTCTATTTTTGGTGTGTTTGTTAGATTTGCCTCATTTTCCATTTATATTCTTCACTTTAATCTCTTCAAACATGCCCGAAGAGTGTTGTGCCTAATTTTGACACAAACATTTTGGTGCTTTCATTGAGAAAACCCAGCTTTTCTCCTGCTCTTTGGATCTACTACCATTGTTGGATTGCAAGAATCTAAGTAGAAGATCTAGATCTCGCATTCAGTAATTCTTCCATCCTATTCAGATTGTACCAAATCTAGGAGAAAGCTACATCATTCACCATGGTTACTACAAGGACTGCCTTGACCGCTGCAGATCAGGAAGGAAGAGATAGACAGAACCCTGCGTAGCTACCCACCACAGGCCAGAACTCAGTTGGACCTTCAGATCCACAAGGCCCTATCACCAGGCAGGAGTTTCAGATGTTGATGCAAGACTGACCCAAAGTCGCCAGCAGCTTACCCAGCAGATCTGTGCCAACACGGAGTTAACCAACCGATTGAATCAGGAAAGACGAAGGAGATCCAGGAGGTATCAAGCTTCCTACTCATCCATTGAGAGCTCAGCTTCCTTTGGTTACCATCACAGATCCATATGTCCATGACTGGATGGAAGCTACGCGCAAGCTCCTAGGCATCAGTGCACTCTGGATCTTGGACAAGCAGGACCTGGTCCATCTGCTAGCCACCAGGCAGGACCCTCCTCCTGAGGAGGGACAGTTCCTTTTCACATCATTGATAACCGTGCTGCTGTCTTCACTATCGACTTGGAAGCTGACATTCAAGACCGAACAGATCCGAACCCTCGTCGACGCGATCGTACTCCTGAACCCTATGTGCCTGAAGACCTGGAACCAAGGAGGCGAGATATGGACCGTCGACCACGCCCAGGCCATCCTCGCATTGTAGAACCCGACCACACCTTGGCCCAGCATGCTCAGAATGTCCAGATGCCAAACATCCCGACCATGATTCATCAAATGATTCTTGAAAGTCAGGGCCTCTCCAATGACGACTGGGTAATCTCCCAGAGTCGTACACCCTTCACTAATGACATCTTTTATGCTAAACCGCCTCGCCGATTCAGAATGCCAACTTTACCTGTTTACGAAGGGAGTTCGGACCCAAACCAGCACATTTTGAAGTATGAATGGCTGATGAATGCCGCACGAGCTGACGATGCGATCAAATGCATAAGTTTTCCTATCTCCCTCGCAACCATGTGGTTTACTTTCCTACTGCCCCGATCTGTTTCATGCTTTGATTAGTTAGCTACGAAATTCGTCGAATAGTTTCGTATGCACGTTACAAGACCTAAGGATGTTAACACCTTATCTAGCATCACTCAAGCTCCTAGAGAGAAGCCCAGATGTTATTTGGAAAGGTACCATGCCGCTTGCGCGGATATTAGTAACCCTAATGATAATTCCATATCGGTGGAACTGACTAAAGAAATCGATCCTGATTCCGAATTTGGCAACTGGTTGGCTAGGAAACCCCCCGCGTCGTTGGACCGTTTCTACTCTAAAGCGGCCCAGTTCTTAAGAAGGGAAGATGCTAAACAATCCAGGAAAAAGGATGACGTGGGGCCTAGTGTGGATGGCATTCAAAGTAACGTCGCTGTGAAGCAAACCGGTGAGAGCTTCGGTAAAGTGTAGTTAAAAAGCAGATATGCGATGGAAATCAGGATAAAAAGCGGGATCAAAGTCGCAGACCGCGATGTAGAGCTCCCATATTTGACACCTATACTCCTTTGAATACATCCCTGGAGAATGTGTACTTGCAAACCTATAATACTGGCCAATATAAGAAGCCTGCTCCGAAGCATTCGTCTGAAAAGTAGATTCAATCTGGAAAATTCTGTAGATTCCATGATTTCTATGGTCACAATACCAATGAATGTCATCATTTACAGGATATCATTGAGAAGTTAATCCGAGATAGGAAGTTGGAACAATTCGTTCGGGCACCGCAGGCTAGAGGTGCGGGCCTATCAAACTAGAATCAAGTACCGAATCAGGCTAGACCAGAGGAAACCGCGCGTACTAGCGGAAGGTTGGTTATTAACACAGTAGGTGGTGGTCCTCACCCAGTGGATCGGAGCTGGAGGGAAATGGAGTCGTATGCCAGTTCGATTAGGAATGCGGACTTCGAGTGTTGCAGTAATCTTGATAATGAGGCTCCGGCTAAACAACATAAAACGATGACAGATGACATCGTTTTCCGAGACAGAGATGTCGATAGAGTCGAAGCCCCTACCATTGATCCACTAGTCATATCAACTCAGGTAGGTCTTGCTTGGATGAAGAGGATCTTAGTGGATAGTGGAAGCTCCGTGAATATTCTTTTCAAGCGAGCGTATGATCAAATGAAAATGGAAGCAAAGGACCTGAAGCTGTGTCAATCCCGTATATATGGTTTCAATGGAAGTGCGACTATACCCACTGGAATGGTAGAATTACCAGTGGAGTTGGGAGTTGGAGAACGCCGGAGAGTCCGGATGTTTCAGTTCGTTGTGTTGGATATTAATTCATCGTATAATGCTTTCTTGGGACGACCGGCCCTGGCCGAATTCAGGGCAGCTATTGCCCCTTGGTGTTTAACTTTGAAATTTCCCACTGACAATGGGGTTGGATTTGTTTAGGGAGATCAGGTGGTTGGACGCGCCTGTTATGTTGCTAAGCTGTGGGAGGCGCAGTGGAAAGAGAAAGTCAAGGACGTAGAGGAATCTCTCTGCGTCCGTTTTACCGACAATTGACAGCTAACGCCTGGGCCTAGGCCCGGGCACTACAACCAATTCCTAAAAGATCTTGATCCAAGAGATGATGATAATGAAGAGGAAGTCAAAGACGGTCAGGCTTCCCCGACAGAGTTGACGATCGATGTTCCAATCGATGATGATGACTCCAGAATGATAAAGATCGGGTCTCAGCAAAGCCAACAGATGAAAGAGGAATTGGTTGAATTTCTCCGGGAAAACCTCGACGTGTTCGCTTGGACACACTCAAACATGTATGGGATCTCGCCGGACATCACGAGCCATACATTGAATATTGACCCGCGGCATGTCCCGGTCAAGCAGAAAAGGCGCGGTATGGATCCAGAGATATCTGCCGTCCTGAAGGAAGAGGTGGATAAACTCAAGACGAACGGGTTTATCCGAGATGCATTATATCCAGAATGGGTATCCAACCAAGTGCTTGTCAAGAAATCGAACGGGAAATGGAGAACTTGTGTGGACTACTCAGACCTAAATAAAGCATGCCCTAAAGATAGCTTTCTGCTTTCTATAATTGATCAGCTTGTAGATTCAATGGCCGGACACGAGCTCTTGTCTTTTATGGATGCGTATTCCAGCTACAATCAGATACCAATGCACCTACCCAATATGGACGCGTATTCCGGCTACAATCCAACTAGCTTTGTCACCGATCTTGGACTCTATTGTTACAAAGTGATACCGTTTGGATTTAAGAATGCCGGGGCGACCTATCAAAGACTTGTCAATCGAATGTTTGCTAGCCAGATCAGGAAAACTATGGAGGTGTACGTGGACGATATGCTTGTAAAGTTGCGACTCTCTGTCGATCATGTCAAAGACCTAGAAACAATGTTCAACATCCTCCGAGAGTACCGAATGAAGCTCAACCCGTTGAAGTGTCACTTTAGAGTCGCATCCCGAAAATTCCTTGGATTCATTGTCAACACTCGAGGAATTGAGGCCAATCCCGAGAAGATCTGGGCGATTCGAAATCTCGAAACTTCCAGAACTATAAAGCAAGCGTAAATCCTCAATGCGAAGGTAGCAGCATTAAGCAGGTTCATCTCCAAATCAACCGACAAATGTATTCCCTTCTTCGATCTGATCAGGAAAGAAAAGCGGAACTTTGAATGGACTGAGGAGTGTGAGGGCGCATTCCGAGCACTGGTTCAACACCTAGCTACGCTGCCTATTCTGTCAAAGCCGATTGATCGTGAGAGATTATACATCTATCTGGCAGTATCAGAGAATGAAATCAGTGCTGCATTAATTCGGGAGGAGGATCGGATACAACGACCGGTCCATTACATTAGCAAATGATTGACCGGAGCAGAGAGAAACTATCCGAAGTTGGAAAAGCTGGCCTACTGTCTCGTCATTGCCTCGAGAAAGCTCTATCCCTACTTTCAGGGTCATACTATCACGGTCTACACCGACCAGCCGTTACGGTAGGTCCTTACGCGGCCTGAGATGTTTGGTAGGTTGCTGAAGTGGAACATAGAGTTGAGTCGGTTTGATATTGCTTATACACCAAGGCGGGCTATTCAGGGACAAGTTATGGCAGATTTCATTGCTGAAT
The DNA here is from genome assembly GCA_030737815.1 of Allium fistulosum. Classification (NCBI taxonomy): domain Eukaryota; kingdom Viridiplantae; phylum Streptophyta; class Magnoliopsida; order Asparagales; family Amaryllidaceae; genus Allium; species Allium fistulosum. The sequence goes on from CM060903.1 coordinate 298,460,714, forward strand.
TCACTATACTAGAGGACTTGCACAAGACCAGTGAATCTCCTAGATACATATGGAAACTCTATATCGATGGTGCATCGAACGACCGCTGCTCAGGCACTGGAGTTGTACTTGAAACCCTTGAAGGCCTATCCGTATGTTATGCTTTGAAGTTTGATTTCCGTGCAACCAATAACAAGGCCGAATATGAAGCTTTACTTGCCAGACTCAGACTCGCAAGAGACTTGAGAATTATTGCTGTGGAGATTTACTACAATTCGCAATTGGTCGTATGTCAAGTTCGGGGAGAATCCCAAGCTAAAGACCGGAGGTTGGCTGCTTATCTTGCTCGGGTCCAAGAAGTATTGAATCAGTTTGATTATTATGCCATCTATTGCATACCCCTAGATCATAACCAGAAGGCCGATTCTTTAGCAAAACTGGCCAACATCGGTGAAGCATATCAAATGGGACTTGTCCCTGTTGAGACACTTACCTCTCCGAGTATCGATCAGATGGAGACAGACTAGGTTCATGAAGCCACACCCGAGAAAGAGTCATGGATGACCCATTTCAGAAACTATCTCGAGCATGGAGCTTTGTCCGAGCGTAGAAGTGAGAAAAAACAAGTTCTTCAGAAAGCTTCATGATTCATTATCCAGAATGGAGTCATGTATAGAAGAGGATACTCTACTCCTTTACTCCGCTGTATCGCCCACAACGAAATCAAACGAGTATTACATGATGTGCATGAGGGAGAATGTGGCGATCATACTGGGGGGTAAGCCCTTGCTAAGAAGATACTCCGATATGGGTATTATTGGCCGACTATGAATCAGGACGCATTAGACTATGCCAAGAAGTGTGACAGATGTCAGAAACATGCTCGGATACCAAGAGCCCCGCCTACTGAAATTACTCAACTGGTTAGTCCATGGCCATTCGCCACGTGGAGCATCGATATAATTGGATCTTTACCTCTAGCTAAAGGTGGTGCGAAGTACGCCATCGTTGTAGTTGACTACTTTACCAAATGGGCGGAAGCTGAACCCCTTGCTACTATCACGACAAAGAAAGTAATCAACTTTGTTATCCGCAACATCATCTATCATTTTGGCTTCCCACATATCTTTATCACTGACAATGGAGCCCAATTAGATAGTTCCGAGTTCAAGAACTTCTGTCAACGTTTCCATATTCAGGAAAAATTCTCAGCAGTTGCTCACCCTCAAGCGAATGGACAGGTTGAAGCTGTTAATAAAGTTATCAAATCCATTTTGAAAAAGCGAATGGAAAAGGCCGGAGGCAAATGGGTCGATGAGCTTCCCATGGCCCTATGGGCATATCGAACTACCCACAAGTCTGCGACCGGCCACACTCCATTTTCACTTTCTTACGGCTCATAAGCCGTCACTCCGGTCAAACTAGAAGTACCTTCTCATCGTGTGACTTGCTATGATCCGAAGACAAATGCTATATTGCTTGCCGAATCTCTGGACTTATTAGATGAGAGGCGTGAAGAGGCTGATTTGAGGGTAGCCGCACACCGAAGTCAAGTCGCCCGATTGTACAATGCTAAGGTCCGACCCTGAACCTTTGAACTTGGCGATCTTGTGCTCAAGAGAATTTATCCAGTCCCTTTGCATATAAAGCCAACATGGGAAGGACCGTATGTTATCGAACGAAAACTTGGAGACGACACATTCAAATTGTCGACTGTTGATGGATTCACTTTGCCGAGAGCTTGGAAAAGAGAAAGTCTCTGTCGCTACTACACATAACAGGCTTTGTTTATTCATTTAGTCTGCTTTCAACTTGCAATTTGTTTATGCATTTCGAAATTTGAACTTGTAATAAGGCAACTGACTTTGCCATACTTTCTTATTTCAGCAATAAAATGCAATCTTTTCGAGCTAGAGTAGTGATTTTTTAAAATGCGTCATGCGACCATCACAATGCACGGAGAGCTAAGTTCCATCCTATGGTGGGACTTATTCAAGTAGAGAGTGACTGTGATACGACCGGTCACTCGCTAAGTGAAACCCGAGATCGGGGGTAAGTTGTCACACTGAAGCCAAAAAGGATTGATATACGACAATCCTCTAACTAACTCCGGCTCCCAGAGCGCGAGCTGGAGTATAAACTTAAAATCCAAAAACGTGGGCTTGAGGAGGGTGGATCCGTCCATCCACGACTTCGCTCATGTACAATCTAAACTCGAGGAGGATGGATCCGTCCATCTACGACTTCGCTTGTTTACTCATGGTGGATGTGATCCGACCATCCATGATCCTGATCAGTTTATCGTTCCCAAAGCACGAACGAGATCTCAAAACTCAAAATAGATGTGATCGTCCATCTGTTTACTAACTCCAGATTCCCATTGCACGAACTAGAGTATAAACATTAATTGGGTGTGACTGACCACCCACAACTAACTTCAGATTCCCAGAGCGCGAACTGGAGTATAAACATTAATTGAGTGTGACTGACCACCCACAACTAACTCTAAGTCCCCAGAGTGCGGACTAGGGTATAAACACAAAATTAGGTGTGATTTACTGCCCATAAATCAACCTAAGTCCCTAGAGTGTGGACGCAATTCTGATTATTAAAACGGGTGTGACTAACCGCCTGAAAAACAACTTAAGTCCTCGGAGCGTGGACGTAACTTCAAACATTAAGCAGGCATGATCGACCACCCGCATGCGAGTTCAATCCCCAGAGTGTGGGGCGATTATCAGTACATGAACGAGTGTGATCCGACCACTCGAACTCATCTCACAACCACTTAGTTCCGATTAAGTGAAATTAAAAAGTGTCGAAGGTGAAAATCTATCATCATCCGACCACTTCAGCTCGTCCCCAGGACTGGGGGCATAACTCGAGCACCAGCTGCCGATTGAGATAGTATAATACTAGGAATCAACTTAACGTTTGGTTACGGCTCGAAGCCATGACTCCGAGACTTAACAGCCGAACATGAGTCCTATCCAAAGATTAAAGCTTCACAAGTGTATTGGATAAAAATTCAAGTACTGAAACACTTAGGCAAATAAACTAAGAGTTATGCCAAAAAAGCGAAAGGAAATTTTATTTCATCTATTCTTTCGAAACAAAATAAGTACAAAAAGCTTATTCCAAAAATTCCTACTAGCAGGGGCCGAACCCGCATCTATACACGGCCTACTGAAAGCAAAAGAGAAATTCCTGCTTATATACCAAAAAAAGATGCAAAAAGACAAGCCTACTTCCTATGTTTCTTCTTCTTCTTCCCTTTCGGCATCGATCCACTAAAGCTACCGCCGTTGTCCCGTTTCGAACTCTTACCTTTACCCGGCTTATCCCCAACCGGGGGAAGAACTCTAATCTCCTCCTCCGAACTCATGGAAATTGGAACGCTTTCGAAATGCGTGGTCGGAGGGAAGGGGGCGCTTTATATATGAGGAGACATAGGGGTACCCCAGTGATGATGATTGTACCACTCGGTGAGACCATACGCAAAGGGGACGGGCCAGGACCTGCCATTCCACTTCCAATATCGCTACCCAGCACGGCACTTGCCATCTCGGCACTGATCTCCACCATTATCGCCTTATCATGAGCTGCTTGAGTGTCCGGCGGGATGCTCGCAGTTGGGGCTGAAGAGCTGGCTGTGAACACGCCTTCGCCCATGACAAAAGGCAAATCTGTAAGTGGATCGCTTTGATGACCGAGGAGTTCTTCCATCATCTGGTCGTTGAAGATAAACGCGCTCACATGAACTTCCTCGGTCGATGTAGTAGTTGTGGTAGTCGTCGCCTCCATCACGATAGCCTCTTAATGCTGCTCTTGGATTGCAGGGGGCACAGCCGATGCAGCTCCTACAACTGAATGGAGATAAGAGAAAATATTAGTGACTTCTTCGGATAATACTCCAGACTTTGAATGAATTTGAGAACTTTTCATAATACCTTCCTTAGGTTGGCTCTTAGGTGGAGACGGGACTCCTTCAGAGATGTGTCGCGAGCCGGAGATAATTACGGTTGATCGGGATTGTAAGCAGGCATAGGTGGAGGATCGACTGTAGGGGTAGATTCAGGCTGAGTTGGCATAGGAATTTCAAAACTTGTGACATGATGCTCAACACCAGAACCCTCTCCGACATTCGTATGCTGAGTGGAGAGTTTATCTTTTTCGAATGTAACGGTGGCCTCGTGGAGAACTCTCCTCTCATCTTCAGTTAGCACCCGATTCTCCAAGTCAAACTCATCGATGGATTCAGCATGGTGTTCCGCCTTCTCATCATCCACCAAGTGACGCCAGGCATTATGAAAATGGGTCGGATAATCGTCGTGCCATCTTAGACCGTGGTATTTCAGGACATTGGAGTTATAAGTAATCAGAAGGTCTTCCATATCGCCTTCTAACCCGACCTCCGCTGCCCCGACTTTGGCCTCAGCTTCCTGAACCTTTAGAACTATTGCATCCTGCTCTCCCTTAAGCTCCACCATCTGATCACACGCCTCCTGAGCAGCCTTATTTGCGTCGTCCTTTTCTTTGACGGCTTTGGTGTACTTCACCTTAAGCTCTGCAAGCTCTTTGAGCGCAGTGTCTCTTTCGGTTGTGACGATGGCGTTCCTGTGGCCCATATCGTCTACCAGTTTCAGATGCTCTTGCCTCATTCGCTCCATTTCCTTGTTGGCGTCATCGACTTTCTTCAAGGCTTTTGTTTCTGAGTTCCTCAGGGTTTCATTCTCATTAGTAAGCACTTGGACTATGCGATCTTTCTAGGCGAGACTTTCTTGTAGCTGTTCAATTGTTTTGGTCCGATCGAATGCCACGGCCAAGGCTTTCTCTGCAGTTTTCTTCCATTCCCAGTATTGGTTGTAGGCATGGTAAACATAGTCATACACAGTTTCCTCTGCCCCTTCTGGAATCAACTACAAATTTGGAGGAAAGTGGAAGCCGTCAAAAAAATATTGGGGAATTCCTTCTTTAGCTGAGCAATTCGGGCAGCTCCTTCCTATGTGAGCTCTGTAGCCGTTGATGTGGTAACAATAAGAGCATCCGCCCCAGTTCTGTGGCGCTGCTCGCCAGGCCTTGTAGTTTGTGAAGGAACTTGATGGTGTGGGGTTTCAGCAATGTGTGTTCTAGAACCATAGGGTGGCAATGGAACTCTGGGTGGAGGAGAGTGCGATCAGGAGTGGCGCCTATCTCGCCACTCTCTCTCTCTCTCTTTCCCTGTCTCTCTCCCTATCATAATGATCCCTATCCTGACTAGAATAGCGGCGATCATAATCGGACTCATGCCTGTGAGACTCTCGGTATGAACTGGAGGATTGGCGTGCGACATGAAGGTTGCTGACCATAGATCCTTTCTTCGACATTGTGTCTGTAAAGTGGAAGAAGAAACAAAGTTAGTTATCTTCGGAGATTGAATAGCTCATGAATATTGGGTGTGTGGTGTCGTGAAGTGTGTGCATGCATGTGTAAACCCCCCCAACTAACCGGATGTAGCAGCCGTACTCGGAGGGGTTGGCTCTCCTAAATCTAAGGCACTTTGAAGCCTCTATAGTCCGGTATCTTGGTGAAGAGACACATCATCCGGAATAGGAATATCTTCAAGTCCCTTGAAAGGACTCTCTATTCGTGAAGAGGGAGCCTTTGAAATTACAACAGCCGCTGTTGGCAAAGACATTACAACAGACTTACGTCTCGGAGCTTTATGGGTAGCGACCTTGCCTTTCCTTATTCTCTCAGAATGTCGATGGCTTTGTGAAGGCTCGGATGCAGGCTCATCTCTAGCAAGCATATTTTCATCGCCACCTCGCTTAGCGATCATGATTCCAAGAACTCTCCTCCTAACTTGCCTCGTTGGAACCGCCCTAAGAGACCCTTCAAGCCCGATGCTTTGATTTCCACCAATCAACCCGACGGCCCTCGAATTCTCATCCGTTAGAACTTCATCAATTTCTCTATCCACAATGGGCACTCTTTGAAGAACCCTTACAATCTTCTTAAACCGATCAACTTCGGGTCGCGGAATCGAAACTGTGAAAGAAAGAAAGTATTAGATTCGACATCAAATAAGATTATCCAGTCAATCGGCATAAAAGTTGAAGTACTTAGGCCTGACTAGCCACCGTCTGGCAATACCCGGTGGGCATCGAACCATTCAGTCTTGAAATAACTTAGCTTGGTCCACGCTCCGATCACGACCTGACAGTTCCTAACTCCCTCAAAGAAGGTGAAAGATGGATTAACCCCTCGGCTTTTTATATCGAACAGGTACCGGACTTCCTCTGGAGTCGGGGGTCGAAAAAGATGCTCCATGAAGACAATAAATAAGCTGTTCAGCGAAGCATATCCGTTCGGGTGCATCTGTGATGGAGCAATCCTTAAGTAGGATAACACTTCTCGTATGTCTTGATTGAATGGAGGGAGTGTCCCAGCTGTGCACGAGAATCTATTAAAAGCAGTATACCCTTCCAGGGGAGAGTGGGGTCTGTCTTCTCCCCCTGGTAGTAGGACGTCATCCCTCGACAACCCGTGCCTTGTGCAAATCCTACCTAGCATTTCCATAGAGATATTAGATGGAACAGAGTCTTGTGGATTCCCGATGAAGGCTGCTCCTGGTAGCTCATCCGGAGCTGGACTTATAACTTTGGCTGCGATAGCCGGCATCTTGATTATAGGAAGAGGAGGACTCTGAGCTTCCTGCGATTGCGAACTTCCAGTTTCCATAGCTAATCAACTCGGAAAAAATCATCATTAGATGACAATAAACCCGTGTTTCCCCCAGTGTGAAGTGAATGAATGTGTTGTGCAGTGCGGTGCTGTATTTTATCTATGAAATGCTACGAGATTTAAAGAGTATTTGAACGACGAGACTTCAAAATTCAACTGGAGTGACCGTCATCGCTGACCATCAAAACCGTGCCATCCAGACTTTGGAGACCGATCCAAGTTAAAGTTCGTTCAATTTTGTCAAGTTACATTTCCATCGACAAGCTTTGGGGGGCATTCAGATATGTAGTGAAACGGTTAAGTCTAATTATGCAAGGCAGAAGCTCGTCGGAGTCAAATGTTCGAGTGTGCAAAGGATTTCATCTCCATCGGGTTCAAACTTAGATCGATCTCCACATGGACAATTCGTATCGATGAGAAGAGGAAGCAGTTTGTATCGACCACCTATGCATCACTTCGTATCGATCAGAAGCTCAAAGTTTGTATCGATCGCCTTCCAGGGTTTCGTATCGATCATTTTTACATCACTTTGTAACGACAACTATGGGTCGATACGAACTCCATAACTCCAGAAGCGATACGAATTCCCTCCTCGTAACCCTCGGTTACCGATCGATATGAATCCCTCTTCCTAAATCGACACGAATGTGCTACTTCCCCCCTTCACCCATCGATACGAATTCAAGGTTGAGCAATTCTTCCATCAACACTTCGTATCCCCACGCTTCTTCCTTTCAAAACCCACTTAGGCATCGCCTCTACTGTCCTCGACTTCATTCCGGCCATCCAAGACCACCACTTCACCAGAATCGGCAACAAAGGCGAATGGAACGGCAATGAATCTCAAGCCTCATCGTTTTTAACATAATTTTTTGCCTAGTTACCTAGATCTAACAGCTAGTTTGAGGGATTAAGAGCTCGACTCGGTTTGAACGTGAAAACAATTTCAATTTCCTTTGTTCAGAGCAATACGAAGGCTAGAGAGGAAAGGAAAACAAATGGGAAAAACTCTAAGTACCAAGATATTTATACTTGGAAAGCGACCATTCGTCTCCCAGTACAAGCTAACCGGTCGAAGAGGTCTACCTCCTCAACCGATACGAGGCAGCCATTCGTATCCATGTGCCATCCATCCAGAGTAACGCTTGTTCGTATCCATCAGACAATCAACACGATGCATAAAGCAAAGACCGATTGGACTATTCGAATCCATTTGAAATGCATCGATACGAAATGCTTCATTCGTATCCATTGACATAAAACCCATAGAGACTCGTATCCATCAATACGAAAACAATTTTTCAACTTTTCACATCGATTCAGGAGAGGATCGATACGAAGAGATACTTTAAAACAACCATCAAGCGTTGTTACAATTCGAATTTCACATCGATTCAGGAGAGGATCGATACGAAATTCAATGCAAAAGAAAACCGACAACGACTCGTGAACGTGCAAACGTTAATGGGAGTCGGGTTAACATACATTTATGTGTGATGAATTAACATTCAATTTTCAAAATTCACAGGAATCGAATGCTCACCTAGTGACAATTGCAACGACGAACAATATATTTATGGAATTCAACACTCAATTACAAAAATACACTGTACAATCATTGACAGACAACAATCCAGTATTTATATTACTGGGAAACCATCAAAGATCACATCTTTTGGCGAAAAGATGACTACTCGTCAAACCAGATAGAACTTTTCAGGCAGAAGGTTGCAGCTTTTTCAAAGCACGTCATGTTCACACAAGACGTACTTTGGGGGGCAAATGTTATCCTGCCTTTTGGCAAGGCCGTGACACCAAGAAATTAACTGGGAACCAAGGACAGTTTGTCCCGAAGATCGGTTATACACAGGTTCATTATGGATGCTGGTAAATTTTGTCCAAGTTTGGATCGAGCTACAATCAATATAGTATGACAAGCAAAGCTATGAAAGCCAGCATCCCAAATTTCGAGTCAATCGGAGTTTGTATGCTCGATATATTGATCGATCAAAATCAAGGAAGACAACTACAATTTGTATCCATCAAAGTAAACAGTGGTTCATATCCATGACAGAAGCACCACGTTCGTATCCATGGAGGAAGGCCTCATTCGTATCCACCTCGCTTCTCCATTTCGTATCCATCACATGTACTCTGCTTTGTATCCATCAACTAAAGCCACTACCTATCGATCTCATCTATATAGTTCATATCGTTCAACCAACGGTCGATACGAATGGGTCATCTAATAAGCGATACGAGATAACACCCCCTATCGATACGAAATGGGGTTGAGGGAAATGATATGAATGGGACAACTTAGAACGATACGAATAAGGTTGCCTCGCATCGATACGAAGAGCAAAGGAGTGCCTCGATACGAAGTATATGGATTCGTATCGATACAGAGCAGTTACAGTCCCTCGATACGAACAAAGCACGTGCAAGAGAAAGACTCAATCATTCGGCATGAAAAGTGGATCGATCCAAGAATATAGCGCCGTGTCATTTAGAAATCACGTGCGTTCCATGGATACGAATGGAAGTGATACGAACGTATCGATACGAGCTCGACTACACATTGAAAACACAAACTTGCATCGATCATAACTCAAAATCTACAAGTCCAAATGCCACCAAATTTTCATAGGAGCTTGTGTACTACCTCGAGAATGTACCTGATCGATCTCAGCCCAAAAAGATCATTTCTTGATCGATATGAATTTGATACGTATCGATCATGTATCGAGTCGAAATGACCAGGGATCGATCATGTGGGCCCACCCACATGAGAGAAGGAGTCTTTCGAGTTTGGGGTGAGATATTTTCAGCCTACACCTATAAATAGCAGTCCAAGGGCTTCATAAAAAGGGACTTTTGGATGTTGGAACGCTGATACTCTGCCAAAATCATTGTTGTATCTCGGTTGTACTGTTGTAAACATTTGTAATCAGCGAGAGTTATCAATAAACAACAAGCTTTCTATAGTGAACGTAGGCTACAACGCCGAACCACTCTAAATCTCTGTGTTTTCATACTTCTGTTTGTCTGTTTTTGGTGTGTTTGTTAGATTTACCTCATTTACCATTTATATTCTTCACTTTAATCTCTTCAAACACGCCCGAAGAGTGTCGTGCCCAATTTTGACATAAACAGTATGTGTTGTGGAAATGTGTGTGTAAATGTTTGAAGCAAAAGAGTCACTATAAGTGTCTTAGTAAACCCTCGTGTTTAACCTCTTTAGATGGTTATATGTAAAAATTTATGAAAGAATATATTTTGGTTGTTCTCTATACTTATAGCAGTGTATGGGACAATGAGGAAGTAGTTTGAAAAAGTATATAACTTGTACAAGAAAGTTGCCAAAGTTATATCAAGAAAGGTCGCTGTATGATCACTTTGTAAATGCCTTGTTTTTGGCGATTTTTAATATGGTTTTGAAAGACATCCTTAGGGGTTTCTGTATTGTTATAATAAGTAATCTTAGTATAGTACTTACTGTAAAATAATTGGAGTTTAAATTATTTCATAACTGATTGAACAGAGTGGCAAAAGTTAGAAGCAAGAAAGTTTGCTATATGAGCACTTTGTAAATAGCTTGTGGTGATGTTATACCCTACGTATAAACTTGTCTTTCTCTTCTAGGACAAGAGATAAGGAAATCCGTCTGCATAAAAGGTGATCTATACCCTTATGCGTTGTTTATTTATTTCTAAAAGAACCATAGTTGAGTTAACTAAAAATTTAGCGATTGGTTTTGAAGAGTTGGTAAGTGGGGGAATATACTTGTATGAGATGACTCGAAGGCATAATAACTACAAAATTGATATACGTGTTTTTTGTTCATGAATCAGTTGTGAAGCAAAATGTTATAGAGTTGCACTATCTATCTCGAGGTTAAGTCCAAGAGAGAGGTCAGCATTAACTTCTCATATGATGTTATCATGTTGTACTGACTATCTTTAGGGTGATTCCAAGAGAGAGGACAACATTAGCATTCGTGGACGACTTATGCTGGAATCATGAAGAGAGTCGCGAACTATTCGAGATGATAAAATCCACGTAGAGGTTCGAGATCTATTTAAGATGCTAGAATCCATGGAGAGATTCGAGATCTGTTCGAGAGATGAAGACTCATGTGAAGAGATGATGAAGGGTCAGAATCTACTTTTCGAGAGATGTATATCTCTAGATAAAATATACCACAAAGATAAACATAACTGGTCCATGCCCAAACACATGATACTGAATATCATCAACTCCCACTAGCAACATCGATAAGGATTTGATATATCCTTGGGTTAGCTAAACCCACTGGCTATGCTCATATTCTTCTTTTTGTCATTTCCATTGGTAAAGTCACCTTGTCGAGAGGCCGACCTCGATGTACCGAGGAGACCTCCAATGGAAATCCATATGTGAACGCACCTTAGTGTAGTTGTACTTCTATTATTGTTGTGTTGTGAGATGCATACAACACAACTATTTTCTAAACTATATCCTACACCCTAGACATTACCTATTCTATTGTCATATGCACTTATTTGATGGTTTGATTTTTTTAGGGGAAAACCACTTTGATGATTCGGTTGGTCTCAAAAGGTACTATTATATGATGGTTGCATATTTCTTGAGTTTCTCACACTAGACTTATGTCTGACTCATGGTTTTATCTTTTCCTTAATTTCTCGGGTGCTCTTTCGAGTAGTTTGAGAAAGGCAGGTTTTTATTGATATTTTTTGAGGTCGAGGAGAGTGTTGGATGCTTTCACCTACCATAGTATTTTATTTCTGCTGCACTACTATTATGTATATATTAGCATTTATGAGGACAAGGGGTAACATCCCCCATTTTGAGACCCAAAACTAAGCATTACGGATGTTGTAGTCGTCCATAGTATTAATTTCTAATAATAAAATGCGGCTATGTTAATCACATCGATAATATCAGAAACTCATGAATATGAAAATTCTAAACACTTTTCATTAATCAAACTTTCATTATAATTCAAAATAAGATTTTCACATTCATTACATAATCCATTCGTAAGCCCATGTTTAGAGAAAATATAATTATTACAAAATAATTCAAGAGCGACATACGACAATGTCCCATTGGTTTATCAGGGTCCAACACTTGGAAATAATACCTCTTTTCCTTTACATCCATACAAAAAAAAACCAAACAACACAGTGGATTAGTTACGCAATCCTAAATAACTAGATTGCATCTTGCACCTCTCCGGAAGATTATTCGTCTAACTTGATACATGTAAGTCCTTACTCCTGACCTACTCAATTGAGTGCCCAAGAGTTTAAGGGGAAAAACAAAAACTTGGGATCATGTAAAAAGTCTGGTGTGAATAATAACCTACCATCTCGAACCAATAGATATCTAGTCAGACCACGCCACTAAGCAGAACGGATTTTTCCCTCATTAGTATCTCAACCAAAACAATCATCCGTATACTATGCTCCTGCATCCACAATTGTTAAAACATATTAAGAATTTCATATGCAAATATGTAATATACAATGGATTACCAATCCTAAGTTATTAGACTACCCATCTAAATTTTCATTGATTATCCATCTTATACTTATATAAACTACCCATCTCATATGTAATTATTTGGATTACCCATCTCCTACCATACGAACTACCCATCACACATGGTTTCATTATCAAGGTAATGTGGACTATCCATCTCATATATTTTATTATTTAAAATGATGTCGACTATCCATCACACATCCAATAGTTTTCCTAGGATGACTATGAACCATTCATTTACCATATAAAGACTATCCATCTCCGACATGATGTGGACTATTCATATCACATCCATAGTTTTCCTAGGATAACTATGAATCCATCACCTATCAATTTGATTCATGTTTAACCTACATGTTCAAGCTATATCTATTGGTGTCCCCAATTAGGTTGCATACCCCATAAACTTATAACATCTCAAACTAATATACATTGGTATCCTTAATGATCTATGTCGAACTCATTAAAAATATACATTGGTATCCCCAATGATTGGTGTCAAGTTTATTCTATCTTGGTAACCCTAATAAGTAATGTCAACTTCATATACTTATATCACGTAGCAATGTAAAACATTGGTATCCCCAAAGGTCAAAGTCGAAATCATACGACATATGTCTCGCTACCTTTAGTTAGGACAGTGGAGAATATTTTCGACATTAATAACAATGTCGACCTCTATCCAAGGTCAAAAAAAAATTAAATCCTTTTAGGTATAAAGCTTTATGTCGAGAACAAGGTTGTTGACATACATATGATATAGTCTATCCACCTTTTAAAACAAAACTTTAGATTTTTATAAATCATATGGCTAACTGCCAAAATCATAGGGTTATCGACCCTCTTGAACTTTGGCTATATCACATCTTTAAAACATTGTTTTAATTTACATAACACTAAGCCTCGCTAGCGTTAAAAGGAAGAAATGCGGCATCGTTACTAACACAATGCAATATAAAACCTTGCCAACATTGATGAACAGTGGCATCAAAACTAGCAATGTCATTATAAAACATTATACTTAGCATACTTCGGCTGCTATACCACCGAATATATAAGCTCGAAGTTAAAACAGGCAGAACCAATGCCTTCATATAGTTGATACTAAAAAAACCAAAAGAGTAATAGCTAGCGTTATTTAGAATAAGGGTGAAAACATGTGGCGCCAATGATTTTGGCATTAAGCTTAAACCTTTGACGGAATCATGAGATGGCGATGTAGTCGATGATAGATTGCCGACGAAGTCAACTTTGACATTGTATGAATCATTCCTTAAACAGGTTATGGGTGCAGGGTATTGCCGAGAAAGAAAGAAGTGGGGAAAGTTGATGGATGTGGTAGTTGTCTTTCGTTATTATCTATTTTATATTATTCTCGTATACCCAGACATTCGAGACTATGTTATTGCTATTTCTGTCTTCAGTTGAGATTTATGTACTGAAATGACAATGTTGAGATATTTTGGGATTTTATGGAAATTTTTTGTGTTTCTGAAATAGCTTTTGTTTATGGGTACATGTTTTACTATTATATTTTATCCATCTATTGTGAGATTCTGAAAGTTAGATAGATATCTCTGTGTACTATGCAATAGTCTAAATCTTTCACCAATAGCCTATCTTAGAATGGCTCTAAGTCTCGATGGGCCTTTTTTAAGTCGAGGTTTAGGACTATTCTAGGGTGGGTTGCTACCTTTGGTATTAGAGGATAGGTTACCTGGTCAAAGGGAAAAAATAAGTTGCATATGAGAGCATACTTGTTATATCTGAAAATGTTTTTCAAATGTTTTCAAAAAGCAACTATATATATATATATATGCCTTTAAAGAATGTATGTGACCACACTAAGAAAATTTTCTTTCAACTATTAGTACTATCTTAGGAAAATGTCACTAAATAAGTTTTAAAATCTATAGATAGTTGAAATGGCTGAGAATTATGATGCTGAGAACTCGTCTCCCTAAGGGATGCCTAACATTCGTGGCATGCCTGAGTGGTTTAAGAAGTATTTGAGGCATGCAGGAAAGGTTCCACTTCCACTGCGAGCTGCCCCCGCAGCACCACCCGTAGATGCAGTACCTAGGCTTTTGGATTTTTCCCAAATTGTGCAAGGACTTCCAAAATATGGACGGACGCACATATAGTGGAACTGGGGATTTTTTGGAAACCAAAGCATGGATGATTGATCGTGATTGCATATTTAGGGAGCTTAGGTAGGAGGATAGGGTCAAGAGAAGGGTTGCTGCTTGGCATCCGAAGAAGGAAGCCTTAGATTGGTGAACTGTTGTTGTGGGAGAAACTGACGAGGAATAAATCTCTTGGGATGGCTTTAGGACCTGCTTTGAGTCAATATTTATGTCCAGTGCAGAAGTTAGTATGCAGTTAGAAAAGTTCATTCAGCTAAAGTAAGGGAATTCTACTGTGAAGGAGTACATCAACAAATTTACTTAGTTGGAAAAGTTTAGGATAGGATTTATAGACACCCCAGTGAAGAAAGCTATGATATTTGTGAAAGGTATGAATTCCACATTGAGGGAGTTGCTTTTGGCCCAAATTCTCTTGGGCGCTACCTATGAAGTTATTGTCGAGATGGCCTTGTTACAGAATTCTGGTGGTGAGGAGAAATGGAATGAGAAAGAGAAGGTCGAGCCAGCATCTAAGCAAGGAGAGCTAAGAAACAATTTTAGTCAAACAAGAAAGCTAAGGCAAAGCTAAAGAAGGAAGGGATAGTTAGTCGAAGGTGCCAGAAAAAGAACACATTGCTAAAGATTGCAAGGTTACCTTGATAAGAGAGGGATTCAAGGGAAAGTGCTTTAATTGCTTTGAGGAGGGGCACTATCAGAATAAGTGTCCAAAACTTGCTAAAGGAGGTCAAAGTGAGCAGGCTTGTCCTATAGAGGCAGTTCCTGTTTCGAGTAGGCCACCTCAAAAGGAGAAAGGGCAGCAGCCTTGGAAGGTACGCTTATTATTTCTGGAAATGTTATTCGTACCTTGTTTGATTCTGGAGCTATTCACTCAATCGTAGCTGAAAGAATAGTTAGATCCTTGAATTTGATAAACCAAGTGGTCACTAACCCATTAGCGGTTGTGAACCCTATTGGTGGATCGACATCTCTTTCTTTAATTTGCAAAGACCTAGTTGTGGACATTTGTAACATTGAGTTTTTATGCAATGCGTACATTCTTGGTCTTGAGGTGCATGGACTTATTTTTGGAATGGATTGGTTATCTCACTACGGGGCTATCTGAGATTGTAAAAGGAGGATAGTATAACTAAGTAGTAGAGCAAAGATAAACATCAATTTTCGTTGTTCGTCCCAAAACTCGGTTAACTCGAGCTATCTATATTCTCTTAGCCTACCGAAGAGTGAACTCTCATCTATACCCATAGTCCGAGACTTTGTTGATGTTTTTGAAGAAGTCTCTAGTCTCCCACCCCATAGAGTGATCAAATACATAATTGATTTAAAGAAGGACGCTAGACCTGTTGTACTGCCACCGAGGCATATGGCTCCCAAGGAGAGGCAGGAATTAGAAAAGCAGTTTTCGAAACTATTGCAGAATGGGTTTATACGCCGCATCATTTCTAAAGGGGGAGCACCGGTTGTCTTTGCCACTAAGGCAGATGGTTCTTTAAAGTTATGTGTCGATTATCGAGCACTGAACAACTTGACAAAGAATAATAGGTATCCTCTACCTAGGATAGATGACTTGTTCAATCAGCTCGCTGGTGCCAAAGTCTTTTCCCAATTGGACTTGGCCACCAGATTTCATTAGTTTAGGATAGCTAAAGATAGTAAAGCAAAGTCTGATTATTGTACTCCAGGTGTACTATTTGAATGGAAGGTGATGAACTATTGGTTTGACTAATGCCCTGCCTACTTTGTTGATCTCATGAGCATAGTCTTTAGAGGGCAGTTGAACAAGTTTATTGTGGTATTTGTGGATAATATTCTATTGTACTCCAAAACGGAGAAGGAGCATGAAAAACACCTAAGGAAGGTATTAGAGACCTTAAGGAGTCACCAGCTTAAAGCAAAATTTTCTAGGTGTCTTTTTTGGTGAAAAGAGATGAAGTTCTTAAGTCATATTGTTTTCGAGGAAGGATTGTCTGTAGATCCGGCTAAGGTAGAAGCTGTTCAAGGCTGGAAGGTACCTAAGAATGCTACGGAAGTTAGAAGTTTACTTGGCTTGGCTAACTATTATAGGAAATTCATTAAGGACTTCACAAAGATAGCAGCGCCTTTAACTTGACTAACCAAAAAGAACCCTGTCTTTGCATGGGATGAAAAGTGTGCAAGATCTTTTGAAACTTTAAAGAAATTATTGACTTGTGCACCAGTATTGACGATTCCTGACGGATCAAAACCATTCACCGTATACACTACTGCGTGTGAGATGGGATTGGGAGCAGTCCTTATGCAAGAAGGAAAAGTAGTAGCTTATGCTAGTAGACAATTGAAGGATCATGAGAAAAGGTATCCTACTCATGACTTGGAATTGGCAGCTTTTGTTTTTGCTTTGAAGATGTGGAGGCACTATCTGTTGGGAGAAAAGATAATGAATTAGAAATTGTATGTAAATCGTAGATTTAATTGTTGTAATTTGCACCGCCTATTTCTACTACATAAAATAAGAAATTCCCTTTTTCACTTCAAAATGTATATACAAATGTTAGATTGAATATAGATAATTCTAATTTATGATGACATGTTCCTTAAGGAAAAAAAGAAGATTCTAATGTACTGATATAAAAAATTATAAATGTCCATGTTGGTACAAATCTATTTATTTAGCTATGTTGGTAGCAATTTATGTGGAATGGTAGATTTGTATGAGATTGATATTGCAAAACACCTTGTAAGCGAATTGTTAGCGAATTGTCCAAAACATAGTTTAGATCCGAAATTCTGCACGTAAATAATGTATATGTATAATATAACGTATTGGTTATAGCGTATTGAGTATTGTGTATTATCGTTATTAGAATAGTTAAGTAATATTACTTTATTGTTTGGTAGTTAGAGTAATTTAGGGAATTAATCCCTAATTAGAGGCGTAATAAGGGGATACCTTATATGGCCTTAATTAGTGTTTGCGTAGAATTATATATGTATATAGTGAATATACATGTAAGTTTTGACTAAGTTCTAGGGATGCGAGGTTAGTCTAAACCTACATGGAAGTCTGCCCAGTTAAACTTGGCTACCAATGGTGTGACTTTCCGGACTAATGTATGACATCACCTATGATAAATAACTCCAGTGGACGCGAGGTTAGTCCCAATTCTATAGGATAAATCTGCCCAGTTAATCTTATTACCAGTACCTATGAATAGTCGGACTACTGTGAGACGTCACAAGTGAGTTATGGGTCATAAATTGTGTTTGGATACAGTAGGTGAAATCCTTAGGAGAAGTCTGCTTCTGATTTGTGGTATTAAGTGACTATAGTAGGGTCCGCCTCTTTCTTAGATGAAGTATTAAGTGGCCTAATGGGACTTCTTACGATGTTATAAGGAAGATCTATGTAGGACCCATCTTGGGGTTAGGTCTTAAATGACGGAGATTTGCCTATTTATAGGTATTAAATGATCAGAGTCTGCCTAAACTCCATTAAAAAGGTATTAAGTGGTTTGGGTATTTCCTTTTTGCATCGTATGCGCTAGTTATGAAAAAGGGTATAGTCAGGCTGGAAGGGCCTTCAGGCCTACAATTGACTTTGGAATAGTCAGATTGGAAAAGGTTTAGAGCCTACACTTAACTTTTGGCGTAGTTGGGCTCGAAGGGCCTTTGGGCCTATAGTTAATTTTGTGCATGTATAATGATTTTAATACGAAAGACATATTACATTTTCGGACACTACTGCCCGGATTCCTATTATGGTAAAACTTTAAATTTCTTTCACTAGAATTTGTTTTTC
Source organism: Allium fistulosum (assembly GCA_030737815.1). Lineage (NCBI taxonomy): Eukaryota > Viridiplantae > Streptophyta > Magnoliopsida > Asparagales > Amaryllidaceae > Allium > Allium fistulosum. Next base: position 298,478,894 of record CM060903.1, read on the forward strand.
TGACTCCCTCCTCATTTCAGCAAATAGGTTAGGGGTGCAGGGTATTGCCGAGGAAGCAAGAGGTGGGGAAAGTTGATGGATGTGGCACTTGTCTTTCGTTATTATCTATTTTATGTTATTCTCATGTACCAAGACATTTGAGACTATGTTATTGCTATTTCTGTCTTCAGTTGAGATTTATGTACTGAAATGACTATGTTGAGATATTTTGGGATTTTATGAAAATGTCTTGTGTTTCTGAAATAGCTTTCGTTTATGGGTACATGTTTTACTATTATATTTTATTCGTCTGCTGTGAGATTCTGAAATTTAGATAGATAGCTTTGTGTATTGTGTAATGTTTTAAATCTTTCACCAATAGCCTATCTTAGAATGGCTCTAAGTCTTAATGGGCCTTTTCCAGATCGGGGTTTAGGTCTATTCTGGGGGGGTTGTTACATTTCCACCTTAGGAAATTCATAAAATATTCATTTCAACTTGGAAAATTATAAGATTAAAAACCCATCTCCAAATTGATGTTTTACACAACATACCAGAAAATCAAATTGGAGATTAAAAACATAGGTTTTACCCTTAAAACCCATTCAAATAATTTCATAAAAATTCCATAAACCATTATCATATTCAAACAATGATTATTCGACCATAACTTGACAAATAAAACAAGATAAATCTGGGTACTATCCATAACCAATTTAAACAAAAGATAAAAGAGATGGTTTTAGCATTATCCACCTTAAATTTGATGTTGGAGTTGAGATTTGATGTTGCTATAGTTTCCATAAGCTTTGTCTTGTGAATATCCTTTGATTTCGTTCCCTTTTCCCCTAGGTTATGACCGACCTCCTTATGTTCTTCTTTGTTTTAGTGTGAGTAAAATGAGAGTGATACGAGGGGGAGAGGGTTTAAGGATTAAGCGGTGGATCTACCTATTTTGCCCCTCTCATATATTCTCTTACTGTTAAGTTTTTCAAAACAATCTCATTATAATTAAGGCATGACCTTGTTAATAGCCAAACTCATTCTCCCTAATCATTTACATTATTTTATTTAATCTATCCGATTAATATCCTAAATAATGTTAAACTAAAATAAGAGTGTTACAAGTTCCCCTCTTAAAGAATTTCATCCTCGAAATTCAGTAAGGACTACATAGCAAGCATATCAAACATGAAACAATGATAGTATATCCTACCAGCTATAAAGTCTATATACAACAATTATAGAGCATACCGTTGTATCAGCTCAAGATAAGTATCACTAATCATATCCTCTGTCTTCCAAGTACAGTCTTTCTCGTTGTCACTCCACTGGACTTTCACTAATCTGATTGTCTTGTTCCTTAATCTCTTCTCATCTCTACCACAACACACAAACTATTTGACTCACAAAAGTCAGATCCGGTTCTACAACTAAACTTCCAATGCAGTCGGAGCAATGGTAATCTCTGGATCATGCACATATTTCCTAATATGAGAAACATGAAAAACATTATGGACTCCTACCAAGCTACTCGAAAACTCTATCCAGTATGCTAGTTTTCCGATCCTCTCTATAATAGGGAACGGTCTAAAATATCTAGGTGCCAGTTTCCCTGACTTTCCAAACCATACCACACCCTTCATCGATGAAACTTTAATGAAAACACGATCCTCCACTGAGAACTCTAAATCTTTACTTCTCTAATCTACATAACTTTTTTGCTTAGACTGAGCTTCCCTCATCCTAGACTAGATTAACTCAATCTTTTCTATGGCTTCTCTCACCATATCTAGACCAAGGACCAATTTGTCTTCGGTGTCTATCCAACATGCTAGTGATTTGCACGGCCTTCCATACAAAGCTTCGAAAGGCGCCATTCCTATACTAGTCTGATAACTGTTATTAAAGGAAAACTCAACTAAGTGCAAATGGATTTCCCATGACCCACCAAAATCCATTACATAAGCTCTCAACACATCTTTACGTGCCTTATTGACACTCTTTGTCTGCCCATCCGCCTATGGGTGATAAGCGGTACTCATCTTAAGTTTGGTACCTAACACTTCCTGTAGACTCTTTCAGAATTCACTAGTGAACAAGGCATCTCTGTCACTGACTATACTACTAGGAATCCCATGCAGTCTAACAATAGTCTTCGTAAACAACTTAGCCAAACAGGTGTCGTCCTGGTTGACCTAAAGGGAATGAAATGTGCACTCTTGGTCAGTCTATCCACTATGGCCCAAATACTTTCATTTCCCCAGTTCGACCTTGACAATCGATCAACAAAATCCATGGATATCGAATCTCATTTCCAAACTGGTATATCTAAAGGCTGAAGCAATCCGCCTGGCTTCTGATGCTGTCCTTTAACTTGCTGGCAATTCACACACTGCTTCACCCATAAGCCTACATCCCATTTCGTACATTCCTAGAAGAAACTTCTCTTCATTTCTTGATACATCTTAGTTCCTCCAGGATGTATAGTAAACTTTGATCGATGACACTCTAAGAACTTCCTTCCTTAGGTCACCAACATCTAGAACACATAACCGTCCCTTCGTCCTTAACCATCCTCTCTAGTCAAGACTAAAATCTTTTATATCATCAATTTCGGTTCCACTTTCCAATCTTTTAATCCTTTTGGCTAGTAATGGATCATCCCTTTGCTTAGAATCAATCCTTTCGATCAATAAAGGTTGAACTTCTAAACATGACAATATGGCGGTACTTTGACTAGAACTAGCAGTCGGTCTTAACTACACACTACAAGTAGTCAACGCATCTAAATCCTTCCATTCTGCCAACATAGCTAATACCACATTCTGATGTTTTCTGCTAAGTGCATCTGCAAATTTATTTCCTTTCCCCAGTGTATACTCAATACCAAAATCATAAGCTGCTAAAAACCCGAGCCACCTCTACTGTCTCATATTCGACTCTTTCTGAGAGAATAAATACCTCAAAGACTTATGGTTTGTATACAACTCGAATCTTTCTTCTAAGAGGTAGTGAATCCACACTTTCATTGTGAAAATCACTGCTGCCAACTCCAAATCATGAGTTGGATATCTGACTTCATGTGGTCTGAGCTGTCGAGAAGCATAGGCAATCACTTTACTCCTCTTCATCAATATAGCCCCCAATCCTATTCCACATACATCCATATACACTACTAATTCCTCATTACCATCTGGCACAACTAACATGGGCGCATTGGTCAAAAAATGCTTTAACTTAAGGAATTTTTCCTTACATTTATTGGCCCAAATAAACTTTACATCCATTCTGGTTAGTTTAGTCAGGGGTGCTGCTATCTACAAGAAATCCTTGATGAATATCCGGTAATAGCCAGCGAATCCAAGAAAACTCCTTATCTCGGTAACCACCTCGGGTCTCTTCTAATTATTTACAGCTTCAATCTTAGCTGGATCCACCGACAACCCTTTCTCTGAAACTACATGACCAAGAAACTTCACCTCTTTTTTCCAAAAATGATACTTCAAAAACTTCGCTTGTAGTGGATGCTGCCTCAACTTCTCAAGCACTATTCTAAGATGAATCTCATGATCTCTTTCATCCTTAGAGTATATCAAAAAGTCGTCAATGAATACCAAAATAACCTATCCAATAGCTATTGAAAAATCCGGTTCATCAAGTCCACAAAGAAAGCAGGCGCATTAGTCAATCCGAACGGCATCACTAACCACTCATACGAATCATATCTCATTCGAAAAGCCGTCAAAGGAATACTTTCCTCCGCCACCCTTAAGTGATGGAACCCTATCGCCAAATCCAACTGGGAAAATACTTTGGCTCCGCTCAACTGATCAAATAAATCATCAATTCTCAGCAAAGAATATCAATTCTTTATCGTCTTCTCATTCAACTTACGATAATCAATACGTAATCCCAACGACCCATCTGGTTTCTTCACGAACAACGCGGCCGCTCATCAAGGAGAACTGCTTAGTCTAATAAAACTCTTTCCTTCTAAGTTTACTAACTACACATTTAACTCCTTCATCTCGGTGGGTGTCATCCTGTAAGGTGGTCTACGTACGGGTTCAGCTCTAGGTATAAGATCTATTCGAAAATCAATAGGTAATTTCGACGGTAGTCTGTAACCAGCTCAAGACCATCCGAAAATTCCCTTGCAACCAAAACTTGATTTACTTCGTCTTCTACTCCCATTGCACCCATCAAAGTATAAACTCCCACTCTCGAGTTTTCTACTAAGCATATAATTCAGTCACTACTATCAGGGTGTATGGCTGATATTTTCCTATCTTGGAAAAATATCCTAGCATCGTGTTTACTTAACCAATCCATACCCAAAATAATCCTGAAACCCACAAATCAAATACATACGAACTACAGGCAAAAGTATAACCTAGCAACTCAAATTCTAGATGGTCACATCTCATCCCAAGTGTTACGTACCCTCCTATTGGATTAGCTACCCTTATGGAGGTAGCAAGGTATGATTGTTCTAAACATAACTTATCTACCAAACACTGAGAGATAAATGAATGCGATGCACTAGTATCAAACAATACTTTAACTAGTATGCTATGAATCAAAAGCGTACCTTACAATACAGACTTTCCCTTCTTAGCGGTAATCGGTCTCGATGATGATGGTTCCAAATCAAACACCTTTCCTTTATTAGCCTTGGCTGCTTCTGGACATTTGTTCTTAAAATGCCCCGCATGTTCGCAGTTAAAGCACTTCGCATTCTGCTTGCCCATAACCATCTTGGCATCACCCAATCGACACTCATTAGCATAGTGCCCCTTCTTATCACACTTATAACAAACGATATCAACTTTTCCTTTATTGGCAGCTCCGCCCATCTGAGCTCCCTTTCCCTTAAAGAATTTCCTCTTCTTATTCTAAGAACTCTAGGTTCCAACTGGCTTCTCCTTTCCAAAAGTAGAAAGCATCTCCTCATTTCTAATAGCCATTTCCACCACTACATACGATGGATCCCTGAGATGTGGCATAGTTGCCTTAGCAATCTTTGGCCTCAACCTCTGGATAAACTTCTCATTCCTCTTGATAACAGTATTAATAGTGGCATATCCATATCTGGACAGTTCATTAAACTTAATAGAGTATTCCAACACTGACATTTCCCCTTGCTCCAATTCCACGAACTTCCTGAGCAGAGCTGACTTTGCTACCTTAGCTAAAAATCTTTCATCAAATCTCCTTCAGAGTTCTTCCCAAGTCAATTCCTCCTCTGGTACCCCTACGATCACCTCATTCCACCAGAATAACGCAGCACCTTCCAATTGTCTCGAAGCCAGTCTCCTTTTCTGCTCGTCATTCAGTCCTAAATCAACAAAAATTCTCTCATAATGCAACAGCCAGTGTTCTACTTCTATAGCATCTTTAGTCCCTAGAAAAGGCTTCCCACCAAGATTAGTATAATCTCAACTCAGCTTGGCATGGTTATTGCCAACTAGCACTATGGGATTAACTCCTCCTGCACTAGCAGCATTATCTCCAACTGCTTGTGCAACTGCTCCAGCTTGCAACAGGTTAACGAAGAACTGATACATAGTCCCCACTATCTACTGGTGGATTTCCAACACCTACATTACCATTTGCATTTGCATTTCGATCAGCATTTTCCTGTCGACCCGGATTTCTTCTAGTATTGGGCCGAGCATTTCCATCTGTTGTGGTGCTTCTGCCACCTAGATTCACTCTACCATTTCCAACCTCCACATCTTTCTTTCTTGTAATCTGCATATGAGCCTTCATAAGATATTGAAGAATGGTTTAAGAGAGAGGGGAGAATACATACTTATATATAGCAAATACAAGTACGTTACTATAACGTTATCACATACCCCAATCTTATTCTCAGATTCATTAGGATTATGTATTCAAAAAAAAATCCTTTAACCTTTTGCATTTTACAAAAACCTATGCTTTGATACCAACTTGTAACATACCTTATTTTGAGGCTTGAAACTAAGTTCTACGGATGCTGCAGTCATCCATAGTATTAACTCTCAGTGACAAAAATGCAACTATGTTAATCATATCGATAATATCAGAAACACATCAATATGAAAATTCTAAACACTTTTCATTAATTAAATCTTTCATTACAGTTGAAAATAAGATTTTCACATTCATTACATAATCCATTTATAAGCCCACGTTCAGAGAGAATATAATTATTACAAAATAATCCAAGAGCGACATACGACGATGCCCCTTGGTTGATCAGAGTCTAATACTAGGCAATGATACATCTTTGCCTTTACATCCATATAAACAAAATTAAACAACACAACGGATTAGTTAGGTCCTCCTAAATAGCTAGATTGCCTCCTGAACGTCTCCGGAGGCTTATTCATCTAATTGGATACCTGTAAGCCCTTACTTCCGACCTACTCAATTGAGTTACCGAGAATTTAAGGGGAACAACAAAAAATTTGGGTCAGACAAAAAGTTTGGTGTGAATAATAACCTACTATCTCGAACTAATAGATATCTAGTGAGACCATGTCATTGAGCGGAATGGGTTTTCCCTTCACTGGTATCTAACCTAAACAAATCAACCATTTATTATTCTCCTACATCCACAATGGTTAAATCATATTAACAATATCATATGCAAATATGTAATATACACCAGATTACCAATCTTAAGTTATTAACTAGCCATCTAAATTTTCATTGACTATCCATTTATACTTATGTGAACCACCCATCTCACATGTAATTATTAGGATTACCCATCTCCTACCATATGGACTACCCATCACACATGGTTTCATTATCAAGGTAATTTGGATTATCCATCTCACATGTAACAACCCAAGTTTTTGTAAATTTTAATTATCGACAAAATGACGATTTATTCTAGTTGACAATTGATATTGAGTTTTAAATCGTATTTAAAAGTCTTTAATAAAATTGTTAATCGTTGTTTGGGATTTCAAATCAAATTTGAAATTCTTTTTAGTTGTAAAATTCTTTAATAAATGTTTGGGTAAATGTTGAAGGGCTTTAGCTTATAATCTCGGCCCACATTTATTTGAAATGCTGTGATAATATCAGAGAAACCCGACCCCCTTTTTATTTCTCATTCGCCCTGATTTGAAACCCTAAAAAGAAAAATCGAACGAAGAATAAAAAAAATGGTGGCGGCATTTTCTTCGACTCGTTCCCTCCGCTTCGTCAAATATTAGGGCTTCGACTCGTCCCTTGCTTCGCTCGATCTCGAGAGCGCTCGGCGTCAATTTCTTCAATTCGTTCGTCTTCCCTTGGTTGCTCTGGCTTCGCTCGATATCTGGTGGGCTCGGCTTCTTCTAAATTCGGCGACAAGGTGAGTAATTTCTCACATCTAATTCAAACTGCTTAGTAGCTATCTTGATTTCGATCGTGGTGTTCGATTTTCGTGACTTGTTCACCTTTTTACTCCGAACCCTTTATTTTCGTCACATGTTTTATGGCTTCGATCACATCGATTGTTGGCTGCTTGTAAATAGGTGAGTGACTTTTCACTCACCTCTGTAATTCATTCCTAGTTCAGTGCTTCGGCCGCTTGTTTTTCGTTGATGATTTTGACTTGATCTAGAACACGGCTTGACAATGTTGATTTCCCATTCTGTGTTCTGACTTGTTCATTGCAGTTTTGAGTTTGACTAGACTTCGGCTATGTCTGTTCATCCCTGTAACTACCTCTGTTTCATTTTTGTGATTTGTCAACTGCAGACTTTAATCCCATATTGTCTGTGCATATATTTGTGAATTTGTGTTGACTTTGAATGGTCGTTTCTATGCATCTCTGCCTTGGTCATCACGGCATTATTGTTTGGTGACAATTGTCTTGACTTGTTCGACCATGTTGATTTTTGATACTTTGCTGTTACCTTCCATTTTGGCACTGAATTTATTGTCGACAGTTTTGGGTTCATGTGCATTGTCACTGCATATTTTGTTGCCTCATTAACCTGGTCGTTCTGCTGTTCATGGTTGCCAGTTACATTGTTAAACACTTATACATGTTTTCACTGTGCATATCACTGCCTAGTTTTGTTTTCACGAGTATTACTTGATGGCATTGGTTTTGGTGATCACTTGATTATTAAACTGCAGTAGTATTGCTTCATGTCTTTGAGTAGAGTGTTCATGCAGTCGACCTTTGACCTATGTCTATAGCATGAGCCATTAGTTTGCATTTTTTTGAACTGGTTAGTATTTTTGGGCAGTCTTTACTTTATCCTACATTCATGTATAAGTCTGGGGTTGAGTCAATGTTCTCCGTAGCATCTCGGTATCACTTGCCTATTATTGGTCGAAAACTGATCATTCATTTGTATCACTGGTAGCTGTATGATTAACTGTCGTTGAGTTGTATCCATGTGTTTACTATGAGCCTGCTGCAGTGTTCAATTGTGTCGTATTTTCCTGTTCGTTCTTGCATCTCGATTCATGTATATTGTCACTGAATTCATTGTGTCGGGATTTGTATTCTTTGTTGCCTTTATGTGCTGTTGGCATGTGCATTTGTCCTCGAGGCCTGCTCTTGCACTGTCTCTGAACTGTTGGCACTTATGTAGCATTTCATTCTGATGTTGATTGGTCAACATATATTTTTGTTGTCACGGCACAATGCACTTAGTCTCCTTTATGTTGCATAGCTTTCTCTTTGATATTGAGCAATTGCGTCTGCAGTTTTCACTGCAAACATTGTCTACATTGGGTGTACACTTCACTTGAACTAGCACTGTGAAGTCTTCTCTTTTCGATACTGATATACATTGATTTGAGTCACCATGTGTGTTTCTTTCTTGTGATCCAGGGTCTGGTTTCTTGACCAGGCTTGTTCGGGTTGCTTTGGGTATTGACTGCGGTCATGGCTTGTTCGATATCACAGTTTTGATCTGAAGCGTGAACTTGTTCACCGCTTCCTTTTCGCTTGAGTTGGTTGAGTTTGGTTTGTTGGTTTTTGATCGTTTCAAGTTGATTTGTGAAATTTTACAGCGAGTTGAATCCGATCTCAAAGACCCGGGTTTGACCCTGTCAGTTTATTCAGGTTGACTTCTACAGTTTTGATTGCTGTTAGTTTTCACCGTCGTGATGATTTCCCGTACTGTGTGGCGAGGCAGTGCACGCGTGCGTGTACTACAGCCACATAGAAATTCGATTTGATTGATCTTTTTGAGATTGCTGATTTGTTGATTTGCACTGTTTAGTGTTACATCTGCCGTTATCCGATTCTCTTATCGAGAAGTTGGATGTACGAGATTTCTATGACTGTCGTCTATTTGATATTTGATTATTATTGCTTCTGTGCATTAATAACTGAGTTTGAATTAGACTGACCCGTGTATTATTTTCTTTTGAATTTAATACTCGGGTCAGACCGAGTATTTACAGGTTGTAGATTTTTAGCTTTGGGTTGCTGCTAGAGCTATGAAGACTTTTTATATCATTTGAAGTGGTCTTCGTCTTGTTGTAGTAGTCAGTGTGTCTATTTTAAGATGATAATGTATTCATGTATATTAATCGATAATGTACTTGTACATATAACTTCTTGAGTCGACAGTTGTAGTTGTATCATTTGTATTGTGTCAAATGTATTGTAACTGATATCAGTTATTATATATATGAGACTTTTCGTTCCATCTGTATTCCGCATTTATGTTATCTGTGTTATTTTTATATCTATTGTCCTAAACTATTATAGCCATTGTGTAGTAGCTTTGAGTTTGTATCGGTATGTCGGATTTCCTCCTGTAATAAAAATGCATGTTATTCTATCTGACATATCGGTGCTCGCACAAAGCAATTACATAGATGGTCGCTCCTCAACAGCCTTATTCTCCGTGCTAGTTGACAACACTACATCGTAGTGTTCTTGGCTAGCGTGGGTATAGAGGTGGGGCGTCACAGCTTGGTATCAGAGCCTGGGGTTTAGGACAATTATAAAACATAACTTAGATGGAACATGTGTTACAACTATTTGTCGATGTTTTATCTCTCATCTTTACATATGACTATTTTTGACTGTTAGGTATGGATTCCTAACGCTTATGCTTGTGTTTTCGGCTTTGAATTGATTTAGCCGATGTTGATTTTGTTTTAATTTGGCAAATTAAAGCCATTTTGACTTTTGGACTTTGTTCCACTTTTGTTCTATGCTATGAGTGTCATTGTGTACCTGTTACACTGTGATGAAAAATAGCTGGACCAGTTGCAAATTGAGTGATTTTGATTTCTCATTCACATCTAGTTTGAATCTCAGCGATTTTGAACTTGATATTTCATGTTTTCCTCATCTGGATTTCCCTTCGACTTCGGTCACTTTGTTTTTTGAGAAATTGCTAATTTCTTGATTTTCAAGACTCTGATTTTGTTTGCCGTTGGTTTCTTTGATAATGATGATTGATTCATTTTGTACTCGACTGCGGCTATTAATTGTTGACTTCGACATTGACTTGATTCTTACTTTTGTTGAAGTCATTTATGCATTTCTGCTCGTTTTGCTTTGTTTTTCCAGTTGATAATCGATTCTTCTTTTCTAATTAGTTGTTATCACCTTTGTCGATTTTGATAACTTCTATTTCTGGAATTTTTGGGTATTCCTACTTTGATGAATTTGGAATCAAATTCTTTGGATTCTATTCACATCTTCGTATGTGAATTCTTGTGATTGATTGTTTCTACAATCATTTTTGTGATTTGTCACTTTAAAAATATAAAGGTTTTCTATATTAGTAGTAAATATCAAAATCCTTTTCTCCAAACGATTTCAAAACTATTTTACTACAAAGCTCTTTTTCTTAAACCGTTTTCCAATCTATTAGTATATATAAGCCTTTATTTCACTCGTATGAGAAATTGAATTAAACGGCCTAGTAAAACAAGTGGTATGAAACGCTTGCGTTTACTTCATCGGTTAACTCCTGGACTTGTTCGATTGAACCTTTTGTGACAATTTTCTAGTGTAGATTTACAGTTTGTTCGTAAATATTTAAGTTAAGCAAGTGGTTATGGGACATGAAGCTAAACTTTTATATTTACTAGCTTAGTGTAATTGACACTTCTCGTTGATCATGACGATCATTTTATGATTAGACTAGCCATTGTGCGATGTCTTTTTGTTTGCGAGGTTAGACTAGACACCACTTGTGTGATTCCATTCACACATACCTTTTTGCTTTTTGGTTAGTCTGGACCTTAATTTGTGTGATTCCACTCACACATATCTTTTTGTTTGCGAGGATAGACTAGACACCACTTGTGTGATTCCATTCACACATGCCTTTTTGCTTTTTGGTTAGTCTGGACCTTAATTTGTGTGATTCCACTCACACATATCTTTTTGTTTGCGAGGTTAGACTAGACACCACTTGTGTGATTCCATTCACACATACCTTTTTGCTTTTTGGTTAGTCTGGACCTTAATTTGTGTGATTCCACTTACACATATCTTTTTGTTTGCGAGGTTAGACTAGACACCACTTGTGTGATTCCATTCACACATACCTTTTTGCTTTTTGGTTAGTCTGGACCTTAATTTGTGTGATTCCACTCACACATATCTTTTCCTCTGCGAGGTTAGCCTAGACCTCAATCTGTGTGATTCCGACTCACACATGTGGGATAGCGACCCACGGTCTTCGGACCATTCCTGTGTGAAAATTTAATGGATGGCTTCCATGAGATAGCGTCTCGTCTTGTGATACCGGTGTTTTGGAGTTTTCATGCTCCCATTTTGTGATAGGCCTTCCCCTTTTCCTTTTTATGATTTAGACTAGCAAATGTGCGATGTCTCTTTCTCTGCGAGGTTAGCCTAGACCTCAATCTGTGTGATTTCGACTCACACGTGTGGGATAGCGACCCACGGTCTTCGGACCATTCCTGTGTGAAACTTTAATGGTTAGCCACCATGAGATAGCGTCTCGTCTTGTGATACCGGTGTTTTGGAGTTTCCATACTCCCATCTTGTGATAGGCCTCCCCCCTTCTTGTGATTTCTGGATTTCTTGTGATGATTTCTGGAATTTTATGCTTCACCAATTTTCGTGATTTCTATTGATATGTTTATCAATTTTTGTGCATTGGTGAATTCATGTGTTATTGACTTATTATGAATACAAGTTTAGGGTATGATATCCCTTTCTATCTTTGAGAAGATTCTTGTGACATTTTTTTATGAATGAAAATTCATTGGTATTATACTTTGATGCCAGTTGTTTTGATGAAATTTTGACGTGTTAACTTCAGTAACCGTCAATTTTAAAATGGATTTACAAGCGGTTCTTCCGCAATGCTGAATTTGTTGTCCATTTTACTGTACTTTGAGAAGTGCAACTTCCTTATCTAAGATGCTACTGATATTGCTAATTTAATCATGCGTTTTCAAAATTCTTTATTTTTAAAAGTTGTTTCAAAAATATATATTAAAATTGTTTTCAAAATTTTTACAGTTTACATTTTCAAAAGAACGAGGAAGCGATTTAAACGTTTCAGAAAAATCGAGGACTATGACCCCTTTCTTTTACTGATTCGCTTAATTCCGGACTTGTCCGTTTGAGAATGTGAAATGTTATTTTAAAAAACACACAATTTTGCACTTTCAAGGAAACGATAAAGAGATTTAAACGATTTAGCAAAAGTACGGAGTATGGAACCATACTTTTACTACTTCGGTTAATTCCGGACTCGTTAATTGAATATTTATGACTTCTGATTATCGTTTTTGATAATCAGAAGTTTGTGTTTCTGATTCTCGTTTTTTTTGATAATCAGATATTTGTAAAATTTGATTATCATTTGTGATAATTAAATATTTTTCGATTTAATTATCGTTTGAGATAATTAAATATTTTTCGATTTGATTAATCGAATATTTGTGATTTCTGATTATCGTTTTTGATAATCAGATATTTGTGAAATTTGATTATCATTTGTGATAATTAAATATTTTTCGATTTAATTATCGTTTGGGATAGTTAAATATTTTTCGATTTGATTAATCGAATATTTGTGATTTCTGATTATCGTTTTTGATAATCAGATATTTGTGAAATTTGATTATCATTTGTGATAATTAAATATTTTTCGATTTAATTATCGTTTGGGATAGTTAAATATTTTTCGATTTGATTAACCGAATATTTGTAATTTCTGATTATCATTTTTGATAATCGTGTCGTTTCTGGTTATCGCTTGTGATAATTAGATATTTGAGATTCTAATTGTCGTTTTGATAATTAAATATTTGCGATTTGAAAATTCGATTATCGTTTTTGGTGATTGAATATTTGCGATTTTGAGATTTGAGCTTCGTCTTTTTTCTCTGGCGATTCAGGTGAGTAATTTGATTTACTCACATTTAATTCGTGCAGTACGTGATTTCTGCTCTGTTTTCCTTTTCTTTTAAATGCTGGAACTCGATTGTTCTTGCTTTTGATAGTCGATGATGATGTTTGGGGTTGTTTATATAGTCGTCTGATTTTGATTCCTTGATCCCCACGATGTTGATTCTTTTGATTCGAAGCAGTCGAACCTTTTGATTTTATATCTGACACTTCAATGATTTCAATACTTCCCTGTTGACCTTAGCTTTGCTTATGCATTCGACATTGCCATGCTCTTGTATGGTTGTTACCTTTCGTCCATTTATTCCTTATGATTGCGAGGACGCAATTTCTTTAAGGAGGGAAGTCTGTAACAACCCAAGTTTTTGTAAATTTTAATTATCGACAAAATGACGATTTAATCTAGTTGACAATTGATATTGAGTTTTAAATCGTATTTAAAAGTCTTTAATAAAATTGTTAATCGTTGTTTGGGATTTCAAATCAAATTTGAAATTCTTTTTAGTTGTAAAATTCTTTAATAAATGTTTGGGTAAATGTTGAAGGGCTTTAGCTTATAATCTCGGCCCACATTTATTTGAAATGCTGTGATAATATCAGAGAAATCCGACCCCCTTTTTATTTCTCATTCGCCCTGATTTGAAACCCTAAAAAGAAAAATCGAACGAAGAATAAAAAAAAATGGTGGCGGCATTTTCTTCGACTCGTTCCCTCCGCTTCGTCAAATATTAGGGCTTCGACTCGTCCCTTGCTTCGCTCGATCTCGAGAGCGCTCGGCGTCAATTTCTTCAATTCGTTCGTCTTCCCTTGGTTGCTCTGGCTTCGCTCGATATCTGGTGGGCTCGGCTTCTTCTAAATTCGGCGACAAGGTGAGTAATTTCTCACATCTAATTCAAACTGCTTAGTAGCTATCTTGATTTCGATCGTGGTGTTCGATTTTCGTGACTTGTTCACCTTTTTACTCCGAACCCTTTATTTTCGTCACATGTTTTATGGCTTCGATCACATCGATTGTTGGCTGCTTGTAAATAGGTGAGTGACTTTTCACTCACCTCTGTAATTCATTCCTAGTTCAGTGCTTCGGCCGCTTGTTTTTCGTTGATGATTTTGACTTGATCTAGAACACGGCTTGACAATGTTGATTTCCCGTTCTGTGTTCTGACTTGTTCATTGCAGTTTTGAGTTTGACTAGACTTCGGCTATGTCTGTTCATCCCTGTAACTACCTCTGTTTCATTTTTGTGATTTGTCAACTGCAGACTTTAATCCCATATTGTCTGTGCATATATTTGTGAATTTGTGTTGACTTTGAATGGTCGTTTCTATGCATCTCTGCCTTGGTCATCACGGCATTATTGTTTGGTGACAATTGTCTTGACTTGTTCGACCATGTTGATTTTTGATACTTTGCTATTACCTTCCATTTTGGCACTGAATTTATTGTCGACAGTTTTGGGTTCATGTGCATTGTCACTGCATATTTTGTTGCCTCATTAACCTGGTCGTTCTGCTGTTCATGGTTGCCAGTTACATTGTTAAACACTTATACATGTTTTCACTGTGCATATCACTGCCTAGTTTTGTTTTCACGAGTATTACTTGATGGCATTGGTTTTGGTGATCACTTGATTATTAAACTGTAGTAGTATTGCTTCATGTCTTTGAGTAGAGTGTTCATGCAGTCGACCTTTGACCTATGTCTATAGCATGAGCCATTAGTTTGCATTTTTTTGAACTGGTTAGTATTTTTGGGCAGTCTTTACTTTATCCTACATTCATGTATAAGTCTGGGGTTGAGTCACTGTTCTCCGTAGCATCTCGGTATCACTTGCCTATTGTTGGTCGAAAACTGATCATTCATTTGTATCACTGGTAGCTGTATGATTAACTGTCGTTGAGTTGTATCCATGTGTTTACTATGAGCCTGCTGTAGTGTTCAATTGTGTCGTATTTGCCTGTTCGTTCTTGCATCTCGATTCATGTATATTGTCACTGAATTCATTGTGTCGGGATTTGTATTCTTTGTTGCCTTTATGTGCTGTTGGCATGTGCATTTGTCCTCGAGGCCTGCTCTTGCACTGTCTCTGAACTGTTGGCACTTATGTAGCATTTCATTCTGATGTTGATTGGTCAACATATATTTTTGTTGTCACGGCACAATGCACTTAGTCTCCTTTATGTTGCATAGCTTTCTCTTTGATATTGAGCAATTGCGTCTGCAGTTTTCACTGCAAACATTGTCTACATTGGGTGTACACTTCACTTGAACTAGCACTGTGAAGTCTTCTCTTTTCGATACTGATATACATTGATTTGAGTCACCATGTGTGTTTCTTTCTTGTGATCCAGGGTCTGGTTTCTTGACCAGGCTTGTTCGGGTTGCTTTGGGTATTGACTGCGGTCATGGCTTGTTCGATATCACAGTTTTGATCTGAAGCATGAACTTGTTCACCGCTTCCTTTTCGCTTGAGTTGGTTGAGTTTGGTTTGTTGGTTTTTGATCATTTCAAGTTGATTTGTGAAATTTTACAGCGAGTTGAATCCGGTCTCAAAGACCCGGGTTTGACCCTGTCAGTTTATTCAGGTTGACTTCTACAGTTTTGATTGCTGTTAGTTTTCGCCGTCGTGATGATTTCCCGTACTGTGTGGCGAGGCAGTGCACGCGTGCGTGTACTACAGCCACATAGAAATTCGATTTGATTGATCTTTTTGAGATTGCTGATTTGTTGATTTGCACTGTTTAGTGTTACATCTGCCGTTATCCGATTCTCTTATCGAGAAGTTGGATGTACGAGATTTCTATGACTGTCGTCTATTTGATATTTGATTATTATTGCTTCTGTGCATTAATAACTGAGTTTGAATTAGACTGACCCGTGTATTATTTTCTTTTGAATTTAATACTCGGGTCAGACCGAGTATTTACAGGTTGTAGATTTTTAGCTTTGGGTTGCTGCTAGAGCTATGAAGACTTTTTATATCATTTGAAGTGGTCTTCGTCTTGTTGTAGTAGTCAGTGTGTCTATTTTAAGATGATAATGTATTCATGTATATTAATCGATAATGTACTTGTACATATAACTTCTTGAGTCGACAGTTGTAGTTGTATCATTTGTATTGTGTCAAATGTATTGTAACTGATATCAGTTATTATATATATGAGACTTTTCGTTCCATCTGTATTCCGCATTTATGTTATCTGTGTTATTTTTATATCTATTGTCCTAAACTATTATAGCCACTGTGTAGTAGCTTTGAGTTTGTATCGGTATGTCGAATTTCCTCCTGTAATAAAAATGCATGTTATTCTATCTGACATATCGGTGCTCGCACAAAGCAATTACATAGATGGTCGCTTCTCAATAGCCTTATTCTCCATGCTAGTTGACAACACTACATCGCAGTGTTCTTGGCTAGCGTGGGTATAGAGGTGGGGCGTCACATCACATATTTCATTATTTAAAATGATGTGGACTATCCATCAAACATCCTATTGTTTTCCTAGAATGACTACGAAACCTTCACTAATCATATAGAGACTATCCATCTCCGGCATGATGTGGACTATCCATCTCACATCCCAAGTTTTCCTTGGATAACTATGAAACTATCCATCTCACATCCCAAGTTTTCCTTGGATAACTATGAACCCATCACTTACCAATTTAATTCATGTTTAACCTACATGTTCAACCTATATCTATTGGTGTCACTAATTAGGTTGTAGAGCCCCAGAAACTTATAACACCTCAAACTAATATACATTGGTATCCCCAATGATCTATGTTGAACTCATTAAAAATATACATTAGTATCCCCAATGATTAGTGTCGAGTTTATTCTATCTTGGTTAACCCAATAAATAATGTCAACTTCATATACTTATAGCACATAGCAATGTAAAACATTGATATCCCCAACGATCAAAGTCGAAATCATACGACATATGGCTCGCTACCTTTAGTTTGGACAGTGAAGAATATTTTCGACGTTAATACCAATGTCGACCTCTATCTAAGATCGAAAATAAAAACTTAAATCCTTTTAAGTATAAAGTTTTATGTCAAAAATAAGGTTGTCGGAATACATATGATATAGGCTATCCACCTTTTTAAAAAACTTTAGATTTTTATAAATCATATGGCTAACTTCCAAAATCATAGGGTTATCGACCCTCTTGAACTTTAGCTATATCGCCTCTTTAAAACATAGTTTTATTTTACATAAAACTAAGCCTCGCCGACATTAAAAGGAAGAAATGCGGCATCGTTGCCAACACAATGCAATATGAAACCTTGCCTACATTGATGTATAGCGACATCAAAACTAGCGGCGTCATTATAAAACATTATACTTAGCATACTTCGGCTACTATGCCGCCAAATATATAAGGTCGAAGTCAAAACAGGCGGCACCAATGCCTTTATATAGTTGACACCGAAAAGAGTCAAACCGATGATGGGCATCGTTATTTAGAATAAGGGTGAAAACATGCAGCTTCAATGATTATGGCATTAAGCTTTAAACCTTTGAAGGAATCATGAGATGGCGATGCCGTTGATGATAGGTTGCCGACAAAGTCAAGTTCGACATTGTAGGAATCATTCCATAACTACCTAAGTAGTCATCATATGCTTCCTTCTATATTGACGCCGATCTTCTTAGCTGCTGCATTATCTTAGCTTCGGTGTGTATAGGAGCGGCATGGCATTATCGTAAATATTATGAAAACTGATATTTTACCAATAGAAGCAAATACTTTTCACCAAATCTTACTCTTTGTCAAATTCCTTGGACAATGAAATGCTTTACCCAATTTTTTTAGAAAAACTACAGCATTCAAATTTTAAAGTCCCAAAATCATTTGTCACCTTAATTAATAACCTTAAGTGATTATAAATTTAAATGCTTATCTAGCAAAATAAATTCATAATAATACGAAATCACTTGGGAAAAATCCCCAAAAATCCCAGAATTTCAAAAATATCATATTCTCTATAATATAAAAATTTCGAGGCAAAAAACTATATTTCATTATTTTAAATAATTAAAACTCGGATTAAACCCAGTTTCCACCTTAGGAAATTCATAAAATATTTACTTCAACTTGGAAAATTTTGAAATTAAAAAATCATCTCCAAATTAATGTTTTACATAACATACCAAAAAATCAAATTATTTGGAGATTAAAAACTTAGGTTTTGCCTTTAAACCCATTCAAATAATTTTACAAAAATTATATAAACCATTATTCTATCCGAACAATGATTATTCGACCATAACTTGGCAAATCAAATAAGATAAATTTAAGTACCATCCATAACCGAATTAAACAAAAGATAAAAGAGATGGTTTTAGCATTATTCACCTTAAATTTGATGTTGGAGTTGAGATTTGATGTTGCTCTGGTTTCCCTACGCTTTATGTTATCCGGGTTTTTAACCCAACAGGATCCAACAGAATACGGAACAATCCCATCACATCAGAATGGTTTAAAACTTAACCAGAAAGGCTAAGGCAAGGATTTGACGAGAGCCAAATCATATTACTAAAGCAATGACCAAGTTCAACTGAACCAAGAAGCTAGCGTCAGTTCAGTCCAGTCAGTAATCAAAGCACAATCAGCCAGCAGATCGTCATCAAGACAGAGTAACGTATAATGATACTACGCAAACAACAACAATAAAAGGCTATAGAAACATCTCTAATTCCAGACTCCAGAAAAATCATAAGTGCTTAGCTCATCAGCGACCTATGCCTCTGCTCAAACCATCAAACAACTAGATATGGAACACTATCAAAAAGAGGCAAGACTTGGTCCGCAAAACGAACCAAGTCTATGGGTCGCCAACGACCCATGGTTTTGGTTCGTTTTGCAAACCAAAGCCCCCTAGGTAGCCTGTAACCTACCTGCGAGCTGATGAAGACATGCCTGGTCTAGAAGCTCTCCGACCCCTATAAATACCATCCCACCTACAAAACAAAGAGGATCTTCTTCGGACTGGTTATTGAAACTCTGCGGGAAACATTCTTCACTCTCTTCCTCTATCACAACAATCTCCAAAGGAATTCACTGTGATTCTCCAGTGGATTCCAACATTTTGGGATTCAATCTATTGAAAGATAATCAGAGTCTTGTAATCAAACACATCTTGTAACAACAATCGGTCTATAAGAAAAATATAAAGTGGACATAGGCTTCATTAATAGCCGAACCACTATAAAAACTCTCCGTCTTCTTCCTTTTACTGTTCTTTTCTTATATCTGTGATCTGTGATATTGCTCTGTCAGAACAGGGCTGGTGCTTTCAAACTTAAACCAGGGTGTTGATCCATTTTTCGGGTCAACACTTTATCTTATGAATCTCCTTTGATTTTGTTCCCTTTTCCCCTAGGTTATGACCGGCCTCCTTATGTTCTTCTTTTGATTGTTTTTGTGCGAGAAAATGAGAATGATATGAGGGGGAATGGTTTAAGGATTAAAAGATTGATCTACCTATTTTTCCCCTCTTATATATTCTCTTATGTGTTAAGTTTTTCAAAACAATCTCATTACTTAATTTATTAAGGCATGACCTTGTTAATAACCAAACCTCATTCTGTTTAACCATTTACATTATTCTATTTAATCTATCTGATTAAATATCTTGAATAATTCTAAACTAAAATTAGGGGTGTTACAACAGGCTGTTATATCTGTCTAGGCTGATGATAGTACTTAGGATATTAACTCTGGAGTGCTGTGTATCGTAGAGTAACTCCTTGTAATGTTTGTTGATATTATATGCTATCATTCTATTATGAAATTCTGATGTCTTATTCTTTTCTTTCTTTTTCTTTATCTTTCTATCTTTTCTTTTTGCCCTAACAATCTATCTTTTAGGCACTTGGGTGTTCAACACATGAATATTGTGGATGTATTAGTGTCAACATGTGTGGGTCGGAAAGGCGGGTCGTTATAGCATGATATTAGAGTTGAAGGTTAAGCGAGAACCTTGTCTTTGGTTTGGTTATAACTCATTAATGATAGGGTAAGTGATGCCCTAGAATGATTTGAGTGCATTTTTGGATATAAAGGATGTATGATCCGAAGATCATATAGCCATAATACATACATACATGCATATATATATATATAGTAAAATTAATAAAAGTACAGGAGTCCCAGGTAGAAAGCCCACAACAAAAAATAAAAATTGCCAACCTGCCTGATCGGTAACAGGATGATAGCAAATAAGTACAGATGAATCAACCAGGCAAAACACAAATAGCATAACAAATATACATTAGAATAAGTAATGGTAATGAAGGATATAAGTAGAGAGAAGTCCATCTAGGCCCAGCACATTTTTGGAACCAACCAATAAGCTCAAGGCAATATCCAGGGGTACGAGGGGAGAATATGATTTTCGATCCCGATTCGAAGCTGCCAAAATCGCCTCATTATTAGCCCCAAATTCACCATCACTGCAAAGGAAAAGCTCATCATCTATAAGCCTATAAAATTATTCACACTCATCTTTTTCATCATTTGATATACATTTGGAGAATACCCGCCATCTCGAATGGTAGCACAAACCACTTTCCCTATGAGATCGGGTTTCACTATTATTGCAACAGACCAACTGCGTGTCCTCAGCCAGCTTATCAATAATTTCCTTAGCTATGCACTCAGCACTAGAGGGGCCAGATTGAAGAGCATCTAAAAATCACAGCTTTAGGCTAGTGATAGGCGAAAAAAGGGGTGACACCTAGTTAAAGATTGAATCTGAATTCTGGACAGGCAAAACCCTAAGATTGGGGGCAGGAGAAGATGGGGATGACCCAGAGAGGGGGGAAGGAGAGTTTCCATAAGGGTTATGGATGATTGGAGGGAAGAGGATCCGGAGGGATGGATAGAGGGACAAAGGCACAGGCCAAACTAAAATGCTCAGAATAGGTGATGTTGGGAATTTTGACCGACCAGCGCCTAGATAGAGGTTTAAGAAGGGGATTCTTACGGTGGAAGGCTAATAGGATCTACGTCGAAGTATGTATAGGAAGAGGATAGATGCCCAAAAGAGTGACAAAAATGACAAATAGGTGGCTTCCACAGATACAAAACATTGATGTAGACCACCTTATCCTCAATAAGGGAGATGGAAATACGAGTAGGTAACTACCTAGAAGGAGAAATCTCGATAAGGGCTTTGGAAAAATGGAGGAATTGTCTACGCTCGGTGGAAATGTTAAAACAAATCAGCTAACCAATATGGTTGGCTATCCAACTGATCCCTTCGAGCGATTGAAAGATTGAAGGAATATTTGAGATATGCGCCCAGATGGGAATAGATAAAACTTTCTCACGAGCCAGGACAACAGATGAGCTTCATTAGGTAATTAAAAACACCCTACCTTCAATAATAATAAGGTCTGATTCCAAAATGCAAGCTTCTCTTGAGGGCAAGAGAATTTAAAAAAGTACATAGTTATCTTGCCTAACATTCAAAGAACCACTCAACCTCCACAAGCCAAGAATATGCTTTTTCATAATAGAGTGGTGAAGGGCCTCATCCAAAAAAAACCAACTAATAATTATTTGTTATATATATGAGAGCATATATGTATTTGTTATACACACACACATAATGTGTGTGTATGTAATTTATATAAGTATGATTTGTAAATATAGTCTAATTAATGTAAGGATTAATGATGTTCATTTATTATCCCTCATTGATTAGCTTAGTCTTGCTCAACCAGTTTACGAGCATTTTTATCATTTGTAGATTGATTAGTCATGCTTGGCTAGTTTATGAGAAATTATTATCGTCTATTGATTGTTGATTTATGCTCAACCTGTTTATGAGCAATTTACCTTTTTACTGCATAAGTTGGGTAGACAGTATTTGTGGGTGCATTGAAACGAATACCTTATGAATTGAGTTTCACAGTTTGACTATAAGGCGTTTGGTGATAATGTTAGGTTAGAAGTTAATTTTAATAATAACATGTTTCTTATAACCTTAAAAAAAGATAAGTTATGGTGATATTTGTGGATGCGGCAAAGGATTCTAATGAACCAAATAAAGGAGCTAAGTGGTCCTCATTATTCACTTCATTGCGAAGAAACGCGGGTGCATTTGTGCCACGATCATTTGATATAGTCAATATTGATGGGGTCATGATTCCTCCTATGGAAGTTATACAAGTGGGTGTAGATTATTGGTCGGAGTATCTTGTTGGTTTCTTTCTTGATTCTAACCTGCCTTATTCCGTAGTTAAAGATCACTGCTTCAGAGCGTGGCAACCGAAGGGTAGTCACCTTGTCTACATGGACAACTCCATGTTTTTCTTCAAATTCTCTAGGCTTGATGAGCGTCTCTATATCCTTAGTAAGGAACCCATTTTTATCAGAGGCATGCCTTTTATTGTCACTACTTGGAGCCCGTCTGTTGACTGTGCCAGAGAGCAGGTATTATCTATTCCGGTTTGGACCTATTTTTCCCATATACCCTCTGTTTTGCAACCTATGCTAGGTTTAAACTGGCTAGCTAGTTCTGTCGGAAAAGTGAAATGTTTCGATGCTAACACAGTTGCTAGGGAAAAATTAGTTTATGCTAAAGCTTTGATTGAAATATTTCCGGATAAGCCTTTGCCAAATTCAATCAAAGTGAGAGTATCTGAGGATCATGTAGCAGAGATTGTTGTTAGGTATGGTTGGAAACCGGACATATGTACGTTCTGTCAGTCATTTGGACATCTCTCATCAACTTGTACTACTTCACCTACTGCAAGTCCTCTCTCTTTTCGTCCCCCTCTTCCTAGGCCTCTGGTCATGAAGTGGATCTCGAAAGAGCGCATTGTTCCTCCTTCGATGCCTTCTCCCCATATAAATCCTACTGTCCCACCTATTGAGCCTTCAGTGTCTCCTTCCGATCATGATGTTGTAGTTTTCCCTTCCACTGTTGTACCTGATATTCCTCCTGTAGAATCTGTTGTATGGGATTCCTTTGAGAAAGCTTGGATTCATGTTAAGTCTGAGATGAGATATGACCCTGCTAGACTGATTTCCACATGTTTGTTAGTGATGATGATGGTGAGTCCAGACGTCTCCATTATTCAGTTGATGGTGATGGCCTTATTCTATCTTTGAAAGGTGCCCGAGGTGAAAGGATTAAAGCTCTTCTTCTTGATGATAGTTGGGATAGGAAATTTATCTATTGTAGGGAATACCATGGGTTTGTTATGGATATTGCGTCTTTTTTTCTGGATTACTTACATGTGTTAGGTCCTGATGGAAGTGATTCTTCCTCCTCCTAGGAGGAGGAGCCAATGGTTCCTTAGGTCTTTTGTATAGTTGCAAAGGCGTTTTTTGCTTCTCACATGTATTATAGCTTTAGGGGTATGGCCACTATAAAACCATATTCGGTTGTTCTGTGCATGTGAAGAACGCCTTTTCCTTATTTATATACAATGGCATGGCCCACTATAAAGCCAGCTGGCTTTGCCAAAAAAAAAAGATAAGTTATTTTAGGAATAAATACTTGTGAAACTATTATATATGAGAAAGTGATTTTATATAAGTATGGTTTATAAAATATGGTTTATAAATGAAGAGGATTTAAACTAATATTTTGAGAACTTAAATCCCAATGTCTTTGAAAATGGTTTTCAAGAATTTGGAGAAAATAATAATAGTAGTATTTGTAAATACTAATACTGTGAAAAGGGTTTTAAAATTTGTTCAAAATCGAGGTTAGCTTCGAAATCAGTAAGTCAATTAGGGAACAAAGTATTTTTATGTTAGGCAAGAGATGCGTTTGGGTGGTAAGCACTTCTCGTGTGTATTACCCTTCATAGAAAGGGGAAATAGTATACGATTTGGTAGGTCATTTTGGTGTTACTCGATCTATTCGCATGTTTTCTATGGATTTTAAAGTAAACATTTGAGAAATTGATTTATAAATTGAGATCATAATACTTAGTAATATTTTACTATGTATTTGATGTTGTTTTGATAATGATTTTACTTTAATCCCAAAAGCATTATTTGATATACAAAAGGTATATGTATATATTATTCTTTTAAATGATTTGGAATAAAACTCGATATTTAGTTCTAATGCTTTATATATAGAAAAGGTTTATATGTGTACTATGTTGGAAGCCTGACTTGTAGTGGCATTACCCAAATTATTATGAAACATTTTCTTGTTTTCCCTTTTAGTACAGGGGCATCTAGTAAATAAGTGAAACTTTGATAAGTTATTTTATTGACGCATGTATCTGATACAATTAAGATAGTGTGGTATGTTCATCATTTTATGATGTGTTTGTTTGGTAGTTTTCATTTGCTAGAACGAAACAGATTTTTCAGTGATTTTCAAACAATGTATATATCCACAAATTAGCGTGAAGTTGAGAAAATGGCGAGGCATTTTTGATATAAAATTCTAGATAGTCCACATTGTAGCCAACTCGCGAGATGAATCGCTAAAAATATTATGGCACGACAATATTATACATTTTGTTATAAGTTAAGTTTGGGAATTTTGTATTTAATAGTGCACTTATTAAAGTTAATTTCATAAGCATTTTCTAATGATATATCTATAGATATAATAAATTGTTTGAATTAAGGAAAAGAAACAAAAATGAATCTTTTAATAGAAAGTAGGAAAAAAATATACATAAATATATAAATATATATGTATAGGAGAAATTTTTTTGAAGAATATTCGAAAAAAAGAGTAAATATATAGGAAAATATAACTATTTATGGAAAAATATATATATACAAGTATATGGAAAGAGAAGATTGGTTTTGACTTTATAAGTTAGGTTCCTAAAGTGAATTTGAATTTCTTTAACTCTTAGTTTTCGAAAATAAGGTTTCAAATATATATAGTACGGTTTATTTTTTTAATTGATATATTATACTCATATGCGATTTTATGAAGTAGTGTCTTGGATTATATATGAGTTATAAATGGATTTCAAAATTTGAAATGGATGGTTTGGAAAAAAAATTAAAAAAATTGATCATTTATGCATTTATAATTCCTCTAAGTTTTATATGATTTTTGCATGACATGTTTTTGTTCCAAGTGTGATATAATTTTGTATAAAAATTTGAATATTTCATTAACAATGGATTATCTTCATAAATTGCTAACTTCCATTGATTATCACACTATACACAATTTTTGCAAGGCCATATAACTGGAAGGCAGAAGCTTTGAAATAATCCTTTTTATTAATAATGAACTTGGTAGAAAAAAATTCAACTCCTATCATCCAGAAAAAACATCGCTAAAGCCATCAACAAACGAAAGAATCTTCATACCTTGGCTTTGCTTAAAAGATTAATATTGCCAAATTAAATCCAACAATCACTTTGTTTACCAAGAACTTGAGAGAGGTTTGGTACTGGATGGTACAGAATGATGACTAACTAGGCTATTTGAAAAATATTAAATAGGTAAAGCATAAAAAATGATATGTTTAATAATTGAAATATAGGCAGACATATAAATTAATGGGTTTGAGGACAAAAACAGAAACCACCAAGTATAGAAATATGCATAATGTGATGAGTAGTGTAATAACCCGCACCTTAGTGGGTCTAAATTTCAACAAAAATCGAAACCTAAGTCCATCAGAGCACAGATCGTTGGATTTGGTACCTGCAAGTAAGCATGAATATCATCAGAGATTGATAGAAATCTAAACTCACGGCGGAAACAATAATAGGATAAGAATACGTACTATGACTAAAACCTTGGTACTAATGGTATTCATTGGATAGCAGATTGTCACATCAGCATCGAGCATGAGAGAAAGAAGACTTCACTAACAACAAAACACATCCAACTCTAGTGTCTGTTCTCATAAATTCTATCATGTGGGTTATAATGAGGAGGGAGGGTCAGATCGTTCTGGTGACTGGAAAAATATAAAAATTGTCCATAATATAAGTTTATACCGAATGGTTTTCATTTAATAGTTATGTCCATCAAGGTTAGTAGTTCTAGTCTAACCTTACAATGCACACACGATTACTTACCTACCCCTTCCCAAGGTACAAAATACTGATGAAGCCTTATTAACCACCCAATACTTCTAAACCCATTTGCCACTTAATACTTCTAAATATGAAGCGGGCTTCTATAATACTTTTAAAAGAGAAATAGGCATATACTACCATTTAAGACCTTAATCAAGGTAGACCCCGTCATTTAAGACATATTCTCAAGGTGGTTTCCTAACAATGTTGTCAATGGTCGGTGGGTCCTAGCTACAAAGACCTCTAACCACTATTTAAGGCTTTCGATATTTAATGTCCAACTAAAACTGCATCTATCGTCGATAAAATTGTGGCCATGTAATAAATAGTGCCCAAGCAACTTAATACCTTTTATTGGAAAATAGGCAGACTCTGGTCATTTGAGACCTTAATTAAGGCAGAACCCATCATTTAAGACGTATTTCCAAGGTGTGCTCCCCAATGGTACTATTGTTATTACGGCCTTAGCAATGTGAGAGACTGTACCCATAAATCCCTGTTAAATGCTCACAAATTTCAATTCGTCCATAAAATCATAACAAACATTTCCTAAGACATTCATGTATGATTATTAATTTCAAATTAGTAACCTTTTATATCTATTCCATTTTTATCAGTTCCATTAATCCATTTATCCTATCATATTATTGTAACTTCCATATGTATTACCATTTATTCCACATTTATTGGAGTTACAATCTTTTAAATTCCTTTCCCATTAGTTAATTATCCTAAATGCGAATATTCATTCAAGCGTCGTTATTAGCTTTTTATTTAATTATTATGTAACAACCTGCCTTTTTGGACGGTTTAAATCGACACACATGCCAACTCAAACCATTCAAAGAGGTAGATTGTTATGGGGTAAATAAGAAAACAAGGAAAGAAATAAAACAAACACTGAATCTCACAGCGGAATGACAAAATATAATAACCAAATAAACAGTTCATGAAGCTGCTTTACAAATAATATTTGACTACACTTTTAAAATATAGATCAGAGTTACATACAACAGGAACAAATAATAAATAAATGTAGTGGAATAACATGATGCAGTGGTATGAACATAATAAATAGCAATAATACTAAATCATCGTCTTCGTCCTCCAGAAAGTAGTCTTCAACACACTAAAAAAGCTCAGGCTGACCCGAGCAAATTGAAAAGACAAAACACTCGAGTCAGAACTAAAAGATCTTATGTAAGTTAAATCAACAGTAAATAAATATGAGTGTAATGACATCGGAGATGTTTACGAGGTTTGACATCTCCTATCCAGTGTCTAACGTGAGTGCAGTAACTTAAGAGATGTTCGGGATTACCATCTCCTAAGGATTCGTTAAACTATCTACTATGTAGTACAATACGCTATTATAATAGTGTCTACAGTAAAGTAAAGTATTAAAATAGCATTAAGGCGTTACCCATATCCCCCTTAACACATTTTGTATATTCCCATAGTCTATACAGTACCATACGCTCCACCAGACCGGTGGTTTACCCAAAGGGCACTCCATAGGTATGGTACAAAACAAACTCGTAGAAGGTGCGATAGGGCATGTGAACACGGCACTGGAGGCAATACCAGGGTAGGATTCTACCAATTGCGGATCCGGACTGGTGGTAACGCATATCAGCTACTACCGTCCACCTCGGAACACACTCTCATAATCAAAATCAAGGGGTGGCCACCAAATCATCACAAAGTCATAATATGGTGTCGAAGAAATGTGTCCAATCGGAGGAATGACCTCACTTGGCCCGGCATGGCTCCTGTTTTAGTCACATCTAAGCTGACTCTCGGGAGTCAGGGTCGCGTAAATACCTCATACATAATCGTTCGCCAAACCATCCTACTTCATTTCTGGAATCTCCACCACGTACACAGTTGTTAAAGTGGTTTTCAGTATTGGCAGAGAGTATGACAATATCTGATCTCGGTCTTTTTAACAACCAAACACTTATTACACATCAGATGGTTCTTTTACATTTCCAAAAATCATTTCATATTGATATCAAAATATCATATTTAATTCAAACCATATCACTTTCGAAATTATATTCACAATTAGGTTAAATTCCATTTCAAAATCATCATATTTACTCAAAATATGTTATTTAAATCCCAACTTAGGTTATTACATCATTTAATCATATTTTCTTTTAAATCAAGGATTTAAATATAACCACTTCCACTTTACAATTTACAATTTAGAAAATAGTATAAATAGTTACAAATAGTTTAGTATAGTTTAAAAATATAATTTAATTGGTTTGAAATGCTTTAAAATAATTTAAAAGTGGATTAAAATAGTTTAAATAGATTTAAATTAGTTTTAGTAGAATCAAAATAGATTAATAGATTAAAAATAGATTAAATAGATTTAAAATAGATTAAATAGATTTAAAATAGATTTAATAAGTTTAAAATAGATTAAATAGATTTAATTAGTTTTAAAATAGGATAAAATAGATTAAATTGGATTAAATAGATTAAATTGATTAAAATAAATTAAAATAGTTTAAATTGATTAAATGATTTAAAATATTTTAAAATAGATAAACTTAGTTTAATAGTTTGGAAACCTTACTAATTAGAATGTAAAATAACGTTTTTAACAGTTTATAATAAATTTGAAATTAACATCAAATTTTACTATTTCTCCCATTTCAACAAATCTGGGCCCATATCCAGATTCCAAGTCAAAACCCAATTTCCCAATCTTGAAATATCAATTTAAGCTACTCCATTTTCAATAGATTTCAAAGTTACAATTTCAAATGTCTTCAATAACTCAATTTCGATAAATTTCGTTTATACTTCAAATTCAACTTTAGAATTTCAATTTAATCCTCTAAGCAATTTACTTAACTCAATTCCAAAATCTCAAATTTAATCTTTTAAACAATTCAGTTTATATAAATCAAATTCTATTTCAAAATATCATTTAGCTGAATTCAAAATTTAAAGATTTAAAATCATTTAATTTAACCAATCCGGTGTCCGTATATAATTTTCTACCCTATAGTCAAGTGATACGGATATTTATCATTTCAATCCGCAAATATTTAAATTTACGGGTATTTATCATTTCAACCCGCAATCCCAAATTTATTTCAATGAAAATCGCTTGGGTTTATCATTTCAACCCATAACGATTTTCCCCTATTCTAACATCCAGTCATCCAATATCAAAAAATCAAACATACATCACAATCATCATCCAAATCAACCAATAAACACTAATAGATAACTAATTATCATTAGCAGGTATTCAATTGACAATTAAATTCAATAATAAATTAAATGATGATTAAATGCAATAAACGTCGTATTTAACTAGAATGACAATTTAAACATACCAAACATCAATCAATTAATTTCTAATCGCATCTTAAATTTAATTTAACTAACATAAGAAAATTTAGTAATCATGAGTGGGTTAAAACACTCACCTTTGATTTCAAATCGATTTGAATCCAAAATAAGGCCCAAATTTGAATAGTCTCAGAATTCGTCCAAACTAGTGCCAAAATGTCCAGAATTTCAATACGATCGCAGTGGAGAAAACCGCGCGTGAATCCGAGCATGTATGTAAATGTTATGATGATTAGAACGATTTAAAATTAAATTTAAATTAAACAAACAAAACAAAAAAAACGTTACCATACTCAGCCATGTGTATGAAACCCTGGTAGCTTGCCTGAAACCCTCGAACACGAACCAAAAATGGCCGCCGCGCTTCTCTTGAAAAATGCTGTAGCTACGATCAACCTGGTCGTGATCAAAGACCATAGCCGTGACGTTCAGGCTCAAGCGCGCCTGCCTATGGTTGCGCGGTCATCTCTAGGCCACCCACGGTGGTGCTCCGCCGCCGTGATAGATCACCTAATTGTCATGAATCCAAGCACATCCAGCACCATGTAGCCGCATGGATCGAAACTGCTCGTCACCCTCTACGTGCCCATATACCCTGATCGTCCCATTGACGAAGATCCGCCGTTAAACGAGGCTATGGCCTATGGATGGCCGAGAACAAATCGCTGATTTCTGGACAAACGGTGATTCAAATCGAGAAACAAATTGCACCAGTGAATTACGCTCGTTGAGAGCTTCGAAACGGTATATAATATGATATGATTTGGATGAGTTTGATTTTGAAATTGAATTTGAAATTGGAATTGGGTTTGGAATTGAAATTTGTTTCTGCCATTGAAGAAAGAAGCAGACAAAAGTTGATGTACATATAGGAATAAGAAATAGAAAGATTGCTGGGTTAGAACAGAACAATTTATATGAACAAGGCCCGATAAGAAAATAAACACAATTGAATTGGTACGAATGACAATTGCGACCCAAAAAGCCCGTTATGCCTCTGAAACGAAAGTGGGTCATCCCATATATCAAAATAGATGTTTTCGATAGTTTTAAACTCAATGGAACAGGTTTCAAGTCCTAATTCCATCGTATGAAGAAGTTAGCTTTAAAATCGGCTTATTTCAAATTGATTTCAATAAATTGATTTTTACGCGTTTCGAGCCCGTACGATCAAACGACAAGTCCGATCGCTACGAAACTTGAAATCCCACAATAATTCACCGTTACGGATCCGATGAAACTAGTTTCGTCGAAATCCGAGACGATGGCCAAAATGGCTATTTTCACGTTAATTAAATAAATTATTATTAAATTAATTAAATCACTTTTTAATTTCAAATTTAATAACTAACAATTTTCATCATTTTTTATACTTGGACATTTACAATAATTTAAAACAAATTTACATATCAATTCAGTGTTAATTATTACACCAGTTACAATGTTCATTTCAACTAAAATTAAATCCAATTAATATTTAATTCCAATAAATTGATTTAATTTGATTTCAATTTTTTTATTCAACCAATTATTACTCTATAGACATAGTTAACATATGTTTATATCTTATTGCATTAATATTCTACAACTATCACCTTTTACCATATTGATTGCAACATTTCAATTATATTGAATTTTTGTCGATTTTCACATTAATTATAATTTGAAATCCCAATTAATTAATTTACCTTGGTTTCACTCTTTTATTAAATCAATTATCGCCTTATGAATACAATTGACATTTTTGTATATTTTATTTCATTCACTTTTTACAGTTATCGTCTGAACTCATATTAAAGTAACATTAAATTACATTTAATTGCAATTGATTTTAAATTTACTTCAACAGATTAAATAAATTGGTAACAAATGACAATCTTTATCTTTTCTTAATTTAATAACATTTGTAAGTTTGTTATCTACACACAAATGTCATAACTACTACCACAGCACTACTTTTATCAATTACAATTAATTACATCCTATTTCATTAATTTGTACACATTTAAATTATCAATTACTCCTTTAATCCAATTATCAATTAATACACATATTATTACAATTAATTTACAATCTATAACCAATTATAACTTTTAAATCATTTTAATTAATTAGAATTTCATTTAAAGCAGCTATCAATTACCTTAAATTAATACTATTACATTTCATTCCAGTTATATTCTTATTATTAAATCACAAATTTTTATTTCTTCCAACATTAAATCACAAAACCTTATAAAATAACTATTTTTAATTATCCAAAAATTACGGGTCGTTACATATTATAAGCGTAGTAAATTACGTATAAATATTTACTTTTATCAAATATGTTCTAGTTATATATCTTCACTAGAATATTATTTTCCATGTTAAATTATTGGAATTAACTAGAACCATTAGATCGAAATATATTAAATACGGGCCGTTGTGGCCTAGGTTTATTGCGCTCGTGGTTACACAACCGGTCGACTGCCTTGTATGCACTGGTCTACCATTACATGTCGACCAGTCATAGAGAACGGTCGGCCTGTTGGCACGGATGAATAATTATAAACGTTAATTTTTATTATTTATTTAGTTTCATTCCGAATTCATTTTTCATAGGTAACTTCTTCGTTTGGACTCCGATCACAAAACTCCAAAAATGAAAGTTGCTTAGAATTTTGCCACGAATGCAATGGTGCAAGTTTCTTGGTCAAATTCCATCATTTTCACAAATTCCATTTTCGGAGCCTAATTAATTAACTAGCTAACTAATTAAATAACTAACGCCAAATTACGGGGTGTTACATTCTTTCCCTCTTAAAACAAATTTCATCCTCGAAATTTCACCAATGACAAAGTCAAGGTTTTGGCTTCTAATTATCCTAAACTACACAACCAACGAGTGTACAACAAATTTTGCAGCCAAACGTGCATAAGTGAATAGTATATTACGGTATCACCACATAGAAAATATGTATGCAGAATGATTCTAAATCGGATCCTCCTATATGAATGCATTTCTTTTGAAAATATTTTTGAAAACATGACGTAAACAATGTACATATATACCGGCAATTCTATATGTATGCAGCTTTTTGAAAAATCTTTTCAACCAAAACCTCCATACTCCAACAAATAGAAGTATGAAGCAACCAATTTTGCATCCACTTCCTACCATCTAATAAACTTTACTCTAACGCATCAAAAAATTACTTCCTAAACTTTACTCCTATGCCCGAAAAGGGAATTTAGGTGGAGAATTTAACATTCTAACCACAATATAACCTTCTTATTCTCGTAGTACAATGAAAATTTCTTCGCTGTCCCGGATTTACTCTAAATTTTTCACGCACAAAACACATAAGGAGGCTTGTTTCAAGCTCTAAAACGGAATTAAGTCTAAAAATAGACTTGTGCGCGTCGTCGACAAGGTATGGAAATAGAAATTCCAAGGCTAAAATAGCTTTTCCCTTGTTATCGCTTGCATTTATCGCATCGCCGACCCTAATCCAATGCTGCAAATTCTAACTCTATTTGCCTTCCCTACGCTTAACATGTGGCCTTTAAAATCAAAGATTTCACAAAAATATTTCTCACTTTTAAAATTTGTACGTCATTTGGAAAATAAAGTTCTAAAATATTTAGATGCACATTTTCTCTTGAAATAAAATTTTAAACAAAAACTCTAAAATAATTTAAGAGTCAAAATAAGTAAAACATAAAACTTTTTTTTCAAAAGGGAACTTTTCAAATTAAGGGGAAATTTTTCAAAATATTTTCCTTCTCAAAATTTTTGGTTAATCAAGCTACAATTTCAGCGTAGTCGAAAGTCGGTTGTGCGCTAAATGCATAAACCAAAGTTTAAAATTCTACAACTAACATTTACCCCAAAACTTGACATCTTATTTAAATATATCAACACGTCTATTATTAAAAATTTTAACTTTTAAGGAACATGAGCAATGACCCGCGATAAACTTTAACATGTTCTTCGCTAAAATTTTCAACTATTCTAAACTTCCACTCTTATATTGCATTTATTGTTAGCTAAGTGTTTTTATGAGATTCCCATATTTATATAGCTTCTCTACTATGCATATATAGGAGTGATCTGCATATTCAGAAATAATAATACAGAAAATAAATAGAAACTCATAATATCGTGTATGCCTTTTATAAGAGACAACTAACAATTTTACAACCCAACAACCTAAAAGAAAAGAACAAATGCTGGAAATAAAAAGATATAATAATCCAAAATAAAACACCACCTACGAACTGTGAGAAGGTCTTGCTTCACGGTTGGAGCTTGAGCCATTGCCATGACCGCGTAATGGTCGTAGCATGGCGGCTATGCACATAATCTCATTCCCCTAACACTACTGTTCCGCCCTAATCTCTCGAAGCTCTACCTAAACCTAATGGATAGCAACAAGCTCAGGACTCAAGTACCCCTCGGCACCTTGCGCTATCCCCTAGTGCTGGTGTTGCTGCTCTTGTGCTGGTACAGATGATGCGGTAGACAGTAAAGGAATATTCATCTCTTAATAATGGTCCGGTCGATGGCGGGTGGGGCCTTCCTCACTACTGGCTCTTTGCTCAAAAATACCTCATAATGCCTAAACACTCGAGTGAGCAAGTGGCAAAATGGAAAGTGAGTCCTCGGGGTAACAATTCCCTAATCGACCATATGGAGCATCAAAACACGAGCCCAATTGATGGCTGTACCACCAATTATAGCATAGGCGGCTCTCCGCATTTAGGTATAGATCTGGTCGAGGCTTCCCGTCTTCAGAATGATGTTGTGTTGAATGATGTGCATGACGAGACGGGCAACTAGTCATAAATTGTCGGTCCTCCAATTATCGACATTTCCAAAACATATTCACTAAAGAATCTCATGATCCGTCATCTCTATGTCATCCAAATCTGCACCTATTGTAGATATCTCCAAAATCCTAGCGAGACCATCATTTGTCATCTCAATTCGAGCTCCCTTCACCTCGTACTCAATATAGCTGCTGCCATCATCAAAATTCTACGCCATCTCTGCATCGAAAAGATGGATGCAGCACGGGTAATATTCTCGCTCATAAGTCTTGAAGCGAAGGATTGATGCAAATTCTGCTGTGACAAAAAGCTCTTTAAGCCCAAGAGTGGTGAAATATCTGAATTTCACCGGTCGTCCGTGGAGAAAATCAAAGTCCACCATTCCGAGATAAGCGACGATCTTCCGCTCGCTCCGGTTAAGCAAAGTGTCTTCTTACAGAGTGAGGCTGGGATGACGTGAGGAAGAGCCGACGGTGAGTGGTGGTGACATGGGCTGAGAGGCGGTTGAAAAAAGGTTGAAAAGGGTTTAGATCCGGAGTGGTGGTGGGGTAAGATCTGACGTGCAAGAATTTTGGCATCGCTTCGTGGAGGAATAGAGGAGAAAGGCTTTGATTAAGTGGAGGAAGGGGGAGGTGGAAATGGGGTTCGGTTGAAAATGGAGAGGAGGAAGGGAGTGAGGGGGTGCGACAACTGATTGTTTGGACGCGACATATAGTCGTGTTCCAGGTTCGGGTTCTGCCCGAATCCACCTAGCAGTCGGCCGCTTGCGGTCGACTGCTAACCCAGATTTGGGCATGGCCTGAACCTGGACCCAATAGGGCCGGTTAAATTAATTAATATTCTAATTACCGATCCAAACACCATCTTCAACTTAACCCATCCAGAAAAATTCTACCTTTCACACAACGATATCCACCTTACCGTGTAGACCCTTCCTTAGCAAGATAGCGATAGCCTCTACAAAACCGTTGCAACCAACAACACTTTCAAAAACCCAAAAATATTACAGGTGCTATTTCCTGCCTACTTCACACGGAAATATTCTTTCAATAGCCGGTGGGTACAATAACACTTCAAACTACATACCCCAATAAAATTGAATGTTATTCCTATTTTGTTTGTACCTTAAAGAGAGAAATATAAAAACCTCGATTTTACAAACAGAAAAATCACCGAGCTAAATATATGCTCCTTTATACTTGTTTCTAAATAATAGAAACTATTTCATACCAAAACTTCCCTTAAACGTCAAACTTATATATATATATATATATATTTCAGGGTTTCCAAAAACCTTTATAAAACACAAATTCCTCAAATTGAAAAACTATTTTCTTGCCAAAACTCAATATCAAGCCATCACTAATATATATACATATTTAGGGTTTAAAGAATTGATCTTTTATATACTAAGAATTTCTTAACACGACCAACTTAGCGATATACGTGTTTCTTTGAAAATTAAAATTTCAAAACTTTTTCAAAACAAAATTTTCAAAATAAATCCTTGGAAAAAAAATCCTTTGAAAACCCTTTTTCTAAAATCTAAGGCATTCCCAAAACATACTTATAAAAATTCTCTCACAGGTTTTAGACTAAGGAATTGACATTAATTCTTCAAATAAAAATCCGGTTTGACATCCAAGAGGTGATCAATGAATGCACCCAAGCACAAACTTGCTTCTAGACTATTGCGACATACAGACTCTAATTTCTCGTCAATTTGGAATAAATGTTTGTCTTTATC
Organism: Allium fistulosum; assembly: GCA_030737815.1. Lineage (NCBI taxonomy): Eukaryota > Viridiplantae > Streptophyta > Magnoliopsida > Asparagales > Amaryllidaceae > Allium > Allium fistulosum. Next base: position 298,515,219 of record CM060903.1, read on the forward strand.
TGGAACTCAAAATCCAAAATCACAAGGTAACTAGAAACTCAACCGTCAAGTCGAACACCTCCAGTCTCCGAGATTCAGCCATATGTCGTACTCATGCTCTTCATCAACAACGCTTTACGCATCGCCAACATTCCATGGGGTACTTCGAAGTCGGCGTGAAAATCTTAGTTCTAAGATATTTTCAACCCATAGTTGCTTTGTACATTCCTTCGAAGTGGAATTGCAACTACCTCTATAGTCGGAGCTCTTAGAATGTAGCGTAAGAATATAATATTACTAGATAGGAAAGTACGAATACGTTCTCTCAATTTCTCCTAATTCCTCTGATCTACTAACCTACGCTCTGATATCGAATGTAACAACCCTCACCATAATGGGCCTAAATTTCGACAAAAACTGAAACCCAAGTCCATCAGAGCACAAATCGTTAGATTTGGTATCCGCAAGTAAGCATGAGCATTATCAGAGATTGATAGAAATCTAAACTCACAGTGTAAACAATAATACAGTAAGAATACTGACTATGACTACTACCTTGGAATTAATGGTATTCCTTGGATAACAGCTTGTCAATCAGCATCGAGCATAAGAGAAAAAAGACTTCTCTAACAACAAAGCACATTCAGCTCTAGTGATCTGTTCCCCTAAATTCTATCATATTGGTTGTAATGAGGAGGGGGTCAGAACAACATTCTGGTGACTGGAAAAATATATAAACTGTTCATGACATAAATTTATACTAATTGGTTTTCATTTAATAGTTATCTCCATCAAGGTTAGCAGTTCTAATCTAACCTTGCATTGCACAAACAATTACTTACCTACCCCTTCCCAAGGTACAAAATACTAATGAAGCCTTATTAACCACCCAATACTTCCAAACCCATTTGCCACTTAATACTTCTAAATATGAAGCGGGATCCTATAATACTTTTAAAAGAGAAATAGGCAGACTCTGACATTTAAGACCTTAATCAAGGTAGACCCCGTCATTTAAGACCTATTCTCAAGGTGGTTTCCTAACAATGTTGTCAATGGTCAGTGGGTCCTAGCTACAAAGACCTCTAACAACTATTCAAGGCTTCCGACATTATGTCCAACTATTACCGCATCTATCGCAAATAAAATTGTATCAATGTAATAACCGGTACCCAAGCCACTTAATACCTTTTATTGGAAAATAGGCAGACTCTGGTCATTTAAGACCTTAATTAAGGCAGACCCCGTCATTTAAGACCTATTTCCAAGGCGTGCTCCCCAGTGGTACTATCGTTATTACAGCCTTAGCAATGTGAGAGACTATACCCATAAATCCCTGTTTAATGCTCATAAATGTCAATTTGTCCATAAAATCATAACGGACATTTCCTGAAACATTTATGTATGATTACCAATTTCAAATTAGTAACCTTTTATATCTATTCCATTTTTATCAGTCCCATTAATTCATTTACCCTATCAAATTATTGTAACTCCTATATTTATTACCATTTATTCCTTATTTATTGGAGTTACAACCTTTTAAATTCCTTTCTCATTAGTTAATTATCCTAAACACGAATATTCATGCAAACGTTGTTATTAGCTTTTTATTTAATTATTATAAGCATAGTAAATTAGTACAAATATTTACTTTTATCAAATATGTTTTAGTTATATATCTTCGTAGAATATTCTTTCCCTTGTTAAATTATTGGAAGCATATCTTAAAAAATTATCCGCTATAATTTCCATAAATTTGCTTAAAACAAAAGATTTAACTTTAAAAGATTACATTGTTTGAAATTATAAGGAATAATCATTTCTTTTTATTACTAAAATAGACAGTGTAAACTACAATGAATTCATACTTTACACGTCTCTTTCTCTTTCTATTTGCATCTATTCCTTGTTAGATCAAACGTTGTATTTTTCTAAAAGGGAAATAAATCAAGCTAATTTACAAATATCAAACAAAACTAAATTCCAACAATTCCAAACATAGAAAAGTTTACATTCCAACAAGATTAGGGTAATAATCCAAATTTATAACATTATTACACAACCTATTTCAGATCTGCAATAAATTTCATTCAAATCAATGTTTTTAAATTCATACTTTTGGGACTGATTTCCAAATCAAGTTGTGAACAATTCTAAATCAATTCATAAACAAAAATATGTAGGAGATATTTACTGTACTCAGATCATATTTAATTTATCGCCTACAACTCACATACAATTATCCAATTAGGCATAAAAATCAAATAAACACCAATGGGATAATTTCCATATTATAACAATCTATAAAATTTCTCACTCGTCTTTTAAAAGCGATCCAAATCTCCATATCAGAAGTAGAACCTTTTATGTGACGACCCTGAATTTTTGACATTGGAAATCTGAATATTTAATTGATTTTAAATATCTAGAAGTTAGTTTAATTTGAAATTCAAATATCAGAATGAATTTGGCAATTTAATTATTGAATTTAATTGATTGCAGTTGGGCAAAAATATTGAATCTTCAATTTTTAAGCTGATTAAAAATATTTTCAAGGCTTAGAAAATTTATATTAATAATACTGAAGGTGATAGAACTTTTAAAATTGAATTTAAATGTGTTTTGTTCAGTTTTAAAAATATATTGTTTAAATCGATATTTAAAAATAGCTTTCCGAGGCACAGTCTCGGAATTCGACGAAACCAGTTCCATTGGATCCGTAATATTGTATTATTATCGGATTTCAATTTTCGTAGTGATTGGAGTTGTTGTGTGAGCGTACGATATATAAACGCGCTGAAATCTATATCGAAAATTCAATATAACTGGGTCCAAAAAGCTATATTCTCCATACGATCGAGTTAGGACTCTAAACCTTTTCCATTGCGTTCGGAATAGGGGTATAACATTACAAACGCTTAGCGGCACACCTCGATAGGAGGTCGAGATTTTATGTTGCGTTTTCGAAATGATTTAAATTTGAATTAATTAATATATATATACCCTAGTCAACTCTAAGCCGTATTTCTTTCACATCGTTACTTTTTTCCATTTCATTTCAGGAGCACTGTAGCTCATCTGCTACACGCAAACATCATTTCCCCCCCCCCATTATTTCATTTCACAACCGAACACTTCGTAAGTAAGAAAAGGAAAAAATATAAAAGCTAAAAGGAAATGGCCGAATAAATTGTCAGACATAAATTTGTGAATCCATCTCCAGTCGAATGAAACCAATCTCCTTTCCAGCTAATTGTTCTCGAAATCAATTCGCAAGAAAAAAAAAGTGAACAAAATCGAATGGGGACTGGGTTGTAAAGTGAGGAAGCAGTTCGCGATTTAGGAAGCAATTTGATGGGTTCGGCAGAAGGTTTCGATCGCATGGGCGAGGCGCGTGGGCGGAAGGGACGAACGAGTTCGATTCGAACTCGAGGGTGGCGTCGCATATGGCAGCGTGTTCGAGGCGATTTCGATCGATAAAGGCGTGGATGCAATCGCAAGAGATTCGCGTTTCAGCTAGGGCTCGGTTGCGACTTGATTCAGTGCTAAAAGGCAGCAATCTCGATCAGGAGGGGCACTGGTGGTCGTACGCGAATCGAGGCAGAGCACGGAGATCGTTGGGTTTCGATTAACAGTAAGGTATTCACGATTTCTTTTTTTTCAAATTTAAAATTTTATTTGACAAACATTTTTACAGTTACATTTTTATATGTTTATGTTTATATACAGAGAAAAAATTATATGCAATAAGATATATGTAGATTTTAAAAGTTATATATATACAGAAAATTTATATAAGATTTTGGAAGGGAAAATATATATAAGGGTTTATATAGATTATTAAAGGAAAACTATTTTAAATTAAAATTATTAAATGAAAATTGATTATTCGATTTATTTCGAATATTAATAAATTGTATAAATGTGTATACAAGGTTTGAAAACATGAAGAAAACAAACTGGAATGGAAAATGGGTTGCATGTGTAAGCAAAAGGTGAGATTTTCTCACTCAAATTGAATAATTGAAAACTGCAGTTATTGATTGATTGTTGAATTGTGATAGTTAGATTAAAATTGTTGATTGTGTGCTTGAATGATAAAGTATTATCAGTTGTATTGAAATAGAACCTATGCGCCACATAATAGCGGATGATATTATATGTAAACCCATATACCACGATATTCCACCTCGAAGTGGAATTGGTATTATATAAGTATTTGGAGTTGTTGATTTCCCGCATTATATAGCGGATGAGACCCTATGTGCCGCATAATAGCAGATGATATTTTATAATCCCATATACCGCGATATTCCACCTCGAAGTGGAATGGGTATTTAATTATTGTGCTAACATCTGTGGATGCAGGAAAACAGGTTGGAGGGATCCAACTGGATTCCTCAAATTGTATGAATTTGTTTCATATGTTGTGTGATGATTTATTGATAATCTATGAATGAATATATTGATGATTGAATTTGTTGAAGGTTATAATTTAGCCGAATGTATTTTTGGTATCGTTGGATACCAGAAATAAATAAAATTGGATTTTTGAAATTAAAGTAGGAAATTTTAAGTGAATCCCTTTTGAAAGAATTGGGTGAATTTAAAAGAAGGAATTTAAAAGCATAAAGTTGATTTTTGAAATCTTATCGAATTATTTCCAAAATATGGGAAAAGATATTAATAAATGGGTTTTGAATAATATTGTTTAAAAGTTAAAGAATTTATTGAAAATGGAATTTTAAATAATTTGGAAAGAATAAAGGGATTTATTTAAAAGGTGATAAATTTTTTTGAAATCCATTTGATAATTGATTTGGTATTGGAAAATAAATCTTTGGAAAATCAATATGAAAATTGATTTGGTGTTTGAATGAAAAATTGATTTTGTGTTGAAAATTAATTTGGAAATCGATTTGCAAATGCTTGTTATTTGGAAATATTTATACTCTATCTACTAATTTTATTAGTTTGGACTTGAAGTTTTATATGAGATATTAGTATAATATTTTCATAACTAATATTTAAGTAAGAGTTTAAAGATGGTTTATTTTAAAATATTTCCAAGTATATTTTGGATAAGTGATTTAAATTACTTTAAAGTATTCGGACTTGGTAGATTTCCAGTGGAAATAAATAATATTGGGAATTTTATCCCGCGAAGTGAGAAGTGATTTGAAATTGGTTTTCAAAGTGATGAAGTGTGGAAAATATATATCTTGCAAACATATTTTGAAATTTAATAATTTGGAAAAATTATTTAGATTGGATGATTATTGTGAATATTGTTTGATAGTAAAATATCCAACTATCAGTATAAACAATTTGGGGAAATTATTGAGGCTAGATTGTTGTGAATGTTGTTTGATAGTTAAATAACCGACTTTCAATATTTTCCTTTGAAATGGCATTTGAATTTTTTTTTTAAAACAAGCGCTCATTATTCGGTTTAGCCGGGAAAGGACCTTTGTGTCATATAACCCATTCCGAATAATGATACGACATTATGGATCGCAATTGAAGACCGGTGTTGAAGACCGAGTGTTTGCGAGAACGATAGGATAACCTATCGAATGTCTCTGCACTGAGTTACTTCGGTATAGAGATCTCCACATGTGATGGGGAGTCCGATCGGGAATATGGATACCTAGATTTGCAAGGGCCTCTTCTTTTTTTGGACGAAGTGTCTTCGATTCTGTTCGAACCCGGAACAGACTTGTATGGTCGTATGTCTGACATTACACCTTGAGATATAAAGCAGATTTCTTTCAAATACATTTCTGTTTGGTGGCGGAGAATTTATTCTCTTAGCTTAACACCCTCCTCTGAGACGTACGAGCTCAGAGGTTATGTAGTTGAAGGTTATCAGTGATATACTCCCAATTTGGTAATGTGGCATGCTGAGTGATGCTGTGTGTTGCTGATCATTTATTGATCATTTGTTGATCAAAGCAAGGCTTTCGTGTAAAGCGTATCTTTGTGGACGAGACCTCATCGGACCTCACACCCCGGAAATGGTCGAAACAGGAAAGATGCGGCAAGGTTATGAGGGTCGCACCCTTTAGGGTATGTCATTTTCTTCTGGAAAAAGGTGGTATCATGGTATGGAGCCCAGATACTTTACCTATGTGGTCGCTGCAATCTCATTTACTGTGTGGTTGTTGCTTTGTGATCGAGGGCCCTCGGATAAAGGTCGCAAATGACCGGGGGGTGGCATACTTGAGTAGTAGTTACCTAGTTACAGAGGTAACCCGGCCTTGTGTTGGCAGAGAGCTGGTTAAGTTCTCGGGACGTCCCTCCAGAGGCGTACCCATGTGGCATAGGAAGTTCCTTAGCCTGACCATTTGTTGGAAAATCCAAAGAAACAATACGAACCTTGTACGGTTTTAGTTATATAACCTATCATGGAATGTGGTGGTAACCTGCTATTGAACATGGTAGCTATAGTAGGCATACAATAATGGTTGTATGCTGGCTAAGATTAATATTATACTTTCGAGATTTTTTCCACACTAGGCACTAATGATAATATTAAAAAGATTTTGCGTATCAAGCATGTTTAACTATCATAAGGAGAAATCTCCTCCAATTCTGCGTTTGCATTGTGTGTGTGGCGGGAGGCTTTATGGTAGTTTCATTTTCCAAAAGCATTGCAGATTTCTTTTTAATACCAATAACTGTTTTTAAGATCTCACACCAGTCCCATGACTGACCTGGAGTTTATTGTTCCCTTTCTAAACTCTGGGTGCCCATAATTTTCCACACGGGCAGCCTAGAATCAGGTTATCAATTGGATCTGGATGGATTGCTGTGGAGATCTGGAGGCGAGCTGGATGACGAGACATATCACTTATACTAGTATTATTCCACTATGTATTATGTTATGTGGACGAGTTTATATAACTGTCTAGTGATGTGTGTTGTTGTTGTAAACTCTGATAATGTATTGTATAAACTGATATAGTTCTTTGTTAAAAAGATTATTCATTCATCTATTATATATTGTTCCGCTGCGAATGTGAGATTCTGATATTATTTCTGTTTCTTGTTTCTATTTTCTTCTTCTACCTCTTTCTTTCTTTAACCCTAACGATTTGGTTTTCCGGCATTCGATTGTGTGGCATTTGATACAGTGGACGTATTAATGTCAATTTTTCGAGCGTCGAAAAATCGTGTTGTTACATTTGGTATCAGAGCAATTGGTTAAGGAACAACCTTGGCTCTGTTGGGTGTTACTCATTAGAGATAGAGTCAGTAGTACTCTAGAATGAGTGTGAGTGTAATAATATATATGAGCGCGTATTTGTTAATGAATACAAAAATTTGTTTTATATTGTGTTGACTTATCGGTTGATTGTTTATAGATTCTGGTCGGTGCAGTTTGGCCAACTGTAATCGATAGGGGTTTCTAAACTCTTAAACAAGATAAACAGACACAGTATTGTTTTAAAATAGGGTAAATGAAATAATTTTACCCAAAACTATTTTTGTATAGAAATCATTTTCCATAAATTATTATAGTATATGGATGCTTGGTTGTTAGGAAGAGATAATATTGAATTATTATCATTATTATAAGGAAACGGAATAAGAAATAATGGTATAACCAAAGATTTGGAGATAAATTCATTTGACAAATGAAATTTATAAATATGAATTGAAAGGATAAGGAAATAAAATTCATATACAAATGAGATTTGTAAATGTAAATTGTAAATGTGATTTATAATTTGAAATAGAATTCCAGAGAAGTATTTGAAAATAAAATTCATTAATTGAATGAAATTGGTAATGTGAATTTATAAATGAGTTTTATAAATTGAATTGAGATGCCAGAGTAATTTTTGCAATACGGATTAAAGGATTTGAATTGAAATTTCAAAGGATTAAATTTTCTAATTTGAAAATGGTTTCCAAAAGCCTAGAAAATAATTATTTGAGAAGTATTTTTGAGTTGGATATGAAATCTGGTGGGGTTTGAAATTTAAAAATATTTGGGAAAATATTTTGAAGGGACATAAATAATTTCAAAGTTAGTTTTGAAATGTGAGTAATTGTTAAAAAGACTCTGGAATTTCTTTAAAATTTTATGGAATGTAAATAAGTTTGATAACTTATAAAAATATTTGAAATTTGATTGGAATAAGATTCAAATTGAAAAGGAATAAATTTGTGAATGAACAAATGAGGTTACATTTGTAAATAAATGAATTGGAAATTGAATAATGAAATGAGATTTGATTTGAATCAAGTTGAAGAAAAATCCAAACTTGGAAAAAAAATGGATTGAATTTAAGTAAACTAACTTCATAATTTATTAATTCATGAAATAATGAATTGGAAGTTGAATTAGTTAAATTAAAGTTGAGTTGTGAGCTAAATTTAAAATGGTTTGAATTTGCATATAAATTCAAGTAAGTAGAAAAAATAAATTGAAATTTCCTTGATAAAGATAAAGTAAATTCAGGATGAATTGAATATGGAAATTTGAAATTTAAAAAGAATAAGTGAATATACTAATTGAATTAAATTAGTAGATGGAATGGATTTGATAAATGAAAAATCAAATCAAAGATTTAAATTGGAAATTGTTTACAAGGAAAGTATAATTTGAGTTTTGAACTGAAATAACTTAAGCAATATTTGGATAAATACTCGACTTAAGTAAAATTGTGAAATGGTTGTTGTCGAGTTTTTTGAAATGGTTTTGGATGAAATTTGTTTGGATTAATGAAATAAACCGAATGTGAATACGGAATGCAAATTGAATTGAACGGAATCAATTGGAAATGAAATAGAATAAAGTGTAAATTGAGTTGGTATAAATTTAAATTAGTTATAAACTAGAATGGATATTCTATTAAGTGAATATCGTTGAATTTGCATATAAATGGTTGTCGTTTGACGCAAACGAGGTTATATAAAATTCTATGAGTTATTAAAAGAAAATAAAATTTGATTTTTGAATCAATTGAAATGGATATGAATTCATTTCGCTTAAAAATGAATTGAATGTAAGGAACTGCATTGTAAATCACTTGAATTGAATAGAAATGGTATGTGAATTAGATGAAAGCGATTAAATTTGTATTGAAACTTGATAAATTGCCAATGGAAATAATTTTGAGTGTATTGTTTACGAAAACTACTTGTTGTTATTGAAAATGAGTAAAATGTTAATAAATTTCCTATATATGTCACTTACGTGTTTAAATTGAGTAAGTACAGGTACAAGGGAGCCGTTTGGCAGCATTTGGTTGGGCAAAATGCTAAAAAAAATAAGCCGCTTGCATTAAAATGCTAATAAAGGTACGCCTACGCAATACCAAGTTAGGAAATATGAACTATTTTTGGTTTTTTTTTGTTTTCCCGACCGTGTGGGTCGATGTATATATATTTATATCTCTTGTCAAATTGCAAAAGCTCCTCCGTATAAGGGAGACTCTGTCAAAATTTTTCAAAAACTTTGGGAGCTAGAAAATTTTTGAAAATTTTGAAAATTTTCAATAACGACAAATGATTTCAAATTTGAATTTGAGATAAGGTAAATAGAATTCAATATCTAAAATGAAGTAAATTGAATTCATATGAAATTGGAAATCCAGTTTTAAAATAAGTGGATATTTGAAATTGGAAGATATAATTGAATGAAGATTAAAACTGGAAGTAGTAAAATGGTGATTGTTAATAAGTGGATAGAAATCAAAATATAAATGTGAATAAAAGAAAAGAAATATATACAATGATTTTGAAAGCTATGATTGGAAATTATTGCAGAATAGTATACAGGTAATTTAAAAACAAGAGAAATTGGGATTTTGATTGCAGAAGATAAATAAAATTTCTCAACAAAAGGTATGTATTTAAAATTTCTGTATGAAATTTGATTGGGTTGTTGATCTAGCCACTTGGCGTTTGTTTTCTTTTTAAAATCTGGGGGTCCGTAGGGACATTTTGTAGTTGTACCGAGCTAGCCGCGCAAAGGAGACGCTGGCGAAATTTTTCGAAAATTTATAGAGTTAGAAATTTTTTGAGAAATTTTGGATAATTTAAAATTTGAATTTAAATTTAAATTTGAGTTGTCAAGTAAAATAAAGTTGCTTGAAACTATGAAAATGTTTGGAAAATTAATAAGGATGATAGTGTGGTTATGATAAGAAGACTGGTTTGAGAATTTGATAAAACTGTTTGGTTTGGAAAAATGATAAACGGGTTGAGGATCATTCTTCTTAACTGGTAATTTCGGGACGAAATTCTTTTAAGGGGGAAGAATGTGACGACCCTGAATTTTTGACATTGGAAATCAGAATATTTAATTGATTTTAAATATCTGGAAGTTAGTTTAATTTGAAATTCAAATATCAGAATGAATTTGGAAATTTAATAATTGAATATAATTTATTGCAGTTGGGCAAAAATATTGAATCTTCAATTTTTAAGCTGATTAAAAATATTTTCAAGGCTTAGAAAATTTATATTAATAATACTGAAGGTGATAGAACTTTTAAAATTGAATTTAAATGTGTTTTGTTCAGTTTTAAAAATATATTGTTTAAATCGATATTTAAAAATAGCTTTCCGAGGCACAGTCTCGGAATTCGACGAAACCAGTTCCATTGGATCCGTAATATTGTATTATTAACGGATTTCAATTTTCGTAGTGATTGGAGTTGTTGTGTGAACGTACGATATATAAACGCGCTGAAATCTATATCGAAAATTCAATATAACTGGGTCCAAAAAGCTATATTCTCCATACGATCGAGTTAGGACTCTAAACCTTTTCCATTACGTTAGGAATAGGGGTATAACATTACAAACGCTTAGCGGCACACCTCGATAGGAGGTCGAGATTTTGTGTTGCGTTTTCGAAATGATTTAAATTTGAATTAATTAATATATATATACCCTAGTCAACTCTAAGCCGTATTTCTTTCACATCGTTACTTTTTTCCATTTCATTTCAGGAGCACTGTAGCTCATCTGCTACACACAAACATCATTTCCCCCCCTTTATTTCATTTCACAGCCGAACACTTCGAAAGTAAGAAAAGGAAAAAATATAAAAGCTAAAAGAAAATGGCCGAACAAATTGTCAGACATAAATTCCGAATCCATCTCCAGTCGAATGAAACCAATCTCCTTTCCAGCTAATTGTTCTCGAAATCAATTCGCAAGAAGAAAAAAAAAGTGAACGAAATCGAATGGGGACTGGGTTGTGAAGTGAGGAAGCAGTTCGCGATTTAGGAAGCAATTTGATGGGTTCGGCAGAAGGTTTCGATCGCATGGGCGAGGCGCGTGGGCGGAAGGGACGAACGAGTTCGATTCGAACTCGAGGGTGGCGTCGCATCTGGCAGCGTGTTCGAGGCGATTTCGGTCGATAAAGGAATGGAGGCGATCGCGAGAGATTCGCGTTTCAGCTAGGGCTCGGTTGCGACTTGATTCAGTGCTAAAAGGTGGCAATCTCGATCAGGAGGGGCACTGGTGGTCGTACGCGAATCGAGGCAGAGCACGGAGATCGTTGGGTTTCGATTAATAGTAAGGTATTCACGATTTCTTTTTTTTCAAATTTAAAATTTTATTTGACAAACATTTTTACAGTTACATTTTTATATGTGTATGTTTATATACAGAGAAAAAATTATATGCAGTAAGATATATGTAGATTTTAAAATTTATATATATACAGAAAATTTATATAAGATTTTGGAAGGGAAAATATATATAAGGGTTTATATAGATTATTAAAGGAAAACTATTTTAAATTAAAATTATTAAATGAAAATTGATTATTCGATTTATTTCGAATATTAATAAATTGTATAAATGTGTATACAAGGTTTGAAAACATGAAGGAAACAAACTGGAATGAAAAATAGGTTGCATGCGTAAGCAAAAGGTGAGATCTTCTCACTCAAATTGAATAATTGAAAACTGCAGTTATTGATTGATTGTTGAATTGTGATAGTTAGATTAAAATTGTTGATTGTGTGCTTGAATGATAAAGTATTATCAGTTGTATTGAAATAGACCCTATGCGCCGCATAATAGCGGATGATATTATATGAAAACCCATATACCGCGATATTCCACCTCGAAGTGGAATTGGTATTATATATGTATTTGGAGTTGTTGATTTCCCGCATTATATAGCGGATGAGACCCTATGAGCCGCATAATAGCGGATGATATTTTATAATCCCATATACCGCGATATTCCACCTCGAAGTGGAATGGGTATTTAATTATTGTGCTAACATCTGTGGATGCAGGAAAATGGGTTGGAGGGATCCAACTGGGTTCCTCAAATTGCATGAATTTGTTTCATATGTTGTGTGATGATTTATTGATAATCTGTGAATGATTATATTGATGATTGAATTTGTTGAAGGTTATAATTTAGCCGAATGTATTTTTGGTATCGTTGGATACCAGAAATAAATAAAATTGGATTTTTGAAATTAAAGTAGGAAATTTTAAGTGAATCCCTTTTGAAAGAATTGGGTGAATTTAAAAGAAGGAATTTAAAAGCATAAAGTTGATTTTTGAAATCTTATCGAATTATTTCCAAAATATGGGAAAAGATATTAATAAATGGGTTTTGAATAATATTGTTTAAAAATTGAAGAATTTATTGAAAATGGAATTTTAAATAATTTGGAAAGAATAAAGGGATTTATTTAAAAGGTGATAAATTTTTTTGAAATCCATTTGATAATTGATTTGGTATTGGAAAATAAATCTTTGGAAAATCAATATGAAAATTGATTTGGTGTTTGAATGAAAAATTGATTTTGTGTTGAAAATTAATTTGGAAATCGATTTGCAAATGCTTGTTATTTGGAAATATTTATACTCTATCTACTAATTTTATTAGTTTGGACTTGAAGTTTTATATGAGATATTAGTATAATATTTTCATAACTAATATTTAAGTAAGAGTTTAAAGATGGTTTATTTTAAAATATTTCCAAGTATATTTTGGATAAGTGATTTAAATTACTTTAAAGTATTCGGACTTGGCAGATTTCCAGTGGAAATAAATAATATCGGGAATTTTATCCCACGAAGTGAGAAGTGATTTGAAATTGGTTTTCAAAGTGATGAAGTGTAGAAAATATATATCTTGCAAACATATTTTGAAATTTAATAATTTGGAAAAATTATTTAGATTGGATGATTATTGTGAATATTGTTTGATAGTAAAATATCCAACTATTAGTATAAACAATTTGGGGAAATTATTGAGGCTGGATTGTTGTGAATGTTGTTTGATAGTTAAATAACCGACTTTCAATATTTGCCTTTGAAATGGCATTTGAATTTGTTTTTAAAACAAGCGCTCATTATTCGGTTTAGCCGGGAAAGGACCTTTGTGTCATATAACCCATTCCGAATAATGATACGACATTATGGATCGCAATTGAAGACCGGTGTTGAAGACCGGGTGTTTGCGAGAACGATAGGATAACCTATCGAATGTCTCTGCACTGAGTTACTTCGGTATAGAGATCTCCATATGTGATGGGGAGTCCGATCGGGAATGTGGATACCCGGATTTGCAAGGGCCTCTTCTTTTATTGGACGAAGTGTCTTCGATTCTGTTCGAACCCGGAACAGACTTGTATGGTCGTATGTCTGACATTACACTTTGAGATATAAAGAAGATTTCTTTCAAATACATTTCTATTTGGTGGCGGAGAATTTATTCTCTTAGCTTAACACCCTCCTTTGAGACGTACGAGCTCAGCTCAGAGGTTATGTAGTTGAAGGTTATCAGTGATATACTCCCAATTTGGTAATGTGGCATGCTAAGTGCTGCTGTGTGTTGCTGATCATTTGTTGATCATTTGTTGATCAAAGCAAGGCTTTCGTGTAAAGCGTAGCTTTGTGGACGAGACATCATCGGACCTCACACCCCGGAAATGGTCGAAACAAGAAAGATGCGGCAAGGTTATGAGGGTCGCACCCTTTAAGGTATGTCATTTCCTTCTGGAAAAAGGTGGTATCATGGTATGGAGCCCAGATACTTTACCTATGTGGTTGCTGCAATCTCATTTACTGTGTGGTTGTTGCTTTGTGATCGAGGGCCTCGGATAAAGGTCGCAAACGACCGGGGGGGTGGCATACTCGAGTAGTAGTTACCTAGTTACAGAGGTAACCCGGCCTTGTGTTGGCAGAGAGCTGGTTAAGTTCTCGGGACGTCCCTCCAGAGGCGTACCCATGTGGCATAGGAAGTTCCTTAGCCTGACCATTTGTTGGAAAATCCAAAGAAACAATACGAACCTTGTACGGTTTTAGTTGTATAACCTGCCATGGAATGTGGTGGTAACCTGCTATTGAACATGATAGCTATAGTAGGCATACAATAATGGTTGTATGCTGGCTAAGATTAATATTATACTTTCGAGATGTTTTCCACACTAGGCACTAATGATAATATTAAAAAGATTTTGTGTATCAAGCATGTTTAACTATCATAAGGAGAAATCTCCTCCAATTCTGCGTTTGCATTGTGTGTGTGGCGGGAGGCCTTATGGTAGTTTCATTTTCCAAAAGCATTGCGGATTTATTTTTAACACCAATAACTGTTTTTAAGATCTCACACCAGTCTCATGACTGACCTGGAGTTTATTGTTCCCTTTCTAAACTCTGGGTGCCCATAATTTTCCACACGGGCAGCCTAGAATCAGGTTATCAATTGGATCAGGATGGATTGCTGTGGAGATCTGGAGGCGAGCTGGATGACGAGACGTATCACTTATAATAGTATTATTCCGTTGTGTATTATGTTATGTGGACAAGTTTATATAACTGTCCAGTGATGTGTGTTGTTGTTGTAAACTCTGATGATGTATTGTATAAACTGATATAGTTCTTTGTTAAAAAGATTATTCATTCATCTATTATATATTGTTCCGCTGCGAGTGTGAGATTCTGATATTGTTTATGTTTCTTTTTTCTATTTTCTTCTTCTACCTCTTTCTTTCTTTAACCCTAACGATTCGGTTTTCCGGCATTCAATTGTGCGGCATTTGATACAGTGGACGTATTAATGTCAATTTTTCGCGCGTCGAAAAATCGAGTTGTTACATCTTATTCACCTCCAAATCCTTTTTAATCCAAGAGATATGTATAAAAGGTATATACATACATTAGAATTACAGATATGAGAAGAGATTTAGGATTGGGAGAGAAAATAGATACAAATATATATAAATATATAAATTACCTTAAATACGCATATGGTTGATTCTCTTCTCTTCTCCTTTTTATTAGATTTCTACTCTTCTCTGGTTTATATGAATATAGATACAAATATCTTATCTTTATAATTTAGAAAGAAAATAGAGAAGAAGAAATGGTAGAGCTTCGCTACTTCCTCCAAAAACATATGAGAAGAGAAGGGAGGGTTAGGTCTGAATTTATAGGTGCTAGAATCAAGCAGAACTGTTTAACCGAAATATATTAAATCCGGACCATTGTGGCTTAGGTTTATTGCACCCACAGTTACCCAACCGATCGATCGCCTTATATGCATCAGTCGACTGCTACATGTCGACCAATCGCATTGAACGGTCGGCCTGTGGGCCCGGACAAATAATTATAAACGTTAATTTTTCTTATTTATTTATTTTCGTTCTGAATTCGTTTTTCGTCTGTAACTTCTTTGTTTGGACTTCGATCGCAAAACTTCGAATTTGAAAGTTGCTCAAAATTTCACCATGAACATAATGGAGCAAGTTTTATAGTCAAATTCCATCGTTTGCATAAATTCCATTTTCAGTGCCTAATTATTTAACTAACCAACTAATTAAATAACTAACGCAAAATTACGGGTGTTACAAGTAGTCTTGGTTCATATCTAACTATTATTTGGTCTCTTTGTGTAATGCAAGTTGTCTTCTTGCATTCATTTGTTATGCTTATTATGTCCTATATTATGTACTTTGCATTTATCTTGGTGAAATTATATTATCTTGTTAAAACATATGCTATATTCATTTTTAGTTACACATTTAATTTAGTTGTACAACAAGATCACATGTAAACAAAGAGAAAAGAAGGAGGGGATATTGCTTAATTTATTATTTTTATATGCCAAAATTAAAAAAAAAATTAAAAAAATGAATGCTGCCTACAAGAGGCAACAGCAGTAGCAGCATGTTGCCACCACTAGCAGTGGCAAGCTGTTGCTGCTAACAGTAGCGGCAGGCTACTGCTGCCTTAGGGCATTTGGCCCTAGGGCCTTGCAGCTCCTAAACTAAGTTATGTTTAGCCTTATGTCATGCTTGTATATGCACTTCACAATGATAAATATCATATTAGTATGTGCCAGGTTTTATTATTTTTTTGGCTATAAGGAGTATAACCTCATGATAAGGGTTTATTGTATCACGCTAATTGGTTATGTTCGATAATTGTGCATTGACATAAGTGCTGAGCTGCCAAAATAACATTATAGCAATAGTATCCTTTGGAGTTAGGATTTAAAGTGTCATGTTGATAGGTATATTTAACGTTGCATGCTACAATAATAAGCTTTTGACTTTGCTTATTGAAAATACATTAACTCCATAAGAAAGTGGAATTTCACTTATGGGAATAAGTCACATAGGTGTCGTATTGGGTAAAGATATTTAGAATACAACATTATTGCATGCAGTTTGAATATAGAAAACTTGCAAATCCAACAAGAAAGCATTATGCATCTCATTATTTATTCTTTAAAAGCATCAATACTGTAAGGAAGTTATCTTGTTACTTCGGTATATTGTCCTACGAACAACTGGACTTGTCTGCTTCTAATTTCAAATTCAATCAATTAATTGACAACGTATCCAAAATATAAGGGCTATATAAATATACTTTACTCCTAGTATTCATATAATTATACATTTTTAATTATAGTTTGGTGGAAAGTCCAAATGAATATATGGAATCAAAATGAATGTACCTTGATTACATGGCTTAGTTTATATTGACCCTTTCATTTTTACTGAAAATACTCTATGTTGGTCATGAAACAATATTACATCCTTGATAGCATCTAATAATTAATGCCATCAATTTTCTATATTAGATTGAATAAACTATTGATCATGATTTTTAACAGTAACATGTTTAATTTGTGATTAAGTTCTACGGTAGTTGATTCAAAGGAAACAAACCTATTAATTGAATATACAAGTAATACTTATGTATATTCAAAGAACCGAGCTAAAATTATAATAATAATGATGATGATCTCTGACGCCATAGATGCATAAGATAAAGTCTTATTTTCATTTTTTTATCTTGTTGAAAGATGCTTATATATGTTGAAATAGTTAAATGAGTATCGTATTTTTGAATATTTACATATGAGAGTTACAAGTTTTAAATTGAGTTGAGATTAGGTACACGAAGACTTTAGTGGATTAATTTTTGGCGCATATTTGCATATAAATTAAGCGAACTCGCTTAAAATGCTAAAAACAAGATACATTTTTGGATTAAAATACAGAAGTGTTAGAAATATTAATATATATTATGTTTCCAAATGTGTGGTCGATGTATATCATACATATCATATTTGTGAAATTGCAAATGATTCTCCGTACAAATGAGATTCTGACTAAATTTTCTGAAAATTCTAACACCTAGATTTTTTTTTAATAAATTTCATATGCGAAGAAATAAAGGTTAATAATGAGTCATTTAAGTTTATAACTTACGATAAGTTTGAATTCAATGTTAACCAATTAGAGAATTAAACGAGTTTCAACTTGGTTGCATAATACAAAAAGAGTTAATATTAGAGTTTAGCGCGAAGTCTTTCCGTAAGAAATTGCGAGGACGCAATTTTCATAAGGAGGAAGGTCTGTAACAACCCTATTTTCAAAACCATAATATTAGGAAAATTTAATAATAATAAAAGTAGTCGAATTCGATTATGATAATTAGTATTTTGGAAATAAGATTTTATTTAATTGAAATCTATTTAATAATAGATTTTTGTTTTAACAAATTAAATTGATTAATAAAATAATTTTCAGAAGATATATTAAACTGGATAAAGTATTATTATTAAATATAAAATATTTTAAGGTGTAAATAATTATATATAATTGTAATAGATGAAAAGAAGTTTTAATTGAATAGAGATTTAGTAGTTGTGGAAACACATATATTTTGTAAATGAAGTGTAAATTAATTGTTAAGGAAATGAAATGAAAATTTATTGATATAAGGACTTGATTGAGAATAAGAGTAGTTATAGTTTAATTTGTTATTATTTCCCTTCTTTAACATTTCTAAATCCTAAAGCCCAAGTAGGAAATTAAACTCCTCTCTTTCACATTAACATGCTAGGTCCTTATTTCCTTAAAACCGATTTTTGCCTCGTACCCTAATTCCCTAAAATAAAAGATCGAAAAAAGAATGATCACAAACAAAATCGCGACTAGGGCTTGGACGCGAGGCTAGAGACGTCGAGCATGGAGGTGTTGATGTGGACTGGTGGCAGTGTTCGCGGAGGCTGGCCACGTGGTTGCTAAAGGGCAGTGGTCAACGCATCGTGTTGAGGAGGTCACGTGGACCTCGGACAGGCAGTTTCAAGTGGCGAAGGCAGCTCATGTAGAGATTGGTTCAGCTTAGGGTTGTTGAATTGGGCGAAATTCAAGCGTCATTCTAGGTGAGATAATAATCTCACACTACTATATCTAAAATCTCTGAGATGATTTACTGTTATGAATTGGTTTGCAAAATAGATAATTTGATCAGTTAAAAATGAATTAGTATAATTTAACTTCTGGAAATTGTGTATTGTTTAACTGGATTGAGCACAAACACACATAGTGAGCACATAAAGGGATATTGGTTGTGTTTGAATAATTAGTTAGACCAGATATTATCTTTTTTTCAATTTTGCAACTTGCTGAAATCAATGAAAGTCTACCGATGAAGTTGATTACTGGGCAATTTGACCATTTTCCTTTATGTTAATTGTTTTTTAATTGTTTGCTATGTTTTATGAATCTTTGAGCTTGTTCTTGGCAATGTTATCATCTGATTTTGAATACCAATTTGTTTTAAAATTTGCCAAATTCTTTTAGCATCTATTTTAAAGAAAATATATCAAATATATATATATATATATATAAGGTTTTATTTTAAAAAGGATAAACAAATAAGGTTTTAAAGGTTTTTAAGATTTAAGAAAAATAATTATATATATATGTATGTATGTATATTTAAAATAAAGAAAATTACTAATTATGGAAAATGTTGGGTTGATTTCTAATTTTTAAAAGAAGTTCTATATTTTTTAGATTTAAAACCTTTTAATTCTTTTCTTTTTTAAAATATGAGTTTATGGAAGGTGGTAAATTTGAAAGTAAGTAGATAAAGTAATTTAGAATCCATTTTCTATATGATAAAATTATATTATCTGCTTTCAAACTATAAACTATTATTGGCCTTTATGATATTTAGCCTTTGGCTATTTTTATGCAAGCTTGAATTGAATTTCGATGGAATTTCATGATTTTCTATGAGACAAAGAATTTCAATAAATGATTGAATTATCGGATTGGTATGGGATATTTCGTATAATTCTTCGCTTATTTTTATAATTTGTTAAATAGAGTTTGAGTGGAATTTACTAGCTTTTAGTAATACATGAATTTACTATCTAGTATGCGACAGTTAGTTAAATTCTTGTGATTACTTGAGTGACAGTGATCTACACTTATAGTTGTATTATCTTAGGGTGTTTGGATTTTATTTTAGGCCGATAGATCCTCGAGGGACATCAACTCATTTTTCATCGATTCGAGAGTCGATACATTCTTAGATTTGGGTAGACAAACCTATTTAGTTATGTTAGGTTAGTTCTGGTGTAATGCGGTTGTTCTTTTGTTGTTTGGACAGGTGTTACATGCAGCCCTATCAGTTTATTTGGTGTACAGTAGATGATGTTTACCTATTTTGTTGGTTTAGGTAAATTCGCATAGTAGTCTATTTGGTTTGTAGACCGATATCAGCCTATTTAGTTTGACTATTACACTATGTGGCGGGGTCTTTTTGGTTTATTAGACTGTATTAGTCTATTTGTTTGTTAGACTCTGTGTCGCTGTTTTTAAATTGATAGTTGACTACCATTATTATTTCATTAGTGATGATTGTTCTTAAGAGATTCTGGGATGGATATTTAATTAGTATCTTTTGGCTCTGGAGAATTTTGAACTATTATCACTATATTTTTTATGATAGTCCATTTGAGACTTGATATGGATTTATGAAATGGTGATTAAGTTTTGATATGCCTTATTATAGTTCATTAGTGTTAAGCATATTTTGAGAAGACTTATTTTATGGTTAAGTCATAAATGGACTATAGAAAGGTGATATTAATTAATATGCCTTATTATAGTTATTTATTCTGGCATATTTTTATTATGGCTAATTTATTGT
This sequence comes from Allium fistulosum, assembly GCA_030737815.1. Taxonomy (NCBI): domain Eukaryota; kingdom Viridiplantae; phylum Streptophyta; class Magnoliopsida; order Asparagales; family Amaryllidaceae; genus Allium; species Allium fistulosum. Next base: position 298,535,661 of record CM060903.1, read on the forward strand.
TAAATCATATATTAGATAGTAGTATCTCACTTTTCTATTAGATATAGTCTAACCCGTTTATTTTTATAATACTCGGGTCAGGCCGAGACTCTACAGGTAGAGGGACTAGCTGACTTTTGGATTTTGTGTTAGCCATGGAGTAGATGATTTTGACTATTTCAGTTTACTTCATTATTGTATATATGTTGACATTTAGGATGATATGTCATGTATAATATTTTTCATTTTCTAACTGTTACAGTATTTTGGATGTAATGTATATATTCATATGGGTCTAATATTGATATTTTATAGATTCATATCTTATTATGATATATGATGTATATTATTCCGCTGCAATCTGTGAATCTGATTTATCTATATTATATACTGTTCTGAGTATTTTTAATTGGTGTGTTTATTACATTGTATTAATATTGTACACATCAAAATTTTCAGTTCAGATCCTCAAAAGGTAATCAAGACGCGTCAGTGTTAGTACAAAGATATATTCACATTCGATTGCCCTTAACCAGTCATATTCTCCATGTTTTTAGATGAAATTACTTGTAGTATTCTTTGATAATATGGGTATAACAGTGGGGTCGTTACACATAGTAAGGAATTTGGACTCAGGATTCGGAGCAGTAGAGTTGAAGGGGTTCAGTATTGATAAAAAAGGCAGATTGCGAAAGAATGGAAGGTTATATGTTCCGAGTGCTGACGGACTATGAAAGGAAGTATTGGATGAATGTCATCATTTAAAGTTTACCATACACCCTGGAGGTACAAAGATGTATTAAGATATGAAGAGGAGTTTCTTTTGGGAAGGGATAAAGAAAGATGTGGGAGAGTATGTGAGAAGATGTCTAACATCAAAAGCCAAGTGGGCTCCTGCAGCCTTTAGAGGTTCCAGTGTGTAAATGGGATTCAGTATATATGGACTTCATAGATAGGTTGCCAAGGACCAGGGCAGCGAATGAAGGCATATGGCTCATAGTTGATAGACTAACTAGAGTGCCCATTTCATTCCAGTGAAGGCTAAGAGGACTGAGCTGAAGTTAGCAGAGATATATGCAAAGATAATAATGAGACTGCATGGGGTGCCTAGTACTTTTATTAGGCTAAGAGGACTGGGCCGAAGTTTGCAGAGATATATGCAAATGTAATAATGAGACTACATGGGGTGCCTAGTACTATTATTAGTGACCGGGATTCATTGTTCACTAGTGCATTTTGGCGAAGTTTGCAGACGGTATTGGGTACAGAACTGAGCATGAGTACTGCATACCATCCACAGACAGATGGGAAGACCAAGAGGATCAACAAGGTCCTGGAAAACTTGCCGAGAGCATGCAGTTTGGACTTCGGTGGATCTTAGGAAGATTACTTACATCGGGTAGAGTTCTAGTATAACAACTGCTATCAAAGCAGTGTTAGGATAGCTCCATTTGAGCGTTGTATGGAAGACCATATAAGTCTCTTGCATGTTGGTTAGCGGTAGGGGATGGGATCATGTTAGGACCAGATGTGGTGAAGGATGTTACTGAGAAGGTAGAACTGATCTGAGCTAGAATGAGGGCAGCGTAGTCTAGGCAAAAAAGTTATGCCGACATGTGGAGAAAGGAACTGGAAGTCGCAGTAGGCGATCAAGTGTCCATGAAGGTTTCTATGATGAGGGGTGTGATGCGCTTCCGAAAAGCTAGGAAGTTAGCACCTAGATATGTAGGGCCATTTTCGATCATAGATAGGATTAGAAAGGTGGCATATAAAGTGGAGCTTCATAGTGTTTTTACAAGGATTCATAACATATTTCACATATCATGTTTGCGGAAATGCATTAGAGATCCAGACGCGATAGTTAATTAGAGCGCGGTAGAAGACATGGTCATAAAGTCAGATATGACATATGTGCACAAACCGGTTTGAATAGTGGATCGGGATGGAAGCAGCTTCAGAATAAGGTAGTGAAGCTAGTATGTGTTCAGTGGAGTGCGGATCGGGAGGACTACACATGATAAACAAAGGATAAGGTTAAGAAGACCTATCCAGAGTTATTCGTTTCAGATTAGTGCATGAGCTATGTATTGAGTTGTACTACAATAGACCACACACACAATACACACACACACACACACACACATATATATATATATATATATATATATATTATGGGGAGAGTTGGCACAGGTCCCTAATAAGTTTCAAAATACACAAAAACCCCAGTAAAAAAAAGTTTGTAAATTAGGTCCCTAGAATTAAGTTACCGAATAATGGCATACACTTATGCAATTATTCAGTGAATAATTGCAGATATTTATGCAATTATATCAAAAAATTGCAGACATTTCCACAATTATTCATTGAAAAATTATGGAAATTTCCGTAATGTAACAACCCTGCATTTTGTAACTATTTTTATTGTATATTTTAATTATTTTAATTTGAATTTTTGATTTAAAAACTTTATTTTATTTTGAAATTATTTTTAAACTTGTTTTATTTCAAACATTTCATTTTAAATATAAATTTTGATTATCATATGAAATATAATTCCAAACTTTTATAAATTGAATATCACTACAACAAAATCTATTATTAATTGTAGCAAAAGACAGCGACGTACTGGTACTCGCTATAATTTTATTCAGCCGCGTATTATTATCATTTCTTACAGCGTTTGCATTTTAACCATCCAAAGTTTGGCGGTCTTAATTTTCATGCTCCCGCTTTCTTTTCTTAATTTCATTTTTTCCCCCTTTACTCTATCCCGTAACGCAGCAGGCTGTTTCTTCTTCCTCAGATCCAGTAATCTCCAAAAACCCTAAATTAAGAAACGAAGCAATCAAATTACAGACGAAGAAAAAAGGTGAGATATTTATCATGCCAGTCTTTTATATAGTCAAATATATTGGAAGAAGCTATTTTCGTTGACAAATTATGTTCGAGTACTTAATATATGTGCTTATTTAACCATTATTTGTGCAAATTATGGTTTTATGCATGAGTATATAATTATCGGTGTTGTGTGAGTATATAATTGTTTGTTACCTGAATCTCTATTTTGATTTCGTCCATTGTACTTTCTTTTGTTTTGAAATTGATAAACATATAGCCTTCATTTTGTACATTTTCATATGCCTGGATTTTTACCCAATGATAAACTTTTGTAATTTTTGTTAAAAGAAATAAACATAGAGTTAATAGGATCAAATATAATATATGAAGAATATTTGATAAAGATTCAGTTTTTGACTTAGTTTAAAAATAAGCAGACATTAAACTTATACCCTTATGAGCATGGGATTGGTATATAAATGAATATATAGGAGTTGCTTGACCTGGTACATGTATTCATGAATCTAACATTTATTAGATGCAAAAAAAGGACGTATGACTGTTCATGTTTTATGGTATAGGTTATATGTCTTAACTATTTAATACTATCTGTGTTTAAATATATGTATTAATAGCCCGTCCTTTTGTTTAGAAAAATAGCTACGCAGTCTGTTCTATTCGCTTTTAGTTTGCTTCAAAGCTCGAATACACTTTGAAATTGTTTTATTTATTTACATCTCCCTGCCATAAAGTTGAATGCATATTATATCCTACTGCATTCATTTTGTTAAAAAGCATGAGCTTGGCCATTGTAGCTTTATTGCCTTGATCCTTGTTTCGTCCTTTATAGGTCCTTGCTGTTCATTTGTTAGCTGTTCCAATATTTATACTTCCTACTGCCTTCATGCTTTCAAGTTATTACCTGCTTATTAATTAATTATTTCTTCCAAATACACAAATAATTAATTGTTCCTTCAATATTAAAATGGTAGTAACAATCTGCAATGAATCCTAAAATTATTTCTCTAACCTGCAATATTATTCAATTCTAAGTTACTCAGCCAAAATTGGAAACCTACATTAGTGCCAAAATTCTTTTCTGAACCAATATGAACTTTACTGATCCATTTTTCTTGAATTTTTCTATTATTAGACAAGACATTGTTTTCTAAAAAAATAGTCAAAATAGTTAAATTACTTATCTATATGCCATGAATTATACCTGTACATGTTACTGTTAAGAGGGATGCAAGTATCCATATTATATTGCTTATAATATGCGACTATAACATCATAATTGAATCAACATGCAACCTGATTTAATTGGTTCTGGAGTCGATATATTGGCAGCATGGTCACCTGCTGCACCTCTTTCAGCATGGTCAAAATTTAGGACTCATTCACGATTAACTGATGTTACTTTGAATAAATTTTGTTTAAAATAGAATTGAAAAAAATCCTCTTTATAACTAGAAAGTTCTTCCAAATGAAGTTTTGAATTACTTTTGTTTCAAACTAGATAATGTTTGGAAATGCGGATAAGTAACCTCAAAGCATTTGAAAAAAAAGAAGTAAAATGACTGATTTTTACAGTGTTGAAATCTATTATTTAAGCCATTAATTTCACATGTTCCTTTTTTTATGTTATATATGTTTTTGTGTATAATTGTTGACTCTTTTGCTGCTTAATGCAGAAGCTCTGTTACATCATTAGTTCTAGCGCAATTACAGAGATCTAAAAGCTTTGACTGCCATTATGGATTTGGTTTAGATTATTGCATGACTAACTAACATACTTTATGTTAACAAAAGTCATAACATATTTGAAGTTTGGGTAGTCTAAATCGCAGGACTCTATAACAGAACATCTGAGCATTTGAAAATTCCATGGTTTTGATGCAATCTTTGCTGAATAGGCAATGAATAAGGAAGCTGAAAATTGTGATTGCTTGTAAGGTATGATTTCAATTTTGCTGTTTAATTTAGTGACTTTCGTACCCTGATTAGAGTATTGTGTATATCTGTAGAGTGGTTGGTAGAGTTGTCAATAGATTTAGTTTATATAAATACCTACAAAATATTGCTTGGCTTAATCATTGTATGCTCATCTATTTCATGGTTTAACATGAATCATGGAACCTATAGATATTAATTTGTTACTTTATTTTTTATTATAGCTGGATTGATAGCTCACATTATTTTAATTTCTTATGTACTAACACTGTTTATAATTGTGTTTGTACACTTTTATGAATTTCTATGGATTCCATTAGCTTAATAAGCATCCATACATTGTTTGTCGTCAAATTAGAATACCTCATTATATATCTACTCAAAAGTACCAATAAGTAGTTTTATAAGTATAGTGAAAATCATAAGCACATATTTGTAGCTAATAACATATCAACTTCTAGGCACCTCATCTCACTTATAAGCTGGTGTTGGTAAACATAAGCAAGTATTAGCTGCTCTGGTGTTTGGAGTGGAAAGTTTTACTTGATAAACTGGTGCAAGGATCAAGACATGGCAGGTATACAACTTGTGGCAACGATCGTTTAAGTCAAGACTGCATGTCAATGAAATAACACGCACTCAGTCACTCGCTATGTTATATGATTAGTATTATGTAAAAGGACTTAGGATTGATAAGATAGTTTAATAAGATTAGCCAGTGTCAAGTTAATTTTAGCATATAAAAGATAGTTTAATATGGGCTTGTGGTGCCAGGCCCTTAGTTGATAGGTCCAATGTTTATTGTCAGAAATCCGAGCAACAAATGTACCTCCAAAAAAATGAAGAAGAAGAAGTAAGAAAAGAAAAACTGTTAAAGTTTCCAAAATTTTAGTATGTATGTGGTTAATTTTTTACACTTCCAATCTCCTTAATCATCTTGATTATCCTAACAATATTTATATTGTATATTTTAACTTATAATCCATAAATACTAATTTCACATTGGATCATGTTCAACGTTACTTTATCATCATTACTTTTACAACCCTAATAGTAGACCAACAGCTGAAACTTTGCATATTAATTAGAGACATGACACAATATGATGCATAGAGACCAGGTAATATATATGTATAACATTTGATGTGTAACACGCATGCAAACATGTATTATACATGTATATTACTATCAGAAACTGAACTAAAATATTTTTTGTATAACATGCATGCAAACTTGTATTCCCATATGGCTATATATTTTAAGTTTGAGGCAGAATGATATAGGTATCATATTGATCTTTTAACTCTTGATTAATACAGAAATGACTCCTGTGCATTTTTTGGAAAAACTGTGGGATGTTTCAGAGAGAATTCATTATGATTCTCAAAATAACATGGCATTAAAATGAATTGATGGTTATGTACTTCATTGATGGAGAAATGCTTAGACTCCCAGTTGTGGCACGCTTGTGCTGGAGGTATGGTGCAAATGCCATCAGTTAACTCCAAAGTCTATTATTTCCCACAAGGCCACGCCGAGCATTCTCAATCTCATATCGATTTTGGTAATTCTTCGAAGATTCCACCCTTTGTACTTTCCCGAGTTTCTTCGGTCAAATTCTTAGCAGATCCAGAAACAGATGAAGTGTTTGCGAAGATCCTCCTTGTACCGATCCAACATCATGAGCTAGATATCAACGAGGAAGAATAAGGAGTAAGCAATGCAGCATCTGAACTGCATGAAAAGCCCTCTTCATTTGCTAAGACTTTAACTCAGTCCGATGCTAACAATGGTGGTGGATTCTCAGTCCATCGTTACTGTGCTGAGACCATATTTCCTAAACTGGACTATACAGCAGATCCTCCAGTTCAGACCATTCTTGCTAAAGATGTGCATGGAGAGGTTTGGAAATTTAGGCATATTTATAGGGGTACTCCTAGAAGGCACTTGTTGACTAATGACTACTGGATGGAGCACTTTTTTGAATCAAAAGAAGCTGGTGGCAGGAGATTCGATTGTGTTCTTAAGAGCAGATGATGGTGATTTTTTTTTGGGATTAGAAGGGCAAAGAAGGGTATTGGTTCTGGGTCTGAGCAACCTACTGGATGGAACCCACCACTAGCTTATGGTGGTGGGGTTTCCATGTATTCAAGAGAGGAAGAGAATAATAATAGTATGAGAATGATGAGGAACAATGGTAGTTTGAAAACAAAGAGTCGAGTAATGAGTGAGTCGGTTATCGAGGCAGCTAGGCTTGCAGCAAACGGTCAGCCATTTGAGATAGTGTACTATCCTAGGGCAAGTACCCCTGAATTTTGTGTTAAGTTAGAGCTGCAATGCGAGTTCAATGGTGTCCGGGGATGAGATTTAAGATGGCTTTTGAAACGGAAGATTCTTCTAGAATTAGTTGGTTTATGGGTACTATTTCTTCTGTTCATGCAGCCGATCCGATCCATTGGCCGAATTCGCCTTGGAGACTTCTTCAGGTTTGCCTCAAATTGTTCGAATCAAGTAAATATTATATATTGCATAACCAAAACTTAAAAGTGTTGGATAAGCTAAGTTGAAATTTTAATTGTGTAAATAGAGCCCATTTGGATAAAAGAGTTGAATAGTAACTATTGCACAGTCTTAAGTGAACAGCAAAATATAAAAGTGTTTGGATAAACAAGTTGGAATTGTACTTAAACTTAGTAGTGGGACTGTGGAAGTTGAAATAAGTCATAAGACAGTATATGTTGTAGACTTTTAAGCAACTTGTTTCATCTTAGGAATAGTAAAAAATAACAGTTATTTTATAACTACTTATGAGTTGTTAAACATGCCAATACTCCAGATAATTAGCAAAAGAATGTAATATCATCGTTAAAAATGCCAATACTCCAGATACTTAAGAATGCCAATACTCCAGCACAATTGTCGGCTCTGCTGAACTTCAAAATATATGAAATTAAGTTTATTGTAAATTTCTTATCTTCATATTATATTTCTTTTATAATTGATTTCATCTTTAACATTTTTTGGCTGCATCCATTATTGTTCTATTTTCTTCAAAAATTTCTGAGTTGCATGCCCAAATATATGACCATACTCACATTTTAGTTGTTTATATTTTATAATCATAAAAACAGATGTACACCTGAAAAGTTTCACTTGTCCTCGTACAAAGATATGAAAAGTGTGCATGGTAATGTTGTTTTTGTTTCACCTGAAATTGTACAAAAATTTGTGTCCTGTCCTTGTTTGATGTTTCACCTGAGAGGAAGTGGGTGATTGGGTTTTGCTGTTTAAATCATATTTATAACTGAAAATGCAGTTTTTGTTCTTCTGCATTGTATAATGCATGTTAGTAATCCGCTTCTTGTTGCTGTATTTTCTAAATCACACGTTATTTTTGTTTTATTTCACGTCAATGTTTGTTTAGTTAAACTGATGTACTGGCAGTCTATTTAGTTAAAATGATGTACTAACAGTCTTTATCTTTTTTGTTATGAAAAATTATATAACTTGCGGATGATGTTTGGATTTGAAAAATAAGTTATGTGCTTCGTTTTGACAGGTGCTGTATGATGATACCGGGGTTACTACAAGCTGGAAGGAAGGAAAAATTATTTTGCTGCATTCATTCTCTTTCAAATTGGTCATGCTTGGATTAACGTATTTTGTATTGACGTTCATATATCTTTGCTTTTAGTATGTATCGTTTTGGTCAGCTATGGTTGTATGTATTGTTTTTTTTTAAGATCACAAATATTTGAAACTTTGTGTACGAAATATTATGGATATATATTTAAATATATATTGTGGTTTGGCTTATGTCTTCATTTGATTACGTACATCATTATGTGATAATTGTGTTTTTTGAAATTTTATAATATATTAGTAGAATTGTAAGCTTGGATGTACCTAGTAAAAAAACCGTAGGGATAAAAATTTATAGCGTTTTAACTGTGCTATGGAAAGGTTGTTTTTTCCAGTTTTATATACTACAGCATTATGATAGTGCTATAAACAATTTTCATAACAAAAAAACAACGCAATAAAAGACAGCAAACCGCTATAGAAAATAGCTGTACTTATACATACAATGTACTATAGCAGTCATGAAAACGCTATAGTTTCACTTCATAGCGACTTTCCAAGGCTAAAAAGTCATGTTTACAGCACTCATAAAACGCTATGAAATGTCCTTGTCCATAGCGTCTCTTATAGCGTTTTGTATGTTGCTGTTATAGGTCACTGACCTATTACAACATGTTAATATACAGCGTAAGAAAAAACGCTATAATAGCTTCTAATAGCGTTTTTTAAACGCTATTAAAGGGTGTTTTTGTTGTAGTGTATTTTCCTGAAAAGTGGATTTCTGGTCAAACTTTGACTTTTAAATTTTAAATGTAAATATTTAAATTCTTAAAATTTATCTTTTATTATGAAAATAGATTTAATAACATGAATACTGCTTTTTGTTTCGTTGAAAGATTTAAATTGTGAAAGTTATACTATTTTCAATATTGTGTGTATATTGAGTTATTTAACAATTTTCTTTATTTTTAATTTATATAAATGACATTTTATTTGTTATATCTTACTCTAATTTGTATATTTAGGTTATATCATATATATTTTGACTTTTAAATATTTTTAAAGTGATTATAAAATTTTTCTAAAGCTTATTGAATTTATTTTTAATTTTTAAAGCCTGTTTGCATTTTTAAGCTATTTTCTTAATTTAAATTCTATTTAATTAAGATTTAATTATTTATTTTATATATTTACTTTCATTTCTGAGTTGTTATCTTTATTTATCAGTTTTATATGTATTTTTAAATTACAAAATAAATAATGGAAATTTGAAGAGTTTTGAGACCTTTCATTTGCCCAAGTCCTTTTGTATTCCACCGTTTCATTTTCAATCAATACATCAATTATTTTGGCCGACTTCTCTTCTTTGCTTCAGCTGATTACTTTCTCATTTCTCACGCACAAAATAAACTTCTCATCCCTCAAAAAATTTCGGCCATCACCTGAGCAAAAGGTTTGGTTAATCTTCTTCTTCTTTCTACTCATTTTCTCCTTGTTTTTCTCATTTTCTTTGCACTTGCCTTCATCTATTTGCTTGGCCATTCCTCCTCCATCACCTTGGCTGCCTCCACCACCACCACAACCAGTCACTACCTCCTCCAGCACCTTTGTCCTACTTGGCCATGGCCATCCATGATAAAGATCCACCAAAAATTTGAGCAAACTCCACCTATACATGCATTGCCTAGCTCCTATGCCTTCACCACCTCACCACAACCCCTTGGCCGCCATCTACACCACCACCACCTACCATAGATGATCTGAAACACCTCTGCCACATCACCACTGACCCACCTGAACCTGGCCCTGACTTGTATTGCTTTGGCCGAGCCTTTGTTTGCCTTGAATACATGTTGTATTGCCTTGAAGTTGTGTATACATGCACATATTTCTTTGCATCACTTTTGCCCCATCACCATACATGTTTGGCCGACCCTATAGAACCCAAAACCAGATCCAAACCCACCCCTTAGCCATGCATTTCAGACCTGTAGCTGAACCATAAGTGGTTGAAGGCAAGTGCAATAGCTTTGGTTTTGTTTTATTCAATCATTTCTAGCATTGTTTATTTTATTTTGGTTTGAAGTTCATGTTATATATATTGTTTTGTTTCATATGAACAAGACAATTAGCTTTGGCTCTCCCAATCTCAAATCATTGTCGTGCTTTCGTGCCTCTGGAAATCTTTGTTGTGTGTTTGTGGTTGTCATCTCCAGCTTATACAAGTGAGTAATTCTCACCAGACGATGTGTACTTATATAACTAGTAAACTTACACCATTTGAATCTGTAAAATTATATCATCATTTTATAACTGTTATATTATGATCATATGATGCTCACCCCTGTTATTACCCATGTTATATCATCAGTTACTGTTATATAATGCTATTCTGTTATTTATATTAGTTTATCACACTGCAAGTTCCCTGTAGATTAGAAATCACTATGGGTTGAAATGATACATACCCGAACGGACTTTAGAATAGGGAAAAATCGTTATGGGCTGAAATGATAGGCCTGAACGGTTTTTATATATTTTATTTAACTTGGGATTGCGGGTTTGAAATGATAGAACCCGGTTTTTCTTTGTAAATTACAGATTGAAATGATATATATCCGTATCACTTGACCTAGGCTAGAAAATTTTATACAGACCCGTGGTTTATATATTTTTCTGAAAATTTTAAAATATTTTAAAAATGTAAACATTATGATATTTTGATATAAATTTTATTAAAATGATTTCTATAAAATATTTGTGATTTTCTACAAATTAAATAAGTGAATTAAGTAAATGGTGAAGTAGAATTTGAAATATAAGTAAATTTTGGAATTTATGATTTTGTTTATAAATGGAATTTATGTAAAGTAAGAAAATATGACAAATTTGATTTAAAAGATGAATTTAATGATTTTTATTAAGTAATAATAATTTTTAAAATATGAAATAAATGAATGTTTAAGTTGAATTTTTTTGAAATATAACTTAAATTGGGAAATTGTGAATTTTGTTAAAGGTGAAATTTTAATTAAGTAAAATAAATGGAAATAAGTTATATTTTGGGAAATTTAAACTTAGTTGTTAAGTTAAGAATCTAATTAAAGAAATGAAAATTTAATTGTTATTTAATTTGATTTTTGTATGGAAATTTGACTTTATAAAATCATAGAAATAAAGGTATTTAAATGATTGTTTTTAAATGTGAAAATATATGATTTTATAAGTTAAAATGATTTATATTAAAAGTTAATTATGTGTAAAATTGTAAATAAAACTCTGAATTTGATTTGACAGCATTTTTAAAATGTAATGTAAAGATATTACAACATTGAAAAATGTTGTGGTTGTTTTAAATGAACCAAATAGCAAATTTGAACTAAGGGTTATTATAGCACTTTGTTAGTGCTATAGTTGTTAAATTTAACTAAATTTTTTATTGAAACTAAATTAAGATATTACAGCATTTTAAATACCGTCTTTTGTTAATGAACTGTTTTTAAACATAACATTTCGTAGCATTTGCTAAGTGCTGCGAAAGTTGAATTTTCTTTGTTTAATAATTTCAAATGAATAAATGATCTTTGAAAAAGATTAAATTTTGGAAATTAAATATTTAATTATTAAATATAATGAATTGACTTTAAATGATTTAAATGGAATAGTTGATTTGGGAAATACAACTATTTTGAAATGTGATTAAATGGTATTTAAATTTAAATTAAATAAATGATATTAAATCTTGGAATAAATAATTGAAGTTTATATTAGTATGAAAAATATTTGGTTTACTTGTAATTTGAATCTATTTAAAAGATATTATACTAATGAAATATAGGATAATAAAGCTTTGGAATTTATTTTATAATTTGAATAGTTATTTTGTGGATTAAATCTATATTTGAAATTTATAAGATTTGAAATGGTCTATGGAAATTTAATTGAAATAAATGATTGAATTGAATTGAAACTTTGGAAATTTTAATACTTGATTTGAAAGTATAATAATTTCACTTTTAAATGGTTTAAATGAATTATTTTGATTGAAATATAAACTATTTAAAAGGCGACTTGAAATGATAATAAATGAATGATATCTTTAAATTTAAAAAGTATTTAAAGTTGAATATTTAGATTTGAACTCAAATGATATATTAAAATGATTTGAAATGAAGTTTGAAAGGATATGATATTTTGATATATTAAAATGATTTGAAATGAAGTTTTGGAAAGATTTGATATTTTGATATATTAAAATGATTTGAAATGAAGTTTTGGAAAGATATGATATTTTGATATATTGAAATGATTTGAAATGAAGTTTTGAAATGATATGATATTTTAAATATATTGAAATGGTTTGGAATTGATTTAATCTTTATTTTGATAAAGATTTGGATTTGAAATGATATTCTATTTTGAAGTATAAACTGTTTTTAAATTATAACCACGGGTTATAATAACGATTGGTTGTTAAAGAGACCGGGATCGGATATGGACATACTCTCTGTCGATACCGAAAACCACTTTGACAATTGTGTACGCAGTGGAGTTTCCAGAATGAAGTAGGATGGTGGCGACGATCCTAAGGTATATACGTGGACCCAACTCCCATGAGTTGGCATAAGGTGGCTAAAACAGGAGCGATCGACGGGCCAAGGAGGTAGCACCTCTGATCGGACACACTTCTTCGATACCATTCTATTACTTGTGATTGATTTGGTGCGCACCCTTGATTTAGGAGTGTTGTTCGAGGTGGGCGGTAGTGGCTGCTATGCGTCACCACCAGTCCGGATGCGTAATTGGTATATCTACCCTGGCATTGCCTAGTTGTGCCGTGTCACCTACCATATCGAGCTTTACTATGAGTTTCTATTTGTGTCGTACCTATGGAGTATCTTCTCATAGCCTTGCGAGGTATGCAGGTACTGTGTAGACTATTGGCATATTACGTGTTAAGGTGGAAAATGTAAAGCCTTAACGATATTTAAAAGTATGTTTATTTTATGATTAGACATTATTATAATAGCGAATATTACTACATAGTAGATAGTTTAACGGATCCTTAAAGAATGGACGATCCCAAGCATTCTTTAAGTTACTTGTACCTTTATTACAGTTCACTTGAGTTGGTTTACATTGTATAAGTATGTATGTCCTGACTCGAGTGTTTGTATTTTATTTACGCTCGGGTCAGCCTGAGTATTCACAGTTTTGGATTCCACTTTCTGGAGATTGGAATCGCTGGAGATTATCTGCTTATCTAGTTGTATCTATCTCAGTTCTGTTGTTCTATTCAGCTTGTACTTGGTTATTTTATTGAGACTTCTGTTGTACTCTATTTCTTCTGTTATATCTTATGTAACTCTGATATATTTATATAGTAGCTTCATGAACTACTATTTCTTTTACTTCCGCTGCATTATTTTACTCTGTGTCTGTGATCTGTGATTATATTTATTTACTGTTTATTCTGAGATTTGCCAAATTTTATTTACAACGTGGTATTTTGAGCAATTCAAGTCTGACATGTGCGGATGCGAATGGTTGAAAATAACGGGTCGTTACACGTAATTTTTTCAAAAAATTGCGAAAAATTCCACAATTATACACCAAAAAATTACGGAAATTTTTACGCAATTTTTTCAAAAATTTGCAGAAAATTTCGCAATTCTTCACCAAAAAAATTGTGGAAATTTCCACAATTATTCACCGAAAAAATTGCATAAATTTATGCAATTTTGGGATATAATTGCATAAATGTCTGGAATTATTCACTGAATAATTGCATAACTATATGCAATTACTTAGTAACTTAATTCTAGGGACCTAATTTACATACTTTTTTTACTGGGGTTTTTGTGTATTTTGGAACTTATTAGGGACCTGAGCCTAATATTCACTATATTATATGTGTGTGTGTGTATGTGTGAATATTATGGTTGTTTATCGTATTAGTAAATAGCACAAGTACATTTTATATGCATGGATTGGGAATTCATGGGTATGCTTAGGGTAAGCATGAAATAGAGGACAAATCTCTACTGAATAATTAAATTTCAAAGATGAAATTTCTTTAAGGATGGAAGACTGTAAAGACCCCAAATTTAAATTATTCAAATAAATAAATTAAAAGGCCAGGGCGACCCAAATAAGAGAAGTAAGGGGAAATGAGTTAATAGAAAAGGGGGTAGGAGGGCCCAAGTCCAATTATTGTAGGACAATAAACATTACTCGTTTCTATTCATTCATTTCATCCAACTCAAAATATAATAAAAGCTAGAGAGTAACTTTAATGGTGGTGGCTTAACGAGGGCAAATAGAAAGAAGATAAGGAAAACACAAGCAAAAGGGGATTAAGAAGACTAAAGCTAGGCATCTTAAATATCTAGGTGAGCAATACTTAACCTATCTATACTGATCTCTAATATATGGTTTTGGTTTAGATTTGTATGTTTTTAAGTATGATGAGATCATACGGGTTTCTATTAACAAATATAAAATGGTTTAATAAATGTTTTGGGGAAGAATTGATAAACATGGGATTTTTAGATGGGTTCCCTATTTTATTGATTTTCAATTGCAATGAAAATTTAAAATGATATTCTAACCTTGATTTTAAAGACGGTTTTTAGTTTGAGAGATTCCTTAAGCTTATTTGATTTTATATAATTTATTAAAGATACAGACTAGAAAATAAGTAGGGAAATTACCCTTAAAAGCCCAAACAAAGATTTAGTGTGTTAGAATAAGTGTTCACTAATTTTTTGGTAATTTAATAGAATTTTATATATGGAAAATAAACCTGAATAACTAAGTACTGTGCTGGGGTAAGTGGAGAACTACGGGGGCGTATGAAAATAAATTTATATGGAAAAATATATTAATAAGTGTTAGGAAATAAGGAAATTAGATCCAAATCATTTGCTGAAAAGAAAGAAAAAGGACTCTGCAAATAACAGAAAGTAAAATAGGGATGAATGAAGAACGATACGAGTAAAGACGTTGTCATGGATGTTAGAGTTTGTCTAAAATGGCGTTGGGGTGGCGGCTCAACGTTATAAATATGACTAATATGAAGGGGTCATTCTGCACCAAAATGGGGAAGAGTGCACTTAATAAGGGAAGTGGGAAGCACTCAGCGTTGGGGTAGGGTGGTACTGCGCCATGGGAAGTAGTAAATGAACCTAGTAAAAGATAAGTAAGTGAGACTCGGGGAGAGACTAGGTCACTATGAGGACGAGATCCTGCATTAGAATTAAGGTTGAATGGGTTATTGACGCTCACTCGAATGCATACCTTAAGAAGTTGAGGATAAGCATTCAACTTCCAGGGACGGTGGGGCGGTTCCATAAAATAAACAAATGTTTAAAGTAGATGTACACCTTGGGAATGTGAAGAGAGGCATTCATTAATACACACATGCGACATGTGAGGCATTCAGCTGCGCTGCGTGTAGAATTCAAGTGTTAAAGAAAAAAATGAATAAGAACTGTTTAGGGCGCAGTATTAAGCCATTAGAAAAATGAGTAGGAACTGCATGGGGCGCGGTTTTAAATCGATAAGAAAATAAGTAAGACTTGCGTGGTGCAGTAATAAGTTTCTAAAGAAGATGCGTGGAGTACAGTATTAAATGGTTAAAGGAAAAGTAAGAAGATGTGCGGGGCATGGTATTATAATCGATTAAATAATACTCTAAGGAGGGAACCAAGAAGGGACTGTGCATGGTGCGCAGTATTAAAGTATTGGACTCAAATAAAAGAATGAAATAAATTAGGAATTTAATAGAGACTGCACCGAGATTGCAGAAGTAAAAGGGGACTACCTAGGGAAGTGTAAGATGCAGACGCAGATAAGAAAAAACTATGTCGGTATGTTGAATGTTTCACTCATTTTGTTTGAATAGTGAGGGGGAAAATCAACCCATGCAGTACAGTTTGGACTCACTATATGATTGTTTTGGTCTAAGTATTATTCACACGAGACTTTATGTCCGACCTGTGTGTTTTTATTATTGTTTTCCCCATAAACTCACGGGTGCTTATTTGAGTAGGTTGAGTTTATAGGATTAGACAAGCTTGAAATAAGGGTCGCAATAGCATATCGAAGACAGAGCAGGAGGCTTGGTAGCTAATGAAGACTTATTGTTTTCCGCTATATTAAGGAGTGCAGGCCGCATCATTATATGTTGACCCGACTCTTTCTATGTCATTTTTATTATATTTGACCATTGTGTGGGTACATTATTGGGTTTTATCTAAGTATTTATGAAAATATGAGAAAATAAGTTTTTGTAACTTATAAATTGAGAAATAATAAGTTAAAACAAAGTTTTAAAATTGTTGAATATGAATGTTAAGAATAGCAAATTTGAAAGGAAAATTAACTTAAGTTAAGTTAAATGATTTTGAAATGAAAATTGATTGTGGTTTGAAATGGATTAATGAAATGAACTAATTAAATAAATTAGTGAATTGAATATGGTTTTGGAATGTTTTTGATAAAATTGAATAATGAAGTGAATAAATGAAATAAGTTAAATGGAATTGACTTTGATTTAAAATGGATATGGACTTAAGCTGTGAAGTGACAATGAACAGTAGAAGTGTTATATAAAATGTTATAATAAACTTAAGTAAAATTTGATGGAATGGTTTTTAAGCGACATTAGTATTGAAAGAAATATACTAAGAAAAAGATGAATGTGAATAAAGTAATGTGAATAATGATTATGAATAAATGAACGTGAAATAAAAAAATCCAAGTAATGAGAAACCAACTGAAATAAAAACGTAAGTTGTACGTATATTATTTTATTCGCATAACTGTTTGATCCAGATTCGGGTACATGATTTCGAGATGATTTACATCGGTTCGATTTAGAATTTTTTACTCGATTCTCGACGGCGAACACTGGATATTGATTTTTGATTGATACTAGAATTCTCTATCGTAGTATATGGCTATGCAAGGAGAATGGAGGTTTCTAGTCGAGGAACTGGATCTGAGTCTGCACTATAGTGGTCGTGTGAACGATACTAGTTCGGAAGGGAGATTGTGTGATTGAGCGAGCGATCGAATATAATATTGCATACGGATGATATATGTACATCGTACGGGCTTTAATAAATTAAATGTTGACATTGAAAAATGAAATTTGATATGATTATGAATTATTTGATTGGATATTATGTGTAAGTAAGATGCAGGCATATAGAAGCAACAGCTAGTTTGATGATTTTGGTTTCACGAGTAAAGTTTGTTGCTCGACAAATTGGTACATGTTTTCATTGTTGTTTGAATTTGATGGTTTTATGATTGAGCCACTTGACTTTTGTTTTCTTTTGGCTGATTTGGGCCCATAGTGACGAGTTGTAGTTGTTCCGATCTAGCCGCGCAAAGGAAACGCTGGTGAAATTTTCTTTAAATTAAGGAGTTAGAAAATTAATGAAAAAAAATGAAGAAATTTTTTATAACTAAAAATTTGATGTTATGTTATAACATGGAATGATATGAGTTAGTAATGATGAATGAAATTAAAGACTTAGAATATGTAATAAAAAAGTTACAACAAATTGATTTTGGAAAATTAAAGGCTTAAAAGAATTTGGTAACCTATTTCAACTAATTGGTTTTGAAAGATTAAAGGGTTTTGGGCATTTTCTTACTTGCTAATTTCGGGGAAGAAATTCTATAAGTTGGCATTTTCTTACTTGCTAATTTGGAATATTTAATTGATTTTAAATATTGAAAAGTTAATTTTATAAGTTAAATAACTTGAATTTCAAATATAGCGATTTATTAGATAATTAAATTGTTGAATTTAATATTTGGAATTGTTTAAAATAATTAATCCTGAATTTAATATGAATAAAAATGGTTTCGAAAGTTAATTTAAATTCTATTTAAATAAGAATGAAGATAGTAAACTTTTAAGTTAAATCTAAAAGTGATTTATTTGGTTTTAATAATAATTCGTTTCAATTAATGTATAAAAATAGCCTTCCGGGGCACTGTCTCGGATTTCGACGAAACCACTGTCTCGGATCGAGATTTTTGAGTGCATGAAGCTACATATTTTATATATTAATATATATATTCTTTATTCACCATACCCAAACGTACAGGAACCATACCCTCCATATTCGAACCATACCCCCTCGATTATTTAAAAACACAACTTTTCCCTCTCTTCTCTTTTATTTCCCTCTGATGAGAATTTTTTCGCTTCAAAGAAATCAGTCTCTCCCAAACTATCAAGAATTAACCAAATTAATGTGAATGAAAGTTGCTCGTATTAGTCTATAGTATTTTTAAATATCGATGGATCGAGATTTCGTTGAGAAACGTTCGAGTTATCGCCTTAAAACAGCAAAAGGGAAGATATGTTCACAAACTTTGTAAATTAAATTCTCTCAATCCGGGAAGAATTACTCAACGCCGTAAGCATCGTTAAGTTCGCATCGTAGAGTAGTATTTTTGGTGAAGTTTTGGTAAGGTTTGACGATAGTCATCGGCGATGATCAGAAACTAGGGTTGGACTTAATCGGAGCTAGGGGTAGCGATAGGCGAAACGGATGTTGGCGTTGGCTTCAGGGATGCAAGGCGAGCCCATGGGCCGAAATTGGTAATGTGCGGTCATAGAATGAGGTTGCGTCCTATGAAAATGAGGGGGGTTAGCACGGTCGGATTTTGGAAGAGGGGGACGGAGGTGATGGCATGGGGTCGGCTGGACTTGGATCGAGAATTGGAGTCTGCTGGTGAAGTCAGTTCGTTAATCGGAGGTCTGTAGCTCTGTGTCATCGTGTGCATGCGTGCACATTTTGGTTACTGGGATTGTAATGGAGGAGGAAGGGATTGGGGGAGATGAGTTACTTTTCATCGCGGGTTTAGGCTTTGGGCCTTGGGATTGGTGAGGTTTTATTTAATTTGTTAATCAAATTAGTTAATTAAATGTTTAAACTTTGAAAATAAATAACTCCTTCATATGAGGTCAGATTCGGACACCGTTTGTTGTGTTGCACTCATATGAATGTTATCTTCGCAATGGAACTAGGTTGGTCGGATTTGGAGATAGTTGAAATTTGAGCTAAAATTAGAAGTTGTTCGATTTTAGTTCCAAACCGGAAATCCTCGGCGACAACAGAAATTTCGGTGAGTTAAACACACCTTTTTGGTTAACCAAAAATATTATGTAATTGATAAAAATTGTTAATTGAATGTTTGGATGATTTACTGTTTTATTAGTTGGTTTGAATTTATTCCCGCCCCTGGAGCGGATGACCTTTATATATGCCCGCCTAGTAGCGGATGACCCACATTATATAATTATATATTGTTTGTGATGCAGTGGGACAGGTTGGAGGGATCCAATGGGATTCCTCACCGTTGTTGATTTTAATTTCAATAATATTCCTTTCATATGAATTATTGGATATTAAACCTGATGGTCGACATTTTTGGTTATGACATTGTTATATGTTTGAAAACTTAAAACCATGTAGTGATTGAAAATCAATATCAATGTTGGTTGAGCGTTTGGTAGCTATTGGCCTTAAATTAGTATTTTTAAATACTATAAATTTCCATTAGGATTGGGATTGATTTTGAGACAGGAAATGATTTAAATCTGGAATTGGATTTCGAAAATATTTTGTTTAAGGATTTAATTTCTATTTTACTCCGACTTATTTATCTGCCTTTCTAAGTCATTAGAAATATTTTAAAGTTACTTAATTATATTTAACAATGTTTTAAAGATTATTTATTTATATTTAATAATGTTTCAAATATTTTTATTTATATTTAATATTGCTTTAAGGTTATTTATCAATATTTTAATATTTTGAAAAGTTAATTATTTAAATTATTAATATGATTTGAAATTAATAATAATGATTGATTATTAATGTTTTGAAAATAATAATTATTATTTACAATAATGGTAAAGGTTAATTATTATTGTGTATTTAATAATGTTTTGAAATTATTAAATATTATTTTAAAGATGTTTTGAAGTTAGTAATTATTATTTATTTATAAGTGTCTATTGTTAATAATTATTATTATATAATAGTGTTTTGAGGTAAATGATTTTAATTATTTATAAATATTTAAGAGGCTAGTGATTGCTTATGTGCTTAACCAATGTTGGTATTTTCCTATGGAAATAAATCCCTGATTTGAATGTTTGTTTATTTGATAATTAAATAACCGGCTATCGATTTTGGACCCAAAACATAATTTTGGAAATATCTAGGAGAAACACGTGAGTTATATGGCACGGTCATCTCCGGTGATGTTGTACTGTGCGTATAAATCTCGTTTCGTTCTCCTAGGATAATGATAAGGAAATCCGTCCACTAACGGTTAGGAGGTGATCTCCGCTCTTATCTTTGACTGTTTATTTCCTAAAGAACCGGGGTTGAGTTTACCGTAAATTATCGAATGTTCTTTCGAAGAGACTGGGATCATATATGTTATCCGAAAACCACTTCGATCCAACTCAAGCGTTTCGAAGTGAAGACATCTTGAAGATGATAGAATTGAAGACAGAGCACTCAAGCGTTTCGTTTAGTCCTAGAACGAACTTGTATGGATGAATGCTGAGAAAGCATAGCTTCCCGAAGGGCAGTGTTAGCATTCCAAGTGGGAAGTGCTATATGAAAGGTAAACGTAGCCTCAAGCCTCATCAACTGAGAATGACTAAAACATGGGAGATGCGGCAAGGTTAAGTGGGTCGCTCCCAAGTAGGATATGATCATCCCTATCTAGAGTCGATATTATCTCTCATTTGTATGCTTTGGGGCCCATTAATGGAGGGGTGATCATATTTGATATTACTAGTCAAGTGGTAGGCCGGTCCTGTGTTGGCAGAGGATCCAAGTGAGGTCCTCGGTGTTATTTTATCTATAGATGCACCATGACGGGCGGTTCCCTAGTAGCCCAATCATTTTATGGAATCCATTCTCCAATAAGCTCCATATAGACTTAGTTGTGCCCAACTATGATGAAATGTGAATGCAAGCATTTCAGCTATATTCATATTTTACTTTGACCCCTAGACATTATTATAATAACAATGGATTTTCTATCGAAATTGTTTTGGTTATCGTAAGGTAAAAACCTGTCCGTGTTTATGTGCGGCGTGGTCTTACGAGATATTTTTGATTTCAAAGGCTTTTTATAACTTTAAAATCCAGTTGGGTGTGTTTTTTTCTCACGTTGGTTTTCTAGACTAACTCGAGTGTTATTTTATTATAATGCTCGGGTCAGACCGAGCATATTACAGATTTAGTTTGGATGCCTGGAGCTTCAGGAGACGAGCTGAAGGCACAGAGACGTATTCGCGTACATGGTTATTTTCCCGTTGTATTCATTGTTGTATTTATCAGCAATTGTGAGGATAGGTTGTTATAACTATACGGGCTGAAATAGGTTAGTACACTCTGATTTATGTATGTATATTACATTTCTACTTTGTGTAAAGATTTATTGTATATTATAGATTATTCATTCCGTTGTGAGATTCTGTGTAGTTTGTTTTCTTTCTTCTTATCTTCTTGCTTCTTCTTTTCCCCTAACAATCGTGTTTTCCGGCATTCGATTGCTCGGCATGCAATATAGTGGACGTATTAATGTCGATTTTCGAGGGTCGAAAAACCAGGCTGTTAAATAACTAACATCCAACTATTATGCCAAAATGAGTTGTTATTCTTTGAATATACCACATTGTTAATTCCTAATTTAAAAATATCATAATCTTTTGTTATCGATTTCCAAAAATATGAAATATTATTTATATTATTAGTAGAAATATGTTGTAAATTGAGCGTTCCACCATACCATTGATTTGAAATTATTTCTTTCTCAATTAAATTTTGACTATTGTCATTTAATTTCCATATCCATTTTTCTAAAAGGATGTATTTAAATTATGTAAATTTTCTACCACTCCCTTTGGATTTACATACCATTTCTCATTTAACTAAACACTTTGAACTATTATTTGGATTATCACCCCTCCATAAAAAAATTCTCCTTATTTTATCTATTTGATCAATTACCCATTTTAGAAATTAATAAAACGACATCCAGTACTGATAAAAAAGAGTTGATAAGGACTATCCTACCCGCTCTCGATAAAAATTTACCATTCCATTTAGATAATATTTTGTTGATTTTATTATTATTATTAACCAGACATCATGTTTGAAATTAGATGGCCATATTAAAAAAAACCTAAATATTCTATAGGAAATTTCATAATTTTACAGTTTAGCGTATAAGCAACTTGATTCTCTATTTTATCTATATCATTCAATACTAGCTCAAAACTTTTATCAAATGAATCTTTAATCCAGAGAGCAACTCAATCAAAACCATATAATATAAACATAAGAGCTATACTATGTCTTGGTAATGAGAAGTAAAAAACATGGTATCGTCTGCAAACTGAAGAATGGAAAGACCATTACTCACAATCTCATTTCCAACGTTGTTTAAAATTACGTTACTAGTGGCTAGTTTGGTAACCCTAGCGAAAACATTAGCAACTAAGTTAAATAGTAAAGGTGACAATGGATCACCTTACCTAAGACCATGTTTCAGTTGTATTTTATTTCTTAATATATCATTAACCATAATACTTGAATTTTCAATTTTAAGTAAAGACATAATCCAGGCCACCCATCTAACACTGAAACCCCTAGTCAAGGTCCTTAAGAAAATTGTAATCAATTGAATCAAAAGCTTTTGCAAAATCAAGTTTTAAAAGAACACAAGTGATATTATTTTACAACGGTAATTTATAAATTCCTAAACAGCTGCCGTCACATATGTAATGTTTATGCCATTGGTAAAAGCAGTTTGAGTATTATAAATTAGTTCATTCATTTTAACATTTAATCTATTAATCAAAACCTTTGAAATGATTTTAAAAGAACAATCTATAATGAAATAGGTCTAAAGTCTTTCAACTCATTTGCTCCCACTTTTTTGTGAAGCAAGATTACATTAACGAAATTAAACCTACATAGCATAATGTACAATCATAAAATTCATTAAACATTTTAAGTATACTTTAAAACATTCCAAAAAAATTCATAAAATAAAATAGAAGAACCATCCGGATTAGGCGATTTATCACTATGCATGTCCTTTATAGCCTTCAAAATGTCATCTTCCGTAAATGAGTTATCAAATCCCTCTAAATTTATCCTAGTGTCTTTAGGATATAAATCGTCCCATTTAGCCTTAATCATATGTTCAATCTTGGTTCCAAATATTTCTTTATAATAATTGGTAAAGCATCATTTAAATCTTTTTGATCAAAAATCTAAATATTATTAATTAAAATAGAATTAATGGTGTTACAACGTTTTCTACTATTTGCCACTTTATGAAAAAAAATGTGGTGTTCTTATCACTCTAATCCATCTATTGGATTCTAGATCTTTGTTTCCACATCACTTCTTCTTATGTTAGAATTTTATTTAATTCTTCTTTTAAATTAAAAGGCACAGAATTTTCTGAAATATTTAAATTTCTATACTCTTCAATTTTATTCAACTTTAAAATTTCATGTAATAATTTCTTTTTTTAATTCTAATGTTAGCAAAAATATTTTATTCCATTTCCTAAGAAAAGTTCTTAAATCTCTAAGTTTGCTTACAAATATTTTAGCAATGTTACCTAAAAATTTATAATTATAACTTCTCAATAAAAGACATTTATTTGCATTTAATTCTATAAAATTGTTTCCTAACGACCACATATTTTCAAATCTAAAATTTTCATTACCAGTATTTTGGTTATTACAAGATAAAACAATCGAACAATGATCCGTAGATACTCGAAAGTCCAACAACCTTACAAACATGATATCTATCTTCCACTTCATCGTTAATAAAAAATGAGTCTAAAAGTGTTATCGATGGGTCTTCTCTATTATTAGAACAAGTAAACCGTATATTATTCAACTATAATTCAATTAAATTACATTCCAATAAATTGATCAAACTCCTTCATGGCAAAAAAAATCCCCTTCTCTATGAGATCTTTCTCCTAAAAATCTAGTGATATTAAAGTCCTCACCAATCATCCAAGGGCCTGGATTGAGTGATCTAAACTCTAGACATTCGCTCCAAGGAACCCTTCGTTCTAATTTGGAATTTGGTCAATAAACATTAGTGACGTTCAGAAATGAGCCATCACTAAGATCGGTGAAAATTAAGTGCATCTAATGTGTACTAAAAATATATATTGTAAGAGTTTTACACAGTTTTCTTTCCAACTCACCATTAATCCCCAAAACTATCCTTTGCTGGGAGATGAACCCAACGAATGAGATATAGACCCTTTAGACTTCAATATATCTATAATCAGGTAATTCAATTTTTGTATCCTGTAATAGCGCAATATCAACATTATTATTTTAAAAAAATGACCTAATTTGATTGTATTTTCCCAAATCATGTAAACCCCTAATGTTCCAACTAATGTATCTCATGGTCCAGCTGCTCCGCTCTAATTCCCTACTCTTAATATATTAAATATATAACTAAACAACGTAAAATATAAAACCATAGTTTATAGCTAGATGGTACATGTCACAGGTAGATAATCTACTCAAAGCACAAGGACAATAAGTACTGTCTAAAATAAGATCCATGCATGAGCTAGATTCCTTGGATACTCTAGTGGTCGATCTATGGATACGAGCACTCCTCCTTAGCGATCTAGAATAACTAGAACTTGAATCAACCTTTTGCACTGAAACAGCTTTCTGTTTTACTTTCATATTTGAATAATAACATCAAGGGTCTTTTCTTGCTTCAATTCCATAGCATGACCCATTGTACTTCACAATACTTCTCTTTCTTATTTTACTAGTGTGTAACATGTGTGTTACACACCGTAAAGTTGTAAAAGCAATTGTCAAATATACATAGTTAAATAGTTGACATACAATGTAATATGCTAATGTTAATCACATATTTGTGTATGCCATGTGTTTCAATTATTGTGTATATGTTAGTCTAAAATAAAATATCAATTTTTGGAAGAAAACTAATGACATAAACATAACCGTAGCTTAGTTAAAGGGAATTAAAGAGAATGTTCCAAATAATTTGTAAATTGTATTCTAATATAAAGTGGTAAGAAAAAATAAAGAGAGCCTTCATTATTATGCATGTTTATTATTACGAAATATCATTTAAGAAAGAAAATAATAATACAAACTTGAATGTAAAATAGTTGAAGTTAATTAAACAATGATATAATTTATACCTGAAACTAAATGGTAGGTCAGAATTAAGGAGAGAGTTATAAATAATCGTAAAAATCATAAACTATAAATAGTAGTGATCTTTATATAAAACACAAAATTAAAAAAAACAGTACACTTTAATTCCCAAAATTCAAAAGTGAGATATAATTCCTTCTACCTTACTATTATCTTATAAAATATATTTAACAAATCATTCTATCAATAATTTAAGGTACATAAGAATAAATTATTGAAAATTATATGTAAAGGCCTGCCATTTCGAACCATTCAAATCGACAATAGTCCACACATGTCAGACTTGAATTGCTCAAAACAACAGATTGTTATTTTATATTTGGCAAAACTTAGCATATACAGTAAATAAATCAATCATAGAATCATAGACACAGAGTAATACAACAATACGCAACGGAAAAAAAGTAGTTCATGAGGCTATTACATAAACATCAGAGTCTAAAGCAAATACAACGGAAACCCCAAATACATAGAAGTCTCTAAAAAATAAGCAAATTATACGTCTGAACATAAACAACTAGAAATAACTGAAATAACTGAAAGCTGAATAGATAAAAGATAGATCCCCAAGCAAAGCTCCAAACTCCAAAGGTGAGACTCAAATGCTGTGACACTCAGCTGACCCGAGCATAGAGCAAAACACAAAACACTCGAGTCAGGATTAACATTCTTATGCAAGTAAATCAACTCAAGTGAAATGTCCAAGTGAAATGAAATATAACTTAAAGGATGTTTGAGATTCCACCCTTTAAGGATCTGTTAAACTATCTACGTACATAGTACAATACGCTACATAGATAATGTCTACAGTAAAGTAAAATATTGAAATAGCATTATGCCATTACCCATATCCCCCTTAACATATTTTTATATAAATATCGTAGTCTATATATATACTGTAAGCTCCACCAAACCGGTGGAATACTCAATGAGCACTCCATAGGTACGATACAAACCAAACTCATAGTGGGCGTGATAAGGCATATGACAAGGCACGCGAGGCAATGCCCAGGGTAGGATACGACAGTTTCGCGGATTCAGACTGGTGGTAACGCATAGCAGCTATTATCGCCTACCTCAAGACACACTCCCATAATCAAAGGTGCACCCAATCAAATCATAAAGTAATAGATATGGTTTCGAAGAAGCATGCTCGATCGGAGGTGCGACCTCACTTGGCCCGGCGTGCCTCTTGTTTTAGTCATATCAAGCTAACCCGAGGGGGTCAGGGCTGCGTTCATACCTCATACAGAATCGTTCACCAAACCATCCTACTTCGTTCTAGATTCTACACCATGTGCACGGTTGTTAAAGTGGTTTTCGGTATTGGCAGAGAGTATGACAATATCTGATCTCGGTCTCTTTAACAACCAAACGCTTATTTCACACCGTGGTCATTTTTATAAAAAATCACTTTTATAAACATTCAAATATAATCTCAAATTAAAATTTTAAATCAAAAGCAAAATCAAATATCTAACATTAATTATATTTAATTCTGAAAATATTCACTTAATCACTCTTTTATAAACATTTAAATAGAATCTCAAATTAAAAATTTAAATCAAAATTAAATATTCAATTTCAATTTTATTTAAATTTGAATATTCATTTAATCACCTTTAATCAAAATCCAGTTATCAAATTATAAAATTATATCTTTAAAATCTCAAAATCAATAAGTTCAAATCAATTCCTATTTTAAATACAATTCTTAAACAAATTAAATTACAAATCAATTTCAATTTATCTTTCCAACCCCTATTTATTAAAGTTATTACAAAAATCTATTTAAAAATATTGACATAAATTCAAATAAATATTTAAACATATTTTATACATATATAATAGTTATTACAAAAATCTATTTTAAAATATTAACATAAATCTAAATAAATATTTAAAACATATTTTATATATATTAGTTAAATTAAATTTTTATTAAATTTTATTATATTAATTATTATTAAATTAAATCTTATTATTAAATAAATTTTATTGTATATTAAATTTTATTTTATATATTTAAATAATAATAAAATTATAAGTAAAATCTTAAAATTTACATTTTTCAAAACTTAACTTATAATTTAAAATTTTCCAAAACATATAATTTTAAAAATCTAAATTTTTACACGTATATTAAAACAAAATCTTTATATTACATTTTAAAATCAAAACACGTATATTTCTTTTCAAAATTTTGGAAATCATTTAAAAATAGACCAACTGTATCCGTATATAGTTTCTATCCTATGGTCAAGTGATATGGATATTTATCATTTCAATCCGTAATAATTTAAATTTACGGGTATATATCATTTCAACCCGCAATCCCAAAATTTCAAAATCAATAAAATCGCTTGGGTTTATCATTTCAACCCATAACGATTTTTCCCTAATCTATAAGATCGTTCGGGTATGTATCATTTCAACCCATAGGGATTTCCTAAACCAACAGGGAACTTGCAGTGTGAGAACAATATAAAATAGCATAACATATCAATTGACAAGCATATATCATAATTAACAATTTAAATATAATATATTTACAGCATGTTATGGTGTCATATGTCAATAAACATAGGTAAACAATTTAAATACTGACATATCATATTCAACAATTTAATCACTAATCAATTCAAATTTTAACAATAAATTCAATCGTCATTCCATGTGAATTAAATTTACTAAACATATGAATGTTAATCGTGAGTGATCGCTCACCTTTCGAGGCTATGAGGGTGATGATAAAATAATGGAGCAAAGCGTAGATTTACAACAAATCAAATCCAAGATCGAAGCAACCAATTCCAACAACATGAATCAACAACCAAGCTTTTGAAAGCAATATCCAAAGCAAAGCACGATGAACTTGAATCGATGAAAAACAATATATATATATATAATATATTTCTTTTCTCTTTTTTTAATAATAAAGAGGAGAAAGGCTATGGGTTCACTGGTTGAGCAAGGATGATGGCTGCGGCACTAGGTGCTGCTGGGTGGAGTTCAGTCAGGGAGAAAAGGCGATAGGTGGCTGGCTGCTCGGAGGGAAAATGGGGCTTGGTCGTTCGGGTTCGTCATAGGCTGCTCGGAGGCGCTGCTAGGCTCGGCAGTGGTGATGCGGAGGGGTTTGGATCGGTTGGAGGTTGTGGGTTATTCGGGTGACAGACTGTTGCTGAGTGGTGGGTTCAGCTGTTGCGTGCCGTTCGGTGGAGGACTAGAGGAAGCAAGGGTGCAGCGGTGGGTTATTTGGCGAGTTGTGTGGTGCGTAAATCGAGAAAGAGGGTGGCGGACAAGGTCTGGGTGAAGCAAACGGTAGGTAGGTTGGACAAAGTGGCGATGGAAAGGGGAGAGAAGGCGGAGAGCAGTGGCGTTTGGTTTGAAGGCGGAGGGTTCTCTGGAGGGGTGGCTGAGGCTGCTTGCGTAGGGCGAGGGTGGAGGGCAATGGTCGGAGAAGGGAAGCGGAGGTAGGCTGCCGGCATTCGATGATGGGTGGAAGGCCGGAGGAAACTCTGGAGGTGAGGGTGGCTGTGTGAGGGGAGGGAGATGGCGCTACTATGGGATGGTGATGAGAGGAAGCAGATCAGTGGCGTTAGGGTGAGGTGGAGGCTTTGGGAGATTAGAAGAGAGGAATGGATGGGTTGGTGGCGAGGGTGCAAGGAGATGGACGGCAAGGTGGAAATTCGACGGCGGGATGGGCGCGGAATGAAAGGTGGTCGGTGTTTGCATGGAAGGGAAGGTCAGAGCAAAGTGGATGGGAATGGGTACGAGCAAGCTATCAGAAGAAAGAAGATGAGCACGTTCACAGCAAAACGAATATATGCAAACTTTGAAAATATATTATTTTTCTCAAATGAAACCAGAGAGGGAAAGAAAATGAATGGATAGAAATATATTGGAACCAGTGGAAATATCAAAAGTCAGCTATTGAATTCAGAGAATATTAATAGCTAGTGGCTATTAGCTTTTCTTGATGGACAAAGGAAAGGACACAGAAAACCCAAAAGGCCCAAAATGGGTACCGATATGGCTAATCGTTTTACAGATTTTGTCGTGCACCAGACACTGAAATACATAAATGAATATACTACGGAGATCAGTGCGATGAGACAAACAAGATGGTACACAGATATTAGTGACACGACCCTCCTATCAAAACTCGATATTTGCTGCCAAAAATGCTGCTAAAACACCGAAAATAAGATAAACGGAGCTATAGCAGTCCAAATTTGGCGAAACGAAATATGACATCTCACTTAGAAAATGTTTTACATTTTTCTTATACAAAAGTATTCAGATTTTAAAAATATTTTATTTCCATCAAATTTAACTGATTTTAAATTTTAAATTGAAATTTCACAGCTGAACAAACTTACATATTTTCTAATGTAAATCTGTCACTAGCTATGTTTAAATAGTCGTATCCCAAATATCAAATTTTCGTTTCTAAGTTTTATTGTTTAATATCATAAATTTTTTTAGTTAATTACGTTATTTAAATCGTTAAAATTTTCGGATCGTTACATTCACCCCACTAAAAACTTTTCGTCCTCGGAAAGGAACGAGATAGGAGAATAGAAGCAACAGAAAGAAAGATAGATTCGAAATACATAGTACCAGATACAACAATTAATTCAAAACCATATAAATTTTAAAACCAGATACATCTCATTACTTATTGACATCTGTTTATTATTATCATTCTAATTAACTCACTTTCAATTAATTTACATTCATATCCAATTTATTTGTATTCACCTTATTTACTTCTTAATTGATTAACATTTACTTATTGTTATTCATCTCATTAATCATCCAATGGATTAATATTCAATTCATTTTCTTTTAATTGATTTATATTCAACTAATTTGGTTTCAATCCATTTTTATTTAATCAATAAATATTCATTGTATTCACATTTGGTTGATTTCAATTCAATGTATTTTCATTCAATTGATTTGTTTCCATTATTTACATTTGTTCATCCACATTTAATTGGTTTACATTCAATTGATTTACTTTCAATTTATTAACATTCGTTGCAATTTTTTTTCATACTTACTTATTCATATTCAATGAATTCTCATTCCATTAATTTCCATTCTATTATGTCCAATTAACTTACATTCAATTATTAACGTTCATTATGTTCACCCTATTTCTTTATAACTTAAGTTCATTTTTTTTCTCAAAACAAATTTTATTTTATTTAACTCATTTATTTAATCCATTTGACTTCACTTAAGTTAATTCCACTTCATAATTCAATTTCAACCATTCTTTGTAATTTACTTTTGTATCACAAACGGTTTACAAAGATATGAATTTATTTATAACATGTTTAGTTTCTTAAGTTCATATTTATTTACTTCAATAGCATTCTCTTTTTATTATTCAATTTATTTCACTTAACATATCTTGCAACATAGATTAAGTGTACAAACATTTATTATAACCACTCAATTTTTATTTATAAATTCCTTTAACAAAATTTTATTTTTGGACATCTTATTACATACATTTATGTTGTATACTATTCAATTACATGTTCTCATTACATTCAAACTTTTTTCCAGGTAAGTTTTATTAATGTTTCCGAATGTAATTGAGCACTATACAAATTTACCTTTTATTTACAACATTTCTATTAAGCAAAATTTAGTTTAAACATTTTTATTACTTAAGTTTTCCCTTGTATAACCTTCAATTACATATTCACATTAACATTTTAACTTTTGAATATTTCAGGTATGTTATATATGTTTTAGAATGCAATTGAGTATTATACAAATTAATTTTATCCTAGTTCAACTGTTTCAAGTAGTTTCAATTTCATTTCTCATTTTAGACACTCCAAATTATTCAAAAAAAATTCTTTATTTCCATAATTGAAAACCATCATTTAACATAAAACTTAAGAGTTAAATTTCCGGTATTACTTCAAACCATTTTGAAATAAATACATACATATATATATTTTGTACCTCAAATCATACTCAAGAAATTTAAATCAAATCCATTTTCCAAAACAAAAGTGTAACAGAGCTACTAAGTGGTCTCCCCACTTTGAGACTCGAAAATGAATGTCGATGATGCTGCAGTCATCATCGAAATTATTTTCTAGCGACATAAGAGGAGAGTACTAACTTACTTCTTTTAAAATTCTTTGGAAACAATTTCCATTTGAAAATACTTTCAAATAATATATATTTTTTCAAAACTTTGAAAACCAAATTTTGAAAACCACCGAAAATTAAATTCTCAAATCCTTAATTTAAATTCATTTCATTGGCAAATCAGATATATAAACCATGTTTAAAAAAAATTCATCTCCTTATAACATACAACAATAGTTAACGGTTTAGGAATGTTGACAAAACAATAAATGATAATCTAGTACTATCATTTCTAACAACCAATTCATTTAACAATCTAATTTCAGAAAATTATACTTTTATATATAAAATATAATCATACATAAAATTATTTCATTTACCAATTTCGAAAACAATATTGTGTCAATTTGCTCTGTTCAAGTGGTTTGGAATTCCTATCGACAGCGTTAGCCTGACGAATCGATCGAAACCCAAAATTCAAACTTAACAACTCAAACAACATAATATAAAACATTTTTATATCAATTACAAATACGCTCTCCATAGGATGATTCAAGAATGGATTTTATAACAAGGATAGAGGTTCAAATTTAGAGGGAGCCTAATCAAAGAGAATTCTAAGTAAGAAGACAGGCTCGAAAGGAAGATAAGATAATTAAATTACAAAAGAGGAAAGATGGATGACTTATATTAATCGCGGTGACCTTAATCGGGTCAACCGAGACTCCATTTTCAGAAATAATGTGCCTAAGGAATTGGACCTCATCCCTCCCAAAAATGGTATTTAGAAAATTTGGCTTTCAACTAATGACTCCTAAGAGTTTCCAGCACATAGCCCAAATGTGACTCATGTTCCTTCTCAGACTTAGAAAAACGAGAATATCATCAACGAAATCAGGACAAACTTGTTGAGAACATCGCGGAAAATGCGATACATGAGATCGACGAAGAAGGCAGGAGCGTTGGTTAATCCAAAGGGCAT
Source organism: Allium fistulosum (assembly GCA_030737815.1). Taxonomy (NCBI): domain Eukaryota; kingdom Viridiplantae; phylum Streptophyta; class Magnoliopsida; order Asparagales; family Amaryllidaceae; genus Allium; species Allium fistulosum. Next base: position 298,568,426 of record CM060903.1, read on the forward strand.
GACTAACCATTCATAGAACCATTCTCTGTTCAGAAAGCTGTCTTGGGAATGCTCTCCTCAGCTACACGAAGCTGGTGAAAGCCGGTAGCAAGATCTAGCTGAGAGAATACTTTAGCTCCGTAGAGATGATCGAGCATATCATTGATACGAGGCATAGGATATATGTTCTTAAGAGTAAGCTTGTTTAGCTCTCTATAATCAACACACATCCTCAAAGAACCATCAGATTTGGTGACAAAGACCACAGCTGCTCCCCATTTAGAAAACTCTACCTAATCAAACCCTTGGAAAACTAGTCGTCAATCTGCTTCCTTAACTCGACTTTCTCTTTGGGTGTCATTCGTTTGGGAGGAAGAATAACATGTCGAGCTCTAGGAATAAGATCAGTGCAGAATTCAATTTCCCGCTTTGGAGGAAGAGAAGCGACTTCACCAAAAACATCAGGATAATCCCTGACTATCGGGGTAGAGTCAAGATCACTAGGCTGAGCATCAAGCAAAAAGATAAAACTGCCAGCATAATCCTAAGGCAATCGGCATTCGATCACAAGAGAATTACCCTGACTACCTTACTAAAGGAACGGTTCGGTCTTTGCAAGAAATAACAGCATCATAACGCTTTAACCAATCACCCCCAAGTAAGATATCAAATGCATCAAAATCGAGGACATAGAAATCTCCGGTAAATCGACGCCTGTTGTAAAGGAGTTTCGCCCCTTTACAAATCATACTAAGATTGGCGGGACCGCCGATGGGATTAGTCACACATAAGGGTGAAGTTGCCAATTAAGGTTGCAAGATGTGCTCAAATTTATTACAGAGATCAACATAAATAAAGCTATGGGATGCTCCAGTATCAAAAAGAACACGAACAAGAAAAGACAAGAATGGATTTTAGAACAAAGGTAAAGTTTCAAAATTCAAAAGAAATCCAAATCAAAGAGGATCCAAACAAAGAATTTTCAAGCTCGAAAGAAGATGATTCTATCATTAATTTTACTCATTCTAGGGTATTACTACCCTATCTCCAATGAGTTTTTACTCCATAAGCTAAGTTTTACCTAAACTGGAGCTCTGACACCAACTGTAACGGCCCGTCATTTTGAACCATTCAAATCGACAATAGTCCACACATGTCAGACTTGAATTGCTCAAAACAACAGATTGTTATTTTATATTTGGCAAAACTTAGCATATACAGTAAATAAATCAATAACAGACACAGAGTAATACAACAATACGCAGCGGAAAAAAAATAAATAGTAGTCCATGAAGATACTACATAAACATCAGAGTCTAAAGCAAATACAACGGAAACCCCAAATACATAGAAGTCTATACATAAGCAAATTACAAGTCTGAACATAAACAACTGGAAATAACTAAAAGCTGAATAGATAAAAGATAGATCTCCAAGCAAAGCTCCAAGCTCCAAAGGTGAGTCTCAAATGCTGTGACACTTAGGCTGACCCGAGCATAAAGCAAAACACAAAACACTCGAGTCGGGATTAACATTCTTATGCAAGTAAATCAACTCAAGTGAAATGTCCAAGTGAAATGCAATATAACTTAAAGGATATTTGAGATTCCACCCTTTAAGGATCCGTTAAACTATCTACATACATAGTACAATACGCTACATAGATAATGTCTACAGTAAAGTAAAATATTAAAATAGCGTTAAGGCATTACCCATATCCCCCTTAACACATTTTTAAATAAATATCGTAGTTTATACAGATACTATAAGTTCCACCAAACCAGTGGGATACTCAGTGAGCATTCCATAGGTACGATACAAACCAAACTCGTAGTAGGCGCGATAAGGCATATGATAAGCCATGCGAGGCAATGCCCTGGGTAGGATACTATCGTTTTGCGGATCCGACTGGTGGTAACGCATAGCAGGTACTACCGCCCACCTCGAGACACGCTCCCATAATCAAAGGTGCACCCAATCAAATCACAAAGTAATAGATATGGTTTCGAAGAAGCATTCTCGATCGAAGGTGCGACCTCACTTGGCCCGGCGTGGCTCCTGTTTTAGTCATATCAAGCTGACCCGAGGGGGTCAGGGCTGCGTTCATACCTCACACAGAATCGTTCGCCAAACCATCCTACTTCGTTCTGGATTCTCCACCACGTGCACAGTTGCTAATGTGGTTTTCAGTATTAGCAGAGAGTATGACAATATCCGATCCTGGTCTCTTTAACAACCAAACGCTTATTTCACACCATGGTCATTTTATAAAAAATCACTTTTATAAACATTCAAATATAATCTCAAATTACAATTTCAAATCAAAAGAAAAATTAAATATATAACTTCAATTATATTTAATTCTAAAAATATTCACTTAATCACTCTTTTATAAACATTTAAATAGAATCTCAAATTACAAATTTAAATCAAAATTAAATATTCAATTAATCACCCTTTTATAAACATTTAAATAGAATCTCAAATTACAAATTGAAATCAAAATTAAATATTCAATTTCAATTTTATTTAAATTTGAAATATTCATGTAATCACCTATCAAGTTATAAAATTATATCTTTAAAATCTCAAAATCAATAAGTTCAAATCAATTCCTATTTTAAATACAATTCTTAAACAAATTAAATTACAAATTAATTTCAATTTATCTTTCCAACCCCTATACATTAAAGTTATTACAAAAATCTATTTAAAAATATTAACATAAATTCAAATAAATATTTAAACATATTTTATACATATATAATAGTTATTACAAAAATATAATTTAAAATATTAACATAAATCTAAATAAATATTTAAAACATATTTTATATATATTAGTTAAATTAATTTTTTATTAAATTTTATTATATTAATTATTATTAAATTAAATCTTATTATTAAATAAATTTTATTTTATATTAAATTTTATTTTATATATTTAAATAATAATAAAATTATAAGTAAAATCTTAAAATTTACATTTTTCAAAACTTAACTTATAATTTAAAATTTTCCAAAACATATAATTTTAAAAATCTAATTTTTTACACATATATTAAAACAAAATCTTTATATTACATTTTAAAATCAAAACACGTATATTTCTTTTCAAAATTTTGGAAATCATTTAAAAATAGACCAACGGTGTCCTAATATAGTTTTCTATCCTATGGTCAAGTGATACAGATATTTATCATTTCAATCCGCAATAATTTAAATTTACGGGTATATATTATTTCAACCCGCAATCTCAAAATTTCAAAATCAATAAAATCGCTTGGGTTTATCATTTCAACACATAACGATTTTGCCCTAATCTATAACATCGTTCGAGTATGTATCATTTCAACCCATAGGGATTTCCTAAACCAACGGGGAACTTGCAGTGTGAGAACAATATAAATATCATAACATATCAATTTACAAGCATATATCATAATTAACAATTTAAATATAATATATTTACAACATGTTATGGTGTCATATGTCAATTAACATAGGTAAACAATTTAAATACTAACATATCATATTCAACAATTTAATCACTAATCAATTCAAATTTTAACAACATATTCAATCGTCATTCCATGTGAATTAAATTTACTAAACATATGAATGTTAATCGTGAGTGATCGCTCACCTTTCGAGGCTATGAGGGTGATGATAAAACAATGGAGCAAAGCGGAGATCTACAATGAATCAAATCCAAGATTGAAGCAACCAATTCCAACAACACGAATCAACAACCAAGATTTTGAAAGCAAACTCCAAAGCAAAATCCAAAGCAAAGCACGATGAACTTGAATCGATGAAAAACAATATATATATATATATATAAAATATTTCTTTTCTCTTTTGTTTATATAATAAAGAGGAGAAAGGCTAGGGGTTCACTGGTCGAGCAAGGATGAAGGCTGTGGCACTAGGTGCTGCTGGGTGGAGTTTAGTCAGGGAGAAAAGGCAGTAGGTGGCTAGCTGCTCGAAGGGAAAATGGGGCTGCGGTCGTTCGAGTTCGTCACAGGCTGCTTCGAGGTGCTGCTAGGCTCGGCAGTGGTGATGCGGAGGGGTTTGGATCGGCTGGTGGTTGTGGGTTATTCGGGTAGCAGGCTGCTGCTGGTGGTTATAAGTTCTAGAGTTTAAACTAAGGCTGCATAAAGTATGGATTGAGTAAACTCATATGTCCGCAAGTGTGGTGCAATGAAAAAGAGATGCCTAAGTATGGTAACAGATTCAGGTTCGAGCCCGGCCTTTCACACATTATCGCAAAAAAAGGTACCTAGGAGTTATAGATGTATGAGTTGAAGTGGACATGCACAACTTAATTCTCTTTAGGAGTTTACCAGTCCGTTGGGTTTTTTTGAGTTCGATATATCAATTTTAAATTAAACTTTTTATTATTATTTCTGCATATAAATTTTGTTAAGTGATTCGTATATTTTTATATTTGAAAGAAATATCTGTTTTACCATTTTGTTACTACGAATGCACTATATAGATTGAAATTAAAGATCAATTGAACAATTGAGACTGACACCTCATCATTCACTAATTTTTTCTCTTCGAATGAACTGTAGCCATCCCTTACTGGAAATGAATTATTAACAATCTCCACACCTCTACCTACTCTTATCAAAACAGCGTCCAACTTCGTTCCTTTATCAAGCATGCTATCTGCGATCTCTTTTTTACAGTCAATGTGAACAGCAGAATCTCTATCCTCGTATGACGTATATATAATATCGGCGCCGTAACAAAATAGAATGCAACTCTTTATAATATCCCCCATTTAATATTATACTTCACAGACATAATGTTGTGCACGTCTAAAAATATACCACGCACATTCCACTTAACTTTAAAAATAAAAATATTCCTATTATCTCGAGCACCACCATATATCAACAACAACAACTCACCTTGAACAAAGCTGCCTTATAGGATAACAGCCTTACTATTCACATTATCTTGCATCACTACATTATCAGTTTTCATTCCAAATACCGCAGCAGTAACTAAAATTTCATCAGAACTACTTTGATTATCAACTAGCTTAAGGTCAGCTACATGATCATCAGTCCAAACAGATTCGTTCAACACCAGAAAATCAGGATTAGCAACTGTCTTTTCATTAAAACCTTAAACCTTGAGTGACGGTTCGACTAACGGTCCGGGTATGAAAACTACGCTTCTAAGACAACATCATTCCTTTGTTCGATAGTACATTTAGATTTTATCTTCATCAGATTCTCATCATTAACTAAAACATCGGCCACCATCCCCTCCTTATTATATTTCAGTACCCAAATTTTCCTCCACCGGAACTCCTCCCTTTTCTTTGTTCCTTGTTAGGTATGGTTCGCATTGTATTAAAGTGGATGCGTATATTGAATTATGAATAGTCCCACATCGCAAGATATTCTACCTACGAATTCATTTCCTTAGGCAGTTTCACTGATGCATCAGGTATCTTTATATTACCACAACATCAAACACATTCGAACAAGAACTAGAACAAGAAACCTGCTGATTCGAACCCAATTCCATTACTATTGGGTCATAAAGCATAATATCAGAAGACAAGTTCCTGAAATTGTTATCTTTCGCAACCATCAACATCTTTTCTCCATTTCCATTCAAACTTTTATTTTTCTCTTTGTTTTGCATAATAACTTTACCCTTCCTGTTATTGAACACTCCCGACGTAGTTTTTTTAGATTCGTGTGTAGAAAACAGATTCGAACCAGACTCTATATTCACTGAGTTAATTGCGTCAAAATGCTTGAACATGTCTTCCAGTAGTTCAGTCCCCTCATTTCTTAATTCCAATAAATGATCCAATAAAATCCCTTTTAATTTCGTACACTTCAATACAAAATAAAAACCATGCTCAGAGATTTTCAGATCATCTGATGATTTCTTAGCCATCGCATCTTGTTTGAAAAATATGAACAAGAACTCTTCTTGGGACCGAAAGAACCACAACTGAAGCATCTTAATGGCTCACGATAATCTCTAGCAAAGTGCGAATTTCACCCACGTCTATAGCAAATAAAGCCACAATTTTTATTCCCAATCCAATGCTTTGTACTGCGATGGTGAATTAGGATGTTTGATGCGGATAATCTCTGACAACTTGTGCATAGGTTTTGGATTGGGGATTGTAGAGATTAGAAACTGAAGAATTGCCATATGATTGATACTGGAGATTATTTGAGTTTGAGAAAGACGAAACGAAATTGATGCTAGAGAGATTCTTGAAACCAGTCGCCATTTTTCTCATAAAAATCAACGCATTTTTTGCGATTCTTTTCTTCAGCAAATTATAAACAACAATTCTTTGAGAGCAAAGAATATTAATTAAAGTGGAGAACTTATAGAAAAGAAAAGCTAAGATAAATATACTTTGTCTCCACTTTTTTTTAGTAGTTTTTGCTCTCTAGTCATTTGTTAGCAATATCCCTTTGGGTTGGTCCTTGAACGGATATTTGCAATGCATCCGAGATTATTTAAGGAAATCGGACATTCACGTCCGCAGATATGAACGGATATCAGATAATCATTCTATCCGCTAACGATTGATAAAAAAAGAAATATATATATATATATATATATATATATATATATATATTTGATTTAACATAATATTTTTCAATCAAACATATAACATATTTATGCTAAATCAACATATACGATGATAATAAGTAGTTTTGAACCGTTAATGCATATTAAATGCATAAAATATAAACTATTGTCTAAATAAAAATAATAATAAAAACTCTCACTGTATTAAAATATACATAAAATAAACTAAAATTTTAACAAAAACCGGACGGATAATCTTTGGATCCGCATCCATAGCCGTTTTTCTGGATATCAAATATTTATCCACTTTTCAGATATTAATGAGAACGGATTTTGAATTTTTCGAATATCCATTGACAGACTTATCTTTAGGGATTGATTCCCTTTGAAAGATTGATATTTTTTTTGGGATATAATCATCCCTTCGGGACTGATATATAGAACAACTCTTTGGAACGTAGTTAGTCATTTTAGTAACAGTACTGAATATAAATTTTGAATAAAAAAAATTGGATTGCAATGTAAATTAAATTTATATATTATCATGATTCATATCACCTAAAACATTTAGGTGAAATGTTCCATTACGCATTCCTCCTATAGAAGTATTATAATTTCAATGTACATTTTATTACATAAGTAAATACTAATTTGCAATAAACAAAATGTTAGACTGTAGTAAATAAAATAAAATGGTGTACAACACTTCTTTGGGTGTCTTAAATATAAAAGATAAAAGTTGGTCAAATAGCAAATAAAATAAAGATTAGTACGTATGTATTAAATATAAAAGATACTATATACCTAAGCTCGTCATGTTGTAAATATAAGTATTGTTATAAGTTCAGGAGTTTAAACTAAGGCTGCACAAAGTATGGATTGGATCAAATACTTCACCCAACCCGTATAGATATGGGTTTAAAATAGTTCAACATGTACCCTTCATATGAGGTTTGATATAGGTTGGGTTGAAGTATGAGTTGGATCGGGTTTAATAGAGTTGGGTTGGATTGGGCTACATAAACATAATACGAAAATGAGAATTTGAAAGAAAAAAATCAAAATGTTCAACCCAAAATAGCAAAATTTAGCTAGCATGATGCATTAAATATAACTAATTCACTAAAACACACATTTCATTAGAGTTTAGAATTTCATTGTAAAAGACAACATATATAATTGATTCACTACATATTATGGTAAAAATTTCATTTAAAAATACATAAAAAAATTTCTCAACGAATCTCTTAGTCAATCCTATGTGTTTTGATTGCTTTAATTTTACTTGAGATGACATCGAATATGATTTTGTAGTATAATTATTTTAGAATGCATATACTTTATTATAGATTTTAACTATTCTAATTTTACATAGGATGATATCGATTAAGTTTTTTTTATGTAGGGTTGGGTTGGGTTAAAATAGGGTTGGGTTGAATAAAATATTGCACATGATCCGTATGTGGTATTGGTTACAAGTTGTAACCCATATCGACACGAAGTAGGTTGGGTTGGGTCAGCTTTATGTGGATTGGGTCGGATTGGTAGGTTGGGTGAATATGAGTTGTGTGCACCCCTAGTTTAAAGAAGAACATAGTGGATTAGGAAGAAAATAAAGGAGGAATAACGCAGTTGACATAAGCAAAGGCAAGATAAGTGAGAACTTAGGGGAGAGAACATAAGAAATGATCTTTATTAATAACATGAAAGTGTGTATTTTATAGCATTATTAGTAGGTTTACTAAAGGGTAATTTAGTAATATTTTATCCATTATATTTTGTCCAACTATGTGATAACAAGAATTATAATGGGCAGATTCATATAGCTCATAATACAAACAGCATGTTTAGCAAATCCTCATAAGCAATCAAAACTACTTCCAAATGATTTATTTTAATTTTGATGTTTGAAAACTAATAATAATTAGGTTGCAAAATTTTCTAATGAATAAAAATTGAAGAAATAACTATTTGTTTCTATGACTTATGAAGTAATTTCATAAGCAATTTTAATCAAACATTTAAAAGATAAATTTAATCCAAACACCTCTACTCGTAAGTTACTACATAAAACTACGTAGAATTTATTCAAGTCCAATTAAAATACTGGCACACAACTAAATCCATGTTTGAAATGTTACACTACACAGTGTAAGATTTGGTGATACAATATTTCCAATTGCAGAAGATTTGGAAGATAGTGCTGATTTCAGTGATAAAATATTTCCAATTGCGGAAGATTTGAAAGATATTTGAGATAATTACTCAAGTATATATATTGCCTCTTTTATAGCATTAAAGAGAGTAATAAATTACCTACGTGGGAAGAAGAATTATTTTAGAAGATCGAGGTAATCAATTAATTCCCTAATTAGTTGGTTAAAGAAGTAATTTTATTATGCGCATGTAAATTGGGAGAAACTGGAAAATCAAATGGATAAATGTTTCATGTATGAATAGGAGAATTAATGAGGCATTGATTTTGAGTAGAATGATCTCTCTCAGTTGTATTTCTTATTCTTCTTCTCCATTATCAATCTTGTAAATTTTCTCCTTTTAGAAAGTAATAAAATCTCCTATTCCGAAGTGGATATACGCTACCTCGTGGTAGTGGAACCACTATTAATCCTGTGTGTTATTTTCTTTTATTGCTTGATCTGTGATAGCTTTTAGGTGGTGACTATCTGTGTTTGTTTTGTCTCACCATCAATCTGATCCTACATTTTTTTCCTCAAAGTTATGTTTTTGTTCCTAAGGCGATCTTGAGGGATTTTCCCAATAGTCTGGTATCAAAGCGACAAGGTTGATTGAGAAAGGGTGTTAGGCATTATGGCAGGAGATGAGGAGACTCTAGCGGTTGTACCAAGACCCTATGTTAGAGGGACCTATATTACATCGGGATCTAGTTTAATAATAGAGAAGTGGAACAGTGATAAAGACTTCAAGAAGTGGCAATGGATGATGAAAGCTGTTCTGATGAGAAACGAAGTTCATCCTGTGGTGTTTGCTCTTGAGGAGTTGATGGCTGAAATTTCAGCAGCGGAAAGGAAGGAGATGGAAAAATGGACGTTTACTACTTTGCAATTAGCTATAGGAGAAAATGTTATTTTTGAGATTAGCGGCGAAACTACTGCTAAGGGCATTTGAACCAAGCTGGAAAATCTCTATTGGAAGAAATCTTTGACTAACCGTCTAATTTTGTTGAAGACATTTTTCACCATGAGGATGAGAGATGGTAATTCTATCAAAGAGCATCTGGGTTTCTTCGACGATCTAGTGATGAAGACTATGGATTTAAAGGTAAATGAAGAGCATATGGCTATGATGCTCTTGCGTTCCCTTCCGGAGCGTTACACAGGTTTCGCTAACAGCCTTATCTTTGCGAGAGATACTTTGACCGTTGAAAATGTGAAATCGGGTCTTCTATCTGAGGACTTGAGGGATCAGATGAAAGAGATGGGTGAAGGTAGAGGAGAAAGTAGTAATCAAGGCCTATTTACTGAGAGAGAGAGAGAAGAGAAGAAGAATTGGAATTCTAGGGGGCGTTCCAAATCTAGAAAGCCAAGTAATAATTATAGAGAAAAATCTAAGGATTGAAAGTATCACCATTGTAAGAAACCAGACCATGGGAAAAGAGAGTGTCCGGATTGGAAGAAGAAGAAGATGGTTCTTCATCATTCGCGGTGGAGATAGCTATATCTGACGGTGTGTTATCTACAGCGATATCAGATGTATCAAACCATTGGGTGCTTGATTCGGGGGAGTCTTTTCATATAACGCCTAATAGGGATTACTTCAGTTCTTTAGTCGACAGAGAGGGAAGTGCAATACTTATGGGAAATGATGCTATTTGTAGAGCCATGGAAGAAGGTACAGCGCAGATTAGGATGTTTGACAGAGTGATGTGCTCTTTGACAGGTGTCCAGTATGTTCCGGGTCTTCGGAAGTCCTTGATTTTTTTAGGGCAGTTAGCATCCATGGGGTGCAAGGTCACTTTAGAGAATGATGGTTTAAAAGTTTCAAGTGGTGCTCTTGTTCTTATGAAGAGAGATGTGTTCTTGAATCTGTATTTGTTTAAGGGGACCACAGTTCTTGGAGAGTCGTGTGTTGAAGTTGATAGTTCTCGTACTTTGGATGCCACCAGACTTTGGTATCTCGGGTTGGGTCATATTTCTGAGAAGGACTTAGAGTTGCTTTGTGGACGGAAGATGATCAAAGGCGACTTCAACAAGTTGGATTTCTACCAGGAGTGTGTGTTAGGTAAGCAGACTAAAGTATCCTTTGGAGTTGGACTCCATATATTAGAGAGGGTACTTTATTATGTGCATATAGATGTTTGGGGACCGGTTGCCACTGCTTCCATTGGGGGAGCAAAGTATTTATCTCTTTTATTCATAATTTTTCTCGAAAAGTTTGGATGTATAAGATGAAGGCCAAATCAAAGAGCTTTAAGAAGTTTAAGGCTTGGAAGGTGCTTATTGAGAACCAATCTGGTTCTAAGTTGAAGGTGTTGAGATCTGATAATGGCGGCGAGTTTGTCTATGGAGAATTTCTCGACTTTTGTAGACAACATTACATTGAAAGATATTTCACTACACCAGGTGATCCGCAATCCAATGGGGTTGCTGGAAGGATGAATATGATTTTACTTGAGAAGGCTCGTTGCTTGAGATTGACGACGGGCTTATCTATGTTAGAACCTCGAATTTTGGTGTTTTGATTGTGACTACTATATAAGTAATGTACCGTTTAGATCTAACAAAACTTACAGGAGAAGATATTGTTTTTTACTCAAGAAATATTCTAACAATTTGAAGACCATATTCCAGATTGAAGCTTCAGCAAAGTATTAAGTTTAAGGTTTGATTTTAGTAGTAAATATATGTTAAAATCTCTCTGAAGTGGTATATGCACACACACACATAATATAAAGTTCATCAAAACAAGTAGAAAACCCAAAAAAACACTAACTCAGCCGGCTGAATGGCATGAGTCAGCCGGCTGGCTGTTATGCATGTGCACAAATGTGACTGAATATTCAACCGGCTGAATATGATAATTCAGCCAGCTGAATTTGATGTTTTTTGCACTATTTACTTGCGGTTTTTATTTTTAATCAATTCAGCCGATTGAGTTACTCCATTCAGACGGCAGAATTTTCATAACGGCTAGTTTTTCAAGAGACACTTCATTTTAATGAACAGAAACAACTCTTGATTCAAGAGTTGCTTCCATATCTTTTCATGGCTATCTTTCATGAACGAATACAACTCTTAATCTCTATAAATAGCTATGAATTCCATTGTTTTGATAATCAATTCTTATTCTTATTTCTAATCTATCTTGCTATTTGAACTCTAAGCATTCAATACTTAAAAACTTCATTATGATCACTTGTTCATTCAAGAATACTTCATTGGTGATCTAGTAAACTTCTTGTCTTCACGAATTACACGATATACCACAAAGGAGAAGATTATAGTAAGGGTGTACTCTAAAGACTTATCTGTGCTATTAAAAGAGCACATTCAGTTAGATAATTTCTGTATTATTGAAGTCATGTTCGGTTGCTTAGGCGGTTGAAGTCATATTTTGTTGCTTAGGCGGTTGAAGTCTTGTTTGGTTGCTCAGGCAGTGTAATATCTGTTCCTTCGGGTTAAGCGAGGGTTGATAGTTAAATTCTAGAAGGAGTCTGAGACTGGATGTAGAATGGGAAGTTCGAACCAGTATAAAAATCTCTGGTGTCATTTACTTTATTACTTTACTTTTACATTTACATTCTACATAAGTAGATAGTTTATTTAATATTCTATATTGCACGATCCTTAGTCACTTTCAATCTAGAGGCTTTTGGGTTGAGGCATTATCGACTGCGGTGCGTATTATTAACCGGATTCCATGCTCAGCCATAAATGGGAAGATTTCAGAAGAGAAGTGGAGAGGCAAAACCGTGTACCTTGATTATTTTCGTATTTTTGGTTGTATTGTGTATGTTCACCATACAGGTGATGATAAGTTGGAGGCTAGAGCATACAAGGGCATCCTCTTTGGATACACGAATGGTATCAAAGGGTATCGTATTTGGCACCTTGTTGATAGGAAGATTGTTCATTCTAGATATGTTACTTTTGATGAATCTGCAATGTTCAATCCTAAGAAATACTTACCTACCACATCAGATGTTTCTGATAGGCCTAAGGAGATGGAAGAGGTTCATATTTTACAGTCTAGTAGTAGAGTTGCTGATGCTATTGAGAGTGAGATTGATGCAGTTGATGTGACATCACAGAGTAGTCCAAAGGTGCCTTTTAGTAGTGTTCGTGATGTGCATGAGACTAGAGGAAGTTCAGTTCAAGGTGGAGTTGAAAAGAGTTTAGACGAAGTTGTACCTATTCGGGACCAATTGTAGGACTATTAGGCCGCCTGAGAGGTATGGTGATTGACAGTATGCAAACCTTAGCCTTAGTGATAAGTCTAATTATGCCCTACATGTGGTTCATGAGGAGCCGCTTAACCTTGATGAAGCTTTGAAGTCATGTGACAATTCGAAGTGGATGCGCGCTATGGAAAAGGAGCTAGAGTCGTTGAAGAAGAACAAGACTTGGGATTTGGTACCTCCTCCTCAAAGAAGCCGAGCCATAGGTTGCAAGTGGGTGTTCAAGGTGAAAGATGATGGAAGATACAAGGCTAGACTTGTTGCTAAAGAGTTTTCACAGAGGAAGATGTTGAAACACTAGTTTTGATTCATGACAAAGCAATTTAGAAGAAAAAGAGAATGCACGATCAATCTCAACAAAAAGAGACAATCAAAGGACTATGGTGATATCGAGACTTTGAATCTATGTTTTCACTGTTTATTTCTTATGATCAAGTCTTAGCAATTTGTTAAAATCTATCCTCAAGTAGTCCGCACTTCATTGTTCTTAGTTTTTAATCAAAACAGAGCTAATAGTGTAAAAACACTACAGCCAGTCGACTGGCTATAAACAACCAGTTGACTGACTGGTGTACATACACGAGTATGCACTGTTTATATTTTTTTTAAATGTTGCATAGTCAGTCGACTGACCAATAACGGCCAGTCGACTGACCTGAACCCAACCGTCATATTTTGAATAGACATCTTCATTCTGCGAAGAGTTGTGATCCTTCTCTGAACGGAAATAGATGCTCTTCTTGGTCAGAACTCTTCACTAATGGTAGTAACTCTCTGACTACTATAAATACATGTCCCCAAACACTTCACTTTTACCGAAAATCATTCTAACTTTCTTATACTCTTATTGTGCTCTCGTACTCGCATTCAAACAGCATACAAGCATTTTATTGCTTTGAATCTCCAAATTAATTTTCATAATCTTCGATTCTTAGCAACACCTTCCTTGCATATATTCACATACACATCATACACTTGAGGATTTGATTATAGGAAGTTTATGCTATCAGAGACAAATCAGTGTTTTCAAGAACACACAGTGTCAGATATTCTTTTGTATTAGCGAAGTCCTGTTCTGCTGCTCAAGCGTGTGAAGTCCTCTTCGGCTGCTGAGGCAAAATCCTATTTTGCTGCTCAGGTCTCTGTTTGGCTGCTCAGGGGTTGTATAAACATGTTACTCCGGGTTAAGTGAGGGTATTGTTGTTAGTGAAATTCCAAAAGGAGTCTGGGACTGGACGTAGGACGGTGCTCCGAACCAGTATAAAATATCTGGTGTTATTTTACTATACTGCTTTTATATTCCGCACCATTTACAGTATTACTATCATCACTATACTCTGTATTATCATATATCCATATTACACGGTCCTACACACTTTCATTTGGTATCAGAGCAAGGTTTCTAATAACCGTTACAAAGTTATTTGATATTTTGTTAATATGGAAAACATCACCAGCACTAGCACTGCCACTAACACCAGTTTTGTAGAAGGTCAATCTACTGGACGACCTCCACTATTCAATGGCATGAATTACAACTATTGGGCTACACGAATGCGTATTTATATGCAAGCAAATAGTTTTGATTCATGGAATGTTACACAAACAGAATACACTACACCCACTACTGCTTATGCAGAATGGACTACTGCTCAAAAGATAGAAGCCACTACTAATGCTAAAGCCATGAACATGCTATTTTGTGCCTTAGATAGAAATGAATTTAATAGAGTTAGTATGTGCACAACTGCTTATGAAATTTGGAGAACTCTTAAAGTCACACATAAAGGCACTAACAAAGTCAAGCAAAGTAAAATATCCATGCTCAAAAGTCAGTTTCAAAATTTCAGAATGAAGCATGATGAGTCCATAAATGCTATGTACTCTAGATTTCAAGATATCTATCATTCATTACTAGAACTAGGACAAACATTTACGAATTTTGATATTGTCTCAAAACTATTAAACTCTTTAACTGATGATTGGGAAAGAAAGGTCTTAGCTATTGAAGAAGCCAATGATCTTTCCACCATGAAACCAGAAGAGTTAATAGGAAATTTAATGTCCTATGAAGTAAATATGCAGGCTAAAAGAGTACAGGCTCAAGACAAAAAGAATGTGGCTTTCCATGCTGAAAAGGAAGAAGAATCAGACTCAGATGAAGAAGACTTAGCTTTTATAGCCAAAAACTTTAAAAAGTTTTTGAAATACAGAAAAGGGAACAAGAATAATAACAAACGGTTTTTCAACAAGCCGTCAACTTCTGTAATAGAATGCTATAACTGCCATAAGAAGGGTCACATTCAGAAAGATTGTCCAGATCATAAAAAATCATACAATAACAAAAATAAGAAGGACAAATTCAAGAAAAGGGCTTTCTCAGTTACATGGGATGATTCAGATTCTTCATCTTCTGATAGTAGCAGTGACAGTGAGAATGAGCAAGCAAATGTATGCTTTATGGCAAAGGAGAATGAGGTTAGTGATCTAACTTTTGATGATATGATTGAAATTAATTTTGAACTTCTTGACACTTTAAAAAATCTCAAAAGAAAATATAAAGAAGCTTTAGAAAATCAAAATAGAGCAGAATTTGAAAGAGATATGTTAAAAGATGAAAAGAAAATATTAGAAGAAGAACTTGAGAAAAATCAAGAATCATCTTCTGATAATTCTCAATTTGCTCTATTAAGTCAAGAAATAGAAACTCATAAAGTTAAGAATGATACTCTAGCCTCTGAAAATCATTAGCTTAAAACAAAAATCAAAATGATAGAGTTAGAGAACACCAGTCTTAGAACTAAGCTAGACAATATCACCAAGAATGTTTCAAATTTCAATAAAGGTAGAGAAAACTTGTCAAAGATTATTGAAAGTTCTCGACCGGCATCTAATAAAAATGGATTAGGTTATGTTAAGAAATCACGAGCTCCACATACAAAGGAAAATAAAAGGAGAAATGTTTCTAAAACTATACCTTCCATGGAACATTCAAAAAGGAAAACCAACTTAAAAACCATAAAAATATGGGTTCCTAAAACAAACAATAGTTTGATTAGGAATAAATATATAAATACCTTTTTGGAAACTGTTCATAAAAATAAAAATTATATTTTTAAAGGGGATACTGAACCCACTTGGGTTTGGTTTCCTAAGACCTAACTCTTAGGACCCTATCACAAAGTGGGTACCAATATCATTATTATTTTTGCAGGACCCACTTAAAAAGAGAGGAAAATGGATACTCGACAGCGGTTGCTCAAAACATATGACTAGAGACAAAAATATGTTATCAAACATTACTTACTTAGATGGAGGCTCTGTCACTTTTGGAGACAATTCCAAAGGATATATCATCGGAAAAGGCGACGTCGGTAATGTCGGTACATCTAATTTACCTCTTATTTCCAATGTTTTATTAGTCAAAAATTTAAAACAATCTTTTAAGTATCAGCCAGTTATGTGACCAAGGATTCAAAATCTCTTTTTCTGAAGATAAGTGTAGCATTTTTGATAAAAATCAAAATCTTATATTTGAAGGAAATAGAGACAGAAATATTTATATTCTGAATATGAAAATCAATCACAATTCAGATATGTGTTTAATAGCCAATGAAAATGATCATTGGCTATGGCACAAAAGATTCTGTCATATCAACTTCAAAACTATAAACAAGCTTTCTAAAAATGATTTAGTCAGAGGCTTACCAAAAATGAACTTCAAAGTCAATCATATTTGTAATGCATGTCAATTAGGAAAATTAACCAAATCATCTTTTAAATATAAGAAAGTTATTTCTACATTACAACCAGTTGAATTACTACACATGGATCTATTTGGGCCAACCCAAGTTCAATCCTTAAACCACAATAGATATGTGTTTGTAATAGTAGATGATTTTTCTAGATATACTTGGACCATTTTTATGAAAAATAAAAGTGATACGTTTGGGCATTTTAAAAATTTTGTCAAACGAATCCAAAATTTAAAAGATTTGAAAATAAAAAACATAAGAAGTGATCATGGAGGAGAATTTGAAAACGAAGCTTTTGACAATTTTTTGTAAAAAGAAAGGAATTTTTCATTCCTTAGAACTCCACAACAAAATGGAGTTGTAGAACGTAAAAACAGAACTTTACAAGAATGTGCAAGAACGTTGTTAAATGGAAGCACTCTTCCAAAACATTTTTGGGCAGAAGCTGTTGCAACTGCTTGTTATGTTTTGAATCGTGTTTCTATTCGACCTCTCACAAAAAACACCTCTTATGAACTTTTTACTGGAAGAAAACTAAAGATATCTTATTTCAAAGTTTTTGGTTCAAAATGTTTTATATTAAATACCAAAGATCAGCTTGGAAAATTCGATGCGAAATCCGACGAAGGAATCTTCCTAGGATATTCAGATCGTAGCAAAGCTTATTGGATATTTAATAAAAGATCAAATACTGTTGAAGAAACTTTACATGTATCTTTCGATGAAAATTTTCAACAAAAACCAAGTATAAAAGATGATGAAGATTTTCCGGATAATATCACAAATACAGAAACTACAAATCTTGAAAATGATGAAAACATTTCTCATAATAATAATAATAATGAATTAAGATCTCCACCAAAATTATTACGGGATCATCCCGTTCAAAATATTATCGGAGAAATTAATTCAAACGTACAAACCAGAAGTCAACTAAATCAAATGGGACACGTAGCATTCCTTTCCAATATCGAACCAAAGAATCCCAAAGAAGCTTCCACAGACGACTACTGGATCATTGCAATGCAAGAAGAACTAAATCAGTTTGAACGCAATGAAGTTTGGGAACTAGTTCTTAGACCAAGTGATCAAACTGTTATTGGAACGAAATGGGTCTACAAGAACAAAGCAGATGAACAAGGCAACATTACCAAAAATAAAGCAAGGTTAGTTGCACAAGGATACAATCAAGAAGAAGGAATTGACTACGAAGAAACGTTTGCTCCAGTCGCTAGACTAGAAGCAATACGAATCTTACTAGCCTTTGCATGTTTTCATAACTTTACTTTATATCAAATGGATGTTAAAAATGCTTTTCTAAATGGTTTTATAAAAGAAAAAGTTTATGTTGAACAACCTCCTTTATTCGTACACGAACAATTTCCAGACCATGTCTATAAACTTAAAAAGGCCTTATACGGTTTAAAACAAGCACCTCGTGCTTGGTACGATCGTCTTAAAAAATATTTAATAGATTCTGGTTTCGAAATTGGGAAGGTTGATCAAACTCTTTTTATTAAAAGAAACAAGCAAGACATTTTAATTGTTAAAATTTATGTTGATGATATCATTTTTGGGTCCTCAAATGAAAAATTATGTCAGGAATTTTCTAAAATAATGACCAAAGAATTTGAAATGTCACATATGGGTGAATTAAATTATTTTCTCGGTTTACAAATAAAACAATTGAAAATGGTATTTTTCTAAATCAAGAAAAATATTGTAACAATCTAATTAAACGCTTTGGTATGGAAAATACTTCTACCAAACCAACTCCCAGGAGTACAACTATACATCTTGATAAAGATGAAAGTGGCAAAAGTATTGACCAAAAATTATATCGAAGTATGATTGGATCGTTACTATATTTAACTACCAGTAGACCTGACATAATGATGAGTGTTTGTTTATGTGCACGATTTCAAGCAAATCCCAAAGAATCACATCTGCGAGCAGTAAAACTTATATTACGGTATCTTAATAAAACCAAGGACTTTGGACTATTCTATCCAAAGGAATGTCCTTTCGAATTAGTGTCCTATAGTGACGCTGATTTTGGAGGAAGCCGAACAGATAGAAGAGTACAAGTGGGACTTGTCACTTCATTGGACGGTCTCTTATATCTTAGTTTAGTAAGAAACAAAACTGTGTTTCATTATCAACGTGTGAAGCAGAATATATTTCTGCAGCTTTGGCATGTGCTCAAGTTATCTATATGCAACAAACACTACAAGATTTTGGTATTACCTTATCCAAATCAACTATTTATTGTGATAATTCTAGTGCTATAAATTTATCTAAAAATCCCGTCAAGCACTCACGAACAAAACATATTGACATTCGTCACCATTTTCTTCGTGATAATATTGAAAATGATTTAATAAATCTAGAATTTGTTTCCTCTGATAAACAATTGGCAGATATCTTTATAAAACCTTTAAATGAAAATACTTTCATCACCTTAAGACGAGAACTTGGAATCGTCTCTTTTAAAGATTTATAAATTTTTTATATAGATTTTTTATGTACAGATCTCATAAGCATAATTTCATAAAATATTCACATACAAAAAGCTTTCATGCAAATATAAAATTCTTTATGACTCTACAAGGACTTGAACTCTGGTCTCATGGTTGGTAAGTGTATGCTTTACCAGGTATGCTATATTGTTGTTCTTGCGGAGCTACACACTTTAGTTTAGCTTATTTCACATCAGCCTTTAACCATTCATTTTTAAATTATTCTGATCCATTCCCTCCATACATTGTTTCCTTTGGCTCTTATTCATTCCAATTTCTGACCATCAAATTCTTGTCCATCTCTCCTATATATTCCTCATTTCAATCACCATTATCATTTCAAACTCAAACTCCTCAAATACTTTTTCAATGGCTTATCATGATTCATATGACTCTTCCAACTCTAAGTTGTCATATGCAACACCAACATCTTCAAGTAGCTACCATTCTTCAAGTAGTTCAACTCCTTCTTTGGCCACTCCTACTCCTAAAAATGAACAAGCTCATGATTGGGGACAATATCACACTGGATATACACCAAATAGCAAGAAGTCAAGGAAATCACTTTTTATTTCTCCAAAAACTAAAGAGAAAATAGACGACAACCACCACTATCAAAGGGAGCAAATCAAATTACAAAGAGAGATGTATTATGAACAAAGAACAAATTCCAAGCGTCTTAGCCTTATAGAATCAATTGCCCTCAAATTCTGCGGGAAATCACCAAAGAAAGACGTTATTGAACCCTCAACATCTCGTCAACCACATACATCTGGCTGGAATCCATGGGAGCAAACTCCACAACAACCTCCGGTGTATCCAAACTCTTGGGAACGCCAAAACTATTGGTCTCCTATACGACCTCATGTCGAAATTACCAAGATTGAACCAGATGATTGCTCTCCTAAGACTCCAAATTAATCAATTTCCTTGTGTTTTTATTGTTCCATATTCTTGTTTACTTTATTCATGTATGTGTTTGTTTCATTTTCTTTTGAATAAAATTGTCATAAAACTGTTTTATAATTCACTGGAATTTTTGCCTACAGCCAGTCGACTGAGACTTATATGTCAGTCGACTGATTACAGAGAACAAAACTCTCGGGTTTGCAACCAGTCGACTGACCCACCGCGACCATTCGACTGGCTGTACACATTAATTGTGACTTCCTCTTTTTATCTCTTTTCACACTTACTTTTTACTTTTTTATCTTCACTCTTCTTACCTTCTACCCGAATTTCAGAAACCCTAGTTCCCAAATTTTCCAAATTTCTCTCCAAAAACTCAAAATTAATGGCTCCACCAAGATCAAAACGGTCAAAGCAAGCCTCTTCTTCTTTCACTGATACTCATGTTGCTCATTGGCTATTCGATGCCACCGCAATAGAAAGATGGGAAAAGATGAAAATTTCCAGGATTTTTGAAGGTTCTTTTATGGTATATTCTGGTTTCGGAGCTTATTCAATTCAAGAGTTAATGCGGAGATGCGGGTTAGAGTTGCTTCTCGACTACAATGCAAATCACCACAAAATCAACCATCTCATGGTAAAACTCTTTTATGCAAATCTTAATCTTGGCCACCAACATCCGTCTAATCCAAATAATTGCGTATGGAGTTTGGTCTGTGGACAACCAGTTTTTTTTTCACTTGATCGAATGGCACATATCCTTCAAACTCCAAATGAAGGAATTAGTCTGGATGAAGTTGAATGCAATATTAGACAAAGAGATAAGAGTTAGTCACATGTTCATGGATGACA
Organism: Allium fistulosum; assembly: GCA_030737815.1. Lineage (NCBI taxonomy): Eukaryota > Viridiplantae > Streptophyta > Magnoliopsida > Asparagales > Amaryllidaceae > Allium > Allium fistulosum. The sequence continues at coordinate 298,589,464 of CM060903.1, forward strand.
ATATGACTGATTTACGTTCCAAACTTCTACGGCCTAAAGCGCGAATCTTGCACAAAACTCTTATGCGTTCTATTATCCCAAGAACCGAATCATATGAATTAATATATCCAAAGAATTTCAAAGCTCTCTATGCTTTATGGGGAAATATACGCGTAAATTAGTTGCGCCGTATTTTGGATGAATTTCTTACCTTCCACAATGGGAATATGCACGTTATCTACTTTGGCGAGTATATTATGAGACTTCTTCTAGAATGTGGTGTTCGTCAACCCGACTCAGAATTCTCTACCGTCGGTATGATCAACATCCGTACCATAAGCCTTATGAAGCTACCAGAACGGCCTCCACCTATTACCACATACGAAGATTGGAAGCAACAACATGCTCGACAACAATCTGGAGGTCCTGTAATTAGAGAGCCAGCACCTCAACAAGCAGAAGAAGAAATCTGATTAGCTACCTCCTCCAACACCCGTGAATCAATTGAGATCCTTTCCCAGAACCAACTTATCTTAGATTCTAGACTCAAGAAAATGGATAAGAAGCTAGATAAAATCAAAGGCTTCTTCTCTACTTTATGGGATGCCATATCGTGTTCTTCCTCCACCGCTGTCGCCTCCGTCGCTCAAGGTAAGCGACCAGCACCTCATTTTACATGGTCTACATCAGAGGAGCATACCAGTAGCGACACTAGTGGCGCAGGCAGTGGTGCTCAAGGCACTTCAAGACCCGAAAAAGAGACCGCACCAGAAGAAGAATATAACTGGGATCTTGACGAATAATCTTCTGTTGGTTGATGGTAAGTTTGGTAAGATTCTCTTACTATCATTTCATTTAAAGCTAACGACATTTCTGAGACTTGTACTAATTAGTCTCATTATGAATTTTTTTTTTGAACTTGGTATTGTATTTACTGGTATTGTTATCCCTTATTGGTTTACTATGACTATTCTTAGTAAATACTGTTGATTCTGTCTCCTTTTTGTCGATGACAAAGGGGGAGAAAAAGTATATATACTACTCATTTTAATGCAGGTACAAAAAAGAGCCATATATTCAGGGGGAGTGTTGTTTATATATATGTTCTCTAGGATAATTATATACAGTTTGTCATCAATCAAAAAGGGGAAGAATGTTGAAACACTAGTTTTGATTCATGACAAAGCAATTTAGAAGAAAAAGAGAATGCACGATCAATCTCAACAAAAAGAGACAATCAAAGGACTATGGTGATATCGAGACTTTGAATCTATGTTTTCACTGTTTATTTCTTATGGTCAAGTCTTAGCAATTTGTTAAAATCTATCCTCAAGTAGTCCGCACTTCATTGTTCTCAGTTTTTAATCAAAACAGGGCTAATAGTGTAAAAACACTACAACCAGTCGACTGGCTATAAACAACCAGTCGACTGACTGGTGTACATACACGAGTATGGACTGTTTATATTTTTTTTAAATGTTGCATAGTCAGTCGACTGACCAATAACGACCAGTCGACTGACCTGAACCCAACTGTCATATTTTGAATAGACATCTTCATTCTGCGAAGAGTTGTGATCCTTCTCTGAACGGAAATAGATGCTCCTCTTGGTCAGAACTCTTCACCAATGGCAGTAACTCTCTGACTACTATAAATACATGTCCCCAAACACTTCACTTTTACCGAAAATCATTCTAACTTTCTTATACTCTTATTGTGCTCTCATACTCGCATTCAAACAGCATACAAGCATTTTATTGCTTTGAATCTACAAATTAATTTTCATAATCTTCGATTCTTAGCAACACCTTCCTTGCATATCTTCACATACACATCGTACACTTGAGGATTTGATTATAGGAAGTTTGTACTATCAGAGACAAATCAGTGTTTTCAAGAACACACAGTGTCAGATATTATTTTGTATTAGCGAAGTCCTGTTCTACTGCTCAGGCGTGTGAAGTCCTCTTCGGCTACTGAGGCAAAATCCTGTTCTGGTGCTCAGGTCTCTGTTTGGCTGCTCAGGGGTTGTATAAACATGTGCCTCCGGGTTAAGTGAGGGTATTGTTGTTAGTGAAATTCCAAAAGGAGTCTGGGACTGGACGTAGGACGGTGCTCCGAACCAGTATAAAATATCTGGTGTCATTTTACTATACTGCTTTTATATTCCGCACCATTTACGGTATTACTATCATCACTATACTCTGTATTATCATATATCCATATTACACGGTCCTACACACTTTCAGAAGAGATCGGAGTATGATGAGATTTTTTCTCCTGTAGTGAGACACACCTCCATCCGTATTTTGCTTGCTATAGTTGTCGCTTATGACTTGGAGTTGGAGCAACTTGATGTGAAAACCGCTTCCTTGTATGGAGACTTGGAAAATAGAATTGGCTTTGCAAGCTAAAGAAGTCATTGTATGGACTTAAGCAGTCGCCTAGACAGTGGTACAAGAGGTTTTATTTTTTTATGTTTTCACTTGGTTTTGATCGTAGCATCAAAGATGCTTGTGTGTACTTCAAGAATTTGAAGAATGGTTATTGGATGTATTTACTCTTGTATATGGATGATATGTTGATTGCTTCCAAGGATAAAGCTAAAATTGATAGTCTGAAGTTGAAGCTTAAGGTGGAATTCGAGATGAAAGACCTTGAAAAAGCAAAGAAGATTTCTGGTATGGAAATCCAAAGGGATAGGAAGCTTGGACTTTTGAGGCTCACTCAAAAGGAATATATCCTGAAAGTGCTTGCTTGGTTTAGCATGGAAGGAGCAAAGGCAATTAGCACACCCATGCCTTTGCACATACAGCTTTCTAGTAGAGGCTCTCTGGTCTCGGAGAAGGACATGGATTATATGGAGAAGGTTTCTTATGCGAGTGCAGTTGGTAGTCTGATGTATGTCATGGTTTGCACTAGGCCTAACATTGCACATGCAGCTGTATTGTTAAGTACATTCATGTCAAATCCAGGAAAGACGCATTGGGAGGCAGTGATGTATATTTTCAAATATCTTAGAGGGACTCCAGACCATGGGCTTGTCTTTAGCGGTCGAGATAGAGATTTCAGCTTGGTTTGATTTTATGATTCTGACTATGCCGATGATAGAGATCGAAGGAAGTCAACCTCAGGTTATGTGTGCACCATTGGTGGGATAGCTATTAGTTGGAAAGCGAGGTTGTAGATGATTGTGGTTTTGTCTACTATAGAGGCAGAGCTTATAGCTGCGATTGAAGCAGCTAAGGAAGCGCTTTACTTGAAGCGTTTCTTGTGTGACTTGGGCTTCGTGTATAAAGGTGAAAGAGTCCTTGATTGTCTCCATGGATGAAGATAAGCTTGTACGTCTTCAGAAGGTTCACACAGAGTAGAATGCAGCGGATATGTTTACCAAGTCGTTACCCGTTGCAAAGTTCGAGCACTGCTCGAACTTGATTCGCTTGATGAAGTGCTAGGTGCCACAGGGTAGCACGGGGAGAGTGAGTTGGTAGATGGAGACGTTTGTTTTCACTGTGGAGATGGATAGGTCCTACTTGAAGAGGGTCACACTTTGTTGATGGGCGGTGGCCTTGGCTGAGTTCGTTTAAAAAGTACAATGGGTGATGGCTATGCCGAAGCTCATTGAGAAAATACATGTGGTGTCTTGTCCGATAGCTACTTGGGGTAAGAGATGTACGTGAAGTTGATAGGCTTGCGGGAAAATATAGTATCAAAGTGGAGATTGCAAGATTTGGTAATACAATATTTTCAATTACAGAAGATTTAAAAGATATTGTTGATTTCAGTGATACAATATTTTTAATTGAAGAAGATTTGATAGATATTTGAGATAATTACTCAAATATATATTACCTCTTTTATAGCATTAAAAATAGTAATGAATTACCTACGTGGAAAGAAGAATTATTTTGGAAGATTAAGGTAATCAATTAATTTTCTAATTAGCTGATTAAAAAAGAAATCTTATCATGCGCATGTAAAATAATAAAACTGAAAAATCAACTAGATAAACATTTCCTCTACAAATAGCAGAATTAATGAGACATTGATTTATGACCATAAATCAATTACTTCAACCCAAGTAATTATAAAAGCAGAGACTGGCATGAGTAGAATAATCTCTTTCGGTTGTATTACTTATTCTTTTATTGCTTGATCTATGAGTGTTATTTTCTTTGATCTGTGATTGTTTTTAGCTAGTGACTATCCGTTGTTTGTTTTGTCTCACCATCAATCCGGTCCTATTTGTTTTTCCGCAAAGTAGGATTTTGTTCTTAAAGCGATCCTGAGGGATTTTTCTCCAAGCAACCGATAGTCACTTTGGGCCTAGACTAAGAAACCGGAAGACTTTGCTCCGGATAGAAATAAACCACCAATGCTAGGAGTTTCAAAATAAGCTCTTGGCAAACGGGCTCAAAGTACCAACTAACATCTGTTATACATTAAGTTGAGGTTTGATACATCATTCTCAGTTGATAACAAAATTCTTATAACTTTTACATCTACAGTGCACTAAAATGCATTACAACACATCCTGAAATATGTGTCTGCAGGACTGATAAAATCAATCGGGCAATTGGAGCTTTACATTATTCTTCCAGCTGCAAATTTTTCAAGTTGTAACTCAATGTCAATCAATAAATCAATAAATAAATAAATAAAGAGAGAGAGAGAGATGATAAGATACTTGAAGTTTGCTTGCAGATTGTTTTCATACCTGATTATGTAATAATAGAAGAAATCGGCATAAAGAAGAGTCTGTACAAGTCCAGATATCCAAGCTGAAATAGGAAATAGGTAAATATATGCTATCAATACAACAAAAGGAACAATACTTAGGTTTGGAATGTAAGCAAGGAATTTGTGGAAGTTTCGTACCTATCCAATGCACATAATGTGGTTCAGTGAAGTAGCGGTAAATCCAATTGAGGATGTACAGCAATCTGTATGCACTGTATATACAAAGTTTTGATTTCAGTATGTAATTATAGCCAAAAATGGTGATATATTTAGAAAGACAATGTCCAGTGATTCAATAACTAAAAATTAAATGATAACGTACCCAAGGAAGAAAACATATTGCCCAGTCAAGTTATCGATATTCTTTGTCCTTTGTAACAAAACAAGCTGAGGAAGAATAGCAACAGCCTCCAAATATATGGAGAATGTCCACATAACCTGACAACAACAATCACAATATACTTAACATTACATCGATATAGAAAAATTACAAGGAATATGTCAATAATGTTAGTTAAAATTCAATTTGACTAGCAGGTGCTTAATTTGGGTTTACCTCCTTAAAAGTAAACTTCTCATTTATAAGCAGGGCCAACAAAAAGCAAGGCAATATGAGAAAGAGATGGCGAAATGTGTCGTGTTCTTTATCATATGATCTTCGAACTATCTTGTGTCGCCTCATGTACCAAACAATTGAAAATGAACTTCCCAAGAAGATCAGCTTCATAACAGTATTATATACTGAGATGAAATCGGTGAAAATATCTAAATACCGTGAGGCAAATACAAGAGCATAAAGCTCTTGTGTCTTCAATGAAACACCTGTACGAGCACACAATAACGTTGATTATAAATCGCCCAGAGAATTTACTCTTAAGGAAGCTGTGCTAGGGAAGCATATACAAAATTGCAATAATGAATAAATATAAAATGAAGGACAGCCTTATCTGCCTATAAACATTTTAAAAAAATTAAGGCCAACATAAGCACTCTGCTAGCACTACAGGGTAGCTTAGAGTATTCTGCCAATATAGGAAGTGATAAGTATTACAACGTATCTAATTTAACCGATTCGAAATGTATTTGTTGGTCATCATCTCTGTTCTATGAAAGTCCAAGCTACTCATCAAAAATAATAATGCTTCTAGTCAAAGTGCCAAAAACAAAAGTCTGGCAGACCCCTGATAAATAAGTTGACCACTTCATTCCAGTCTCTAACATCTTAAAGTTTGTTGAGCCTTTCAAAACAATAACACTACAGAAATTTTAAGCATTTGTTTAGGTATCAACTCTAGCTTCTAACTATCATTTTAAGTACCCATGCAGATTTCATCTTAATGCCATACCATTATTAAAATCGATCAATTATATTGTCAACATTAAGCATATCCAGTGATGAAGCCACTAAAGCTCCATCAAGAGTGGCCGACCTCTCAAATATTAAATTAATATTATCGTGTGTTCTCCTGCTATTCAAATTGCATCTGATTAGTGTTTTTTTCCTTTCAAGTTGTGCTTTGAAACCCAACCACCCTCAGATAGAAGTCTTGCAGAACATTAAAGAGGGAATTAGGCACAAGGACAAACTTTGGAAAAAATTTAGGTTGAAGGACACCAAGTTTCTATTTTGGGCTGAAGGACAAACTTTGAAAGAAAATTAGTCGGAAGGACAATGCTAGTTATAACTAGCATTATATTCAGTTTTTACAGTATAGAAAATGCTATTATAACTAGCATTATATTCAGTTTTACACTGAACAAAATGCTAATTATATTTAGCATTGTCCTTCAACCTAATTTTTTTCAAAGTTTGTCCTTCAGCCTAAAAACGAAACTTGTTGTTCTTCAACCAATTTTTTTTTCAAAGTTTATCCTTGTGCCTATTTTCCACAACATTAAACATGTGAATGTTTTCGGCAAAATTACTCCACAAATGATTCGGCAATCAGAAAGCAATATAAAAAGAATGGGAGAAAAAAAACAACAATAAGGAACAATGTACTAAAATACCACTGTTAGCATGTTGTTAGAGGATACAAATGCACGGAATGTTTTCTTTGGGTTGTAGAACATGAGTAGACACAAACGTGTACAGAATGTGACAAGATTTTATGTGCAAATTTGAAGGCTGAATACGCCAACACTAAGACTAGTGTAAACTGGAAAGCAAAACCCATGTTCCAAAATCATATCTAACATGAACTATCGGTTCCGCTTTTGCTTCAGAAGAGAAGAATAAAAACTCTAATGTTATCCTACAGTGTATCTCAAGTTGTTCCTTAGTAGTGCTTGATAAGAGTTTCAAACTACTGAACTAATAAGATTTAGGTAACCATGCACTCCATTCTCCATATTCCATAATCATTTGTTTGGAGATGAAAAAAGAAGATTAGGATCTTCCGGAAGAAATACTGGGAGAAAAAGGTTTACGCAGCTACCAATAATATAAGTAAATCAAGATTCATGTAGTCGATTCATGGTTTGTTGCAATTGCTACGTGGATGCATATTTGTTGACTAAATTGTATATATATTTAAGCTACTACATAAACTGTTTAGAAGACGGAAATGGCTACATACTTGTGATCAACATATCACAAGCATATGTTTGATTATCAAAAACTTATGGAGGGAAAAAAGGTAGATTTTCCAAAAAAATTTAAAAAAAAATTTGAAAAAAAATCCCTACCATTATTATCACAACAACTGTAAAGAACATTTCAAGTCTTGGGCAAAGCTGGTTGCTGTATTTACCTCTCATGTAAATTTTTAATTGATATTGTGTGATTAACAAGTTTACTATTACCAAAATAACCTAGGCTGTTTTTATTCAGCCAGCATTTTTGAGAATTTTAAATCTACAAACTAGTGTTTTTAAGGAGTTGCTTATTATACAACATATTTTTATTAACTAGGTCTACATAATAAGTGTTGACTAAATTGTGGAAGAAAAATATTTTTAACGCGACTTTTAAGGGTATGTTTCATAAAACTCTGCTACAATTTGTTTCTCCAAGATCTTTGCATAGTAAGACCAAGGAAGTAAGACAAACAAAACAAAACCAATAATTGTCAACTACCAAACCCTCTTAAAATTTCCATAAGGAGAGAATGGTACTGTTTCTTCAATGCCTTTCTTCTCTTTTCTAGTTTATCAACAATATTCACACCATAAGTCTAAACAAGGCCTCCACACTCCGAGCTATTTACAAAGTAAGTTATTGACGTTGTTGATCCGACCTTTACACCTTTCATCAGGATCTTGTTTTGATTTGATAAGCTACTTTTCAATGCCACAATAAAAGCTATACTATAAGGTATGTTGTCGGGCAACTTAATTTTTGATTTTACAGTTGATACTACAAATCATACAATGTTTTGCGCAAATGATAATGAAGAACCGTTTCTAGTACTAAGAGGTTTATATAACACTGAAGATTATATCATTATATGCTAGTGTATGACACACACAATGTACAAATGCATGCAAGTAATATAGCGATGTGATATATAGTAAAGATAAATATTCCTGTTAAGCTCTATGAATACAACAATGTTTTAATCATTTAGGTAATCAGTATGAATTGTGTTCCTTCAACAAAAAAGTCCATAATTTAAACTGCACATCAGTCTTACAATCTTCCTAAAAAATAACTCGAATGAACATAAAGAGCTCCGAGGTTTCCAAGTTAGCAAATTTAGAATATATTGCTAGGTGGCCGGCTTCATATATAAAGGCTTTGTACATCTGAAAAGGGTATCTCTATGAAACCTGTTAGCAATTGTCATCGGGTGAACTGGATAAGCACTTAAAAGGTACAACTTCACCAAGACTCATAGTTAGTCGATGTTTTATATTTCCATAATCAGTTTTTCTAGTGTTTTTGAATTGCTTCGACAATTGGAACTACTGCTATAAAGTTGGGTAAAAAATGTGGAAAATAATAGGGATCACTACGGTATGCGTTGATTAATAATCTTTATCATGTATTGTAACATCGCAGCTGCACTACAACTGTATACCGCGTAAGCTGACTACTTGACTTGATAGTTGTGAAAACACATTGAAAAATAGGAAATCGACTGGCAACAACCAGTTCAGTTTTCACTAATTTCAAATTTCAACCCCACCGCTTTTAATCATAATATATTGTCATATATATCGGTCATACTGATAAGTATTCCAATAAAAACCAAAAATCCAAACAACAGCGATGAATAAAAAAAACAAAGTATCAAAAGAAGAAACTGGTACCGACCAGCGCAAGATTTGATAGTGTGGATCTTGAGGAGAAGGACGAGCACACTCATAAGATGAGTCATGTCGCCCGCTAGCCTGAATATATTCATTGTCCTGCCGTTTGATAACCTTTAGATCTGCGGTCCAGATTTTCGTCGCGTCTTCTTCTCACTTCTCTTTCCCTCTTTTCTGCTCGCTTTTTTCTTTTCGACTTCGAACGGCAACTTTGGGAAGGTAAACACAAGCAGAGCGATAGAAACCGTCAGCTTCAAAACTAACACGCATCGCTCACCGTTCGATTCAGTCCAGGCACGTACAATATATTGCTGCGGTCCTATAAGACGTGCACACGTGTGTTATTAATTTTTACTTCCCCTACCGGGTGAAATAAACGAGATATTTATCTTCCTATTTATCCAGCATCTTCCATGCGCCCTTTGCATTCTTTTCTTTTTTTTCTTCAATTTTTCCGGAGATTTTTCTTGAATTTTCGTTATCTTATATATGTTTGTTCCCGTATTTAAACGGAAATTGAATATTCCTAATAACACACATCATAATTATCTCAATCTAACCCACATCATAATTATCTCAATCTTTTCTAATTTTCTCCGGCATTGCATGCTAGGACCCACATAGAATTTAAAAAGCACGATGTGTGACTGAAATTTAATTGAACACACGAGGACAGTAAAATTGAAGATAGAGGAATTAAACTTTAAGCACGGTGACTGAAAAGCAAGTGTGCTCGATACTCGTGCTCATTATTAGCGGTTAAGGGGAAAATGGACCCCGTCATGATTTATTGAAAATAAAAATATAATGATCCAACATATCGATGCGCAAGCACATATTCGAGTCGCTTTGAGCGATTTACCATGGCAAAGCTCTTTTCTCCACACTCATCCTATCATTACTTCAACCATCAAGTAATTGTAGATCCGTCTTCACTCTCAATTTAGGTAATTTATTAAATATCACTTGAATCTATCTTTATCGGATGATTAACTTTACAGATTTGTTGAATATTGTGTTAATTAATTGGTAATAAATAAGTAACGTCAACTAATTTGGTTTCTGGATTTACTTAAAGATATAATTGTTTGATAGTAGTATAAACAATAGAATCAATCTTTATCAGCTGGTTAGCTTTCCAAATGTATTGCATATTAGAATGATAAGAAAAATATATCCATGCCGGATTTTTCCATTTTAAACGTATGGATTTTTCCATTGCAGCTTATGATTTTTCATATTCAACTGTTGATTTTTATATTTTATTCTGAGTTATTCATTTTGAAAATCGAATAACTTGAATTCAAGTACTTTTAGTTTTTACAAGTTGTTTACCACTGCTTAGTTATTTAATTGCTACCCATGATAAATAACTCATAATATATATGAACTGAATTTACAAAACAAAGAGGCCATAATTAGCTTTATAATATACCGACATAATAATTTCCTCTAAGAAAATCAATTAAATAATATTTTCCAACTGCAATGTGTTTTTGAATTAGAATAAATTATTCATGATTGCTTTTGCAATGGAATAATCCATTTAAATAAATCCATTTATGAAGATAAACTATTGTTTCGTGTCATATTGCATCTCATCCTGGTATATTTTTTAAATAATCCATTTTAAACAGTTTATTATTTATCAACTGTAATGAAGTGCATTATTCACGATAACCTCTTGTCATTTTGGAAATCCAACATGGTATAAAATCCAACAATGTATACCATGTTGGATTTCTTTTTTGAAATCCAACAACGTATACATTTCGCTCCTATCTTATATTATTATTTGGAGATTTTTTTGCATTGCAGCTTATGGTTCTCCATTTCTATATTTACATATAGATTTTTCGATTTTATTCTAAGTTATTTGTTTTGGAAATCGAAAAAATTGAATTCAACTATTTTTAATTTTTACAAGTTACCTCCCATCTGTGACACATTGAAAAGTTATTTTTTACACAACAATCCTTCATCAATGTATACACAATGAGAATAACTCATAATAAACAACATAATATATATGAATTGAATTTATGGAAATGCATACACATGGAGAAGGCCATAATTAGCGTTACAAATTTATTAATGTAATGATTCCACCCAAAAAATTAATTAAAAAAAGATTTCCAATTGCGTTGTATTTTTGAGATGGAATACGCTATCCATGCTTGCTTTGCAATGGAATGATTCCATTCTGAATAAATCCATTTATGAATATTAACTCATGTTTGGTGTTCTATTGCATTTCAACTTGGTATGTTTTGAAAATAAGCCATATTTTTTAAAGAAGCCATTCATATGTATCATGTTGAATATATAGAATGAATATATTGAATAAGGCATATTTTGTAGAAAATTCATTTTTGAAAATTAATGGTTCATAAGTTGTAGTGGAGTATGTTATTCATGACACCCTTATATCATTTTTGAAATCCAACAGTGTATACCATGTTGGATTTCCTTTTTGGAATCCATCCTCGTATACATTCCACTCATATCTTATACTGTCGTTTAGAACTGTTTTGCATTGCAGCTTATGATTCTCCATTCCTATATCTAACTATTTATTTTTCGATTTTAATCCGAGTTATTTGTTTCGGAAGTCGAATAAATTAAATTCAACTATTCCAATATTTTGCAAGTTGTTTTCCAATATTGACACATTAAAAAGTTGTTTTTTCCACAATATCCTTGCTAATCTATCCATCTCATATTTAATAAAATTGAACCAATGGCCCTTTGAATTCTTTTTTTTACAATTTTTCATGATTTCTCCTTGAATTTTCGTCACCTCAGATGTTTTTGGCTTGAACATAAAATATTGAACCGACATGGAACAAAAATATAACATTTATTCGTAATCGCACGCATCATATTTATCATTGTCCTCCTCCTTCCTAATTTTCTCTGGATTCTTCCACATAGGTTACGGTTTTCAAAAAAGCTCCAATGCTAAGAATTCAAACCGTCCTCTTTAACTTGGGTATGAAAACTAGCATTTATTTACTCATCTATTCTTACTTCGGCCATCAAGTAATTGCGAATTCATCTCAAATTAGGCAATCTGTAACAACCCACCTCAAAATGGATCTAATTTTCGATTCAGAAAAGGCCCACCGAACATTAGACTCATTCCAAAACTGGTTTTTAGTTGGTAAAAACAACACACAGGGCTATCTACTAATGCTATTAGAATCTCTCAGCGGAAAGGATAAAATATAATATTAGAAATAATACCCATTTTATAAAAAAATTCAAATATCATAACAAAACATAACATCTCAATATCTATGGTACGATAACTCAAATACAATAACATCATGTCTGAATAGGTATATCAAAATATAACAAAAACTTAGGTAGATATATAACCGCCACAGGACTTAGTATCCGCCTTCATCTCCTAGATCTGCATCTTCTTCTCTAACCTGTATTGTAAAGAGAAGAGAGTCAGAACAACAATGTCTGATGAATAAAATCTCGAGCGTTTCCATAATAGTACTTGGGCAGTATGATTTAGATAAGAATACGTCTTACGCATCCTAACTATATTTCTTATAAATACCTTCAGCTGTAAACCCAAAGGCTTTCCCAGTCCAATCCTATAACTTACACTTTTCTAATCATTCTCTATAATTTACTTTCAACTGTAGGCCCAAGGCCTTTCTCAGTCCCATGCATCTACCGTCAATCATGTCCTAACAATGTGAGAGAATGTACCCATGCCACTTAATACCTTTTCAACGGGAATTAGGCGAACTTTGATCATTTAATATCTATATCTTAGGCAGTTCCCTATCATTTAATACCTACTACAAGGCGAACACCTTTCTGATACTATCTATATGACATCGCATAAAATCTTATCGGGCCACTTCATACTTCTTTGTGTAGAGGTAGACCCTACAATAGCCACTTAATACCTTAACCTCGAAGCGCACCCTCCACGAGATTTCCTACTACCGTGCCTAAATGCTAACACTGACCATTTAATACTTCCTAATTAGGGAGGGAGACGGACCCTACAACAACCACTTACTACCCCCGATCTCCGAAGCAGGTCCTACATATTATGACCCGTAATCCAACTGTGACGTCTCACATTAGTCCGACCATCCATAGAAATTGGTAGTCAGATTAACTGGACAGACTTACCCTACAGAATTAGGACTAACCTCGCGTCCTCCATAGGTACCTATTATATGTGATATCTCACATCAGCCTCAAAGTCACACTGCTGGTAGTCAGATTAGCTGGGCAGTCTTCCATGTGCTTTTGACTGATCTCGCATCCCTATAACTTAGTCATAATTTACACTCCCTTAACCATCCTACCACATACCTCACCACATTCTACTAAGGCTATAAAGAAATATCCTTTACTTCGCCACTAATCATAATCATTCATAACTTCCATCCTATGGGTTTTTAATGCTAATAGCTAACATATTTATTACGTGATTAATACGTTATTAGTCATACGTTATTTATACTATAATATATATTTATAAATATGTAACTAAAATATTCCCAAGCATGCAAAGATTGTGCCCTACACTAATCGTTAAATGTCAAAACTTCCTATTTATACAAGTCTAATTTCATACCATAACATACAAATTAGCTAATATCCTTAGCCCAAAAATAGACTTATATAAGAAAATAGGATCAATTACCAAACTTATTGTATATCAAAATAGAAGAATCAACATCAATAGAGTTTACAATTCAATCCTTTTACACTCTTTTCAACTTTTACGTATAAAACGGAAAAAGGATTCATATTTAAATTACGAAAATTGGCAGTGCAAACTACGAATAAGAGAATCCATACTTTACACACCGTTTCCTAATTTATTTCCTTTTTAAAACATCAAAGTAGGAGAAGTGGAATAGAATGTAAACTATTAAAATTGCAATAATTACACAAATTCTACCATTTTAATATAGAATAATTGAGATTTCAAAACATAAAAATTGACATTTCGCTTTAGGGAAATTTTGGAGGTTAGATTTGAAGTTTTCATGAACCAAAATTCCTCAAGGAATTTATCAAATTCAACCTACACTATATAATTACTAAAATGAGAAAAACTAAGATTTTCATTCATAGATAATTCCTAGCTTTCTTCTTTAGATTTGAACACGCCTGCTATTTAATCTATTCCCAGATCTCTTCCTTTTGAAATATACTTGTAACGAATCGGATTTTCGACCCTCGAAAATCGACACTAATACGTCCACTATATCGCATGTCGAACATTCAAGTGCCGGAAATACCAATTTGTTAGGGTGAAAGAAGAAGGTAGAAGATAGAAGAAAACTAATATATAATACAACAATGATCTTTACAAAAAGGAAATATCTTTATTCATATATACGACATCAGAGTACACTAGACTTATCCTAAATTTGGACAGTTATAGAAACCTATCCTTACTTTGACAAATATACAAACTCTATAATATAGCAGAAGAAAAATATACGTGAATACGTCTTGACCATCCAGCTCCTCTCCACTTCCAAAGTATCAAGCTAAACCTGGGAAAACTTGCTCGATCTGACCCGAGCATTACATGGAATAACGCCCAGATCAATCTGGTAAACCAGCGTGAGTAAAACTCGATGACAGGTAACAATCAAACTAATTCTACATTTGAAAACTTTTCAAACAAAGGGTATCTCGTAAGACCACACCGCACATAAAAATAGACGGGTTTTTACCTTATGATAACCAGAACATTTTATATAAAATCCAGTGATATTATCATAGTGTCTAGGTTTAAATAAATAGATAAAATAGCCGAAATGCTTGCATCTCACATTCCAACATACTAGACTCTACAATCGAAAACGTAAGGCACGTATTGGAGAATGGATTCCAACTAATGACTGGGCTACTGGGGTACTGCCCGCCACAGTACACCTCTAGAAAAATATATCGAGGTCGTACCTAACAACCCCTGCCAACACAGGACTAGCCTACCCCTTGTTGAATAGTACCATATCATCACCCTAGTTGCTTTGTAACCTTCTACCGAGCTCTCCTGCGTACACAAATTCATTGACGATTGTGTGTATATCTAGAAGGGTGATGATATACCTTAATGGTGCGACCCACATAGCCCTGCTGCATATCCCATATTTTAGTCATTCTCAGTTGATGAGACTTGAGGCTACGTTTTACCTTTCTGAATAGCAACCCATCTTGGAATACTAAGATTTCCCTATAGGCGTTAATGCAATGCCAACATTCATCCATACAAGTTCGTTCTGGGTCTGAACGAAACCGAAGGCACTAACTCTATTACATCCATTTTGGAATCACCCTCAGGATTAGTAGCAGTTGCCCTTACACTTCAAAGAGCACCATCTTCAATCATCATCAATATGTCTTCCACTCAAACGTACATGTTAGTTCAGAGTGGTTTTTGTATATAGATTCGATCTCGGTCTCTCCTTATCAACAACCGATAATTTCCGGTTGACTCATTCCCGGTTCTTTTGGAAGTAAGTATTCGAGTCCTTGTCGAAAACTCAAATTTTACATTCATACTTATTAAGTCAAATTAGGCCAAATTTGATAGTCTGTTATTTAACTATCAAATAACAACAACAAAATCTAGAGATTTAATTACCCAAAGCAATTACTAAGCCTCAAAACCATTTTCATTTATAAATCTCTTTTCCCAAACATTTATCAACATTCATATACTTATCTCCTTTACATAAGTATATTCACAAAACATTTATAAGATTTTCCATTTCCAAATCTCTTAAATGGATTTAACTACATTATTTAAATTGGAGAAAATGATAACTTTAATTACTATTCCTTCGGTGTTAAGTATAAAACGGATGTTCCATACCACCATTTTTTAAAATGTCAACCTCGAGAAATCCAAACCTCGAATTCCTGTTGTAATTATCTTCAATAAACCCTTTTATAAATTTCCCTTACGCATGAAATCCTTTTTGCTTTAACCCACACCCGTTTACAAAACATTTATCAACCTCCATACTCATTTACGATACTTTTTATAAATATTCAAACCCGGTTATATAAACTTCTTTATAAACTTTCAAACCTTGTATAAAACTTTCCTTTATAGACATCCAAACCCATTTACAAAATATTTTTATAAACATTCAAAGCTATTTCTAAAAATCCTTTTATGAATACCCCAAAATTATTCATAAACTTCTTTATATAATATTCAAAACAATTGTTAAATCATTCTTCAAATATCTTGTTCAAAATAGAATAACCTTGAAGACCATTTTAAAGAAACTGAAATATTAACTTTCCAAAACCAAACGGAGGTTTAATGACTACAATGGATCATTAAATTTGGGTTTACTTATCCAAGTTATATCATGGGTATTGTCTAACATCAGATATGTAAGGGATTCACACATAACATACAATCAATCATTGGTAGATGCCAAGTTACAAACATAGATACATCCATTATTGGTGAAAAATGTACATATAGAAGTATATTCTATATGCTTAAGTTACCATGACCTGCTCATTGAAATTAACTTCCTTGTGTCTATCATTAATCACTAATTAAAACCTTATTAATCACTAATTAATCATTAACTGTTACTTAACCATAATCACTTACTTAATTACTACTTAACTGCTAATTACCTTTAATTATTTTATTAAATAAATAAATTATTAAATAATCTAAAACTCAATCTCTTTTTATGTTACTAATTAATTTTGGAAAACTTTTGCAAAACAATTCCAAAATGAATCGTTTAATGATGGAAATCGTGAATTTTTTTGTCGAACTGCATCCACAGCGACTACCATTATGAGCGCAGTTCGCTCTGTCTTATTTTAAGTGAAATACTTCACTTAAATTCTTGCGCCTACATGTTTTGAAATAATATGTAGAAATTTTTTGAAACCTTAAACCAAGATAAAACTTGAAACCATTTCCAAACTTTGAAACTAGAAATCATAGTTTTGATTTCAATTCGGATCTCACGTCCATCGCAACACACAAAGTTGTTAACTTTGTTTCAACTCAACATACTTGATTCCTAAATCACAACCATACATCCATACTATCATACTCTTAACATCACAATGAAAGACACATATAAACATAAGGTTATATGCTTACTAACTCGACAACCTCACATTCAAATCTTAAATTCAATACCAAACATAACATCCATCAAACCACCATCGACCAACATAATAACTATTCAATTTTCTCATCATATTATCGTCACAATAACACATCATTATAAAGTCAAAAACTTATCCAAAACAAAGTATTTTTACTCACCGAAAATCTTTGAAACCTGAAATGCCTTAGATGCACCAAAAATCACCCAAACAATATGTCATCTTCCACTCGATTTTTGGACATATTACTCTCGGATTGTGAAAAAACAATCAAAAGAAAAGTTTTATAAAATTCTTTTTTCTACAATTTAATAAAAAGAATCACTCAAATCAGATAAAGTTTGAGGTAGATATGGTCAAAAGAAGGAGAGCTATTTTCGGACCTGAATTTCTGAGTTTAAAATTATACTGCAAAGAAATGAGATTTTGACAAATCAAAGCTTGAAATTAGAAAAAGTG
Source organism: Allium fistulosum (assembly GCA_030737815.1). Classification (NCBI taxonomy): domain Eukaryota; kingdom Viridiplantae; phylum Streptophyta; class Magnoliopsida; order Asparagales; family Amaryllidaceae; genus Allium; species Allium fistulosum. Next base: position 298,607,053 of record CM060903.1, read on the forward strand.
TTAAAATGAAAGTTGTAGCTACTAAAATTTTATACGATTTGAAAAAAACAAAATCTTGAATTCGTCTAAAATAGAGGAATCTATGGCTGAATAAAGTGAAGGAAAAATGGAGAAGAAAGAGTTTAAAAACAAGTTTGCATCTTTAAAAAAATTTAAATCTTTTGATTTAAAAAAAACTAACATAAGAAGCCATGAAATATGAAGAAATCTTTAGATAAATAGAAATTGAGAAGTAAATAAAAATACGGTGAAGGGGATGGGTATCTATAGATGAAATAAAGTAGAAAAATTACCATTTTAACCTTAGTTTTGAAATATCCTAACATGTCATTAGTTTGACAAGTCACATCATGTAACAACCCGTGATTGCGGTTACCAAATAATAAATTAAAATTGGGATTTTAATTTAATTGGAGCTATTAATGATTTTTTTATGTGACTAATTTGTTCAAAAGTTAGTTATTTTGAATAAATTAATATTTTGGGCCTAAGTGTAAAATGGAGAATTTAATGGAAATTAATTAGGGTAAATGGAAATTAATTAGGGTAAATGGAAATTTATAATATTGCAAAATTTTATATGTGTAAAATAGTGCAATATTTGAATTGGGAATTTATTTACAATTAAATTGCAAAACGGTGATTTTGGGCAATTTTGACTAAAATGTGTTTTGGAATAAATAGGGGTTAAATTGTAAGTTGGAAAATATTGTGATGTAAAATTTTATAACTATAGCTAAATTATTTTAGTAACATATTGTAAAATTTTATGGGTAAATAATGTGTAGTTTGTACTTAGAGAAATTAACTAACTTGAGATATGGAACATATTCCAAGTCCTAATGGGTATTAGGCCCACTAACCCACTTCCATTAGCCTATAAACCATCTTTTACTCATTTGTTTCAGCCAACATCTCATTCCATAACCCCTTAAACCCTAGAGCAAAACACTAAATAATGGCCTCCAAACCTAGAGCAAAGCTTCATTAATCTTCATCAAAGTCAAAGGGGTTTTAATCTAATCATTTGAAGGTAATAGCAATCACAAAACCCACCTCTAATCCATTGTTTAATTTCTGAAATTATTTTGTAATCCTTTTTTTTGTGCATTTAGATTGTAAAATTCTTTGATCTTCTTTTCATTGCTTGGGAAAGAGGTAATATATGCTAGCTGAAATTATAATTAGTTTATTGCTGTTAGTAAATTAGGCATATCTCATTCATCTTAAATCGGAATTAATATTTTCTTGATGTTCTAAAAAGCTTATTCTGTAGCCTATAACTTTTATGTTTTGAGCATTGCCTAATTTTGTAGTTTGAATGGTCGAAATCACGTTTGTTTGTCGCTAACCTGACAACAAACTAAAGGGTTGATAAAATAAAAACCTGAAATTGATTTGCCCATAAGTTACTCATTTCTTATCCAAATCTAATAATTTTGGATGTTTTGGAAAGCATAGATTTAGGGCTAAAACTTTCATGTTTTGAGTTTCATGAAATTTAGAAGTTAATTTGGTCAAAACTGTGCATTCTTACCACTGTCCCGAGAGCACAACGACAGTGATATAGAATTTAGATCTGAGAATTGTTTTAGTCATAAAATTTTCATCCCCGATCGGAATTTGACGATCTTGGTCATTCCGGAAAGCTTAGAAACTAAGCTACAACTTTTATTTTATTCATCTTGTCAGAATTGGAAGTTTACTACGCCAAAATTGTGATTTTTCATCTCTGGTCTGTTAGTGCATAGCTAAGGCCTTAGTCTCTTTGCTCCTGTTGTTTTCAGCGCAGAACCCCGACTTTGCGACGCCATACCGGGCTCGTCCTTTGTCAGATTTCATTGTTTTTGGTCTCGTTAAAAAGATGAGATCGAGATCTTCAACCATGCAAAGTTTGGTTTAGATCTGGGTGCATTAGATACTTTGTTTCTATTGCCGAAGTAGCACCCAGAAACTGTTTTACAATAGTGATCATTTTCAGTTATCGTCAAACCAACTTTGAAACATTGTCATTTCTTCGTTTCAAGTCGGAACCGAACGATTCTTATTGCATATCAAAGTAGGAGTACTTTTCTACGCTCCTGCAAATTTTCATCAAGATCTGAGTTCATGTGACCCTTCGACCATGTCGTCGAAGTGGGACCTTTGCACTGTTTTGACACAGTAGAGTTTTGTGATTTTTGTCCGACTTTGAGACGACGCCGTTTTTTCGTTTCAAGTCGGAATCGAGTAATTCTTTTGCGTTCTGAAGTAGGAATGTCGGACTACGTTCCTACCAATTTTCAAGCCATTCGGATTCAGTTTGCTGGTCCGAATAATTTTCCGAACTTGGGTTCGCGTCAGTTTTGGACTATTTTCCAACACTTAGAATATTTTCAGTGATTTTCTGGTTTTATCGATTTCTTTGAGATTTGTCTCTGGATTTCATACACGGGCCTTATAAAAAGGTTTTAAAAGGATTTTTCACTTTGAAATAGCTTTCGAAATTATTATATAATATTATTTTTAATTATTAAATTAATTACTCCATAATAGGAGAGTTTTCAAAGGCCGTTTTAAAGTGATTTCAAACAAATTATAAATCCGTTTTCCGTAATTATTTTCTATAATAAAATCCCATACTCACAGTTTAGCACTTCGAGCGAAGTGGAAAGGTGCTTAAACGGTTGGGAAAAACTCCGGCCTATGAAACCGTGTGTATTTCCTTTCCGGTTAATCCCAGACCTATTCGATTGATCGTTTTGGCCTTTCGGCCTAGTTTACCGATGACATGAGGTGAACTTTTTACTGCTTTGAGTGTGGAAGCTTACTATTGGTTAGTAAACCGTTTAGTGCGAACGTGGGGTATGGGACTCACGTTAACACTTTACGGGTTCCTTGCTAAAAGTTCGTGACACATTCCTTTTATTACCTTTGGGATAGTGTCTTCGGACTGTCTCCCTTAGAGGTATTGTTTTGGCATCTCTACTTAGATGGCCGTCATACATCTCTACTTAGATGTATCTTTTTTGGCATCTCTACTTAGATGGCTATTATACATCTCTACTTAGATGTATCGTTTTTGGCATCTCTACATAGATGGCCGTTATACATCTCTACATAGATGTATCGTTTTTGGCATCTCTACTTAGATGGCCTGTTATACATCTCTACTTAGATGTATCGTTTTTGACATCTCTACTTAGATGTTTATGTTTTGGCATTTGTGCTTACATTATGCCGATGATATGAGGCTTATTATACATCTCTACTTAGATGTTTTTTTTTGACATTTGTGACTATGTTATGCCAATGATATGAGGCTTATTATACATCTCTACTTAGATGTTTTGTTTTGACATTTGTGACTATGTTATGCCAATGATACAAGGCTTGCTATACATCTCTACTTAGATGTTTATGTCTTCTCTATGTGAGAGTTTGTGGTCTATAGTACTATGTTATATATCGCCTCATTATCTATCATGTTTATCTCAGTTTATTAACTGATTGTTTGGCTAGCCTGACCCGAGTGTTTTTCGCTAAGGTCAGACCGAGTTGTTTCAGGTTAGGTCTCTGGACTTAGCTTTCTATGCTTCCGCTTGGACATTATCTGCTATGCTGATAGATAGCTCTTTATATTTGTCCACTATTTTGATACTCTGATTATTCAGTCTCTTATGTACATATCTTTGACTCACATGTGTGAGCGGTGGCTTTGTACCCACCTTTTTGATATTTGGATTTGTATTGACGATATATTGTACCTATGTTCTATGACTGTTATGTGATTGTTCTGTGATGATGATGTTATCATTTAGTATTATGTTTGTTCTGAACGTATTTTCCTTAGCCATTGTAATTTCGTTATAAATATCTATTGGATATGTCAAACCACTTGAAAAAAAAAGCGATACCACATTTCGACGTATTCAGTAGATAGTTATAGCTTGATTACATATGGTCGCTTACATTATACTCTATTCTCCGTTCCAGCAGACGGTATTACTCCGTAATACTCTTTGTTAGAATGGGTCTCGGAGTGGGGCGTTACATCTTGGTATCAGAGCCAAGGTTCGGAATTAAGCATAACAAACACAGAACAGACACGTAGTACAATACATTATAATACGATCCAAATTGAACATATCCACCTTTAGATAAATAAGTTAGGAATATGTGTATGAATCTATTATATTCCGTAATATTCCTTAATGAATTATCTATCTTTGAATCGTGCTTAACTAAATCTACCGATCATATGTTTAAAGAGTGTCCCAAGCCTCTTTTCTGCCGCTATTGTAAGAAGGAGGGTCATCATTATTCCACTTGTCCTACTGCACCTCCTAGATCTGGCAAGCTTAATGCTGCCAAGGCTCCTAAATCTTCAGCTCAGCCTCGAGGTACGCATCCTTCCGTTCTCGAAGGTTCTATTTTATTTCATGGTAGATCTTGTAGAGTTATCTTTGATACGGGTGCCTCTCACTCATTCGTATCAAAGGAACTAGTTGATACTTTATCTTTGGATGTTACTTGTTTGGTTTCTTCACTAAGGATTGTGAATCCCATCGGCGGATCCACGACCCTTAGCTTGCTTTGTGAGGATATAGATATTGATCTTTGTGGATTTTCTTTCCGTGCGAATCTGCACGTTATGGAGTATTTGGGCTTTGACATGATTCTTGGCATGGATTGGCTCGCTCAGTACGACGCCAAAATCATTTGTTTGGAGCGGATATTATTTCTTCGTCATCCAGACTCGTCCGCTCCGTTAGCTATTTCTCTTCAGGATGTTGGGATTTCTGATATTACTTTATTTGCTCTTGATTCACGAGATGAGGATGTGGACATATCTCGTATTCCTATTGTTCGGGATTTCTCCGATATATTCGAGCCAGTATCAGGCCTGCCGCCAAAGCGGGCCATTGGGTTCCGCATCGATCTCATTCCAGGCTCCCACCCAGTTGGGCTTCCTCCCACGAGGATGTCTACTAAAGAGAGTGAGGAACTTAGGAAGCAGTTAGTAGAGCTTGAGGCGAAGCAGTTCATTCGGTCCAGTTCTTCGCCATGGGGTGCTGTTGTGGTCTTCGTTAAGAAGCCCGATGGCTCTCTTAGGCTTTGCATTGACTATCGCAAGCTTAATGAGTTGACCATCAGAAATCGTTATCCATTGCCATGGATAGACGATATGTTTGATCAGTTGAGCGGTGCGAAGGTCTTTTCCCAGCTCGACCTTGCCACCGGATTTCATCAGCTCCGAGTTGCGGAAGATAGCATTCCTCTTACCGCTTTCCGCACTCGTTATGGTTCTTTTGAGTGGTTGATCATGCCATTCGGCTTGATGAACGCACCGGCTTTCTTCGTCGATCTTATGAATCGAGTATTCCGGGAATACATCGATAGATTCGTTCTGGTTTTCATCGACGATATTCTTATTTATTCTAGATCCGAGGCAGAGCATGCTCATCAATTGCGGATCGTCTTGGATACTCTTCATCAGCATCAACTTAAGGCCAAGCTCTCCAAGTTCCATTTTTGGATGAGCAAGGTCAAGTTCTTGGGCCATATTGTATCATCTGAGGGTATTTCTGTCGATCCTGCCAAGATCGAAGCTATTCAGAATTGGAAGCAGCCCGAGAACGTTCATGATATTCGCAGCTTCCTTGGTCTGGCGGGTTATTACCGTCAGTTTATCAAGGATTTCTCTCGAGTTGCACTTCCCCTTACGACGCTGACTCGTAAGGGTGTTCGCTTTATTTGGTCTGATAAGTGTGAAGCTTCCTTTCAGCGACTGAAGGAACTTCTCACTCATGCTCCTATTCTAGTGGTTCCAGAGAGTAACCATGATCTTGTTGTTTACACCGATGCTTGTGGTAGCGGGCTCGGTGCTGTGCTTATGCAGAAGGATCGGGTAGTTGCTTATGCTTCCAGGCAACTGCGTCCGAATGAGGTTCTCTATCCTACTCATGATCTTGAGTTAGCAGCTATCGTCTTTGCCTTGAAGACGTGGCGTCACTTTCTATTAGGCGAACGCTTCATTCTTTACACCGATCACAAGTCGCTGAAGTATCTATTCAGTCAGAGGGATCTCAATATGAGGCAGCAGCGATGGCTTGAGTTTCTCGCCTCATATGATTTAGATATTCAGTATACCCCTGGCAAGGGTAATCGTGTTGCAGATGCGCTCAGTCGCAAGCACTCGGCGGTAGTTTCTATGATGATTGCCGAGTGTGATATTCTTGAGACCCTATCTTTGTGTGATATTAGAGATCGAGCTCCATCTTCTGATTCTCCGGTCTTATTATTCAGCTTGGAAGCTCGTCCTATCTTATTGGATCACATTGCCCATGCTCAGCGGCAGGATCTAGACTTATTGCATCTTATTCATCTTCTTGAGTCGGGATCCAGTGATGAGACATTGTTGGATTATTCTCTTGATTTTCATCGGTGTCTTCGTAGGAGGAACCGTATTGTTGTACCATCTGATTTATCACTTAGGCGTGACATTCTGGACGAGTGCCATCGCTCTAAGTACACTATACATCCCGGTTCGAGTAAGATGTATGCCGATATGTGCCGGCTATATTATTAGGAGGGTTTGAAGAGAGATGTTGCAAGTTATGTGAGCGGTTGCATGACTTGTCAACAGATCAAGGCCAAGCATCAGCGTCCATCTGGTCTTCTTCAGCCTCCAGAGATTCCATTATGGAAATGAGATCAGATATCCATGGATTTCATTGACGGTCTGCCTCGATCGAGGTCAGGCCATACTTCTATCTGGGTTATTGTTGATCGCTTGACCAAATCGGCTCATTTCATTCCGATTAAGTCCACTCGGACTGCACCTCAGTTGGCCAAGCTCTATGTGAAGGAAGTCGTATGACTTCATGGCATTCCTAGCTCTATCGTGTGTGATCGAGACACCATTTTCACTAGTCACTTCTGGAAGTGCCTACAGTCAGCTTTGGGCACAAAGCTGAATCTCTCCACTGCTTATCACCCTTAGACTGACGGTCAGACTGAGAGGTTGAATCGTGTTTTGGAGGATCTTTTGCGCTGTTGTATTTTGGATTTCGGGGGTAGTTGGGGGGATCATTTACCTCTCATAGAGTTCTCCTACAACAACAGCTATCAGTCTAGTATTGGCATGGCACCTATCGAGGCTCTATACGGAAGGCCATGTCGCTCTCCTGCTTGTTGGTTAGAATCTGGCGAGAAGCTCATTCTTGGTCCAGATTTAGTTCGGGAATCTTCTGAAAAGATTGTTCTTATCCGTCAGAGAATGAGAGAGGCACAGGACCGCCAAAAATCCTACGCGGACAACCGTAGGAAGCCTCTTGAGTTCTCCATTGGTGATTTTGTCTTCAGTCAGATTTCTCCCATGAAGGGGGTTGTGCGTTTCAGCTCTACATGGAAATTGGCTCCTCGCTATGTTGGACCATTTCCTATCACGGAACGCATCGGCCCCGTTGCTTATCGTGTGGCTCTACCTGCTCATTTTTCCGGAATGCATGACGTGTTCCATGTTTCTCAGCTTCGCAAGTGTGTTCGCGATCCTGATTCTGTTATTGATCCACTTATTATACCAGATTTAGAGATTTCTCCTGATTTATCTATTGAGCAGCAACCTCTTCGTGTGCTTGTTTCGGAGGTTAGACGCCTTCGAAACAAAGAAGTCCCACTCGTGAAGATTCAATGGTCGTCTAATCCTAAGGACTGCACTTGGGAGACCAGAGAGTTTATCGAGCGTACTTATCCCGGTTTTCTATCTTCATCTGTTATTGGTGAGTATTTTTACTTCACCTTCGTTGATTTATTTTGAGGATTAGATGTTATAGATAACTTCCATGATAGGGAATTGCGGGGACGCAATTTTCTTAAGGGGGGAGTCTGTAACAACCCATGATTGCGGTTACCAAATAATAAATTAAAATTGGGATTTTAATTTAATTGGAGCTATTAATGATTTTTTTATGTGACTAATTTGTTCAAAAGTTAGTTATTTTGAATAAATTAATATTTTGGGCCTAAGTGTAAAATGGAGAATTTAATGGAAATTAATTAGGGTAAATGGAAATTCATAATATTGCAATTTTATATGTGTAAAATAGTGCAATATTTGAATTGGGAATTTATTTACAATTAAATTGCAAAACGGTGATTTTGGGCAATTTTGACTAAAATGTGTTTTGGAATAAATAGGGGTTAAATTGTAAGTTGGAAAATATTGTGATGTAAATTTTTATAACTATAGCTAAATTATTTTGGTAACATATTTTAAAATTTTATGGGTAAATAATGTGTAGTTTGTACTTAGAGAAATTAGCTAACTTGAGATATGGAACATATTCCAAGTCCTAATGGGTATTAGGCCCACTAACCCACTTCCATTAGCCTATAAATCATCTTTTACCTATTTGTTTCAGCCAACATCTCATTCCATAACCCCTTAAACCCTAGAGCAAAACACTAAATAATGGCCTCCAAACCTAGAGCAAAGCTTCATTAATCTTCATCAAAGTCAAAGGGGTTTTAATCTAATCATTTGAAGGTAATAGCAATCACAAAACCCACCTCTAATCCATTGTTTAATTTCTGAAATTATTTTGTAATCCTTTTTTTTGTGCATTTAGATTGTAAAACTCTTTGATCTTCTTTTCATTGCTTGGGAAAGAGGTAATATATGCTAGCTGAAATTATAATTAGTTTATTGCTGTTAGTAAATTAGACATATCTCATTCATCTTAAATCGGAATTAAGATTTTCTTGATGTTCTGGAAAGCTTATTCTGTAGCCTATAACTTTTATGTTTTGAGAATTGCCTAATTTTGTAGTTTGAATGGTCTAAATCACGTTTGTTTGTCGCTGACCTGACAACAAACTACAGGATTGATAAAATAAAAACCTGAAATTGATTTGGCCATAAGTTACTCGTTTCTTATCCAAATCTAATAATTTTGGATGTTCTTGAAAGTTTAGATTTAGGGCTAAAACTTTCATGTTTTGAGTTTCATGAAATTTCGAAGTTAATTTGGTCTAAACTATGCATTCTTACCACTGTCCCGAGAGCACAACGACAGTGATATAGAATTTAGATCTGAGAATTGTTTTAGTCATAGAATTTTCATCCCCGATCGGAATTTGACGATCTTGGTCATTCCGGAAAGCTTAGAAACTAAGCTACAACTTTTATTTTATTCATATTGTCAGAATTGGAAGTTTACTATGCCAAAATTATGGTTTTTCATCTCTGGTTTGTTAGTGCATAGCTACATGCCTTAGTCTCTTTGCTCCCGTTGTTTTCAACGCAGAACTCCGACTTTGCGACGCCATATCGGGCCCGTCCTTTGTCGGATTTCATTGTTTTTGGTCTCGTTAAAAAGATGAGGTCGAGATCTTCAACCATGCAAAGTTTGGTTTAGATCTGGGTGCATTAGATACTTTGTTTCTATTGCCGAAGTAGCACCCAGAAACTGTTTTACAATAGTGATCATTTTCAGTTATCGTCGGACCAACTTTGAAACATTGTAATTTCTTCGTTTCAAGTCGGAACCGAACGATTCTTATTGCATATCAAAGTAGGAGTACTTTTCTACGCTCCTGCAAATTTTCATCAAGATCTGAGTTCATGTGACCCTTCGACCATGTCGTCGAAGTGGGACCTTTGCACTGTTTTGACACAGTAGAGTTTTGTGATTTTTGTCCGACTTTGAGACGACGCAGTTTCTTCGTTTCAAGTCGGAATCGAGTAATTATTTTTGCGTTCTAAAGTAGGAATGTCGGACTACGTTCCTACCAATTTTCATGCCATTCGGATTCAGTTTGCTAGTCCGAATAATTTTCCGAACTTGGGTTCGCGTCAGTTTTGGACTATTATCCAACACTTAGAATATTTTCAGTGATTTTCTGGTTTTATCGATTTCTTTGAGATTTGTCTCTGGATTTCATACACGGGCCTTATAAAAAGGTTTTAAAAGGATTTTTCACTTCGAAATGGCTTTCGAAATTATTATATAATATTATTTTTAATTATTAAATTAATTACTCCATAATAGGAGAGTTTTCAAAGGCCGTTTTAAAGTGATTTCAAACCAATTATAAATCCGTTTTCCGTAATTATTTTCTATAATAAAATCCCACACTCACACTTTAGCACTTCGAGCGAAGTGGAAAGGTGCTTAAACGGTTGGGAAAAACTCCGGCCTATGAAACCGTGTGTATTTCCTTTCCGGTTAATCCCAGACCTATTCGATTGATCGTTTTGGCCTTTCGGCCTAGTTTACCGATGACATGAGGTGAACTTTTTACTGCTTTGAGTGTGGAAGCTTACTATTGGTTAGTAAACCGTTTAGTGCGAACGTGGGGTATGGGACTCACGTTAACACTTTACGGGTTCCTTGCTAAAAGTTCGTGACACATTCCTTTTATTACCTTTGGGATAGTGTCTTCGGACTGTCTCCCTTAGAGGTATCGTTTTGGCATCTCTACTTAGATGGCCGTCATACATCTCTACTTAGATATATCGTTTTTGGCATCTCTACTTAGATGGCCGTTATACATCTCTACTTAGATGTATCGTTTTTGGCATCTCTACATAGATGGCCGTTATACATCTCTACATAGATGTATCGTTTTTGGCATCTCTACTTAGATGGCCTGTTATACATCTCTACTTAGATGTATCGTTTTTGACATCTCTACTTAGATGTTTATGTTTTGGCATTTGTGCTTACGTCATGCCGATGATATGAGGCTTATTATACATCTCTACTTAGATATTTTGTTTTGACATTTGTGACTATGTTATGCCAATGATACAAGGCTTGCTATACATCTCTACTTAGATGTTTATGTCTTCTCTATGTGAGAGTTTGTGGTCTATAGTACTATGTTATATATCGCCTCATTATCTATCATGTTTATCTCAGTTTATTAACTGATTGTTTGGCTAGCCTGACCCGAGTATTTTTCGCTCGAGTCAGACCGAGTTGTTTCAGGTTAGGTCTCTGGACTTAGCTTTCTATGCTTCCGCTTGGACATTATCTGTTATGCTGATAGATAGCTCTTTATATTTGTCCACTATTTTGATACTCTGATTATTCAGTCTCTTATGTACATATCTTTGACTCACATGTGTGAGCGGTGGCTTTGTACCCACCTTTTTGATATTTGGATCTGTATTGACGATATATTGTACCTATGTTCTGTGACTGTTATGTGACTGTTCTGTGATGATGATGTTATCATTTAGTATTATGTTTGTTCTGAACCTATTTTCCTTATCCATTGTAATTTCGTTATAAATATCTATTGGATATGTCGAACCACTTGAAAAAAAAAAGCGATACCACATTTCGACGTATTCATATGATAGTTATAGCTTGATTACATATGGTCGCTTCCATTATACTCTATTCTCCGTTCCAGCAGACGGTATTACTCCGTAATACTCTTTGTTAGAATGGGTCTCGGAGTGGGGCGTTACACATCACCACCTTCCTCCCTCTCATATGCCACATCTCCCCCTCTCTAGTCACATCCTTTAGGTTATGATGGATAATGATGATAATGCTAAGATATGACAAAAGATAATGATATATACTTATATATATAAGTTACTATTTTTAAAACCATGATTTGTCACATCACTAGCTAAACATAATTAACATAAGATAATCTATAATTAAATGTATTATTATATTTTTAATTATCTATTATATGTGTACATATGGTGCACAAAAGCGAACAACTTTCCCGATAACTTTTCGTTTTCGAAAAGTCGAAATTCTAGAAAACGTTCTTCGGTCGCATTTTCTATTTTTCTACGAACAATCCATTTTGGTAAAAAAAAATTAAAAACTATTTTACCATCATTATTAAATGATTAAAATAGATTTATCTGTTAATAAAAACCATTTATTTATTATTTTAACTTAAATTGAATTCCCGAAGAAATATATAAAATCGATGATATCAACGGTCTATGTCATAAATACATTTTATTTTCAAAAAATAAAAATAAAATATTTTATTTTATAATCTTATTTGAATACTTATATTTGTGTATGAATCTAGAGTTGTGCTCATTCCTTGTTGTTTAAAAGCAGTTTTATTGATAAAATGATTTTCGGCCGTTTTACCGATATTTTACGTAGGACGATATTTACAAATTTTCAATATTTTACCTTGGTAACTTGTCTACAAATATTTTTCCAAACAAAATAACTATTATTATTCACCACTTAAAACATGATCATTTCTTACTTTTAAACCCATATGTAAATATTTTAAAAATAAATATAATTTATCCAAGTGATAAATTTGCACGTTGTTACAATACTATAATTTGATTATATATTAACTAGATTCAGAATTCAGGGATTGGAGGAGAATAAAATTAGAAATTGAATATTAATATATAAATTCCTTATCCAAATATTTTAAGAAATTTCTAAATCATGGGAAGAAAGAAACTGATAGAGCTTTGTTTACATTTTCAAATAATTTATGAATAAAAGTGAGGAGCCTAAGCTCTTATTTATAGTGGTTGGAAGTCACTCGAACCGTCGGATTTAAGTCGGTTTAAAATAATAAAATCCAAACTGTTTCTAGTCTAAAAAACTTTAACCGCCACAACACGAACGGTCGACCGCTCTTACGTAGGCGGTCGACCGGTTGCCTATAAATGAGAACGTATTTGTTTTGCCGTTTATATTTATTTAATTCCATACTAAAAAAAATTAACATTAACATTTACTTAAACCCTAATTCTAATCACCGTTAACTTTTTTATTTTTTAATTTTAATATTAGTTACATTTTTGAATTTGAATTCTATTTGAATTATTTTAAATTCGAAAACCTCAAACGGTAATAACTTTTCCGTTTGAACTCCGATTCCAAAATATATATTGGAAATTGATTAGAAAATTGCTACGAACGCAATGGAACAACTTTCGTGGTCTAATCCCGACATTTACAAAATTTTCATGTTTAACCTTATTGTTGATTGATTATCCCTTATTAGTTAATTTCTTATTAATTTTTATGGGGTGTTACATTCTCCCCTCATAAAAAGAATTTCGTCGCACGAAATCCTTAAGGAACAGACGATGTAACATGCACTAAGCATCCATATTATATAACCATGTTATCTACGCAAACATGTACTCAACCAAAAAGTGCAATGTGATTATATATATAGACATACTATAAGTGAGCTCAATCCTAGCATGAATACAAGTATCATGACATATAAACATGTATGCAAACATCCTAAACATGCAAAAAGTTCTACATAAATATAAAAAAATGACAGCAAAAATGGCAAGCATCCCCTACCATCTAATCTAGCAACCACGATGCAACCAAAACCTAATTTTGAAGAGAAAAAGTTTACTAGAGAAAAGCTCGAAATGAGAAGTCCTCGTCTTCTCTTTAGTTTCCCGTGTGCTTTCCACCGGATTATCTTCCCATTGTACTCAAACTAGTCTAATTTCTTTGTTGTGGAGTTTCCTAGTTTCGTGCTCCACTATACATGCGGTGGCATGGGGTGCTATCAGCTCCGTCTCAATGTCTACCAACGGATCAGATTCGATTATTGTGGCGATGCTATGAAGGCATTTCCTTATGTACGAAATATGAAATACATCATAGATTCTTATCTACTTATTTGGTATCTCGACTTGATATGCAAGTTTCCCTACTCTTTTTAAGATCGAGAAAGGCCCAGCAAACCTTAGTGTTAATTTCCTCAACTTTCCGAAATCTCATAACATTTGTAAGTGGGGAAACTTTAACGAACACCATGTGTCCCACCTTAAACTCCAATTCCTTTCTTCGCTTATCTGCATAGGACTTCTGATGATCCCGCACGACCTTCATTCGACGTCTAATCGACTCTATCTTTACCAAGGTCTCACAAATCAAACCTGGATCGGGTTGAATTTTGTCGATAGTTTCCGAACAATAATTTGAAGATTTGCATGACCTCCCGTATAACACTTCAAAGGGAGCCATGCCAATCATCGCTTGGTGACTGTTATTGTACGCGAATTATACTAAAGGTAAGTGTTACTCACAATGTCCTTCGAATTCCATGATGCTAGCTCTCAATAAGTCCTCCAAAATCCTATTCACTCGTTTGGTCTGACCATAAGTTTGTAGGTGGTAAGCAGTGCTAAGATTCAATGAGGTTCCTAAAGCTGACTGCAACTCCACCAAAATTCGCTAGTAAATTAGGGGTCCCTATCACTAACAATGCTAACTAGGATTCCATAAGATCAAATCGCCTCCTTAATATAAATTTGCACTAAAGATGATGTGATCCTATTACTTCTAACGGAATAAAATAGTTGCTTTTAGTGAGCGTATATACTATAACCCAAATAGCTTTATTACCTCTTTTTACTCCTAGGTAACCCATGTATAAAGTCCATTGATATACGCTTTCATTTCCAAGTCGGAACCTCCGATGGCAATAACAATTCTCCGGGCATTCCTTGTTCAGCCTTTATCCTTCGACATGTCAAACAGCTAAAGACAAATTCAGCTACCCTCTTCTTCATTCCTACCAATAGAAAATTCGCTTCATATTCGTATATATCTTATCTACTCGGGGTTTAATGGTCATCCTAGGATGGGGACATTCTACAAACACTTCTTCTAAAACATCCTTAATGTAACATTCCCCCTTCTGACCGCCTCCAGTCGGTAATTAAACCAACTCGAAACGTTCAAAAAGACGAATTGTTATTTAGTTTATAAGGTTTAAACAGAATCAGCCACAGAAACACAGATAATAACAATCAATTAAAACAAATGAGAATTTATTTCATTACTATAAATCTTTTTATATACATCAGAGTTTATACAATTTTTAATACTGATACAGCGGAATATCTTAAAATACAATTTTCTTCTGAAAACTAAAAATGGTTCTTTACTCTCTCTCTCTAACTTCGCTGCTCGAAAATCTTCAAGCTGTAAAAATACTCGGTCTGACCCGAGTATTATATTCAAAAGAAAATAATACACAGGTCAGTCTAATTCAAACCAGTTTATTAGTGCATATAGGCAGTAATAATTTAAATAGACGACAGTCACAATAATTCCCGTATATCCAATCCTTTTAACAAAGAAATCGGATAACAAAAATTTTAACACTAAACAGTGTTAAACCATAAATCAGCAGATTTAAATCATCAACAGAGATAAACAGTGTTATTGGCTGCCGTACACACGTGTGCATTCGTACACGTGTGCACTGCCCCGCCAACTCGTGTGCATAGATAACGGTGCAACATAGTGTACAAACTCAAATAATCGAGCCTCAAACTGCAACAATATTTTGGAGGCAGAACAAAATAGCCCAAGCAGTACACAAAGGCAACAAAGATGACCAAAACAACAGTTATGATCGAGTAACCGGAGCTACCCAGGGTCAACAACAGTGCCACAAGCATAACAAACTCAGTGAAGTGCCAACATCACAAATATGAATATAATCAGTGAAGCTACAGATGTACAACATCAACAAAGGAATGCAGACTGAACAAATAACAAGTGGAGCTATAATCAATGAATGGCAGAGCCAAAAGTTCACAGTGAAGACAGTGATACAAGCTAATGAATGCAAGATGCAACACAATGAAAGCAACTCACATGCAAGCACTGCCCCAAACCAAACTCAAGTGTATGAATGCAAAGTGATACATGCACAATGCAACACACAAGGGCAACAACATAAAGACCAGAGTGTGCAGGTACAATACAAAGACAACAAGGTCGTGAATGCAAACTAGTGTGAATGCAACAAACAAAGCTCAACAGTATAGCAATTACAGCAATGGCAATGGTATGGATTGACAGATGAAACAAACTAATATCAACAACATTTGAAATGAATGCAGACAGTGGTCCAGCATGATAAATGCCAAATGCACAACAGTGAATGAATGAAGTGATAAAGCATTTGTGACAAAGATAGGATCAAGTGCATATCTGTTACTTATTGAAACAGTCAAACAAATCCAACCAGATGCAAAACCGAGGTTTCAAAAACAGTCAAAGCCGAAATTTCACAAAAACAGGAAAAGTTCGTATCTGTACTTTTGAAAATGTCAGAGATAAATCTCAAAATCAAGTCCAGATTCAAGCCGAGATTTCCAAAACCAAATCAAGTACAAGTTAAGACAGTGGATTTAAATCCAATGCAACCAAGTTCGAATGCACTGTGACAAATATACCAGCTCAACCTACTATGAAGAGAAGGTAGCACACTCATAAGGATAGTGGAACAGTGAATGAACCAATGTCTAGTGAATGACTCAAATGAACAGACTAAAGCATAAATGCCAAAGCATACATGGAGCAGCAATCAAATCTATGCAACATGGCAAAGCAAAAATATAAATGTTTTGAAAATTTTAAAGAAAGAAAACTGAGTTTAAATGTAAAGCCAGATTTAACAAAATTTTGAGTCAAGTTTTAAGTAGGGAAATGTATCAGACAATAAAATGATGCAAAATATGTACACAAAGGACAGACACATAGTTTCGAAACTATATGTATTACTTTTATTACAAAATTTCGAATAAAACTAAGTTTAACTGAACATGCTTCTTATACATATAATGTTCATAAATTCTGGCTCGCAAAGTTCATCAGTTATTCTCCTAAAGCATCATGAATCTTAATGAGAGACCGTAACATATAAGTATACAACAGTACATATAGTGCCTAATATACAGTAAACTTTCAATATTTCAGATATCATCCTGATTTTTATAACTAATCTCTATTTGGTTTGATCTGTTTTAAGAGGTGTAATTCAAGTTAGAAATCATCACAAACCAACATACGTCTAGAATTTATACTCCTTAGAAAACAAATTACTCCAATGCAATCGCACAATACCGTGAGCTCATGACCAAGACAAAGGTCGAAACAAATAAGCAACCTAGTGCCATAAAGGAAGTATTCAAGCTTCAACTCCAAACATGGCTTCAATTCGAAACCATTGTATAGAGGTACGTAAACCACTACAACAAATCCATAATTTACAGTGAAAGACCAGAAACAAAACTCATCATAAAACCAAGTCGAAAATCAAAGGCCACAAAACAAAATAAACAGACAAGTTCGAACGGTTCGAATTAGATGTGAGTGAAGAGAGTTCACTCACCTTTTGTCGACGAATCGGAGCAGACGGAGTCGGCGCGAGCAAGAAGAAGACGAACGATCGGTCGAAGCCGAAACTCCAAATTTGCCAGAGAATCGAAATCGCCGAAGCCCTAGATTTCGAATGCCCTAATTGCTGAGGAGGAACGAACGAGAAGACGTATGAGTTTGAAGACGAATGAACACGAGGACGAGCGAACGAAATTCTTTCCTTTAGGCCGCCATTTATTTTCTTTCTCTCGTTCGATTTCGTTGTTTTAGGGTTTGAATGAAAAGGGGAGGATGGTTTCGTGGTTTTAACAGAGAAGGGGGGAAAAGATCGTGGTCTCGCAGAGGAAAACATGGGTTTGCAGAAGAAATCGTGGGTTAAAGTACTTGCATCGTGGGCTGATATGATTTTATCAGTGTACTAAAGGTATGTTAATATCTTATACAAAACATCGGCTTCCTTTGAAAGCTGATGTCTTTTATTATCTTGCATACTTTTGTTTATGTAAAGTTGTGATGAATGTTTATGTAAAGTTGCATACTTTTGTTTGTATTGATCTTACTTGGTTTTACTATCTTGCTTTGCATATGGCTCTATAATATTTATTTATTTCGTATCAATAAAATTTTAAATAAAAGAATTCCAATCCCTTTACCAATTTCAATAAAATTAACAGAAATTAATATTGCCAATTTGACGAAGATTTTATCGTTATAACAATTTCAACAACAAACAGAAATTATCTGTCTACATAGATCGTTTATCGATGATCAAAATTTTGGGCAAAACCCCAGTTGTTACAGAAATTCAATTTTGAATTCGATTTAATTTTATACGCGTTTATACATCGTACGTTCACAAAACAATTTTGATAAATACGAAAATTGAAATCCAGTAATAATTCAATATTACGGACCCAATGAAACTGGTTTCGTCAAATTCCGAGACTGTGCCTCGGAAGACTATTTTTAAATTCAATTCAAACGATACAATCTCAAAACTGAACAGATTGCTTTTAAAATCAATTCTGAAGCTTCTATTATCTCCAGTATTATCAATATGAATTTTCTAAGCCTTTAAATTATTTTTAACCGGCTTAAAATTGAAGATTCAAATTTTATTCAACTTTCAATAGATTAAATTCAAAAATTTAATCGCCAATTCATTCTGATAATTCGAAATTCAAGTCAAATCATCATTCAAATATTTAAAATTAATTAAATATTCTCAATTCAAATTGTTCAAAATTCAGGGTCGTTACAAACTCCCCTCCTTAAAAACATTTCGTCCTCGAAAAGGAAAAGCTGTTAAAATTTCATCGATATTTATACTCTACTCAATTTTTTTACTAAACTTAAAACTTATTACAAATAAACGAATATAGGATTCATTCCATTTGTTTAATCTCACTAGTTTTCTTTATCTTCTCTTTTGTTCATTGATTTCTACAATCAAAACGCAAAAGTCTTTTATCAACATTTTCGATTTACAACACTCAGATTCAAACTTAAAATTCTTCACATTAGAGATTTATATAGTATATATCTTCCAAAGCTGTGGACCTTCAAAACATTTCAAAGATCTTCTTCCTTAGTTCATTAGGTAGGAATTTTGAAATTTTACTTTCAAATCATTGATTTGCTATTTACAGTTTGAAAATACTTGCTAACTCGAAATTTAACAAGTCCATCTTCGTTCTTACAGACATTAGGCATACGCTGGCCAGGCGCAGGTCTAAAAATCTCCAAGTACTAAATATACTTGCTTCAATTCCCAGTGAAAATACTTTTTAAAAATTCTTTTAAAAAATGGATATGGAAAGCACGTTCCCCCATGGATTACAGTTCCACCCGGCGGTTACGCTACTATCCCAGTAGAGTCGCTTGTGGCTGTAGATTTCACATCTCTTAAATTTCGCCATGGTTGTCGCCATAGATTGCAGTACACACGGCGGTTACGCTACTATCCCAGTAGAATCGCTCGTGTCTGTAGGCATCACGCCCCTCAAATTTCGCCTGGCATTAGATTGCAGTTTACTCGGCGGTTACGCCACTATCCCAGTGGAATCGCTTGTAACTGTGGGCATCTCGCCCCTCAAATTACGCTAATCATCAATCAAATCTAATCTCATCGCGATGAACTATCGCGAAGGATTTCCGATTCAAATAGTCACTCCGACTAAAATTCTACGTAGCTACGAATTTCAAATGGACACTCTTCACGAGTTCCAATACCTTCTCCAATAATAAATGGAAGGTACTTTTCCACATCCTCAGTTTAGAAAACATAATATCATATATGTAGTACTTTCATTTCCCATTTCGTACATATAACATCTATGTAAACATACATAAGATTTCCATAACAATGTCTTTCTAAACTAACGGTTTCAAATTTACCGCATTCATATATATATAAGTTTTAAAAACTTACATATTCCATATTCATAACAAAATAGAGGATTTCAAAATTTTCCTCTAAGTCGATTTGGAAATTTAAGGTTATCTCAAACCCAATTCATCTTCATAATTCCATTTATTATCGACTTTCACATTCGATTTGGATTTCACGCTTACATCGTCAATTCTCAACACAGAATTGATGTCTATCGATATATAACCTCTGAGCTCGTACGTCTCAGAGAAGGGTGTTAAGCTAAGAGAATAAATTCTCCGCCACCAACAGATATATATTTAATAGAGATCAATTGCTATGTCATCAATTCACAATGTTAGACATGCAATCCAAATCATCATCTGAAATTCAAAGCTCAACTTATATTGTCTTTGATGTCGAAATTAAACTCAATTTTAACTCAACGATTCAATCTTTTTTGAAAAATTTCAAATTGAACAAATTGTTCAAATTCTCATTTAACTTTTCAACTTCGACTTCAAAAATGAATTTCAAATCATTTATTCCTTACGGAATATATTCACAACATTTCACATTTGGAAAAACATTTCCATACTTATTTAAAAATAAGTAATTCACAATCCATTTTATTTTCAACATCTGAAAATATTCGATATACTTTAATCAAAATTAAGTATATATTTCATCTTTAAGGAAATCATTCTCTTTCACACATTTATTTGAGTTAAAACGAATGTTACGTAAAACATCGTTACGACAACTCAAAATTACTAGTATAGGGATTCGAAATTTAGATAGATGTATAAATCCCAATACTATACAAAATATTTCCTTTCGGAAATCATTTACTATAACAACAGGGTTATAGTCCATCATTTCCTTATATTCGAAAACGTCTATTTCAACAATGAATGTTGAAATCTATGGTTTCGATATTCAATGCCTTTGAAAACATCTTTTAAAACAATTAACTTCGTTTTAAAATATCACTTTCCCAAAACATGTCCATTTAATTCAATAATATATTCACGGTCCAAAATTGTGAATATACTTCATTTAACAAGCTATAAGAATTTACTTATCAAAATAAGTTAGTTTCGAATTTATCAACAACGTTTATAAATTCTATTCCTATTCATAAAGACTTCAATTTATAAAAATTGCTTTATTAACCCATTCCTTTATAACTCAATTTTATATCAAAAATTTAATTTATAAGTAAATTACTTATAAATTCTTTTATTTCGCAACTTTGATTCATTTTATAACTTCACAATCTTAATTCTGTAATTTCCATTCACTTATGAAATCCATTAAATATTTCATTTTTAACACTTATACAATTCCAATATTTTATTAACACTTTCAAATCTTCAATATAGCTCGTTTATAATAATTCAAAATTTCCACTTTAAACTATAATATAAATTTATCAATTTTCCATTCCAAGATAATCAACTAGTT
This sequence comes from Allium fistulosum, assembly GCA_030737815.1. Taxonomy (NCBI): domain Eukaryota; kingdom Viridiplantae; phylum Streptophyta; class Magnoliopsida; order Asparagales; family Amaryllidaceae; genus Allium; species Allium fistulosum. The sequence continues at coordinate 298,628,041 of CM060903.1, forward strand.
CTTTAGTAAACCATTCATCGACTTGATTTTCAATCTAACCGCATTTGATTCATTCACATTGGATTTTACTAACATTCATTCATATCCAATTAGTTCACTTTCACTAATTTACATTCAAGTTAGTTTGCTTTCAGTTCAAATCAAATTTGATTCTATTTAGATTTCTTACCTTTCAATTTGAATTCAATTACATAGCTTTCAATTTCCATTAATACAATTTCATTAACACTTAATGAATTTCCTAAACAATCAACTAACAACCAATGCACATTCAATTTAACCAAATTTATTTACTTTGCTTACATTCAATTTGGTTCAACACACTTAATTTCAATTGGTTTATATTCCAATTCAGATTAAATTTTTTATACTCACCATATTCACAAATTCACTTTTACAGTTAAAGTTGAATTTCCTTTATATAACTCAATTTCATATTCATTCTTCACTTTATCAATTCATTTTGATATCAAATTCAATTTGATTCAATATTACTTAAGCTATGTTTCATTTATCTTCACTTGCATTTATTTTCACCATAAAACTTAAGTTCGCCTCAAATTTATTTGAAATTCTATTTTATTTAACTTTACTAAAGTCAAATTCATATCACATTCAGAATCCAAATTTTGTTTTACTTAACAAAACTGTTCAAACATTTAACAACTGGTTTACTTAAACTTTCTCATTTTATAAGTTAAACAACTTATTAATTTAAACTTTCCAATTCATATCATATAATCACTTATCTTTTAAGTTTAACTTTCCATCTCAACAATTTATCAAATCAAATTCAATTTATTTAACTTTCCTTTAGTTAAATTTCAAATCATGTATTTATTAATACTAATTCAATTCAATTTAACTTTTCTTTTAGTTAAATTTCAAATCATATATTTATTAATGCCAACTCACTTCAATTTAACTTTCCTTAAGTTAAAAATCTTTATTTCCAAAAACAATTTTATACTTCTTTGGATTTGAAAAACGTTCTCTTTTTAAAGTGTTTCTAATAACTATTCATATTAAACATCATAAACTAAGCTTTGTGTAAACCAAAGCTCTGATACCACCTTGTAACATTCCCCCTTCTGACCGCCTCCAGTCGGTAATTAAACCAACTCGAAACGTTCAAAAAGACGAATTGTTATTTAGTTTATAAGGTTTAAACAGAATCAGCCACAGAAACACAGATAATAACAATCAATTAAAACAAATGAGAATTTATTTCATTACTATAAATCTTTTTATATACATCAGAGTTTATACAATTTTTAATACTGATACAGCGGAATATCTTAAAATACAATTTTCTTCTGAAAACTAAAAATGGTTCTTTACTCTCTCTCTCTAACTTCGCTGCTCGAAAATCTTCAAGCTGTAAAAATACTCGGTCTGACCCGAGTATTATATTCAAAAGAAAATAATACACAGGTCAGTCTAATTCAAACCAGTTTATTAGTGCATATAGGCAGTAATAATTTAAATAGACGACAGTCACAATAATTCCCGTATATCCAATCCTTTTAACAAAGAAATCGGATAACAAAAATTTTAACACTAAACAGTGTTAAACCATAAATCAGCAGATTTAAATCATCAACAGAGATAAACAGTGTTATTGGCTGCCGTACACACGTGTGCATTCGTACACGTGTGCACTGCCCCGCCAACTCGTGTGCATAGATAACGGTGCAACATAGTGTACAAACTCAAATAATCGGGCCTCAAACTGCAACAATATTTTGGAGGCAGAACAAAATAGCCCAAGCATTACACAAAGGCAACAAAGATGACCAAAACAACAGTTATGATCGAGTAACCGGAGCTACCCAGGGTCAACAACAGTGCCACAAGCATAACAAACTCAGTGAAGTGCCAACATCACAAATATGAATATAATCAGTGAAGCTACAGATGTACAACATCAACAAAGGAATGCAGACTGAACAAATAACAAGTGGAGCTATAATCAATGAATGCCAGAGCCAAAAGTTCACAGTGAAGACAGTGATACAAGCTAATGAATGCAAGATGCAACACAATGAAAGCAACTCACATGCAAGCACTGCCCCAAACCAAACTCAAGTGTATGAATGCAAAGTGATACATGCACAATGCAACACACAAGGGCAACAACATAAAGACCAGAGTGTGCAGGTACAATACAAAGACAACAAGGTCGTGAATGCAAACTAGTGTGAATGCAACAAACAAAGCTCAACAGTATAGCAATTACAACAATGGCAATGGTATGGATTGACAGATGAAACAAACTAATATCAACAACATTTGAAATGAATGCAGACAGTGGTCCAGCATGATAAATGCCAAATGCACAACAGTGAATGAATGAAGTGATAAAGCATTTGTGACAAAGATAGGATCAAGTGCATATCTGTTACTTATTGAAACAGTCAAACAAATCCAACCAGATGCAAAACCGAGGTTTCAAAAACAGTCAAAGCCGAAATTTCACAAAAACAGGAAAAGTTCGTATCTGTACTTTTGAAAATGTCAGAGATAAATCTCAAAATCAAGTCCAGATTCAAGCCGAGATTTCCAAAACCAAATCAAGTACAAGTTAAGACAGTGGATTTAAATCCAATGCAACCAAGTTCGAATGCACTGTGACAAATATACCAGCTCAACCTACTATGAAGAGAAGGTAGCACACTCATAAGGATAGTGGAACAGTGAATGAACCAATGTCTAGTGAATGACTCAAATGAACAGACTAAAGCATAAATGCCAAAGCATACATGGAGCAGCAATCAAATCTATGCAACATGGCAAAGCAAAAATATAAATGTTTTGAAAATTTTAAAGAAAGAAAACTGAGTTTAAATGTAAAGCCAGATTTAACAAAATTTTGAGTCAAGTTTTAAGTAGGGAAATGTATCAGACAATAAAATGATGCAAAATATGTACACAAAGGACAGACACATAGTTTCGAAACTATATGTATTACTTTTATTACAAAATTTTGAATAAAACTAAGTTTAACTGAACATGCTTCTTATACATATAATGTTCATAAATTCTGGCTCGCAAAGTTCATCAGTTATTCTCCTAAAGCATCATGAATCTTAATGAGAGACCGTAACATATAAGTATACAACAGTACATATAGTGCCTAATATACAGTAAACTTTCAATATTTCAGATATCATCCTGATTTTTATAACTAATCTCTATTTGGTTTGATCTGTTTTAAGAGGTGTAATTCAAGTTAGAAATCATCACAAACCAACATACGTCTAGAATTTATACTCCTCAGAAAACAAATTACTCCAATGCAATCGCACAATACCGTGAGCTCATGACCAAGACAAAGGTCGAAACAAATAAGCAACCTAGTGCCATAAAGGAAGTATTCAAGCTTCAACTCCAAACATGGCTTCAATTCGAAACCATTGTACAGAGGTACGTAAACCACTACAACAAATCCATAATTTACAGTGAAAGACCAGAAACAAAACTCATCATAAAACCAAGTCGAAAATCAAAGGCCACAAAACAAAATAAACAGACAAGTTCGAACGGTTCAAATTAGATGTGAGTGAAGAGAGTTCACTCACCTTTTGTCGACGAATCGGAGCAGACGGAGTCGGCGCGAGCAAGAAGAAGATGAACGATCGGTCGAAGCCGAAACTCCAAATTTGCCAGAGAATCGAAATCGCCGAAGCCCTAGATTTCGAATGCCCTAATTGCTGAGGAGGAACGAACGAGAAGACGTATGAGTTTGAAGACGAATGAACATGAGGACGAGCGAACGAAATTCTTTCCTTTAGGCCGCCATTTATTTTCTTTCTCTCGTTCGATTTCGTTGTTTTAGGGTTTGAATGAAAAGGGGAGGATGGTTTCGTGGTTTTAACAGAGAAGGGGGGAAAAGATCGTGGTCTCGCAGAGGAAAACGTGGGTTTGCAGAAGAAATCGTGGGTTAAAGTACTTGCATCGTGGGCTGATATGATTTTATCAGTGTACTAAAGGTATGTTAATATCTTATACAAAACATCGGCTTCCTTTGAAAGCTGATGTCTTTTATTATCTTGCATACTTTTGTTTATGTAAAGTTGTGATGAATGTTTATGTAAAGTTGCATACTTTTGTTTGTATTGATCTTACTTGGTTTTACTATCTTGCTTTGCATATGGCTCTATAATATTTATTTATTTCGTATCAATAAAATTTTAAATAAAAGAATTCCAATCCCTTTACCAATTTCAATAAAATTAACAGAAATTAATATTGCCAATTTGACGAAGATTTTATCGTTATAACAATTTCAACAACAAACAGAAATTATCTGTCTACATAGATCGTTTATCGATGATCAAAATTTTGGGCAAAACCCCAGTTGTTACAGAAATTCAATTTTGAATTCGATTTAATTTTATACGCGTTTATACGTCGTACGTTCACAAAACAATTTTGATAAATACGAAAATTGAAATCCAGTAATAATTCAATATTACGGACCCAATGAAACTGGTTTCGTCAAATTCCAAGACTGTGCCTCGGAAGACTATTTTTAAATTCAATTCAAACGATACAATCTCAAAACTGAACAGATTGCTTTTAAAATCAATTCTGAAGCTTCTATTATCTCCAGTATTATCAATATGAATTTTCTAAGCCTTTAAATTATTTTTAACCGGCTTAAAATTGAAGATTCAAATTTTATTCAACTTTCAATAGATTAAATTCAAAAATTTAATCGCCAATTCATTCTGATAATTCGAAATTCAAGTCAAATCATCATTCAAATATTTAAAATTAATTAAATATTCTCAATTCAAATTGTTCAAAATTCAGGGTCGTTACACTTAACCATAGGGATACAAAGGCGTCCATCTCTCCTTAGACATCCTCTTTCGTCTACTTCATATCTACCGACATGGGGAAAATGCTCTCCTCTACTTAATTTGCCTAAAATGTCTACTATCCCCGCATCCTTCTTTTGCTCTAGCCTAATATGGTCTACTAATGCCAGCCTAACCTTTATTGCCGCCAAATAGCCTAGAGTGGGTTCGATTGGCGGTTGGAAATTGAAATTGGATAAGAACTCCTATTGTCGCTAGTTAAGTGTCTGTATGAGATCTCCTTATTTACACTGTTTTTTAATATATTTATATAGTGGTCAAACCTCATCCGAACCATCAACACAGTAATAAAACTGGAACATATCTCATATCTTATTGTATGCTTTTTCCAATAACCTAAGGGAGACAACTAGTGATTACAACTCAAAATCCCTAAAAGAAAATTTTGCTGGAAACTACCATTCATCATCAACTAGTGTTAATGATGTTGTGGACCTAACACTCCTTACAAAATTAAAGTTGATATTTCTAGTACGCACTACAAGAAAAGTTTTTTTTATAATGCTAATAGATAACACTATATTCCACAGTGTTATTGTGAGTTAATTTTGTTTATTCAATATGGGATTGGTTATGTAACACTTCCATAAGGCGGACTGCCCAATTATTTTAGTGGCTGCTCTCTCTTAAATTACTCATATCAAAATCCCTAAACCTACTTCTTCTGCCCAAATTAAGAAACGTGATCTGAAGTTGCTACTGTATGTGGAGCATGAAGGGGTGCCCGATAATTGAGAAAGGAGGCCTTTGTCCTCTCTCTCAAGCATCTCTCCACCGTTTGGCTTTCCAGTCTCAAAAAACTCACCTATCTTTACTTAATCGATGTCCCTGTATCTGTTACCTCTTTGGCTCCTAATAAATGAGGATCATACATTACTTCAATTATTACACTCGACTATGGAATAAATTATGCATTCCCATACTGCAATGGGTAAAAATATAAACTATGCACATTTAGAGTAACTCATCAAAAAATTGGTTTGGTGAAATGACTTTCCTACCCCTATTTCGCCTTCGTTAACCTTGATTCAACCAACACCATTTATGTTTGTTTGTCATCTTATTACTCACTTTTCCAATTATACTACTACCTTCTCTAAATCATAATCTGTTGACAGTATCCTCAAACTTTGGCATTTACTTCATCTATATCCTTGATCCTTCATGCGGATATACCCTAGGATTAGAAAAATTGTACTTTGATACCATTTCCTATTCCTTTGAGGGTTCTTTTTATGGCTCTTACGCATCTCCAATCTGATAGAGTTAGGGGTATGCCCTAGGGGTAATTATGTAATTTGTTACATATATCTTACTCGTTGACCAATCTTGTTCGGAATAAAAGGTATTTTATTCCTATTATATACTTGATATAATGTGATTATATTAATTAATTAACTTAATTAAAAGTATATTTAACAGAAAAATCCATAAATGGTATATTTTGTGATAGTAGTTACAAAGTGTTGTAACCATGAATAATTTATCACAACGAAACAAATATACCATTTTAAATGTTTCTAGTCAAGATGCATCAAGACTGGATATCGAAGTATCCGTTGAGACTGGAGTACGTAACGCTCTCCAAATGTTGGGCAGTGTATTACTCATGACCGTTGGGGGCACCTAAGGGTTACGTACTAATAGTTATTGGATAACTATGGAACGACTCACTCGATAGTTTTTTGTTGGTTAATATAACTAAGGTCAAACAGAAAATATCGATGTTACTGATTTACACAGTTCTCTCGACTTGAGAATACTGTGGATCTTTGATATGAAAGCTCCGCTTTGATTATAGTCAAATCATGGCATGGCGTCCATCGATTGGCTATAGTTGGGTCGAGTGAAAGTATTGGAAGTGAAGCGTTATTCAAGTGAGGATTTGCCTCCTCAGTTATATGCGGTTAGTATCACAGTCAACTCAAGTCAACTCAAAGTCAAAGTCTATGGCCAGAGCATTTCCATTAATAATAATTGTTATTATTGAACAAAGTACTTTGTATTTAGACTATAATGTTGAATGTGGATGAGGTTGGAATTTTGACCATTACCAAATTCCATAAGTCTAAAGTGATATAGTTTTGACGAAGAGAATTGGTGTAAACAAATGTCACAACCGGGTAACGCTTATTAAACTAAAATTGGATTTTACCAAAAATGAGCAAGCCGCGATAAATTTGGTCATAATGTCACACCACCTGCTAAGTGATGTGCGAACGTTAACATTAGAATAGTTCGATGTTAATCACTGACCAAATTTACACCCAAGAGTTACACAGCCGAAATGATGAATTCCCTTAAGACCGAACGATTTAATTAGTTTATAATTGTTATAAATTAATTAAATTAATTAATATTATGAAATATTAATTATAAAATTTGAATATGATTTGAGAAATAAATAATGTTATATATATTTATAACAGTTATAAGTATATCGATCGATATACAATATCGACAAGCGATTAAATTAGATTTAATTGCATGGTATTTTGGCTTGGGCTTAGATCGATTTAGGGCCTATCATTAGGGCTGCAAAATTTCGGTTTTGGGAAGGTCTAGGGGTGGCTAAAACATAGGGAATTGGCTTGGAGATAATGGGTTGAGATAAAGTAAGAATGGGTAAAAAGGTTTTCCTCGTTTCTCTCTAATACAATCCTATATATATATATATATATATATATATATATATAAACAATTACTAATCTTTTTGGCTGCCATTACCTTCTACATTCTTGGTTAAAACATAGCTCTCAGTCCACTTCTCAAATATATTTCAAATTAAAATAATACTATTCGATAGTTAGAGGTCGGTGATTCCGGGCTTGCAATCTGACGAATCAAGAAGAGTAAAAGGAAGGGAAGTCATTGCTTCAACGTGGATTCAAAGGCATCATTAAATTGGTAATTTTAATTCATATTACAGTAATTAAATTATATTCTATGATCCTATAATGAGCAATTTCATAACTATTTAAATATACTGCTACTATATGTTTAGTTAGGTGAAATTTTGTAAGTAGATGTGGTTATCACAAATCAGTTTAGTTATGTGCATAATTTGTTTATTATATTATTTAATTTATGTATAGACAAATGTTGTTTACTGTACAAAATCAATTTTTATCATTAATAATTATTTTATATATATTTATTAATAAATTCGTATATATATATATATATTAGTGTATATTTCTCTCTCATAATAGCATATATGCATACATAAGATATATATATATATATATATGATTTAAAAAATTTAGTACACTTATTTATATATAATATGAATTTACAAATTCGAAAATTAATTATCATACATATATTCATATTTTTAATTTAACATTTATCGAAATTTTGAATTGTTTATTATATAGAAAATAATTATTACATTAGAAATTCAATTTTATATTTTTAAAAAATATTATATTATTTCAAAAACTTAAAGAAAAATTTTAGGAATTTTTCAATAAATTTTATTATTTTTAATAATTAGTATTATTTCGAAAAAAATGTTTATGATTTATTAAAAATAATAATTTAATTGGAAATTTCTTCAAATTTTTTTTAAACCTTTCATCCATGATTCTATGATTTTTGAAATTTTAATATTTGAATTTTTAATAACATATTATTTTAGATTAAATAATTATTGTCGAAATCAATGTATTTGTTTTTAAAAATAATATTTCAACTTTGAAAAATCTCAAGATTTTTCCTAAGCTCTATTTTATGATCCTAGATTTTTTAAAATTGTAAAATTTGAATTTTCATCAATAGATTATTTTATGTTAATTATTTATGGATGAAAACATTATTTTATTCATAATATATACAAATTAAAATACTAAAATTATTATGTTTGCGAAACTAAATTAATTTTGAATTATATCTCTCTTTATATATATATATATATATGTTTTATGTTCATATATAATATATAATATATTTATATATACATATGTGTGTGTTGTAACACATATACATGCATATATTTGGACAACATACATAACATACAAAATGAGCTAATATGTCTGTTGCGATGTAAATCCCAACATCTACATATGGGCATATTATACCTTTCACGAATTATTATGTTACACATGCATTCACACACATATGTATATGATACATTTTTGTATAAACTAAATAAAATAAAATTAATTTCATATCTGTAACGACCCACTATTTTAGACCATTCAAATCGACAATAAATCCACACATGTCGGACTTGAATTGCTCAAAATATCGGATTGTTAATTTAAAATTTGGCAAAACTCATCATATACAGTAAATAAATAAATCACAGAATCACAGACACAGAGTAATATAACTATAATGCAGCGAAATAGATAAATAGTAGTTCATGTAGCTACTATATAAACATCAAAGTTAGAAATAAAAATACAACAGAATATCTCAAATCAGTGAAGTCTCCAGTACAAACAGATGACCTCCCTGAACAAATCAACTGGAAAGCTGAAAGCTGAATCGATGGTTGGATCTCCAAACGAAGCTTCAAACTCCAAAAGTGAGTCTCAAATGCTGTATCACTCGGTCTGACCCGAGCGTAAAGCAAAACACAAAACACTCGAGTCAGGATTAACATTCTTATATCAATAAATCCAACTCAAGTGAAATATCAACTAAAATACAAGTAACTTAAAGGATGTTTAGGATAACCATCCTCTAAGGACCTGTGGAACTATCTACACGCTATTAACAACCAAACGTCATTATAACACCGTGGTCATTTCAAATTAATTTACACTTCAAAACCAAAATATCATTTCTATTTCAAATATATATATATATATATTTCTAAATTTTAGCACTTTCAAAACTAAATTAATAAATTCACATATATCTTATTTTAACTTCATTATTATTTAGTTTTGAAATATTCACTTAATAAACCCACTACCTTTTAAATAACCTTAAATTACATTAAACTAAATATTTCCTTCGATTTTATTTAAAACTTGAAATATTCACTAATCCCTTTAAACCAAAATTAAACCATATATTTCTTTCCAAATCCATAGAAATCATTTTTTTAAAATATTTATATATATATATATAGACCACGATGTCTGTATATAATTTTCTATCCTATGGTCAAGTGATACAGATATTTATCATTTCAATCCATAATTTAAATATATATACGGGTATATATCATTTCAATCCGCAATCCCAAATTCAATTCAATGAAAATCGCTTGGGTCTATCATTTCAACCCATAACGATTTTCTCCTATTCTAAAGTCCGTTCGGGTATGTATCATTTCAACCCATAGTGAATTCTATACTAACAGGGAACTTGCAGAGTGATAACATATATGATAATAATATAACAACAGTAACATGCATATATCATCAGTGATAAATAACAGATAATGGTGTCAGATGTCACAAGTGAAAAGATACAGATAATGGCATATATATATGTCAATGTAAATAACTAACAGCAGCATATTTCAATTGTCGTTTCAATTGAAATAAAATTTAATAAATATAAGAATCATTAATCGTGAGTGATTGCTCACCTTTTGAGGCTAGAGGGATTTGACAAAGAAATGCGCTACGAATTCCAAAGCAACGCTAGATGGATACGATTCGGTGAAGAAAACAGGCACGATGGACAAAGCTGATAATGAGAAATCGATAACAACAAATCAGAATCGGTTTTGATATAAACTGAAAATAGATACATTATTATTATATATATAATTTCAGTATTTTAGTTTAAGACAAAAATTAAAATAATATAAATGTTCCAAAAATTATTATTAAACTCAAGTAATAGGGATCAAAGATATATATTTTATTTTTATACTTAAAAATAATTACCATAACAAAATCTTAAACACACATTTTAAGGTATCACATCTATATATAATATATATACCATAGAAGGTCAAAAATACATATTATATCAAAAATCTTGTGTAAACTACATTTTTTTCCCAAACTACATGTATATTCACAGTATATATGTATGCAGACCTTATGTATGACATATGTATATAAATCAACATACTTAAACATATATATAGACCACATGTTATGTAATTCTTATGTTCCTATATACTTAAATAAATGCAAAATACTTACCTATACTATACGCTCAGTTAAAAATATCTATATATATATATATTCAAAAATCAGCCTAAACAAAATTTCAAATTAATATTTAATTCAAACACATGGAAATATCTATATATATATATATTTAAAACTAAGTTCACATATATTTATATATAAACTAATATATTTATAAAACTACACAAGCCTGGACGCAGATATAAATTATATTTTAAACAACAGATTGTATACAACTGGTATACAACAGGTCACCATGTAGTGTTGCAACACTATGTATATATAACTATGCTTTAACTTATGTTCAGTTCAAAAACCTTGCTAAACTCATTTATATTTGTATACATACATAACTAATAGATAAACTAACAGCTATATAGCTATAAATATATTAACTCAAATATAAACTTACTGAAATCAAAACTTATATAAATCATATACTTGTTTATATGTGTACATAGAATATAAGCTATAATTAAACACGTACAACTAATATATACATATGCATGACTTGTGAACGTATTACTATACTTATATATATATATATACTAATCTAACTTCGTAACAGGTGCGATATATAAATCGCTACAAACTTGCACAATATAAACAACTGTACATATATATATATATATATATATATATATCTTATATATGTATAAAATTTAAAGTCGAATGTTAAAAATCGAATATATATATATGTATATATATTGCTATATAAACCATACATAAAACATATATATACCGTATAAGAATCAAAAGATTATCATACAGATAAAACAAAAGAAATATATACTGTAACTATATATATTTCAAATCATTCTTATTTTAAAACCCATATTAATGTTTAGCATAAAACCACTATACTGAATGTGAGAAACAACTCAATGCATACTTGTATGTGAAAACTACGATATAAACTGATATAAAACCAACGTACATATCATACTTTCAAATCAATATGCATTTAAAAATCAATATATTTCACATTATTATAATATATATAAGCTTACAGAACTTTCATAAACGTCAACAGGTTTAATAAAGTATCAATATATATATATATATAAACAATGAGTTTGCATTTTCTTATATAAACTGATATACAAAACCCCAACAAATCAGATTATAACTACTATAACTATACTTTATAAACACCTTATACTTATATTGTGAACAAATATTTAAAGCGTAGTATATACATATAAAATATAGATGTGTGAAACACATGCCCTGTAATACATAAAAGTAGGCATAGCTAGATGGAGTTCGAACTGCATGGACTTGGGTTTGGGCAGAAGTTGGCCGGCAAGGCGTGGCTTCGGGTTAAGGGTTGTGGGTCGATGGGTAGCTGCTCCGGTCAGGGTGAGGTGTATGGGCAGGCTAATGGTTGAGGAGGAATGAGTGATGCGAAAGGCTGGGAAGGAGAAGGGAATACTCGGTTGTTTGGCCTAGTGTAGTTGCGACCTAGTGGAGGAAAAATGGCAGGTGCTATCAGCAACATGAGGGAGGTGAGGTGGCGGTGAAGTGCAGGCAACATGGGGCGGAGTAGGAAGATGGTGATGCTGCATGTAGTGGGAGAAGTGGGAAAATGAAGAGGAGACATGGCTTCAGGTGAAAAATAAAGAGAAATGAACGGTGGCAAAGATTTTGGGTTGGTCTGGAACAAGAGAGGGCATCAGGGAGAAATGAGAAGCTTTGCAAAAACAAAAGAAAGAAAAGAAAAGTGAGAGTCAGGAGAAGAAGTGAATATGGATTCAGTGACTGCTTGGGTTCCTATATAATAAATATCTCATCTGAACTAGGAAAGGAAGAGACAGAGCATGGTGATTGAATATATAAATAAAAGCAATTGTAACGTCAGTGCCGAGATTCAACTGAGAATTTAAAGCAATAAATTTTTCCTTGGGCAACACGTTTGAGTTTTGAAACGGAAGGAAGAAATAAAGTCAAAATTTATGGTACCGTTACAACGAACAGTTTATTGCTTCCGTCGTGTACCAGACCTCAAAATATAGAAATAAATATACCATAGAGATCAGCACGACAAGACGATCAAAACGGTATATAGATATCGGTGGTATGATCATTCGATCAAAAGTCAATATCGGTACCGAAAATGCTGCTAATTTTCCAGAAATAAGAAAAACGGAGCAACATCGGTCCAAATTTGGAGAAACGAAATATGACGTCTCACTCAGAAGATGATTTACAAATTTTCTATATAAAAATATTCAAGTTTGGAAAACATTTTATTATCATCAAATATTAACCGATATGAATTGAAATAAAATTACACAAGAAAATAAACTTCAATATTACCAAATGAAAATTTACCATTTGCTATGTTTTAAATACGTGTCCCAAATATTATATTTTTATTTCAAAATTTTATTATTTAAAATTTCACAAAAATTCAATTAATTAAATAAATAAAACCACTAAAATTTACGGGTCGTTACACTCTCCCCCACTCAAAGCTTTTCGTCCCCGAAAAGGAAGGAGGTAGGAGAATAGAACAACCAGAAATAAAAGTAGATTGAAAGTCAAGAATAAACAATTAATTTAAAACAATATAAATTTTACTCGAAATATTCATTTGAAAACTTCATTTGAAATTCAGTTTTCTTTAATACTTTAATACTTTTCAAAACCTATTTGTAAAATTTCTTGCTTCCTTTATAAATACTATTTATATGTTTAAATAACACCTTTATAAATATATGTAAACTATTTGGAAACAATTATTTACACCATTACTTATTTTTACAAAGAAGCTATTTGGAAACATTAAATCCATAATTCATAAATTTATAAATTTTATCTCAAGATACTTTCAAATATTATCAATAATCATTTACCTTAAATACGTTTTATTTGATTAATAGCTTCTAAAATATTTATAACACTAAAATTTTCTATTAAACCATGTAGTATATAAATAAACAATATTTTAAAGGATATATTCAAAAAAAGGGAAAGAAGGTAGATTCGGAAAAACAGAATATAGGTGAATAAATAAAGCTGAGCAGATAAGGTAGATTCAAAAGAATAGTATCGGGCACGAATAATTAATTTAGAACCATAAGGGTTTTAATTTCAAATATTAATACAGAATCTCTTTGTTGAAAATACTTCTATAATAAAGTACCTTTAAAATAAAATACTTTTATAACAAAACACTTTTATATCGAAACAAATTTTCCTTTCGAAAATACTTTTATAACTCGATGTCTTAACAAGTTTATCCTCGTTCCTGTAGACTCTGGTAGTGCGTTGATCAGGCGCAAAGCTAGAATTCTACAGGTACTTAGTAGACTTGTTTCAACACTCAGTGAAAATACTAGAAAACTTAAAAAAAACAGATATGGAAAGTACAATCCAAACAAAAAACAAACAAAGCCTTTGTCTAACCATGGATCGCAGATACACAAAGGTTACGCCTGGATCCCCCAGGAAATATCCGTATCCGTAAGCTTTCTTAGCCCTGCGAATTACGCCATGATGACTAGTAGACCACAGATACACAAAGGTTACGCCTGGATCCCCCAAGAAACATCCGTATTCGTAAGCTTTCTCAGCCCTGCGGATTTCGTACGACCTACATAGATCACAGAATACACAATGGTTACGCCTGAATCCCTCAGGAAACATCCTTACCCCTGGGCCATCCAGCCAGGTGAATTACGCTATGCAGTCGCGCTCATAAAACCATGGGTAACGCCATGGAATTCGATGGAAACTCGAGTATCATATCCGAAAAACCAAAAATCAGAGAAATATCGATAGAATGAATCCACAATGTGGCCACAAAGCGGATATCAAGCAAAAGGCACTTTCCATATCTTTACTTTGAAAATATGTATCATATAGTACCTTTTTAAATCACTTTCAAATATCATACTTATATAAAGTCCATTATATATAAGATTTCATTTTCAAATCAAATACTTTTCAAAATCAATAGTATATCAAATCACACTTATATAGACTTCAATTATATAAGATTTCACTTTTCAAATTGAGTAACTTTCCAAATCAATAGTTTTCAAATCAACTTCATACTTATACAAATTAATTTTATAAAAGTTCGATAACTCCCAAATCAAGTATTTAGTAAAACATGGTTCTCAAATTTAATTCGTTTCAATATCAGTTCAGTTTCAAAATCATATACGATTTCACCAAATTTTGTTCCAAATTAAATGTCTTCAGTTTCACGTTTCCAAATTAATAGGTTTAAAAAGTCATCCTCGTTTCCAAATCAACTTAATTCATGTCAAACCAATTCATTTTCAAAATCATCATATAATTACTGGGTTTTAAATTCCAATCTATTTTCAAAACCAAATATTTTCTCAAAATCAATTATACCCAAAATGATTACACAGTTTATAACCATCACTTTAAAACCTTAAACTATTATTTCTCTCTGAAATATCCAATTTACCTTTTGAATATTATTATTCTATATATATAGTTTTATAAAAGATGTTTCAAAGTCAAAACATTTAGAACTAAATTTTATTCAAAACATTTCAAATCTACATTTCATATTAGTATAATTCAAATAGTCTTATTCAATTCCTTAACAAAGCAGTTTCAAATTTATTTAAATCATACTACTTCATACTTTAAACATACAAAACTAAAGTTATATACTTTATAATTTTCAAAATTTCTTAGCTTTGAAAAGTTAACCTTGATTTGGAAGTGCTCGAACCTTCAAAATAGTTGAAGAAATCATTTTCAAATTCAAGAGTTGGAAATCAACAACAAATCAGTAAATCAATTTCAAAAGATAGGTTTCAAACCCGAAACTCAAGGACTGAACAACGGTTCATTTCAAATCATACTTCGGAATGTGGGAGTCAAAATTGGTTTCACAAAATCACTCGCATAACAAAGCTATTAGAGTGGCCTTTCCCTCACTCTGAAACTCGAAAATCAATTTCGATGATGCGTGCACTCATCACCGAAATTATTTCCCAACGACATAAGTGAGTTCTAGACTTCTATTTTCTCGAAAACTTCTTTGAAATTTCTTCGAAATCATTGGAACTCATTTGAAGTCATTTGAAACGTTTCTTATTCGGAAAATACTTTCAAATCGTATTATCATATATTTTCAAAATCTTAAAACTAATTTTCAAAATTACCGAAGTTCAATTCCTCAAATTTCCAATTTGAAACCCTTCAGTTACAAATCATTTTTATATAAATCAATTTCTTATATAACTTTCAAAATTTCAAATCCTTTCAAAACTTCAAATTCTCATTTTTTAAAGGTATATATAATCCTTATCGAAAACATTTTCACTTTTATATATAGAATAAAATCATATTTATCCAGATAATAATTTCGATATATAAAAAAAATTCTAAAGTACAAACAAGCCCGATTTTCCAAAGGATGATTCAAGAATGGATTCCAAAACAAAGATAGAGATTCAGATTAGAGGGACTCTAATCAAATAAAATTCTGATTCGAAGATAGGCTCAATCGACAAATAGGTAATTAAATTACAAAAATAGAAGATGGATATACCTATATAAATCGGGGGCGACCTTAACCAGTAAACCGTGATTTCAAAATAAGATCGGTGCAGAATTCTAAGGCAAATCGACATTCGATCGCCAAATATAGAATTCGACATAACAAGAGATAGCAGCATCTAAACCGATGATACAGAAATCTTCGGTGAATCGATGCCCATAGTAAAGGAGTTTCACCCCTTTACAAATCATTCAGTGGAGTTATGGGATATTCTAGGATCAAAGAATACAAATAGGGGAGACAAGAATAGATTTCGAAACCGAGGGACATTCCAAAATTCAAAGGAATTTTCAATCAAGAAAAGGAATTCAAGCTCGAACAAAAGTGATTCCGTAATTAAATTTACCATACATGCTAAGGTTTGCATAGAGCCAAAGCTCTTATACCAACTGTAACGACCCACTGTTTTGGACCATTCAAATCGACAATAAATCCACACATGTCGGACTTGAATTGCTCAAAATATCGGATTGTTAATTTAAAATTTGGCAAAACTCAGCATATACAGTAAATAAATAAATCACAGAATCACAGACACAGAGTAATATAACAATAATGCGGCAGAATAGATAAATAGTAGTTCACGAAGCTACTATATAAACATTAGAGTTAGAAATAAAAATACAATAGAATATCTCAAATCAGTGAAGTCTCCAGTACAAACAGATGACCTCCCTGAACAAATCAACTGGAAAGCTGAAAGTTGAATCGATGGTTGGATCTCCAAACAAAGCTCCAAACTCCAAAAGTGAGTCTCAAATGCAGTATCACTCGGTCTGACCCGAGCGTAAACCAAAACACAAAACACTCGAGTCAAGATTAACATTCTTATATCTATAAATCCAACTCAAGTGAAATATCAACTGAAATACAAGTAACTTAAAGGATGTTTGGGATAACCATCCTCTAAGGATCCGTGGAACTATCTACACGCTATTAACAACCAAACATCATTATAACACCGTGGTCATTTCAAATTAATTTATACTTCAAAACAAAAATATCATTTCCATTTTTAACTTCATTGTTATTTTTTTTTGAAATATTCACTTAATAAACCCACTATCTTTTAAATAACCTTAAATTACATTAAACTAAATACTTCCTTCGATTTTATTTAAAACGTGAAATATTCACTAATCACTTTAAACCTAAATTAAACCATATATTTCTTTCCAAATCCATAGAAATCATTTTTTCAAAATATTTATATATATATATACCACGGTGTTATAAATATATATATATATATCATTTTTTCAAAATATTTATATGTGTATATATTTCCAAATCCGTAATTTAAATATATATACGAGTATATATCATTTCAACCTGCAATCCCAAATTTAATTCAATGAAAATCGCTTGGGTCTATCATTTCAACCCATAACTATTTTCTCCTATTCTAAAGTCCGTTCGGGTATGTATCATTTCAACCCATAGTGAATTCTATACTAACAGGGAACTTGCAGAGTGATAACATATATGATAATAATATAACAACAGTAACAGGCATATATCATCAGTGATAAATAACAGATAATGGTATCAGATGTCACAAGTGAACAGATATAGATAATGGCATATATATATGTAAATAACTAACAGCAGCATATTTCAATTGTCGTTTCAATTGAAATAAAATTTAATAAATATAAGAATCATTAATCGTGAGTGATTGCTCACCTTTTGAGGCTAGAGGGATTTGACAAAGAAATGCGCTACGAATTCCAAAGCAACGCTAGATGGATACGATTCGGTGAAGAAAACAGGCACGATGGACAAAGCTGATAATGAGAAATCGATGAGAACAAATCAGAATCAGTTTTGATATAAACTGAAAATAGATACATTATTATTATATATATAATTTCAGTACTTTAGTTTAAGACAAATATTAAAATAATATAAAAGTTCCGAAAATTATTCTTAAACTCAAGCAATAGGGATCAAAGATATATATTTTATTTTTATACTTAAAAATCATTACCAAAACAAAATCTTAAACACACATTTTAAGATATGACATCTATATATAATATATATACCATAGAAGGTCAAAAATACATATTATATCAAAAATCTTGTGTAAACTACATTTTTTTTCCCAAACTACATGTATATTCACAGTATATGTGTATGCAGACCTTATGTATGACATATGTATATAAATCAACATACTTAAACATATATATATATACCACATGTTCTGTAATGCTTATGTTCCTATATACTTAAATAAATGCAAAATACTTACCTATACTGTACGCTCAGTTAAAAATATCTATATATATTCAAAAATTAGCCTAAACAAAATTTCAAATTAATATTTAATTCAAACACATGGAAATATCTATATATATATATATATTTAAAACTAAGTTCACATATATTTATATATAAACTAATATATTTATAAAACTACACAAGCCTGGATGCAGGTGAAAATTATATTTTAAACAACGGATTATATACAACAGGTCACCATGTAGCGTTGCAACACTATGTATATATACTTATGCTTTAACTTATATTCAGTTCAAAAACCTTGCTAAACTCATTTATATTTGTATACATACATAACTAATAGATAAACTAACAGCTATATAGCTATAAATATATTAACTCAAATATAAACTTACTGAAATCAAAACTTATATAAATCATATACTTGTTTATATATGTACATAGAATATAAGTTATAATTAAACATGTACAACTAATATATACATATGCATGACTTGTGAACATATTACTATACTTATTATATATACTAATCTAACTTCGTAACAGGTGCGATATATAAATCGCTACAAACTTGCACAATATAAACAACTGTACATATATATATATATATCTTATATATGTATAAAATTTAAAGTTGAATGTTAAAAATCGAATATATATATATATATATGTATATATATTGCTATATAAACCATACATAAAACATATATATACCGTATAAGAATCAAAAGATTATCATACAGATAAAACAAAAGAAATATATACTGTAACTATATATATTTCAAATCATTCTTATTTTAAAACCCATATTAATGTTTAGCATAAAACCACTATACTGAATGTGAGAAACAACTCAATGCATACTTGTATGTGAAAACTACGATATAAACTGATATAAAACCAATGTACATATCATACTTTCAAATCAATATGCATTTAAAAATCAATATATTTCACATTATTATAATATATATAAGCTTACAGAACTTTCATAAACGTCAACAGGTTTAATAAAGTATCAATATATATATATATATAAACAATGAGTTTGCATTTTCTTATATAAACTGATATACAAAACCCCAACAAATCAGATTATAACTACTATAACTATACTTTACAAACACCTTATACTTATATTGTGAACAAATATTTAAAGCGTAGTATATACATATAAAATATAGATGTGTGAAACACATGCCCTGTAATACATAAAAGTAGGCATAGCTAGATGGAGTTCGAACTGCATGGACTTGGGTTTGGGCAGAAGTTGGCCGGCAAGGCGTGGCTTCGGGTTAAGGGTTGTGGGTCGATGGGTAGCTGCTCCGGTCAGGGTGAGGTGTATGGGCAGGCTAATGGTTGAGGAGGAATGAGTGATGCGAAAGGCTGGGAAGGAGAAGGGAATACTCGGTTGTTTGGCCTAGTGTAGTTGCGACCTAGTGGAGGAAAAATGGCAGGTGCTGTCAGCAACATGAGGGAGGTGAGGTGGCGGTGAAGTGCAGGCAACATGGGGCGGAGTAGGAAGATGGTGATGCTGCATGTAGTGGGAGAAGTGGGAAAATGAAGAGGAGACGTGGCTTCAGGTGAAAAATGAAGACAAATGAACGGTGGCAAAGCTTTTGGGTTGGTCTGGAACAAGAGAGGGCATCAGGGAGAAATGAGAAGCTTTGCAAAAACAAAAGAAAGAAAAGAAGAGTGAGAGTCAGGAGAAGAAGTGAATATGGATTCAGTGACTGCTTGGGTTCCTATATAATAAATATCTCATCTGAACTAGGAAAGGTAGAGGCAGAGCACGATGATTGAATATATAAATAAAAGCAATTGTAACGTTAGTGCCGAGATTCAGTTGAGAATTTAAAGCAATAAATTTTTCCTTGGGCAACACATTTGAGTTTTGAAACGGAAGGAAGAAATAAAGTCAAAATTTATGGTACCATTACAACGAACAGTTTATTACTTCCGTCACGTACCAGACCTCAAAATATAGAAATAAATATACCATAGAGATCAGCACGACGAGACGATCAAAACGGTATATAGATATCGGTGGTATGATCATTCGATCAAAAGTCAATATCGGTACCGAAAATGCTGCTAATTTTCCAGAAATAAGAAAAACGCAGCAACAGCGGTCCGAATTTGGAGAAATGAAATATGACGTCTCACTCAAAAGATGATTTACAAATTTTCTATATAAAAATATTCAAGTTTGGAAAACATTTTATTATCATCAAATATTAACTGATATGAATTGAAATAAAATTACATAAGAAAATAAACTTCAATATTATTAAATGAAAATTTTCCATTTGCTATGTTTTTAATACGTATCCCAAATATTATATTTTTATTTCAAAATTTTGTTATTTAAAATTTCACAAAAATTCAATTAATTAAATAAATAAAACCACTAAAATTTACGGTTCATTACAATATCTTAACATATTTGAATTTAAATAAAATAAATGATTTTATTTAAATGAAATTTAGAAATGTTCTAATTCAGTTAGACTTCATAGGCCCAATAAAAGATCCAATATGGTAAAAATTTTGAAATTCACCCATAACTTCCGCCGCGGGTTAGTCCAGTTCCAACAATGGTATCAGTGCCCAATAGCCTATGTGGTCTAAATTAGTCATATTAGGGCTAACTAATTAAGCTTGCCTACTTAGTATGGTGTCTAGAAAGGTAATGTCTAGGATTGGAATCGGGTAATCAAGTATCATGTCCTACCTGGTTACCGGCCCGGCCTAAAAGGTGAAGTGAGCCTAAAGGTTGCTCCTAATAGAAAAGGCCCAACTTAATTTGGCCCTTTGGCTGATTTTCAAAATCGTTTTGAAAATAATGTTAAAGATTTTAAATTTAATAGTTCAATTTAAAATAAAACATGTTTATTATAAAAATTATAATACTACATAAGTTTTCAAAATGTTTGAAAGGATAACGATATTTTCAAAATGTTTGAAAATATTTATATAATAATTTCAAATTTTAAATTTATTAATAAGATTAATCAAATAAATAAATTAAATATGCTATATATATGCATGTATTATATATGTTGATATATGTTATGGTATTTTAAAATGTTTAAGATAACATAAGTATACATGTATGTATACAAGATAAATTTTGAAATTAATAAATTTTAGTAAAAATTGTTTAATTGAATAAATCCATTAAATGTTAATTAATTAAATAAAATACATACATATATATATATATATGATATACGTGTGTTACACTATAAAGGTTATAGTATACACTATAAATGTTATAGTAGATATGTCCAATATAAAAGTTATATTGGAATACTAATTTAAAATTAATTAAAGAGTTAATTGATTAAAATTAATTAGATAAGATTTAATTAATGATATATTTTACATAAGACTATCATATAAGTAATATGAAATATAAAAGTTATATAACAATAAAACTTATATGAAATGTGTATAAACTAAACGTGGAACATTAAAGAAACCCAAATAGACTTGAGAAATAAATACATATGTAAATGTACATATACCGTGATTTCTGATGTGTCTGACACTTGAATCGTTGGGGTGTTTCATAAGAAATATATTATTCTATAAGTCGATATTACTCAATATATACATATTGAAGATTATGAATCTTCAATATAATGTTGTCATCTACCATATATATATTAATAAATTACTTAAATACTCCTTAGTCGTTGAGCAAACTTAAGCCAGGAATTTTATGCGTAGTATTATTAATATATTGAACAGATGAGGTAAGATAACTATATGTATTTGTTTAGCAAACTCAAGGTACATATACTATACTTAGGCCATCACGATATGGTAGGTATGAGTGAATAATCCCTTTCGATTAGTTGAGCAAACTCAAGGTCGAAATGATATTAGAACAAGGAAAAATGGGTTAGGAGTTGTATTTGATACAACCGATAAGGAATTATCCATCGTTTGTGGGGCTATGATTTGTTGAGCAAACTCAAGGTCAGAATACCAAAACAAACGAGTCCTAACACCCACTAGTGAAGTTGTAAGACTTCTATGTTTCATCTTAGGGTTTGAAGAAACATAAAAGACTAGTGGGAGCCTTATTAGAAAAATGAAATGGTAACATTTAACCTTTCTAATATTGTAAGAACATATGCTATATAATGTTATAATTATCTACAACTATAAATTTGTGCATTTAATATGATTGATAAAATGTTTGTCAATTAACATATATAAACAAACTGAATTTAAAGTTGACAAATAGAAATATAGTATATACTTACTAATAATTCTAATTGCATGTTATATAATGTTTCTATACCCATGCAAGTGCCTAATTTCAACTACTTAATATATTCGTAAGTTGGTCACTTATATGTTTATTTGGTTTAGACCGTGTATTGTATTTTATGAGTTTTTGAACTCTAAATGAAATTCAAGACTATGGATATTTGATCCATGTACTTTCACATATAAATGTTATATGGTGAACAGTAATAGTTTGTGGGGTACAATATTTCGATGAAGTTAGTTTATTCGAAGTAAGCCAATAAACAGTATTTTAAGATCATGTATTCAACTTGAATGATTTCAAAAGGATCATATTGTGTTAATGTAACACAAGACCATAAACTACGAGATACATCTAAGAACTCGATCGTTGAAATGTCATTCCGATCGGTTTACATAAAGTGCAACATATTTAATGTCTTAAATATTAAGAATAATCGAATGCGCTTTTGTAAAAGGTTTGTTATGATATTGTAGTAAAGTTTTCTTTTGAATAGTTTGACCATTTGAAAGAAAAACGAATGTATAAGAATAGATGTAATTTAAGGTAAAGTTGGAATGAAGAGAATGAATAGTCACTTCTGCTTCATAGAGAAACATTGGAAACAAGAATTGTAATACTAATTGATAATTAATATTGGAATATGATTTTTATTCCGAAATGTATTTTCATATAGAAAATTGTTTTCTATAACATTTATTTCTTTGAGTTCAAGATATTTAATCAAAGAACTCTCCTCTATAAACTAGTTGCTACATATGAAATAAGTAAACAATATTAAAAATATTAAGTGAATGGTGGACCTGTAAATTTAGTACGCTATTATAGTATTGGCGGAAATAGTGGGAGCATGCCATATAGCATCTAATGATTGCATCATATTACGAAAACAGTTTTCGTAAAATGTACCGAACATTATTTATGAAATAATGTTTATTTTTTGGTATTGACTGGAAAATAGATATAACTATATTTCAATATAAGTATTATTAATATTCATTATGAAATAGAACTATATTATGAAATTTGTTTTCATAGTAAAAGTGATACAACAAAATACAAATGTATCTAATATTATTTACATTTGTTTTGGAATTATAGACTAAGCCGTAGTTTTGAGAAATAATTTTACTATATGATTATGAATCATATGATACAGGTTAATTATATCTCAAACAATTAATGGCTATGCACCCATTCAGTGGGAGCATCATAAGAGTTGATGAATTCTTTGAATTAATACATATTGATGTATGCAATCACAAGTCTATTAATACCAAAAGGGTTCCACATACCTTGTTATATTCATCGATGATTTATTACCAACATGAACATGTGTATTAGATACACATGTAGTAATTTTATGATAAAATCATAGAATATACAAGAAAAGTAAATAAAGTAACATGCAATAGAATAAAATGATTTGATTTGGTCAAATAAGTGAGTATATTGGAAAGAGTTCCAAATGTACCTAAAAATGTATATAGATTCAATCTCAAAATCACTCCTCCATGTGATACATAATGATGCATCGATAAGGAGTAATCAGACATTGTTGGACAATTTACGATATTTTGTGAGTGAAGTTGAGTTAGTTTCTTTCTATAAGGTCATGCACTTAAGATTAGTACGCAAGGTTGATATTATTTCATCTAAACAACAGTTTACAAAATCATACAAGAAAAGGATTTGTAAGAAATCCCAACATATCCTAGACCAAGGAGTTGGGAGGTTGTGCGAGTCGAAAGTTTGCACGTAATAATTATTCATGAGGGATTTTGTATGAATCTCCAAAGTTGTTGGAAAGGTCTATCATCAAATGACATATTTATGTTTTGAACATAATTTTTGTAAACTAAAATCAGTTTTATAAATAAAAAGGTTCATAAAGCTTTTATGAATCCCTATTCTATTTGCACTAAGAAACAATTGTTGTTTCAAGATATATCAACTTCATTGTGAAGGAATTTCTTTAAGAAATTTTTGGTAGTTAAATGGAATTGGATCCGATCCAAATGATTGAACTGATTATATGAGCTGAAGTGAAACTAACTAACCTAAATGAACACATAGCATTAGAATGTCTAATAAGTATTCTCGTACATCGAAGAGAAACTATGAGTTTCTTATTAATGTCGAAAATATACATTACCCTCGGTTGTTCAATTAAACCATTAAGATTGTTGTCTCTATATGGTATGATGCACAAATATGAAAGAATTCCAAGTACGTTATCAAAATATGATTTTAGTGGTCGTAACCAAAGAGATATGATCCATCGGTCGAGATTGTGTTTTTATTGGAAAGACTAATGTGGTTGGAATTAAATAAGCAATGTTGATAAGAATAATATCACAAATTTCAATTGTTGAAATTAGCATAACAGATTCAGTATTCAACATGCTCAAGTTAATTCAGATTTACTCACAAAATTATCGCTCGATAAGACTTAGTGTTTGGTACTTATGTATTGAAACGAAAAATTCTAAATAACGATTTAGAGTAAGCCGTTTACACATATTAACCAAAAATGTCTCGAAGTCAGTGGGAGCGATGTTGGTTTTGTGAGTCTTTGAATATGATCCAAGAAATGATACAAATGTATCATTTTATAAGCATCAAGATTGAATAAGTATTTTGATAGAAATATCAACTAGTTTGATTTTCAATCAAAGTGCAGAGAAAGCGTGTGTTTATAAAAAAGAACGTTAAAAGGTACATTGATATTTCTAAATTATAAGTAAACAACACGTTGTTGATTTTAACAATATGCTTGTATTAAAATCAACTTTAGTTGTTTTAATACTCAATTTTAGATTGTAAATGATGTCTTTTATGGTGAGTATAAAAGATATAGGGATTGTCCCAAAACGATATACAAGAGCACCCTATTAAAAGGAGAACATGTAAGTTGGATTCCTTATGCATTAGCAATAGGAATTATCATACATGTTATGTTGTGTATAATATTGTGTTTTGTTTATGTATTTAATACATGGAGCAATATAAAATCCAAATTGTTACACTAAACAGTTGTTTGAGGTGTTCTCGCATATTTATGAAATACTAGAGAATTGTTTATAGAAACAACGAACTCGTTATGATGGAACGTTTGGACACAAACTTTAATATATTGAGTGTAACATGTTAATGATAAAATTCAAGTTAAAATCTTTAATTTGAAAATGTTTCAAAATAAAAGTGATTGTGGTCGATTCAAAGAAATGCTGAGAACATTAACTTGAATAGCGCTACAATAAACCAATGTATATAGATATAAATGCACAAACTTATAATTGAACCAAAGGTGATTCCAAATGTTGAGAATCCCATAATATTGTTGTAAGATAAAAATGTCATGAAATTGGTCATGATACAACTTAAAGCTTACTATAAGTCGAAAGACATACTTTGAATCGTTCCACAAGATAAAGGCAGTTTATCCGTGTTAGAGAGAGTTAATCGACAAAGTAGATAATTAAAACGTAATAGCATACCCATTCACTAAAGGACTGACCTAATTGGTTTTGAGAAAACTGATTGGAGAAGTTGGAATTAGATTCCATAATTGACCCCAAGTGCAATTAGGAGATTGATAGAATTAGGGGTATGCCCTAGGGGTAATTATGTTATTTGTTACATATATCTAACTCGTTGACCAATCTTGTTCAAAATAAAAGGTATTTTTTCCTATTATATACTCGATATAATGTGATTATATTAGTTAATTAACTTAATTAAAAGTATATTTAATAGAAAAATCCATAAATGGTATTTTGTGATAGTAGTTACAAAGTGTTGTAACCGTGAGTAATTTATCACCACGAAATAAATATACCATTTTAAATGTTCCTTGTCAAGGTGCATCGAGACTGGATATCAATGTATCCGTTGAGACTGGAGTGCGCAACGCTCTTTAAATATTGGGCAATGTATTACTCATGACTGCTGGGGGCACCTAGGGGTTATTTACTAATAGTTATTGGATAACTATGGAACGACTCACTCGATAGTTTTCTGTTGGTTAATATAACTAAGGTCAAACAGAAAATATCGATGTGACTGATATACACAGTTCTCTCGACTTGAGAATACTATGGATCTTCAATATGAAAGCTCTGCTTTGATTATAGCCAAATCATGGCATGGCGTCCATTGAGTGACTATAATTGGGTCGAGTGGAAGTATTGGAAGTGAAGCACTATTTAAGAGAGGATTCGTCTCCTCAGTTATATGCGGTTAGTATCACAATCAACTCAAGTCAACTCAAAGTCAAAGTTTCTGGCCAAAGCATTTCGGTTAATAATAATTGTTATTATTGAACAAAGGACTTTATATTTAGACTATAAAGTTGAATGTGGATGAGGTTGGAATTTTGACCATAACCA
Organism: Allium fistulosum; assembly: GCA_030737815.1. Classification (NCBI taxonomy): domain Eukaryota; kingdom Viridiplantae; phylum Streptophyta; class Magnoliopsida; order Asparagales; family Amaryllidaceae; genus Allium; species Allium fistulosum. The sequence goes on from CM060903.1 coordinate 298,655,508, forward strand.
AATTCCATAAGTCCAAAGTGATATAGTTTTGACGAAGAGAATTGGTGTAAACAAATGTCACAACCGGGTAACGCTTATTAAACTAAAATTGGATTTTACTGAAAATGAGTAAGCGATAAATTTAGCCCTAATGTCACACCACCTTCTAAGTGACATGTGAACGTTAACATTAGAATAGTTTGATGTTAATCGCTGACCAAATTTACACCCAAGAGCTACACTGTCGAAATGATGAATTCCCTTAAGACCGAACGATTTAATTAGTTTATAATTGTTATAAATTAATTAATATTTATGAAATATTAATTATAAATTTTGAATATGATTTGAGAAATAAATAATGTTATATAATTTATAACAGTTATAAATATATCGATCGATATACAATATCGACAAGCGATTAAATTAGATTTAATTGCATAGTATTTTGGCTTGAGCTTAGATGGGTTTAAGGCCCATTATTAGGGCTGCAAAATTTCAATTTTGGGAAGGTCTAGGGGTGGCTAAAACATAGGGAATTGGCTTGGAGATAATGGGTTGAGATAAAGTGAGAATGGGTAAAAAGGGTTTCCTCGTTTCTCTTTAATACAACCCTATATATATATATGTGTGTGTGTGTGTGTGTGTGTGTGTGTCTCTAAAAACAATTACTAACCTTTTTAGCCGCTATTACCTTCTACATTGCTGGTTAAAACATAGCTCTCAATCCACTCTGAAATTCTCAAATATATTCCAAATTAAAATAATACTATTCGATAGTTAGTGGTCGGTGATTCCGGACTTGCAATCTGACGAATCAAGAACAGTAAAAGGAAGGTAAGTCATTGCTTCAATGTGGATTCAAAAGCATCATTAAATTGGTAATTTTAATTCATATTACAGTAATTAAATTATATTATATGATCCTATAATGAGCAATTTCATATCTGTTTAAATATATTGCTACTATATGTTTAGTTAGGTGAGATTTTGTAAGTAAATGTGGTTGTCATAAATCAGTTTGGTTATGTGCATAATTTGTTTATTATACTATTTAATTTATGTATAGACAAATGTTTTTTACTGTATAAAATCAATATTTGTCATTAATAATTGTTATATATATATTTATTAATAAATTCATATATATATATATTAGTGTATATTTCTCTTTCATAATAGCATATATGCATATAAATGATATATATGATTTAAAATTTTAGTACACTTATTTATATATAATATGAATTTACAAATTCGAAAATTAATTATTTTGCATATATTCATATTTTTAAATTAATATTTATTGAATTTTTGAATTGTTTATTATATATAAAATAATTATTACATTAGGAATTCAATTTTATATTTTGTAAAAATATTATATTATTTCAGAAACATATAGAAAAAATTTAGGAATTTTTCAATAAAGTTTATTATTTTTAATAATTAATATTATTTCGGAAAAAATGTTTATGATTTATTAAAAATAATAATTTAATTGAAATTCTTCAAAAAAAATTGTAATATTTCATTTATAATCCTAGAACTTCTAGAATTTTAACATTTAAATTTTTAATAATATATTATTTTATATTAAATAATTATTGCCGAAATCAATGTATTTGTTAATTTTCGAAAATCTAGGATCATAAAATAGAGCTTATGAAAAATATGGAGATTTTTCAAAGTTGAAATATTATTTTTAATTGTAAAATTTGAATTTTCATCAATAGATTATTTTATGTTAGTTATTTATGGATGAAAACATTATTTTATTCATAATATATACAAATTAAAATACTAAAATTATTATGTTTGCAAAACTAAGTTAATTTTGAGTTATAAATAATTTTTAATAATTGTTCTCTCTCTTTCTATATATATACTTATCAATATATAAATGTTTTATGTTCATATATTATATATAATATATTTATACATACATATGTGTATGTGTATGTGTGCGCGCGCGTGTATTTTTTGTAACACGTATACATGCACATATTTGGACAACATACATGACATACAAAATGAGCTAATATGTCTGTTGCGATGTAAATCCCAACATTTACATATGGGCATATTATACCTTTCACGAATTATTATGTTACATATGCACCCACACATATATGTATATGATACATTTTTGTATAAACTAAATCAAATAAAATTAATTTCATAACTTAATATATTTGAATTTAAATAAAATAAATGATTTTATTTAAATGAAATTTAGAAATGTTCTAATTCAGTTAGACTTCATAGGCCCAATAAAAGATCCAATAGGGAAAAAATTTTGAAATTCACCCATAACTTCCGCTGTGGGCTAGTCCAGTTCCAACACAATCAACCTTTCTAGGTTCATACAAATATTCTTTATATTCGACGGGGATTACTTGTTGCTACCTTACGAGCATCCATAGTTATTTTATTCATAGCCTAAACTTTTCCCTAGTCTTACTTAAGAAGTCATCTCTATCTACTCCATATCAAAATTTGGTTTGGGTTTCACCACTCTTTATAAAACTAAAACTTCATAATCGTGAAGTACCTAATAAAAAACCGTTACCTTGAAAAATATTAACTTAAATACTTTTTTCAAATTCAAAAATTGCTTAGTCTCCAAAAAGGAACCATGAAAAATTTTCCCTTTTCTAACCAACTTCACTTCTTTAAGGACTTTCTAAAACAAAGATTTACTTCTTTTAAAAGTAGGATTTTTAACTCAAAACATTTAAAACTCAATTATCATATCAAACCATTATTTTTCAAAAACATCTTTTATAACTTTAAACAATGAAAAGTGGAGTAGACAAGAATAACTTCCATCATATTATTTTTCTATTACTCATGCTACACCTGCTTCCACCTTTGACGGAGATTTTAATAGCATATGAGTAGGGTTTCTAAAAGATTACGTGTAATTGCTACATCTATCTAAGTGTCTACCTAAAATATCTACGCAACTAGTACATTTCTATGGGATTTATCCATTCTTTCCACTATATTCTTATTGCTTCTCTCTTATATTATTTCTAACTAGATTACTAATCATATTTCATATAAATACCTAATGCTATTTCTATGCCACTACAACAAAACAGTCTTTTACAACGGGCAATGCCCATTGTAATATGGTTTTCACAACGAACATGTGCCCGTTGTAATAGACCTCGTTGTAATAGATCCGCCACATTTTACAACGGGCAAAGCACGTTGTAAAAACCATTGCAGTATACCTTTTTACAACAGGTTATGACTGTTGTAATAGACTATAATACAACGGCCAAAACCCGTTGCAATAGACTAACCATACTAGTTGCATAGCCTGTTTCACAACATGCATTGACCATTGTAAAAAGCTCATATAACAACGCATATTGTCCATTGCAAAATAAATGCAAAGTTTAAAAAAAATTACAACAGCATCCATGCAATACATCCATACTAATACTAAATATTGTCGTAAAATAATTAAAATCACGTACGAAAAGACTAAAAGCTAGAGTCATAGAATTCTAACACTCCAAAAAGTTAAATAAGTTTACATACCAAATACATAAAGCATTAACACATAACAGTCCGCTACAAATATCATGTTCTAAGTACAATCATACTATACCACAGAGATGAAGTCTTTATGCCACGCGACGGTTGATCCAACGGCCTCTTTGATAGTCTGCATCGCTGTTTCTTCCTCTGATTGAGTTTCAGCCTCAGCCACAACTTGTTTTTGCTGCTCCGGAAACCTATTATATTCTCGATCAACTGCAAACTGAACATCTTTCTTTTTCATCTATCTGTACCACTGTTAGCAAGATCCATTAAGGGTTCAATGACTCCAGGTGCCTGCACCTCTGATTTTGTCGTTCGCCGCTGCATAAATGAACAAGAGCACCTGTTGCATTTCCTCTATTTCTAGGAGATCCACTTCCTATAATATCCACCAAAATAGGCACAGCTTCTAAAAAATTGCTATTCGATGTTCATCACAAATTCATGGGACCCATTGGATGTGCATGCTATTGCAGGTAACATATAAAATCAATCAACCAGTAACTAAAAGCTAATAGTACTGGGTAAAAGGCAGCCAAGTAAAAAAATCATATATAAACAATATTATTTACCATTTAGTATAGAGTTTCACTTATTTGTATCAAGTTAAATTTGACCAAAGAAAATTTATTGGGACACTCTAGTTGATTTAACCAATTTCATAATGAAAACAAGTTCTTACAATTCTGCAGTACGACATCTACGGAGATCTGCTAGGACTGCTTATGGCCCACCCAGTGGCCTCACTAGTCACTCTCCACCACCTCGACTTAGTGGACCCGATCTTTCCATCCAGTAGACGACCCGCATAATGTATAGTATCATATAGCTCTTACCTGTACTCGTCACTGCATGTATTAATTCTTAGAAGATTTCCACTAGGTCGCTTGCAAAAGACCACTTGCAAACAACAGTAAGATAGGAATGAAAAATATGTGGACATATATTCTCACCCACTAGAATATGAATTTCAGTTTACATATGCAGAACTATTAGTTTATTGTATGCTTTAGCTAATCCACAGTAGATCTATTTCAATTATATGCACAATAGTACTATAGAAGTCAAAACATGTATTTATTAAATACACGTATTTATTAAAAGAAATATTTCAAGTTATTAAAAGAAATATTTCAAGTTATTAAAAGAATTATTTCAAGAACATGCATTTATAGTTCACTAAACATCTATTGATAGCGTAAATGAATAGCACTAAAGAAGTCAAATGTATGTACCATACATGTTATATTGATTATAAAAAGAACTATGTTAAGTGTTATTATAAAAAGCAATTGAGTTCACTTATCAATTCACTTAGGCTCATACTTACATTCATGTGTGTGTCTATACACACACATATACATATATACATAAAATATGGTTTTAGCTAAATATTTAGCTTAGTATTATAAAATATAAATAGACTCGTTCATTTGTAAATTATAAACATCAAAAGTTATTGTTCACATGAAGTTGTAAACAAGCATACTTGCAGCAAAACACCGTTAAGTGCATTCTTCTAAGAGATATATGTATATAGCAGCAAACAAAGATTAGACTTACCTTAAGTTCAAAGGCCCAAGACAACATATGTACGCGGCCCACTATTCTTCTTCTCCCTCTAAACAATTTCTTCCCCAAAATATAGACAGGTGCACAACTTTTCTTGCTCATTTGTTGAAGTATCAGCTTTGGCTTTCTTTCAGAGTTTCTCTACATCGCCACTGCTTGGAGACAGAACTGATTTAGGCGACAACAGGAATTCAGACTTATCTAAGTCTGAAAACCAAGAGTGCCTTTTTTAACATAGAAAAGCATGTATGCCATTTTGTTCAGTACTTCAGCTTCGGTAACTCTGCATACCTACAACAAAAATAAACAAAAAAGAGGGTCAGAAGTTGTTCTTTCTCAACCTTTATGTTGACTTCATGTGTTTATACCCAAAAAAGTCAATCTGAGTATGCAGAGGCATAGATTGTTATTTTTATGAACTGTAATCTATCAGAACAGAAATTGCTATCCCAGACAACAAAAAACTGAAGCATTTCAAACTTTTTATTAATTCCTTTTGACACATAAAAATGATGTTTTCAGATTTAATACCATTCAAATATGTGGAACTGAGATAAGCTATTTACACAATTAAGCAGAGTCAGTACACACACACACACAAAAATTAAAAAAAATCATCGTCGCAATGTACTTAATCTAGGGATTTTTAACCAATTTTATACTATTTGCGAATTATTATACAGAGCATTGAAAATGTTAGAACTTTCAAAGTCATATTGATAAATGAGAATATAGACAATATATGTTTCCCAAACGTGTAATCATGTAAACATAATTACATTAGACAGTAATACTCATAAATAGTATCCAAATTGTGATAATCAAAAACAGATGAAACAATCACTGATAGGAGAAGAAACCTTCTATCGGTAAGACATTCAGTTGAAGGTAAGGAAACTTGTATTTATCACTAAACATGAAGCATCATCTTGCATCATCTTAACGTTGAAATAACGTAAAAATTATGATAAGAGACAAAATTTGAAATAAGCTTTATGCTGATACTCATCTTCACAACATAGGATAGAATAGGAAAGCCAGTGAAAACGAATCAACAGGCGTATGATAATTCTGTTAAAAGCCTGTAACTTGTGAAATCCATTATGTTTATGTTTATGCTTGTCGGGTCTGATAACGAACCGGGCTTGCATCCACGACTAAATCACCAGCAACCTCCAATCCACCGGCCCAACTGCTATCATGATATCGAATTAGGATTAGGAACCAATGACGAGAGCCTCCTAATCACAAACCGACGACATGAGGCACGGCGAGTAGCATAGGATTTGGGAACTGGGATTGGGAACGTAAAACCTTTTTTATTTTGTTTTCAGATTTTGCAGTAGGATTGGGAATTTAGGGTTAAGTAAAATGAGGGAAAACGGGAATTTAGGGTTAAGTAAAAGAGGGAAAACAGGAATTTAAGGTTTAAGTGAAAATTGGATAAGTGGGGAATGAAAATTAATAGAAATAGGGGCGGCAACACAAGGAACATTAGTTTGCTAGCCATATATTTCAAGGGTAACCAAAATGAGAAAATAACAAACATTATAATAAATTTTCATTTCTGGATTACAAAAAATTTCTAAATTTTAAAAATTATTTTAAACCTATTTTAGAAAATTTAAAATTTTAAACTTTTGAAAAATTAAATATTATTATTAATTATAACTATTAAATATCAAATAATAAATAATGAGTTGTAATAGGGTAATTTTCTTGTAGTGTAAATATCGCTTCTTAAATATTATTAATTATTGCTTATTACTTCTTAGTTATAATTCAACATTAATTATTAAAAGTTAATTATTATTTATATGTTACCAATTATTAATTATTAAAAATTAATTACTATTTATTAATCATTAATTATTAAGTATTGATTATTTAAGAGTAATGAAAAAAACCTATTATAAATACTTTTAATTTTAAAGTTTCAAAATTAATGAATTTTTTAAAATTAAATGTAATAGGGTATTTTTGTTATAGTGAGTTATTTAATATTAGTTACTGATTATTTTTGTTATTTTTTGTTATTTAATAGGGTATTAATTCTTATTTATTAATTATTATTAATTAATTATTATATTAATTATTAGTTATTGAATAATAATTATTAATATTAGTCAGCAATAATAATAATTAATTAATATTTCTAATTAATTATTGAATTATTATTATCCTCCTACGACGTCTAAGATATTAGATAATCGAAGAAAGCAATGATCGGTTAAGAGTTTTTGAAAATTAGCATCTACTGCAGCTAGTAAACTAAAAAGGCTAATAATTAGTAATTAGTGATTATTTATTAATAATCATTAATTATTATAAGTTATAAATGATTAATATAATATTATTAACGATTAATTATTAAATATTAATAAATAATATAATATTATCAATGCTTAGTAATTAGTAATATAATATTATAATTAGTAATTAGTAACCTATGATTAATATAATTTTATTAATGATTAATTATTAAATATTAATAAATAATAAATATTAATTTTAAGAAAGCATTGTAATTATTGATTATTGATTATCGACCATTGTAAAATTGGCACCTATTACAACGGACATGTTTTGACTGTTGTAAAATTGACACCTATTACAACGGGCCTTATGACCATTGTAAAATTGGCATCTCTTTCAACGGGTATTTTATGACCATTGTAAAATTGGCATCTATTACAACGGGCATTTTGTGAACGTTGTAAAATTGACAGCTATTACAACGGGCCTGGAAGGACCGTTGTAATAGCATTCTATTACAATGGGCATACATTGCCCGTTGTAAAAAGGGCGTTGTATATGGCATCTATTACAACGGGCCTGAAAGGACCGTTGTAATAGCCTTCTATTACAACGGGCAGTCCATGCCCGTTGTAAAAAGGGCGTTGTAATAGGGTATTTTTGTTGTAGTGTGCAAATCTGCCAATATTGCAACTATTTATATTTCTCCTAACTAAATTGATTCTACTTCAGTTGTTATTCTCCATATATTTCTTATACGAGAATGTTCCTCCTATCTTAGTTATCGGGCATTTTTACCCTTCTATTCTCTATACCTCAATTTAATTAAGTATCATTTCCATTCATGCACTCCTTAAAAAGATTTTTTTTTAAATGAAACTTCCAAATTTATAAAAATAGGAAAGATCATCGAGCCAAACCTATGGTTTATTTTCCGTTGATTTCAAAAATGAAAAATCCCTTTACCAAAAATCCTTAAATCAAAAAATTTTGACTCAACCAATTTTGAAGTAAGAAATTCCAAATTTCTTCGCTTTTCAAAACAACAACTTTCCAATAAATCCTTTGAAAAAATCATTCAAAATATTTCAAGAAATTTTCAAAATCTTCTTGTTAAATTCTTTCATATAGAGTCGGGCTTGGAAGTGGACTCTTATTGTCCTTTCTTTTTGGACTTTCCTCCTTCTTAACTTCTTCATCAAAAATCTAACTATCTTCTAGTGGTTATTAGTGCACACCTTCTTATGAGAACTTTCTCCACTCCTTCTTCATACTTTAATTATGGATGCTTACAATATATAGTTTTCATTTCCCATTTGTCTAGATGAAATGTGCATTTTCTATCAGGAATCCATCAAAATCCACAATCATAAGGTAGCCTCGGCCCAAAAGGGAGTCCAGTACCATCCAGCCTCCATGATTCTTCTATATGTCGTGCACATGCTCTTCTTGGTCAACGCCTTTGGTAAGGCCTACACATTGCAGGATAATTGGGGTAGGTGAATACATTTAACTCTATTTATTGGCTCAACTCATAGTTTTTTCATCCATCATTTTGGAATATGTCCAACCATTCTATAGTCGGAATTTATAGGATTTGGCATAATATATATATATATACATATATGCTTATGCATATGTATATGCATATGTAAATGTATGTGTGTATATATATGGGGTATTTGAAAAATACTTTCAAAAATAACAAGTACACACTCATACGTATACATATACCCATTGATCGAGTAACCTAATGTAACGCCCCACCTCTATACCCATGCTAACCAAGAACACTACGATGTAGTGCTGTCAATTAGCACGGAGAATAAGGCTGTGGAGGAGCGACCATCCATGTAACTTCTTTGTGCGAGCACCGATATGTCAGATAGAATAGAATGCATATCATTTAAGGAGGAAATCCGACATACCGATACAAACTCAAAGCTATCACACAGTGGCTATATATATAATCTTCGGAAACAAACATAGAAATAAACATAACATAAACCAGTCACAGACATCCATATCACAAAGGCAGAAGAAGATATGAATATATATATATAACACATGAAAGTGTACATCAGAGTAGTGGTCAGAAAGATCCACGATAATACAAAAGAATAGCAACACGTGCTATACAAAAGAATAAATACACAACATAGAGTCTATATCTCAAATGTGTACAACCAAAAACTACTAATCTAAGTAGTTAGCCAAAAGTCAGAATAATCCAGAAGAGAGGTCAAGTAGAAGCACCTGTAACATCTCGGTCTGACCCGAGTATTATTTATAAGAAAATAATAAACGGATCAGTCTAACTATAAATATCAGATGACATGATATAGAATAAGGGGTATGGCATAAACATATAATAACCATAATGGCATACTACTATAAGTATGTAAATGATAATCAACAAGAGATTAATTAATATCACAAGAATCTTCTCTGAGATCCAAACCCATAAAAAGGTAATGACACACGAATTCACCAATACACAAAAATTGATAAAGCATATCAATGAAAACCATGAAAATTGTTGAAGCACTAAATCTAGAAATCAACACACGAAATCCAGAACAAATCCCAGAAATCAACACACGAAATCCAGAAATCACAAAAAGGGGGAAGTTCGAGCACATGGACGAGAAGCTATCTCATGGAAGCTATCCATTTAATTTTTCGAACACACGAATGACCCGAAGGCCTTTGACACACGAATGGCCCGAAGACCATGGGGTGCTACCCCATATATGTGATGGTGAAACATCACAAAAGCGGGGTCTAGTCTCCCTCGCACACAAAGAGACATCGCTCAATTGCTAGTCTAAATCACAAAAATGATCGTCATAATCATAAGGAAGTGTCGATCACACCAAGCTAGTAAATATATGAGTTTAGCTTCATGTCCCATAACCACTTGCTTAACTTAAATATTTACGAACAAACTGTAGATCTTCACTAGAAAATTGTCACAAAAAGGTTCAATCGAACAAGTCCAAGAATTAACCGACGAAGTGAACGCAATCGTTTCATACCACTCGTTTTACTAAGCCGTTTAATTAGATTTCTCATCCGAGTGAAGTAAAGGCTTGTATATACTAGTGGATTGGAAAACGGTTTGATAAACGAGTTTGGTATTTAAACATAGAGTTGAAAATGTTTTGATAAAAGAGTTTTGATATTTACTACTAGTATTGAAACCTTCATATTTTTAAAGTGACAAAACACAAAAATGATTGTAGAACAATCAATCACAGAAATTCACATACGAAGACGTGAATAAAATCCAAGGAAATCAGCTCAAAATACATCAAAGTGGAAGTTCTGTTGGATGTTTATCAGATAAGATCCCCTACGGAGGGGGTCCAGGTGGAGCCAAACGACCTAAGGGGCCATGCGACCTAATGGGTCATGCGACCTACGACCTAAGTGGAAGACAGGTCGAGCGACCTAAGGGATATGAGGTCCAGCGACCTAATGGATATAAGGTCCAACGACCTAAGTGAAGCAAGGCCTAGCGACCTAAGGAATATAAGGTCTAACGACCTAAGGAAAAGTGACTCGCGACCTAAGGACTCACGACCTAAAACTTGCGACCTAAGGACTCGCGACCTAAAACTCACGACCTAAGGGCTCGCGACCTAAAACTCGCGACCTAAGGGCTCGCGACCTAAAACTCGCGACCTAAAACTCGTGACCTAAAGACACGCGACCTAAAACTCGCGACTTAAAGACACGCGACCTAAAACTCGCGACCTAAAGACGAACGACCTAAATATTCAAGGCAGAACGACCTAAGCAACATGTGGCCGAGCGACCTATGGTCCAACGACCTACGACCTAACTGCCAGCGACCTACGACCTAGCGACCTAGCTAGCAAGCGACTTAGCGACCTAACTGCCAGCGAGCGACCTAAGTCCAGAACAAAAATATGCAGGCAGTGGCTTCGAGACAGTGCGACCTAAGGCTCAGACTTTGCCAAGCTGAAAAATTGGGTTTCTCACCAATTCAATCCAAACCAAAAGCAAATAAACATGCTAAAGTGATAGGAATTCATTTCCAACAGTCCAATGACAATTATATGCAAGATGTGAGATTAAAAATCTCACCTTTTTCATGAATTTGATGATGGTGAAGCTTGAGAGCAAAGCAAGAATCACAACAAGCTTGAATCTATGTTCTTCACTAGAATTTGGAGTTAGATGTTGAATTTGCTAATGAACTTGAGCTTGGAATTTTAATTTCCCATTCCCTCCATCATTTTTGATGAAACTTGGTTGTTTTTGAAGAAGTGAGGAAGAGGAGATGGGTTGGGGCTGAGTTAGAAGTGGTTCAGCCCAATTCCAAAAGCCCAAAGCAAAAAGTGACGAAAATTCCACTATCTCCAAACATATCGAAGTTTATACTTAAAAGATGGCAAACGACGTTTCGAACTCAATGGAAGTGGTCTCGAGTCTTAATTCGTCCGTATGCAAAAATTAGCTTTTCGGACTAAAATCCGACTAACGATAAAATATTTAAATAAAATATTTAAATATAAAATCGATAGATATGCGGGTTGTTACACCTAAGCTCTGATACCAAATGTAACAGCTCACCTCGAAACGAGCCTGATTTTCGACCTAGAAAAGGCTCATCTAACATTAGACCCATTCCAAAACTAGTTGTTGGTTGGTAAAAACAATACATAGAGTAATCTACCAATGGTATCAAAATATTACAGCGGAAAGGACAAAATATAATATCAGAAAAAGTACCCATTTTATTAAAATTCAAGTATAATAACAAAACATAACATCTTAATATTCATGGTAAAGTATCTCAAAACTCAATATCATCATGTCTAAATGGGTACATCAATATATAACAAAAACATAAGTAGATCGATAACTGCCACAAGACTCCGTATCCGCCTTCATCTCCTAGGTCTGCATCGCCTTCTCTAACTGGTGGTTTAATGAGAAGGGAGTTAGAACAACAATGTCTGCTGAATAAAATCTTGAGTCTTTCCATAATAGTACTTGGGTAGTATAATCTAGATAAGAATATGTCTTACATACCCGAAATATATTTCTTATAAATACCTTCAACTGTAAGCCCAAAGGCTTTCCCAGTCCAATCCTATAACTTACACTTTTCTAACCGATCTCTATAACTTACTTTCAACTGTAGGCCCAAGTCCATTTTCATTCCCATGCATCTACCATCAATCATGTCCTAACAATGTAAGAGAAAGTACCTGAACCACTTAATACCTTTTTAACAGGAATTAGGAAGACTCTAACCATTTAACATATATCTTAAGCCGGTTCCTGTCATTTAATACCTAACCCAAGGCGGTCCCCTCTCTAGTATAATCTAGTTGCCATCGCACGAAATCTCATCATGCCATTTAATACTTCTTTTGGAAGAGGCGAACCCTACAATAGCTACTTAATACCTCAAACACGAAGCAGACCCTTCCTGAGATTTCCTACTACCGTGCCTAAACAGTTCCTCGACAATTTAATACTTCCTAATTAGGAAGGGAGGCGGACCCTACAATAGCGACTTACTAGCCCTGATCCCCGAAGCAGGTCCTACGTATTATAACCTGTAACCCAACTATGATGTCTCATATTAGTCCGACCATTCATAGGCACTAGTAGCCATATTAACCGAACAGACTTACCCTACATAACTGGGACTGACATCACATCCTCCATGGGTACTTATTATAGGTGATGTCTCACATCAGCCTAAAAGTAACGCTGTTGGTAGCTAGATTAGCTGGGAAGATTTCCATGTGCTTTCGACTGACCTCGCATCCCTATAACTTAGTCATAATTTACACTCCTTTAACCATACTACCACTACCTCACCGCATTCTGCTAAGGCTAGAAAGAAAGATTCTTTATTCTGCCACTAACATAATCATCCATAACCTCCATCCTATGCGGTTTTAGTGCTAATAACTAACTTATTTATTACGCGGTTATTACATTATTCATCATACATTATTCATACGCTAATATATATTTATAAATCCGTGACTAAAATATTCCTAGACGTGCAAAGATTGCACCCTATACTAATCATTAAATGTCAAAACTTTCAATTTATACAAGTCTAATTCCATACCAGAACATACAAATTAGCTAAAATCTTTAGCCCAACAACAAACTTGTATAAGAAAATAGAACAGATTACCAAACTTGTTTTATATTAAAATAGTAGAATCAACATCAATAGGGTTTACAATTCTACACTCTATTCAACTTCCACATATAAAATAGAAAAGGGATTCATATTTAAATTACAAAAATAGGCAATGTAAACTACGAATAAAAGAATCCGTACTTTATACACCATTTTTTGATTATTTCCTTTTTAAAACACTAAAATAGCAAAGTGAGAAGTGGAATATAATGTAAAATATTAAAATTGCAATAACTACACAAATTCTACCATTTTAATATAGAATCATTGAGATTTCAAACCATAAAAATTGACATTTTGATTTTGGGGAATTTTAGGGGTTTAGATTTGAAGTTTTTGTGAATAAAAATTCCCTAAGGCATATATCAAATCTAACTTATACTATACAACTACTAAAATGAGATAAACTAAGATTTCCACCCATTGATAATTCTCATCTTTCTCCTTTGGATTTGAACACGCCTATTATTTAATCTCTTTCCCATATCTCTTCCTTTTGAAATATACAATGATTGGATTGTATATTAATTAGATTCAAAATTTCAGGGACTAGAGGAGAATAGAATTAGAAATTGAATATTAATATCTAAAATCCCTTACCTGAAGACCTTAAGAAATTTTTTAACCATGTAGAAGAAAGAAACTAATATAGCTCTGCTTACGTTCCCAAATAATTTGTGGATAAAAGTGAGGAGGCTAGACTATTATTTATAGTGGTTGGTAGTCACCAGAACCATCGGATTTAAGTGGGTTTAAGTAATAAAATCTGGGTTGTTCCTGGCCTAATAAACTCTAGCTACCACAACATGAACTGCCCGACTGCTCTTACCTAGGCAGTCGACCGCCTGACTGGCCCTAGGTAGGCGGTCAACCGGTTGCAAATAATAGGAACATATTTGATTTATCGTTGATATTTATTTATTTCCTTATTCAAAAATTTAACGTTAATGTTTAACATTTACTTAAACCCCAATCCTAATCACCATTAACTTTTTTTTAAGTTTTAAATTTTAGTATTAATTACATTTTTGAATTTGAATTCTATTTGAATTATTTTAAATCTGAAAACTTCAAACGTCAATAACTTTTTCGTTTGAGCTCCAATTTCAAATTTTTGTATATGTAAATTGATCAGAAAATTGCCACAAACGCAACAACATAACTTCCATGGTCAAATTTCAACATTTACAAAATTTCCATTTTCAGCCTTACCAATAATTAATTATTCCTTATTAGTCAATTTTTTATTAATTTTTACGGGTTGCTACATAATCTACTAAATTTCACTCGAATCTACTGTATTATTTGATTATCCTTACATATCTATTGAAGAATTTATTGAAGATTGCATTGATTAATTGGTATAAATTAACAATTTCTGCTTATTTACTTTCCAAATTTACTAAAGTTTAGATTGCTAAATAGTAGTATAACAAATGGAATCAATTTTTATCAACCGATTAGCTTTACAAATTTATTGCTGATTAGAATGGTAAGAAAAGTATATCCCATGCTCGGTTTTTCCTTTCTGAGCTTATGAGGTATTATTTGTTAGGTGAGAGGTTTGAGATATTCATCGGTTGACCATAAATTTCTGAAATCTCTATTTTTCCAAGAAGATCTCAACCTTAAGCAACAAAGCTGGATGAAATTCCTAGCATCATATGACTTTTGGTATTTCCTATACTCCCGAAAAGGGAATGTTATAGGGAATGCTTTAAGTAGGGGACATGCGATGTTGGGCTCTATGTTTGTTGTAACATCCTGTTTTTAATACACATTAGTATGGGAAATTTAATTTGATTACAACTAAATAATAACGTGAGTAAATAAAATAAGCATGGAGAAATGCCAAAAGAATCAATTTTGAAAATAAATTAATTTAAAAATGAGTAATGATATTTTATATAAGGAAAGAAATAAGATTTTAACTAATTTTGAAAAGTGTTAAGAAGGCAAAAACTAAGTTGCACCCCATTGAGAATCCTAAACCCCTCTCCCTCGCATATGTTTAATTCATTCTTAATATCAACCGAAAAAAAGTCTCCATTAAATTCTCTAGTTCAAGAAGAAAGCTTGGGGCATATTCTCCAGTAGGCAAATCAAGTTAAATAATATTATTAATTTGACATATTGTTAGTAACATTAATTTGGAGTTGGAATTTAAATCTTGGAATTCTCCAATTTAATATGAATTCTATATGAGTTTTCTAAATTGGAAAAGGGTATAATTTTAGGATTTAATTATTTAAATTATGAAAATAATTAATTTTCTGTAAAATTTATTTTTAAGGTAGGAGGGAAGTTAATTTTTGTGGATTTTTCTCATGAAATTATGAAATCCATGAATTAATTCAGTTGGGGGAAAATGTGGTAAAAATGGTACTTAATTAATTACTTAAGGAATTAATTGATGTTATAAGTAAAGAAAAAATCTTTTTCATAATTTTTTGGAAAAGAATCTGTAGAGAAGAAGATTGACGTATGTGAATTCAACATATGGTATGATTTAGTCAGAAAGTAATTACTTTAAAAAGAAATAAAATAGTTTTAAAGTAAATCATAAAGTTTCCCATACGCATTCGGTAGCAAAAATGTTACAGACTCGATAAAAGCTCTATACATTCAATAACATATACGTTTGGAGTTTTATAGAATCAATATGATGGTATGTTATAAACTCGATATTCAAATACATTATAGCCTCGTTAACATGGAAAATTGTAGACTCATAGCTATAAACTCGATAGTAGAAGCCTAATAGACTCGATAGCTATAAACTCGGTAGCAGAAGCCCAATAGACTCGATAGTTATAAACTCAATAAACATAGACTTGATAACAAAGTCTAATAGACTTGATTGCTATAGACCCGATAGAAAAAGTCTTATAGACTCGATAGTTATGGGCATTTTCACCAGTAGCATGACGAATACAAAATGACATCGAGGAGCATAGAAATTGCTAGAAAGTCCATAATTGTAGTATCATCACTCGACTATAAAAGCAAGACAAAAATGCAAGAAGTTCAATAGATAGCTTGAGGAAAATCAGAAGGAAACCACAAATTTAGTAAAGACTAAGTGATCGGTTTGGTACGATAATAAGCAAATAGTTCGGCAGTTAATGCCATCATACGATCCGGTAGTTGCTTACTATTGAATCGAAGGATCAATTCGATAGGCAACTAATGAACGAGGAAAATGGTTCTGCATATCCATGCTAAACCAAACTCTTAACGGACCAAAATTACCATCAAACCAATCTTGTCGAACCGAACCGTGTATCTTGGAAAATGCCTTTTTTGGGATTACCGAGCTAGTCACTATATATTCTCATACTTATAAATACCCCAGGTTTAAACAATAACGTCCGACAGTCTAAAGAGAAACAACTAATCTATAACGGGCTGGAAAGATAACTTGGAGCACTATTTTTCTTTTCTTTGAGCAATAGATTATTATATTTTGCATTCCAACATTGAACTTGTGATCTATAAAATATTTATGAATGGACAGTGGACGTAGGCATTATTCAACCGAACCGCTATAAGAATATGTTCTTTGTCGTTGTGCACTTTACTTTCTATTATATATATCTGTGTACAAACACAACAAACAGTTGTGTTCTACCATCCGTATTCACATTTATATAAAGAGCGAGTTGGAAGTGTTTACCCATTATTTAACAAACATTTTTGATGCTTTCATTGAGAACTTTTCTCACATGGCTTTGAAATAAAAGAGCAGGGCTGGTGCTACCAGCAGGAGTGCAAGGAACACCATGCACCCAATCAAACTAATGCCAATCATGATAATCATTCAATAAGATCCGCAGTGCTGACATACATTATAATCAGAAGTGACCTAGACGGGGTTGTGATCGATCTAAATGAACATTTCACTGCCTAACATCAAGCAATGGTGGATCAACTCATGATACACTTAGGGCAGTAGCAAACTGCTGGTCACAACATTAAAGCATGAGACATATCTTGATCTAGGAGATCAAGGAGGAGAAGAGAGTTCCTCTTTGATAGTGAATCTGATCAATATAGTCGTAGAGCTAGAAGAAGGCATGCCGAAGAGGCAGAGTGTGTAAGAGTTCAGCCCAAAGTTGGGCTCGAGGAACGATTCGGTATCAAACCAATCGAAAGTGGTACCAAATTGGGTCCTGTTATGGCTAATTCTCCACTCTCTCATCAGAGTTCTCCTATTCATATAGAAGCAGCTACTAATCAGAAATGAAGGGATCATCGATATCGATCTAGGAGTCGAGACCATGGTAGGGACCGATGATCAACTCGTCATATGGAGCATGGCATTGGAGAAAGGGTAAAAAGTCCCTTTACTTGTCAATAGAGACCGGTTGAAACTCGAAGGATTTCATGATGCCTATTGTGGAAACATATAAGGGTTTAACAAACCCTATAGTACACCCAAAACGATATACTTAGCATATGCTGACCAGTGGAGCTATAGAGGAAGTTGTATGCAAATGTTCCTTCATTCTTAACTAATAAGTAGTTACATCGCTTACCCCTAAGATTAATCCATCATGGGCAATGTTGAGGGAGAGATTTGTTAGTCAGTTTCATGCAGGTGAAGCAACCAAAGAACTCATACTCGTTGTCAAATGTCAAGCAAAGGGATGATGAGTCACTATGATAATACTTGACTTGGTTTAATATTGCATCGACTAGCATTCATATTAGGGATGTGATAGGGTCCTGATGGCATCGAGTAATGCCATGCATCTGGGTACGAAGTTTGTACGAAGACTGAAGAAATAAAAACTTACTACTTTACATGATCTCGATAATGAGGTAGCAAAGTAACGAGGCTAAAACATGCTACCTCAGAAAGACAGCTAGGCATGACTACTCAGATTGGATAATCATCAAGTAGTGTCAATATCACAACAAAGTGAGGCGAGAATGACTTTGTTAATAAGAAGAAGGATGAAATCTAGGGTGGACCTGGTGGAAAGAAGGCAAAGAAAAAGAGATGAAGGCCCAAACCAAGGTTCGATGCTTATGCATACTTGAATGACACGAATGAGAATATCTACCAGGATACCCTGGCAGAATTGAAGTACAACTGACCTTGACCTAGGAATGAAACGAAAGTCAATCTAAACTCTGGAAAGTTTTAGCACTTCCACGAATCATATGGGTATGGTAACAATGAGTGTCATCACTGGTGTGACATCCTTGAGTAGTATATTAGGAATAATTGCAAAGGCATGTCAGGGTCCAAATGTCTCTAATCCATGTATGTCAACCAATGAGGCAGTCGCCATGTGGTAACAAAGAAGAAGGGACTAGGTGCTTCCCTTGGAAAAATCGAAAGGGTCGTGTGTCAAAACAATAACGGGAGGACCTCACATGACCAACAAGAGTTGGGTTGAGATAAAAAGGTATGCTAAGTCATTGAAATGACTATGAATTTGTATATGCAGTTGACAAGCAGCGAGACGTTAAGGCCCTAGGATAGGATGAGAATTAGTCTACCTTTAGTGATCGAGAGCTACACAGGAAGAAATATCCACACTCCAACTATAACGTCCCCCATTTAGAGACCTAAAAATGAACATCGATGATGCCGCAGTCATTACTAGAATTATTTTCAAGCGACAGAATAGGCTCAGTAATTTTTTTCACAACATTAAGTAAACCGAGCAGCTAAATACTTTCATTTCATAAAATTGTCTTATACGAAATTCATTAAATTTTCATCAACCCAATTCGTGCCACGTAGGAGTAAATATAATAAAAAATACATAGTAGTGTCATATCCGACATATGAATATGCCAACATGAACACTCAACCATTTATACATTGTGGTTTTACAACAATGGAAATCTAAAATAACTTTTATTAGCAAATAAGCCTTTTGCTTTATCTTTAGAGCTTTTATTCGTCTTTTATAAAAGCTATATGTCTAAGCCATGAACTCAGCCTACTTGAATGGGTACCCATGAGTTTATAGGAAATGATATAAACACGGGTCAGAGTTAAAGCATGATATTAGTAATTCTTTACCCTAAATAAACAAATAATATAGTGAGACCGTATTGCTGAAGCACAGAACGAGTTTTCCTCTCACTATTATACATAAGCATTTCAAGAAGAGTGAACTTCTTCACACAACCATAATTATAGTCATCATTACAAGTATAAGTGCCCCTCACTTATTTACTGTATCCTGACTTAATTCATAGTCAGTGCATTCAGTTTGCCTCTTCGGGCTACATCTATTATATATGAGTCATGTCGTGAAAATACTTTTGAGTGCCACTTATGGCCTTGCACCACCTAATTCGTACTCCTATCAAAAATACTCTTGAATGCGACTTTTAGCCTTATATACCAAAGTTCTAGTCTTTTTGACATGAATAGACATTTGGCTGCTTTTTGTAGCCTCATACCAAGTTCTCGTTAGTTGTAGTTAATAAACATTCAAATGCTGCTTATAGCCTACAACAAAGATCTTGTTAGTTATTGTAAATAGACATTCAAATGCTACTTATACCCTCATTTCGAAGTTCTCGTTAACTACAGTGAATAGACATTCGGATGCTACTTATAGCCTCATACCAAAGTTCTCATTGGTTATCGTGAATAGACATCCAGATGCTACTTATACCCTTATACTGAAGTTCTTATTATTTGTCATGAATGTTGGAACTGGACCAGCCCACAGTAGAAGAAATGGATGAATTTAAAATTTTCTACCATTTTTTATCTTATTTGGGCCTATGAAGTCTAATTTATTTAGAACATTTCTAATTTTTTTAAACAAAATCATTATTTTATTTAAATTTATAATATAATATAGTTTTATATTATATCATTTGTATTGCATTATACACACACGCGCACATATATACATGTGTCAAATACACATATGTGTATATGTGCACGTGCAATAAAATATAATGTGTATATGGTTTAACATGTCCATGTATAGATGTTGGGATATACATCGTAACAAACATGTTCACCCCTTATGTACACAAGTGTGTATAAGATGTGTGTGTCTGTGTGTGTATTATAAAATACAGGATGTAACTAATAAAATATAAAACATTGTAATATGTATATATATTTGTGTGTGTGTATGTCTATATATAAATTTGTTTACATATATGAATATAATTAAATTACAAAATTATTATGTATATATATAATACTTTGACATTTATAATACTCTTAAAGTCTAAACTGATTTTTAAAAATTATATATATATATATAAAAACATATAATAAATTGTATATATGTATTTATATGTAAATATATATATATATATGTAATAAATAAATAAAATTATACATAATTTTTTTTGCTCTGGCCTAGATCCACATTTATAATTTTTTAATATTTCTTTTCGATTTTATTTATTTAATTGAAAAATAATTATTAATTATAAAATTGCATCAAAATATTATTCAAAAATAAATAAATAATATCTGAAAGGAAGTATATTATAATATTAAATGTAAAATTTTGATCAAAATTATTGTTATTTCTAAATATATATAATTTTATTTTATAATTTTATAAATGATTTTAAATCAAATAAATATTATGTATATAATAATAATAATAATTTTTATACCAAAATTAATTTTAAATAAATAAATTTTTCCATAATTAAAATGTGAATTATATATATACAATCAGATTAAATTAAGACTTATATAACTAAATCGAGTAGATAATATTATTTTAAAAAATATTTTTTTTTCTTTGGTCGAAACTTAATTTTATCATAAATAGAAAATTTTAATTTTTAAAACAAGCATTATATATTTATAATAATTTTAAACTAAACGAAAGGTAATTAAATCATTTAAATAATATTATTTAATAAAATTAATTTTTTTTAGTCTATGGCCTTGAGCACTATAATATTTGCAAATGTAAGAAAAATTATTATTAATGCATATATATACAAACAACTATCGTATGTGACAAACATTTATATATCGATTCGTAATATATCTGATAATTTGATGTATAAAAAAATATTTGAATAAACATTAATATAAATTGGTGAAATCAAATAATTTCCTTTCACCAAAGCCAAAATGATCACCCCTTGAAGAGTTGAAATGAACTCCTAAATCAAATTCCAATTATGAAGGTGTTGTCTTCCAAATTTCTAACCACAAACTATCGAATAACATTGAATTTGAAGTGAATTTGTGCTTAAAATTTTTAGGTTGGAATGAGATGTTAATGGCCGAAAATTTGCAGCAAAGGGAAAAGCAAAAGGTTGTGATAAGAGAGGGATGAAATCTAAATAAAAAGGAGAGGCTAAAGAGTGAAAAGAGGATCATGATCCTAAAATCCCTCTTGCTTTTTTTCCTTTTTTAGATCAAAAGCCAACTATAACATGTCCCATTTTGGGCCTTAAAATATTTCATACGCAAACAACGTTTGATGCATTTGAATTCAAATTTAAATGCATACCAATACCTAATATCGATCAACATATTTATAACGATTATAAATACATTGTTTAACATTGTTCTATACATCAAATAAAATTTTATAATTAATATTTCATAAATATTAATTAATTTAATTAATTTATAACAATTAAAAATTAATTAAATCAGGTGGTAAAAAGGAGTATTCAACATTTCGGTTGTGTACTCATAGATGAAAATTTGGCCAGCGGTTAATATCGAACAATTCGAATATTAATGTTCATACCTCACTTAGCAGGTGGTGTGACATTATGACCAAATTTATTGCTTTCTTGGTTTTGGTAAAATCTAATTTTACCTTTTTAATCCCCAGTAATGACTATTATTTGCACCAATTCTCTTTGTCAAAACTATATCACTTTGGACTTATGTAATTTGGTAATGGTCAAAATTCCAACATCGTCCATATTCAACTCTATTGTTTAAAAGCAAAGTCCTTAGTTCAATAATAGTAATTATTAATAACCATACTATTCTTGCCAAAGGCTTTATTTTTGAGTTGACTTCAGTTGACTTTGATACTAACCTCGTATAGCCAAGGAAACAAATCCTCTCTTGAATAGGGTTTCACTTCCAATGATTTCACTCGACCCAACTATAGTTGTTTGATGGACATTGTGCCATGATTTAACTATAATCAAAGTAGAGTTTCCACATTGAAGATCAACAGTATTCTTAAGTCAAGAGAACTGTGTAATTTTATCACATCGATATTTTTTGTTTGACCTTGGCTATATTAACCAACATAAAACTATCGAGTGAGTCATTCCATAGTTTTACAATAACTATCAGTACGTAAACCTTTAGTGTTTCCAATAGTCATGAGTAATACACTACCCAACATTTAGAGAGCGTTACGTACTCTAATATCAACCGATGCACCAATATTCAGTCTCGATACATCTTGACTAGGAAACTTTTAAATGGTATGTTTATTTTATCATATTAAATCACTCGTGGTTACAATGCACTGTAACTACTATCACAAAACATATCATTATGGATTTTCTATTAAATATACTTTTATTAAATTAATTGATTGATTAGTATAACACATTATATCAAGTATATATATAATAGAAAGAAAATGCAATTTATTTCGACAAGACTGTTTATCAAGTTAGATATATGTAACAAATTACATAATTGTCCAAATGACATACCTCTAACTCTATCAATGAATAGACATTCGGATGCTATTTATAGCCTCATATCAAAGTTTTTTACTTTAAAGGTAACCGCTTAACCTTTCCAATTAGTTTCCTCCTCCCATTTCAATGAATCTTCATAATCTAACTTATTATTCTCTATGGTCATTTCATCGCCATGAAATTCTCAGCCATCATTTTGGGAGATGGCTTCCGAAGTGCTACTAAAAGTTCACGTATTTTACTTAGAAGTATCTTAGCATCGCTGGCTATCACATGTTGAGATTAAATTGCTATCAAATGTTAACATAGTGCCATCACGCATTAATTTACCATAGTTATAACATGTCAAGCTTTTAAAAGCTATCAAAAGCTAAGCCATCATGTGCCAAATTGTTGCATGCCATGCTATTGCATGTCTAAACCTATCATAGGTCAAAGTTATTGCGCCTCTAACGCGATCGCACATTTACGTCTATCATGCGTCTAAAGCTATCACATCCCAACCTATCGCATTCTAAACTATCACAAGCTAAATTATAAATATATCACATGTTAAGATATCACATGCCTACCAATCGCATGCTAAGCTATCGACTGTCTAGTTTCAAAGTTATTGAATGCCAAGCCTGTAAAGCTATCAAGTGTTCAACAATAAAGCTATCAAGTGTCTAGTTTTAAGCTATTGAAGGTCATGAGTTATAGAGCCATTGAGTATCTAATTTCAAGCTATTAAAGGTCAATATTTTTAAGGCTATCGAATGTTGAGTTTTTCATAGTCCATCAAATGCCTAGATTTGAGCTAGCTCTAAATGGCAAACTCATAATTATTTTGAAAACTAATTAATTTCTTTAAGAAGTAATCTCTGTTTACCAAACCCTTATCTTTGCCAGATTCTCATTGATTAGTTAAAAAAATTCAGAATTTTTGGCAGTGAAATCAAAGATGAAGTTTCTCTTGCACAACGATTGCTAATATGTCCTCAATTAATTATTTAAATTACCATTTGTAATTAACTTTTCCCATTACTAAATATTTCATGTTAATTCGAAAATACGAGGGAAAAATCACTAAAAAATCAAAAAAATCCAATTTTATATCATTTACGCTATATAAAACTTTAAGGTAAAAATTATTATTTTTCATGTTTTAATTAATTAAAAAGCCAAAATTAAGCATTGCCCAACTTAAAAAATTCATATAAAATCCATGTAATATCGGAAAATTACGAAATTGAAAACCCATCTCCAAGTTAATGTATTAAACATCATACAAAAATTCCAATTGACTAGGAGGACTTGATCCACATTTTGCCCTAAAACATATCACAACCATTACCATTTAATTCTCAAACATGAACAAATCAATTCTATCATTCTTGAAACTTATTAATTACCATTCATGGCATATTATAACATGCACTCCAAATCCAAATGTGTTTGGAGGGATTATAGGAACTATTACTTGCCTAAACTTGATTGGAGGTCCTCTTTTCCCATTATGAAAGCTTCTCCCTTTTGGTTTGATTTTCTTCTTCTCCTTCTTCTTTAAAATGGTGGCTAGCGTAGTTTTTTTCTTGGTTTTTTTTGTGTGAGTGAGAACGAATGTGGAGGAAGAGTAATATATGTTAATGATATATACTTCCCTTAATACAAATCCTTCTCATTTACTTATTTTATCCTTACTCCTTTATAGTTCTTTTAATTAAATTCTCTTAATTATTTTTAACAAATTATATTATTAATTATCCTTTTCATATTATGGTTCTCAAAAATATGCGGTGTTATAGTTATTCCTAATGTGTTTTTCCTCAAAATTCAAACAAGGCAGGATAATTACCACCGTCATCAACTTAATGTACATACAAGTACAACAACTATTCTAGTTCTCTACTGATGTAAATCATAAACCAACATCATAACGCATTAGTGTTACTACTAATATATAATAAGATTATATAACAAAATCACATTAGTGTCATTACTAGTCCATACACAAAATATAGATGCCCAACCATACATGTCAAAACAACTCGGGATAGATATTTCTAATATTATTCTCTACCCCCAGGTACAATCATCTACATCATCGCTCGACCGGATGTGAACAAGTCTAATAACTTCATTCCTCCGCTCTTTCATATCACGACCTACTATCCATTTTGGCCATCTCAATACGACTAATCTGGCTTTACAAATAATTAATAGCCCACAGTTCCACTAACGTACTACGATCGTACACATATTTCCTTAAATGCGATATATGAAAAACATCATGCACCCTGCCAAACTACTTGGTTACTCGACTCTATACATGAGTTTATTGATCCTCTCTATCGTTGGAGATGGATCTATAAATCTAGGGGCTAATTTTCCCACCTTTCTAAATTGCATAACACGTCGCATCGGTGAAACATTTACGAACACATAATTGCACACTGCGAATTTTAGTTCTTTTTTCTCTTATTAGCATAACTCTTCTGCCTTGATTGTGCAAGTTTCATTCTATCATGAATCAACTCTATCTTCCTTGTAACATCTCTTACCAAGTGGGGTCCTAATACGAGTCCATCTCTCATGTCCAACCAAAAAACAGGTAACTTACACGGTCTACCATAAAGTGCCTCAAACTGCGCCATTTTGATACTCGATTGGTAACTGTTATTATAAGCAAATTTTACCAAATGCAGATGATCCTCCCAAAATCCTCCAAAGTCCAAAACACATGCCCTCGACAAATCCTTTAATACTCACTTCACCATCTTCGTTTGACCATCTATCTATGATTGGTAAGTCGTACTCAAGCTCAACTACATACCCAGCCACTCTGCAAACTTTTCGAGAATGCATTGGTGAACAATGAGTCTCTATCACTAACAATATTGCTCGTAATCCAATGCATCTACAACATTATGCATGTATAGCCTCGCTAAGCTAGTTGTCATTCTTATTTATTTCATTGGAATAAAATGGGTAGTCTTAGTCAAACTATCGACTATTACCCATATACTATAATTTCTCATTCTCGACGTTGGCAATCCATAGATTCTGAATCCCACTTTCAAGTCGGTACTTCCAAGGGTTAAGTAAACCACTTGGATTTTGATGCTCAACTTTCACTTGCTGACATGTGATACACCTCTTCACATACTCACCTACGTCTCCCTCTTCATCCTTTCCCAAAAGAGGTACTTAATGGTGTGCTACATGTTTGTCCCTTTGGGATAAATTGTAAACTTAAACCAATGACTTTCCTCTAAACTTCTTTTCGGAGATTTCCTACATTCGAAACACATAGTCTTCCTTTCTTCCTAAGCCATCCTTCAGAGCCTATCTCAAATCCTTTCAGATCCTCAACATCCACACTCATCTTTAATCGCCTAATTCTTCCAGTTAACAATGGGTCCTCTCTTTGCCTTACATAAATTATGTCCACAGTTGTTGAACGAACTTCCAAACTTTCCAATGCATTGAGATCACGACTTGATCGCACATCCATCCTATAATTCACTCCACATTGCACTAACATCTTTAACATCTCATATTCCCCCAATCATGGCTAATAATCCATTTTGCTGCTTTCTACTCAATGCATCGACAAACTTATTTCCTCCCGTGGTGTATACTCAATATTGAAGTTGTATTCCGCCAAGAATTCTAGCTATATTTTTTTCTTCATATTCAACACCTTTTGGGAGAATTAATACTTAAGGAACTTAGGTCCATATATTACTTGAACTATTCTCCCAAAAGATAGTGCCTTTGAATCTTCAAAGCAAAGATCACTATCGCCAACTCTAAGTCATGAATTAGATATAACACTTTATATGGCATTAACTGCCTTAATGCATAAGCTATCACTTGTCCTTTCTGTATCATACTACTCCCAAATGGTTCTACATGCATCATTATGTTCTACAAATCCTGATTCACATGATGCATGAGCATTAGTCAGCAAACTCTTCAACTCCTGAAATGACCTTTTAAACTTTTTAATCCATACGAACTTCTCATTCTTCCTGGTCAAATTAGTCGAGGGAGCTGCTATACACGGGAAATCAATAATGAGTCTTTAGTAATAGGTAGCTAATCTTAAGAAACTTCTTATCTCAATAACCGTCTTCGGTCTTTTCCAATCATAAACGGTCTCTATTTTTGAAGGATCTACTGCTATTCCATTCTTCGAAATAACATGACCAGGAGACTTAACTTCACGTTTCCAAAAATGCCATTTTGAAAACTTCACCTTCAATTTGTATTATCTCAACGTTTCCAACACCAATCTAAGATGGACTTCATAATCTCTCTCATTCTTAGATTATACCAAAATATTATCGATGATAACCAATATAAATCTATCCAACTGTTCATGAAAGCTTTGGTTCTTAAGATCTATAAAGAACATTGGGACATTGATTAGTCCAAAGGGCATGACTAACCACTCGTACGAACCTTACCTCATTCTAAATACGGTTAATGGAACACTGTCCTCAGCTACCCTTAGTTGGTGGCACCTCGTTGCCAAATATAGCGCGAGAATACTCTAGCTCTACTCAACTGAGTGAACAAGTCATCTATGTTAGGCAATGGATAACGATTCTTTACTATTAAATCATTTAACTTATAATAATTGATATACATCTATAATGATCCATCTAACTTCTTTGCAAATACCGTGGATGCTTCCCACGATGAACTACATGGCTTAATAAACTTTTATAATCAAGTTCCGCTAGCTATTTCTTCAATACATCCATCTTCTTGGGCGACATTTAGCTATGTGCTCTACTAATAGGTTATGCCCCCGACATCAAGTCTATTCAGAAATCAATTGCCCTTCTAGGTGGTAATCCTGTTACTGAATCAGAAACATTGACAAATTCCCAAACTACCAACACCCTACTTATCCCATCTTCTTGTTTTTCCGTTGCACACAACATCAACCCTAACTTCTCCTTCATTACATCCAACATTACCATGGCCCTTTCTCCACCCCTTGGGTCTCGTAAAGCGATCGCTCTATCAGCATAATAGACCCTAGCATCATATGCATTAACCAATCCACACCCAAAATTACCCCATATCCTATGAAGTCAAACACATATGGGTTGTAGACAAACAACTTTCACACATATCAAACTCAAGGTCAGTGCACCTTACTGTGATAGTAGCATACCCACCGATTGGATTAACCACATGTAAAGACATAACTAAATAAGTAGTACCCAACTCCAACCTATCGACCAAATCTTTCAAAATGAAAGAGTTCAGACTGGTATTAAAATAAACTCTAAGTGAAATACTAGAGATTGAAATCATACCTCCTAGCATTACTCTGTTTCCTTTTTCTTCAACCTTTGGTCCAGCTAACAATCCCTCCAAAGCAAAGACCTTTGCCCACTTCAGCTTTAGGCAATCTTTCTTCTTATGGCTAGGTTTGTAAAAATTGAATCACTTGACTTTAGATGTTCTTTTGAGGTTTGGGCACTGGCATAATGCCCTAGCTGGCTATAATTATAATAATTAACCTTTGCAAATTCCTTTTGTGCTCCTTCTCCTCGATCATTTCCTTTCCGCTATTGGCCCTTCTTGCCTTTCTGATAAGAAGTAAACTTTATTTATTATTTGTCTGAGCCTTCTTACTTACACTCCTCCTTTCTATGTACATAAACTCATATGTCCTAGTCATATCCACCACCTTATTAAATGAAAGTGCTAAATGTGACATTGTCCAGTCACTCAATCTTGGGCTCGATCCTGAAATAAACTTTTCCACCATATTCCTTGGGGTTATGATCTAGCCTGCTCCATACTTAGACAAAGCATTAAACTTCTGCACATACTCAGGCACAGTCATATTCCCTTGCTGCAATTCAACAAATTCTCAAAACATCGCCGACAACTCCAACCTAGGAATAGACTATTCTTCGAACATCTCCCTAAACCTTTCCCAAGTGACTTCTTTCTCTGGAACCTCTACCAAACCATATCCGGCTAGATACTTGCCAATCCTTTAAACTTCCTAGACATCAGCTTCACTTTGTGAGCATATGTAAGTTATAAGTCTCCACAAATCCGATCACACATCACTAGCCAGTCATTAGCCTCCATTGATTATTTCCTTCCATCAAACATTTCTCCTCCCATATTTCAGAAATCCTTATTCATCTTAGCAAAATCTCCCTAATCGACTGTACCGAGACTCTTGGCACATTTAGGGCCAATCGTGGTGCTTGCTGTTATGCTAAGTTCACCAAGAACTGTTGAAAGAGCACATTCATATCCATGTTTCCTATCACCAGGGAAGGCATCCCGGTACCGGCTTCCACATTAACGTTCGAGATTGCCATCCCTCATTGACCATTTTTTGGTGTACTATCGTTTCCTTTACTAGCATTTTCTCTTGCACCTCCCAACATCAAACGTCCACTTTACATTTTCATTCTTACTTTCTACGTAAGTAAGCATTCATGAGGAACTAAAGTAAAGATGTAAGAACAATACTAAAGGGATAGATATACCCATCTACGTATCTATATAAAAATGAAAATACGTTATATATGTTTATATAGCGTATACCCTTTCCAATGTGTTTGTTTTATAACTATCTAATTTGTACTTAGCTCTGGTTAACTTAAATACCCCTTAAACTATGGTTATTTAGTTTTTCTGTAAGTAAAAAGGCAGATTAATCAAGGTATCTTAGCCTGGCCCTGTTCGGTCCAGGTTGACTAGGTCCAAGTCAATCGTAAGTCGGCCACGGTTGGGAGTAGATGGCTAGGTTTTCCTCTGTGTGGTGATAGCCAAAATCCATCCTATGCTCGCATTGGCTCATCTACTCAATTGCACATCAAGTCTTCGGCTGGCCGAATCCCTCTGCGTAGCAACCCCAACGACCAACTCGTCCGTTAAGACAAGGCACAAGCTCGGCTCAGCCCGTCTCCCATTAGCCGACCGACTCCCTCTCTCTGGCTCACTTGTAACCCAGCAACATGCCAACCCACTTGCTCAAGCATCCCTCCCTCGGCTATCTCTCAATCGACGTAGTTAAAGACTATCTCGAGGATGGCTTGTCATCGATCTAGCTTTGATATCCCTACCCGCGACTTGTACTCCATCTCATCTCACCCAACTTGGACCCTCGGCTTTCGCAAGGTCCTCATCACAGTTATGGTTTCAATAGACCAGTTTCAACCCGTCCTACCACCTAGGCACGTGGGAGCAAAGAAACAAGACGTATAACCAGGCGTACCTACTTCTGACAAGAAGCTTGTCCCATTTCATACAAGCATACTACAAGTACAAGCAAATATAATGCAAAGCATGCTCCTGTTATAGTTTTGGCATTCATCTCAGCCATATATTCTTTTCCTTCGCCAGTTGTCTCTCATCAAGTATATTCATCCAAATCAATGGCCAGGCGCGCTTTACGCCTGTCTTGCAGCACGATCTTGGTGGTCCAAGCATTAATTCAACCGTTATAAGAACCCCATGCATTGCCACTTCCAAGGGGTTAGTCCCTCGATGGTGGTGACCCCAAGTACGTTGCTTGGGCTCCCCAGTGGAGGGGACCCCAGGTTAGTTGGTTTAGCCCCCGATGGAGGGGACTGCCAGTTAGTTGGACCCCCGATGGAGGAGACCCTGAAAGGTTGGAACCCATGATCTACCACTCAAGCTCCCGGAGATCAGTAGCTCCCTAAAATTAGTAGCTTCATTAGTCTTAGATATATCATATTTTCTAATTATTCTTTTGTAATTTCTTATAATTTTAAGAGATCCATATAGTAAGAGAACTTCACAATGGACGTAGGCAGCTTGGCCGAACCACTTCACATCTTGTGTTAGTTACCTTTAAATGCTCTTTTCCCTTATTTTTTCATCATTAAGCCTAGTGATTAGCAAGTAAAATTTTCTTTTATTAACGCATCATCATAACTCCGGGGTTGATGAAAACTATCATCATTATTTTGGTGCTAGAAGGAGGCTTTGAAGCTCCAATTTTGTGGTTTGCAGTTTCCTATACAAGCTCTTTCTCCGCTTGGTAACACACTTCCAGCATCAACAATGAAAACTGTGGACGGTGCTCCACTCCCTCCTCCAATTCTCAAGAAATTTCCTCGGTTATTTCAGTTTGGCTTTGTGTTATACACAATTGATGTGTGCATCCGCTCATCTCCTCACATTACTGCTATTATCAACCAAATTATGGCGACCATGCATGCACCTAATGTATGGGTCATGCTCTTCCGCTCAGATGTCTACCTCGAGATTTAGATTGTCCTAGTCAGCCTATTCTATGGTAAACCCGGGGGTCGGCTAACCCCCCTGCGAAATCATGCTCGCTCGCCAAACACCCCCGCATAGAAATCCTAGAGACCCAACTCCTATTAATGCTAGAGCATCCCCCTTGCGTGTCTCCAAATAGTTCTCTCCTACATCTTCGCCCTCATGGAGTCCAAAAGCAGCATGTTTGCATGTCTTAAGACATCCAGAGTCCTCGACTAGTATCTTTCTTAAGCCCCCTTTCAAGTCCGTAACCTATTGTGAAGAATGCATCAAAGAGCGCAGAGCCTAGATCGTTCAACACCTTCACCAAGGCAATCTAATAAGGATAAGTTGTTATGTTCTCATTACCTTGTTTGGGGATTGTCGACCTTTGCCACCTAGGACTGCATGAACCGTCGCTTCCTTCCTATCCAACCAATTATTCACGAGGGTGGGTTAACGGGAATCCATTTCCTTTTTGAGGGACCGCCAGGCAATCAAGCAAGATTAAATCACTATGAGTTCAAATCCTTGATCCAGGACTACCCACTTCTCGTGAGTTTGGGTGAGACATCTCTCCCCTTTGTGCTAGGGTGCATCAACGATCAATACACAGCCACAACAGTTTGTACCCCTCACACATGGCGTCATCCATCCTCCATATAGGATGGGGTACCATTGCCTAGACTGGTGCTACTACCCGAGTGATGCTAATGTCCGATATCTATAGTGTGCCCACATATAAATAAGTCGGTTCCATCTTCTTACAATAGCGTGTTACCCTGGAGGACCTTCAAGGCCATCAGCGTTTAGGTTCGAGGCAGGCTCACCTGTAACATCTAATTACAGCCCATTTTGCCACACCTCAACGCGGAAAAATTACCACAATTTTGAGCCGTGGCAAATTTACCACGGTGTTGAGCCGTGGTAAAATAAACTACCATGGTTATTGGCCGTGGCAATATTGAGACGGCTATGGACCGTTCCAATAATACCAAAAAAAATATTAACCCCTCTGTTCCATCTCTGTAACCCTACCGCTCGCTTCTAAAAAAAGAACGCCAAAATTATAGCCCGCCATGGATCCCGCGCCCAAATTTCACCCAACCAAAATTAGCAGTCGTTCACTCTTCTTCTCACTCAAATCGCGTATAATCTCACTTAATCGCGTATATCCTTTAATTTTCCAGTACACAAAAAGAAAAAGAAAAGAATAAGGATGCTAAAAGGCCAGAAATGTAAGGGTGCAGGATGAGGCGGAATTCAGGGAGCTGTTGATTTGTGTTAATTGAACAGTAGCCATTTGATGATTTTGGGATGTATTTTCCAAGGATTCGGGCCTTCAAGCTTTAAACCATCTCAAGGATAAGGCCAGTGTCATTCTTGATAAGGTTATACGGAACACTTTAGCTTCGCTTCGGCATCACATGTATCCAATCTGGTAAGGTTTTTATGATAGCCTGATTTCAGTTATAATGTTATTAGACCCAACAGTGATTAGGTATGAGTCTAATATTGCGTCTATTGATATTACCGTGTATTCTATTAAGATTGACAGTGAAAATGAGCCATTTTCAGGATGCTAGAAATCTGTCTAAATGCAAAAAAACCAGACTATTTTGATATTGTTGTATTTAACAAATTCATTATGTTGAGTTTAGAAGAATATGGTGATAGGGTCATAAATGATCATGATGTTAGTAATGATGATTATGAGGGGAGATAAGTTTCAAGAAAAATGATGAAATACTCTGTTGTGATGGAAAAGTTTGATAATATTGTTGCAGAGAGCTTGTTGATGATTATAAAGATAGAGTAGTTATAGGCGATGAAGTGATTGATCCAAATGAAAATTTGAAACTGCAGACAACAAGTTTGATAAAATGCATGTCAATGAAGTAGGCAACAATACTATGCAAATTAGTGTAATTACTTATTTTAGTTGGAAATAATTCTCTTTTTTCTTTACAAATTGTAAGATAAAAATATGCATTTTCAAGATTTGAATAGCCATTGTAACGAGGTAAATACAAATAAACGTTGTACAGTACTTTTCTTTGTCCAAGTGACACTGCCGCCGCAATTCTCAAATCCTCGTCTTTGTTTTTTTTCATGTTCCTATATGCTTTCAACTATTTATGCTTCAACGGGAAATTAAGGATACAGAGGCATACAAATTTGCATTCAAAGGTGGATATCCGAAGGGTTGATATGGGTAAATGGATAGGATGATACCCGCCTTAAATTCGTGCATTTATTGTCGGCCGCTTTAGAATTTATGTTCTCGGCCGCTTTAGAATTTATGTTCTTAAAATATGGCAAGCCTAGCTAATTCATCAATTGTTGCGAAGGATGGAAGATTTCTTATGCTACATGAGAGTTGGAGAAAATTAGTTAGTTTTGGTAAGTTGTACCCATCAATAAATGGTTTAATGCACCTAGATCATTAATTATATACTTTTAGCTTTCTGTATGTATCCTGTACTTGTATTTAACAATCAGGCTGTGCATTTTGGCTTGAATTGTCTATTTGATACAGTGATTGTTACCAAATCTTATTCTCATTATAATTGGTTTAGTTTTCTTGCCTGTTTGCTTCCTTTTCCTCATTCCACTTTAGTGCTTAAGTTGCCACAGCTTCCTTCCAGTCGTTGATTTTGCATCAACACCCATAAGTTGATGTCTTTTGATGATTAGTGTTTCCCCTATGTGCCTCAAATTTATTGGTCGACCACTACGATTCTTCTTCAATTTTTCATCTCAGCAATTCAGTATATGTTCTGCTGCTTCTTTCACCAAACCATCTGTTATTACATAACCCACATACACCTTCATCTTCACCATTGACAACTCTAATTTCATATTAGTTCTCAATTCTACTGATATTAATTGACGGTCGAAGTGGTATTTAGGCCCTGTTAACACTACAATTATGGATGAACAAACGACAACAGCGTATCATCGGTGTATTCAGAGTCTTGCTCCCGTGAACCGTGAGGTATAATTTAGTGATCTGATTCTCGATCGTTGTTTTTATCATTTAATGATATTGTATTGTGAAAACATCATTCAGGATTGAAAATTAATTTAAGAATCTGCTCATATTTAATTCAGTGGTATTTCAACATCTAACTTTGGTTAATATCATCACTGATAATTTTACGTGACTACTGTATTAAATATTTATGTCATCTTGGTTTCACTTGATTTGCAAAATTTGAATTCAACAGAGTATCGTCCTTAGGTTACATTGCTTATTTAATTTGTTAACCCGACTTGCAAAAGCAGGGATGTAGTGTCCAGCATATGACTCACCTATGATGTAGAAATCATTCTTTTCGTAGTCTGGATGCTTGGTAAAAAATGCCTGAGAAAAAAAAATAAAAAATAAAAATGGCAATTTATTTATTTATTTTCACAGTCTCTTGCTATGTTTTTTAACTTATAAAACATATCTGATTTGTTTTTGCTGAACTTGGCTACTTGCATAAATCCATTCCATCGTGCAACTATGAAATTATAGCTGAAGATTTTGAAGATTGTGCATACAGATAGTTGGAGGATTCAACACATTTGCTTCATGGTGTAATTCATGCGAATGGTTATAGCCACCTTCTTCGAGTTAACGGTCGTGAGGGGGGTTCTAAGTACTTATCAGGAACTGACATTATGGGCTTTTGGGATTGCTTGTGTAAAATGCTCCATGTCAGGTACAAACTCCTGGTAAAAAAATTTAGCATATATGCCATAGGAACTACATATGGCATATAATACATTTAAATTTAAACTATTTAAACTTTACATATGCATAACTTGAACTAAACACTAACGCGTATATAGAATTCCAACCTATTAGATTCCCCCGTCAAAACTTGGACGTATATTTGAAGGTTTTTGAGAGTGCATGTGTTACCGGTACTGTCTAAAACATGCTCCACCAAACCTTATTATTACAAAAACTGCTTTGTTCACTTATTATTATCTTAAAAATTTGTAAACTTCATAAAATCTAGCTTTTAGCATATAAACTTTGATGTGATTTAGATGAATATATATGCAAAAATGCTTCAACGAAAATGCTAATCTCACATGTAAGACACTCTGTCTTTTAATATTTTTGTTTTTAAATTAATAAAATGCAGCTACCTTGAAGTCAACCAACCAATAATATAGCAAAATGAACATGGCACATGCAAAATTGAGGAATTTAAAACACAAGCAAATACTGCAGTCACTACCACCCACAGTGTGTTATGTTCCCTGGGTAACACGATACCAGGTCATGTACATGCACATGTCCATAGTACCTTCAGTAATACGCTTTCATTTGAAAATTCAAGTTAAGAGGACTTGGTTACCCCATGCACTTGATTTGTTATGGTGAAATGTGTGCGGTAGAAACGTTTGTATTTCTGTGGCTGATTTAATTACCACTTGCACTTGATTACCACTTGCACGTTGTTGCAGTAATGACTGTTTGTTATCATTATGCTAGAAAATTGTTCGGTGCTATAGATATGGCTATTTTCTCAACCTTTTCCAATCTCCATATTTCCCCAATAAACCAATAAACCATAATTGAATATATAGAGCTAAGTTTGCTTGAATTTTTTCTTCATTGTGTACAATTTGATTGAGCATGCTTTATCAATAAGGAGTTGTAGTACTGTCACTTAGATCTGCTTACCCTTTAGTATGTGTTTTTTAAATGATATAGGATTCCTAATTTGAATAATTTAATAACAACAATGCTCATTTTTACATCAAATAAAGTACAACAATAACACACATTATGTACTTAATTATGGTTTGTTAAATACCCTACTTTATACATACTGCCCTTAATGTAATCGTGGGAGTTAAAAATGCTTCTTGGTCAACATCAACTTTTAAATTCACTAATTATTTCAGACGACCAATGTAAGAAACTGAATTATGTCAAAAATGATACGAATTGAGGTTGGACTATAATGTTATGATTGTAAGATTTCTCTTTATGATACTGTGAAATATAGACAGTCACATATTCGAAATTTCATATTCACTTTATAATGATTCTATGTGTGATTTCAATTACACCTAATGGATAGATGAATCTCTGGGACTATTTTTGACTCATGATATCCATTAACCAGCTTTGAATGACAGCTGCAGAAGTTAGTGGCATGTTGACCAAAGAATGGTTCATGACAAAATCCATCTAAGGTGGTCACCAAACATTTGGTCTGATACATTACTGACATTTCATCTATGCATCATGCTAATGTACATCTCTTCGACTTTATTTTAAATGGTGGAAGGTCAACATTCACACCCAGGTTTGCCACTTACCAGCCAAAAACTCATTTTATATCAAACTGCATTGTTTGGTAGCACAAAATTATGACCGACATGCATGCAATATGGCTTGTAGAAATTGTTATTGTATTTTAGAACTATATTGACTTGGGTCTATCATTATTATAGATTTTATCTGGAAATACCATCCTATTATGATTTTCTTGCTATGAACTCATAAATTGCTTTTTCAGTTTGCTCGATTATATCTTTGATGCGTAATTTATTGTGGGAATAAAAGATTGATTTCATATCTAGTTCAGATTAGTGTGTTTGACTCAAATTTTTGTGAATTTAGTTCTTGTTAATAAGTCATCTTTTATTTTATTTTTAGTAGATAATTTACTAGTTCCTATGTAAAATTAGTTTCATGCCATGTGACTAGTAATATTCGTTTCCTAACTTGATGTGCACTTGGACTTTGATTGGCTGATTACGCAAAACAATTTGCTACTGAAATCATTTGGCAATTTGCTGTATTTCATGCTTGATTTCCTTAAAACCATATTTGTTAGGCTCTACTCCTAGTCTTACCCATGTACCATCAAAGAATTGAACTTAATCTTGAAAGGATTTAAAATTAGCATAGCTTTTACCTGGTTCGAACCATTTAATTTGGTATAGTTTAGTTCTGGTCTGACATGGTTGAACCTCCCAAATTGAAAAGCATGCTGCATTATACCTTAATATATGACCAAACTGATGCTACATCCAAATATCTGCCCATGTATAAAAAAAGGTATCGCTACTTATAAGGCAGCAGCGGGCTGCTATAGTGGAGCAGCGTCCAGGCTGCTATCGAACAGCTGTTGCAATATGCAGCAGCGAGGCAGTATGTAGTAATGTTGAATTGATTAAATTAGGAAACTGTTGGAACAACGTTGAAACATCCCAACATAAGAACTTAGGAAATTGCTCTATACCAAAATGCCATAGGAACTTAAAATTTTTCTTGTAGTGATGGCTCGCCTAAGTTTGAGTCTAAGTCCCCTATAACCGCCACTACACTATTGCCTAGGAGATATCGGCACATATATTCTGAGTATGTGCTATGTTGGAATATGGAGTTGCACCTATATACGATATGATATTGTCAGCATTTACGACATTTAGGAGACACGTTAAGCAAATAATCATATAGCCACAACTCATAATTGCGTCCATGTCTACCAGCCACCAAAATACAAAATACAAATTTTGCTGAGTTATCCAACCGCATGCCAAAAACAAGCTTGCTTTGGTATAAATTTCAAAACGGTTCTGAAATGCTAATTAGTTTTCAAAAATATCTTCATTAGAAAAAATTCCACATATTAAATGTTACTATCAAATTGAAGTTACAGAGGTTAACACATATTCCACAGTTAATGCTAAACTCACATAAATTAAGAAGTCGGCATATATAAAGATCAAAGATTTAGGATTTACTTGTTCAGTTCTATGCACAATATTCAACAAAGAAAATTCCCAAATTTGGGATGGATGGTAAAAGATAGCTGAGTGCAATTAATAACTTATTTACAAGCTCATTGGAGAAAAAGAATATGAATAACTACTACTTTGATTTACAGGTAGCTGCAGTAAACTGTCTGAAGCAAGTCTGCTTGAACAAACTGTGACCTGAAATGAAGCAGAACATGTAACTGGTTGACTGCAACAGTTGAGATGGCTTTGATCTGAAAAAATGCAAGTAAAATGCAAGTGTGTCCATAAATGCCGAAGCTTGTTCTTTTTTGGTTGCAGAAAGGTGACAGTGATGGATATGTCAAAAAAACATGGAATGGATTATCGTCTTCTACATGCAGTTTGCACTGGACATTCGTGGTATGGAGAATGGGGTTATGAATTCGGTGCTGGAAGGCTTTTCCATAACGTCTGATGCATAGAAGAAAGCAGTGGACATGTTATCTAACATACCTTTGTCGATTATCTTCCCGCACTCTCGATCACCTCATACATCCTTACATGATACAATATCGTTTTATTGGCCACTCTCTGACTGCAAGATTGAAACCATTAGAGATCTTTTTGTCTACCTCACTACTCTTCTTCATGAATCACATCGAGTATAGCCACCTTCTGTTAAAACTGGAATAGGTAATAAGAACGACTGTGCTGGTGTGTTATGCACATGGGGGAAATGTGATATAGAGAAGGCAGAGGAGTCGATGGTGAAAGTGCTCAAAGCTGTTGCTGTGAATAGGTGGGTAACTTGGAAAGCACTTAAAGGAGCAACTTGTAAAGCAGTGGCATCACATGAGTTGCTTGATTATTGTCTCAGAGGATTGGGTGGTAACTATGTGCTGCTGCTTTTTTGTGTATGTAACTATGTACTGAACTTTGTATTCAAGTATTGTAATTGTTGAATTGTTTAAACTTTGTAATTCTTGTATTATAGTGTAGGATGTTGTTGCATTTTAAACTAAGTTTATCTTGAATTAATGTTTGAGATAAGACACTGTTGTGTTGTTTAATGTAAGCTATTTTGAAGTTGAGGCAAGACATTTTTAACCTATTTGTTTTGAGTTTAATGTAGGCTGTTTTGTGGTGGGTTTTTTTAAAATGCAAATGCAATATTTAGCCACGGCTTTAAGCCGTGGCTAATTCATATTTAACCACGGCTCTGAGCCGTGGCTAATATTAATTTTGCCACGGCTCAGAGCCGTGGCTAAATATAAGTTTGCCATGGCTCGGAGCCGTGGCAAAATTTTTGCCACTCCCCATTTTGCCACGGCTCTGGACCGTGGCAAAATGATTTAGCCACAGTCCAGAGCCGTGGCAAAATGGCTTTTCTGGTGTACCGGCTTCCACATTAACGTTCGAGATTGCCATCCCTCATTGACCATTTTTTGGTGTACTATCGTTTCCTTTACTAGCATTTTCTCTTGCACCTCCCAACATCAAACGTCCACTTTACATTTTCATTCTTACTTTCTACGTAAGTAAGCATTCATGAGGACCTAAAGTAAAGATGTAAGAACAATACTAAAGGGATAGATATACCCATCTACGTATCTATATAAAAATGAAAATACGTTATATATGTTTATATAGCGTATACCCTTTCCAATGTGTTTGTTTTATAACTATCTAATTTGTACTTAGCTCTGGTTAACTTAAATACCCCTTAAACTATGGTTATTTAGTTTTTCTGTAAGTAAAAAGGCAGATTAATCAAGGTATCTCAGCCTGGCCCTGTTCGGTCCAGGTTGACTAGGTCCAAGTCAATCGTAAGTCGGCCACGGTTGGGAGTAGATGGCTAGGTTTTCCTCTGTGTGGTGATAGCCAAAATCCATCCTATGCTCGCATTGGCTCATCTACTCAATTGCACGTCAAGTCTTCGGCTGGCCGAATCCCTCTGCGTAGCAACCCCAACGACCAACTCGTCCGTTAAGACAAGGCACAAGCTCGGCTCAGCCCGTCTCCCATTAGCCGACCGACTCCCTCTCTCTGGCTCACTTGTAACCCAGCAACATGCCAACCCACTTGCTCAAGCATCCCTCCCTCGGCTATCTCTCAATCGACGTAGTTAAAGACTATCTCGAGGATGGCTTGTCATCGATCTAGCTTTGATATCCCTACCCGCGACTTGTACTCCATCTCATCTCACCCAACTTGGACCCTCGGCTTTCGCAAGGTCCTCATCACGGTTATGGTTTCAGTAGACCAGTTTCAACCCGTCCTACCACCTAGGCACGTGGGAGCAAAGAAACAAGACGTATAACCAGGCGTACCTACTTCTGACAAGAAGCTTGTCCCATTTCATACAAGCATACTACAAGTACAAGAAAATATAATGCAAAGCATGCTCCTGTTATAGTTTTGGCATTCATCTCAGCCATATATTCTTTTCCTTCGCCAGCTGTCTCTCATCAAGTATATTCATCCAAATCAATGGCCAGGCGCGCTTTACGCCTGTCTTGCAGCACGATCTTGGTGGTCCAAGCATTAATTCAACTGTTATAAGAACCTCATGCATTGCCACTTCCAAGGGGTTAGTCCCTCGATGGTGGTGACCCCAAGTACGTTGCTTGGGCTCCCCAGTGGAGGGGACCCCAGGTTAGTTGGTTTAGCCCCCGATGGAGGGGACTGCCAGTTAGTTGGACCCCCGATGGAGGAGACCCTGAAAGGTTGGAACCCATGATCTACCACTCGAGCTCCCGGAGATCAGTAGCTCCCTAAAATTAGTAGCTTCATTAGTCTTAGGTATATCATATTTTCTAATTATTCTTTTGTAATTTCTTATAATTTTAAGAGATCCATATAGTAAGAGAACTTCACAATGGACGTAGGCAGCTTGGCCGAACCACTTCACATCTTGTGTTAGTTACCTTTAAATGCTATTTTCCCTTCACTACAAGAAAATGTGTCTTTGGTTGCATTTATTGGCTGCGTTTAAATGTAAATGCAACCACTGTTATTTTTTTCTCTTCTTCATCGCTACAAAAATTTACCGCCCTTCCCCGCCTAAAATAATTCGCGTGTTATGTTTTGCCTCTCAAATTCCCAACTCCGTTCTTTTTTTTTCATTTCACTTAAAAATTCGACTTACCCCGCGTTTCCTCCATCGTCGCCTTACTCCTCTCCAATTCTTCAATCTTGTCTCTATAGAAATCTTAAGTTCCATCTACTCCTCCTTAATCTCACCCCTCATTTCTGCATAAACCCTAAATAAGCATTCAGAACAAATAGAGGCTCGCAAAAACCCTTATTTAGCCAAGGTATTTAATTTATTTTTGCTGTTATTTTATATATTTTAGTAAATGTTTCCTCAACTTTAGTAGATGATTAATCGTGAATAATATCGTTTGTTGGTTCCATTGCTATTGGATAATTCATGTTTTCATAATTTAATATGCCTATGTTATTAAACCGTGTATATTTTCTTAATCTGAAATTGTCATTTTATTTAGGTATATCTGTTGTTAATTTTATTTAGCTATTAGCAAAGATAGAATAAACAGAGATGATTGATGGTTGCTCATAATTTAGACTTTTGAATTTATGAACCTATGCCCACACTTTAGACTTTTGAATTTATGAACCTATGCCTGCACTTTAGCCTTTGAAATTGTCAGCCTGCACTTTAGCCAACAATAGTTATAACATATTAGCCTGCACTTTAGCCTTTGAAATTGCCAACTTTCTTACAAAGCCAAACGACTGACTGAGTATCCCCTCATTAAGATTTCATTTCAGTTGAGAAATATGAATGAATCTTCATGCTATATTTACTTAAGAGTCATCATTTGAGGTACTGCAATAATTAAGGAAACCTGTTATATAAGGGCCTGTTATATAAGGGATTGAAATGAAAAGTAGGATTTAGTTTTCATATAGAACATGGAACAAAAGCTTGCCCACTAATATCAGTTTCCATCAGTTTTCTGTTTTGTGTACAAGCCTTACCTAATAACCAACGATTAGATTGGTTGTCACCCATCTGGCTCACCCCTAGCCTTGAATAGTTCATTTCAGTTACTTATATAATTACTTCATATGTCCATCTATCAGGAATCAAATTATATAATAGGATGTGCAAAGATCCAATCATTAAGAAGGTTAGAAATCCCTTTTATCACTTGAAGCTTGTGTTGTTGGATACGTGTTCTGTTAAATGTCTAAATAAGCAGAGTTCTGTTTATATGAGTATTTTAAAAAAATTACTTGTTTAATCTAAAATGCATGTTACAGAACTTTTGTTTATATCAGGATACACATGTTTAGCTACCCACCAACCTATGTTAAGGGGATATACCAATACAGTTAGCAACCATAAAATATTTATTTACTACTATTTACTTCATATCACACATTTCCTAAAATGCACTCACATAAACTATGACAATGTGTTCTATTCTTCTGTTTTATCTTTCAGCCTAATTGTGAAAAAATACATTGGAAATCAAATTAGATCATAACCGATCAATTTAAAATCACATATTTGGAAAGCTAAATATGATGAATAGATGATATAATTAATATTTTTTGTAATAATCTATGCGCCACAACAATTTTGAACTAGATCATAACCTGTATTTGGAATAGTATTATTAAGATGAACAGGCTACTAAATTATCAAGATAGAGACAATATGAAGCTTTCAGCACAGCGAAATGATCCGAAATTGTCATTTCTCTATTACAAACCTTTACTACTTAATAGGCATTATCCGATGTCCACTTATGCTACATTCGTACACAAAATGATTGAGAAAGTTCAAATTCCAGTCTTACATAGAATTGAGATATTTGGCATGCTAGTGCTGACAAAAAAATATGAACGAATACTATATGGAATGATTGACAAAGTTGAAATGGCAGCCCAATACATATAGATAGATATACGTGTCCAGATCAACTGATGTACACTGGAAAGCATATGTGTTCATTAATGTATGATTTTGAACATTCTATTACAGTATTCTTTACTAGAGTTGGCAATATCATTATATATCATGTATCGCACCATGTTTTTTTATTTGTATCAAATTGTGTCAACTTTTAATTAACAGTTTTGTCCTACTTTTGCTTAATTTTTTGTTTTTGAGCTGGGGTTGGGATAACCGTATCCTTCTTTGACCAAACTTCACTCTTGTTACTATCTTACTATCTCTATTATTAAACAAAAAAATGAGCCTTTTCTGATTACTTGCCCCCCCAAATACTATCTGTTATCTCTATTATTAAAGGTAAAATACTGTTCCATAACACATTGACTCTTATAGCTCTTTAAAAGAGAATATTACTTCGTCATTTTTCCCATTTTATTTCCATGTGTTTATACTGTCATGAACTGAACCAACCATCATAACCCCATTACATCTGAATTTTAAGTATGCACAATTTTATACAATATAGGGATGTTCTTTTGCTTACCAAGGTTACCTTAGCAAAATACTATTTAGAGCAACTCCAATGCTACCATGAAATAACATAGCATTGATCCTACATGACATCTAACATACTCATACCTCCATTCTCTTATGCAGCAGCAATCTGATTAGTTCATCCATTTATTAGAACAATGATACCCACTTGCTACCTTGATTTAGGTATTTTGTGAGTATTAATACTCACATTATATTAGGATCGCTCTTACACAAAGATGGGTACATATCATACTTTGAACATTTCCCCTAAAGCCACATGTTAGTTTTTTTAGGAAAAAAACTGCCTCAAAATAACTTATGTAAATTAACAACAAGAAATTGGAATGAAGGATTTTTTAGCTCAAGGTAATAAGTTTTCATGACAGACACCTCATAATAATTAGTTCAGGAAATTGTTGTCAAGGACAAAATTTCTCAGCGTTTTAGCCTCAAATGATAAAAGAAATTATAATATTTATGAAGGTATGTGTTAATTACATGTATATGTACAGGTAAATGGTAGGAGGAACAGATTCTATAATGGGGCTGATGGTAGTTGTTGTATCACACGATGGTGGTGGCAACTATGATAGGGGCAGGAGTTCATATATCTAGAGGGCAGAGTTCACACAGGTATCCCAGGTTTTATGAAAGTCTAATCTTATAAGGGATATGCATTTCATATTTTTTCTTGCTTTGATGTTCATTGTTTGAAAGTCTCCATCTCTTTCTTTTAGACTTTTATGCTGAAATAGCTTCTAAGAGAAGGGTATCTTAATCGAAAGATAGAGGAGATGTGGATTTTAATTACCGCTTCAACTTATTATTTTCTTACACTGAATTGATATTGTTCCTTTTTGGTAGACAAATAATGTAATCTAGGTTGGCATATAACAGACAAATTAGTTTGGGTGCAATAAAGTAGGCACACGAACAAAAACGAGTCAATGTTTTTTTCCTTCTTCAGCTTTGAAAGATTTTAATCAAACTATGTGGAAAGCTAAATGATACAAAGAGTTTGGATGGTTTCCTCTTTCTTTTGTTAATTGCTGCTACAACGAATATGAACTTGCTTCTGAACAACAAATGAGCAAGGATGGCATGTTTTATTGTAATTTATGCAAAGTAGAGGTTAGCTTTACTTTTTAATGCTACTAAGCTTCTCATTGTATTATTATAATATCGTATATGCATCTTGCAAGAAGTTAATTCCTTGTTGTGAAATTTAGCTAAATTTATCTGCTTATTCTTTTGCTAGTAGGCTA
This sequence comes from Allium fistulosum, assembly GCA_030737815.1. Taxonomy (NCBI): domain Eukaryota; kingdom Viridiplantae; phylum Streptophyta; class Magnoliopsida; order Asparagales; family Amaryllidaceae; genus Allium; species Allium fistulosum. Next base: position 298,700,458 of record CM060903.1, read on the forward strand.
TTCATCTGTATCTATGTTCTTGACATCTTATGATAATTTAATATAATTATGTATAATGATCTTTTTTTGTGTTTGTGTAGGTCTTAAAATACAGTATGCATTACAGGGTCTGTGACAAATGTGTAGATAGCTTTGACCACCACTGCAGGTATTATAAATTTACAATTACCCAAGCTTTATGTATGTCAACAAATCAGTTCAAGAAAATTCCCTGCTGTAGTTTGGTGTCCATTTGTCAAACCCACAGTTGTATCGGGGTTGTAACAAAGTTAATTCACCCACTCTAATGCAAAACCAGAGAACGGGTTCAACAGTGAGTTCTAGCAATTTTATGCATTGCTAAAATGCACTGGTGCTTTAAGACATTAACTTTTTGATCTAGTGGACCCTTGGTGAACTCCTGCTTTGATTTTTCACCAGAGCAGAGGATTACAGTCCGTTTGTATGATATTTTTCAAGCAAAACAAGCTATTCAAGGCTAATATGTTTATGAGTCATTTCTCATCCATGTATCACACTCAAATCATAATGAATTGCATGTCTCAAAAGGCAATTGGAACACCTATTTATACTTGCAAAAAGAAGTCCATGGCTTTATGCATTATTCTACTTCTCATGGAACCTTCCATTGTCAACTGTTATGCTAGTGTGAGACTGCTGTTATGCTACAAGCTTAAGCCTTATGGGTAAAAATGGTCCTTACTCCGGCACAGTCAGGAAATGTAGCTAACACTGATTAAGGTAAAAGTTTTTAATCCCATGTAAGTTTGATATTCAGGGAGAATAAAAATGCAGACCTAGCAACACTGATTATAAAAGTCGATTAAATAAGTAAAACATGAAGTCAAGTTAATTGGTCATATTGCATTGGTTATATCTGTCATTTTTACACAACGTAGCCATTTGATATCAGCCACTACTTAGGCATATGTTTATCCCTTATTTAATAGAAAATCTTACATACTGTTGAAGCACGGAAACTAAAAATGTCTGAACAACAACTGCAGCATAATTCAACGAATGCGGCGTTAGCGGAGCTTCCAAGCGGGGATTGGACGACTAATTCAAGAAGCACATTCCTGGTCGTCATCGCTCTCATCGCCACTCTTTCCTTCCAACTTGGCGTTAACCCACTTGCTGGTTACTGGCAGGACGATGATAAAGGTCGTACGGCAGGTAAGCACCACCAGTCTGTACCACTTTCCCCTATGCATGATATTTTATTTATTTTCCAATGACTGTAGCCATTTTAGATGATCTAGAACGATGCATGCATGCAGGTGTTCCTGTCATAAGGGACAAAATGTACAACAAGTTCCGACTTTTGATAGCTAGTTGCTGGCTTTGTTTCTATAGGTCTTTTGTTACTCATGTACTTATTGCTTACTGGAACCACTATAGCTTCCAGGACTTCCAAATTTAACTTCGTATTTTGCATGTCAAGCCTGATGTTCCTCTTCCATTTGTCCCAAACTACTCAAGTTAATGTCATATTTGCATCTGTTTTAATAATAAAAATAATAAGTTAACCAAGTTTTAATAATAATAATAATAAACTAAGTTAACTCGTTTGCAGGTAATTAGCTATTTCGAAGCGAAGACTGTCGACAATAAAGAACTATTGGTAATCAAGCAACGAACATGAATTTAATTGTTATATATGTTGTCGTATTTTGTTAGTACCATTTGTGGAAACTTGTCTGTGAATGCTTGTAGTATGTGACTTATTTTGTTGAAAAACTATTATCGAATTGATTATGGATATTATATTTGATTGTGAGATTAGCATGTTTTTGCAATTATTTGAATATGATGATCATATGATTGATTGTTTGTATATGCTAATTATGTGATTTAATTGTTTGTTTGAATATATGAAAATTATGCGATTGATCGTTCGTTTTAAAAACGCTACTGAAAATCAAAAAAAACATATAAACAAAAATGCAACAAAAAAATGAAGACTTATGGTAGCGTTTGTTTAATCCTACAGAAAAAACCTATAGCTGCATTTAAAAGTGATTTTTGGTAACGTTTTTTAAATCCTACAGAAAATACTTATAGTTGCATTTAAAAGTGACTTTTGGTAGCGTTTACTATAACGCAACAAAAAGTTTTAGACTTTTAGTTGCATGTCGTATAACAGCGTTCTCTAAAACGCTACCATAAGTTATGGTAGCGTTTTTTCAACGCTACCAAAAGTCTTTTCTAGTGTAGTGCTTATTTTTTCATCATTAAGCATAGTGATTAGCAAGTAAAATTTTCTTTTATTAACGCATCATCATAACTCCGGGGTTGATGAAAACTATCATCATTATTTTGGTGCTAGAAGGAGGCTTTGAAGCTCCAATTTTGTGGTTTGCAGTTTCCTATACAAGCTCTTTCTCCGCTTGGTAACACACTTCCAGCATCAACAATGAAAACTGTGGACGGTGCTCCACTCCCTCCTCCAATTCTCAAGAAATTTCCTCGGTTATTTCAGTTTGGCTTTGTGTTATACACAATTGATGTGTGCATCCGCTCATCTCCTCACATTACTGCTATTATCAACCAAATTATGGCGACCATGCATGCACCTAATGTATGGGTCATGCTCTTCCGCTCAGATGTCTACCTCGAGATTTAGATTGTCCTAGTCAGCCTATTCTATGGTAAACCCGGGGGTCGGCTAACCCCCCTGCGAAATCATGCTCGCTCGCCAAACACCCCCGCATAGAAATCCTAGAGACCCAACTCCTATTAATGCTAGAGCATCCCCCTTGCGTGTCTCCAAATAGTTCTCTCCTACATCTTCGCCCTCATGGAGTCCAAAAGCAGCATGTTTGCATGTCTTAAGACATCCAGAGTCCCCGACTAGTATCTTTCTTAAGCCCCCTTTCAAGTCCGTAACCTATTGTGAAGAATGCATCAAAGAGCGCAGAGCCTAGATCGTTCAACACCTTCACCAAGGCAATCTAATAAGGATAAGTTGTTATGTTCTCATTACCTTGTTTGGGGATTGTCGACCTTTGCCACCTAGGACTGCATGAACCGTCGCTTCCTTCCTATCCAACCAATTATTCACGAGGGTGGGTTAACGGGAATCCATTTCTTTTTGAGGGACTGCCAGGCAATCAAGCAAGATTAAATCACTATGAGTTCAAATCCTTGATCCAGGACTACCCACTTCTCGTGAGTTTGGGTGAGACATCTCTCCCCTTTGTGCTAGGGTGCATCAACGATCAATACACAGCCACAACAGTTTGTACCCCTCACCCATGACGTTGTCCATCCTCCATATAGGATGGGGTACCATTGCCTAGACTGGTGCTACTACCCGAGTGATGCTAATGTCCGATATCTATAGTGTGCCCACATATAAATAAGTCGGTTCCATCTTCTTACAATAGCGTGTTACCCTGGAGGACCTTCAAGGCCATCAGCGTTTAGGTTCGAGGCAGGCTCACCTGTAACATCTAATTACAGCGTGTCACCCTGGAGAACCTTCAAGCCCTTTAGCATTTAGTTTTGAGCCAGGCCCGCCTGTAGCTCCTCATTACAACATGTCACCTTGGAGAATTTCAAGTCCTTCAACGCTTAGTTTCAAGCCGAGTCAGCCTATTAGCTCCTTATTATAGCATGTCATCATGGAGAACCTTTAAGCCCTTCAACACTTAGGTTCAAGTTGGGCCCTCCTGTAGCTCCTTATTGTAGTGCATCACCATGGAGAACCTTCAAGCCCCTCGGCTTAGGTTCATGTTAGGACCGCCCAACAGTAGAGCGATGCACAGATGAGTTCACTCTACCTTTTCTATTTGCTAAATTCTTATGAGTGATGGCGCTTTCCACTCATCTCACCATTGCACCATACCCTTATTCATGAGTGCTTGAGCCCATGTGCCCGGTTTGATTCGGGACCTACGGTCACATAAGGATAGACAATGTGTCACCCAGAAGAACCCTCGATCCCCCATGCACTCCGGTTCAAACCAGCCTCATCCGCCAATCTATACATGACCGCTTGTCACCCAGGAAAACCCACGGGCCAACATGCGTTAACAATCTACGCCAATGTCACCTGCCACTTGGCACCTGCCGGCACTTGCCTTTTATCCATGCCCAGGTTCGGCCCGTCGCATAACAATATTACTACGTAGCATGTGTTAAACAGGAAACTTTTTTTAAAAATAATGCAGGAACTCCTACTGACTGCATGTCACACAAGAGGACCTCGACCCACTCATCACTCAGGTTCATTCCTGGATCGCCCATCAATAGAGCAGCACGGTAAAGCTCGGTTGCGATTTTCTAGCCTCGGCACCTATTAACAACCGATTTGCTCGGTCAGTGCTTGCTTCCGAGTCCATTGACCGACCTGGCTTATCAATTAGAACATATTGTTCAACCCAATGCAATGGACTTTATTAGCTATCCAAGAAATGCTACTCTACCAGTCGTAGGCAAAGAATCGAAGACAACTAGTTTCATAGACTATAAGTTTTCAAAAAAGATATGTTCTTATTCAGTTCAAAAGAATACGGAGGAACAATACACCCCCGTTAGGCTCACAAAGTTTTTAATTGTCTAATTAGTTGAAAAGAATAAAAGAAGAAAGGAAAGAAGAAGCATGTCAACAACGCTCTTTAGGGGCATGCCGACCTATGCTCTTATCACTACCCAGATCGTGCGTGGCTGCACCAATGGCACTCCCCAACACTTCATGTGATCAAGAACTTGTTAAAGAAACCGAGGGTGCCGCCATATTTGAAGCCTACCACACTGAACCTCGAGAGAGACCCACTAAAGCTTCCAAACAACCTCACCAAGGAGCAGACCAAGTCTTTGGCCATGGTAGAATCAGCAGAGGTGACAACTACTACTCTTTTCAGTGAGACATTGAAGGGTCCAAACCGCTTGAGCTCGGAAGTGTCCAAGCATCAAAGCAAGGAAGTCCCCTAGCTTCACTTGGATCATTAGTCTAAGATCGATGAGAAATCACCATCATAAAGATGGTCGGAAAGTGTAAGCATGGGTTCAAGCAAAAGGCAAGATCCATCTTAAGAAGCAGAAATCCAAGCAAGCGATCCAAACTACAATTGACAAATACATTTCAGCCCCCAAAGAGCTATCTCCTTCCTTTTAATCCCAACCAAATTTGGTAAAAAAAATCCAAGAACTCAAGTGCAAAGGGAAAGGAAGAGAAAGGCAAAGCAATTTATTTTTATTAATAGAATATCATGTAAGGTTCGAATTTGTAAAGAAATGACATGCCAATAGCCCCATAGGTTCAAAGGAAAAGAAGATGAGGTATTTATACACCTCCCTTCAATCGCAGTTGCTATGATCAAAAAGGCAAGAAAGAGCTTAACCGTTCAAGAGCGATAAGTACCGTGTCAAACCACATGCGTGAGCAAAACGACACATCCATGCCATGTCTTAAGAAGCGCAACCGCCATAGCCGATAGTGCAATACCATGTGGATAGTGCATTAATTACATGGAAAAATCAATAGTCGATGGAGTCTTTATGATTTTACAAGCCCGCGCTCGCACGGGCACGAACTTAGGGGGCAACATGTTACTTAATTTTTTCATAAGTAAAAGGGCAGACTAGTCAAGGTATCTCAGCCTGGCCTGGTTTAGTCCAGGCTGACTAGGTCAAAGTTAGCTTGCAAGCCAACCACAAATAGAGGCAGACTGATTGGGTTTTTATATGCATGACGATAGCCCAAATCCAAGCTGGACCCGCATCGGCTCTTTTGCTCAATTACACGTCAAGCCTTCTACTGGCCAAGCCTCCCCACGCAGCAACCTCAATGATAAGCTCAGCGGTCAAGACAAGGTGCAAACCTAGCTCAGCCCATCTCTCATTGACTGACCAACTTCCTCTTTCCAGCTCGCTTGCAACCCAACAACGGGCCAGCCCCTTTGCTCAAGCAACTCTCCCTAAATTGTCTCCCGATTGGCATAGTTTGAGACTATCTCGAGGATAGGCCGTCATCAATCCAGCTCTGATACCACTATTTACGACTTGAACTCCGTCTCATCTCACACGGCTCGAACCTTCGGCTTTCGCCAGGTCTCCATCACCCTTATGGTTTCAATAGACTAGCTCAGCCCTTCCCGCCACCTTTGCATGAGGGAGCAAAACGACAAGAGGTACAGTCAGGTATACCTACTTTTGACAAGAAGCATGTCCCATTTCATACAATCATACTACAATTACAAGTGCATTTAATATAAAGCGTGGAAAATCATGCTTCTAATATAGTTTTGCTAGCATTTATCTCAGCTACGCGTTGCTTTCTTTCATCAGCTGTCTCTCATCAAGCCCATTCATCCAATCAATGGCCAGGTGCACTTTATTCCTGTCTTGCAGCATGACCTTAACCATCCAAGCTTTATTCCAACTATAATAAGAACCTCACGCTTGGAAAATTCCAAGGGGTTGGTTGGTAAGGCCCTCGGTGGAGGAGACCCTAGGTTGGTTGGTTGGACCCCTGATGGAGGGGACCCAAAGTTGGTTGGTTGGGCCCTCGGTAGAGTGGACCCCGAGTTGGTTAGGCCCTCGGAGAAGTGGACCCCTGGTTGGTAGGGCCCTCAGTGGGGGGAACTCCGAAAGGTTGGAACCCATGATCCACCACTCGAGCTCCCTTAGATCTGCAACTCCCTGAGATTATCAGCTTCATTAGTATTAGGCGTATCATCTTTACTTATTATTCTCTTACAATTCCTTATAATAATAAGAAAGCCATATAGTAAGAGAACTTCAGAGTGGACGTAGGCAGCTTGGCCGAACCGCTTAACATCCTATGTCATTTACCTTTAAATGCTCTTTTCTCCTCATTTTTCTATCATTGAGCCTAGTGATTAGCAAGTAACATTTTATCTTCATAACACATTGTCATAACTACAATTTGACGAAAAATATCGTTAATGCCTACTCTCCGATACCAAGTTGAAACGTCCCCAATTTTGAGACCAAAAAATGAACGTCAATGATGTTATAGTCATCATCGGAATTATTTTCAAATGACAAAATGCAATCAGTAATTTTTTGTCACAACGTTAACTAAACAAAGTAGCTAAATACTTTCATTACATAAAATTGTGTTACACGAAAGTCTCTACATTTTAATTAACACAATTCGTGCCTAGATGGGGTTAAAAATAGTAAAACATACATAGTAGTATCATGTTTAAGATATGAAGATGCCACTATGAGCACTTAACCAGATTTACCATATCTTGACTTAATTTGTTAGTCAGTGCATTCAGTTTGCCTCTTCAGGTGATCTCTATTATTTAAGAATCATGTCGTGAAAAGACTTTTTGTTGCCACTTATAGCATTACACCACTTAATTCATTCTTCTATCAAAAATAGTCCCTTGAATGCCACTTATACCGAAGTTATCATCATTTTCTCGTGGTAGACATTCAGATGCTACCCAACCTCATATCGAGTTCTCGTTAGTTGTTGTGAATATATGTTTAGATGATACTTATAGCCTTATACAAAAGTTCTCATTAGTTATCGTGAGTAGTCATTCAGATGTTGCTTATAGCCTCATACCGAAGTTTTTTATAATTGTAGTGCATAGACATTCAAATTCTATTTATAGCCTCGTACCAAAGCTCTCATTAGTTATCATGAATAGACATTCAAATGCTACTTATAGCCTCATACCGAAGGTCTCATTTTTTTACTTTATAGTTTATTGCTTAACCTTTCCAAATTAGTTTCCTCTTCCGATTTTAAAGAGTCTTCATAATCTAACTTATTATTCTATATGGTCATTTCATCGCAATGAAATTCTCAACCTTCATTTTGGGATATGGCTTCCAAGGTGCTACTAAAAGTTCACTTATTTTACTTAGAAGTATCTTAGCATCACTGGCTATCACATATTGAAATGACATTGCTATCGTAAGTTAACATAGTGCTATCACACGTTGATTTCTAATAGCAATCACATGTAAAGCTTTTAAAAGCTATCAAAAATTAAGATATCACATGCCAATATATTAATGCCAAGATATTGCATGTCTAAACTTATCGCATGTCAAAGCCATCGCTCCTCTAAGCCGATCGTGCGTCTATAGCAATCGTAGGTTAAGCTATCGCATGCCAACTTATAACATGTAATCTATCACAACCCAAATTCTAATTCTATCACATGCTAAGATATCACATGTCTACCTATCACATGTTAAGCTATCGCAATCGTAGTTTCAAAATATTGAATGCCAAGCCTTTAAAGCTATTGAGCGATTAACATATAATTTATTGAATGTCTAGTTTAGGCTATTGAAGGTCATGAGTTATAAGGTTTCGAGTGTCTAACTTTAGGCTATTGAAGGTCAAGACATTTAAGAAACTATCGAATGTTGAATCTTTCATAAACTATCGCATGCCTAGATTTATGCTATCGTAGGTCCAAATGGCGAACTTCTTATTATTTCAAAAACTGGTTTATTTCTTTAAGAAGTAATATTTTTTTACCAAACTTTATATTTACCAAATTACTAGTTGCTACTCAGAATTTTTTGGCAGCAAAATCAGAGATGAAGTTTCTCTTACACCACATTTACCAATTATTTATTTAATTAATTAGTTAAATTACCATTTCTAATTAACTTTTCCCGTTACCAAATAATTCATATCAAAAATATATAGGAAAAATCTTCAAAATTCATAAAAATCCAATTTTTTATCCTTTACCTCGTATAAAAATTAAAATTAAAATTAATTATTTTTCATATTTAAATAATTAAAAACATGAAATTAAGCATTTTCCTGACTTAGAAAATTCATATAATTATGAAATTAAAACCCATCTCCAAATTAATGTTTAAACATCGTATAAAATTTCATTTGAATTGAAGGAGGCTTGATACATGTTTCACCCTAAAAGATTTCAAAACTATTGCCAATTAATTCCCAAACTTGAATAAATCCATTCTTTCATTCTTAAAACTTATTCATTATCATTCAAATCATCATTAGCATATGCACTCCAAATTCAAATGGGTTTGGAGCGATTAGAGAAAGATTTACTCACCTAAGTCTAATTAAAACTTGATTAGAAGTCCTCCTTTTCTTTTAGAGATAAATGCTTCTCTCTTTTGGTTTGATTTTCTTCTCCTTCTTCTTTAAAATGGTGGCCATCTTAGTATTTTTTTTCTTGGTTTTTTTATGTGAGTGAGAATGAAAATGTAGGGAGAGGATTATATGTTAAGCGTATATGCTTCCATAAGTACCAATCCTTCTGATTTACTTATTTAATCCATACTCCATTATAGTTTGTTTATCTAAATTCTCTTAATTATTTCTTAATGAATTATATCATTAATTATCTTCCACATATTATGGCTCTTCAAAATATGGAGTATTACACATTCCAGTTGGTAATTTCAGCTATGCTTAACCCAATGAAGATGCACCATGATTTGGTTGATAGTGAGAGTTTAGTTAATATTATGTTCAATGATGCTTTTGACAAAATAGGATTGTCAACGAAGAATATTACTCTATGAAATTGATAATTACATAGATTCATTAGAGAAGGAAAATATTTATCAAGCTTGGGGATCGTTCCCAATCAGCAATACAAAAGCAAACTTTCATTTTAGTGGATGATTTCTTGGCATACAATACTTTCCTAGGATGTCTGCTCTCTCAAACTTTCAGGCATTCTTTGCTCAATGGTGCCTAAGGTTCAATTCCCAACAACTAACAGTGTTGGAATCATTGAAGGAAATTAAGATGCCATCAGGAAATGTTATATTAAAAAATTTCATGAAAATAAAAGTATTTTAGAGAGGGAAAAATGCAGAGAGGGCTCTCTGCATTAAAAATTAAAATGCATAGAAATTAAAGAAAGGGCCTTCACTCGGGTGTATAAGTAATCCCTTTAATTAACATGGCCCGAGAAATGGAGGATATGTACAACAATAAAGCATGTGGTGACCTTGAAGTTTGTAATGGTTAACGAGCATGATTAAACCAAAGTGATGAAGATCAGATCCCAGTTGAAGCGGGGTTTGAAAGCGTAATTAGTGGGGTCCTTAAGGAGTAACCAAGATGTGTTTGCTTGCTCACATGTCGATATGTGCAGGATCTCTTCTGTAACACCCTGTAATTTGGCGTTAGTTATTTATTAGTTAGTTAGTTAATTAATAAGGCTCCAAAATGGAATTTGTGCAAACGATGGTATTTGACCATGAAACTTGCACCATTGCATTCATGGAAAAAATTTGAGCAACTTCTGTATTTGGAGTTTTGCGATCGGAGTCCAAACGACGGACGAAAAACGAATTCGGATCGAAAATAATTAAATAAGAAAAATTAATGTTTGTTAATTAATCACTCAGGCCCACATACCGACCTATCATTGGGATTGGTCGACCTTTAGCGGTCGACCAGTGCTCCATGGGCAGCCGACCAGTTCCCTTCAAGCGTCTAGGTTTAGCCTAGGCCACAACAGCCGTGGTCTAATATGTTAAATCGTACGGTTGTGGTTGATTCTAGCACCTATAAATTCAGGCCTAGCCCTCCTTTCTTTCTCATATTTTTATGAAGGCACTAGCGAAGCTCTGCCATTTTTTCTTCTCCACTTTCTTTCTAAATTATAAAGATAGATATTTGCATCTATATTCATACAAATCAAAGAAGAGTAGAAATCTAATAAAAAGGAGAAGAGAATCAACCATATGTGTATTTGAAGTATGTTATATATATTTGTATCTATTTTCTCTCTCAATCCCAAGTCTCTTCTCAGATATATAATTCTAATATATGTATATACCCTTTATATATATCTCTAGGATTAAAAAGGATTTAGAGATGAATCAAATGTTCTACTTCAGATCTGAAAATTTGGATCACTTTTAAAAGGTGAGTGAGAAATTTTAGAAATTTTTATAATATGAAAATTATCCTCTTGGTGTTTATTTGATTTTTATGCCTAATTGGATAATTTTATATGAGTTGTAGGCAATAAATTAAGTATGATATGAATATAACAACTATCGCCTATATATTCTTGTTTATGAATTAATTTAGAATTTTTTACGGCCGATCTGGAAATCAGTCCCAAAAGTATGAATTTAGAATATTGATTTGAATGAAATTTGTTTGTACCAAAAATGGGCACAACACTCTTCGGAAGTCTTTGAAGAGATAAACGCGAAGAGTGAAAATTAACAATGTGGATTATCTAACAAAAACTCCAAATAACAGAAATGTAAAGTGCAAAAGACAAGTGATTTAGAGTGGTTCGGCGTTTTAGCCTACGTCCACTATGAAGTTTGATGATTTTATTGCTCGACAATCGAAGATTACAATTTCTGTTATTTGGAGTTTTTGTTAGATAATCCACATTGTTAATTTTCACTCTTCGCGTTTATCTCTTCAAAGACTTCCGAAGAGTGTTGTGCCCATTTTTGGTACAAACACTTTGGTGCTTTCACTGAGAGAACCAGTTTTTTCTCCTGCTCCTTGGATCTACCACCGATACCGGATTGCATAAATTCAAGGGGAAGATCCAGATCTCTACTCCGGAATCCTTCCATTCTATTCAGATTTGCATAAAATCTAGGAAAGGAATCCACTGCTCAGGATGGTTAGCACAAGAACTACTTCTACAGCGGCTAATCAAGAAGGTCGGGATGGACAAAATCCCATGCAGCAGTTACAGTCCAATCAGGACAACACTGCTCACTCTGGTCCATCTGAACCAGTAACCAGACAAGAGTTCCAGACATTACTCCAGGAACTGGCCCAAAGCCGGCAACAGTTGGCTGAACAATTGCATACCAACATTGAATTGACCAATCAATTAAACCGCCAAAGGCGCAGGAGGACAAGGAGGGATGACGCTTCCCACTCGTCCACTGAAAGTTCTGCTTCATCTGACTATCATGGCAGAACCACACGTCCCCGATTGGACGCAGGTCATACACAAGCTACCGAGTATCAACCCGCCATGACTATAGGACAATTGAGGGTCGGACCGTCAACTAGCTCCCAGGCTGGGCCCTCATCACGAGGAGGTGTTGTTCCACAGCATACCACAGGCGATCGCGCCGCAATGGCCGCGGTAGAAACAAGGGTCGATACCCGAAACCTGTCGGAACCAAATAATCAACAACGTGGGCGTACTCCCGAACCGTACGTCCCAGAAGATGTGGAGCCAAGGAGGCGAGATATAGGCCGTCGACAATGTCCGGTCCAAACTCGCGCTGTGGAACCTGACCACGCCTTAGCTCAGCCTACACGGAATGTGGCTATGCCCGATATTTCGACCATGGTACGTCAAATGATTCGCGAGAGTCAAGGACTTATCAATGACGACTGGGGAATCTCCCGTAGTCACACTTCTTTCACAAATGAAATACTATGCACTGACCCTCCTCGGTGATTCAGAATGCCAACTCTCCCTTTGTACGAAGGAAATTCCGATCCCAATCAACATATTTTAAAATATGAATGGTCAATGAGTGCCGCAAGGGCTGATGATGCAGTAAAATGTCGGAGCTTCCCCATCTCTTTGGGAGGAATTGCAACAATGTGGTTCACGAGGTTGCCACCAAGATCCATCTCTTCGTTCGGTCAACTGGCTAAGAAATTTGTCGAACAGTTTCGTATGCATGTCACTAGGCCTAAAGACGTTAACACCCTATCCAGTGTCACCCAGGCTAAGGGAGAAACGCTCAGGCGTTACTTGGAGAGATTCCATGCAACATGCGTGGAAATTAGTAATCCCAACGATAACTCGATTTTGATGGCATTAACCAAAGGGATTGATCCCGACTCTGAATTTGGAAATTGGTTAGCTGGGAAACCACCCACATCATTGGACCGTTTCTACTCCAAAGCCGCTCAATTCTTGCGACAAGAGGACGCGAAACAATCTAGGAAACAGGACGATGCGATACCCAGAACTGAAGGAATACAGAGTAATGTGGCAGTCAAGCAATCCGGTGAGAGTTCCGGAAAAGTCCAGCTGAATATACAAAATAAACAAACTCAGCCAAGGGGCAACAGTGGTCAGGATAAGAAAAGAGACCAAAGTCGAGGCCCGCAACGTAGGACCCCAATGTTTGACAATTACACACCATTGAATACATCGTTGGAAAACGTGTATCTGCAAACCTGCAACGCTGAGCAATATAAGAAACCTGCTCCGAAGCAATCATCGGAGAGGCAGATTCAAACAGGGAAGTTTTATAGATTTCACGAAAGTTACAGCCACAGTACCAACGAGTGTCAACATCTGCAAGACCTCGTCGAAAAATTGATCAGGGAGAGAAAATTCTAAGAGCTAAAGAGCGCCCAAACTCTGCCAGATTTACTCAAAATCACCACGGTTGTCTTAGATTCAGACTTAGCTCACAAAACCAGTCGTATTGTGTTATAAGAAATTGTAATCTTCGAGTGTCGAGCAATAAAATCATCAAACTTCATAGTGGACGTAGGCTACAAAGCCGAACCACTCTAAATCGCTTGTCTTTGCACTTTACATTTCTGTTATTTGGAGTTTTTGTTAGATAAATCCTCAGTTTTAATTTTCATTCTACGCGTTTATCTCTTCAAAGACTTCCGAAGAGTGTTGTGCCCATTTTTGGTACAAACACTTTGGTGCTTTCACTGAGAAAAATCTGCGTTTTTTCTCCTGCTCTATGGATCTACTACCGTCGTTGGATTGCAAAAATCTAAGGAGAAGATCCAGATCTGTCCATAAGTGGTTCCTTCTATTCTATTCAGATTGCTCCAGATCTAAGAGGAACTACATTCGAATCAATCAAGATTTCGTACCCTCTTCGAACCCATCTGGACCGAGTGTTCGTATCCATAATCATAGCCTCACTTCGAATCCATTGTCTTCGTATCGATCAGAGACACAAGTCCCTCGCATCCATCTACTTCGTATCCATCAGGATGCGCTACTTCGTATCCATCAGGATGCGCTACTTCGTATCCATCCATCTGCCTCCAATTTGTATCGATACTCAATTGCAGTTCGAATCGATCCAACTGCACCCAATTCGTATCGATACTCAACTGCAATTCGAATCGATCCAACTGCGCCCTATTTGTGTCGATCAACAGATACCACTTTCGTATCGATCTAGCCATGCGCATTTCGTATCGATGCTAGTAGAGCTAATTCTCTGGATGGATACGAACAGGGTGGATTCGAACAAGAACGATACGAAGGACTTTTTCAGGTTGCTTGATGGATACGAACAAGGGTGGAATGATACGAAATTAAAAAAAATAAAAAAATTCGGGTACGACCCAAATTTCCTAAAAAGAGACTAAAATGGACTTGATCATAATGTCGATTGGAGAATTTAGTGAATTCAATCACCAATTTAGTGAAGGAACATTCCATCCATGCTTCTAATTGTTCCATGACTGAAGGAGACATAAGAGATCACAACAGCAAATGTTGAGTTGCTATCAAGGAATGGGTGGAATGCTACTTCCTTCAATTGACCAGCTTTTAAACTCCTGAATTGACGACTATGGTACGATGGCTAATATGATGACTGCCCTACAATGTCAACTCTGCCAACTCAAAACATAGCTGGTCACTTCTGAACCATCTTCAAATGCCCGCATCTTAATCATTCCACGTCCACATGACTAAAAGCATGACATACAACCTCAAGAGGACTTCCTTAATACCTTATATAGGTCTCCTATTTGGATGAAAGTTTGGGATAAACACCAATCTATTAGCCCATTTTAACCAACTCGCCGTCCAATCGGCATTACCAACCACTCAAACGTTGGGCAATCATGCATACATCATTCACCAGTGTTACAAGACCCCTTGGCAATAAAATGGACTTGATCATAATGTCGATTGGAGAATTTTTCCCAGTCAAGACCTATCCGTTGAAACCATCCTACGTGCATAACTTCCAATGAAAATTCAACATGTTAACTATGTCGGTTTACTATGGAAATACGACCCCCGACACTACCAAGGGTGACGAGTGCCATCAAACGCAGATGTCTCCCCTCATTCCTCAGACAAGACCGTCGATCACGGTTAGACTTTAACAAGAGAACTGGTGGATCGCCGCCGACAATTACACCAACATGTCTAGGCCATTTTTGAGTTGATGAATCAGATGAAGGATCAACATAGCAAGATAAGGAGGGGACCTACTCCATACTCTAGATCGGAAAACTCCTCTTCTCTAAATGGCTACCGTGAACGCCAACGCCATAAGGCTTCTCCGGGAAGGATAGCTCTGACGATATGAGCAAGCCCCATAAAACGAAGGACCGGGAACATCCGATCCTTATCGATCAAGGACTTTGATCAAATTGAACCATTTGCGTTAGACTTCCAACTGAGAAGGGCTGGAATGAAATGCAATAGCGAGCATATGACGCTGCCTCACTTATCAATGAGATTTGATCTGATCTCTTTTGAATTATTTCTAATTCAATTTCATTTACGTTGCGAAATATGACCTACTTGAATTAAACTACTTGCAAATGATGTAGGTAACCGAGTACTTAAGATTAGGTGCAAAACAACCTCCGCGGACCATGATCAAATCATTGAGGTATCCTCGTGATGAGCATGATTCGACCACTCATCGGCTACTATATGCCCCTGACTAGGGGCAAGGCATCAAAGCGGAAGAGACCGACAAGGTCAGGACTTTAGTACAAAGTGGATGCAACCGACCATCCACTCATCCGCCTATGCAATTTAATTAGGAGATGTAAGAAAGACTTGGAGTTATATGTCCCAACAATGCCTTCTCCATCTCGTACTTGAAGCTTGCCAAAATACTTATGCTTCTTCTGATGCCCGATGAAATCGGAATCACATCAAGGGTGGACGTGATGTCACCATCCATGCATCCAGTCCTACATTAGACATTTGGGATTATTTGAGGGAACACATGTTTAAAGGTCCAACCCTCATGAGCTGTCATCAACGACTGACTGTCTACTCACTAACCATCATGAGCTGTCATTCAACTCTCTTCCTTAGCTCGATCGAAAGAATGCAAAGTATAAATTGGATGTGACTCGACTGTCTGCTCTCCATTTCTTGCACCCGACTTAAGGGAAAATATACAACTCAAAGTGGATGTAGTTCGACCATCCTTTCCTATGCTCGAGCACAAAGCTTGCCAGAACACTAATCTTACTCCTTAGGCTTAGAAAAAGTGGAATTCAAACGAACATGGAAGTGATCCAACAGTCTATACTCTAAATCTCATCCTTCGTTGAGGGGCCTATAAGTGGAAGTCAATCGGGATCCACCGATCACTCGCTAAGTGAAACGCCGAGCTCAGGGACAAGCCATCACATCAAGGCTAGAAATGGGTTGATACACGACAATCCCTCAATTAACTCCGTACTCCCAGAGTGCGAGACGGAGTATAAACATTCCTTAACTCCGTACTCCTAGAGTGCGAGGCGGAGTATAAACATTCCTTAAACTCCGTACTCCCAGAGTGCGAGACGGAGTATAAACATTCCTTAACTCCATACTCCCAGAGTGCGAGACGGAGTCTAAACATACACTAACTCCGAGATCCTAGAGTGCGAACCAGAGTATAAACATCAACAAACTCCAGACTCCGAGAGCGTGAGGTGGAGTATAAACAACTCCGAGATCCCAGAGTGTGAACCGGAATATAAACAACTGACTCCAAACTCCCAAAGCGTGAGCTGGAGTATAAGCATCAAACAAATACGGCTTCGAGGAGGGTGGATCCGTCCGCCTAACGACTTCGACCATATCTCAACCAAGTTACATCACTTGTTCCCGGAGTGCGAACACAAAAAAGGAAACTCATAATAGACGTAACAGACCGTCTAGTCAACAAACTCCAGACTCCCAGAGTGCGAACTGGAGTATAAACATCAACTAACTCCAGATTCCCAAAGTGCGAACTGAAGTATAAACATCAACCAACTCAAGTCCTTAAAGCATGGTTTGGAATATAAATACAAGAAGGGATGCGATTCGACTCCCCTTCTATCAACTCTGATTCCTCGGCAAGTCCTGTAGTACAAAAAGCGGACATGGTTCGACTATCTGCTTTCCAATTCTTCCCCTGGCCTGGGGGCACACTTATCATAAAAAATCAGATGTGATCCGACCATCTAACACAATGCAGGATAAGGCATGACTCGACCTTCCATCGGTTAACTTTATCCCATGGTTCAACGGGATAGAATGCGAAATTGAAGCAAACATTATCTACCTTGCCACTTGTCGAGATATTCCCCTGACTTGGGGGCATGAACGAGAAATAAGATGAAAATAATTTGATCGTTCATCAAACAACTCTCGCTCTTACAGCTTGGACTACAGTATAAACACAGCAGAAGCAAGGCTTGATCATTCGCACAGTACATCCATCGACCCAAGACTGGGGGCATGAATGTGATCATCCAAGATCTGGATACGACTACTCAATCCTATAGCTTGTGCCTAGTATTCATAAAACTTGAATTTATGACCGAAAGGATGCTTAGAGATAGAATCATCATATTGACGCCCGGACTTATGGGCAACTGATCATCATTCTGACCCATCCGATAAGCAATGGATCGCAAGTACATTGAATGGAAAATGCATTGCTTGGAAACACATGTAGATTCGAACTCATAACTGGAGCCAGTTATGCAGCAGCACACGATACAAGGCTAAACTCTACTAAGCCTTTGATTCAATGTCCCTATAGGACTAATCATTTACCATTGCAAATAAGCACATGAAGTGCCTACAACCCATCTTGAGTATTGTAGATCAGATCACAACTCTGCACAATGATGATGCAAGAGTCAACTGCATTGCTTCAGGTGAATTTGATATGTTCGCTTGGACTCAATCTCATGTGTATATATGGACTCTCACCCACCATTAAGAACCCTACATTAAGTGCCAACCCGATGCATGTCTCGGTGAATAAAAACAAAGCAACATGGATCCAGAAAGATCTGCTACACTTAAGGAGGAGGCGAATCTACTCAAAACCAATAGGTTTGTCCGCGATGTCCTCTACCCAAAATGAGTATTCAATCCTTTGCTTATGAGGGAAACAAAAGGAGAGTGGCGAACATACACCGACTACTCAGATTTGCACGAGGCATGGCAAAGCATAGCTTCCACATCCAATGATCAACCAACTAATAGACTTAACCATCAGACATGAATTACTCTCATCCATGGATGCAAACTCTAGATACAATCAGATACTGAAACATGTCCCAGACCCGGAATACAACTATTTCATTACAGATCCGGACCTATAGTGCTATACTGCATTCTTTGGATTCAAACTTGAGAACACTAGATCCAATGGGAACCTTAGATGTCTAGAAGGTTACTCAAATGGAATATCAAGCTAAGCTAATTTGATATCACTTATCTCCCTCAGAGAGTTATCCATGGTCAAACGTTAGCATACTTCATATCTGAAGTCACTTCATCAGACGATTATCCGAAGAATAGTAGAGAACCATCCAACCGATGGAGAACATACATAGATGGAACTTCCAATAATCGGCTTTCTAACATCGAAGTCGTGTTACTGGCTCCTAAAGAATGACCGATCTGCTATACCATGAAACCCAATTTCTCTATAACAAAACGAAGCTAAGTATGAAGCCTTGGTCGCCACTCCAAGACTTGCAAGAAGACTAGGAATGGAAACTTTACATATCTTATACGATTTCTGGTTAATGTGCCAAATCAGGGAGGACCATCCGACTAGGGGGCAACGTCTTGCTCCTTTTCTCAGTTGGATCCTAGAGATACTAGCCGACTTCGAGTATTACACCACTACACGAATCCTCAAGGAACAAAATGCAAAGACCGAATCAATGGCCAAGCTAGCTAGTTCTGGGGATGCGCGACAAATAGACTTTATCCCAGTTGAAATACTTATTATTCCAAGCATTGACAGATGATGATCGACTAGATCTTAGATATGGATCCCGGAAACAGGTCATGGATGACTCCTATCGAAGACTATTTACCATGGGGAATCCTTATTGCATAGGGAATGAGAGATGGCATATCATCTATGAACCGTCACTGCATGATTATGTCTGGATCATTTGACTCCATCAACATAAAGCATTACTCCTGTATCCATCAATCTGAGACCCAATATTACGTATCCATCGATACGAAGCATACATTCTGAAATCTCAAATCGATCTAGGAGAGGATCGATACAAAGGAAGGACTTAAAACAACCATCGAACGTTGTTACAACTCAAATTACACTTCGATCCAAGAGAGGACCGATACGAAACTTAAACCAAACAAAACCTAAAGAACTTGATAACGAGCCGCAAATGTGCAAACATGAATAGGAGTCAGGTTAACATATGTGCATGAATGCCAAACTAACATTCAATTTTCGAAGTTACCAGGAATTCAATGCTTACCTGGTGACGATCAAAACGATGAACAACAAATCGCTATTGCTCAACACTAAGTTGCAACAAAACACTGCATTATCACTGAAGGTCAACCAAAGGCTACATCTTTTGACGAAAAGATAGCAACTACTCAGCCAGTTGGATAGAACTTTTCAGAATAAGGATGGCAGCTTTTCAAAGCACGTCATGTTCAAACAAGACGTACTTTGGGGGGCAAATGTTATCCCACCTTTTGGCAAGGCCGAGATATCAAGAAACTAACTAAGGAATATGGATTATACATCCTCGACATCGAGTAGCCACTGGATTTCCACAGATAACGATGAATTTTATCCGAGTCCGGATCGGGCTGCAATTGATTAGACACGTCACGCGGGGTCAAGAAAAGCGATGTTCCAAGTTTTGAGTCAATCCGAGTTCGTACGCTCAAGATATCATTGATGCAAGTTGGAGGAAATGGCCCTAAGTTCGACTCCATCAAGATTGACTCCATCCACTTCGTATCCACCGGAGAGCACTCTGTTCGAATCCATCGGTTCGACTCCACATGGTTCGCATCCATCAAGCAAACACTCACTCGAATCAATCCAGATGAGTTACTTCGAATCCATAAAGCTACAGACCGGTGTCCTTCGACTCCATCAAAATAGATTCCTTCGAATTCACAAAGGCTAATCACTTCGTATCCATCCGATGCCATTACTTCGAATCCACTGTGTCAAAGCAGCTAGAAACATGGATTCGACCCAGTCAACTCGGAGATAAAGTCGGATCAATACGAAGAAGGCACACCACATCATCACGAAGGCACGATGAAACATCGATTCGACCCTATCGATTCGATAAGAATCGATTCGAAGCAATCGACTCAAGTGAATCGATTTGAAGGTAATCGATTCGAAGGAGCTTATCAGCCGAGAACATGATCTTGAATCGATCATATCTCGAGATCTACAAGTCCAAATGCTATGAAATTTTCACAGTAGCTTACTGGCAACCTAAGGAATGTTCATGCCAAATTTTATCTCAATCGGAGCAAATCTTGATCGATTCGAAGTTGAGTTCGAATTGATCCCGAAGTGGGCCCGGGTCTTCAGAAAGCGGGCATGTGGGCCCCCTCACATGCCAGAACTGGTCTCCCTTCAGTTTAGGAAAAATATCAGCCTCCTACGCCTATAAATAGAGCCCCTGGTCATTCAGAAAAGAGAGAGAAAATTCTAAGAGCTAAAGAGCTCCCAGACTCTGCCAGATTTACTCAAAATCACCACGGTTGTCTTAGATTCAGACTTAGCTCACAAAACCAGTCGTACTGTGTTATAAGAAATTGTAATCTTCGAGTGTCGAGCAATAAAATCATCAAACTTCATAGTGGACGTAGGCTACAAAGCCGAACCACTCTAAATCGCTTGTCTTTGCACTTTACATTTCTGTTATTTGGAGTTTTTGTTAGATAAATCCTCAGTTTTAATTTTCATTCTACGCGTTTATCTCTTCAA
Organism: Allium fistulosum; assembly: GCA_030737815.1. NCBI lineage: Eukaryota > Viridiplantae > Streptophyta > Magnoliopsida > Asparagales > Amaryllidaceae > Allium > Allium fistulosum. The sequence continues at coordinate 298,721,377 of CM060903.1, forward strand.
AGACTTCCGAAGAGTGTTGTGCCCATTTTTGGTACAAACAAAATTTATTTCAGATCTGAAATAGATTGTATAATAATGTTATAAATTTGGATTATTACCCTAATCTTGTTGAATGTAAACTTTCCTATGTTTGGAATTTTTGGAATTTAGATCCGCTTAATATTTGTAAGTTAAATTTGATTTCTTTCCCTTTTAGAAAAATACAGCATTTGATCTAATATGGAATTGATGCAAATAGAAAGAGGCGTAAAGTATGAATTTATTGCAGTTTACACTGTCTATTTCGGTAATAAAAAGAAATGATTATTCGTTGTAATTTCAAACAATGTAATCTTTTAAAGTTAAATCTTTTGTTTTGGACTAATTTATGGAAATTTATAGCGGATAATCTTTTTAGATTTGATTCCAACAATTTAGCATGGAAAAGAATATTCTAGTGAAGATATATAACTAGAACATATTTGATAAAAGTAAATATTTGTACGTAATTTAGTGCTCTTATAATAATTAGATAAAAAGCTAATAACGACGCATGCACATAATATTCGCATTTAGGATAATTGACTAATGGGAAAAGAATTTAAAAGGTTGTAACTCCAATGGATGGTAATGAATATGGGAGTTTCAACAATTTGATAGGGTAAATGAATTAATGGAACTGATAAAAATGGAATAGTTATAAAAAGTTACTAATTTGAAATTAGTAATTATACACAAATGTCTTAGGAAATGTCCGTTAAGATTTTATGGACAAATTGACATTTATGAGCATTACACGGGGATTTATGGATAGATAAATATTTAAGTAAATCTTATTGCCTTAAATAAAAAGGGAATTAGTAAGCTAAGTCCAATGTCTACCTAAGATAATAAGTAAAGACTTATGATGGTTAATTGGACTTAGTGGGTTAGTGATGTGAGGTCAGTAGAGTCGCTCGACGGAAGACTGCCCTTCACTTTAGGGCTACCAGCGGTCGAGTGTACTTACTACTGATGTGAGATATCACTAATCCTAGGACCCATGACGATGTGTGAGATTGGGCCTGCTTTCTTAATTGGAAAGTATTTAAATGGTCCAAAATTGGAATTAGGAGTGGTAAGGGATATCTCCATAGGAGTTCGATTCTGGTTTGAGGTCTTAAGTGATTGAAGGATCCACCTCCCTCTTAAATGGAAGTATTAAGTAACCTAGTGAGATTCCAAATAAATAAGGATGTCTCTAAAAATGGTTTACTTCGGTGTTGAGGTCTTAAGTGGCTGTAGGGCCCACCTCCCTACCAAAAGAAGTAGCCTAATGGGATTCCATATTTATGATTAAAGAGTGATAGTGGATACCTCGGGAAGGGTTTGCTTTAGGTTTGAGGTCTTAAGTGACTGAATGGTTCACCACTTTCCTTTAAAAGAAGTATTAAGTAGCCTAGTGAGATTTCCAAGCAATGTCAGCTAGATAGTACCAGTGAGGAATCTGCTTTAGAGTTAGGTATTAAATGATAAAGGCCTACCTATAAATAGGTATTAAATGATCAGGGGTCTACTTAGTCCTTATTAATGAGGTATTAAGTGGCTTGAGTACGGTCTCTCACATTGCTAAGGCCGTAATAACGATCATACCATTGAAGATCATGCATTGGGAATAGGTCTTAAATGATGGTGTCTGCCTTAATTAAGGTCTTAAATGACCAAAGTCTGCCTATTTTTCAATAAAAGGTATTAACCGGCTTGGGTACTGTTTATTACATGGCTACGATTTTATCGGCGATAGATGTGGTAATAGTTGGACATTAAATGTCAAAAGCCTTAAATAGTGGTTAGAGGTCTTGTAGCTAGGACCCATTGACCGTTGACAACATTGTTAGGAAACCACCTTGAGAATAGGTCTTAAATGATGGGATCTACCTTGATTAAGGTCTTAAATGGAAGTTGCCTATTTCTCTTTTTAAAAGTATTATAGAAGCCCGCTACATATTTAGAAGTACTAAGTGGCAAATGGGTTTGGAAGTATTGGGTGATTGATAAAGCTTCATTAGTATTTTGTATCTTGGGAAGGGGTAGGTAAGTAATCGTGTGTGCAATGCAAGGTTAGATTAGGATTTCTAACCTTGATGGACATAAATATTAAATGGAAACCAATCAGTATAAATTTATGTTATGGATAATTTATATTTTTCCAGTCACCAAAATGTTATTCTGACCCCCCTCCTCATTACAACCCACGAGATATAATTTAGGGGAGACATGTCATTGGAGCTGGATGTGCTTTGTTGTTGGAGAAGTCTTTTTTCTCTCATGCTCGATGCTGATGTGACAATCTACTATCCAAGGAATACCATTAATTACAAGGTAGTGGTCATAGTCAGTATTCTTATTCTATTATTGTTTCCACTGTGAGTTTAGATTTCTATCAATCTCTGATAATGCTCATGCTTATTTGCAGGTACCAAATCCAATGATCTATACTTTGATGGACTTGGGTTTCAATTTTTGTCAAAATTTGGGCCCATTAAGGTACGGGTTGTTACATCTTCCAACATCACATGTCATGCATTTAACATCGATATGAAAGTACTCCCTATCAAATAAAGAAAACGAGCACGGGGCTAGATCGGTTGATGCCTTTTAACTAAGTGATAAAGACTTTGCTCCAAAATGGGTTTATAAAGGAGCATATATAGCTATAATGAATAGTTAACCCAGTCTTGGTCAAGAAGCCAAATAGGAAATGGAGGACATGCATCAACTTTTCGAATTTAAGCAATGCATGCACCAAGGATTGTTTCCCACCTTCGAGAATTGACCAACTGGTGGATGAAATGGCATGGCATGAGCTGCTCTCCTTTATAGAGGCCTACTCTAGATATGAGCAGATAGAAATGTATGTCCCCAACTTTGATTATATTAGCTCCATCACATATATAGGACTATATCATTACATGGTTATGTCTTTTGGCTTAAAGAACGTAGGAGCCAGGTAACAGCTTTTTATTAACAACATTTTTTCTAACAAGATTAGATAGACAATGGAGGTATATGTGGACGTATCCTTGCAAAACTAGAAAGGCAAAGGGTCACATTGACCATTTGGATGAGATGTTCTAAGTACTATAGAGGTATGGGATGAAGTTAAACCCCTTGAAATGTTCTTTTAGGGTCTCTTTCGGAAAATTCCTTGGATTTGTTATGCAAATTAGAGATATAATGGAAAACCCATAACAAATTTAGGAATTAAAGGACATCAAAATTATGGAGACGTGAAGAGAGATGCAAAACTTGAATAGGAAAGCGGCGGCCCTGGGCTAGTTGTCTCTAAGGCTACATGTTCCCTTTTTGGAAGCACTAAAGAAGGATAAAGGAAAGTTTATGCGGATTGATGAGTGCCTAGCCGTGTTTGTGAACCTGATGGAACATTTACAAATTCCACCTATCATTTCCACACCTACAAAATGGGAAGGTCTATACTTGCACCTAGTTATGTTGACTCGTGCTTTAAGTGCAGCCTTGGTGCGAGAAGAAGCCAATGTTTAAAGACAGTGTACTAAATTAGCAAACACTTCACTGGGCATAAGTCTATGTAACCAAGTTGGATAAATTAGCTTATTGTCAATAGATGGCATCCCTAAAGCTAAGACATTACTTTCAATCACACCCTATTAGGGTGTTGATCGATCAACCTCTTAGGCAAGTCCTACATCGCCCGGATACTTCGAGGAGGTTACTAGCCAATACAAAATCATGCACTACCCCTGAACCGCAATTAAGGGACAAGCTTTAAGAGATTTCATTGCAGAGATCACTATTAAGGACAGGGAATTAGAGGCCAATGAGTAAGAGGCCATTTAATTGGATAATGTTTGTAGACAAAGCTTCAAAGAACACGATTTGGGTGTTGGGGTAATTTTTATCACGCTGAAGGGAAGTAAGTTGTGTTATGCTCTAAGGCTGGAATTTAGAGCAATGAACAATGAGCAGAGTACAAGGCACTAATAACAGGATTGAAGATAGCATAGGAACTAGGGGTTAGGTCATTGTGCATCCATTACGATCCGTAACTAGTTGTGGATCAAGTATTTAGGGAATTCCAAGTCAAAGGAGAGCGGTTAGCATCATATCTAAAAAAAGGAAAAGTTTTGCTTTATAAGTAGAAGTATTATGTGGTGAAGCACATTCCATGTGAGGAAAAAAAGAATGCGAATGACTTGGAAGTCCTGGCTAGCTCGGAGAATGGACCACCTTTTAAATTGGTCCCAAAGATGACACCACCGCACCCAAGTTTCAAGCAAATTAACATCGTGGGAACAGTTGATTGAAAAGAGACATGGACGAAACCTATCATCAAATATCTGGGATCCTACCCTGAATTAGAACAAAGAAAGTAAGATGCTGCAAAAGGAGCCTCGATTGATCCTGTACAAGTATACTTTCCCTTTTGAACTTGTTGGTGATTGATCCCCTATAAGCATGCATGGTAACAGTGAAAAATGAAACAAAATAACTTGGCAATTATGGAAGACAAAGATACCACAGTAATTAGACTTAGCTAGGCATATAAAATACATTTACATGTTAATATATAATACATATGTGCTTGTATAGGTGTTTATGCAGGTAAGAGAATATGGAAATAAATAAATAAATAAATAAATAACAAACACAACAACATATGAACGCTAAAAGAGAATCCACTATCGCAAACACAAACACATAGTCATCACATATCCAAACAGTTTAACATTCAAGCCATTAGTAATCCCGATCTTATACCCTTATAAAGTAATGTTTAGAGTTATTGGGCTAATACTTTACAACTAGAAAGCTGACCAACTCCGAAGAGGTAAATCTCTCTCTCTCTATGAGGATCCACCATACAGTTTCACCTCTAGGTAAACTAATGGGTATGTCAGAAATAGATCTCACTAATCATGTATGCACCTATAAGGTGGTAGCAAGCAGACAAAAAATTGTGATTCTACCTTCTTTGGGAACCTCTAAGGGGTCAGGAGCGTCTACAAGAGCTTGGTCCTCGATAACTGAAGTTAAAACATGGAATACTGCAAGAGGGACATCCTCATCGACACATATATAATTATTTGGTAGGAAGTTCGCTCAAGATGCGCAGTAGTAGAAAGCCGATCCTCACTTGTTTTCTTTTTCCTCCTTTCTTCTACAAGGTTAGCTTCTATGACATACCCTTCATGGATGGCCTCTAACTCCTCGGTTGGAAAATGAGCATCTATGGCATCCAAATCAAATTTTTTGCTACCCTCTTTTGGACTAGCCTCCAGCCTCCTGCACCATACACTTGTCGATGGATGCCATAATCTATTTGTAGCCACTAAGCCATTTTTGGTCTACTCCATATACAGTCAATAATAAACCTTGTCCAATAGAGCGTTGACAGAACCTAACTATTTGCCATGATGTTGGCTTTTTTTGGGCCATAGAAGCTTGGTCCTCATAGTAGTTTTCTCTATGATGAGGGCGATTATTTCTGCCTTAAGGGATGTCCGCTTTAACTTCCACTCAGTAAGATTTTCTATTTGGTTCTCTTGTGCTGCTTGGAGCCTTGCTCAGTATTTTTATGGCCGGACCCAAGCAAGATTTTCCATTCAATTTTCTTGTGCTGCTTGGAGCCATGCTCGATATTTTTGTGGGCCAGACCCGAGCAAGATTTTCTGTTCGGTTCTATTGTGCTGCTTGGAGCCATGGTCGGTATTTTTATAGGCCAGACCCGAGCAAGATTTTCTGTTCGGTTTTCTTATACTGATTGGAGCCACGGGAGGGGTTGCTTGGGGCTTGGCTTGGGTATAGCCGAACAGAAAATGAAAGTTGGGGGTTTTCGTCGTGGCATAACGATATTTCAAGGATTTATTCGTGGCGTGTTCCGAGGTTCTTAGGGGTGGTGTGGAGTGGAGTAAGCAACTCTAAACAACTCAAGATGACCTTAAATTTTGTGTAACAACTAGTGAAGCGATGGTGTAGCAATTTGACATGACGACGACAATGACAACTTCATAACTGTGGCACGACGACTCTATGACTTACAATGGGTGTCTAGAGGCTTTTCAAAGATGCCGACTTAATGATGGGAGTCATGACGGTGATCCACAAGGGCAAGTTCAACAATGGGGACTTGCGAGTAGAACTTACGACTATGTTCCACTGTGGAAATAGCTGAGATGGAATAACGATTAAGTTCCATTATGGAGACGCATGCAAAGGGATCGTTGATAACTCGGAGGTTTCTAACGTACTCGTAAAGAATGCACAACACCAGAATTGTCATTTTGTAACAGTTATAACCGTTGGTAATAAAATTCCCAACTGTTATAACCGTTGGTAGTGTGTATGTTATAATTTTTTTATAAATTTTGTAACGGTTATAACCGTTGGGAATTTTTTCTTTTCCAACGGTTATAACCATTCACTACGCCATAGATGGCCTACTACAACGAAATTACATGGTGTTGCTAGCTATAATGTAACGATAGGTATGTTGATTTTTGTCTATTACAACACTTGCTTCAAGGTGTTAGCATAGGTATCAACAAGATGTTGCAGTAGCTATCGATGTATTCAAATTAAAAAATTAATAAAATTAGCAATCCGCGTGAATATGATCCAACGGTCTACATTTAATCTGATTATTAAAATGGATCACCACTACAATTTGTCCCAAATTTTCGTTTTCCCGCTTAACTTTTCATATCATTTCGTTCTCACCCCCAATTTCCAAATACCTAATTTCCAAATCATATTTTCGTTCCCTTTTTTCTTCCAAAAACAAAATCTCGTCCTTTTTTCAAAGTTTGGTAGTGATCTCAAACAAGCTTCGTTCCCATTTCGTTCCCACCCCCAATTTCACTGCTGTTTGCCTACATGTCGAGCGTCGTTTGCTTTGTTGCCGAGATCTGGAAATGTCTGTCGTCTACTGAGGTGAGTGAGACTATTGTTGCCAGAGGTTTCATTTGTGTATAGAGGAGATTCAGGTTTGCTGAGATAGGAATTTGAGTAAGGATTTGTCGATTTGTGTATAGAGGAGATACGACAGTTTGCAGGCGATTTCAGTTGTGCTTTGGAGGTGGTTCGGGGTTCGGATTTGGGTTTGTTGATTTTGTTGTGAATTTGTAGTGTGAAAGTTTGATGATGTTTGGGTTGTCGGAATGGGTAATCAGCGATTATGATTAGGTGATTAGGCGATTTGGCAACCTGAAGTCGAATTTGGCAACTGAAATAGTTTGTTGGTGAGGCAATTAGAGGATGGAGGCTGGTGGTTTAGAAGTATGTGTGGGTTTGGGTGAAGATTTGGAACTGTGAGATTTTAGTTGGCAGTGGCAGCGGGTTGGTAATGAGGTTTGGTGAGTGTTTTGGCATAGGTTAAGGGCTGTAGGGGATGTAAGTTGCAGCAGTTTGGGGAGTGGATGGTGGCAGTGTAGAGGTTGAAGTTTGGTAGTGTTCAAGTAGAAGGAGTTGCTGTCTAGTAGGAAGTTTGGATGAGTGAACTGTGGTTTGGATGAGGCGGTGATTGTCGGTGATGGAGGATGGTATGCCGATGCTGCTTCCAGGCGGTATTGTTGATGATGTAATTTGATGAGGCAGTGAGTGGTGTTTTGTGAAAGAGGTTGGGAGTGTGGTCAGTGTTTGGTAGATGGTCAGTGTTTCAGGCAATCGTGTTTCAGGTAAGTGGTAGATGGGCAGTAGTTTTGATGGGTGATGAAGTTGCTGAGGATGGGGTTTGCGGGTTTGCTAAGTTCAGTCTTCATTTGCGCATCATTTTACGTCGTTTCAAAGAAGGCTCGATCTTCCGAAATCGGATGAATCGGGCGGTGCCCACTTGTTCGACCGGTTACAATATTTCTTATGTTGGCTTAGATAGTCAAAATGTTGCCTTTGAGGTCTGAGGCAACGCGGCAAAATGCATCACCGAGAAAGTGTTGCCTTTGCCCTTTTTTAGCATACAGCAACATTTTTTGGCACTTCCTGCATCACTTCTTTGGTATTGCAGTATGCAATCTATGGCGTAGTGATTGGACATTTTTTTCTTTTCCAATGGTTATAACCGTTGGAAATTACGGTTATAACCTACAACTATTTTCATATTCCCACTGGTTATAACCATTGGGAATTTTTTAATTTCCAACGGTTATAACCGTCGGGAATTTTTTAATTCCCGACAGTCAAACATAGGTAAATAGCAAAATTACCAACACTTATAAGTGTTGCAAATTTGGTATAGTTGAACCATATCTTATTCAGCATCTAACAGTATTTCATTCAACTATAACTATACGAATTTATAACAATAGAAAACACAAAACTAAATTTCAAAACTAACATATCATCAAATTATAAAAAACATCAAACATACGAAATAGTACATATCAAATTCTATAAAGTTCATTATGACAACTTCAAATTTCACTACTACAACATATCTAGAAGCTTACAAACAACGAATACGACACTCCGGCCAAACTACAAAACCACCATTAACCAACTCGGACAATGTATAATGATCATTTTGAGGCACAATAAAAAGTGGCTTGTCTGGATTAAGAACATCCTCCACCCAAACAACATTTTCTCCATCTCCAACCTTTCTACCATGACAAATCTTTTGCACTCCAAGAGATCAGCGTGATAAGAAACCTATACGTTTTAAAGTATAAATATAACCATTTTTATAAATCCAAACCACTGAAACAAAACATTCAGCCTACACATATAACATTCAGTTGTAATTAATAATATTGTTTTATAAAATAACCAAACAATCAATATACATACCCCATACTAATATATAACTAAAAATGTTATAGCTATAAACCTAATCTGTTTTTGTTGAGATAAGCATTAGACTTATTTGTTTTAAATGCTCAATTCTGATCCTTGATTGTGGAATACTGAATCATGGATTGATTGTTTGTTTTAATTTTCAAAATTTCTTTAAATGATCCTTGATTTCATCTCAACATTCATTCATTTTATTATATAAGTTTGTTCTCATTCCAAAAGTTTCTTTAACATAATAAACTAACCTTAATACAAGATCAGATACTTCTCTCTTTCTTAACTTTGCTTGGATCATGGATTCGAAGGTGAGTACATACCATACCCCAATTTCATATCTATTTTTATTTTTTTCTATTCATTTTCTGATATTATATATTTATAAGTGTATCATAAAATGGTTGAAAAATGAATTACCTCAATCATAGCTCCAACCTCTGAGTCAAAGCTCTCATAGCGCTTGCGGACAAGCTCCTCCAATGAACCATCCTAGATTAAAAAAATTCCGCACATCATTATAATACTTATTTAATTTGATATAGTCTTAAGTATTGTTCACAGAGAATTGGCCTTGAAATTACTTTGATAAGCTTGGCAGCATTGCGAACTCCCCTAGCCAATGTGTCCATTCCAGAATTATGCGTAAGGGAAATATCCTCAACATTAGTGCTCTCTCTCCTCCTACATTATGAAACAATATAATAAGAAGCCATTTTCTGCTCTTGATTACCATAAATAATGACATACTCAATAATAATAAGAAAATATCTAGCTAGTAAGCATTATTTTAAAAAATATTTGATATCAGCATAGCATTAACGATTTAGCATCGAAGTTGAAACCACCAGGGGCAAGTCCACCCTGAAATTTGATAATACATAATAATTTTGGTTTAAGGGTCCTACTTCTGAAATATATGCTACTTGTATTGGGAGTAGCAAGGGAGTTTCATGTTTCCACATAGGATCAATAGCCAACACATGATACTCATGGTTGGGGATGCTCGCATAGATGGAAATAACACCTGTAACAGATTGTTAAGAGATGAGAAACCATGTGATATTGGCCCAGGCTTCATTCCATCAAGTTCATAAAGCATCCCTAACATCAAAATAATTTCACACGCAAAAAAAGAAATATATCAAAAGGGAAAGAAAAATAGTAGAGAAGGAATGTACAGTTCAGAAAACTACAACAATTGCAGAAAGACAACCCACATACCATTAACACGAGTGAAGCAAATATAATGTTCTTCCACGTTTTGGGTTTCCTGACAAGCAATATAAATTTTCTTGTGAATACTTTATTGTATAGCTAAATTCATTATAACTCTCGATAGTTGAAAACTTATGACTTAATATGATATATATCCTACCTCTGTGTTGCCAGCAATTGTAGCATGAGAATAGGAAATGAGAAATTTTAATTTTACAAACATAAACCACTCTCTAAAACAACATACGAATTCAACTACTGCAAAACTATTTGATTTAAGAAATAACTACCTAAGATATTGATCGAGGCAGACAGCGAAACCCAGCTATTAATTGAGGCAGAGAACGACACCCTGATATTGATTAAGGCGAATACCAAAACCTTGATATTGATCGAGGTGGAGAACGACACCCTGATATTGATTGACATGGATGAAACTCTGATATTGATTGCGAGCAGTGAAACCCTAGCTTGATGGAGAAAGAGACGTGAAAAGTAAAACGAGGATGAAAGAACCGTGATAGATGTTTTAAGTGCAAAAGTACGTAAATTACAAATTTATCCTAATCACTTTAAATTTATTACAAAATCACCAAATGTAGTCATGGTAATAACCGTTATAAATGGTTGTAATAGAAATATCCGTAATAAATTGGTAATGGTTATAATCGTTAGAAATTTAAAGCAGAAAAGTGTTACAAAATGGACTGTTTGGTATAGTGATGGGTATGTGGATAGCTCCCACTTGGATTTGCGACCATGTCTGGACCTTGCGATAACGTATTATTCTGGGCTTTACGAATTTAAGCCCGGTTCCTAGCCTTTTAGGGTGGCATGGATTTGAGCACCCATGAAGTTGGGATTTTGATTGAGACCCTGGCCTGCGATTGTGTCATACGAGTTATCATATATCTAATACACATAAGTGATAGGGATGATTATTTGATGAATGTTATGTTTTCCATGGTTGTTTATCACTCTAGGGTGTCATACGATGTAGGTATTTTTGATCGTATACCCAAATACTGGACATTGTACTTCGACTGTAGCACACTTATATGGCTATGATAGTAGATTAGTATATACCGATTGTTATGTGCTCTCTTTGGATGCAGGGACATGTCAGGTATGGTTCTTATACGCTATGCCCCTATTTACTATATATGATTTTTATAGTATTTTGAGATGACGTATCGCTCAAACCATACTGTTGTCTGACCTGAGATTTTTGTGAGAAATGCGGATTACGGATCTTAACGCTAGAATTAACACTAGAGGGGGGGTGAATAGTGTTTTAAGGAATTACTAATTCTTTTTGAGTTTATCTTAATTTGAACACAACTGTATGCAATATTCAGACATAGATATGATCACAGAATCAAACACGGATGCAGATATAAAGTAAAAGCAATAAAGGAAAGAACACACCAGATTTTATACTGGTTTGGAGTTACCCTACATCCAGTCCCGCAACACAAGTACGGATTTCCTTTCAAAATCAATTCTTACATTTACACCCTCGATTTCAAGGCCACGAGGTACACCGCTCCAGATTCACCATCCTCTGGGTAGAGATACTTGATTTTACGGGCAACAAGTTCACTCGATTGATTTTCCAGGCTACAATCACACCTTTTCTCGCTCGATTGAATACAAAGAAGTCTATGACTCTTAATAGCACTGAGATCTTGTTGAGATAGTGATAGAGAATCAAACCAGAGATGATCTAGTTAGATTCAATGGTGATTTCGGCAGATTAATGGTAAAAATGTATATAAAGAAATGTGGAAGAAGTAGAGGAGTGAAATCAGAGAAAATATGATTATAAATTCGTTTAAAACAGCCCCTATTTATAGTAGAACAACAGCCATGTCCATTCGTGAAAGGATATGATGAATAGACACTTCCTTTGAAATTCAAACTTTTGAAATAAACTGTCACCTTGTCGACAAGGGGTCCTTGGGGTTGTCGACATGCCTAAGTTATTTTTGGTAATTTGTTTTTCTTTGAAAATAACTTCTGTCTTGTATTAAAACTATTTTTAAACTTTATAAATATACTTAACTATAGTTAAAATACATAAATAACTATAGAGAATAATATTTTGGTATATATAAAATTTTACTATAATTTTATATTTAAATCTAGGGGCATTTCACCAGAAGGACAAACTTTGTAGTTCAATTAGTTTCTAGGACACACATTCAAAAAAATTACTTTCAAGGCCAAAGTCAGTAGAATAATTACTTTTAAGGACAAAGTCAGCAGTCCAATTACTTTCAAGGACATAATTTCATAGGTTTTTAGGCCCTAGAAACTAATTATTTTGCGTTTTGTCCTTGAAAGTAATTATTTCAGTTGTGTGTCCTAGAAACTAATTCCACTTGCTAAAGAGGCCCTTGTGGCTAATTTCCACTTAAATCTAAGTGTAAATATTAAAATTTAAATATATTATAATTAAAAGATAGTTTAAAACCAAGGATAATTTGATATTGAAAATAAAGATTATTTTGAGGCTAAAAGTATTTTAAAACCAGGATAGATGTTTTTGATTTAAAAAGGAAGATTTTGAAATCATTTTGAAAACAAGATATAATTTTGTAAAACATTTGAATAAAAGTTAGTGGATACAAAACAATGTTCCACTAAATTTTTCATAGGTTCCATCCTACTTAGGGTTCCATCTCTTTAACGGGCTCGAAGTGGATTCCATTCCACGAATAAAATGGATTTTAAGATGTCAGTGCTTTTCTAGGAGTTTTAACAAAGTTCCTAACTAAATTACTTATCTTGAAATCTTGAACTCTTGATAATCTTGATACTCATGAGTCTTAAATCTTGATATCTTCGATCTTGAGTTCATCAGTTCTTGAATCTCTATACTGTACAGTCTTCATTCTTTGGTACCTGTATATATATCCTGCAATCTAAACAATAATGTTAGTATTTATATTTTATAATCTTATTCTAAGGTTGTTGTCATCAAAACCAACTTCTCAGGGACTAACAATTTTATGCTTTGCTTTTTATTATCTCTAGTACTCTTAAATGAGCAAATTAGGGATAACAGGTTTGGATAGAGCATGGAGCTGTATGGAGTATGAGCATGAGGCTACATTTTCATATATCTATATTTGGAGCTTACTATTACTTATATTTCACTGTGCAATATTATGGAGCTATACCAGTACTTGCACTACTTTAGAGACAATTTGGAGTATATTTTTAGGGATTTGGGATGTATAAACTCTATTATTTCAATTTTATAATCTGCGAACCTGTTGCACTTTGATGTTCTTATTTATGGATCATTTAATTAATCACTGTCTCGCATGTTTACATCTATGTTATTATATTATATTTAGTTTGTGCGCTATAAGATGTAATACAGTTTCTATGCTTGGATTTTTGTTACTTTACAACCTTAGCTACCATACTGCATCGACTGGGTACCTCCACAGCGCTTTATACAGGTATATTGGGTACTAGAGATATCCAAAGGTAGAGGAGTCCATACATCGTGCAACGAACCGAGTGCATTTGCAGAGTCAAAAACTTAGACCTATGCCTAACGCTCGCCATCCAGCGGCCTAAAGTAGCAAGGGATACATCACCGATATGGTTAAAAAGTTGTTTAATGGAGATAAGCATAAAAACAACTATGAGCGGTGTTCATTACCAAGCCGAACCCTATCCACCAAAAACATTCTGGCGGAGAGGTATCCGAAGAAGTTTGTGATGCCGAATATTTCATCTTCTGCAGAACCACAGATCTAAGGTAGCATCTTTTAAATTACATATGGCATATAGACATTGCTCGTGCTTTAGATGGTGAGATGTAGGTGCTTTCCTACATGTTTGGATGGAGTTGCTACGATATGGTTCACTGAACTCGCACCGAGGTCTATATCATCCTTTGATCAATTGGCAAAAAATTTCACAGAACAACTCTAGGTTCGTACAGTGTGACTGTAGGACGTGATGTTGTTGCCAAATGTTCATCAAAGTATCAGAGAGACTCTAAAGAGGTTCAATGTTATAGTTACTGAAGTGAGCAACCCTAGAAAAAAGATTGTTTTGATGGCATTCATTATCGGGGTTCATTCGAAATGGATTTCAGAAGGTAGCTTAAGATAAAATAGCCATTAACCATGGAGAAGTTTTATCGGAAGGCATCACAATTTTTGTGCTTGAAAGAGGCAGATTTGACTCCTGGAATACCTATTGACGATCAAGAGAGACTGAGTATTGCGATACAAAGCAATGTTGTTATTAAATAAAGTGGTGGTAGTGCCAAAAACGATGCAGTAAATGTTGGGAATATTAATAATAATGCTAAGAGAAAGGACCGAGGCGTTGGTGGAAGGAAATAACACGTCAAAAAGAACACTAGGTACACTAGACCATGAAATTATTCTCCTCGAATAACATGGTTGAAAACATCTACCTTTGTACACACGGTACTAGGCACTGCTAGAAACCGTAGTCGAGGGAGGCTATTGAGGAAGAAAGGCATTCAAGGAAGTATTATCCCTTCCACGAAACCCATAGGAACAATATTAATGAATGTAGATATCTGAGAGGTGTCATCATGGATTTAATTTGAAAGAAAAAGCCACAATAATATGTCAGGAACCCATAGGCTGGCAGGCAAACAAATAACAAACCCCAAGGATAGCCTGCCTAAGGGAAGTGCTATGTCCAGTGAAGAGGGACCAAAATAACAAACGAGAGGAATTGTGATTAACACTATATTTGCAGACCCGCATCCAGCAGAGATGAGCTGGAGTGAAATGGAGCACTATAGAAGCTTATTGAGGTATGTGCCTCAAGAAACGTGCTTCACCATAAGAGATGGGGCTCCAATGAAGCAAAAAAAGACAATAACTGATGATATTTTATTTAAAAATATAGATTATAATGGGTCAAGGCGTCGACGCTTGACCCGATGGTGATAATGACCGTGATAGGGCCAGCTACAAAGCACAAAGTCCTTATCGATTGTGGGAGCTTGGTGAATATCTTATTTAAACAAACCTCTAACAATATGCGCCTCGATGAGAAGGATTTGAAGACTTGTAAATCCTGCATTAAAGGATTTACCGAAGAGGCAAAAGAGCCGGTAGGATGCGTGCATTTGCAGTTGAGTTAGGACATAACCGCACGATATTGTATGTTTGAGATTTTTGGAAAACATTGATGATTTTACAGTGTCGGATTTTGGGAATTCTACACGTAATCAATATCATCGGTTGAAACTTTTCTTTTTCGATAAGTTACGTTTTATTGAAAATGAATAGTTTGAACTGGCAATCCTATTTATATTTTGAATTTTCAAAATCCGACCGTAAAAATTCTTTAATATTATACGTGAACTTAAATATAAGACATTGTGTCATTTTGACTCAATTTGATCAACAGACTTACCAAAGTTAGTAAATAACACAAAATATAAATATAATCGAATAACTTATAATATCAAAGATTTATTGAGTTAAAATGACATGATATTATACATTTAAGCTTTTAGGACAACACTGATGATTTTGCACCATCAGATTTCCATAATTAGAAATATAAACAAGACTATCAGTTCAAACTGCTTTGGTAAATCATGTAGAATTCTATCGAAAAAGATCAATTTCAACCGACGGTCCTATTAACATTTTATATTTTAAAAGTCCCCCCAACCGTCTGAATTGTTTAATATTTCAAGGAAGCTTCATATATATATAATATGAGTATTATTATATGTAAAACATAAAACCAATATTAACCCTTCTATTTATGTGCATATATGTTATAAAATTAATGACACTTATTATTGAGAGAAACCAGTACAATGTAAGTGTCGGAAAATGAAACTAAAATGTAAATTAATTTCATAAAGTATCAAAAGTGAATAATATATAATTATAAAATAGAATAGAAGAAAACGTATAATAAAAATATAAATAAAAAATTTCCAAGGTCATTGCTATCGAGTTGTCCCAATGATATCAGGAATTGTGATGATGTCGGAAAGACATAGTACTTTACCTACTTCACATTTGTTTTTCACTCAAAAATACAACAAACAATAAATAATGGTGCATAGGTAAGAATTAAGAATTTACATATTCCTTAACGAAGTCATACAATATACATTATTGATGCAATGCTAATGTGGATTGATATGATCTTGCCGGTTGATCGGGAAAAACCTATATTTCTCTTTTGGTGTAATAGATTACAGATATAGCCAAACTTAGAGGTTGGAATGGATTCTGCATTATTTGGGGCATCACTTTTTAATTCAATGTTTTTCTCCCATACTTATTTTTTTTATTGGAGGGTTGCTTCAATGAGGAGGGTTGTTATAGGCAATTGTCTTAGGAGTGGGTTCAAATCACCTGGTCCCATTTTACTTTATCCCTATGGGCCAAACAAATCTACATCGTTAATTTTTTTACATTTTGGTTTACTTAAAATTAGAAAAAAATAAGAGAACTATGGGGCAGGTGAGAATCGTAATTCCTTGGTATGCCTTCTAAGCTATAGAATTAAAATGGTTGACTGGAGAGTCCGAAAAAACTGGTTACGGAACTACCGACCAGAGACAAAAAGACAATAAGTAGATACATAAGATCGAGTGTATTCATCGAACCCAAAAAAACAATGTATTTTTGTCTTAGAGGGAAGCAAGTGCCAAAGATTATCTATTTCCTATCCCCTAGTGAACTTTAAAGAAAGCGAGGCCAGTATATTTATTAGGGCCGGTTTAATAAAAAGACAATGTCATTTTATATTTTCTCTTTAAGCTCAAAAACATTCTTTTCGCTAAGCGTATGTAATAAAATAGAGTGAAAGGCCCCCCCGAAACCAAGGGGGTACTTCTCTACTAGCTCCATCTATACATATACCGTGTTCCCTAAAATGAAAGACTTTTTCCCTTACCACTTGTCACTATTGAGAGTAAGCAATCCAAATTATTCTTATGTCGACAACTGATACTCAAACTCAATACACATATATACTATTTACCAACTTGCTTCACCCAGTATATTATTAATTCAATATCATAGTATTTCATTGCTACAAATATGTATTATTGATAAAATAAGACATGTTTTTTGATACAATAGTTTTCCTTGGCCCCCTGCGAACTGGTCACATTGGTCTTGTCCCTCCTAAACCTAGTCCAATAAAGAAGTGTAACGTTAAGTCAGGGGCATAGTCCTTATTCGTTTGCCAGTATATTAATTGGGACTACCTTCCTTCACCTAAGTATACTGGTGGTGTCCCATTCATAGAGCGTATCCTATCTAAAGTTCCATTGGCTCTCAGTCGGGGCCAGAATTTTAAATCTAGCTAGTTGACACCAATGGGGACACAGTGCAATTTAAAGAGAATGAGTATTCGTACATCTCCCAATTGATATACTGAGGCAGCATACTGGCACTCGTTCAGCAGGGGGAAAGATGTTGTTGGTTGCACATCCCCAAAATTACAGGAGGTCAAGGAGTCAATAATTAGAGGTCCTTCTTGCATGGGCTTGGGCTTGCTTTGATGATGGGTTCTACTCCACCATCTTAGTTGAGTTCCCTAGTAGCAAGAAGGGTTTACCTAGCTAACTTGTAAGTGGAAGATCTAGATTGAAATCAATATGTAACTTACTTCCAAAATTGACTAGCTAACACCAACTCAGACGGTGGCACTAAAGGGCCTTGAGAAGCGCAACACTCTAATGCATGGGCTAACTTCTTGGGGGCAAACTGATAAAGTATAAGAAATATATATACGTGAAATGAGCCCTATTTCACCTTTCCAATGGCCACATCAGTTGCTTCTGACCTCGACTTCATGCCCTCTCTCTATGTTTGAGCTTCCTCTCCCATCTTCTGGCTAGACGAAATAAAAGAATCACCTATTTCCATTTTGTACTTTCTTTGGGAGCGGTTTTTGCTTTATTTGTAGGATTTTACCGAGTGGATTTCAAGGGGTCCACGGGACCATAGAAATTGAGACTAGGTGATAATTTGCCCTTACGAGTAGGCAATCATGATTTGGGCAATCTTACTAATTTGCATCTAGCCGCTTCTTGTTTCACCGACACTACTTATTAATTGAATAGTTTTGTACACATTATCATTAAAAAATGTTGATAATATATGTGATAGGAAGTTTGCCAGGGAGCATTCGTAGCAAAATTATGCTCCATTTTAGTTGGCACCGTGTCCGACATGTGATGTGTCCAAAGTGTGGTCCGTTAGAATGCTCCGTTCAGGGGAATCGATGAAAGTCCATCGTTAGCATCAGACGTGTCAGACGCGTTAAACGTGTTTGATGCTAACGGTAGATTTTCAGCGGTAGATTTCAAAACGGTAAAATAAATCCACTTATATAACACCCACTCCCTTCTTCTTCCCTGTCACCATACCCATACTCAAATCTGATGATTCCAACATAAAATCCACTTTGCCAATCAAGTATTGAGGTACCTTTTTTTATATTCGTATATATCTCATTCCCCTCCATGTTTCATATTTTTTCTGCATTTTTTGGAGTTTATTTTTTCATGTTTGGGCAAACTATCATAGAAAACCTCTTGCAAAAGTCCTAAAATTTGGTTCGATAGAACCACAACTAAATTCTTACGTTGCACGATGGATTTTTACCAAGCAACTGGACCAAATGAAAAATGCATCCATTAGAAAATATCAACAGTGCTTAATGAAGTTTTTGTGACTCTTCCAAAGGAATTACCGGTAACTAATGAGCGAAATCACTATAAATACGAAGGGCTCAAGAAACAGTAGTCGCAACGGCAAAATCCATGCAACAAAATGGGATGATAGGGATCCATTGAAGGGAACGGTCAGTAGTATCGAGTAATGGTGGACCGATCATGTGAAGGTAATTTTTGTATCCTATTTAAGTTTTTTATTTACGAGTTTTAGTAGCAACTTTTTTGATAATAAGTTTTAGTATAGTTTTTGTTTCTCTTCCTTTCTTGTTTGGAGTTCGGCTTCTCTATTATAAAGTACATAAGAGAATCGATAATCAATTCAAAGTGCATGCAAACTATATATAGTTCGAGGGCACTACTGGAACGTGGGTGCATTCACGCCCTATGCTACAGATAAGCAAATCGAGATGCCACGTTCTCCTCCTCCAGAAAAAACTATCAATACGACGTTCAATCAAACATAGGGGTGCGATGCATTTTATACTCCACTCGAATACCTCAACATGCAACTGTTACAACCGGCTTAGTTCAAGGGTTTCCAATATGCCACCGCATGATCGTGGCTCTGCTTTTGTGTTTAAACGACGTAGATAATCGATATGATACATCAAATGAATCTCGTTTTGAAATGGATATCCCATCATTACTCCAAGTCCAAATCCACCGATAAACGGTGTAGAGATTAATTGCTTTGCCCATGTTCCACTGACTCTACATCATCACAACCATCCATTTCAAGTAGGTTTATTTAATTAATTACTTAATTAAATGGATTAAATGGTGTTGATTTCAAGGGGATGGGGGCACATAAATTTTGGGGGCTATTAACCCAAAAAATTGATCAACACCCTAGATCAAGTGTGAAAGCACCAGTGTAGATAATCAGCAGCACAAATCTCAGATAGACAAAAAATAAAGAGCAGAAGTAAGAAAAGAGACACATAATTTTTATAGTGGTTCAGCTGACTCTGGCCTACATCCACTTCACTCAATCTTTATTATGATTATACTAGTTGAATCTCTCTGGATATCAACTAGTTAGTCCTTAGATCTAAGTTACAATGAGTTAGAATAAGTCACAAGCTCAATGGTTGACTAGAGAATCATAGTAACCCCCTTAATGAATGTTGTGAGGGAGAAGAAAGTTGAAGAAGTGAAGGAATTCCAGTAGAGTAATGGCAGCTCTCTATCCGAAAAAGATCCATCTCTAGTTGCAGGTAGGTGAGTATTTATAGGGAAGTTCAGTGAGTATTGGGTCAGAACTCCAGGTGCAGAAGAGTCCAGTTGTTATGCCAAGTCACTACTAAAAATCTCAAATTAATATGAGTCATAGGGATGGATCGCTAGCTATCCACAAACTTAGCATAATTTTCTAACAGAAGCCTTTACTTAGTGCTATGAAGGAGCACGGAAAGTTTGAGGGCGATCCGACCTATCTTGATGGATCGCTAGCTATCCATCCACTTAGCATATTTTTGAGTGATCTTTGTTTGGTTGTCTTCCTATCTTCTAAGTGCCTTGTCCAAATATCAAGTCATTTGGAGTTAGTTTGATCATCCGTCTTCATGGATCATATGGTCCAGAAGAATCATCCATATGTCGCTTAAATCTTAACGAAATCGAACGAAACTTTGCAGGAACACTCTAGAGGTTGTTAGGAACCCACCATAAAAAATTGAGGATTTGAGGTGGTGGGGCCCACTATAGATAGGTCGCTAGTGATCCATCAAATCAACTCTAAATGACTTCATTTTTTGTGAGCCTTCTCTTATGTTTTCTAGATGTTCTCCCAAAATTTCAAGTCAATCCGAATTCGTATGAGTTATGTAGGTCCATTTTAAGTTAGCTAATTCTGGCCAAACAGCTTGAATCAGATGAGTCTTCACTTCTCGAGCTAGATTGTTTGGCATGTTATGATACTTGGCAAGCATGCTTAGAAATGGTAATGAATCATGATGCATGAAGCTTGGAGGGTCCATGAGCAAGCCTTATGGATCGCTAGCGATCCATCACCTTAGCTTATTTTGGCATCTTTCCTCTTGGGTCTTTCTCTTCTTCTTCTTCTGGTCTTTTTTGTTGATTCTTGAGTTATTCTAGCGTAGTCTGAATGTTCTAATTCTTATTGAATTTTGATGGGTTAAAAACCTAGTCAACACTTGCCCCCCAAAGTACGCCTTTTGAATGAAAGGTGTGCATTGTTTAATAACAAGTTCTTGTCTCCAGTCTTCGATAATTAAGCTTTTTAGCCGCTTTAGCCTTGGTGAATCATCCACTTCCTTCGGATTCTCTTGCCAATCACAAGTCGTTCCAAACTAGTTACATCCTAAGACTCTAGACTCTACCCAAGTGTAATCAATTCATCACAATCATTCCGACTTCATTCGGAGTTATTACATCACATATCTCTAATTAAATCACATGCTTCCAGTTACATCTCATATTTCCAATTACATCACATATCTCCATTTACATCACATATCTTTAATTGTCCCATGTTCATTCGATATTTACATCATTATCATTTTGCTTCTCATTCAGAGTTGTCATATCATATATCAAAATCACATTATATATCAAAAATTACATCATATATCGAGATCATCCTGTGTTCATCTAGGATTTATCAGTTTTATTCTACTTATAAGGCATTCAAATCCTTTTTATTAAGTCAAATTTGTTTTAAGGCTTGATCTCTCCTGATCGTTTAAGTTTAATGCGTGATCTCTCCGGATCGTTTAATGTTTTAAGTTAAGGGGACGATCTCTCTAGATCATTTGTTTGTTAAGTTAAGGAGGATTAAGTAAGCCCATTCGCTCACTCTCCGGTGAGGGGACTTGCTTCTTGTACTCCGGCCCCGTCTCTCCGGTCGGGACTCTAAGGCGATCAATATTGTACAAGTCCATCCGCTCACTCTCTGGCAAGGGGACTTGCACCCTACACTCCGGTCCCATGGCGGGACTATAAGGCGATCAATATCAGTGATCATAATCAACGTGGATTTTTTAAATTTTAAATATTCAAATCAAAACAAACAAACAGAAATCAAATAAGTAGGAATCAAAACAAGTAGAAATCCTAAATTTTCACCTCGGAGATCCGACTCAGAGCGTGCCTAGAGACCAATCTGGGTCTCGTACACATGCAAGCGGTCCGAGGTCATTATTATCCTAAATAGTCATCTCAGGCATCCGACTCAGAGCGTGCCTAGGGACCGTTCAGGATCCCGTACACGTGTAAGCGGCCTAAGGTTATTATTGCCTAAATACTAATTGAAAAGTGCGGAAAAATAAACAAAAAAGCAAAGCATGTGAGCCAGATCCGATTCCCATCTACCCCGATCAGGGTTAATTTGTCTTGGCTCAAATCCATGGGCGTTTCTTGATGCATTTGTCGCGGATGGTGGTTTTTCTTGCAATTCTACCGTAGTTTTGTTCCTCACGTACTATGGCAGCTGGTTGTTCCGAACCAGTTCTTCTATCAGATCACGAAGGTGTCGTCACTCGTTTGTTTCATACCCATTCAGCTCATGGAAGATGCAAAACTTTCCATATCTTTTCTCTCGATCAGTGGGCTTCCTTTTAGGTGGCCTCCGTTAGTGGTTCTGCCCCTATTATTCAAGTATATCCTCTTCGAAATTTCAGTCAAGTCAGTGTATGAAGAGTGTCTCGGCTCCTTCCCTTTGTCATTTCGGCTCGCCGAAGTCGTCATCGGTTTTCCTTTTCCCTTTGTCTTTTCCAATTCCAGCTCCGAATGGTCATCTGTCCTCCACGACATTTATTTCAGCATCCACATCTCCATCTCCGGCTTCAGTGTCTTCCTGACGTAAAAATCTCTCGGCTTCGTAGTAGAATTATGCAAGGTCCCTCGGTGGATCCCTTTTCAATGCAGCTTTGAATAAAGTCTTACTCGCGACCCCAGATACTGCCGCCATTAGGATAAATGATGGATCCGGCTTGTCAACCGCAGCCGCCACTGCATTGAATCTTGTTAAATAACTTCTTAAGGACTCTCCAGGCTTTTTTTACGTTTGAGAGCGTAAGTACATTCCTCGGTTGTGAGACATGAACTCTGAACTGTCTTAAGAACTTGCTCACCAAGTCGTTCCATGTGCTTATGGATCCATTCTCCAACTGTCTGAACCACATTGCACCTAAATCCGTTAAGTATAATGGGTAGCACCGCCCCATTACCTCCTCAGAAGCACCCAACACCTCCATATGTTGGATGTATCTCATCATATGAATCGTCAGATCTATCTTCCCGTCGTACATTTCCAATGTCGAAAGCTTGAAATCTGGAGGATTTCTCGCATTTCAGATATTAGCAGTAAAGATATTCCTGTTCACGTCTTCCAAACCCTAATCTGGGGGTCCTCCTCTAATGAACCTTTGTACCAATTCAACAATTCGGTTCTCACCATCCAATGAAGGTCTCCGTCCTAAAGCAATACTTTGCCCTCTGTTCCGGTGAGGGTATCCCGGGATGCACTCTTTCGACCGCATTCCTGTGTTCTTATTCATAACTCTAGCTTCATTCAGACCTACGTCCCTTCAAGGAAGTTCTGGTACATATTCTTTTGTCGGTTGCATCCTAGTATTTGGATTAGCTCCAGTACCACCAGTTCCTGGTGTTCCAACAGTAACTCCGGCATTGGGATTGATTCCCATGTTGATTCCAGCGTTGCCCCCTGAAGTTTGATTCCTATTCCCTATAGATCTAGCCATCCCTTGCTGCTCCGTCCTTTAGAAGAAGCCGTCCATCATCTTCTGTTGTTAGCTAAGATTCCATCATGCATCTCTTTCATCATCTTTTCAATCTCCTCTCTTATCACATAGTTGGGTTGATGAGAATTTAAGGACACCTCCTGGCTGCCCCCAAGCTCCGGTTGACTTGCTACACCTCTAGATCTAGTATTAGACATACTCATCTTCTCTAACTCTTAGATTCAAACTTCAACTCTTTAAATCTCGTTCAAGGCTCTCAGTAAACTTCAACTCTTTAAGGCTATAGTTGAGAAGGTTGAAGAAATTTAACTTTCTAAAGCATTATCACTTCTTAAGGTATAAGAGAATGGAAAAATATTCGATTGACGATGACGACGCTCGAAGTTGGTTGTGTTGCAGATCGAACGTTCGCAACACATAATCAAATACCGGTAGTTTATAATTACCCGTGGCCTTGCTTGCCCACCTGTTTACCCACCTGCCTTACCATCTGATTTCTAGTTTTAATATATTTGCATGTATTTTTATTTTATTTTAATTCAATTGTACCGCCGTATTTCGATGTATTTGAATGCTGAAATATTAGTATTTATTAGAAATTGTCTTTTTTATTGCAATTATTCGAGTATCCCGTATTTACAAATAATTCAAATTCATTTACGTACATTATTTAATCATAATTTAAACAAAATAAAGCATTAACAAGAAGGGGTTTTTAGGTTTAGAGAAAAAGTTATAAAAAAAATTTAGTTTCAGAAACAAGAAGTCTGCTTTTTAGAATAAATGACACTTTTTAGTGTAAATTACTGAATCATAGTTGTAAGTATCATTTTCTATTTACACTAAAAAGTGTCTTCAGACTAAAAAACAAACTTGTTGTATTTAAGAATAACTTTTTTTGCAACTTCTTCTCTGTGCCTATTTGCCTGTGCCAAGAATAATTATTCACGACAAAACAATTAAATATCTCTTTCAAATCCTCTTTTGCAACATGAAAACACATTTTTTTTCTTTCACTGAACTGGCCACGCCTGATTGGTTTGGTTTGGTAGAAGAATACACCATTAGTTATCACGTTATAGTCTAAACTAAAGGTACGGGCTTTGCTCTATACATGCAACGCTGAACCAATATCAAAACCCCCATATAAGAGCTATTCATTAGCCTTTAAATAATCTGCCGACGCTTTTAAAATCCTAAACAATTTGGTTAGAATCATTAAAGGAAACCTTAATTAAAATGGAAGTCAACAACTCCATTAATTCCAAACTATATCAGTTAATCATCCACTCACATTAATTAATCTCATTCAGTACCGCAATTTACAGCAATATCAAGTGAGATCCACTCTTACTCCCCCCTGCTCTATTTCTCTCTACATTCACACACACGCAATGTCGTTTTCGGGTCGGATCCCGACGCGAAAACTCCTGCTCACCGTTCTCCTCACCATCCCGATCTTCTTCTTCATCCTTCCCAGTCCGAAGCCTGCTTTCTCGAATCCAATTTCAACCCATTTCACAACTCGCAGATCGCTTCTAGCCATTAGTTCCGACCCGGTACGCGCCCGTGCTGACGTCATCCGGAAGCAACTCTCCGACCATGCCGCCCTCGCTGCAGCCTACGCTTCCTACGCTCGCAAACTTAAGCTTGAAAACTCCAAGCAGCTCCGCCTCTTCGTAGATCTTTCGAGAAACCTATCCTCCATCCTGTCAGATCACAAATCACTCCTCGACCCTACCCAAGCCGTAGACGAGGCTTCCCTACTCCAGTTTGAACGAGCCATAAAGAACCAGATCCGATCCACTAGGTTGCTGATTTCGGATGCGAAGGATTCGTTTGACAATCAGCTAAAGATTCAGAAGCTGAAAGATACGATATTTGCGGTGAATGAGCAGCTTACGAAGGCGAAAAAGCAGGGGGCATTTTCAAGCTTGATTGCTGCGAAATCCATACCTAAAAGCCTGCATTGTTTGGCTATGAGGCTGATGGAGGAGCGGATTGAGAGGCCAGAGAAGTATGAGGAGGTAGATACAGTAGATAAGGTGCCGGAACTAGAGGATCCGAAGCTGTACCATTATGCAATATTCTCCGATAATGTTCTTGCGGCATCTGTTGTGTTGAATTCAGCTGTTAAGAATTCCAAGGAGCCGTGGAAGCATGTTTTTCACGTTGTTACTGATCGGATGAACTTGGGTGCTATGCAGGTTGATTTTCTATTTTGTTATTGCAGTTTGTTTTTGTTAAGCATGATTTATAGATATGTGGATTATCACTGAGGACAAATACCCCAAGTTATGAAGAATATTGTCATTCTATTCATTCAATACAGGCTGCTATTCTATTCATTCCAGAGTTCTACATCTTCTTCATCTCACCCGTGATCTATCCTAGATCTCCTTTTTGTACTTGGACGAGACTAAGCTCCAAACTAATTTTTGTTTCGTTTGACACTCATCTCATACTAGATATTAAAATGTCAAACTGAGATATGACCCGAGATGTCAATATGAGGATCTTGTCTGAAATCCGAGATTTGAAACTTTGATCCATTTGTTTCGTATTTTATGATTATTCAGCAAAAAATATCTATATACCTCATATGTGCAAACTTTCATGAGATAATTTTGTTGACTCTGAAGATGAAACCTTGTACTGTAACTTTTCGTCAATTAACAGGAAGTGGTTCTTAGGTGCAAAAAATATGTTTATATGCTTATAGCCCCTGGTTCTTAAGTTTAAAGGGTTATGGAGAAAGGGTAGTTGTAAATTGTAATGGTTCGCCACACCTCTATTTTTAAATACCTGTACTGAAGAAATGGCCAGATATTATTGTCCAATGAGTTTTCGTATAAGAAAAATGATATTGCTTGACGTTGATGAATTTTGAAGTGATCTTAGTGAGCATATTTCTTCTTGAGTCTTGCCATTAAGTATTTTCATATTTACTTTTCCATTGTACTAAACATAAATGTAATGATTATTCTGGTACTTATTTCAAACGGATCTGAGCTTATTTCCTTTTATGACATTATACTCCCTGTTCAGGTTATGTTCAAGCTCAAAGACTACAATGGAGCACATATCGAAGTAAAATGCTATGAAGATTACACGTTCTTGAACTCATCTTATGTTCCCGTGCTACGTCAACTTGAGTCAGCAAATCTTCAGAGGTTCTACTTCGAAAACAAGCTTGAAAATGCTACAAAAGATACAACCAACATGAAATTCAGAAATCCAAAATATTTATCCATGCTTAATCACATAAGGTTTTACTTGCCTGAAATGTATCCAAAGCTACACAGGATTTTGTTTTTGGATGATGATATTGTGGTGCAAAGAGACCTGACTGGACTATGGGAGATTGATATGGATGGGAAAGTGAATGGTGCAGTTGAGACTTGTTTTGGGTCATTTCATAGATATAAACAATATATGAATTTTTCACATCCTTTGATTAAAGAGAAATTCAATCCCAATGCTTGTGGATGGGCTTATGGAATGAATTTCTTTGATCTCGATGCTTGGAGAAAGGAGAAGTGCACAGAGCAGTACCATTATTGGCAAAATTTGGTAAGAAGGTTTATCACCCATTTACCTTTTACTAGTCAGACACACACTATGTGCATATATATGCACGCTGTAAGTAATAAGATAAAACATAAGAAAACCATGTGAGCATCAAAACATTTGTTTTGTTCGTACAGGCGAAGATAATTTTTCTGTGCTTTATTTCAAAAAAAGATTTCACGCTTATTTTATTTCACTATATACTTTGACTATTTAAAATTGAACATGACGTTCTTTTCAAAGTATTTTAACTGAGGCATGCTAATTGGTCCCTAAAGGGCCACAAGGATTCTCTTCATTTTCATTTCCTTTTCAGTAGTGAAATGAAACTACTTGACTGATGAGTGGCTGCTTGTTCAATAATTATTAGGTGTTACATCTGCAAGTATTTGTCACATAAATATCAAGGATTTTACACATTAGGTATGGAAATAATAGTTTGATTTTCTTGTCTAAATTAGAGACTCTAATTTAATCATTTTATAAAAATAGGAGGCTCTTTATTGAAAATACAGACCCAATTGAAAATAATTTTGTAAAACTGAAACCCATAAAGCAAGTTCGTGTGGAGAATGAGGTTTTTTTCTTTCTTTCTTCTTCTTTTTTCTTTCTTTCTTCTTCTTTTTTCTTTCTTTTCTCTTTCTGAACTTGTCTGCAGTGCATGCCTGGGTTATTTAACATAAGATCTGTGATTATACAATCGGACATTTTATCACACTATTAGCAGCAATTTTTCGTTCATTTATGTTTAGGAGGTGACATGTATGTTGCCAAGCTTTTGACACAATAACTCACAGTTGACAAAAAAAAAACAGATTTAAAAGTTCAGTGGCAACAACAGGACAGTAGAACAATAGATGTAACAGTACAGAAGCAATAACAGAAAAGTTCAGTAGGTAATAGACATTGAATCGCAATCTATTTTGATTTTTGAATATATTTCTTCAATAAAATAAACAGATAGGTCGACCAACAGATACTTACAGTTGCGGATAGTGTTTGCGCCAAAAATGGTCACAAACCCCAAGTATTGTGAAAGCACCAGTGTATGAATACAAATCAGCAATATTCAGACACAAATCTCAGATCTAAGCTAGCAATAAACAACAATCCAGAAATAAACCACAAGAACACAAGATTTATAGTGGTTCGGCTATCTCCGGCCTACATTCACTTCAATGATTTTTATCTTTTATTGATGTTCTTCGCTGATTACAGATGATTACAGCAAATACAATGAATGAATTCGAGTATAATAGCAATGGAAAGAAGTAGAATTGAATCCGGCAGAGTCTCGATGTTGGTCAGCCAAAAAAGATCCCTTTTCTGTAGGCTTCAGGGGGCTATTTATAGGCGTAGGAGGCCCAGATCTCGTCCAAACTTCAGGAGACTTTTTCTGGCATGTGAGTGGGCCCACGCGACCGGTTCCACCAAGTTTCGACTCGATCTGCGATCGATACGAAGTGATTTCGTATCCATCAAGGATTAGTCCAATCGAGCTGAAACTTGGCAGGAACATTCTTTACCTTGCACGCAAGCTACTGTAAAAATTTCGTTACATTTGGATCTGTGGTTTAGGAGATATGATCGATGCAAGTTTATGATTTTCGTTTGCTGCTGAGTTCGAATCCATGCCTTCGTATCCACCATTCGACTCGATCGAGACGCATGCGTGCTGATATGACGTGGTGAGAGTTTCCTGGATCGATCCGATTTTAGTGGCGTATTGACCGATCTGTATCCATGAATTTCGCCTCGTTTGTATCGAGTGTTGTTATCTAGTTTGAATCAATCAACTTCGTATATCTCGTATCAACTTTCAACGTTTAGTTTGAATCGAGATTGGCAGTCTTAACTCGTATCGATGGAGACCCATTCAATGGATACGGTTTGTGATGGATACGAGCTAAAGCTTCCTGATGGATTCGAATGAACGCCTCGTTCATCGATTCGAACTAATCATCGATCGACCGATACGAAGTCCATGGATACAAAGGCCTGAACCATTTCGATCGATACGAAGCCCATGGATATGAATCAAGGTGTGGTGATGGATTCGAGCTTCATGACCGCGGATTGACTCGTGCCTGATCGATTTGAAGATGATCGATTCGAAGTTGCCAAGCTCCAATGGATTCGAACGTGACGAGGCCTCTCTGATGGATACGAATCTGATCGATTCGAACAGGTCGTCACCTTGGTTTTCTGATGGATACGAACAACACCTTGTATCTAACTTGTATCGATCATATCTCATTCATACGAACTCCGATTAACCTGAAATCTGAAACGCTGGCTTCCATGGCTTTTCTTGCCATGCCTTGTCAATTGCAGCCCGATCCGGATTCGGACAAAATTCATCGATATCCATAGTTATCCTGCAATGCATAGTTGATATTCATGACTAGTTATTATTAATTTTTGGGTATCTCAGCTTTGCCAAAAGGTGGGATAACACTTTGCCCCCCAAAACACGCCTTTTGGTAAAAGGTGTGTTTTGATCAGTCTCAAATTGAATGCAGTGAGTTCAGGTTTTATTCAGAGCTTATAGAATTTTTAATCAAGTCCATGGCTGTTCGAAGCCGAAACATTATCAATTTCTTCCAGTGGAAGTTAAGAATGAAATTCTACACTCTCCGGACTGTTGATGATCGCTCCGGACCCTTGCGAAGCCCATTCTAGACTTAGCGGTCGAATAGAAAGATCCTATTGCACTCCGGCGTTGCTTTCTACCCCTTGCACTCTGGCCCTAGTTAGGGCGTGAAGCGATGTCTTGGCCGTTCTGGACCGATCGTAGCCTCTCTGGGCTCCTGCTGGATCTCATCCTGTCACTCTCCGGTGAAGGGGAAACAACGTTAAGTGGCTCGATCCTGTCGCTCTCCGGCGAAGCGATCCACTTCTTGCACTCCGGTTCAGTGTATCTGAACATTAAGCGATGTCATGGCCTAAATCGTGGGCCGATCATAGCCTCTCCGAGCTCTTATCGAATCCCGATCCAATCACTCTCCGGTGAATAGGAAACGATGCTTAAGTGAGTCGATCCTGTCGCTCTTCGGCGAAGCAACTCACTTCCTGCACTCCGGACCCCGCCTCTCCGGGTAGGATCATAAAGCGATCATCTTTATATTGATATTTAATGTTTATCCTTTAACTCTCCGGTCAAAGGTTTGTTTCAATAAATGTTTCTTTATTAAATTCAAATCCTAGATGTTCAATCTCGAACACCAAGAAAAACAAGACAATGCCTCTCCGGGCGGAGCGGTCTATTTCCATCTTAGAGCATGCCTAGGGATCTCTTCGGTTCCCGTACATGAGTAAGTGGGATAGCCGTTTTATTTTGAAAATCAAATCTAAGAAAACTAATCGACCAGAGTCCAAATCTTGAACTTGGCCCTTGCCATCACAATCAGTTGATGACGAGTCGTGATCCAGATCCAGGATCATTCCTGTTAGGTGGAGGCGGTGGTTGTTCAGGCCTTACTGTCGCTGCCCGTTCTTTGATGAATTGTGGCAATCTACCACTCCTGGCATGTTCTTCCACCTCATCCTTTAGGTGGCGGCATTCATCGGTTGTGTGCCCATCCAGCTCATGGAATAGGCAGTATTTTCCAGTCCTGCGTTCCCGCTCCGTGGGATCTCTCCTGGGTGGTTTCCGATAGGGGAGTTGCCCCCGAGTTTCATTGTAAATCCTTTCTAGGCTTGCCGTCAAATCTGTGTATTGCCTGAATCTAGGCTCTTGGAATTTCTTCCGTTTATCGGGACCATCATGTGCGTCATCCTGCTTTCTTTTTTCTTTGTCTGCCCTGGACTGTTCCCTGGCGGTTCCTTCGCCTTGTGCAGCATTTACTTCTTGCCTTTCGGCTCGTGATTCTTCTAATCGAATGAATTTTTCAGCTTCATGGTAAAACTCTCCAAGATCTTGTGGTGGATCTCTTGTCAATGAATCTTTGAATTCGGTGCCTTCTCCAACTCCTGCCACCGCCGCCATCAAAATCATCGATGGATCCGGGCGATCTACAGAAGCCACCGTTGCATTGAATCGCAGCAGAAAACCTTTTATGGACTCTCCGGTCCTCTGCTTTATCGAAGCTAAAGTCATCACACTCTTGGGTCTTGTCACATGGACTCTAAATTGTTCCATGAAGCACTCTACAAGCTCGCCCCATGTCCTGATCGATCCAGTCTTTAACTGCCTGAACCAAAGTGCAGCCAAGTCTGACAAAAATAAAGGGAAATATCGTGCCATCACTTCTTCGGATGCTCTCAGTACTTCCATGTGTCTAATGTATCTGGTAATATGCATGGTCGGATCCGACTTCCCGTCATACGGATCCAGCGTTGGTAGTTTGAACTTTGGAGGGTTCCTTGCATTCCTGATATTCGGAGTGAACGGACTCCGATTGACTTCTTCCAATCCTCCGCTAGACAATCCTCATCTCATGAGTCGTCGCACTAATCCAGCCATCTTTTCATCTCCATCCTGGGGTTGCCCTCTTGGTCTTGAAGGGTATTCTGGTACGTACTCTTCGTGTGGCCCGTTAGCATCAGCGTTGGCTCCAGCTTGTTGAGCTCCATCTGTAGGCCTTCTAGCATCGGATCCTGAGGGTCTGCCCCCAAGTCCTTGTTGATTGTCTTCTGGATCTGCATTCTGACCTTCATTGGGTTCTGCAATCCTAGCTCCTTGTTCCACATTCATAGCCGCTGTAGCTGGTCCTAGGCTCTGTATTCCTGCAGCTCTCATCTGTTCGAAGAAATTCTGCAGCATCTCTTGTTGACTTTTCATCATTCTTTCGTGCATCAGATTGGTCATGGTCTCCATTTCGTCTCTAGTGATGTAGATCGAAGCTGGTTCTTCTCCAGCACCAGAGGATGCCTCTTGACTTCCTCCTTGATGGCTTCTCTCAGCTCTTTGTCTTCTACTTGTTTGTCGAGTCATTGTCTTCAAATCTTCGAGTTTTCAAATCTGAACTTCAAATCTTGCGTAGCCGGTGCTAAGTTCAGTTCTCAGTGAAAGCACCAAAGTGTTTGCGTCAAAAATGGTCACAAACCCCAAGTATTGTGAAAGCACCAGTGTATGAATACAAATCAGCAATATTCAGACATAAATCTCAGATCTAAGCTAGCAATAAACAACAATCCAGAAATAAACCACAAGAACACGAGATTTATAGTGGTTCGGCTATCTCCGGCCTACATCCACTTCAATGATTTTTATCTTTTATTGATGTTCTTCGCTGATTACAGATGATTACAGCAAATACAATGAATGAATTCGAGTATAACAGCAATGGAAAGAAGTAGAATTGAATCCGGCAGAGTCTCGACGTTGGTCAGCCAAAAAAGATCCCTTTTCTGTAGGCTTCAGGGGGCTATTTATAGGCGTAGGAGGCCCAGATCTCGTTCAAACTTCAGGAGACTTTTTCTGGCATGTGAGTGGGCCCACGCGACCGGTTCCACCAAGTTTCGACTCGATCTGCGATCGATACGAAGTGATTTCGTATCCATCAAGGATTAGTCCAATCGAGCTGAAACTTGGCAGGAACATTCTTTACCTTGCACGCAAGCTACTGTGAAAATTTCGTTACATTTGGATCTGTGGTGGATCTGTGGTTTAGGAGATATGATCGATGCAAGTTTATGATTTTCGTTTGCTGCTGAGTTCGAATCCATGCCTTCGTATCCACCATTCGACTCGATCGAGACGCATGCGCGCTGATATGATATGACGTGGTGAGAGTTTCCTGGATCGATCCGATTTTAGTGGCGTATTGACCGATCTGTATCCATGAATTTCGCCTCGTTTGTATCAAGTGTTGTTATCTAGTTTGAATCAATCAACTTCGTATATCTCGTATCAACTTTCAACGTCTAGTTTGAATCGAGATTGGCAGTCTTAACTCGTATCGATGGAGACCCATTCAATGGATACGGTTTGTGATGGATACGAGCTAAAGCTTCCTGATGGATTCGAATGAACGCCTCGTTCATCGATTCGAACTAATCATCGATCGACCGATACGAAGTCCATGGATACGAAGGCCTGAACCATTTCGATCGATACGAAGCCCATGGATATGAATCAAGGTGTGGTGATGGATTCGAGCTTCATGACCGCGGATTGACTCGTGCCTGATCGATTCGAAGATGATCGATTCGAAGTTGCCAAGCTCCAATGGATTCGAACGTGACGAGGCCTCTCTGATGGATACGAATCTGATCGATTCGAACAGGTCGTCACCTTGGTTTTCTGATGGATACGAACAACACCTTGTATCTAACTTGTATCGATCATATCTCATTCATACGAACTCCGATTAACTTGAAATCTGAAACGCTGGCTTCCATGGCTTTTCTTGCCATGCCTTGTCAATTGCAGCCCGATCCGGATTCGGACAAAATTCATCGATATCCATAGTTATCCTGCAATGCATAGTTGATATTCATGACTAGTTATTATTAATTTTTGGGTATCTCAGCTTTGCCAAAAGGTGGGATAACAGATAGTGCCATATCCGAAGTCATTTGTAGATATCAGATCCGCATCCGTGGATACGACCTGATATCAGATACTTAACATATCCGTCAATGCTTGATAAATTTGAAAACATAAATATAAAATTTTGGGTTGAAATAGTATTTTCCAATCACATTGATTATAAAATTATAAAAGTATGAAAAATAAACAAATATGATAAAAAAATAGTTTTGAACGGTTAATATGCATCAAATGTTAATATGAACAGTTAACTATAAAACAATAAATACATATAATTCATTATACTAAAATACACATAATACAAACTATAATTTTGAAGAAAAAAAAAATGAACGGGTAATTTTCGGATGTGGATGCTTTCCTATCCGCATCTGTACCCACTTTCTTGGATATTAGATTTTTATTCGCTTTTTGGATATGGGTGGGGCTAGATTTCAGATTTTTTTTGGGTATCCAGCTTACAGACAAAACAGATGACAACAAATGTAAACTGAGTATTGAGATATTCACAGTTAACCTGAGTACATTATTATCTAACCATACATCTCTTTTATTTCAGAATGAAAACCGAACTTTATGGAAACTGGGGACTTTGCCGCCTGGTTTGATTACATTTTATTCAACAACAAAACCGCTAGATAAATCCTGGCATGTTCTGGGACTGGGTTATAATCCAAGCATAAGCATGGAAGAAATAAGAAATGCTGCAGTTGTGCACTTTAATGGCAATATGAAGCCATGGTTAGATATTGGGATGAACCAGTTCAGACCATTATGGACCAAGTATGTAGACTATGATATGGAATTTATACGCCAATGCAATTTTGGAGCTTAGAGGATGATCCTGCAACTGTATTCTAGAAACTACCTCCCCCTTCTCCAAATTTGATCCGTTTACAAGTGTTCTTATTATTGCATATATCTAAAGTGAAATGTTCCTTGTATTCTGACTTGCAATGCAAAGGCATGTTATAGTTATTTCCATTTGTAATTTGTATTAATAGCAATAATTTTAGCTCAGATGCATTATGTTATTGCTCAAAAGTCCTGCTTTTTTGTGTAATGTTTGTTTACCGCATATTTTACATGCTTTGATAAATGCACTACGGTTGAAGCTAAAATGTAGTGAAGCGTACATATTTACTAGAATTTGCCTATTTTGTGTGTGATGGAGGGCAAGGCATGCATAACCGTATTATTTTGTGTGTTTCAGAAGAGTTGTTTGCTCTACTCTTAATATTCATAAAACATTATAACAGCAACGATGTAAGCTGTAGCTGGAAGAATATTTAAATGCAGCAATACAGAAACACCAAGGAAGATTTTGCACAAGAGATAAAATGCAGTAACTATCCCTGAATAATAATAATATATATAACTATGATAGTTGCACATTTGATAAAGCTTATGAGAGAGAACAAAATCTTCTAATTTCTCTTTGATATGGGCTAACTATAGTCTATAATTATATACACTCTCTGCATTTACCTGAATCAAATGAAAAAAAAATGCAGAATCTCCTATTTCTTTTCTTTGGATAAACAAGTGTGAATTTATCGGTTGTTTCCAGCTTATGTATAGATAAGATCAATTTCGCAGCTCTGTTTTAATGCTTACAAGTTCAACATCCATTTCTTCAGAGCTCGATACTCTATTGTTACTGCAAAATGGAGAAGCATAGAGAGTTAGTTTGAAATGAAAATAAGCTTTAAGAAATTAATTGAATGTATTGGTAATATTTATGAATTGTGCATGTAGAACGTGCAGAATTGAAGTATTTACTCATTATTCCGAGTACCAACTCCATTCAAAATGACTGGTTCAGTTGTCACTCCATTGCCCATATCCTTTGTCTTGTGCAAAAGAAAAGTTCCAGAAAGAATTGTTATGAATCCACACAGTTCCGATACAATTTGTGTAGCGTTTTGTGAAGACCAATCCTATATATGAAACAACAGTTCAGAAATAAAATATTTACAATATAGTATAAATTCCGAGAGAATAAACTAACGAAAATAAATGTTCTGGCGTCACCTTAAACATGATCATACTTGCTAGAATTGTGAAGGTAGTGAACATCACATAGTAAACAGGAGATATCACAGCAGTATTGAATGTATCAAGTGCCTGCGTTTTCAATGTAAACTGTGAAGTACAATACAGATCTAGTTTGAAATATTAACAAGATATGCATTTTTAATGTAAAATGCGAAATTGATCTCATCTGTTCACACATGTAATGGTCGAGCTCAAATAACATATATGAAATCTAGAGGCAGAAAGCAGAAAAAATATTTTAATAAATTTGGATCACTTTAAAAAAATCATTAGAAGCATACTTATTTGACAACAAATACAGAAGCCATTTCTTGCTAGCTGAACCAATATACACGGGAATTATTTCGAAACGTTGCAGTGCATTTTATTTTTTAAATTTCCACAGATGCATTTGAACACATGTCAGTTAATTTTGGCAATTTTCTCATTTTCTGCATTAAGTGGCCCGTCTCTTCTTTCAAAAAAGAAAAACACATTTCAATATTAGTTTGCAAATTGTTCCAAAGTTCAACAAAATAATCCAAATGTATCAGACTTTACATCTTTGTTACATACCTTGTTTAAGAAATTTATCTGAGTGAGACAACATATGGCTACCATGGCAGTGAAACACCAAGTTTGTACGTATTTAAATTGATTCATTCCTGAGAATGATAGCTTTAAGGCGATACCCAATGCTTTCACACTCATAACCTTGTAAAGGATCATGTCAATATAAGTATTAGTTTTATCTCCGAACAAATAGAGATTTATAGATAAGAGTATACATATATATACCCATACCGTAAGAGAGCCCATCAGCGAGCAAATTAAAATGTAAACGATCATATGTGTATGACCATAGTTTGGAACATAACGGAAAATGAGAACAATGACAGCAATAACCACTATGATTGAGTAAACAATAAAACCTGTAAGAGAAGAAATAATTAGTTCCAAATGTGATGAAAACAGTGTACACTAGTATTCAATATATATATATATATATATATTAGATAATACGAAAGCTTAATGAAAGAAAAACCTACATAGAAAAACTCAAATTAAACAACTGTAGGGAAATTTTACAATCAAAAACACAACTGGGTTTTGCTGTGATGTTAACATAACCATGACTGTTGAGAATAGTCCCAAATATTAATACATAAAAAATACGTGCCTCTCAAAGAGCATCATCAATAGGGCATTACAAAAATGCTAGTCTTTTATATTTTTAAGTGATAAATTTGAACCACTTAGAACAAGGTTTTCAAAATGAAATTCAAATCGAAAATCATAAAATTCAACTTTAAATCGAAACTAAATCGTAGATTCAAAAAATCTATATTTTAAAGTTTACACACACTTTGAAATTGATTTTGATGTTTGAACTTCTACATCTAAACCTAAAACTTCATTTTCTCTATTGTTCCAATTTTATATTTTCTCTATTGTTCCAATTTTATTTGTTTGGAAATGATTAGAATTGAAATTGTAGATCCAAATAAGTATATTGAATATATTAATCTGGATTGAATAATTTTTCTAAACTGCGGTATTCAGTGGCGTAGGTTGGACGTAACGTTGGTGTCGGCACAAAGTGAAATGGGTTTCGACTGCGACAACCTTCGTTGCGATTTTTTTAATGGCATTGATATTTAACAAAATTTACGCAAGAAACTTATATAACTAAACTAAGATAAATAATACCTTGAGCATTTTAAAGACTTTGAGTTTCATTGCAAAAATGATCAATAATTGATTTTTCAAAATATGCACATCATAAGAAACCGAAAGAAAAACAAAAAAGTTGTGCATTTTACAAATTTTCTGAGTTTTGAATTTCCCGAGAGATAACTCACTTGAAGTTTCGAAAAGGAAGAGGTACCGCACTAGATTGTCTGACGAAGAGCAGATGAGATTGTCTGATGGATAAGGAATAAAAACGCGAACGTCTCGAAAGACCGGAAAACCAAAAAACGGGACTCATTCTTTTATTTTTTTTAGACGAAGAAGCTACTGTGCTTTTTTTTCAGGTTTTTTTTTCCTTCCAAGACTGGGTAGTGGGTAGGCACGTGCCTACCCCATTTGCAAGGGGGCTCCGCCCCGGCAGTATTAGCAGGGTTTGAATCGGAATATAAATCAAATCGTAAAGAAAGATATTCAATTTGGTAGGATTTAAGATTTTTAACAACAATGCCTAGAAAAACCATGACAAATGTGTTCCACCAGCCACGTCAGTTGACTTATCATCTCTTTCCAGATGGTAAAGCTGTACCATCTAAAAATCAAGAAAAAATAGACAATTCCAGGGTATTAAAGCAAGATTTGATCTTGTAACTAATATCCCAGCAGGAAACCAAACAGTGGTGTTGCTTCCCTGTTGCTTACAACCTGGGCGCAAAAGTTGGTTGCAAATACTTGACATAAGGTTAGATCTTGGAAATTTATATTGCTAGTTTTTTGAAATACATTTATTTATATTTGCTTTACATTTTTTTGAAAAATAATTTTTGACTGAGACATTTTGACTTTGAACTTTTATAATTGGTTGACATTATAGAACTAAATTAAGGTGATATGTAACAATCAAACTGATGGATAACATTACATTCAAACAAAATTACAACATTTTAACAAAAAAAAAAGAAAAAGACATGACAAACCCTTTTCCGCTTGTCTCTTTAATGCAACTCTTTCGACTGTTTTGTTATTTCTAATGGTAAATAATTCATCGACGAATGAATTTAAGTAAATGATAGAATGAACTTGGTAAAGTGCATTTTAGGGCGTGTCTTCGAAAAAAAAAGAAAAAAAAATTCCGACCTTCTCAATTTTTCATTGGAGTTGCCATTTGCTAATGACATATAAGATGTGTCGATGGGGTGTCATGATGAAATGATAAACTTCATCATAAAATTGATGATGTTGGAGTGGTGGAAGATGCGTCAGTTGTGATAAGATCAAATGGTTAATGGTGAATCTGCTCTTGGGCTGGTTAATCTAGAAGGACTTACGCGAACATATAAACTTCTGAATAACTCACAATAACAAAATGTGATGGATTAAGGGTTTAAGTATTCAAACCCTCACTGAATGCCTGATATTCAAAACTCCAAACTTTTAGCAAATAATTTCCTCTCTGTTCACTCAGATAGGAAGCAGAGATGGTGCAAGTCTAGCTAAGTAGGATTTGCACCTCATGTTTGATACTTGTAGTTAGGACTTAGGATTTCTCTAAGACGATATCAAAGTTAGAAACAATCAACATGTGTTTAATTTGATCATCACACGTTGCCTAATACTTATGTTGACTTTAGCTCAAAATACATCACAACCAAAAGTGCATGCAAGTAATGGTGCCATAATCGGAAGACAATGACATTGTATCTCTATAAATATATGAATATGTTACATTAGTTTACACACCAATCATTGATTTTAAGTTCAATTATCTCCTCTTCAAATTTCATATCCACGAGTGTCACATCCATGATGATGATTAATTCATTAATTAAATAACCAATAATAAATTAAGGAATAAATACAAATTTGATGGATATAATTTATTGGTGATGAAGGTACAGAATAAATGAAGATAGAGGAATTAATGTGATTGATTTTGGGATAAAGAAATGGTTCGCTAAAAAGTATGACCAAGACTAAATAAAATCCAATTAGGGACATGTTATAAGGCAAAGCACCTGGTTCAATAGCAAGGTCCCAAACTTGCTTAACAGACTCAATAGCTCTCTCTTTTGGAGCATGCAGTACAATAGCTGTTGACCCCACCACACAAAGAACACACCCAAGAATACCAAATATGTGTAGTTTCTCATCCAAACAAAAATGCGCCAATACCGCACTGCATGGAAGATATATTTCATGCATCTTATTTACAAATAAAAGTATATTCAAAATAACATTGTGACATCTAATAATTCAATTTACCTGACAATGATACTAAGAGCTCCAAGTGGAGTTACAAGTATCGCTGGAGCAAATGCATATGCAGCAAAATTAGCTATCTCACCAACAATCACTGAGAGAGAAAAAATTATTAAAAGGGAACTTTATTTTCAGCTGTCTTTCATGATAAACATTTGTAAAATAAATAAAAAATAAATAATCACACTAAGAAAAAGATGAATATTAATAATACATTAAGACTTCAATTGACCAGTTCAACGTACAATTTCTGACCAAAGTGGTATTTGAGACAATTATTTATATGAAGAAATCTTTATTCTACGGCTGGTAGACAATAAGCATACACAATTGCTATTAGCCAAATATGTCAACATTATGCTAGTGGATGGCCAGCAAACATACATTGTAATAACACAACAAGAAGAATCCTACATATGGATATGCATTGTTTGCATATCAAATTTGACTTTAACTAGAAACAGCATGAATCCAACCCATGATTGTGGAACCATATCCAGCTGATCGTATTTTAAGCGATTTTCCTGTGCCATTTGGCTGCAAATGATCAATCAAAGAGTTGTTTCCTTAGTTCTGATTGGGGAATATAGTCATATTGTTATTGTAGGTTGTGGATTCTATGTCTTGTTATTGAAGGTTGTGGATTTTATGTATTGTTATTGTCACGTTGTTAGTAGTTAGGATATTTAAAAAATGTACATAAGGGGCACAAATATTTTAGACCTACAATCGTAAGCTGTTGCACCAAAAGCATGTTGTTTCTAACCAATAACTGCTGAATGAAACTGCCGATATCTATATCTACTATATTTTAATATGCGTTCTCCCAGTAAGAAATCAAGTCTTTCATTTGAAAGACCTACATGTACACAGTTGACATGCCTTCTAACGGAATAAAATATAAAAGTGGTTAGTGGAGAAGAAAAAAATCAGCAATAATTTTTTAAGAATTCATAACCTTGCCTTTTGATGTTTACATAAGCACAACTAACCTTTCAAATAATTTAGTGCTAGATAAATACAGGTGTATGCAGTGATAGGCACAGAAACATGACAATTTTCCGGAGTATACACAGCAGTATAATTGCAGTTACTGAAATATAAGGTTGCTTAAAATTTCACCAAGGGCCTAAGGTTAACGGAAATCAACTGCAGCATATATAATATGCAAACTTAAATTTAATGCTCAAAAGAAATATATAAGTATATAAGAGCATCACAACAGGCGTATTTTGTAAATACCAACTAGCCAATCCGAATTCTTGATTTGTGGACCGCTAATTGTTATAAAATAACACCATTGGAGCATGAGAGGGTATACAAGACGCCACATAATAAACTTTATACCCCATTATTGTGGTTGCTATAACATTTATGATGCTACTACGTACATAAAAACAATTTGTATTCGATATATATCAATTTAATGTATGCGTGTGTATAATACTCACTGGTTATCATTCCAATCCACCACAAAGGCTCGTATAAGTACGAGAATCCTCCTGATCCTGTACAAGGAAAATTATGACATCACATTCCATGGTTAAAAATTACTTTGAACGAACCCCATGTTTTGTTTTG
This sequence comes from Allium fistulosum, assembly GCA_030737815.1. Classification (NCBI taxonomy): domain Eukaryota; kingdom Viridiplantae; phylum Streptophyta; class Magnoliopsida; order Asparagales; family Amaryllidaceae; genus Allium; species Allium fistulosum. The sequence continues at coordinate 298,762,460 of CM060903.1, forward strand.
AAGATCATCTAAAAAAACTGAAAACAAACCATAAAATATTTTGCTACACAAAAGTCTGAAAGGGCTACAAGTTTATTACTAGCCTGATTTGGATGCTTAATATTGCCTAAATTCATATAGGGATTATGATGATTTATTGATCAAATCAGAATGAAGATTTGAGCTCATTCACACTACTTTTTGATCCAATTAAACACAGCCAAAAGGCATGCTGAGTTATAAGAAAGTGACACAAGGAAGATGCACCTACAAGCGAAATTATATGCCTTCTGCATTTGGTTAAAAAAAGAAAATGAAGTGTAAAGAACATCAAACTACATTATCTACACGTCTTCAACACCAAAAGCACTAATTTCATTTCTTAACATATTATTTTATCAAATCATAAACGCGTTATGCATTGCTCAGTTGTGATAATCTAGATTGACAATATTAGGAAAAACCCTAATTAAATGTTCGTTATGTGCTCAATCACAATAACACAACAATATTCATCGCTAAATTAAAATCTGATTGTTTACGACCTATAGCATAAATCAATATTTTTAAATGAGAAAATTCAGTAAAGATCAAATATTTTTAACATACATAACAATTCAAAAAATAAAGAAGAAAAACCTGCTCCGACGCCGAGAATTGCGGCTCTCTTTAACCCTTTTTTCTTGACAATAAAACTAGCACCGATGAAAACACTAGAAGAAAGTGCCAACGATAATCCCTTAATATTATCTGCAGACATCACCATTTTTTCACAAATGAAACCCTTCGGTTTCTGCAATACAAAACAACCACAGAAAACAGACAATTAGTTTGGTTGACCGGTTTGTAGCGATGAATTTGAAAACTCAAGAGGAGCGAGGAAGAGAGAAGGAAGGAGCGTTTCAGTTTCAAATTCTAGCAAAAATATCAAGAGAAAAATGGAACGAATTAAAAAGATTCGATTCCGACACGCGCGGTGTAGATTTATGTACATAGCCATTTTGCAGAAACACGCTTACAGATTATGATATTAGGCAGTATTATATACTTGCTAAACTGGTCGTCTTCCTACACATACAAATGAACAGGATGTAAAATAATTTTACCCCCCTCTAAACAGGAAATTATTGTCAATGACAAAATTTCTCAGCGTTTTAGCTCAAGGACAGACTTTCGGTATTTTAGGCTGAAGGACAACTTTGTTTAGGTATCAGTTTTTAGTTATTGAAAGTAGTTTTTAGGTATCAGTTTGTAGTTATTGGTAGCAGTTTTTAGGTATTAGTTTTCAGTTTTGTAGCAGTTTTGGAAGAATGTTTGTCAAGAATGTTTGTCCTTATGAATAAATTTTAGGAAAATGTTTGTCCTTCTGGTTAAAATATTGAAGTCGTGTCTTTGAGGCTAAAAATATATAAATTTGTGTCCTTTAAATTAATTCCCCCTAAACTAAACTAGTCATCTTTTACAAATATACAAACGAACGGGGTAAAATAAATTAAGTGAATTATCAAAGGGATAAACATGTATAAAGGAAATTAAACAGCGGTTTCTTAAAATTAACTTTAATAAATAATTAGTTCTCCTCTTATTAAAATCAAATATAAATTCCTAATTCAATATCACAACAACCTTCTTCTTCTTTTTTCACGTAGGCCAATTTTATTTGCAACTCGGTTTTACCGTCCACATCCAAATAAACAACTATTTTTCATACATCAGTTTTCTCCTTTCACACACTCTTGCAAAAGACCAAAATATTCTTATAATCTCTTTACCCTATGACTCACTCATTTCATCATATCTTACGTTTACTATTTAGCTTTCAAAATCTAAAACCTTAAATACATAAACTCTAAATCTCAATTTCAACACAAAATTATTCATCAAATTAACATCCCTTTTGTTCAAACTCCAAATCAAGGTATTAACTATAGCATTCTGCTTAATTTTTTAGAATTGTGCTGTGAATTTGGTACCAATGCACTGACATGATGTGGAATTAATGTTCAATTAGTCATTTGGTTGATATACCAGTAGTAATTGGTTGTTGAATTTTTTTTTCGGTTGTTAAATATATTTTTTTGTGTGAAGAAAACAATTCCCACATAAGGAGTGCGTGGGTGTCAACTAGAGCCATATGCTTAATACAAAACTATAGGTGTCTAATGGATCTATTAGAACAAAATACAATAACAGAATACATATCACATCATAGAACAGTAATCATCATATATATAAATACATATACACAGATAGTTTCGATCCACTTAAAATAAAAATAAAAATATATCATTTATCGACATATGCAGCAGATGTTTAAGACAAGATTATATATGGTCGCTCTTAACCAGCCCTATTCTCCGCATTAGCAGACATGATTACTATGTAATTTTCTTTGTTAATGTGGGTCTCTGGGTAGGGCGTCATTTTACTCTTATTCTCTTTCGGTTTTGATGATGTTTTTGAGATTTTTGAGAGCTATGATGCCTATCAATAGGCTAGCTATATTTGGAGAATTTTAAATTCAAATTTAAATAGAATTTGAATTGATTTTGGGTTAAATTTGAATTGAATTCGTATTGAACTCAAGTTATCGGTCTTGAGTTATCTTTCTTGTTTTTCATTGTTTTCGAGTACGGTTTTCACTAAACCATTTTTGAAGTGATTTTTGAAATAAATGGACATTTCAAATTATTATTATATAGTATTTTAAAATTATTTTTCTTATATAAAAAAACCTATTTATTTCCTATAATAAAGGAATTTCGAATATGGGTTTTATTAATCTTTTCGGAAAAAAGTTTTAGAAGCTTGTTTTCTCTAGTAAACTATTTTAGATATAAAACATACACTTTTACACTATTCGAACGTATGAGAAAGAGAATTAAACGATTTAGTAAAACACGTCGTATGGGGCATGTGCGTTTACTATTTCGGTTAATTCCGGACTTATACGATCGAAGCTATTTGAGATTATTGATTCTGAGATATTTTGCCATTTTATGGTGTATTTTGAGTTTTATAATTCCTATTTATTGGAATTATTTAAGATGGCTAATTTTGGCAAGTATTATGGTTTGAGATCTCCTAAGTAGGAGTATGGTCGATGAGAACCATCACAATGTTATATTTACCTGCCAATGATATAATGCAATTCTTGAGTATATGATTTCATATGTTGAGATTTATGGTTTATGAGGAACCATCACGATGTTTTCACTTGTCGATGAGATGAGATAAGTTACGATGCCATTTAATACTTGTCGATGAGATGAGACAAGTATGGTGTCTCTTTATCACTCGCCAATGAGACGAGGCGAGATATGATTTTCTGAGTTTTATGATGTTCTTAGTGTGGCATCGACTAGCGGCTAGTAAACCGCTAAGTGCGAACGTGTGGTATGGGACACACGTTAACACTTTTCAGATTCCTATCCGTGAGTTTGTGACACATTCACGATGTTTACCCAACAGAACTGCTTTGAGAGGTGTTAGCGACCTTGTCATGAGGACGAACTGCTTTGGGAGGTGTTAGCGACCTTGTTAGGGCTGACAAAACGGCTTGGAAAGGTGTCAGCGACCTTGTCATGGACGAGCTGCTTTGGGAGGTGTTAGGGACCTTGTCTGAGGCTTCGGCTGTCTAAGTTTAGCACGTGTAGCATTGCTTCGGCATGTCAATCGAGGATCTGGCCAATCCGGGTTTTCTAAGTTTTGAGTATGCCGTTTTTGGCGCATTAGAGTTAAGGTTTTCTGATTTTTGAACTTGCATCGAATTCTTTATTGAGTTTGAGATTTTATGAGTTTGAATTCGTATCGGGTTCCATGAGCTGTTAAGATTGAGATGTATGTGTGAGATTTAGCCGACTTGGCTTACTTATGAGTTTGAGATCTCACATTCTTATGGAGTTATCTTGTGTTGCTTTCATGGCTTCTATTTGTGATTGAGATGAGTTTTCTCCTTTTTGGAGTAATGGTTCATCGAACCATTTGGGTTTTACTTGAGCTTTATATGAGTTAATTTGAGTTCATTATAGGTTATCGCCGATGACATGAGGCACTTGTGTTTTATTTGAGTATTGAGTTTGAGTTACCTCTTTCGAGGTATTTAGTCACTTAGGTAGCGTTTGTTACTTAAGTGTTGAGCTATGAGTTTTCTAATCCTTCTCCTCATTCGAGAAGAAGTATCACTATATCCATTCTGCTTCATATTATCGATATTGACTGATTTGTGTAGCTAGACTGACTCGTGTATTTATACTCGGGTCAGACCGAGTTGTTTCAGGTATCATCTATTGGGCTTAGCTTGAGGTTGATGTTGGACATTAGCTTATCTATCGCTTGAGTAGTTGATTTCTTCCGCATACTCTGATGTATTTACATTTGATTCGATGTATATAGTGTGGTTGAGCACCACCTTTATTGTATTCATATTGTATTGTACTGAACATGTATCACTGCATATGTATATATATGATGTTGGTTACTGTTTTGTGATGTGATTTACATTCAGTTATTGTATTTTGTTCTGATAGATCCGTTAGCCACCTATAGTTTTGGATTAAGCATTTACTGGGTATGTCAATCCGCTTGAGTTGAAAAAAAAATTATATTGCATTTATCGACGTATTCAATAGATGTTTAAGAAAAAACAGAGCGTGAGCTGTATATGTACCCACATAAGGTCAAAGCATGGTTGTGCTTTACACTAGTATATTGTGAGTGTGGGTTCTTTCCATCCCTACTGTTTGGTTAGCATTGATTCTTCAAATATTTACTATAAATACCTTTTGAACTGTATTTTGTTATTATTTGTAGATGTCTACCATTAAGAAAAGCTTGAAGAGAACTGGAAAGGGAGGCCAATCGAGTTCGAGCACTGATCAACAAGAAGAACATACTACTACTAGAACATGTATGACAGCTTCCACATGTAGAGAACGACAAAGACAAAGATGTGTGCGCTCGCCAACTATAAAACACGAGCCCGGGGAAGAGCAAGAGGAAGAACACTTAGTGCAATGGTATAATTTCATGACCAAGGAGGTACTAGTGGAGAAGCAATTGACCCTGATTATGGAGGTCCTACCATCTATGACGTTATCTCGTCGTATGAATTCCATGTAGCTTATGCAATTTGGAATGGACAGGTATATATTTTGTTATTTTTTCTATATGTTAGATTACTTGTTTAAATATATGAATAACTAGGCACGAACCTTTTTTTAGGAACATGACCCTCTCACCTGTGTCAACCATGGCACACATGTATTGGATTGGGAAATACCAAGAAATGCTTTTGTATTCCGTGGTCATATGTACTATTAGGTTTAGAATCTCTAGTTACAGTTCCTTTTAAAAGTGTAAATATGAAATTTAAAATTTCATCTTTTGTTGAGAGATGACACCCTAAAATAAGCACTTTCCACTTGCCTTTCGGTGAGATGACCATCACCTTGGATGATGTTCACTCCTTATTGCACATTTATGTTGAAGGAAAGCTCCTTAGTGCATATACATTTAATAATCGACAAGCACTTGAGTTATCGGAGAACAATTCAGAGTAATGCATGGTGTCGCATTTCAGTTAATGAACGATAAGGTAGGATTTAAATTGAGCATTACTTCTCTCAAGGTCTTATTTGATGGAGTTAATAATCGATGGCCCCGTAGTCGTATAGATTATGCAGTTAGAGCTTACTTATTGTATTGCTAGGCAATGCATTATTGCCAATAAAAGTAAAACTCATGCGATAATTCAGTATTTGATTTTACAAATTCTTAATGAAGTGCACACATACTCATGAGGTTCAGCGACACTAGCTATCTATATAGACAGTTAGGTATAGCTAGTAGGTCTAGGGTGAAACGGATTGATGGCTTTCTTATGTTGCTAAAAGGTTGGATTTACGAGCTTTTTCTTGCTTTCGTCCTGGAACGAATATGTATTATGAATCACGACCTAGAGCCACTCCTTAGGACCCTGATGTTGGTCATGAGGTCGATCATGTTGAGTTACATCGTCATTTAGATATAATTTTAGAAAATCATCTTGTTTTTTACCCCTACTTACCGGCTTGAGCGCTATGCAGCTAAACCCTGCAAAATCTCCGCTATAGCTCATAGCGCTCTTTGATCGCTACGCTATTTCAGTTTAGCGCTATTTAACAGTAGATCCGCTTTAGGCCCAGCTATTTTCCGCTACATCCGCTAAATCAAGGCTTTTTAGCACCCGCTTTAACAATATTAATATATGAATGTGATTTGACTGGTTCTCTTTTAAATCAAATCAAAAAAATTAGGATAAAAACCTAATTTTAAGGCATAAGTGCTCAATATAAGTTAGAAATCTATTATAGTCATCAAATTTAGTCTGCATAAATCATGATATTCTTCGATTTTGTTATATAAGATTAAACAATATTTCTTTTTCCTACACAAATGATGTGCGAATGAGAATAAATTAACTTTAAATATTTGATTTTATATTTAATGAAGCTTTTTGCACCTCCGTTATATCCTCGCTATAACTTTTTGTACCTCTACCGCTATAGAAACGCTAAACGCTTTAACTGCACAGCTTAAGCATTTCATCAATTTTCTAAAATTGCAGTACTCTGGCACGCTTTTTATGTATCAATGCTGTGGAACCGTACCATGCAACAAGAGTTTTGCGTTAATTTGGAAGAGTTCAGAGCATTCCTTAAACTGTAATACAACCGAGTGAGACAAGGTATAATCGTGGTCCCGATTCCAAAAGCTATAAAGTCTACTACATTTTTATGAGAGTTTTTTGAAGAATGGCAAAGTCACGTCATCGTTGAAATTTATCGATCAACACCCTTGAATGAATCCATTTATAAAACCTTCCCCGACTATTCTGCATGCTATCGACCTAGGAACGTGCTTTATGTGGAGAATCCTACACGGGTCGAGCTAGGTCAAGAGTTTGGCCCATAGACTGTTGATCCAACTTATGACAAACTGTACATGGTGATGTGAATCCTACACGTTTTTCATATACTACTCCTCATGTTATAGTAATGAAATTTAAAATTCAATTTGCGAGTTTGGACTGTGCATGTGGGTTGATGAGACGATCGATATAATTGCTTAAAAATCAATTCAGCTCAACCAACACTGACATGCCTGAAGATGCGAGGAGAAATTTGGAAGAAGCGCAAAATGAAGTTGGGCGCTTCATATACATTGAGTAGTTTTTATGCTTTTGGACATGTCATAATCTATACTTGCAAAATCTGTTGATTTCATCTATAACTTGATTAGATACATAGTTTTAGTGGAAGTTTATGAGTAATAATTTGGTGATTTAATGTGCAACACTTAATGACGTGGTTGTGCAGGTTTTTGAATTGTGATTTGGTCATGTAATATCATGGGTAACTTGATGTGTAACCCCCATTTGAAGACATCTGTATGTTAATTTTATATGTAAGATGTTATGCTTTTTCTTTATTGCCCGTTATCTCCTATTTATCATCAGAAGGAACTGGACCAGCCCGCAGCGGAGGAAATGGGTGAATTTTAAATTTTTTAACCATTTGGATCTTTGAAGGGCCTATGAAGTCTAAATATACTTAGAACTTTTCTAAGTTTCTTTTAAACAAAATCAATATTTTATTTAATTTTATAAACAAAGTTTTACTTTAATTTAATGTGTATGTAAATTAGAGTATATCAAATATACTCTTATGTACATATTTGTGTGTAACACTAACTTATTAAATTTATTTAGAGATGGAAACTTTTCATTTTATATCTCTTAAATTATTCAATTGCTGACGGGGCATAAATTTATTTAGAGAAGGAAACTTTTCATTTCCTTCCTCTTAAATTATTTAGTGAGGGATTACAAATTTAGTTAGAGGAGGAAACTTTTCATTTCCTTCTCTTAGTTAAATTAAATAATTGATTAATGAAATAACATTAATGACTAATCAAAATATGACATGAATTGTAAATATATTCACAGTAAATATTGTGTAAGTGTAACATATAGGGAGTATGCATAGTCAGTGATAATTGATATGTATACATAAAATAAAAAAGAACAATTTAAATGATTATTACATAGGAATTGAAATGGAAATAAATAAGGGATGACAAGGGTGATTGATACAGTCTTCCTTTTAGTAAACTTAATTAATGCAACATATTAATGACAATCAATAGGTACCATAATGTAAGAATATAGAAGGTAAACAATGAATTGTATGTATATATTATTATCTTAATTAAAAAGGCAAAATGATTTCATACTATTACAATATATATAAAGAAAAATAAATTTTATATGTACATATATAAGTAGATCCAAATATATATATATGGAATTCAATCAAATCTTCTTTCTAATAATACAAATTAGATAGTTATTACAGTCAATTTCAAAACTTTGATTTGTTGTTAAAATTCCTTTTATTCATCTGTATATATCTAATGTAATAAAAAGTGCAAGTAATACATGTAGACATACATACATACATACATTAAAATTCAAAACTAAAATTACACTTTGTTATGAAAAATTAGAATATAAATCTACAATTGAAACATTGTATTGATTCCATATAAATTTCATTTTTAACCTTAAATATAATTCAATCAATCAACATGGAAATGTAAATTTCCAGATTTAAGGAAATGGAATTTAAACTAATGTTAAAACATAGAACTAAAATAAAACATTGTATTTTAACATACATAGATTTAGCTTCAATTTAATAAAGTAAAGAAAAGCAACTAATCAATTTGAACATATAAACATTCAGATCTAAAGAATTAAACTTTAATTAGAATTTTATAAAAACTTAGATCTACACTTAAATATTGTTTTAAAACATAAACAAATTTAATTTTGATCTATTAAAATTAAAACTCAATCGTGTCATTCAACAAATAATTTAATCTTTCATAATTTTTTTTAAATTAAGCAAGACAATAATACATCATACAAATTATGAAAGTCAAATTAAGTTTCCATCAAAGATTGCAAAATCACTATCTATATATGGAAAATGACATACCTTGTTATCGAATCCTTAAAACACACGTTGTTGATGTTGCCTTTGATTTGCACCTTGAATGAAGAATGTTTCTAGATCTGATTGAATCACCTTAGGATGTTGCCTAGAAATCACACCTTGAATGATGATGTCTCCTCAGATCTTCAAGATCCCCATCCCATCTTTGCAAGAGATGGATGAACCACTTTTGATTTATTATATTTGATTTTTTTAGATGAAGTTGAAAGATTTTTCGGAATTTTTGTTTTTGTTCTCTACCATGAAAAGTTAGGAGGAGAGAAGGAAACAGACTAAATGTGAAAGAATGAATTGTACGTACAGAATGAATTGTACGTGCAGAATGAATTAGAGAATATGTTTTATTCGAAAGAATGAAACCTTTCCCATTCTTTAATTAAAATTTCCCTAATTAATTCCCCGTTTCTCCTTACAATCGTGATATGTCATCAAATGACATAAAGTTTTCACAAAATCATGTCATCAAATGACATAAAATTTCCATAAATCATGCCATCAAATGACATAAAATTTCCATAAATCATTTCATGCAATTATCTTTAAATCACATTGATATCGTATATTAATGCGCGCAAATATAACTTTTATAAATGCGTTTAAATAATTACAAAAACTTCCAAACATCAAATAAATAATAATTAATATTTCTCAAATATCAATTAATCTAATCAATTTACAACATTTTATAAATTAATTAAATCATGTGGTTTTTTAGAGAAATCATTACGGTTGTGCGACTCAAATGTGTAAATTTAGTTAGCGATTAATATCGAACTATCCGAATATTAAGGTTCATACATCACTTAGCAGGTGCTGTGACATTTTGACCGAATTTATCGCTTACACATCTTTTGGTAAAATCCAATTTTACTTATTATAAGCGGTACCTAATAGTGACAATTATTTACACCAATTCTCTTCGTCAAAATTATATCATATTAGGACTTACGAAATTTGATAATGGTCAAAATTCTAATATCGTCCACATTCAACTTTATAGTCCAAACACAAAGTCCTTGGTTCGATAATAACAATTATTATTAACCAAAATGCTCTGGTCAGAGACTTTGACTTTGAGTTGACCATGATACTAACCCCATATAATTGAGAAGACGAATCATCTCTTGAATAGTGCTTCACTTCCAATACTTTCACTCGACCCAACTATAGTCACTCGATGGAACGTCATGCCATGATTTGATTATAACCAAAGCGGAGCTTTCATATTGAAGATCCACAATATTCTCAAGTCGAGAGAACTGTGTAAATCAGTCATATCGATATTTTTTGTTTAACCTTTGTTATATTAACCAACAGAAAACTATCGAGTGAGTCGTTTCATAGTTATCCGATAACTAACAGTATGTAACCACTAGGTGCCCCAGCAGTCATGAGTAATACACTGCCTAACATTTGGAGAGCGTTACATACTCTAGTCTCAACAGATACATTGATATCCAGTCTTAACGCATCTTGACTAGGAACATTTAAATTGGTATATTTGTTTTATTGTGATAAATTACTCAAGGTTACAACACTTTGTAACTACTATTACAAAATATACCATTTATGGATTTTCTATTAAATATACTTTTAATTAAATTAATTAATAAATATAACCACATTATATCAAGTATATAATAGAAAGAAAATACCTTTATTTCGAACAAGATTGGTCAACACGTTAGATATATGTAACAAATTACATAATTACCCCTAGGGCATACCCCTAACTCTATCATCATCTAGTCTTAACGTAGACTTATCAATTGATAGAGTTAGGGTTATGTCATAAGGGCAATTATGTAATTTGTTACATATATCTAACTCGATAACCAATCTTATTTAAAATAAAAGGTGTTTCTTTTCTATTATATACTTGATATAATGTGTTATATTAACTAACTAAATTAATTAAAAGTATATTTAATATAAAATGCATAAATCATACATTTTGTGATAGTAGTTACAAAGTATTGTAACTATGAGTAATTTATCACAATGAAAATAAATATGCCATTTTAAATGTTCCTAATTAAGATGGATTGAGATTGTATATTGATGTATCCATTGAGATTAGAGTACGTAACACTCTCCGAATGTTGGACAGTGTATTACTCATGACTGTGGGGGTACCGAGTGGTTACATACTGATAGTTATATGGGGTTAGTATCATAGTCAACTTAAGTCAACTCAAAGTCAAAGTCAAAGTCTATGACCGAAGCATTTCGGTTAATAATAATTGTTATTATTAAACCAAGGACTTTGTGTATGGACTATAAAGTTGAATGTGAATGATATTGGAATTTTGACCATTACCAAATTCCATAAATCCAAAGTGATATAGTTTTGACGAAGAGAATTGGTGTAAATAAATGTGACACTCGAGTAACGCTTAACAAAGTGAAACTAGATTTCACCAAAACCAAGTAAGCTATAAATTTGGAAAAAATGTCACACCACCTTCTAAGTGACGTGTTAACGTTAATATTCGAATAGTTCGTTATTAATCGCTGACCACATTTACACTTGATTAGTCACACAACCGAAACGACGAATTCTCCTTTGACCAAACGATTTAGTTAGTTTATAATTATTATAAATCAATTAAATTAATCAATATTTGTGAAATATTAATTATAAAACTTTGATTATGATTGGGTGAATAAACACTATTAAATATATTTATAATAGTTATAGATATATCAATCGATTTACGATATCGATAAGTGATTAAATTGAATTTAATTAAATAATATTTTCTCTGGGCTTAAATGGGATTTTGGCCCATCATGTTGGGTGAAATTTTCAGCTCCAATATGGACATATGGGGTGGCTCAAAATGGAGTAGAGGTGCTAGATCTTAGATGGCTCTGATCAAGGGAGAATTAGTATGAGATGAGATCCACTATTTTCTCCTTTTTATCCACTATTTAAGCATCCCTAACCGTATTTGCAAATGATATTTTGCTACCTCTTCTTCCATCCATTACTAGACGAAAATATACCATAGGCGCTCCATCATATCAAGCTCAAATCAACTCAAAGTCAATCACTATCCGATAGTCAAAGGTTAATGGTTCAAGGACTAGCAGTCTGTTGAATCAGAAAAGATTTCAAAGGGAAAAGTTCATCCTTTCAAGGTGTGTTTCAAGGCTTTGGTACTTGGGTATGATTTTTATCAAATTATCGTTTTTAATTTTCTGAATAATATTTAATCATGTATATATTATTATTATATTATTAGTTAGGTGACGATTCTGATACGTATTGATGTTGTCATAAGTTAGTTTGGTTATATGTATGTATATACTTATAAATTTAAAAAAATCAATTTTTATATACAAATCAAATCAGTACAACCACCTAATATATATATATATATATATATATTATTAAATTATATACATATACTTATATATATATATATATATTACTTAATTATACATATGTGGTTTATATTTAATCGCAATATCATACTATGGTTAAAATTGATCATCTAATTATATATACACACACTAGTGGTAGCCCGTTCAATGCACGAGTGCCAAGTTGGTTAATTGCAAAATTTGTTGAATATTAGAAATATTAAAATGTATAACTTTTTTCTATAGTTTTTGAAAAGATGTTTTTTTATTTTTGATACTGCTTATGGGAAAAGTATTGTAAATATATAGTACTTGATTGATAGCTGATTTGATCAAGACAATGATAGCCATTTGTATTTCTAAATACAAAACAAATTAATCATGCTTATTAGTATTTGGTTATATTGTTTAATGCATATAAGAGTTGAAATAAATACTATTACCGAAACAGACAGCAGGGAAGATCAATTGATGCAAATATCTCAATAAAGAAAATATCAAATAACATTTACAGTAAATGCATTTTACTTTCTCCATACATAGCTAAGTGTATCATGTACTAAGATGAGGACAATAAAGCCCAAATATCATCTCTTCTACTGTTAGGTGATATCATGGAACAATCTTTTCATAATATAATTTTTTTATTAATCCGCATTAGTATTTTTATCCCAATAATGTTAACCAAAAAAATTACATCAATAATTCACAAAAGATCTACTTTAATAATATAAGTTTCACTTCTTCAATCAAAATTCTATTATCATGGAAAGTCAGCATACCGGATATAAATAAAAAGCGGATATTCTCCTTAGTTTAATGTTCAGCAAACTATTAGTAGAATTATCATTTACCATCGCCTTAATCTGCCAAAAAATAACTACCGGAAAATAACTACGTAGAAATGATATTTTCCATTTTCATGGCTACCATCCCATGTAATATGCCTTGAACAATGTAAATAGTTGTTACTTTCATAAACCGTTATTTAATCTTCCCCAAAAACAAAACAGTGCTCCATTTCTATAAGATCAACAAAGAGCAATGTTTATCAGCAATAAGTAACATATACAATATAACAAAAAAAATTAAAGCCATTATTGGGCAAAATCAACATTGAAACGTTACCAACACCACATGTTCATGAACAAAAACTATTTGCATAAATTTTGAAAGGACTGTTTGGGATGATACATACATGAGTTATAAAGTTAAGGGAAGGTACACTAGTAATGGAGTTAAGGAGAATATGTAAAATTATCGGTCTTATCTAGTAAAAAAGTAATGCATTGTTTTGGGTTCATTTCAACACTTATGGAAAACATATTAAAATTCAATACATGGTTGAATTCTCTGTTACAACTAAGGAACAGGCGCAAGAAAAGTTATTATCACGAGCAAACTAACTGACTATTTGAAGTTTCTAGCAAGTTATTAACTATTTGAATTTTTGTCAAATCTTTGGGATTTTTAGACATGTTGTGGATTCGGATTAATTGAATAACGATTACGGTAAAAATCAAATGAACTCCTCCAATAATAAATTTCAAAGTCCAACAAATTTGATTGGAAGAAACTTGATAATAAAAGATGATGCAACATATATGAACGAGCAAAGCAATTCTTTATTTGCAATATCTTGCCGGTCAAGTAAATCAAAATTTGAAAATAAGCTAGCATTGTGTGACTATAAATTATTATAATAATAAGTACTATCTTTATGAGTTAGTCCGATTCTAGATTTACATATTTTACGAGTGAAGCTTTGCTAGATAGCTAACCGGAATCAGCATTTGACCATTGGCTATAAATTAATACATGTGTGTAGAAGGTACAAATAAATAGATAACTAATTTCAAAGGAACGACAAAGAAGATCAAAATCAAATACGATAAAAGTAAACACATAATTATAAATAACAACCTTAGCCTATATGAAGAACATATTTTGCACTCTCTTAGCCTACTTTCTTAATAAGAACAAAACCATTTATCTATAAATATAAATGCTATTTCATGATACTTGTCCATTCATAATCTCAAAGTCATAAAAAATTACCGTAGGTTATCGATGTAAAGTAGAGAATGGATCTAATAAATATCCATTAACAAATACATATGATTTATTAATTAATATGCATGCATAAAGAAAGTTGCAAATAAAGAAACCTATAACATTATATTTTAAAATAGGGCATTATAAAAGATAGATTGCAAGGCGAAGAAATCAGGATTACACCGAAAGGAAATCTATGAAAAGTATCAAATGAAAAGAGTTTTGGACTTTCCTAGTACATTATGGATTTTGTGAAATTTAGTAATTACTATATTTTTCAAACAATAACATTGTAAATAACAAGAACAATAATTTGCATATTGATTCAGATTGGCCTCAGAAGAAGAAAGTTCGTTGCATTCTATGCAATGGATCACTTCAGCAAAACCTATAAGAAAGAAAATGTTTCCTGGAGATTTGACTAGGCTACTGAGTGCTCGGCATCTAGTAGTACTCGGCATTCAGGAGCACTCGATATCCAGGAACATTCAGCATCAGATAGTACTCGGCGTCCAGAAGCACTCGACATCTAGGAATACTCGGCGTAGTACTCGGCATCCAGTAGCACTCGGCATCAAGGAGTACTCGGCGTAGTACTCGGCATCCAAGAGTACTCGGCATTAGAAGGCGTTCGGCGTATACGATTACTCGACATGGCAGTATCGTTCGGCCAAAGGGATCGTTCAGCTAAAAAGCATCGTTCAGCCAGAAGGCACGTTAGGCCAAGGAGGATCGTTCGGCCAAAGGTATCGTTCGGCCAGAATGCATCGTTCGGCCAGAGAGCATTGTTCAGTCAAGCGCTTCGGACAGAGGCACGTTCGGCTTTGACTGACAACTATTCTGCACTTTCCACACATCAAACATACCGTTCGGCATTGGAAGGGTGGTTCGACATCATTGTGTTCGGCCTACCTGGTTCGGCATGCAGCGACCACTATACTTGGGCTAGAGTATTCGGCTACCGAGCCCATCTAGGAAATCCAGCCCATCTTTGTCTATAAATAGAGGGGCAGGGTCACAGTGCAAAAGGATCTTTTTCGAGAACACTGAGGAGACTCTGCCATTTTTCAGACTCATCTTTTCTACTTAGCAATTGCATTCAAGTATTCAATCTACGAATTGTATTTGTAATCAACCATTAAAGAAGATCAATAAAGTTTATCCTCGAAGTGGACGTAGGCAGTTACACTGAACCACTATAAATTTGGTGTTCTTACTTTCTCATTTAAATTAGCATTCTCTTCCTTGTTTAATTTACCTTCATCACTTATATCTCTACACAATCTTTCTCTACGAGGTTAGTGACCAATTTTGGTGCTAACACTTTGGTGTTTTCATTGAGAATTGAATTCTCAGACCTCAAGGATCTGCTTTGAAGCTACTAGATTGAACAAATCCCCCAATGAAGATCCGACTCATTGATAGGACATCCATTGATTCTACTCAGAGTTCCTACCAATAACTCTACAATGGCGAGACCACGTACCAGGTCAGCTTCTCATAATGCGGATGTCCATGAGACTGCTAGCGTGCAACAAGCAGGACCTAGCAATCAGCCAGCAATTCCGGGTGTAGGAATTGCCGCCCAGGACCAGACTCCAGTTGTCACCAGAATAGAGTTCAACGACTTGATGAGAGAACTCAGGGAAAGCAGGAGACAACTAGGAGAGCAGATGCAAGCTAACGCCAACCTGATGGCACAACTCACTCAACAGCAGCAACAGAATGCTAGGGGCAATCCCGCTCCTTATTCCTCATCTGACAGCTCTACTTCCTCTGATGAACCTCCCAGGCGCAGACGCCGTAAGACTGAAGCTGTGCGAGCAGATGCTGCTGTTCAAACAGCTGGAGACCGTGACCAAGCAGGAGCTGGAAACTTTGAAACCGGAGTGCGGGTAGGGGCTGGAGGCCCAGACCATCAAAACGCTAACGATGTCGAACCTCAAGACGCACGATTGGCAGATCGCCAGGAGAGGAGGCATCCGCATGGACAGTCGCGTGGAACAGACTCTAACCTTCCGCCTTCCATACAGACACCAGATCTGACAGCCATGGTCAGGAAATTGATGAAAGAAAATCAGGGCTTATCGAATGATGATTGGGGAGTATCAAGAAGTCATACTCCATTCACAGATGTTGTGCTGCAGGCGGCGTACCCCAGGAAGTTTAGTATGCCTACTATCCCTACGTATGAGGGAAAGACTGACCCCAGACAACATGTCATGAGGTACAAATGGATGATGGATTCAGCTAGAGCAAATGATGCCACCAAGTGTAGATGCTTTCCAATTACTCTCTCTGGGATATCTACTATGTGGTTCACCCGACTTCCTCCGCAGTCCGTATCCAATTTCGAGGAGTTGGCAAAGAAGTTTATTGAGCAGTTCAGGATACACACTACTCGTCCAAAGGACGTAATGTCTCTATCAAGTGTAATCCAAAATCCTGGGGAGTCATTGAAGGAATATTTACAAAGATTCCATGTTGCGGCAACTGAAGTCAGTAATCCCAATGATCATGCAATTCTAATGGCTGTAATGAGAGGTGTGGATCCTGATTCTGAGTTTGGAGACTGGTTGGCAGGAAAACCCCCGACTACGCTAGAGCGTTTCTACTCAAAGGCACACCAGTTCATAAGGAGAGAGGAAGCTAGGTGGGTAAGACGAGATAAGGCACCAGGACCTGTCCAAGAGTCCATGAAAAGCAACGTTGCTGTGAAACAATCCGGAGACAACTCGGGAAAGGTCCAAGTCAATGTCCAGAACAAGCCTGGGCAGCCTAAGGAGTCCGGAGGAAGAAATCAAGGGAAGAAGAGAGAAGCGGGGAAGTGGAAATCGAGAATTCCAAGCTACAATGAGTACACCCCGCTAAATGCGCCTCTGGAGAACATTTACCTATCTACCTGCAATACTTTTCAGTACAGAAAGCCACGTCCAAAAGAATCAACCGAGGAGCAGAAGCGAACCGGGAAATATTGTCGCTTCCATGAGACTTATGGGCACAATACGGAAGAGTGCAGACACCTGCACGACGCTATCGAGAAGTTGATCAGGCAAAAGAAGTTGCAAGAATTTGTGAAGGGTCCACAGGAAGGAGGACAGGGAACGTCCAACCCAGGTCGCGCACCAGCTCCGCGTCATCCCGAGGAGCCTGCCCGAACCGTGGGTAGACTAGTCATAAATACTATTATCGGCGGACCTCACCCCGCGGATAAGAATTGGCAAGAGATGGAGCGATATGCAAGTTCCCTGAAGCATGCAGATTTTGAGTGCTGTTCGAACGTGGAGGATGGGACCCCTGCTAAGCAGCAGCGCGTAATGACAGACGATATAGTATTCAGAAACAGAGATGTTGATCAAGTAGAGGCTCCAACCATCGACCCGATGGTCATATCTGCGACGATCGGACCGGCATATGTGAAAAGAATTCTGATTGATTGCGGAAGCTCTGTCAACATCATCTTCAAGAAGGCTTATGACCAAATGAAAATGGAAACAAAGGACTTGAAACCGTCCAAGGCTCGTATACACGGCTTTAACGGCGCAGCAACAGATGCAGTGGGGTATGTTGAGTTACCAGTTGAACTGGGACAAGGCGAGCGTCAGAGGGTGCGAATCCTACCGTTCGTAGTTTTGGATGTGGATTCTCCGTATAATGTTTTCTTGGGCCGGCCGGCCCTGGCTGAGTTTAGGGCAGCATTAGCCCCGTGGTGCTTAACTTTGAAGTTCCCAACTAACAAAGGAGTAGGTATTGTTCATGGCGACCAAGCAGTTGGTCGTTCTTGTTATGTGGCTGAGCTCCGAGAGGCCCATCGGAGGGAGAAAGGAAAGGTTGCGGACAATCCCGTCCGCATCCTTAATACGGATAATTGACAAGTAGTGCCCGAGCCCTTCAGAGACATAGATCCGAGAGACGACGATGAGAAACCCAGGGAAGAAAAGGCAGTGCCGGCTGAATTAACGGTTGACATTTCAGTCAGCCGAGATGACCCTTCGCGAATACTGAAGATTGGATCACAGCTTGGCCCCGCGATGACTGAAGACCTTAGTGACTTCCTCCGGGCGAATCTTGATGTTTTCGCCTGGACGCATTCAGATATGTGTGGGATTTCTCCTGCCATCACGAGTCATATGTTGAACATAGACCCGAAATACGTCCCGGTTAAGATGTCGGGCTATATTGCTATGTAGTAATGCCCTTCGGATTGAAGAATGCTGGAGCGACTTATCAGCGTTTGGTGAATCGAATGTTCAAGGACCAGCTTGGTAGAACGATGGAAGTCTATGTGGATGACATGCTCGTGAAGTCACGACAGTCAAACGACCACATTCGAGACTTGGCTGAAATGTTCGACATACTCAGGTTTTACGGGATGAAGATCAACCCTCTGAAGTGTTCCTTCGGCGTTGCGTCGGGGAAGTTTTTGGGATTCATCGTCAATGCTAGGGGAATTGAAGCTAACCCAGAAAAGATCCAAACTATTCGAGATGTGCAAGTGACTAGGACTATAAAGCAGGTGCAGAGCTTGAATGGAAAAGTAGTTGCGCTAAGTTGATTCATATCCAGGGCAACTGACAAGTGCATCCCATTCTTTGATATAATAAAGAAAGGAAAGAGGAATTTCGAATGGACGTCTAGTTGTGAGGAAGCATTCCAGGATCTGGTGAGGCATCTGGAGAGTCCACCAGTGCTGTCAAAACTAGTAGACCATGAGATGTTGTATGTATACTTGGCCGTATCCCCACATGCGATAAGTGCGGCTTTAGTTTGCGAGGAGGACCGAATCCAGAAGCCGGTGTATTATGTTAGCAAGCGTTTAACGGGGGCAGAAAGAAATTACCCTAAAATCGAGAAATCGGCCTATTGCTTGGTGATTGCATCACGTAAGCTGCGCCCGTACTTTCAAGCACACTCAATCAGTGTTTATACCGATCAACCCCTACGGCAGGTACTCCAACGACCAAAAACTTCTGGAAGATTGCTAAAATGGAACATCGAGTTTAGCCAGTTCGATATCGCCTACTTACCACGAAGAGCCATACAAGGGCAAACATTAGCAGATTTCATCGCTGAGTTTACCATACCCGTCGAACCAGATAATCACGACATCATTCCCCCCGTTCGATGGAAATTATACACTGATGGGGCATCAAACGACCATTGCTCCAGCGCGGGTGTAGTTCTTATAACTCCGGAAAACCGATTAATCTGTTATGCCTTGAAGCTCGATTTCCCGGCCACAAATAACGAAGTAGAATATGAAGCACTGATTGCTGGCTTGAAGCTCATCGGAGAACTCGGGATCAAATCAGTTGAAATCTTTTGTGTCTCACAGTTGGTGGTTTACCAAGTGCGGGGAGATTACCAAGCAAAGGGACAGAAGCTTGCTCCGTACCTTGTTCAGGTCCAAGAACTACTCTCGCATCTTGAGCGTTATGACATTTCGCATGTCCCGCGTGAGCAGAATAAAGAAGCCGACTTGTTGGCTAAGTTTGCGAGTACAGGCGATGCGCAGCAAATGGGATTGTATCCCGTTGAAGTCTTGCATGCGTCGAGCATTGACGAGATGAAAGTCGATCGTGTGTTGGAAACAGAAATCGAGAAGGAATCATGGATAACCCCACTCAAAATGTACCTGACGACCGAGACTTTACCAGAAAAAAGGAGCGAAAGACGGCAGGTCCTTCGAAAGGCCGCGCGATACGTGATGCAGGATGGACTAATGTATCGAAAAGGGTTCTCAGTCCCATTATTACGGTGCATCGCTCATGACGAGACAAAGAGGGTCTTAAGAGAGGTTCACGAAGGGGAATGCGCGACCATACTGGGGGGCAAACGCTAGCAAAGAAGATCCTCCGCTATGGATATTATTGGCCGACCGTAAATCGGGACGCTGCAGACTACGCCAGAAAATGTGATAAGTGTCAAAGATATGCGAAAATCCCAAGGACTCCATCAACGGAACTCACACAAATGGTTAGTCCCTGGCCATTTGCAATCTGGGGGATCGACATAATCGGCTCTTTGCCTATATCCAAAGGTGGCGTGAAATACGCGATAGTTGCAGTCGACTATTTCACAAAATGGGCTGAGGCAGAACCTTTGGCCACAATCACCTCTAAGAAGGTCATTAACTTCGTTGTACGAAGCATTATATGCCGCTTTGGCCTTCCTCGCACCATCATTACGGACAACGGGACGCAATTTGAAAGCAGAGAGTTCAAAGAGTTCTGTTTAAAGTATGGAATCGAGAAGAAGTTTGCCGCCGTTGCACACCCAAAAGCTAACGAACAAGTCGAGGCCGTAAATAAAATAATCAAGTCAATATTGAAGAAGCATCTGGAGAAAGTCGGAGGCAAGTGGGTAGATGAACTCCCGACAGCATTATGGGCTTATAGAACTACCCACAAGTCTGCGACCGGCCACACTCCATTTGCCTTGGCATACGGCTCTGAAGCCGTTATACCCATGGAACTTGAAGTTCCATCGCACCGGGTGACATATTATGACCCCAAGACGAATCAGGACATCTTGTTGGAATCACTGGATTGTATCGATGAAAAACATGAAGAGGCCGAATTAAGGGCGGCAGCACATAGGCACCGAGTCAAGCGTTACTACGACGGCAGAGTCCGCCCAAGGATATTTGATGTGGGTGATCTCGTTTTGAAACGAGTTTTCCCAGTACCTTCGCGTATGAATCCCAGCTGGGAAGGTCCGTACGTCATTAAACGGAAGCTTGGAGAGGGAACATTCAAGCTAGCGACCGTTGATGGCACGACACTCCCCCGAGCGTGGAACAGTGAACATTTGCGGCATTATTACATTTAGCATGTTTTCTTTCTTGTTTTAGGCACTGTTATTTCCTATATGTTTTCGTTCAGTCGCAACTTAGTTTCTTTTTAACTATGTAATCAAGCAGTTTAGTTGTTTTTCATTAATAAAGGCTTGAAGCCGTATTTTTCACGAATCACTAATGTTTCTATATCTCATAATCGGATGATGAACTACATTATCCTGTACGACGTACGAACTCGTATAAACAATTTCAAATCTCCGAATCCCCAGAGCGCGGATCGGAGTACTCTAAGTCCCCAGAGTGCGGACTAGAGTATAAACGATTTCAAATCTCTAAGTCCCCAGAGCGCGGATCAGAGTACTCTAAGTCCCCAGAGTGCGGACTAGAGTATGAATGATTTCAAATCTCCGAGTCCCCAGAGCGCGGATCGGAGTACTCTAAGTCCCCAGAGTGTGGACTAGAGTATAAACGATTTCAAATCTCCGAATCCCCAGAGCGCGGATCGGAGTACTCTAAGTCCCCAGAGTGCGGACTAGAGTATAAACGATTTCCCGAATCCCCAAAGCGCGGATCGGAGTGCTCTAAGTCCCCAGAGTGCGGACTAGAGTATGAACGATTTCAAATCTCCGAGTCCCCAGAGCGCGGATCGGAGTACTCTAAGTCCCCAAAGTGCGGACTAGAGTATAAACGATGCGAACCTCCGAATCCCCTGAACGCGGATCAACTTACTCTAAATCCCCGGAGCGTAGATTTAGAAAAAAGTCCAAGTACTCGAGAGATGTGGAACAAGAAGTATGCCACGTCTGGAAATGTTTGAACAACACGAGAATGGACTGGGAGATAATGCAACTCATAAGAACTTGAGTTATGACTACAGTTAGTCAGCAAACCAAAGAAAAGCAAGAGAATCATTCAAACGAAAAAGAAACTAAACTTCATTCAATAGTTCAAAATGGGGTTACACAGTTACTCCTACAAAACTCAGAGTTAAAAACCTATCTATACAAACTACAAGCTACAAAAGATAAAAGCAACTACAAGACTTAAGCAAGAAGCTCGTTGAACGAGTGTATCGATTATTTCTTCGGTTTCTTCTTCTTGTCTTCCTTTGTTTTTTCCGACGACTCCTCTCCCTCATGCTTTTTCTTGGATTTCTTGCTTGCTAAAGAAGCGGAGTCAGGAGTAGGAGACGGAACATCCAGTGGTTTGGACCTGCTCGGGAGAATGATTTTCAAAGGTCTGTTCCGCGGGTCGGTAAGTTCCAGTATTTCAGGTTCGACTTTGACCTCGACCTTTTTCTTCTCCTCTTCGGCGAGGCGGTCCTTCATGCTCATCTTTGAAGTATGCTCAGAGGCGCTAGTGATTTCGATTTCATCACTCCCTTCGGCAGGAGATGAAGTGTCAAGCTTGTCATCATCTAGCGCCCCGATCACTTGAGCATCGGGACCAGGAATTACTCCCGTGTGAACAACGTCGCTTGTTTTCTCTGCCTCCTCCTTGGCTTCATCGCTCCTCGGAGTTGGCTCGGGGTCAGAGCAGCCTGCATGAAAACATAAAGAATGAACATTAAAACGAATAACCACTGCTGGAAAATGACAGATCTTTCAACTTCTAGAGAAGGAGAGTTTCCTACCAGGTTCCGGTTGGCTATCGGTTGCGCGTGGGGTTTCACCCTCCAGGATAGGGGATAGCACATGAGCGCCGAGCCCGGGATCTTCAGGATCATAACCGGCATGCTGCTCAAATGGATCAAGTGTCGACCGACCGGCCGGTTGAGCAGCGGGAGGAGCAGCAATATAAGGAGCCGTAGTCTCGGCCCCAGATAGGCCAGCTTCATCACTTTTCTCTTTTGGAAGGGGAGAGCCTTTGCTATAAAGCGCCAAAGCTGCGGATAGATCCGATGGCTCATTCCCCCTAAGAAACTCCTTCACCAAGGCATCCTCATCGACCTCTTAAGAGCCCGACTCGATTTTCCTAATCTTTACTAAGGTTTCCCAGGCCTCAGTTAGGGATTCGAGGTAGCCATCGCCCAAGAATGTTAAGTCACGATGCATAAGGATGCGGGCTCCGTACTCAGTAATCAACGGGTCAAACATGCATTTGACCTCTTCCCTGCCGGCTTCTGCAGCCGCCTCGAGGTGAGAGTCAATCTCCTCTGCAGCTTTTCTTTTGCCCTCCTCACGGGCTTCTTCCTTCATTTTTTCGACCCCAGCAAGTTCGTCATCGAGCTTCGTTTTCAGGAGCCGAGTAGCAACGATTTCATCACAGTATCGTTGTGATTCTTCTTGAGCAGCTACCTTGTCCTCCTTCTCCTTGGAGAGTAATTCTTTCAGCTCTTTGACTTGTATGGCGAGCGCGTCCCTTTCTTTTTGGACAGAGTCTTTTTCTAGGGCGAGGGCACCGCTACGCTGGACTGCTTCATCAAGTTCCTTCTTGTGAGCCATCTCTTAGCGAGTAACTGCCTCAGCAGTATCTTTTGCGCTTTGCTCAGCGACTTCCAGCTTCGACTTATATAGAGCGAGCTCTTCGTCTTGATGCTTGATGATGCTCTTGTCACAGCCAGCCTCCAATTTCAGACGATCAATCTCATATTGACGCTCAACGGACACCTCCGAGATCTTTTTAACCAAGTGTACAAACGCGTCATGTTGAACATAGATGTCATTATTACAGGCAATGGCACTCTATTTCACATGCCCAGGGATATGGTGAATAGCCGGGAGGAACTTCAGACCATCGAAGCAAATTTTTGGAAACTTGGCCTTAAGATCGACCATTTTTTCCGCTACGGTTGGATCAATCGCGGGAGCAGGGGAGGAGGCTTTGGAAGTTCTGCTCTTTTTCGTTGCTCCCGAATTTGCCTTGTGCTCGATGAACCGGAGTGTTGTTCTCGAGGAGCATCAGGTTGGTAACCCTTCTGTGAAGACTTCTCCCTATCCGGCTCAGTTGGAGGAAGAGGATCACGAGACTGTGAAGATTGAGAATATGCCTTCTTACGATAAGACGAATCGCGGGGATGATTGTCTCTATCTTCATAATCGTCTCTGTCCCTACGTCTGCCTGAACCTGAGTCCTGTCCGGAGTGATGAAATATGGAAGAGCCATGAAGGCGATCGAGTCCGTGAGAGCGCCCCATGTCACCTGTAAAGAATGGATATAACGACGAGTTAAGAAAGATCCGGGAAATAAGAAAAAACTTGAAGTGTATGATGGAATGCGTAGGTGCGTGTGTGTCCTAGTGTTCCCCCCGACGGACTAGTTCTTTTATCTTTACTAATCGGAGTATTGTCTCCTTGGACCGGGAGTTGAACTCCTGCATTGCCTCTAGCGGGCGAAGAAAACTTGAGGGCTTCAAGATCATCAAACCCGTAATTGAGTATATCATCGGGGATAGAAAGATTCGACAAACCCCTCAGGGAACTTTCCAGGTGCTGTGAGGAAGCCTCTTTCTCGGGCGGGATAGGCATATCTTTTGAAGTGCCGCCAACTTTCTCCTTCCGAATATTGTATTTTAACCTCTTCTTTCCCTTCGAAGGGGAGGATGACGTTTCAATGTCATGAACTTCGACCACCGGATTCCAAGCGGGACCCACATTCTCGCCTTGGGTCTCAGGAGCTTTGTCCTCTTTGCACTCACCTTCTTCGTGCATATTGGGAGTGCGGCGTGATGACGATCCGACCTGTTTTTTCCCTTTACCGGATGCTAGCTTGGGAATGAAGACGCCCTCCGGGAGGCTAATCCGACGACCTGGGGCTAACAAGCCGAACCTTGACAATGATTCATTCGAAATGATGGTTCGGATGTCGCGTTCCTCGGCAGGAAGAGCTCTAATGGCCTCAACGGCCTCAGAATATCCTCGGCCCTCCGGACGCGGGTTGATACATGAAAAGACGAAACGAGGAGTTAGAAAAAGCACGACTCCAATTAAACGCGAATGATGACTCAACGAAGAGACTTACTGCCTTCAACCCATCTCCTTGCAAAACCAGGAGGGCAACGCACGTAGAACCATTCCTGTTTGTACAGGGCGAATTTACTGCATGCTCCTGTCAAGATTTGGCATTTGTAGTACGGCTCGAGAAACATGAAGGAAGGGCTATCTTTCCGTTTCTTGATCATATAAATGTATCTGATGTCGCCAGAGGTTGGAGGTCTAGAGAAGACGGCCATAAAGAGTAGATAGGTCCCATATAGAAACGCGTGACCGTTCAGATGCAGCTGCGATGGAGCAATGTCGATGTACTGCAACACGTCCCGGAGGAATAAATTAAACGGAGGCACGCTGCCCATCCAACACATGAACTTGTTGCAGGTGGTATATCCGACTAGGGGCAGGTGAGGACGATCATGTCGCGACGGGACTAACACATCGGCAAAAGGAATCCCGTGAATGGAGCATATCCGTCGAAGTGCGGCTTCATTGATCTTCGAAGCTTGTGAATCGATCGGGTTGTCTAAAAGAATTGTTGCCTCCAAGGCATCAGGTGCTAAGTTATGGGCAGGGGAAGTCGACGGATTTGAAGTATCAGCGGCTTCTTGCCTTGATGACGGCCCAGGCCTGTCAGATATGGTGGCGGAGCTAGACTTCATAGACATCCCCAATAAATAATGAATCTGGCTAAGCACCTGAGAAAACTATACTTAAAAAACGTTGAACGTTAGAATTAACAACACGAATATTCCCCTCACGTGATGTGTGAACTAGTGCAGGCAATCGTGTAAAAGCATTGAAAGTTTGAAAGTCGCAAAGTTGTTGATATAAAACTGAGCGTCAAGACATCGCCTTCGAAGACCGTCATCGCTGACCGTCTCCAGAAGCCTGCCTTATGATGATTGCAGTTTCAGATTTAGAAAACGTTAAAAGAAGTTATCCGATTATGTCAATTTGAGTTCAGGTTTATGTCTACTGAAGCTGGGGAGTTAATAGTCCGGTTCAGTTTGATATGCCAGAGTCCTTGTCCTTGTTTTGATTAGGCAAGGCAATTGTTCGTTCGGCATTTGCAGTGTTCGGCCTAAGTATGGTTCAACATTTATCGTTGTTCGGCTAAAGTCATTGTTCGGCTAAAGCATTGTTCGGCTAAAGTCATTGTTCGGCTAAAGTCATTGTTCGGCTAGGTCACGGTTCGGCTAAAGTCATTTTTCGGCCTAAATATGGTTCAACATTTGAGTAGTGTTCGGCCTAAGGATTGTTCGGCGTTTATAATTGTCCGGCATTTGCATTGCTCGGCCTTGATATGGTTCGGCATTTAAGAATGTTCGGCCTTGGTTTTCGTTCGGCTAAGTTATTGTTCGGCATTTAAGAATGTTCGGCCTTGGTTTTCGTTCGGCTAAGTTATTGTTCGTCATTTTAATGAGTGCTCGGCCTGGGTTTGATCGGCCAAAGTAGTGTTCGGCAGCCCTCCATTCCACCGTCCGGCGCATGACGACATACGCCGAAGCAGTGCTACGCCAAACAACACCCTTACCTCCTCCAACACCTTCATTCTTCTTTCTTCCCCTTAACTTCGGTTCGACACGAAGAAACTAAGCCCATATGTGAAAACACTCCTAATCATTCCTCCTCGCCTTGCATCATCGTTCGGCAGTAAAGACGCAATAAAGACGACCTACTCGAAAGCTTTCTACGTGACACACTCGGCCATCTCGTTTGAAACCTACTTGAATCGTACGAGGAAAAATACCTAGTTTGCAGATTGGAGATTGGGAAGGAGTAGTTAAGTTTTAAACCCGGACGACTGACTAGAATTGCAAGTCTTCAAGGAACGGCAGAAGTAAAAAAGTAAAGGGGAGAAGAAGGAAAGGACCTGGTTTTATAGAGGAGAAAGGTGGAAGTCGAAGGGGCTATATCCTGTAGAACCGGTCAAAGCTGCATCGTTCGGTGTCAAAACGTGGGATTGGTCGGCACGAAAGGAACGTTCGGCTTCGAGCGCATTGGTCGGCGTTTATCCTATGGCACACAACACAACCACAGGTGTACTCAAAAGGGCATCTCCATTCGAAAAAACTCAAAGTGTATCACGTTCAGTCACGTAATACACTTTGAGGGGCAGGTGTTTCTTAGAGATTTGACCAGGCTACTGAGTGCTCGGCATCTAGTAGTACTCGGCATTCAGGAGCACTCGATATCCAGGAGCATTCGGCATCAGATAATACTCGGCGTCCAGAAGCACTCGGCATCTAGGAATACTCGGCGTAGTACTCGGCATCCAGTAGCACTCGGCATCAAGGAGTACTCGGCATCCAAGAGTACTCGGCATTAGAAAGCGTTCGGCGTATACGATTACTCGACATGGCAGTATCGTTCGGCCAAAGGGATTGTTCGGCTAAAAAGCATCGTTCATCCAGAAGGCACGTTAGGCCAAGGAGGATCGTTCGGCCAAAGGTATCATTCGGCCAGAATGCATCGTTCGGCCAGAGGCATTGTTCGGTCAAGCGCTTCGGACAGAGGCACGTTCGGCTTCGACTGACAACTATTCTGCACTTCCCACACATCAAACATACCATTCGGCATTGGAAGGGTGGTTCGGCATCGTTGTGTTCGGCCTACCTGGTTCGGCATGCAGCAACCACTATACTTGGGCTAGAGTGTTCGGTTACCGAGCCCATCTGGGAAGTCCAGCCCATCTTTGTCTATAAATAGAGGGGTAGGGTCACAGTGAAAAGGATCTTTTTCGAGAACACTGGGGAGACTCTGCCATTTTTCAGACTCGTCTTCTCTACTTAGCAATTGCATTCAAGTATTCAATCTACGAATTGTATTTGTAATCAACCATTAAAGAAGATCAATAAAGTTTATCCTCGAAGTGGACGTAGGCAGTTACGCTGAACCACTATAAATTTGGTGTTCTTACTTTCTGCATTTAAATTAGCATTCTCTTCCTTGTTTAATTTATCTTCATCACTTATATCTCTACACAATCTTTCTCTACGAGGTTAGTGACCAATTTTGGTGCTAACAGAAAAAAAATGAAAAATTAGTTTATGTTCTTTCTAATGATTCAAAAATTTTCATTATACAACAAAGAGTGGATAAATTAAAAAAATATCACTATAATATTGGTTTGAAGATTACAACTATTAGTTTGCAAAAGAGCCTATAGTACAATATTTTCTATCCTACTAAGCTAAAACTAAATTTTCAAATAAATAGATAACTAATTTCATAGGAATAACAAAGAAGATCAAAATCAAATACGATAAAAGGAAATACATAACGATAAATAACAACCCTAGCATATATGAATAACATATTTAGCACTCTCTTAGCCTACTTTCTTAATAAGAACAAAATTATTTATCTACAAACATAAATCCTATTCATGATACTTGTTTGTTCATAATCTCAAAGTAAAAAAAATTACTATAGGTTATCGATGTAAAGTAGAGAATGGATCTAACAAATATCCATTAAAAAATATATATGATTGTTTAATTAATATGCATGCATGAAGAAAGTTGAAAATAAAGAAATATATAACATAATATTTTCAATAGAGCATTATAAAAAATAGAATCTGCGACGAAGACGAAAATCTATGAAAAGTATCCAATGAAAAGAGTTTTGGACTTTCCTAGTACGTTATGGATTTTGTGAAATTTAGTAATTACTATATTTTTCAAACAATAACATTGTAAATAACAACAACAATAATTTGCATACTGATTCAGATTGGCCTCAGAAGAAGAAAGTTCGTTGCATTCTGTGCAATGGATCACTTCAGCAAAACCTATAAGAAAGGAAAAAATATATGAAATTTTTTTGTTTATGTTCTAGCCAATGAATCGAAAATTTTCATTATACAACAAAGAGTAGATAAATTAAAAAATATCATAATAATATTGTTTTGAAGATTACAACTATTAGTTTGCAAAAGAGCCTACAGTATAATATTTTCTATCCTACTAAGCTAAAACTAATTTTTTATGTACAAGTTAAATGAGAAAATATATAACATAAATATGTTTTAAGCAGATGCTTATAATATTGATCATGATGTGCAAAATCCATTGTGACTAAATTATCATAAGATTAACGGAATAGTGCAAAGAATCGAATACAGTGAAAGATACATCTCTTTGTATATAAACATTCTTCCATTTGTCTATTAGTATGTAGATCTGGAATTTTTAAGGATGTAAGAGTTCTTTATGGCCTGAAAATAAAAACGAACAAAATTCACCGTTTAAGCAATACAAGAACTAAAGGAAATCTTATTCCATATAATTTTCTTACTATTGCACTTTGTATTATACGGATGATGGGCCAATCTTCATTGTAGCAGCTGCACATAAAACATAACCATTATTCAATGCTTCTTACATGATGAGTTGTATCTGTATATCAAATGAATAACAAAGAGTGATCTGGAGACATCTCATATATACATCTCATATATGTGAGCAAATAGATTAGCATGTACTTTTCTAAAGTATTAACATAGAATACAGAACATATTCTCCACATTAATTAAGCATCATCTAGCGCATACATAGATTTTTAAGAACCGATTCTTAAAAGCATGAACAGACTTTCCATGATTTTAAAAATCACCGTGATTCCAATTTTGAGCAAACAATCATATCTTAAAATCAAATAACGACAAATATCCCATGTTATTTCAAAACCTTTTCCAAGGCTAAAGAGGATATGGTTATACGTATATGCAATAAAAACCTAGAAGTAATTCCAACATCGTGTGGAGCAACAACGTTATATATCCAAATTTGGGGATGTAATTAGAAGATCCAGTAGTACAAAAATCAACAATTATAAGAAAAGAAGCAGATTTCTGACAATTTCAAATAATTGAAGATGGAAACGGGACAATGAATATAACCAAAAAATTGAATATTAACTAAAAAATGAATATTAAAGTAACAAAGCATATTAGCATATATAAGGTTAGTTTTATATTAAAACTTTATAAACTAAGAAAGATACAATAAATTAAAGTCGAAGTACTTAGTCTTTGGAGTTCACAGCTCGTTTATTAAGTAAACAAAGGCAGTCCACTTAGTGTGTTTGAATACAAAAATAGATTGATTTTGTAATGTTAGAAACCAATTTAGCATAGCATAAAGGCATATGTTTTCGGAGCAAGCTAGAAAGTTTATGATCTAAATTCTAGAGCATGTAATTCTATCACATTTTAGTAAAGATTTGTGGTACAGAACTTAGAACTAAGTAAAAGTACGTTGTATTGCATAGAGTATAAAAGGAGCTTTGAAAAAGTGAAAAGAGAAAGGTTGTTGGATCATTTATTCAAACAGTTTATGTGCATACAAATATGAATGAAAAGCTAAAGCCAAACAAAACATTGACATCAACGTAAACATACTACTTATAATTGGAACTTCAAAATATGAATGAAAAATTCAAATCAAATAAAACCATCGATGTAAACACATACAAACTTGTTAGCACCGGAGCTTCCTAGATTGCAAATAGCTATTATCTGTTGGGGAAAATCCCTTCAGATGATCAGTCTAAGGGAATAAAAAACCCAACGTAGTAGAAAACAACTGGATCATGATTGTAGTGAGACGAAACAAACAGAGATAAACACCAGTACAGACAGTCACATATCTATGCAATGCAGAAAAAATAAATAACATCAGTATTTATAGTGGTTCCACTACCGTGAGGCAGTGTACGTTCACTTGGGGAGAGGAGATTTTATTAATCACTGAAAGATTAGAGTTACAAGATTGATTCACTTTTGGAGGCTATACATAAGAAGAATTAACAATACAGACAAAATTCTGCAGAGTTTCAACTCCCAAGGATGGCTGCCATTGTTGTCCAGAAGCTCCACTATTTATAGAGTGAAGAAATGAGGAGGGGTAGCTGCTATATAGCAGCCATGAGGTTTGGTTTGGCACATCTGGTCCGGCAAAGAGCACAATAGCATTTGGTTCGGCAAACAACACTCAAGATCTGGACCGACATGGTCCAATACCGAACCAAACATCTGGAGTGGCACTACTTGGTTCGACATTAATCTGGTGTCATTTGGTTCGGTATTACCCAAAACTAATTTGGTTCGACATAATGCCCAAACGAAATAATTGTACCGGTAAACATCTTTACTGCTCCAAAACTTTTGCTTCTCTTCTACCTCCCACCGAACGAACATTGTCGGACCAACCACAAACAACACCGGACCAACCACCTGGTCTGGCATTACCACCGAACCAGCTTGGTGGTTTGGAAACTCAAACACCGAACAAACTCCATCGGACCAAATCTTTGGTCCGACATTTCCTCCATTGAACCAGACTTCTGGTTCGGCCCCAAAGCTTCACGAGTGTCTCCAATGGAGCTGCTCCTTCTTCCTCTGTCTCCGCCTTTGCTTCTGCGACTCCAACTCCGCCAGCGATGGAATCAAGGTAACAATTCCAACAATCTCCACCTTGTTACCATATTCCATCAATTCATCTAACTCTGCCTACAACACTATGCTCCAAGCAATGGGTACTTACCCAATGAGCTTCGGCAATGCCATCACCCATTACACTTTATCAACGAACTCCGGCAAGACCACCACCCGTCAACAAAGTGTTCAAAGTACCCAGTCCGTGTAGAATCTATCAATCTCTACAATGAAAACAAACGTCTCCATGAACCATCTCATCTCTCCCCCCATGCCACCCGGTGGCACCTAACACTTTATTAAGCGAATCAAGTCCAAGCAATGTTCGAACTTAGCAACAAGCAATGACTTGGTAAACATGTCTGTTGCATTCTCCTTTGTGTGAACTTTCTGAAGACGAACTAGCTTCTCTTCACTCATCGAGACAAAGAATGACTCTCTCACCTCAATATGCTTCATCCTTGAGCTGAATGCCAGATTTTCAGCTAAGTGAATTGCACTTTGACTATCACAATGCACATTCACTCCTTCGATGCGAAGCCCAAATCACACAACAATCGCCTTAAATAAAGCACCTCCTTAGCTGCTTCAACCGCAGCTATGAGCTCTACCTCTGTAGTGGACAAAGTCACAATCGTCTGCAACCTCGCTCTCCAACTGATCGCTGTCCCACCAACGATGAACACATATCCGAAGGTTGACTTCCTTCGATATCTATCACCGGCATAGTCGAAATCATAAAATCCAACCAAGCTGAAATCTCTTCCTCTGCCGCCAAAGACAAGTCCATGGTTTGGAGTTTCTCTAAGGTATCTGAAGATACACTTCACTGCTTCCTAATGCGTTTTTCCTGGATTTTCCATGAACCTACTCACCAATCCAACCGCTTGTGCAATTTCAGGCCTAGTGTAAACCATGGCATACATCAAACTGCCAACTGCACTTGCATATGGGACCTTCATTATATAAGCCTTGTCCTTTTCTGAGATCGGAGAGCCTTTACTAGAAAGTTGTATGTGCAAAGGAATGGGTGTGCTGATTGCCTTTGCCCCTTCCATGCTAAACCGAGCAAGCACCTTTCGAATGTACTCCTTTTGAGTGAGGCTCAAAAGTCCTAGATTTCTATCCCTTTGGATTTCCATACCCAAAATTTTCTTTACTTCTCCAAGGTCTTTCATTTCGAATTTCGCTTTTAGATTTCGCTTTAAACTATCAATTTCACCTTATCCTTGGAAGCAATAACATATCATCCACGTACAAGAGTAGCTACACCCAACAATTGTTCATTAAATGCTTGAAGTACACAGAAGTGTCTTTGATGCTACAATCAAAACCAAGTGAAAGCATAAAAGAGTCAAACCTCTTGTACCATTGTCTAGGCGACTGCTTAAGTCCATACATTGACTTCTTCAATTTGCAAACCTAATTTTCTGTCCCATCTACAACAAATCCTTCTGGCTGCTTTATATAGATGGTCTCATCCAAGTCCCCGTGCAAGAAAGCGGTTTTTGCGTCCAGTTGCTCCAGCTCCAAGTCATGAGCTATGACGATAGCGAGCAAAATACGGATGGACGCATGCCTCATGACTGGAGAGAATATCTCATCATACTCCAATCCCTTTTTTTGTGAAAACCCTTTAGCAACTAGTCTAGCCTTGTATCTGCCATCATCCTTCACCTTAAACACACACTTGCAACCTATGGTCGGCTTCTTTGAGGAGGTGGTACCAAATCCCAAGTCTTGTTCTTCTTCAACGACTCTAACTCCTCTTCCATAGCGCACATCCACTTCGAACTGTCACATGACTTCAAAGCTTCATCAAGGTCAAGCGGCTCCTCATGAACCATATGTAGTGTAACATCCCGCCTTTTTGTACGTTTTAAGAAGACACACATGCTGACTCAAACCATACAGAAGGGCGGATTGTTATTGAGGTGAATAAGAAAAAGAAAAGAAACAAAAAAACAAAACAGAATCTCACAGCGGAATGACAAAATATAATAATCAAATAACAGTTCATGAAGCTGTATACAAAACATTTGATTATACTTATACAATACAAAATCAGAATTACACATATCAAAGATAAATAAATGATAATGCAGCGGAACAGTATGATGTAGTGGAATAATATAGTAAATAATAATACAATCTTTGTCTTCGTCCTTCAGAAACAAGTCTTCGAATCCTGAAATGCTCAGGCTGACCCGAGCGAATTGAAAAGACAAAACACTCGAGTCAGAACTAAAAGATCTTATGTGAGTTAAATCAATGGTAAATAACTATGAGTGGAACAACGTCAGAGATGTTTACAAGTTTTGACATATCCTATCCAGTGTCTAATGTGAGTGCAGTAACTTAAGAGATGTTCGGGATTCACATCTCCTAAGGATCCGTTAAACTATCTACTATGTAGTACAATACGCTATTATAATATGTCTACAGTAAGATAAACTATTAAAATAGCGTTAAGGCGTTACCCATTTCCCCCTTAACACATTTTATATATTCCCATAGTCTATACAATACCGTAATCCCGTCCATACTGGACTTCGTCAGAGGGCACTCCATAGGTATGGTACAAACCAAACTCGTAGTGGTATCGATAGGGTAGGTGACACGGCACAACTAGGCAATGCCAGGGTAGATATACCAATTACACTTCCAGACTGGTGGTAACGCATAGTAGCTACTACCGCCCACCTCGTAACACACTTCCAAATCAAAAATCAAGGGTGGCCACCAAATCAATCGCAAAGTCAGAATATAGTCTCGAAGGAATGTGCCCAATCGGAGGAATGACCTCACTTGGCCCGTCAATTGCTCATGTTTTAGCCACCTTAAGCAAACTCATGGGAGTCAAGTCCACGTATATACCTCATATTGGATCGTCGCCAACCATCCTACTTCATTCTGGAATCTCCACCGCGTACACAGTTGTCAAAGTGGTTTTCGGTATTGGCAGAGAGTATGACAATATCCGATTCTGGTCTCTTTAACAACCAATCGCTTATTACACACCGGATGGTTCTTTTACATTTCAAAAGTCAATTTACAATTGATATCAAAATAGCATATTCTCAAAACCATATCACTTCCGAAATCATATTCAATTTGAAATCATATTCACCTTTTAAATCATATCATTTCCCCAAAATCATGATTTCTTTCAAAAAAAAATCATATTTCCAAAATAGGTTAAATCCTTAATCCATAATCATCATATTCAATTTTAATACAACATTTAAATCCCAACTTAGGTTATAGCATCATTAACCATATTCACTAAAAAAATCGAGAATTTGAATATAAACCCATCTATTTTACTTAGTTTGGAATTTAGAAGAAATTAGTTTTAAATAGTTATAAATAGTTATAAATGGTTAATATAGATTTATAATAGATTAAATATAATTAAAATAGATTAAATAGATTTAAAATAGATTAATTAGATTAAAAATAAGTTAAAACAGGTTAATTAGTTTAAATAAATTAAATGGTTTAAAATAGGTTAAAATGATTTAATATAATTAATACAGGTTAAAATAGTTTAATACTTTGAAATTTTAATAATTAGAAATTTTGAAATAATATATTTTTAAAATAGTTTATATTAAAACATGAATTTAGAATTTATATCAAATTAAACTATTCATTTTATTTCAACGCATTTGGATCATTTTCAATTTCCAAGTCAACAAACCAAATTCCAAACCTTTCAATTTAACATTTCAATAAACTATTGAATTCATATCGTTTCAATCCATGTTCAAATATCAATTCAGATTACTCCAATTTTAAAATATTTCAAAGTTATTTTCAAACAACTTCAATAACTTAATTTCGATAGAATTTCATTTATACTTAAAAGTTTAACTTTAAACTTCCAATTTAATTTCTTAAAGCAATTCCTTTAAACCAATTCACATTTCTACACAAAACTTGATTTTCCAATGATACTTCAATTTATATACATCAATTTTTTTTCAAGATATTATTTTTATTAATTCAAAATTTTAGAAGTTCAAAATCATTAAATTTAACCAATCCGGTGTCCGTATATAATTTTCTACTCTAGGGTCAAGTGATACAGATATTTATCATTTCAATCCACAATTTAAAATGTTATGGTTATATATATCATTTCAAACCGCAATCCCGAATTAATAATAAAATTCATAAAATCACTTGAGTTTATCATTTCAACCCATAACGATTTTTCCTTAATCTATTGATCATTCAGGTATGTATCATTTCAACCCATATGGAACTTGCAATTATAACAATATAAATACAACATCCATTCATCCAATACAACAAATCAAACATTCATCACAATCATCATCCAAATCAATTAATAAACATCAACAAATAACAGGTTATCAATTACAGGTGTTTAACTGGCAATTTAAGTGCAATAATAAATTAAATGACAATTTAATTCAAATAAATTCAAATTAACTGGAATGACGATTTAAATATATCAAACAGCCATAAATAAATTTCTAATCACATCAAAAATTAATTTAACTAACATAAGAAATTTTAGAAGTTGTGAGTGGGTTTAAACACTCACCTTTGAATTTAAATCGAATTTAAATCCAAAATGGGGCCCATATTTGAATAGTCTCAGAATTTGTCCAAACCAGCGTCAAAATGTCCAGAATTTCAATACGATCCCAGCGGAACAAACCGTGCATAAATCGGACCTCGTATGTGAAAACTATACGCGTTTGAACATAAACTTGATATTTATATAAAATAAAAATAAAAAAATAAAAAAAAGAAACCAATATCCATCGGCCACGTTACCTTCAGCAAAATGAACCCTAACGACATCGTCATGAGCTCGAACAGGAACCATGGCCGCCACTCTCGATCAACGTCGAACACCCTTACGCGGCGCCACTTCCAACCTCGTCCTTGCCAAACCATCGCGCTGTCCTCCGACATGCCGCGACCACGAACACGACCACTAGATCGCGCCGAACAACGTCAGTCGTCGCCTAAAATCTAGCCCTATTTCGAATTATTACGCCAAATCCAACCGTCTACATCACCCACGAACTACCCCGATGCAATCCCCTCGACGATCTCTACAAAGTTGTACCCTCGATTCGTCGATCAGACGAAGTTGATCGCGGCTCGATGAACGGCCGCGATTTGTTCTTCAATTTCTGGACAAACAGAGGTTCAAATTGGAAAACGAATAAC
Source organism: Allium fistulosum (assembly GCA_030737815.1). Classification (NCBI taxonomy): domain Eukaryota; kingdom Viridiplantae; phylum Streptophyta; class Magnoliopsida; order Asparagales; family Amaryllidaceae; genus Allium; species Allium fistulosum. The sequence goes on from CM060903.1 coordinate 298,799,309, forward strand.
AAATCTAAGATGCGCTCGTCGAGAGCTTCAAATCGATATATAATTTGATATAGTCGGTGGAGTTTGATTTTCGATTTGATTTTTGATTTGGTTTGCAATTTGGGAATTAGGGTTTGTTTGCCATTAGAAAGAGAGGAACAAATGGAATTGTACGTATAGACAAACTGAGTTGAGAAACACTAGGGTTTATAACGAGGTATTTATAGGCAGATCAGAAAAATAGAATGAATGGACTAGATTTGATTTGGAAGTTGAACGATAAACGATACGAAAAGCCCGTTCTGCCTCCGGAACGGAAATGGGTCAACCCAAATATCAAAATAGATGTTTTCAAAAATTTTAAACCCAAGGGAACAGGTTTCAAGTCCAAATTCCATCATATGAAGAAGTTATGTTAAAATCAGCTTATTTCAAATTGATTTCAATTGATTTCAATTAAATTGATTTCTACGCGTTTCGAGTCCGTACGATCAAACGACAAGTCCGATCGCTATGAAACTTGAAATCTTACAATAATTAACTGTTACGGATCCGATGAAACTGGTTTCATCGAAATCCGTGACAGTTGCCAAAATGGCTATATTTCAAGTTAATTAAATTAATTAATTATTAAATTAAATAAAATTACATTTTTATTTCAAATTTAATAACCAACAGTTTTCATCTTTTTAAATTTCTTGTATAATTACAATAGTTTAAAACAAATTTACACATCAATTTAAAGTTAATTATTTTACCAATTTCAATGTTCGAATTTCAACTGCCATTAATCCAATTAATTACAAATTAATTCCAATAAATTGATTTTATTGTATTCCAGTCTTTAACCCAGCAATTATTATTCTATAGATAGGGTTAACACTGTTTTACATTTCATTCCATTAATATACTCAAATTTCTATCTTTTATTCGTATCAATTACTATATTTCAATTATATTGGATATTGTCGGTTTCACACATTAAATAAATTTTAAAATCCCGAATTGATTTATTTATCTTGATCCCACTATTTTATTAAATCAATTATTACATTATGAATATAATTAACATTTCTATTTGTTTTATTACATTCACAATTTACATATAAATTTCTGTTAATGTAATAGTTAATTTCATTTAATTTCAATTGATCTCCAATTTAATTTAATAGCCTAAATAAATTGGTAACATATAATAATTGTCACTATTGACCAATAATCACATTTATAGGTTTATTATTCACAACAAATGTTACAATTGTTTTCATAACACTAATTTTCCAATTACCATTAACTATATACTAGTTCATAAGTTTATACAACATTTACATTTATTTACTTACATTCAATTTATAACCAAGTTATAACACTTAAATTATTACAAGGTTATCCTTTTCTTAATTTAATCTTATTCCATTTCATTATGTTTATAAATTCCTTTAATAAATCAAAATTTCTATTTTTCCCAATATTAAATATAAAAAAATAATTAAATTAACAATTTAAACTATCGAAAATTTACGGGTCGTTACACTCTCCCTCACTCAAAACTTTTCGTCCTCGAAAAGGAAAAAGAGGGGAAAAGAAGGAATCAAGTAATCAATATATCTTATTCAAAATATTAAATTTATAACAAATAAATTTACAAAATTAAATAATTTGAATAAAATATATCAATTTATAACACTTAAATCCTTTTATATTCAAGTAAATAAAAGTTTGGAAAATATTTCACAAAACTTTCTAAGTCCAAAATTCACGAAAAATTTCGGCAGAGTCTCCTTTGTACGGAGAGGCTTGGGAGAAATAACAATATCAAAATATAACAATATCTCATATATTTTCCAAAATAATAAATCCCAACAGGGGAAAAATATAATATAATATTGCTAGAAAACCGTAATCCGAGAACGTACCTATTTGTCGGGCAAATAACGCTTAATTATGAAACCAAAAGCAGTAGCAATTGCTTCCATAACATGTATTTCACTTATATAAGCCAAGGAGGTTAATAATCATATAAAATGAAATATTTAAAGTTGTTTCAACTAATAACAGAACAAATCAATGCAACATAACAACAATCACTTGTAAACAAGCATCCAATCATCGTATGGAATCAAGAGATCAACCATTCATCCATATCAAACAAAACAAATGGTTTGTTTGGGTTTAGTCACTTTTAATTCGCATAGAATGATAAATAAACTACTAAGTATACCATCTACTCAATTGTCTCAAATAAAACTCAACAGATTATTTATACATCCGAACAAATTAGAAGTATCCTTACCAAAACAATCCATAAGTCAACAAACAATAAATTACAAACATTATTTTAAGTTTATTCTTATAATTTCTTTTCATATTTTTACCTTCCTTCAATTTCATTCATACAATGACTATTTCATTCACATTCATTCATTTAATACTTATTTTCATTTATTTCATTCATTACTTACTAAATTCATTTCATTTATTTAATTAATGATAATTTCTTTTCATTAATTTATATTAATTTCTTACATAAATTATATCCATTAGATTGTTTATAATGATCAATGAATTCATTACTCAATTATTTCACACTTTTATTACAGTTTAGTTCACATAAATTAATTTATATACTTGATTTCAATTAGACATTAATATTCATTTGTGCATAAGTTCATACTTAAGTTTATAACAACTATAATATCATAGTTCTTATTTATAAAAGAATTTCATTGAACACCTTCATTACTTTAAGTTTTACTTGTATAATATTCTATTACATATCCTACTCAACATTTTCAACTTTTAATATTTTTGGTAAGTTATAGCTATGTTTTTAAGAATGCAAATTGAAAGTTACACAAGTTTAACTTATTTCATTTGAGTAAATAAATGTCCAATAATTATAATTTCTTATTTTCATATCCTTTTATTTCCAAGTTACAAATTTCAATTTCTATATATTTCAATTATAATTTAGCATTTAATTCCTTACTTTTATTTTAGAAGTTCCAATTATTAAGATTTTACTTCATTACAATAATTGAGATCTCTAGTTTATGGAAATCTTAGAACTAAATGCCGGGTTCTATTTCAATTATTTAAAATAATATATACATATATATATATATATACTCATAACTTTTATATCCAATCATATTTAATCTTTAAAATATTTATTTGTTTATCAAAATAGATCTGTAGTAAAACTACTACAATGGCCTTTCCTACTTTGAAACTCGAAAATGAATGTCGATGATGCGTGCACTCATCAACGAAATTATTTTCCAGCGACAGAGAGGGGAGTACAGAACTTATTTCTTTCCAAAATTTCATTAAAACAATTCTTTTAAATTGTATTGAAATATTTATATCATAAAATACTTCTAATAATAATATTATTATTTCCTAAAATCATTCGAAAGAAATTTAAAAAAAACCCCGGAACTTAAGTTCTAAATTTCCAAATTTCATTTATTTTATTTTCAAATCTTATTTCCAACCAATATTCATAAATTTCACTACCTAACAACCAACATATTACAACCAAATATATATCATTTATAAAATTTATTATTTTATATACAGAAAATATAATAGGCAAAATTATTTCATTTACCTATATTTCAAAACAAATATTGTGTCGGTCTGTCCTATTAAGTGTTTAGAAATCCCTATCAATGTCATAGCATCCTATGCACCGACCAGAATTTATAAATACAAAACGGAACAAATTAACACAATACAAAATCCTTATGACACTAACAAATACGCTCTATATATACACTCAGCGACTCATTCTAGGGTATTACTACCCTATTTCTAAGAGTCAAACCCCACAAAGCTAAGGTTATCGCTAAACCAAAGCTCTGATACCAACTGCAACATCCCGTCTTTTTGTACGTTTTAAGCAGATACACATGCCGACTCAAATCATACAGAAGGTCGGATTGTTATTGGGGTGAATAAGAAAAATCAGAGAAACAAAAAAACAAAATAGAATCTCGCAGCGGAATGACAAAATATAATAATCAAATAACAGTTCATGAAGCTGTATACAAAACATTTGATTATACTTATACAATACAAAATCAGAGTTACACATATCAAAGATAAATAAATGATAATGCAGCGGAATAGTATGATGTAGTGGAATAATATAGTAAATAATAATACAATCTTCGTCTTCCTCCTCCAGAAACAAGTCTTCGAATCCTGAAATGCTCAGGCTGACCCGAGCGAATTGAAAAGACAAAACACTAGTCAGAACTAAAAGATCTTATGTGAGTTAAATCAACGGTAAATAACTATGAGTGGAACGACTTCGGAGATGTTTACGGGTTTTGACATCTCCTATCCAGTGTCTGTTAGTCCTTGAGATGATGGTTTTGATGAAAACAACCTTAGAATAAGATTATAAAATATAAATACTAACATTATAGTTTAGATATATATGTATATGCAGGATTTAACCATGCAGGTACCAAGAATGAAGACTGTACAGTATAGAGATTCAAGATATCAAGATTGAAGACTCATGAGTATCAAGATTATCAAGAGTTCAAGATTTCAAGATAAGTATTGAGTCTAGAATTATGTTAAAACTTCACAATAGCATTGAAATCTTCACTCCATTTTTCTTTTGGGATGGAACCCATTTCTACCTTTTAGTGGCTTACAAACCCACGACAAGTAGCTTACAAACCTACGACAAGTGGCTTACAAACCCACGAACATCCTGGTTTTGTACAAGTTCTCGAGTTCTGACATGATGAGATATTCTGCAGGAAGAAGCTTGCAAAACTACTTCAAAATGATTTTCAAAACTACTACAGAATGATTTTCAAAATTTCTTTTCAAAATGTTTTAGCCTTGAAAATTATCTTTTCAAATGATTTTAAAAAAGATGTTTTAGCCTTAAAATATTCTTTGTCATTGTTTTTTAATAAACTCGTGTTTTTAAACTTCGTTTATTTTAAACTATCTTTATACTTAGATTTAAATATAAAATTATAGTAAAATTATATATATATTATTCTCTATATTTATCTATGTATTTTATCTATAGTCAAATATATTTATAAAGTTTAAAATAGTTTTAATATAAAATAAAGGTTATTTTCAAAGAAAAACAAAACATCAAAATTTCCTTTGGGATGTCGACATGCCCTAGTACCCCATGTCGACATAGTGTCAGTTAGATTCAAAAATTTGAATTTCAAAAGAAGTGTCTATTCGCCATAACCTTTCACGAATGGACATGACTGTTGTTCTTCTATAAATAGGGGTTAGTTTCAACGAATTTTATATCAGATTTTCTGGTTTTTCACTTCTCTTCTTCTTCCAAATTTTCTTATTCCAAATTCTATCATTACTCTGCCGAAATCAACATTGAATCTAGCTAGATTATCTCTGGTTTGATTCTCTATCACTATCTCAACAAGATCCAAGTGCTATTCAGAGTTATAGACTTCTTTGTAATCTATCTAGCGAGAAAAGGTGTGATTGTAGCCTTGGAAATCAATCAAGCGAGAAAAGATGTTATTGTAGCCTTGGAAATCAATTGGGTGAACTTGTTGCCCGGAAATCAAGTATCTCTACCCAGAGGATTGTTATTCTGGAGGGTGTACCTCGTAGCCTTGAAACAGAAGGTTGTAATTGTTGAATTACTTTTGAAAGGAAATCTGTACTTAGTTGTGCGGGACTGGATGTAGGGTAACCCCAAACCAGTATAAAATCTGGTGTGTTCTTTCTTTTACTACATTTACTTTATTTCTGCATCTGTGTTTGTTTCTGTGATTAAATCTGTGTCTGAATATTGCATACATTTGTGTTCAAATTAACATAAACTCAAAAAGATATAGTAATTTCTTAAAAACACTATTTACCCCCCTCTAGTGTTATTTCTAGCCCTAAGATCCATATTCCGCATTCCTCACAGTGTCTAACGTGAGTGCAGTAACTTAAGAGATGTTCGGGATTCACATCTCCTAAGGATCTGTTAAACTATCTACTATGTAGTACAATACGCTATTATAATATGTCTAGAGTAAGATAAACTATTAAAATAGCGTTAAGGCGTTACCCATTTCCCCCTTAACACATTTTATATATTCCCATAGTCTATACAGTCATAATCCCATCCGTACTGGACGTCGTCAGAGGGCACTCCATAGGTATGGTATAAAACAAACTCGTAGTGGTCTCGATAGGGTAGGTGACACGACACAATTAGGCAATTACAGGGTAGATATACCAATTACACTTCCAGACTGGTGGTAACGCATAGCAGCTACTACCGCCCACCTCAGAACACACTCCCTAATCAAAAATCAAGGGTGTCCACCAAATCAATCGCAAAGTCAGAATATAGTATCGAAGGAATGTGCCCGATCGGAGGAATGACCTCACTTGGCCCGTCAATTGCTCCTGTTTTAGCCACCTTAAGCTAACTCATGGTAGTTAGGTCCACGTATATACCTCATATTGGATCGTCGCCAACCATCCTACTTCATTCTGGAATCTCCACCGCGTACACAGTTGTCAAAGTGGTTTTCGGTATTGGCAGAGAGTATGACAATATCCGATTCTGGTCTCTTTAACAACCAATCGCTTATTACACACCAGATGGTTCTTTTACATTTCAAAAGTCAATTTACAATTGATATCAAAATATCATATTCTCAAAACCATATCACTTCCGAAATCATATTCAATTTGAAATCATATTCACCTTTTAAATCATATCATTTCCCCAAAATCATGATTTCTTTCAAAAAAAAATCATATTTCCAAAATAGGTTAAATCCTTAATCCATAATCATCATATTCAATTTAAATACAACATTTAAATCCTAACTTAGGTTACAGCATCATTAACCATATTCACTAAAAAAATCGAGAATTTGAATATAAACCCATCTATTTTACTTAGTTTGGAATTTAGAAGAAATTAGTTTTAAATAGTTATAAATAGTTATAAATGGTTAATATAGATTTAAAATAGATTAAATATAATTAAAATAGATTAAATAGATTTAAAATAGATTAATTAGATTTAAAATAAGTTAAAACAGGTTAATTAGTTTAAATAAATTAAATGGTTTAAAATAGGTTAAAATGATTTAATATAATTAATACAGGTTAAACTAGTTTAATACTTTGAAATTTTAATAATTAGAAATTTTGAAATAATATATTTTTAAAACAGTTTATATTAAAACATGAATTTGGAATTTATATCAAATTAAACTTTTCATTTTATTGCAACGCATTTGGACCATTTTCAATTTCCAAGTCAACAAACCAAATTCCAAACCTTTCAATTTAACATTTCAATAAACTATTGAATTCATATCGTTTCAATCCATGTTCAAATATCAATTCAGATTACTCCAATTTTAAAATATTTCAAAGTTATTTTCAAACAACTTCAATAACTTAATTTCGATAGAATTTCATTTATACTTAAAAGTTTAACTTTAAACTTCCAATTTAATTTCTTAAAGCAATTCCTTTAAACCAATTCACATTTCAACACAAAACTTGATTTTCCAATGATACTTCAATTTATATACATCAATTTTTTTTCAAGATATTATTTTTATTAATTCAAAATTTTAGAAGTTCAAAATCATTAAATTTAACCAATCCGGTGTCCGTATATAATTTTCTACCCTAGGGTCAAGTTATACGGATATTTATCATTTCAATCCGCAATTTAAAATGTTACGGTTATATATATCATTTCAAACCGCAATCTCGAATTAATAATAAAATCTGTAAAATCGCTCGAGTCTATCATTTCAACCCATAACGATTTTTCCTTAATCTATTGATCATTCGGGTATGTATCATTTCAACCCATGGGGAACTTGCAGTTATAACAATATAAATACAACATTCATTCATCTAATACAACAAATCAAACATTCATCACAATCATCATCCAAATCAATTAATAAATATCAACAAAAACAGGTTATCAATTATATGTGATTAACTGGCAATTTAAATTCAATAATAAATTAAATGACAATTTAATTCAAATAAATTCAAATTAACTAGAATGACGATTTAAATATATCAAACAGCCATAAATAAATTTCTAATCACATCAAAAATTAATTTAACTAACATAAGAAATTTTAGAAGTTGTGAGTGGGTTAAAACACTCACCTTTGAATTTAAATCGAATTTAAATCCAAAATGAGGCCCATATTTGAATAGTCTCAGAATTCGTCCAAACCAGCATCAAAATGTCCGGAATTTCAATACGATCCCAACGGAACAAACCATGCATAAATCGGACCTCGTATGTGAAAACTATACGCGTTAGAACATAAACTTGATATTTATATAAAATAAAAATAAAAATAAAAAAAAGAAACCAATATCCATCGGCCACGTTACCTTCAGCAAAGCGAACCCTAACGACATCGTCTGGAGCTCGAACAGGAACCACGGCCGCCACTCTCGATCAACGTCGAACACCCCTACGCGGCGCCGCTTCCACCCTCGTCCTTGCCAAACCATCGCGTTGTCCTCCGACATGCCGCAACCACGAACACGTCCACCAGATCGCGCCGAACAACGTCAACCACCGCCTAAAACCTAGCCCTATTTTGAATTATTATGCCAAATCCAACCGCCTACATCACCCACGAACTACCCCGATGAAATCCCCTCGACGATCTCTACAAAGTTGTACCCTCGATTCGTCGATCAGACGAAGTTGATCGCGGCTCGATGAACGGCCGCGACTTGTTCTTCAATTTCTAGACAAACAGTTGTTCAAATTGGAAAACGAATTACAGTTCTGAGATGCGCTCGTCGAGAGCTTCAAATCGATATATAATTTGATATAGTTGGTGGAGTTTGATTTTCAATTTGATTTTTGATTTGGATTTGCAATTTGAGAATTAGGGTTTGTCCGCCATTAGAAAGAGAGGAACAAATGAAATTGTACATAAAGATAAACTGAGTTGAGAAACACTAGGGTTTATAACGAGGTATTTATAGGCAGATCAGAAAAATAGAATGAATGGACCAGATTTGATTTGGAAGTTGAACGATAAATGATCCGAAAAGCCCGTTCTGCCTTCGGAACGGAAATGGGTCAACCCATATATCAAAATAGATGTTTTCAAAAAATTTAAACCCAATGGAACAGGTTTCAAATCCAAATTCCATCGTATGAAGAAGTTATATTAAAATCAGCTTATTTCAAATTGATTTCAATTTATTTCAATTAAATTGATTTCTAGGCGTTTCGAGTCCGTACGATCAAACGACAATTCCGATCGCTACGAAACTTGAAATCTTACAATAATTCACTGTTATGGATCCGATGAAACTGGTTTCATCGAAATCCGTGAAAGTTGCCAAAATGGCTATATTTCAAGTTAATTAAATAAATTAATTATTAAATTAAATTAGATTACATTTTTATTTCAAATTTAATAACCAATAGTTTTCATCGTTTTCAATTTCTTGTATAATTACAATAGTTTAAAACAAATTTACACATCAATTTAAAGTTAATTATTTTACCAATTTCAATGTTCGAATTTCAACTGCCATTAATCCAATTAATTACAAATTAATTCCAATAAATTGATTTTATTGTATTCTAGTCTTTAACCCATCAATTATTATTCTATAGATAGGGTTAACATTGTTTTACATTTCATTCCATTAATATACTCAAATTTCTATCTTTTATTCGTATCAATTACTATATTTCAATTATATTGGATATTGTCAGTTTCACACATTAAATAAAATTTAAAATCCCAAATTGGTTTATTAATCTTGATCCCACTATTTTATTAAATCAATTATTACATTATGAATATAATTAACATTTCTATTTATTTTATTACATTCACAATTTACATATAAATTTCTGTTAATGTAATATTTAATTTCATTTAATTTCAATTGATCTCCAGTTTAATTTAATAGCCCAAATAAATTGGTAACATATAATAATTGTCACTATTGACCAATAATCACATTTATAGGTTTACTATTCACAACAAATGTTACAATTGTTTTCATAACTCTAATTTTCCAATTACCATTAACTATATACTAGTTCATAAGTTTATACAACATTTACATTTATTTACTTACATTCAATTTATAACCAAGTTATAACACTTATATTATTTCAATTAATTGAACTTCCATTAAAAGGTTATCCTTTTCTTAATTTAACCTTATTCCATTTCATTCTGTTTATAATTTCCTTTAATAAATCAAAATTTCTATTTTTCCCAATGTTAATAACAAAATTTAATTAAATTAACAATTTAAATTATCAAAATTTTACGGGTCGTTACATGTAGGGCATAGTCAAACTAATCACCAAGGCTAAGGTTCGCAAACTGCCAATCACCATACCTTTCAGGCAGCCTAATAGTCCTACGACTAACCCGGGTATGTATTGCTTCGCCTAAACTCCTTTCAGCTTCACCTTGAACTGAACTTCCTCTAGATTCTTGCACATCACCAGCACTACTAGAAGGTACCTGTGGACTTACATGTGATGTTTCATCAACTGCATTTTCCTCGACAGCATCAACAATAACTCTACTATTTGGCTGGAACATGGGAACTTCTTCCATCTCCTTAGGCCTATCAGAATCTTCTGATGTGGTAGGTAGCTTCTCCTTTGGATTGAACATGGCAGACTAATCAAAAGTAACATGTCTGGATTGAACAATCTTCTGATCAACAGGGTTCCAAAATTCGAATGTAACGACCCACTATTTTGGACCATTCAAATCGACAATAATCCACACATGTCAGACTTGAATAATGCAAAATAACAGATTGTAATAAAATTTGGAGCAAATAAAATCATTCATAGAATCACAGACACAGAAATATCAGAATAACTCGCAGCGGAATTTAAAAATAACTATAGTGGTTCATGAAGCCACTAAAATACATAGTCTCAAATCAAATACAAAATACATAGTCTGAAACCCAATATAGTTCTGAAACAAGTACAATAGAGATCCAAATACACAAGTCTCCAAAACAAAAGCTAAAATAAGGCAACTGAAACTGAAATGGGAAGATAACTAGATAAGCAGAATCTCCAGTGATTCCGAGCTCCAGAAAAGTGAAGTCCAAAGCTGTGAATACTCAGGCTGACCCGAGCGTAAAATAAAACATAACACTCGAGTCAGGATATACATACTTATACAATGTAAACCAACTCAAATGAACTGTAGTAAAGGTACAAGTAACTTAGAAGATGCTTGGGACCGCCCATCCTCTAAGGATCCGTTAAACTATCTACTATATAGTAATATTCGCTATTATAATAGTGTCTAAATAAGTAAAGTATAATCATATCGGAAAATAGCGTTAAGGGGATGGAGAACCTTAACGCGGTCGGATCTAAAAATCATAATCGTAGTAAAGCTCGATATGATAGGTGACACGGCACAACTAGGCAATGCCAGGGTAGATATACCAATTACGCATCCGGACTAGTGGTGACGCATAGCAGCCACTACCGCCCACCTCGAACAACACTCCCAATCAAGGGTGGCCACCAAATCAATCACAAGTAATAGAATGGTATCGAAGAAGTGTGTCCGATAAGAGGTGCTACCTCATTGGTCCGTCAATCGCTCCTGTTTTAGCCACCTTATGCCAACTCACGGGAGTTGGGTCCACGTAACATACCTTAAGAACGTCGCCACCATCCTACTTCATTCTAGAATCTCCACCGCGTACACGGTTGTCAAAGTGGTTTTCGGTATCGACAGAGAGTATGTCCATATCCGATCCCGGTCTCTTTGCCAACCAATCGTTATTATAACCCGTGGTTATGGATTTAAACAATTTATCAAATATACTTTGAATTAAACCATTTAAAACGAAGACATTATCCCTTAAAACAATTATTAAGTTATAATTAAAAATCTAACCTTTTCGGAGTTCACTTATTCACTTAAAACAATAACGTTAAGTTATATATTGAAAACAATTTTTATTCAACCGACCAACATTTATAAACTGCTATAACAATTCAGTTTTAAACAAAATCATATTTTAGCCTACTGCAGTCCTTAACAAGTACTACAGTAGCCCTTTATTAGTTCAGGTTCAATTTTAGTTTCTGTTACAACAGCACTTACCAAGTACTATCATAGCTTAAGTTCATTTTAGTCTTTTGGTTCATTTATAAAATCCACAACACTTAACAAGTGCTACAGATTTCTACCTAGTCAAAACTTATAAAATCATACATTAAAAATGTTCATTTTCAATCCTTTAACAAATTTTATTTCAAAAGAAATTTTACAAGTAAAACCAAAACTTACCAATTTGCTTATTACATTCATTTCTACACTTGAACTTAAACTTCATTTTTCCACCAATTTAAAAACTAAATTTCATTTTTCAATTAAATTAACTTAAGTTTCCATCTTTCTTTTTATCAAAATTTCAAAATTTAAGTTTCGTTTTAAATCAATATTCCTCCATTTATTTATATTTATCACATAGAAAAATCATTTATATTTTTAAATAAATCATTTAAAAATTCGGTTTAAATCAATTAAATATTATTACAATCTTTAAATTATTTAAAATATTCAGAAAATACAGAAAAATAACCACGGGTCTGTATAATATTTTCTAGCCTAATTCAAGTGATACGGATACTATATCATTTCAATCCGTAATTTACAAAGAAAAATCCGGGTTTTATCATTTCAAACCCGCAATCCCAAGTAAATAAAATTTAATTGAAAATCGCTCAGGCCTATCATTTCAGCCCATAACGACCTTCCCTTATTCTAAAGTCCGTTCGGGTATGTATCATTTCAACCCATAGTGATTCTATTCTACAGGGAACTTGCAGTGTGATTTAACAGAATAGAATAACAGTAAAATAAGAACAGATATAACAGATGATACGATATGCAGTTTTAACAATAATCATCAACTACAAATAAATCACAGGTAATTATAACATCATTTATTCATTTATTTATTTCTACACATTCAGTTGCGGTCGTTTCACAATTTTATAAGTATGGATATTCGTGTGAGATTTACTCACCTCTACGGAGCTGGAGATTCAGAAAGAAAGAAGTACGATGCAATTAGAAAGCACGCGGATAGCACTATCAGTCGCTAGCAGACTCGCCGACTTGATTCTGATCTAAAGTCGAAAGAATAAAGCGAATAAATAGACAATCAAAGATGCACGAATAACGAATTTCCCAAATTGAAGTAAACGATCGAAAAAAATAAATCAAGTTAAAATAGAAGGAAGTTCGACCACTCTTATTGGAGATTATAAATTTTAAAATTTTTCAAAGTAAAATTTTGTATTATTCACAAATTTCTTTTTTTTTTCACACGGAATTCACAACATTCAAAAATAAAACAAGAAGTGGAAATCATTTTATTTCAGCAAGACAGAGGTAAACAATATTTCACGGTTGCAACGAACACAAACCGAAATAGAGATTTTTTTCTTTAAAACCCAAAGTCAGTGAAGAATAGCTAAGTTTACAAAACAGGTGGCAAAATATAACTTCAAACATGTCAACAAATCTCGGTGGCAAAAATACAAGGCGGAGGCAACACAACTGAAAGCTAAAACAACTCTTCGAGCTGCTGGGTACGGTGGTCTGGCATGGGATCTCGGCGCGGGTAGGTAGGCTGGTAGGTTCGTGGTGCGACCGGGTTGGTGTGGCTGGGGTCGCCTCAGTCTGGTGGTGGGTGCGGTGTAGGGTCAGGCGAAGGCAGGTTCGATCTGGGTATGGTCTGGGTTGGGTTTGGTCTCGAAGTGGGTCAGGGGTAGAAGGCTGACGTGGAGGAGACGGTGACGGTCTGGGCTCGGCATGGCTGTGGCGTGGTGACAGGCTGGGGTTTGATCAGGTGATGAGATGGAGTGCTGGGGCATGGAGGCGGTTTCGTTCGGGTGACGGTCTGGGTTGGATGATGGTGGACTGACGCGGTCAGTGGGGTTGTCAGGCGTGGGTGAAGGCTGGGGTTGGTTTCGTTCGGGTGGTGAGATGGATTCGGGTGGTGGAGTAGGCTGACGTGGATGTGGGGATTGGCTGGGGTGGGGTTGGTCTCGTGTGGCGGGGTGGCGAACGGGGTTGCTGCGATGGTTGTCTGACGCGGGTCAGAGGCCTGGGGTAGGGAGGCGGTGGCATGGGGTAGAAGCATGAAGGGATGGAGAAACAGGATAAAACAAAAGCAAGAAATAAGTGATCATACCTTAGAAGAAGATTCTGAAATTTTTGATAGAACGAAATGAACAAAAATGCAGTCTGGAGTTTTTATTATTTCGTTGGCAAGGATGAATAGGAAACGAAGCGTGACCAAGAGGGCAAGCTTTAATGCTTTGAATCGGTAAAGGAATTTTTTAAGGCTAATAATATTATTAAACATGCGAAACGTAAGGAGGCCAAGAGAACGTTTCTACACTTGAACGATTTTTGAACAAGCTGAGAATTGAATTGCCAATGTCTCCAAAAATCAAATGGACGGTGAAAACAAAAGAAATTATGAACCGCCCCAAATAACGTACAAATCTTCTTATTTCTTTTTATTAAATAAATTTAATAAATTGTTATCAGTTTCTCAAAATATAACGTATCTTTTAAACGGAATCTAAAAATAGTTATTATCATCACAAATAAGATTTATTCTAAAGTAACGTTAATAACGGACAGAACGTAACGAAATGTAACGTTTTAAATTTCGTTTTATACAAATTAATACACTATATTTTTAACTCAATATTTCAAAATGTTTTATTTTATTTAAAATTTCGTTTAAATAATATCGGGCTGTTACACTCTCCCCCACTCAAAGCTTTTCGTCCTCGAAAAGGAACGAAGAAGGAAAACAAAGAAAGATAAGACAGAATAGTAGAGTACCTGAGATAAATAATTCCGGATTCGAAGCACGAATGCTCTCCTCCGTCTCCCAGGTGCAATCCCGTTCATCAGTGCTCCACTGCACTTTGACCAAGTTGACAGATTTTCTTCTTAGCTGCTTCGTACCTCGATCGACGATACGAAGTGGCTTCCTCTCAACAGTCAGATTTGGTTCAATATCCAAACTATCAAGAGCGGAAGGCTGAATAATAAGAGATGGATCATGCAGATAGCGACGAAGATGAGATACATGAAAGACGTTGTGAATTCCAGAAAATTTCTCGGGTAAATCCAGACGATAAGCAAGAGAACCAATTCTTTCCAAAATGCGGAAAGGACCAACAAATCTAGGAGAAAGCTTTCCTCTACGACCGAAACGAATAACATTCCTTAAGGGAGAGACCTTAAGGAAAACCAAATCACCAACAACAAATTCTAAACTCCGTCTTCGACGATCGGCGTACTTTTTCTGTCTATCCTGAGCAATCCTCATCTTTCTCTTAATCTCTTCAACTCTCTCTGAAGCTTCCAAAACCAATTCGGGACCAAGAACCAATCGATTACCGGATTCAATCCAACAAGAAGGAGATCTACAAGGTCGTCCATAAAGGGCAGAAAATGGAGATGTCTCAATACTGGCCTGATAACTATTGTTATAAGTGAATTCGACAAGATGGAGATGATCTTCCCAAGATCCTCCATAATCAAGCACACAAGCACGAAGAAGATCTTCTAAAATCTGATTCACCCTTTCCGTTTGACCGTCGGTCTGTGGATGGTAAGCAGTGCTCAGATTTAGATGAGTACCCAACGAATCCTGAAAGGCCTTCCAAAATCTACTAGTAAAGATAGGATCACGATCACAAACGATACTGAGAGGAACACCATGGAGACGAACAATCTCCCTCATGTAAATCTCAGATAAACTAGAAGCTGAACGGGTAGACTTGACCGGAATGAAATGAGCTGATTTGGTCAATCTGTCCACAATAACCCAGATACTCTCGTTACCCTTCCTACTCCTCGGTAAACCATCAATGAAATCCATAGAAACTTGTTCCCACTTCCAATTGGGAATCTCAAGAGGTTGCAGTAACCCAGGGGTCTTCTGATGATCTGCCTTGACTTGCTGACAAGTCGCACACCTATTGACGAAAATGGAAATATCTCGTTTCATACCTTTCCACCAATATAACTTCTTCATGTCCTGGTACATCTTGGTTACGCCTGGATGAATAGAAAGTCTGGACTGATGATTCTCCCGAAGTAACTCCTGTCTCAATCCATCAACATTCGGGACACAAATCCTTTTATTAATCCTCAGTACACCTTTATCGTCAATCTGAGCTCCATTACCATCCATACTACTACTTCCAACTCTACTTCGAACATTCTCCTTAATCAACCTAAGCATCTGATCTTCATCCTGTCTAGCCAAAATACGATCCACAAGAGGTGAAGAAACAACAATCTGACACAACAAAGCTTTCTTCCTACTCAAAGCATCCGCCACTACGTTAGCCTTTCCCGGTGTATAGTTGATGTCGAGGTCATAAGAAGCAAGGAACTCTAACCACCTAACTTGTCTCTGATTCAAATCCTTCTGAGAGAAAATATACTTCAAAGACTGATGATCGGTGAAAAGCTCGAACTTGGTACCCAACAGATGATGTCTCCAAAGCTTCAAAGCGAAAACAACAGCAAGCAACTCTAGATCATGGGCGGCATAATTTACTTCATGAGTTTTCAACTGTCTACTAGCATAGGCAATCACTCTACCATCCTGCATCAGAACAGCTCCTAAACCTTCTCGACAAGCATCGGTGTATACCGTTAATCCCTCATTTCCATTTGGAACGGTAAGAACAGGTGCAGAAGTAAGCTTGTCTTTTAACTCATTGAAGGCGGCCTTACACTCGTTACTCCAAATAAACTTAGCATTCTTCCTAGTTAAAGCAGTGAGAGGCGCAGCAATCCGAGCGAAATTCTCGATGAATCTCCGGTAATAACCGGCGAGGCCCAGAAAACTACGGATATCAGTAGGAGTCTTAGGAGTTTCCCAATCCTGTACAGAATAGGGAAAAGAAGGATAATAGAAAAGATAGAGTAAATTGAAATGAAGCAATGAAAGAGAAGGAAGAAGGACTTACATTGATCGCAGCGATCTTGACTGGATCAACTGAAACTCCATTACTAGAAACAATATGCCCGAGAAATCGGACTTCATCCTTCCAGAAGTGACATTTGGAAAATTTAGCTTTTAACTGATGATTGCGAAGGGTCTCAAGAACAGATTTTAAATGTGACTCATGTTCTTCTTCAGACTTAGAGAAGATGAGTATATCATCCACAAAGACTAGAACAAATTTATTAAGCACATCACGGAAAACACGGTTCATCAAGTCAACAAAGAAAGCGGGAGCATTAGTCAAACCAAAAGGCATGACTAACCATTCGAAGAATCCATTTTCAGTACGGAAGGCAGTCTTAGGAATACTTTCCTCAGCCACTCTGAGTTGGTGAAAACCTGTGGCGAGATCAAGCTGAGAGAAAACAGTAGCACCATAAAGCTGATCAAACATGTCATTGATGCGAGGCATTGGGTATCTATTTTTCATAGTAAGTTTGTTCAACTCCCTATAATCAACACACATCCTAAGAGAACCATCGGATTTGGTGACGAAGACTACTGCAGCTCCCCATTCAGAAAAACTAGGTCTGACCAGACCCTTGGAAGATAGGTCTTCAATTTGTTTCTTTAACTCAACCTTCTCGCGGGGTGCCATTCTTCTAGGAGGAAGAACTATAGGTCGAGCTCCAGGAATGAGATCAATGCGGAAATCAATTTCCCGCTTGGGAGGTAAAGCAGTAACTTCACCAAACACATCCGGGTAGTGATTAACTACACGGGTCGACTGAAGATCATCAATAGAAGCATCTAGAGAAAAGATAAAGCTACCAGCATAATCATGAGGCATACGGCCTTGAATAAGCAAAGAATTTCCTCGATCATCCTTAAGAGAAACAATTCGGGATTTACACGAGATACGGGCATCGTGTCCATCAAGCCAATCACTTCCAAGCAACAAATCAAAAGCATCGAAACCTAGGACATAGAAATCTCCAGAAAATTTATGACCAGAATAGAAGAGTTTCACTTGCTTACAAATCTTATCTAGATTTGCGGGACCACCAATAGGATTTGAAACACATAGAGGAACAGAAACATACTCAGGAGAAAGGAGAGTTTCAAACTTATTACACAAAACATCAGAAATAAAGCTATGCGAAGCCCCAGTATCAAATAAAACACGAACAGGATGATGAAATAGAGTAAAGGTGCCCTGAAGAGTACCTTGATCATCGCTAGGAGCAGGAGTAGGTGCAGGAGCAGGTGATGAAGCAGATGTAACAGCAAATACGCCAGATGGCCTTCCCTTCTGATATAAAGGACAGTCTTTCTTAAAATGACCCGGCTGAAGACAAACATGACAGAGATCGTTCCTGGTAACCTGGGGTGGAGGAACAGCAGCAACAGACGGATTAGGGCAACTATTGGCATAGTGACCCTTCTGGTCACACTTGAAGCAAGTAATGGAGGAAAGATCAATAGGGTGCCTCTGGGAAGGAGCAGATGCTGAAGATCCTAAGCCCGGGTGTTTGAGCCAATTCTTCTTCTGCTGGTGGAAGTTGGGCTTTCTCTTCTTGGAATTAGCAGAGGAGGACTGAGATACATGAGCACTGGAAGCAGCAGGACCCTTGGAAGTAGGGTTCTCATAGCGAATAGCCATATCCATGAGCTCGGTAAAAGTGCCATGAACATGCGAAATAAGACGATCGTAGAACTCTGGGCGAGCTCCAGCAATGAACTTCTCATTCTTCTTTAGCTGAGTATCGATAAGACCAGGACCAAATTTTGAAAGCTCATTGAACTTCCGTTCATACTCTGAGAAGGACATGGTACCTTGTTTGAGGTCCATGAATTCGCGGTAAAGCTGAGATTTACCGGCTTCGGGCATCCATTTTGCCACAAAAGCCTCCCTGAAAGGAAGATACAGAAACAAATCTCTTTAAGAAAAAATTGAAAAGAAAGGAAACGGGAAAATTCAAATTAACACACAGGATACCTGAACTGCTCCCATGAAAGGTCACCTTCGTTAGTGCGAGTCGTAACAGACTCCCACCAATCTAGAGCGGCCTCTTGCAGCTGCCATGCTGCTAACTGACGCTTCTGGGCATCAGTGATCTCTAAACCAGTAAAGATTCTTTCCAGACTTCGTAGCCATTGCTGGGCTTCGATGATACTTTCTGAACCGGTGAACTTAGTGCCACCGAGCTGAGAAAATTCTTTGCAGAGAACTGTAAACTTAACTGGTGCAACGGGTGGAGGAACTGGGGTAATACCACGGCCCCTACCTCTAGCATTTCCACGATTCATCCTGGAAATATCAAGAATAAATTTAGGACAAGGTATAGAGAAGACAAAGATAAGTTAAGATAAAACACGATAAGAACACTTGGGTGAAATCCTAATAACAAAATTCCTAACAAGGTAGATGCGGAAAGGTGGCAGTTTAGAAAATTTCTTCTTAAAACAAGAAAACTTTATATCAAAATAATCTTTGAAAAAAAATCATTTGAAAAAATCATTTTAAAATCATTTTATACTTTAAAAATACGTTCACTCACAAGGAAATGATTCTGAGTTTGATTTCACTCATTCTAGGGTATTTCTACCCTATCTCTAATGAGTTTTTGCTCCATAGGCTAAGGTTTGCCTAAAACCTCGCTCTGATACCAAATGTAACGACCCACTATTTTGGACCATTCAAATCGACAATAATCCACACATGTCAGACTTGAATAATGCAAAATAACAGATTGTAATAAAATTTGGAGCAAATAAAATCATTCATAGAATCACAGACACAGAAATATCAGAATAACTCGCAGCGGAATTTAAAAATAACTATAGTGGTTCATGAAGCCACTAAAATACATAGTCTCAAATCAAATACAAAATACATAGTCTGAAACCCAATATAGTTCTGAAACAAGTACAATAGAGATCCAAATACACAAGTCTCCAAAACAAAAGCTAAAATAAGGCAACTGAAACTGAAATGGGAAGATAACTAGATAAGCAGAATCTCCAGTGATTCCGAGCTCCAGAAAAGTGAAGTCCAAAGCTGTGAATACTCAGGCTGACCCGAGCGTAAAATAAAACATAACACTCGAGTCAGGATATACATACTTATACAATGTAAACCAACTCAAATGAACTGTAGTAAAGGTACAAGTAACTTAGAAGATGCTTGGGACCGCCCATCCTCTAAGGATCCGTTAAACTATCTACTATATAGTAATATTCGCTATTATAATAGTGTCTAAATAAGTAAAGTATAATCATATCGGAAAATAGCGTTAAGGGGATGGAGAACCTTAACGCGGTCGGATCTAAAAATCATAATCGTAGTAAAGCTCGATATGATAGGTGACACGGCACAACTAGGCAATGCCAGGGTAGATATACCAATTACGCATCCGGACTAGTGGTGACGCATAGCAGCCACTACCGCCCACCTCGAACAACACTCCCAATCAAGGGTGGCCACCAAATCAATCACAAGTAATAGAATGGTATCGAAGAAGTGTGTCCGATAAGAGGTGCTACCTCATTGGTCCGTCAATCGCTCCTGTTTTAGCCACCTTATGCCAACTCACGGGAGTTGGGTCCACGTAACATACCTTAAGAACGTCGCCACCATCCTACTTCATTCTAGAATCTCCACCGCGTACACGGTTGTCAAAGTGGTTTTCGGTATCGACAGAGAGTATGTCCATATCCGATCCCGGTCTCTTTGCCAACCAATCGTTATTATAACCCGTGGTTATGGATTTAAACAATTTATCAAATATACTTTGAATTAAACCATTTAAAACGAAGACATTATCCCTTAAAACAATTATTAAGTTATAATTAAAAATCTAACCTTTTCGGAGTTCACTTATTCACTTAAAACAATAACGTTAAGTTATATATTGAAAACAATTTTTATTCAACCGACCAACATTTATAAACTGCTATAACAATTCAGTTTTAAACAAAATCATATTTTAGCCTACTGCAGTCCTTAACAAGTACTACAGTAGCCCTTTATTAGTTCAGGTTCAATTTTAGTTTCTGTTACAACAGCACTTACCAAGTACTATCATAGCTTAAGTTCATTTTAGTCTTTTGGTTCATTTATAAAATCCACAACACTTAACAAGTGCTACAGATTTCTACCTAGTCAAAACTTATAAAATCATACATTAAAAATGTTCATTTTCAATCCTTTAACAAATTTTATTTCAAAAGAAATTTTACAAGTAAAACCAAAACTTACCAATTTGCTTATTACATTCATTTCTACACTTGAACTTAAACTTCATTTTTCCACCAATTTAAAAACTAAATTTCATTTTTCAATTAAATTAACTTAAGTTTCCATCTTTCTTTTTATCAAAATTTCAAAATTTAAGTTTCGTTTTAAATCAATATTCCTCCATTTATTTATATTTATCACATAGAAAAATCATTTATATTTTTAAATAAATCATTTAAAAATTCGGTTTAAATCAATTAAATATTATTACAATCTTTAAATTATTTAAAATATTCAGAAAATACAGAAAAATAACCACGGGTCTGTATAATATTTTCTAGCCTAATTCAAGTGATACGGATACTATATCATTTCAATCCGTAATTTACAAAGAAAAATCCGGGTTTTATCATTTCAAACCCGCAATCCCAAGTAAATAAAATTTAATTGAAAATCGCTCAGGCCTATCATTTCAGCCCATAACGACCTTCCCTTATTCTAAAGTCCGTTCGGGTATGTATCATTTCAACCCATAGTGATTCTATTCTACAGGGAACTTGCAGTGTGATTTAACAGAATAGAATAACAGTAAAATAAGAACAGATATAACAGATGATACGATATGCAGTTTTAACAATAATCATCAACTACAAATAAATCACAGGTAATTATAACATCATTTATTCATTTATTTATTTCTACACATTCAGTTGCGGTCGTTTCACAATTTTATAAGTATGGATATTCGTGTGAGATTTACTCACCTCTACGGAGCTGGAGATTCAGAAAGAAAGAAGTACGATGCAATTAGAAAGCACGCGGATAGCACTATCAGTCGCTAGCAGACTCGCCGACTTGATTCTGATCTAAAGTCGAAAGAATAAAGCGAATAAATAGACAATCAAAGATGCACGAATAACGAATTTCCCAAATTGAAGTAAACGATCGAAAAAAATAAATCAAGTTAAAATAGAAGGAAGTTCGACCACTCTTATTGGAGATTATAAATTTTAAAATTTTTCAAAGTAAAATTTTGTATTATTCACAAATTTCTTTTTTTTTTCACACGGAATTCACAACATTCAAAAATAAAACAAGAAGTGGAAATCATTTTATTTCAGCAAGACAGAGGTAAACAATATTTCACGGTTGCAACGAACACAAACCGAAATAGAGATTTTTTTCTTTAAAACCCAAAGTCAGTGAAGAATAGCTAAGTTTACAAAACAGGTGGCAAAATATAACTTCAAACATGTCAACAAATCTCGGTGGCAAAAATACAAGGCGGAGGCAACACAACTGAAAGCTAAAACAACTCTTCGAGCTGCTGGGTACGGTGGTCTGGCATGGGATCTCGGCGCGGGTAGGTAGGCTGGTAGGTTCGTGGTGCGACCGGGTTGGTGTGGCTGGGGTCGCCTCAGTCTGGTGGTGGGTGCGGTGTAGGGTCAGGCGAAGGCAGGTTCGATCTGGGTATGGTCTGGGTTGGGTTTGGTCTCGAAGTGGGTCAGGGGTAGAAGGCTGACGTGGAGGAGACGGTGACGGTCTGGGCTCGGCATGGCTGTGGCGTGGTGACAGGCTGGGGTTTGATCAGGTGATGAGATGGAGTGCTGGGGCATGGAGGCGGTTTCGTTCGGGTGACGGTCTGGGTTGGATGATGGTGGACTGACGCGGTCAGTGGGGTTGTCAGGCGTGGGTGAAGGCTGGGGTTGGTTTCGTTCGGGTGGTGAGATGGATTCGGGTGGTGGAGTAGGCTGACGTGGATGTGGGGATTGGCTGGGGTGGGGTTGGTCTCGTGTGGCGGGGTGGCGAACGGGGTTGCTGCGATGGTTGTCTGACGCGGGTCAGAGGCCTGGGGTAGGGAGGCGGTGGCATGGGGTAGAAGCATGAAGGGATGGAGAAACAGGATAAAACAAAAGCAAGAAATAAGTGATCATACCTTAGAAGAAGATTCTGAAATTTTTGATAGAACGAAATGAACAAAAATGCAGTCTGGAGTTTTTATTATTTCGTTGGCAAGGATGAATAGGAAACGAAGCGTGACCAAGAGGGCAAGCTTTAATGCTTTGAATCGGTAAAGGAATTTTTTAAGGCTAATAATATTATTAAACATGCGAAACGTAAGGAGGCCAAGAGAACGTTTCTACACTTGAACGATTTTTGAACAAGCTGAGAATTGAATTGCCAATGTCTCCAAAAATCAAATGGACGGTGAAAACAAAAGAAATTATGAACCGCCCCAAATAACGTACAAATCTTCTTATTTCTTTTTATTAAATAAATTTAATAAATTGTTATCAGTTTCTCAAAATATAACGTATCTTTTAAACGGAATCTAAAAATAGTTATTATCATCACAAATAAGATTTATTCTAAAGTAACGTTAATAACGGACAGAACGTAACGAAATGTAACGTTTTAAATTTCGTTTTATACAAATTAATACACTATATTTTTAACTCAATATTTCAAAATGTTTTATTTTATTTAAAATTTCGTTTAAATAATATCGGGCTGTTACAGATACCCTTTGATACCATCAGTGTATCCTATTAGTATGCCCTTTTATGCTCTAGCCTCCAACTTGTCATCACATGTATGGTGAAAGTACATAGGACAACCAAAAATTCAGAAGTAACCAAGATACACTGCTTTACCTCTCCACTTCTCCTCTAAAATCTTCCCATCTATGGCTGAGCATAGAATTTGATTTATGATATGCGCCACAGTTGATAATGCCTCGGCCCAAAAGCCTGTAGACAAGCCCGCCATCAATCTCAAGCAACGAGCCTTCTCTAGTAGAGTCCTGTTCATCCTTTCTACAACCCCATTGGATTGCGGATCTCCGGGTGTAGTGAAATGTCTCCGAATGCCATGCTGTCTACAAAAGTCAAGGAACTCCCTAGAGACAAATTCACCGCCATTATTAGATCTCAGCACCTTCAACCTAGAACCAGATTGGTTCTCAACAAGCGTTTTCTAGTCTTTGAACTTCTCAAAACTCTCTGATTTGGCCTTCATCACATACACCCATACTTTCTGAGAAAAGACATCAATGAAAGAGATAAAATACTTTGCTCCTCCAAGAGATACTTTAGTTTGATTGCCTAACACACACTCCTGGAAAAAGTCCATCTTATCAGCTTTCTCCTTTGATCATCTTTCGTCTTCGAAGCAACTCTAAGCCCTTCTCTGAAATATGATCCAACCTGAGATGCCAAAGCTTTATGGCATCCAAAGCACGAGAACTGTCTACTCCAACACACGACTCTCCAAGAACTGTGGTTCCTTTTAGAAAATATAGATTTTGGAACACATCTCCTTTCATAAGAACTAGTGCACCTCTCAAAACCTTCAGACTATCCTTCTCAATAGTTACCTTGCATCCCAAAGATGCCAATTGTCCTAAAGAAATTAAGGACTTCCGAAGACCTGGAACATACCGGACACCTGTCAAAGTGCGTATCACTCCATCAAACATCTTGATCCTCACCCATTGCTATATAGCTAGCATCATTACCCATAAGAATAGAGCTTCCCTCTCGTCCAATGAAAGAACTGAAGTAATCCTTATTAGGCGTCATATGGAAAGACGCCCCCGAGTCCAGCACCCATGGTATAAGACATCCGATAATGCTGCAGACAACACATCGTCATATACAGACTTCTCCATCGCAAATGATGAAGATCCGTATTCTTCCTTCTTCTTCAAGTCTGGACAATCCTTTTCCAATGACCAGGTTTCTTGCAGATAAAGCACTTTCCGCCCTTAGACTTTCCTCTCCTGCCATTACCGGGCTTGTTGTACTTGGAACGCCCTCTAGAGTGCCAATTCTTCTTATCATCTCTACCTCTTTCAACAAACAGGTCGTGACTACTACTTCCACTTCTACTTCCTTAACTTATCTCTTTCATCTGATCTCTTAAGCCCTCAGATAGAAGACCCGACTTCACATTTTCCATTGTCAATGTGTCTCTAGCGAAGATAAGGCTGTTAGCGAAACCTGTGTAATGCTCCGGAAGAGAACACAAAAGAATCATTGCCATTTGCACCTCATCCATCTTCAAGTCAATAGCCTTCGTCTTCATCACGAGATCATCAAAGAAATTAAGATGTTCCTTCACTGAAGTACCCTCTCTCATCCGCATGGTGAAAAATGTCTTCAGTAATATCAGATGATTAGTCAGAGATTTCTTCAAGTAAAGATTTTCTAGCTTGTTCCAAATGCCCCTAGCAGTTGTATCACTACTAATCTCTGAGATAACATTCTCTCCTATAACAAGTTGTAAAGTAGTAAACGCCCATTTCTCCATCTCCTTCCTTTCCGCGACTGAGATGTGAACCGTCAACTCCTCAGGGGCAAACACTATTGGATGGACTTCATTCCTCATTAGAATAGCCTGCATCCTCCATTGCCACTTCTTGAAGTCTTTATCCCCATTCCATTTCTCAATTGCCAACTGTGATCCTGACGCGATATACATCACTCTAGTATAAGGTCTTGTAACAACTGAAGTCGCTTCATCTCCTGCCATAGCGTCTAACACTCCTCAATCAACCTTACAGCTCTGATACCGGACTGTTGGGGAAAATCCCTTCAGATAATCAGTCTGAGGGAATAAAAAAACCCAATGCAGCGGAAAGCAACTGGATAGTGATTGTAGTGGGATGAAACAAATAGAGATAAACACCAGTACAAAGAGTCACAGATCTATGCAATGCAGAAAAAATAAATAACACCAATATTTATAGTGGTTCCACTACCGCGAGGTACTGTACGTTCACTTGGGGAGAGGAGATTTTATTAATCACTGAAAGATTAGAGTTACAAGATTGATTCACTTTGGAGGCTATACATAAGAAGAACAATACAAACAAAATTCTGTAGAGTTTCACCTCTCTAGGATGGTTGCCATTATTGTCCAGAAGCTCCACTATTTATAGAGTGAAGAAATGAGGAGGGGTAGCTGCTATATAGTAGCCCCGAGGTTTGGTTCAACACATCTGGTCCGGCAAAGAGCACAATAGCATTTGGTTCGGCAAACAACACTCAAGATCTTGGCCGGCATAGTCCAATACCGAACCAAACATCTGGAGCGGCACTACTTGGTTCGGCATTCATCTGGTGTCATTTGGTTCTACATTACCCAAAACTAATTTGGTTTGGCATATGCCCGAACGAAATAATTGGACTAGTAAACATCTTTACTGCTCCAAAACTTTTGCTTCTCTTCTACCTCCCACCGAACGAACATTGTCGGACCAACCACAAACAACACCGGACCAACCACCTGGTCCGGCATTACCACCGAACCACCTTGGTGGTTCGGCAACTCAATCACCGAACGTACTCCACCGGACCAAATCTTTGGTCCGACATTTCCTCCACCGAACCAGACTTTTGGTTCGACCTCCAAGCCTCGCGAGTATCTCCAATGAAGCCGCTCCTTCTTCCTCTGTCTCCTCCTTTGCTTCTGCGACTTCAACTTCGCCAACGATATAATCAAGGTAACAATTCCAACGATATCAACATTATGAAAAACAATCCATTCAAATATAGAGACTTAGGAAGCACAAATTATTTAAAATTCATCATTTCAAATCATTGTCAATACCATCAGAAACTTTGAAACAAAAAGTGAAATTCAAAAGATTACCTTTAATTTTAGAATTATTCATGAATCAGCAGCTAAAGATTAAAGGAATCATGGTAGATGAGGATGTAGGAGTAGTATGTTTCCGACTTCTTGAAAATCGATTTATTTGGAAAATATAATGGTAGATGGAGTAACGGAGAAGACTCAAAAGGGTATTGTTACTGACACTCCACTTTGGTTAAGAGGAGGCCCTTTTTTATTTACACTCCGCTAAATTTAAAATTGTTATGTGGGGTACTCATGTTGTACAAATAATATATATGTTTTCCTATTTTACTCATCATTTAGTTTTAACCAATCTTCTTCTTCACTTACATTTTTCACCAAGTTCAATTTAGCTTTCAGTAATAGTGAGATCCAACTTTCTGCTTTCAGACCACAAACATCTTTTTATTTTACCCATTATTTAATTCGATTTAGAATTGTTGACGGTCAAATTATCATGTAAAACAGTAGAATTTTTAAAACAAAAATTATATGTTTCTTTTGTTGAATAAAATCTATGTTATAGTTGCTTTCTTGGATAACAATTAATATTGTTTCTTTCTCTTTTGAAATTTCGTCTACATATATGTTTAATTTTTCCATTGATTATTAATTTGGATTACAAACTAAAGAAGAAGAATAGTGAAGATTAAAGAAAATTAGGGTAAAAAATAAAGGGACAAATTGGTCAACTTACAATATAATTATATGAGGGATTATTTTTGTTGGTCCCCCTCATAGTAAAAAAACATTTTTTAAAAAAATGGCTCCCTCTTAACCAAAAGTGGAGTGTCAGTAATAATACCTACTCAAAATGAATTTGAAGGATTCTTGAAATAATAGCGCGAGAGCTTTGTGGATAGTAAAGTTATCATGGGAGCAGTTTTTTACCTGAATCAACGGGTGTTTAACAGAGTTAACTTTTGACATTTGTTTAAAGAGGTGGATGCTTTCTAGTTATCCGATGTCTTTGCTAAGAATAAATCTTAGCCCTTCTTTGTCTTTTCCGTTAAGTACGAGCTATTTTGTTATATAGATATGTAAATTAAATAAAACTATATATAAATTTAAATAAAATAAGATATTTTATTTAAATAAAATTTAAAAATGTTCAATATGAATTAGGTTCATAGCCCAATATAGATCCAATAGGGCAAAGACTATACTTGGTATATTCAAGTTACCATGCCCAACTTCTACGTGGGTTTTGTCATGAACCACACTCTGAATTTTGCGTGGAATGTTTGGGAAATAATTTTTAAATTTCTTAAACAAACCACGCTATATTAGAGAGTGGATTGTTAATGTTCAATGCATACACTTAATTTGACTTTTACATACCACACGTAAGGGACAAGCATAGGTTCTTCATATACCCATGCTATTGTTGAGTGTGGTTTTTGAAATTCACTTTTTTTTTACTTTTTCATCTCTCTCCTTCTTTTCCTCCATCTCACTTTCTTTCCCTCCAATTGTTGACCTATACTAAAGCAAGTACACCTTTACTTTTACAGTTATGCTTCTTCATTCTTAGATCTTTATTCTTTAAAATTAAATAAATGATTTACTCTAGGCCATCTACCGATTACGAAGAGTAATGGGTGGCATACATTGCATGTGGGTCTTCTCATATGCAAACCCCATTTGTGATGTATGAAAGAATGGTAGAAGAGTTTGAACGAGATCTTACAATGCTAAATGTTGATCCCATTGTGCCTCCAGTAAGAAGTTTTCAAAATGAAGAACCGAGAAAGATACAGGAGGAAGAAGCTAGAAGGTTTCAAAAGGAGGAGGTTGAATCAAAGCCACTTCAGTGTCATTGCAACATTGATGCAATCCTAAGGACATGTCTTTCTCATGCAAATGTCGATCGCAGTTTCTTACATTGTTCGAGGTTTGATACATTGGGAAATTATGGTTTCATTCAGTGGATTGACGAACCATTCTCGAAACGTGCCGTTGAATTTGCGTTGCATCTGTTAGAAAAAATACCAAGTTGAAGCAGGAACTAGATGATCTTGGATATGCACGAATGGGAAATTTAAGAATTAGTGCTTATCTGGACTAGAAGTTCAGTGTAGTTTAAGTACATCGATGTAAATTGTGTACTATGTTGTATGATTGAAGTATTTTTTTAGTTCTTTTATACTTACCACATGTATCATAAGCGTGGATAAACACATAAACCGCCTTAAACCTTGGCATGGGTATAGCTAAAGTATGAGAAAAGTGCATACATGTGTATAAAAGGAAACCACACTATGTAGTTGTGTGGGAAGTTAGAGAAAGTTTACTTTTATACTTGAACAACCGAGCAGAAGATATAGTGTGGGAAGTTCTGAGAACCACGCCAGTAGCTTACGAGGAACCTTGCCCATTCAAGTATTAATTTGGCGTGGAAATTGTGGTAGTTTTAAAATCTTTAACTCAGGTTTCCAATGAAGATTGCACAAAATCCAAGTATGACAAGAACGAGGTTATGCAAAATGGCCCTTCTTTAACAGCGTGGGTCTTTCAGGTTAATAGTGTGTTTTTCTACACATACCATGCTAATGATGGATGTGCAAGATGATGAAAACAATGTCCAATGTTGACTACAGTAGACGTCCAGTGGACGTGGAAGATGATGAAAACAACATCCAATGCTGACTTCGGCATGGGTATACTAATTTCATTTCTATTATAAGAAATAAAGATAACCACATCAGGTACGGGCGTGGCCCTTCAAAGTAACCACGTATAAGCTTTGCGTGGTACTTCAAAATCCCCACTCTCTGCAATTACGTGGGAGGTTCGATGATTTTTTAACCAACCAGAACTTTCCACGCAATTTCAGGGCATGGGAATTATAGTTAACCATGTCTGACCAGAATGAAGTTACTCATAAAGCCACGACAAACATATACGTGGGTGTGTTACTTATCCACGTCTAAAGCAGGTGTGATTTCCGGCAAAACCAATGTTATATTCAAGCATGTATTTTGGCATATCAAATTTTTTTAGTAAACTACACAAATGCAGACATTATATATCACTACAAATTAAAATAAAATTAGCAACTCAAAATAAACAAAATACAATCAAACATTCATGAGTTAAATCTAAATTTTCGAGAATTAAATGTACATCATATACGATCAAACATATTAATCATACCAAGTTAGGACATTGCATCAAATAGTCTACATACATATAATAATCAAACATTCATGCAATCTCCCAAGCTTGTCTCCGGTCTAGTAGAATAAACTCCCATCTGCTAGCATTGTAGTCCCAGTTCAAGAACCATCTCTTATATATCAGCGGAACTGGATGTTTTGCATCGAGAATCATCTACAGTTATTTACAAATTAATTTAAGTGTACCAAATATTTTGTTCTAAAAGATAGTATAAGCTAAAGAATAATAACCTGCACGAAATATTTTCCATCGGCAAATGCAATTGCAAATTCAATGCATTCCTTTAGAGTTGGAATTTTACCCCTCAATGGCGGAGTGGTTAGATTTGAATTTTTGCTAAGACTAAAAATACTACATTATACCATGTTGCCACAATGTAGCCGATATCAGGCATATCCGTTCATTTTTTTGGTGGTGCGGGTACATTGTCGTATGATAATCGCCATAGTAGTAAGTTGTTTTGACCTCATTCAACAATAACCGAGTCATATAGCTCCTTGTGTTAGTATAACTTATCATACAATTCTCTTCTTCCAGCTAGATTCTCGATGCCAAACAAATTAGCAACGCGTCTAAAGCCACGGTCCCTATTACGTTCAACATCAACTACTTTTTATATATAAAGAACTAAATTAGTTGGCATTTTATCATCATAGAAAGTCGACACATTAGAAAAATCAAACTATAGAGATGGTTTGCGAATCTGGAGCTTTGCCTTTTTTGCCGTGTTGTTTTCACTACATTGGGTAAGGCAAGGATTTTCTGATAAACAACTCAAATCCTGATAGCCGTCTTTTGGTATAGGTATAGGTTTTTGTATGAGAATGACCTTTAGTTTTTGATTTGCTTATAGGGGAAACAAGAGAAGAAGTTTGAGGTAAAACAATTTTCCTAATTTTTTTGTAAGTCTCCATCTAATGAGCCACATCCATCTTCTTTATTCATGTAGTAAACCTTATATTTTTTTGATGCTCCTATCTTTTTCGTCACTCGAGCCAATAACATTCAATCTTGTTCAATGCATGTGAATTAAATGAGGGGGGATTTCTACATAATTTCCTAACATAGATAGCTCATGAAAACATGGTAGACCATGCATTCTCCTTATGCTGCATTCAAAAACATCCAAGTTTAATGTTTCTAAATGCATTACCGCGGTTAGTTCGGAATGAATAAGCTCTAGTGCTATTATAGAAACTACGCTTGGTAATAAAAAAAATTCATTTCTGGTGTACACATGACTCACTTTTAACAAACTAACATGACTCACTTTTAACAAACTAGTATACATATAAGCTTTTAATTCAATAAAAGATAACTCCAACAGGAAATGCGTGAAATTCTATAGGATCTTTATAAATAAAGCAACTTATATATATACGTGTGTGAGTGTATATTACTAACTATGTTAAGCAGAGAACAATAACTGAATATAAGATCAATAATAAAAACGATCACACCAGATATTTTATACTGGTTCGGACCTCCCGTCCTACGTCCTATCCTGAAGCTCCCCTTCGGTATTTCCTTTAACCAACTAACCCTCACTTCGCCCGAAGGAATAGGCTAATACAAAAATATATCTCTGATGATCTTATGTTCCAAATAAAACGGTTTTTGATTGAAAGTACAGATCTTCCTATGATCTCCTTTGAGTATGTGAATGTGAATGCTTTGAGTTGTAGGAAGTGGTTTAACCAAAATTATATTTTGGTTATAATAGATTAAGGGTATGTAAGCAATGTATACACAAGAGAGTGATCAGAAATCAAGAGAGAATAGACTTGATCAATTCAATTTAGTTAATCTCTATATCTCAATCATAGTGGTATTTATAGATTTAAAAGGATGCAGATGAAGGGTTGTTACTATTAGATAAGTTCTATTCATTTTAACGGCTGCAACCTTTCGATGAAGGGTAATTTCTTTTTGTTCAACAGAAGCGTCTTTTCAAAAATTTGCAGTTTTTCAAATGACAAACGTCTATGGTAAAATCTCAGACGTCCGTGACTTCATAAAATAATTACCCGAGGATTGCCATAGACGTATGTGATTTTACTTCAGACGTCTGTAGCTTCAGAATTTTATTTTCCTAAGTATTTCCTCAGACGTCTGTGAGTAGTAAAAACAATTTCTAAATTAATTTCAGTGTATATGAAATCGCGTGTGATCTTGTATGCATATGTACTCAAGGAGATCTTAACAATATTTTATCTAAGACTCTTTTATAGTAGATTACCCTTACTAACTATAGTATGGTCGATAGATCGTCGTTTTTCTTCGAGTCTCAATGTCTTCTAGCATGATGTCTTCTTGTAGTATATACCTATAATCTTAAAATGTATATATATATATATATATATATGATTGTATAGTTTTTGTAATTGAAAAATAAACCGGAGGTTCTAACAATCTCCCCCTTTTTGATGATGACAACTATACAATCAAAATGGAAGAATTGTTATATTTGTCTCCCCCTATGTATATGCATAAATTCCTTCCCCGTTGTCATTATCAAAATGGAATGAATGATATAAGATATATAAATGTTAAATAGAAATACAATAGCATGTTATATACAAGATCATGAATATGTGAAACTAAATAAGGAATTTCAAATAAAAACAGAGACCAATCTAGCAGGAGTTTTAAATAGTTAAACAAGCAAGCATAGGCATAAATAGTGGAAAAATAGTAAAAAGATAAAAATGCTAATTGTACTAGTTTGAAGAGTAAGATAAGCTTCCATAATTCTCATAGTATGTTCCTAGCCATTGTGTTTGGTCATTATACTCCTCATCTTCTTGAATGGAGAGCCCTTGGAATGTCATGTACGATTGACGTTGAAAATGTGGAGTACTAGATACGTACATATCATCACTTTCTTCTTCTTCCTCGTGTTGTTCTTGCATTGGAGTCTTTCCTCTGTCACCTCTGCCGTGAGAAGTTCCTTTAGGAGAAGCTTGAGAGTAATAAAATGGTGTATGTGCTCGAGGTGGCGGTGTAGGTGAAGGCGAGGATGATGAGCGATAAGATGATTGGTCACGTACTTTCTTCATAACCTTCCCTAAAGTGGATACAATTTTGTCCAAAGTCTTTTCCATTTTTGTCATCCTTGTCAAGAAAGAACGTTCCAATCCAGCCATCTTTTTATTCAAAGCTCGTTGGTTGGCTGTGATTAGCTTTTGGGTTTTAAGCACTAAATCACGAAGAGATTCGTTTTGCATGGGTTCAACACGAGCTTCTTGTATTTCAAAATCTGAATAATATTCAGTAGCATTACCGGAGAATATAGGTTGTTGTGAAGGATGAGGTGAGTAAGTTTGTTGAGGAGCAGTAGTGGGAGGAGTATCATGATGCTCTTCTTGTTGTTGTTGTAATCTCCATTATTCAAGGGAGATATTGGGTGTAGTCATGGAGGAAGGTGCATCAACGATAAAAACTGTATACCGCTTTCTTTAATGGGGATTTCTTCAAAACGAGAAATATAAGAGAGTACCCCAAGAGCATTTAAGAGACGCATAATGTATGAAGCATAGATAATAGTGCATCGATGATGAGACCAAAAGCTTTTAATTTCACTATGGATGAATTTAGCCCAATTTATTTGTATTCCACCAAAGATAGCATAAAGGTCTTTGTGATCATTATCATAGATTTGTTCATGACTACCAAGATGTAGGATTATCGTATTTATTATCATATGATTTAACAATCTAGCTTTTGGTCGTAAGTAGACGAATTTCCATTGGGGCATCCTATCTTCCCAAATAAGATGAGTTATTTCATCTCGTGGCAAGTTTCTATAGTTGGAAATTTCTTCCAAATCGATCTCGGTTGAAGAACAATTAAGTATATGTCCAATGGTGTTGATGCTAATTTTTAAAACATGTCTGTACACACTCGTCGATAACCATCCTTCATCATTCTCAGGATTCCAAATATCGCTACTACATAAATTTTCATAGAATGGAAAGATAGCTAATTAGTCGATTTGTACCTCATTTTTGTCGAAGTTAATTAAATCCCAACATTCTGCGGCGACGGTGAGTTCTTCAATGCTATATTCTCCAAACTTGCATAATCTATAGAAAGGCCCGGAATGAAGCTTCTTTTGTTTTAGCTCCTCGAATCACTTGTTGACAATTGTGTTATTGTGAAGCCATTCTTGAATGAGAGCATCATTAACCATGGGATTGTGAGAAGAGGATGATTGACCTTTCTTGGCTCGTTTGTTAAATGAAGTTTTTGGTTTGGGAACCATTAGTGACCAAGTAGAGATTGAATAGAGGCTAGGGTTTTAGATTTTGGAAGTAAATTTGAGGTAGGAAGTAAAATTGGGGAAAACTTATTTATATATGGCTGTTGGGGTAGGGTTTTGGAACAACGACAGATGTCTGTGGGTGAAGCAAAAACGTCTGTGCTTTGAGTTAAAATTAAACAGAAAGTTACGACAGACGTCTGTGAGTTCCCATAGACGTCTAAGGTTAAAGGAAATTTTTTTCCCGTAACTTTTGACAGACGTCTGTGGTATTTTCACAGACGTTTGTGGTATTTAATTTTTTGAAACAATGGGAAGAAGTTATATATTAATCAATTTTTATTGAAATATTAATACAATAAAACAATATACATACCAAAAATTAATAAATAAACTTATTTTATATGATGCTTAGCATAAGTTTATTTTTTCTCAAAGAATTTAGAATTTTTGATTTGTTGTATATTCCAGGAATTTGGTTCAACTTTTGTGTCGTCAATTAACGGCTTTAGTGGAGACCAACTCGGACATTCTGGAGTGTCAATCCAAGCCTGGTTTGATGGTCCTCCTTTGCATGGATTTCTCGGAGTAATGTTATATGCTTTTATAGTAGTTTCTTGTAATCAAGGAGATTTTTGATGTATGAACTTTTTTGTTGGTGAATGATCACAAATTGCAAGAATACATTTTTTGAGAAAATTCAGATGAGAACCTTAATGTCGTTGCTCGTAATACATTCCACGTTGAACTCCTATCATTTCTTGTTGATAGTGATATATCTCATCGACTTTGTCGATGAAAGATGTTGATTGCATATCAATTGACCGCTTGGCTTTCTGAATTTTGCGTATAATGTGTTATATTGCTTTGGCCATGTTTGTTTTTAAAACCTAATCCATTTCGATTTCCAGATGGTTTAGATAACGTAATCAAATTTTCTAAATTTTGTTTTCCTTTGTTGAATTTTGTCACATTATTTATTATTTTTCCAATTTACCTTTAAGATCACAAATATCAATGCTTCTAGAATCTAAATTTGCTTGTAATTCTAGTTTTTCTTTTTCCTGATTAACTTTTTCTAGTTTATAATTTTATAAATCATTTAATAATTTGTCATTTTGAGATAATAATGTTACATACTTTTTCTGAACAATTTCTAATTCTTCTTTTAAGATAATTTTTTCATCATTTAATAAATCGATTTCTAATTTTGATCTAGTTAACTTTCCTACATATTCCTTATTTAATTTTTTAGTTTCTCTATATTTATCATCTAATTCAATAATTATTTCCATTAATTCATCTTAAGTAATTTCAGAACGTACCTCATTAGTGTTAGCTATAAAACACACATTTCCTTGTTCATAGTCGTTTTCACAATTACTATCTGAAGAAGAAGACGAATCTGAATCATCCTATGTTACTTGAAAAGCTCTTTTCTTTTTCTTGAATTTCTCGAATTTGCTTTTCTTTTTATCATTATTAAGCTATGGACAATCATTCTTCATGTGGCCAAATTTCTCACATTTATAGCATTTAATCGATGTTTGATTTGAAGATTTTGGTTTGCCGCCATTTTGAAACTTGGTCATCTTCTTGAACATCTTGAATTTATTGTAGTTTTTGGCTATAAAGACAATCTCCTCTTCGTCTAAGTCTGAATCTTTATTACTTGCTTGGAATACTATGTTTTTCTTTTCATGATTTTGATCCTTTCTAACCTGTAAGTTAGCTTCGTATGACATCAAATTTCCTATTAGCTCTTTGACTTTTAGTTAAGAAAGATCATTAGCTTCTTCGATGGCTAAAACTTTTCTTTCCTAGTCATTTGTCAAAGAGTTTAAATTCACATGACTAAATCAAAATCCGTTAACTTGACTCCAAGTGCCATGAAATCGTGTTGAATAGTTTGAAATATTGCATACATATCAATAATTGATTCACTTGTTTTCATTTTGAAAGAAGAGAATTGGTTTTGTAAAATCAAAATTTTAGTTTGCTTGACTTTATTTGTGCCTTCATGTGTGACTTGCAAAGTGCGCCATATATCATATGCAGTCTTGCAAAGCATGACACGTGAAAACTCATTTTTGTCAAGTGAGTAAAATAGAGCATTCATAGCTTTGGCATTGTTAGATGTCTCTGCTTTTTGTGCATCAGTCCATGTGTTAATATTGGTGTCAGGTGCTTCATATTTGTTTTGAGTTGCTAGCCATATTTCTAGGCCATTCGCTTCCATAAAAATTCTCATATGGGTTGACCAATAAGCATAATTAGAACCAGTAAATAGTGGAGGACGAGCAGTTGATTGACCTTATTGAAATGTGCTTGCCATATTAATGATTTTTCAATTATGTGTTACTGTAGATTGAAATGACCTTGCTCTGATACCAATTGAAATTCTATAGGATCTTTATAAATAATGCAAGTTATATATATACGCGTGTGAGTGTATATTACTAACTATGTTAAGCAGAGAACAATAACTGAATATAAGGTAAATGATAAAAACGATCACACCAGGTATTTTATATTAGTTTGGACCTCCCGTCCTACGTCTAGTCCCGAAGCTCCTCTTCGGTATTTCCTTTAACCAACTAAGCCTCGCTTCACCCGAAGAAATAGGCTAATACAAAGGTATATCTCTGACAATCTTGTGTTCCATATAACATGATTTTTGACTGATAATGCAAATCTTCCTATGATCTCCTTTAAGTATGTGAATGTGAATGCTTTGAGTTGTAGGAAGTGGTTTAACTAAAATTATATTTTGCTTATAAAAGATTGAGAGTATGTAAGCAATGCATGCACAAGAGAGTGATCAGAAATCAAGAGAGAATAGACTTTATTAATTCAATTCGGTTAATCTCTATATCTCAATCATGGTAGTATTTACAGATTCAAAAGGATGCAGATGAAGAGTTGTTACAATTAGATAAGTTCTATTCATTTTAATGGCTGCAACTTTTCGATGAAGGGTAATTTCTTTTTGTTCAACAGAAGTATCTTTTCAAAAATTCACAGTTTTTCAAATGACAGACGTCTGTGGTAAAACCTCATACGTCTGTGACTTCAAAAAATAATTACCCAAGGATTGTCATAGACGTCTGTGGTTTTACTTCAGATGTCTGTGGCTTCAGAATTTTATTTTCTTGAGTATTTCCTCAGACTTCTGTGGTTTAACCTCAGACGTCTGTGAGTAGTAAAAACAGGTTTCTAAATTAATTTTAGTGTATATGAAATCGCATGTAATCTTGTATGCATGTGTACTCAAGGAGATCTTAACAAAATTTTATCTAAGACTCTTTTACAGTAGAATACCCTTACTAACTATAGTATGGTCGATAGATCATCGTTTGTCTTCGAGTCTCGATATCTTCGAGCACAATGTCTTCTTGTAGACCTGTAATCTTAAAATCTATGTATATATATATATATATATATATGATTATATAGTTGTTGTCATTGAAACATAAACTGGAGGTTCTAACTATGCGTACTCTCCTAAGCTTTCTCATAGTTTCATTGACAAGTTTGTAGATGTTTTTTCAATTTTGAATGAGCTGCTTCCGCTCTAAAAATATACGGTTCATTATATCTTACATTAAGTTGAGTACACAAATGAAGAAATAAGTTTAATTTTTTTATACCTATTAGATGTGTAGTTGCCAAGATGCATAAAATTATCGGTCCACACATGAACAACGCACTCTTTCCATGGTTCTAACCAAGATTCATGGACATATTCCAACAATGATGAAAAACCAGCGTAGCTTGTATGTAATTCTTCCAAAATTTCAGTGAACACTTCGGTTATTTCTGAATACATCAACGCATTCTAATCATTAAGCAATTGGTCTTCTTACTTTGTCCGTATTTTTAACATTTGTTTGTATATACATAAGAATGTTTTTCTCGGTGTGCCATTTGTAAAGTAAATGGGAAGAATCAGGGAACACTTTATCAATCACATTCATCAAAGCGAGCTCTCTATTCGTTACAATGCCAGATGACAGTTCTATTTTGCAAGCAATCATAATGGACTTCAACCTCTTCAAAGCCCATACATAATTTTCCTCCCGCTCAGAAACAAGGTAGGCAATGGCCGTGCAAAATGTATGGTGTATAGACGTGACTCCGAGAATCGTTAATAATGGCATTATATACCTATTCGTTTTATACGTATAATCCATTATAAGAACACAAGGGAAAGTACATAGAAAATCTAAACTAATAGAATGAGCCTAGAAAATATCTGTAATTATGTATGTACCATCATCTTGATTACGATGCCATTTAAAATAGTTAAACTCTGTAAGCTTGCTTAATAAATATTGAATTTATGAACATCCAGCACATTCCATTGCCGTTTTGACTAAGAACGTTGTAGATTATCTTTATGATAGTACAATTATTTAGACCATTTTTTTAAGGTACGAAAATTTGATTTGGTTTTCACTGTATGTATGTATGTATGCATGCAAGTTTTCATTTCTTCCTCTCTCAATCTTCCGGCAAAATAATGACCTTCACTATTTTTCATTGCATAATGGTTATGAACTCAATCGATAACTTCCATATTCCTTTCGTCTAATGGAAAGGTTGTACGACCCTTAATTCGGAATGGACAATTGCATTTCTTCGTATTGTTCAATCTAGGGTTCAAAAAAGAACCTTCTTTATACTATTTTTATTTTCCACTCCTTTTGCAAGAAAATTCAACTCAGAGATTGCTACCTTTAGTGTTAAATTCTGATCTAAAAACAATAATAATGAACCCCACCTCTATACCCATTGTAATAACATGATCTTTCAATTTTTGATAACTAGCAAATATCTACAATTTACAAGTTTAATATAAACACCCTGTATTAAAAGAGTTAAAAAACGATGAAACTGATACTTACACATACGCAGTGAATTCGTTGTCATAGTCCACTGCAATTTCTTATTCGGATTCATTTGTTTTAGGTGCTTCATCGCAAGAGATCAACTAAATTGGGCTTAAAATCAAAAGTAATCATCCATATTTGGTACCTTGGGGGATACAACAGAACCCACGCCATACACAAACATGGTTATAATCAAAGAGCACGCTAGGTATGAGTGTGGCAATCAACAACATCCACACCGCCCCCGTGTGTTGCTAGGGGTGGCTTTTTTTTTCAATTTCTACTACTAACTGAAAACTATGAAGATTTCTTACCTCTAATGAGTCCATATACTCTCCATCTCCAACATCCCACTTTGATTTGCTTAAACTAATCATTCAATGAAGATTTAGATTGAAAATGGATTAAGAATGGCAAACGAGTTGGGTTTAGGAGTGAAGAATGTAGGGTTTAGGAATGAAATGAAGAGATGAAGGGGTAAGGATAGTATGGGAATATGAAAGTATGGAATATGTTGAAAAAAAGGGTGAGATGTTGACAGTAAAAATTAAAGTGCAAATAGAATTGGCTTTTCACATATTATTCTAAGAATCCTACCAAAAACTTAAACATTGATGTTTATTCGACAACTTCTCTTACAATTTAAGAAAAAAATTATTAGAAATTAAACATGATGGAGGGAACTCATTTTACTTTGGTTCTCAATCTTTAATATCTTTGTTTTTATCATGTTTAAAAACATGGAATTTTATCACTTTCAATTTGTGAGAGAATATGTGTAAACCCGCCTTTTTGATCCTCAGAAATCGACAATAATACATCCACGGCATTCACGTGCTAAACCTTCAAGTGTCGAAAAGACAGATTGTTGGGGGTGAAACAAAAGAAAAGACAGAATATAATCTCACATCGTGACGAGTAATTTATAATATCCAAATGATCTTTACAAAAAAATCTTTAAAGTACATACAACCAATTAGAGAAACTAACCTATCATCAGCTTGGACAGTTATAACAACATGTCCTCATAATTGCTGATAAATACAACAAGAAAATACAGTGGAAATAAAGTACGTGAATACGTTTTGAAGGCATTCAACTCATCTCCTGAAAACTCTAAAGCATCCATATCTAAATCTGAAAAGTACTCGGGTTAGACCCAAGTATTATAGGAAAATAACACCCGAATCAGTCTGGTCAACCAGCATGAGAAACTCAAATCATATGGATTTTATATTTTTAAATCCCTTCAAAAATAAAGGTATCCCGTAAGACCATGCCGTACATAAACACAGATGAGTTTTTATCTTATGATAACCAAACCCTTTTTATTAGAAAATATTACGATACTATAATAATGTCTAGGGTTTAAAATAAATATATAATATATCTAGAATGGTACCCATAATTACATTCAACAGTACTAGGTTGTACAACTAAAACCATAAGGCACATATTGGAGATTGGATTAGCATAGAGCAAAGATGGTTGGAATTCGATGAAACTTGGAGGGCAGACTCTGAAGCATAGGAGGAGTTTGGAGTTCAAGTCGCATCCGGAGATGAGCTAAGTAAACAAGTCAGTACCGACTTGTTCATGTCAGTACCGAGTTGTTTATATCGGTGATTCATTTATGCATCGGGAGATGAGCTAACTCTTTGGTTGAAAGGACAGGTCGGGTATAATTCGTGTACCCTTATTCCTTACTATATCGACTTGTATAGTATTTTGAGTGTTGTAACTGGGCTAGCCCGTAGCAGAAGAAATGGGTGAATTCAAGAAATTTAATTTTTTGGATCATTAATAAAGTCTAAATGCATTCAGACCGTATCTAAATTTTCTTTTAAATAAAATCAATATTTTATTTAATTTGGTAAAAAAAATCAAAAGGGTTTGAATATTATATAAATTTATATGAATGAGTGTATCAAATACACCCATGTGTCTAGTAGTTACTTATTAAAATAAATATGAGAAAATAACCTTTAGTTTCCTTCTCTTATAGTTATGCAATTAATTAGGAAAGTAAACAACATTAATTGGAGAGAGAGAGAGAAACATCATATTTCTCTATCTTTGATTAGATTGATAATATGTTGAATAAACATGTTAACATTTCAATTGAATGTTTTATTAGGAAAGTGTTAATTCAATTTAATTTGATTAATTGCAAATGATTATGAGCACATCACATGTGCCTATGTGTATAGTGTAAGTGCAACATATAAGTGTACTAAGCTAATGTAAACACACATAGGTGTTGGGATTTACACACAATGGACACATTTTCCATCTATATATGCCTTTTGTCGTCCTAAACATGAACAATTTTATTTATTTATAGATTTATTTATATATAAATACATACATACATACATACATACA
Organism: Allium fistulosum; assembly: GCA_030737815.1. Lineage (NCBI taxonomy): Eukaryota > Viridiplantae > Streptophyta > Magnoliopsida > Asparagales > Amaryllidaceae > Allium > Allium fistulosum. The sequence goes on from CM060903.1 coordinate 298,840,935, forward strand.
TACATATACTATAAATACACACACACACACATACAATTAATGTTTAGCATAGTAGTTCAAATAAAATAGATTTCATTTCAATTACAAGCAGTAAGTCAAAGAATATTAAGATTAATGAAAATGGTATGAAACAATTGTGAAAAGATTCCTTCCTTTTTAATAAAAGATATAATTTTTAATTAGATGGAGTTGCAAATCATGGAATATAACATTAAATTATTATTTGATTTCATTTCAATTACAAGCAGTAAATCAAAGATTATTAAGATTAATGAAAATGGTTTGAAACAATTGTGAAAAGATTCCTTTCTTTTTAAGTAGAGATATAATTTTTAATTAGATGGAATTGCAAATCATGGAATATATCGTTAATTTAATGTTTCCCTTTTTCTTTTAAGAGGAAGAGTTTCTATTAGAATGATTTGAAACATGACAATTAAAACATCATATTAATTGGATGACCAAGATTAATTAATGCTATTATTACCAAGTTCTAATTACATAGCAGCCCATGTCTAAATATTCAAGTGTAAACCTTTTGATATGAAAAACTGAATTATGAAAAAAAAAGATTCAAACTTCAATTATGTTCATTTTTTTAAAACAACAAAATCAAACGACATAGGCATATATAGATTTGAGATAAGAAGATCTAGATCAAGATTAAACAAACTTTGTAAATAATCACATAGATACAGAAAATAAAATTGAGAAGGCCTAGATCTAAGTTAAATTAATTAATCAAACAATCATACATAAGATAGAAAATGTGATGTTATAATTCATAACAAAATAGTAGTGAAAAAAAGAAAACATTCTATATTTTAACATGATAGAACAATTGATTCAAGCAAGGGAATGGAGATATTCAAATCAAGATTCAAATTCACAAGTATGAATAGAAGAAAAAGATAGAGATTAAGGGGATAGGAACAAATTATAAGATATGTAAATATAGAATTATATACACATATAATTACCTTAGGATCAAGCATGTAGAAACACCTTGAATGATAGAACAATACCTAGATCTGATTGATCACTCTCTAGATCCGATTGACCTTGCCCTTCATCACACCTTGATTTGTGGCTTCTCCTTGGATTTCAAACAAATCGCCATCCCACTTTGCAAGAGAAGAATGAACCACTTTATAATTTAGTTTGAAGTTGATTTGAATTTGTTTTGATGGTTTTTTTGGATGAAGTTTCAGCCATGAATGAATGATAGAGAAGTGGAAGAAAAGAGAACAAAAAATGAAAGTCACGTTTTGTTCTCTGTACTTTCAGAAATGAGGATGTTTTGTTTTTAACAGAATTAAAGGAACCTTTTCCTTTTCTCCTCTTAAAACTTCCTCCTTTATTTCCTCTTTTTAAATTTCAATTAATCTCGTTAATTGATTTCCTCCTCTTACCATGATATGGCTGATCCAAGCACATTCCAAATATGCAACTTTTCCAAATAAAAGAAAACAACTTTTATGTAATTATTTTATTGTTTAAAACATGTTTAAAATTATACCGATATCACATATCGATATATGCAAATATAACTTTGATATATGCATTAAAATAATTACCAACAGCATTTAAAACATCAAATAAATTAACAATAATTAATTTTTCATAAATATTAATTAATTTAATCAGTTTGCAACATTTTACAAACAAATTAAATTGTGTGGTTTTCGGAGAAATCACAAATGCGGTTGTGCGACTCAGAGGTGTGAATTCAGTCAGCGATTAATATTGAACAATTCAAATATTAATGTTCACACATCACTTAGCAGGTAGTATGACGGTTTGGCTGAATTCATCGTTTACAAGTTTTTTTGGTAAAATCAAATTTTACTTATTATAAGCGGTACTTGATAGTGATAATTATTTACACCAATTCTCTTTGTCAAAACTATATCATATTAGGACTTATGGAATTTGGTAATGGTCAAAATTCCAAAATTATCCACATTAAACTTTATAGTCCAAACACAAAGTCCTTGGTTCAATAATAACAGTTATTATTAACTAAAATGATTTGGCCAGAGACTTGACTTCGAGTTGACTTGAGTTGACGATGATACTAACCCCATATAACTGAGGAGATGAATCCTCTCTTGAATAATGCTTCACTTCGAATACTTCCACTCGACCCAACTATAGTCACTCGATCGAATGCCATGCCATGATTTGACTATAATCAAAGCGAAGATTTTATATTGAAGATCCACGGTATTCTCAAGTCGAGAGAACTGTGTAAGTTAGTCACATCGATATTTTCTGTTTGACCTTAGTTATATTAACCAACAGAAAACTATCGAGTGAGTCGTTCCATAATTATCCAATAAATATCAGTACGTAACCCCTTGGTGCCTTCAACAGCATGAGTAATACACTGCCTAACATTTGGAGAGCGTTATGTACTCTAGTCTTAACGGATACATCGATATCCAGTCTTGATGCATCTTGACTATGAACATTTAAAATGGTATATTTGTTTCATTGTGATAAATTACTCACGGTAACAACACTTTGTAACTACTATCACAAAACATACCATTTGTGGATTTTCTATTAAATATACTTTTAATTAAATTAATTAATATAACCACATTATATCAAGTATATAATAGAAAGAAAATACCTTTACTTTGAACAAGATTGGTCAACGAGTTAGATATATGTAACAAATTACATAATTGTCCCTAGGGCATACCCCCAACTTTATCAATCTCCCACTTGCATTTGGGGTCAATTATGAATCTTGTTCCAACTTCTCCTATCCGTTTTCTCAAAACCAATTGGGTTAGTCCCTTTATGAACGTGTATGCTATTATATTTTAATTATCTACTTCGTCAATCAACTCTCTCCGATGGTGATAAACTATTTTATCATGTGGAACAATTCGGAGTATGTCTCTCGACTTTAAGTGAGCTCTAAGTTCTGTTATGAACTATATTATGACATTGTTATCATATAATTATGTCATGAGATTCTCAACATTTGGAATCGGCTCAGTTATAAATTTGTGCACTTATATTTTTATATACATTGTTTTTATCACGACTCTATTCAAGGCGATGTACCTAGCCTTTTTTCATTGAATCAGCCATGGTCTTTTATTTGGAACATTTTCAAATTAAAGATTTGTTATTGACATATTATACTCAATATTACTTGTGAAAGTTTGAGTCTGAACATTCCTTCATAAGGAATTTATTGTTTCTGTATACAATTCTCTAGTATTTCATAAATACATGATAACACATCAAACAACCATTTAGTGATATCAATTTGGATTTGTTATTTTCTTCATGTATCAAATAGATAAACAAATCATGATATCGTAGACAACATAACATGTATGATAATTCCCTATTGCCAATGCAAAGGAATCAATCTTACATGTTCCGTATTAAAAATTTTATAAGGTGCTCTTGCATATCATTTGGGACATTCCCGACATCTTTTATGCTTACTATAAAAGACATCATTTATTAATCCAATGTTGAGTATTAAAACAACTTAGGCTGATTTTGGCACAAGTACATCGTTAAAATCACCAACGTGTTATTTACTTATTCTTTAGAAATATCAATGTACCTTTTAATATTCTTTCTTATGAACGCACACTTCCTCTGGACTTTGATTGAAAATCAAACTATTTGATATTTCTATCAAAGTACTTATTCAATCTTGATGCTTATAAAATGATATTTTCGTATCATTTCTTGGATCATATCAAAAGACTCACAAACTCAATATCGCTCCCACCGACTTTGAGACATTTTTGGTTAATATGTGTAAACAGCTTACTCTAAATCATTATTTAGAATTTTCTATTTCAATACATATGTATCAAAAAACTAGGACTTACCAAGCGATAATTTTGTGAGTAAATCCGAATTGACTTGAGCATGTTGAATATCGAATCTATTACATTAACAATTGAAATTTGTGATATTATTCTTATCAACATTGCTCATTTTATTCTAACTGAATTAGTCTTACTCATAAAGACATCGAGGTCGATGGATCATATCCCTTCAGTTACGACCACCAAAATCTATATTTTGATAGCGTACTTGGAATTCTTTTTGATTTGCACATCATACCATATAGCGTCAACACTCTCAATGGTTTAATTAAACAATCTAGGATTATATATTTTCGACATTAAGACGAAACTTATAGTTTATCTTCAATGCGCGAGAATACTTATTAGACATTCTAATGCTATGTGTTCGTTTAGGTTAGTTTATTTCATTTCATCTCGTATAATAAGTTTTATCGATGGATCGTATCCAATTCCATTTTACTACCACTAATTTCTTAAAGGAATTTCTTCACAATGAAGTTGGTATATCTTGAAATAACAATTGTTTCTCGGTGCAATAGAATAGGTATTCATAAACATTTGATGAATTTCTACATTTATAAAACTGATTTGGTTTTAGTTTACAAAATTTATGTTCCAAACATAAATATGTCATCCAATGACAATCTTTTCAAAACCCTTTTGGAGAGATTCATACAAGATCCCTCATGAACAATTATTACGTGCAATCTTTCGACTCGCACAACTCGCCAATTCCTTGGCCTAGGATATGTTGGAGTTTCTTATAAACCCTTACCTTGTAAAATTTTATAAACTATTATTCAGATGAAATAATATTAACCTTGTGTACTACCCTTAAGTGCATTACCTTATAGAAATAAACTAACTCAACTTCACTCACAATTAATCGTACATTGTCCAACAATGTTCGACTACTCAATATTGATGCATCATTATGTATCACATAGAGGAGTAATTTTGAGATTGAATCTTTATTCATTTTAGGTACGTTCGGAACATTTTCCAATATACTCACCCATTCGATCAAATCAAATCATTCTATCACATGTTATTTTATTTACTTCTGTTTTATATTCTATAAGTTTAATATAGACATGCTACATGTGTATCAGATACACATGTCCATGTCGACAATAACTCATTGGTGAATATGACGAAGTATATGGAATCGTTTTGGTATTTATAGAATTACGATTGCGTACATCTATATGTATCAATCCAAAGAGTTCATCAACTCTTATGATACTCCCATTAAACGGGTGCGTAGCCCTTTATTGTTTGAGATATAATTAACAAGTATCATATGATTCAAAATCATACAATAAAATTATATCTCAAAACTACAGCTTAGTCTATAACTCCAAAACAACCGTAAATTAGATTAGATACTTTTGTATTTTCCAATGCATCACTTTTGTTATAAAAAATTACCACATTATAGTTTTATTTCACAAAGAATTGAAATATGACTATGTCTATTTTTTTCAGTCGATCTCAAAAAATAATCATTATTTCATAAATAATAAAAGTTTTACGGAAACAATTTTCGTACTATGATGCAATTAATAAGTGCTATATGGCATGCTCCCACTATTTCTACCATTACTATAATAGCGTACTAAATTCGGAGGTCCATCATTCACTTAATACAATTTGTTTATTTCATACACTACAACTACTTACAGTGGAGAGTTGTTGATCAAATATCTTGAGCTCTAAGAAATAAATCTCATTGAAAACAATTTTCTATATGAAAATACATTTCGGAATAGTAGTCATATTTCTTATTCCAATACTAAGTATCAATTATTATTACAATTCTCATTTTCAATGTTTCTCTATGAAGCAAAAGTGACAATTCATTTTCTTAATCCCAACTATACCTTAAATTACATCTATTCATATACATTCATTTTCCTTTCAAATGGTCAAACTACACAAAAGAAAACCTTACTAAAATATCATAACAAACTCTTTACAAAAGCGCATTCGGTTATCCTTTACATTTAAGGATATCAAATATGTTGCACTTTATGTAAACCGATCAAAATGACATTTCAGTGATCGAGTTCTTCGATATATCTTGTAGTTTTTGGTCTTGTTTTACATTAACACAATATGATCCCTTTTGTAATCAATCAAGTTGAATACATGATCTCAAAATACTACATATTGGATTATTTTCAATGGACTATATTCATTAAAGTATCGTATAACCGTTCACTATATAACATTTATAAATGATAGTATATGGATCAAATATCCATAGTCTTGTATTGCATTAAAGAGTTCGAAACTCATAGAGTGCAATACACGGTCTCAACCAAATAAGCAAGTAAGTGACCATTTTACGAATGTATTAAATAGTTGTAAAATTAGACACTTGCATGGGTATAGAAAACATTAACATGCAATAAGAATTTAATAGTGGGTATTATATTTCCATTTGTCAACTTTCAATTCAGTTCGTTTATATACGTTAATTGATAAACATTTTATCAATCATATTAAATGCATAAATTTATCATTGTAGATAATTATAAAATTATTTAGCATATGTTCTTACAATATTAGAAAGGTTAAATGTTACCATTTCATTTTCCTAATAAGACTCCCACTAGTCTTTTATGTTTCTCCAAATCCTAATATGAAACATAGAAGTCTTTCGACTTTACTAGTGGGTGTTAGGACTCATCTGTCTTGGTATTCTGACCTTGAGTTTGCTAAAAAAAATCATAGCCCCACAAACGATGGATAACTCCTTATCGGTTGTATCACATTCAACTCCTAACCTATTTTTCCTTGTCCTAATATCATTTCAATCTTGAGTTTGCTCAACAAATTGTGAGAGATTATTCACTCATACCTACCACATCGCGACGGCCTAATTATAGTATATGTACCTTGAGTTTACTCAACAAATACATATAGTTATCTTACCTCATCTATCCAATATATTAATAATGCTACACTTAACATCCCTAGCTTGAGTTTTCTCAACAACTAAGGAGTATGTAAGTAATTTATTAATATATATATGGTAGAGGACGACGTTATATTGAAGATTCATAATCTTCAGTATATTATATTGAGTGATATCGACTTATGGAATAATTTATTTCTTATGAAATACCCTCGTGATTCAAGTGTTAGACACATCAAAAATCATAGTATACGTATGTATTTATTCCTTAAGTCTATTTGGGTTTCTTTAATGTTCCAACTTTAGTTTATACACTCATATTACATAAGTTTCATTATTGTCTAACTTTTATATTTTAATTAACTTATATAATAATCTTATGTATAACATTTTATTAATTAAATCTTATTTAATTAATTTTAATTAATTAACTCTTTAATTATTTTAAATTAATATTTCAATGCAACTTTTATATTAGACATATCTATTATAACTTTATATTGTATACTATAGCCTTTATAATATAACATATATATCTTATATATGCATATTTTTTATTTAATTAATTAACCTTTAATTAATTAATTTAATTAAATAATTTTAATCAATTTCAAAATTTATCTCACATACATGTATACTTATGTTATCTTAACAATTTAAAATAACATAACATATATCAATATATATAATACATGCATATAACTATTAATTATTTAACTCATTTAACTAATTTATTTTATTAATTTTATTAAAAAATTTAAATTTTGATATTAATATTTAAACAGTTTCAAACATTTTGAAATTTCATTACCATTTTAAATATTTTGAAAATTTATGTTGTATTATAACTTTTTATAATAAACATGTTTTTATTTTAAATTTAACTTTTAAATTTAAAATCTAGTCTCAATTTTCAAAACTATTTCGAAAATTAGTCCAAGGCCCAATTCAAATTGGGCCTCTTCTATCAGGGGTAACCTTTGGGCTCACTTCACCTTTCAGGCCAGGCAGGTAACCAGGTAGGACAGGGTACTTGATTACCCAATTCAAATCCTAGACATCACCTTTCTAGACACCGTACTATGTGCGCAAGCTTAATTAGTTAACCATAACATGACTAATTTAGACCGCATAGGCTATTGCGCTCTAATACCATTGTTTTAACTGGGCTAGCCCGTAGCGGAAGAAATGAGTGAATTTCAAAAAATTTACCATTTTAGATCATTAACTGGCCTATGAAGTCTAAATGCATTTAGACCTTGTCTAAATTTTATTTTAAATAAAATCAATATTTTATTTGATTTGGTAAACAAAAATTCAAAAGGGTTTGAATATTATATAAAATTATTTGAATGAGTGCATCAAATACACCCATGTGTGTAGCAGTTACTTATAGAAATAAATATGAGAAAATAACCTTTAGTTTCCTTCTCCAATAGTTATGCAATTAATTAAGAAAGCAAACAACATTAATTGGAGAGAGAGAAGCATCATATTTCTCTATCTCAGATTAGACTGATAATATATTGAATAAATATGTTAACATTTCCATTAAATGTTTTATTAGGGAAGCATTAATTCAATTTAAGTTGATTAGCTACAAATGATTATGAGCACATCACATGCGTCTATGTGTATAGTGCAAGTGCAACATATAAAAGTGTACAAAGATAATGTAAACATTACATAGGTGTTGGGATTTACACCACAACAGACACATTTACCATCTATATATGCCTTTGTCGTCCTAAACATGAACAATTTTATTTATTAATATATAAATACATACATAAGTATATATGCTGTAGACACACACACACATACAATTAGTGTTTAGCATAACTGTTCAAATAAAATAGATTTCATTTCAATTACAAGTAGTAAGTTAAAGAATATAAAGATTAATGAAAATAGTTTGAAACAGTTGTGAAAAGGTTCCTTCCTTTTTAAGCAGAGATATAATTTTTAATTAGATGGAATTACAAATCATGGAATATATCATTAATTTAATGTTTCCCTTTTTCTTTAAGAGGAAGATTTTGTATTAGAATGATTTGAAACATGACAATTGAAACATCGTATTAATTGGATGACAAAGATTAATTAATGCAATTATTACAAAGTTCTAATTATATAGCAACCCATGTCTAAATATTCAAGTGTAAACCTTTTGATATGAAAAACTGCACTATGAAAAAAAAAATTCGAAGTTCAATTATGGTCATTTTTTTAAACAACAAAATGAAATGACATAGGCATATATAGATTTGAGATATGAAGATATAGATCTAGATTAAACAAACTTTGTAAACAATCACATAGAGTACAGAAAATATAATTAAGAAGGCCTAGATCTAAGTTAAGTTAATTAATCAAACAATCATACATGGGACAGAAAATGTAATGTTATAATTCATAACAAAATAGCAGTGAACAAAAGAAAGCATTCTATATTTTAACATGGTAGAACAATCGATTCAAGCAAGGGAATGGAGATATTCAAATCAAGATTCAAATTCACAAGTATGAATAGAAGGGGAAGATAGAGATTAAGGGGATGGGAATAAATTATAAGATATGTAAATGTAGAATTATACACACATATAATTACCTTAGGATGAAGCATGTAGAAACACCTGGAATGATAGAACAATACCTAGATCTGATTGATCATCCTCTAGATCCGAAAGACCTTGCCCTTCATCACACCTTGATTTGTGGCTTCTCCTCAGATTTCAAGAAAATCACCATCCCACTTTGCAAGAGAAGAATGAACCACCTTTTTAATTTAGTTTATGTCGATTTGAATTTGTTTAGATGGTTTTTTTGGATGAAGTTTCAACCATGAATGAATGATAGGAAATGTAACGATCCGGAATTTCGATCGTTAATTTTGAACATTTAATTTATTTTAAATGTTGAATTTGAATTTTTAATTGATTTTGAATATGGAGGAATTTCTAAAATGGTTTAAAATTCCAAATATAGCTATTTATTTGATTTGGTAAAATATAAGTTAATAATTGAAAATCGGGATAATTCGGGAATCTGGAAATAAATGTATATGAAAGTGATTTCTAAAAATTTATATAAATTTTTTTTGAATTTGAATTATAATATTGGACTTTGAATGAAATTAAAAGTCGATAAGTTATAAACAGGAATTTTTATATTAATTTAATAATGGAATTTATACTAGGGTAATAATGTAAATAATCGAATTTTGGTTTAATATGAATCGAGGTGATTTCTAATACAACTATAAATTCTATTTGAATTATAATGGAGTTAGTAAAAAATTTTAAAATTGAACTTTTAAACAATTTCAACGATTTTGAAAATCGCTCGATTTAATCGACGAGTTAAAATATCCTTCCGGTGCACAGTCTCAGAATTCGAGGAAACCAATTCCATTAGATCCGTAATAGTGTATTATTATCCGATTTCAAATTTCGTAGCGTTTGGAGTTACCGTTTGGCCGTACGGGAGAGAAACGCGTTGAAATAAAAATCGAAAATTTAATATTTGAAATCGATTCAAAAAGCCATCTTTCGCATACGATCGAATTGGGCTCCAAAACATTTTCCATTATGTTCGGAATAGGGGTAAAATATTATAAATGATGGGAGGCACGTTTCATTTGGAGATTGTTTGAAAAAGTACGTTAGAATTTGAAATTTATTAATAAAATAATAAATATATATGCCTATATATATCCCACCTACAGCAAACCCAAAGGGAAACACATGCAACCGCCACAGTTTTTATCAATGGCCAAGAATAGTTGATCTTCTCCCTCTAATCTCTCGAAATCCTTCGAGTTTCAGAGAATTTTCCCAACTGCAAGATCGAAGAGCTTGACAAGCTCTAATGATCTATACGACGATGATGGCGTGTAGTGGAAAGATGTGACGATAGGCCGTGTTGGAAGGTAGCGCGTTCTTTCGCTTTTTTCGTGGAAAATAGAGCACCGAGCTCCCCTATTTGGTTGCCGTGGGTGGAGTCTAGGTAGGCGCACCGATTGGTGGTGAGGGATTGGCTTCGTAGGCGACGAGGAGGCAGCGGCACGTTGGGAAGTCGTGTTGTGTTTTGGTTCGATGGTGCCTATGTTTCACGTGGGGGAATAAGTATAGGGAGTGGCCTAGATTTCGAGTGTTGATTTGTGCGGCCAGATGTAAAAACTGAGGTTTATAATTAAAAAAAATCAATATTAATTTGTATATACAAACTTTAAGACTACATATCTCATTCGTACGAGGTAGAAATCGGACGGAACAAGAGGTGCCAGAATCGCAGCGACGAGCACTACATGTTGGTGCAGATTTGAAGATGTTTGGAGCAAGCGAAAATTTTAAGTTAAATCGAACGCCGTTCGATTTAATTTAAAATTGGGACGTTTGGCAACGTAAAAATCAAGGTGAGTTAATCTCACTACATTTTGGACTGCCGATGTTAATTTTAAATAGTTAAAATTAATAAATGATTGATTGGTTGAATCGATGCAATTTTTATCAGTTGGAGGTGATATTATATATAGTAGTATATATATTGGAGTGATCATATATATAGCGGATGAGACCCTATGCACCCTGCATAATAGCGGATGACCCTATATACCGCGATATTCCACCTCGAAGTGGAATTGGTATTTTTATGTTGTGCTAACATCTGTGCATGCAGGGAAACAGGTTGGAGGGATCCAACTGGATTCCTCAAAAACGTTGAATTAAATTTCATATATAGTGATATATGTTTTGTTGAATAATCTGTGATAGGTTATTGTTTGATCTGAATTGATTGAATGTTATGGCAGTTAACCTGGATTTCTGGTGTTCTAAAATGCCAATAAAAATATGGTTTAAATGGGGAAAGAATTGTAAACAAGGATTTGTAATAAAAGCATATAAAAGGATTTTTAAATAATAAATCCTTAAACGGTTCTTGTTTAAAAATAAAAAGTTTTAAAATAAAGTTTTGAAGTGTTTTGAAGGATAAAAGCGGATTGGGAAATAAGAATAAAATTGGTTAAACTGCATTTCAAGTAAGATTTCCAAATTTAGGGGATGAAATTGGAAATCGAGAAATTGGTCTTGTTTAAAAAAGAGGATTTTAAATTATTAATGTGGTAATTTTAAAAGTGTTAAAAATATTCTGGAAAAATTAGTTGTTAATTATTTTAAATTGTTTAAAAGCACGTTTAATTATTAGTAGTTACTTCATAATGATTTTTAAAAGATTTATTATTATTTTAGAAATAGTCGGCATTTTTGTTTTAAAGGATAAATTATTAAATATTAATATAGCTTTGTATAATAACTTTTATTTAAGTATATTTGACTAGATTTAACTTGAAAATTATTTTAGAACTTACAAGCATTATTTTGAGATAATTTTTAAAATTAAGTTTTCGGGAAGTAATGGTATACTCATGTGGCATAGTCGAAGGCAGTGAGTGCCTACAACTAAGTCTTGAATTTCTCTGGGATAGAGACTTAACCATTGAGCTGTGATCCATGGTTTGATACCGCAGTGGTACTTTCCACATTACTTTAAGAAGGTTTTCAAATATTTTTGAAGATAGTTTTTTTTAAATATCTACTAGATTCGATAAGATAAGTATGTATAATTTGGATAAAGAGATTAATGTATTTAAATTAAAATTAAAAAAGAGATTTAATGTTTTTAAGTGTAAAATGAAGTGTTGGTTGAATTGATTGTTTATTTGATAGTTAAATAACCGGCTATCAAATATGGACCCAAATATAACTTTGGGAATATCTAGAAGAAGTACGGGAATTATATGGTATAGTTACCGTTCGAGGTGCTATACTGTACGTATAAACTCGTTTTCGTTCTTCTAGGATGTTTATAAAGAAATCTGTCCACAAACGGTTAGGAGGTGAACTCCAATCTTATTTTCGTCTGTTTATTTCCTAGAGAACCGAGGTTGAGTTTACCGGAAATATCGAACGTTGTTTCGAAGAGACCGGGATCGGATTTGTGATCCGAAAACCACTTCGATCCAACGAGTACGTTTTCGTAATGAAGACAAGAGCATGGAGTCGAAGATGGAGCAGTGAAGTGCAAGGGCTAATCGCTACTAATCCCGAGGGTGATTCCAAATGGATGTAGTAGGAGTAGTGCCTTCGGTTCCGTTCGGACCGGGAACAGACTTGCATGGATGAATGCTATCAGTACATTGTCATTGGAGGACAATGAGCATTCTAAGTGAATATTTCTAAAAGGGTAACGATTAGACTCGAGCCTCATCAACCGGGAATGACAGAAAATCAGGGGAGGTGTAGCAAGGCTAAGTGGGTCGCACCCAAGTAGGGTAAGGTTACCCCTATCTAGAGTCCCTTTTTATTCGACTGTGTGGTGCGGTTGCTGATCCTAACCACGGGGTAATCTTATTCGTACTATCCAGGTTAGGGGTAGTCCGGTCATGTTTTGGCAGGGATCAATAGGTTCGATCTCGGTACAGTGTTTCTAGACATGTACTGTGGCAGGTGGTACCCCAGTGCCTAGTCATTCAGTTGGAATCCATTCTCCAATAAGCGCCGTACGATTTTGATTGTGCCCAGTTATGCTGAAATGTGAGATGCAAGCATTTCAGCTATTTGAATAAGTATTTGTGCTTAGAAACTATTATAATATCAAAGGATTTGATATGAAATGTTTTGGTTATCGTAAGGTAAAAACCCGGCATGTTTATTTATGGCGTGGTCTTACGAGATACCTTTGATTTTCAAGGGATTTTGAAACTTTCATAATTCAATTTGAGTATGATTTCTGACGCTGGTTTTCCAAACTGACTCGGGTGTTATTTTATTATAATGCTCAGGTCAGATCGAGTATTACAGGTTCAGGTTAGGATGCTATGGAGCCCAGGAGACGAGCTGGATGGCGAAGACGTATTACTCGTACTTGTTTATTTACGCTGTAGTGTTTTGTTTGAAATTACCAGAAATTGTGAGGGCAGGTTGTTATAACTGTCCAGGCTGGTAATTATTGATTTGTGTACTCTGATGTGAGATATGTATATTATAGTTTTGTTTTGTGTAAAGAACTATTTATATTATATATTGTTCTGTTCGCTGTGAGATTCTGTTTTGTTAGTATTCTTCTTCTTTTACCTACTTTCTTTTCTCTCAACAATCTGTCTTTCCGGCACTCGATCGTTCGGCATGTTATATGATGAGCGTATTATGTTGATTTTCGGGGGGTCGTGAAGGGTGGGTTGTTACATTATGGTATCAGAGCTTAGGTTGGCGATATACCTTGGCTTTGGTGGGGATTACTCATTAGAGATGGAGACAGTAGTACTCCAGAATGAGTTTGAGTGTATTAATAGATATGAACACGTAATTGTAAGTGAATATAAAATGTTTTTATATTGTGTTGACTTATCGGTTGAGTGTTTATGAATTCTGGTCGGTACGAGAAGTACAACCGTATCGATAGGGGTTTCTAAACTCTTGAACAAGGTAAACCGACATAGTATTGTTTTAAAGTGGGTGAATGAAATAATTTTATCCAAAATTATATTTTGATATAAAAGAAATAATTTTCTAAAATTATTATACATATTTGGATGTTTGGTTGTTAATATTAAAAATCAAAATACGATTATAAAATTTGAAACGGTTATATATATAACCAAATAGGAATTTATAATTGTGATTTATACAAAGGAATATAACTAAAATTTGATTTAAACCAGAATTTAAATCCAGGAAATTTTTGGAAATAAGTTAACAGAGTTTTGAACTAAGTGTTGGGATTTTTAAATCTTGGAAATTTTTGAAATGTTTTCCAAAGTGTTTGAAAGGAATAATGGGGTAGTATTTGAAAATGTCTTTGGAATAGAAAATGTTTTTAAATGAATTTTTGGAAGTAAGGAAGCACTGAACTCACTTCAGTCGCTGGAAAATAATCCTGGTGGTGATGGCCATATCATCAGTATTCATTTTCGAGTTTCTAAGTGATGGATTGCTACCGTGGTGGTTGGTTATGATTATTTGTTTTGGACTTGTTGATAAACAAGTTTTGTTTTGGAAGTTCCAAAAGGAAGATTGTTTTGGGTAAAACCAAGTTGTTTTTTTTTAAATCCGGGAGCACGATTTGATATCCCAAAGTGGGTATATGTTATTTATGATTTCAAAATGATTTGAAATAAAAAACGGGTAATTGAATTTTGGGGTTTCCATTTAAATGTTTTGTAAAATCAGAGAAAAATCAGTTTTGAACTTATATATTGATGTTGATATAGATAAGAAAGGAAAATGAAAATTTTAAAATCCTGGAATAAAAGTTTAACTTGAGTAAATTAAAGCAAATAAGATACGTTAGAACTTAACTTAAGATAAGTTAAATAAAATTGGAATTGGATTTGAATTGAATGGAATATTAAGTTGAAATGTAGGATAATTATATAATTGTGGGTTATAATTATTTAATGAAATGGATACACCTAAGCTATTAAGTGATATATATAATCTAGAGTTGTGATTATAAAATGTAAATGTACTCAAGTAAGTACAATGAGATATTAAGTAAATGAGTTTTGAACGTATGAATGGAGAAATGAAATGGTGAGACCTAAATGAAAATGGTTTGGTATTATGGTAAAAGAAATGGAAATTAAAAATTTGAATTTTAAATGAAGGGTGGATTGAAATTGAGTAAAGTGAATATAAATATGAATGGAGAAGTGATTATATAACTATAGGTTATAAACATTGAATGTGAGTAAACTTGAGTGGAAATTTAAGTAACTGGGAATAAATAAGTTGCATGACTTATTAAACTGGAAAGGTGAAAGTGTATAACCAAGTAGAATTGTTAAGTATTGGATAATAAGAAATGAATTTAATATGATTTTGGAATATGGATTGGATAAGTTGAGTGTGAACTTAAGTTTTGAAGCTGAATATAACTTAAGCAGTGATATGGAGTGTTTATAATAAACCTTAGAGACAACTTCATGAAAGTGGCTTATAAATAACTTAGCTTGAAATGAAATGATGTTCACTAAATGAAGTGAATAAAACTATGTGAATTAAATGAAAGTGAATGGAAAAGAGGTAAAATAAGTGGAGGTAAAGTTAATAGAAGTGCAAGTGCATGAACCATGTTGTGATATAATAAATTATCAAAAATTGAATGAAATGCTTTCCAAGTGATATTATAAATAGGATATGCTAAGTAAATGGTGGCGAATAAATTGAATGAGATCAATCTAATATGAAATGGAATTTGGTTGTAATGGGAAACTTAATCAAAGTGGTTATTCATAAAATGGATTCATTAATTAAATTAACATGGATTGGAATGTTGTTTAACACAACATAAAGCAAACAAGGGTTGGTGAATAACATAAATGGGAATCAAATGGAAATGAGATAAATCGGATTAAAGTCAATTAAAAAAAAGGGGAATAAATGGAAGCTAATAAAATAGATTAGCGTATAATGGAAGTTAATAATGAATGGAATGAAAATAAAACTGATTGTGAATCAATTTGGAATTAAATAGAAGTAAAAATATGCAAGTAAAGCACATATATACCAATTGGAATGAATATGGGTTGGTTGTTGTAAATATGAACTGAATGCAATAAATTTGGGTGTAAATCATTTCGAATTGAAGGGAATGATATATGGATCCATGGAAAAGAAAATTAAATTAAGTGTTGGAGCCTTAATATGCTTGTAATATAGGGTTGGTATGTTTGGGCTATGTAGTTGATGTGTTTGGCTAGTTAAATAAATGAAATTTCATGTTGTTGTTACTTATGTGCTTATTTTGAGTAAGTACAGGTACAGGGAGCTGTTGGATAGTTTTTGGGTTGCGTAAATGCATAAAGATAAGCCGCTCGCTTAAAAACGCTAGTATAAGGTACACCTACGCAATAAAATAAAGAAATGATTATATATTGATATATATTTTGTTTTCCGACCGTGTTGGTCGATGTATATATATTTATCTCTTTTGTGATATTGTAAAAGGCTCTTCGTACAAAGGAGACGCTGTCAAATATTTTTGGAAATTTAGGGTGTTATTTTGAAATTTTTTCTGTTAACTAGGAAAGTTGATGTTTGGAACGGTGTTAGAAATCAAGGCTTTGAGTTAGAAAGAGAAACAAATTATTTTGGATAAAATTAAAAGGGTAGGGAAGTGAATTTAGGATTTTATCTAAGTGGGTTTTAGAAAAGTTAATGGGTTTGGGAGCATTTTTCCTACCTTAGCAAATTTCGAGGACGAAATTTTTATAAGGGGGAAGGAATGTAACGACCCGGTATTTCGGCCGTTAATTTTGAACATTTAATTTATTTTAAACGTTGAATTTGAATTTTTAATTGATTTTGAATATGGAGGAATTTCTGAAATGGTTTAAAATTCCAAATATAGTGATTTATTTGTTTTGGTAAAATATAAGTTAATAATTGAAAATCGGGATAATACGAGAATCTGGAAATAAATGTATATGAAAGTGATTTCTAAAATTTATTTAAATTCTATTTGGATTTGAATTATAATATTGTAATTTGAATGAAATTAAAAGTCGATAAGTTATAAACTGGAATTTTTATATTAATTTAATAATGGAATTTAAAATAGGGTAATAATGTAAATAATCGAATTTTGGTTTAATATGAAATGAGGTGATTTATAATATGAATGTAAATTCTATTTGAATTATAATGGAGTTAGTAAATTTTTTTAAAATTGAAATTTTAAACAATTTCGACGATTTTGAATATCGCTCGATTTAATCGACGAGTTAAAATAGCCTTCCGGGGCACAGTCTCGGAATTCGACGAAACCAATTCCATTGGATCAGTAATAGTGTATTATCATCGGATTTCAAATTTCATAGCGTTTGGAGTTACCGTTTGGCCGTACGGGAGAGAAACGCGTTGAAATAAAAGTCGGAAATTTAATATTTGAAATCGATTCAAAAAGCTATCTTCTGCATACGATCGAATTGGGCTCCAAAATATTTTCCATTGTGTTCGGAATAGGTGTAAACACTATAAACAATGGGCGGCACGTTTCGTTTGGAGATCGTTTGAAAAAACGTTAGAATTTGAAATTTATTAATAAAATAATAAATATATATGCCTATATATATCCCACCTATAGTAAACCCTAAGGGAAACACACGCAGCCGCCACAGTTTTTATCAATGGTTGAGAATGGTTGATCTTCTCCCTCTAATCTTTCCAAATCCTTCGAGTTTCAGAGAATTTTCCCAACTGCAAGATTGAAGAGCTTGACAAGCTCTAGCGATCTATACGGCGATGATGGGGTGTAGTGGAAAGATGTGATGATAGGTCGTGTTGGAAGGTAGCGCGTTCTTTCGCATTTTTCGTGGAAAATAGAGCACCGAGCTCGCCTATTTGGTTACCGTGGGTGGAGTCTAGGTAGGCGCACCGATTGGTGGTAAGGGATTGGCTTCGTAGGCGACGAGGAGGCAGCGACACGTTGGGTGGTCGTGTTGTGTTTGGGTTCGATGGCGCCTGTGTTTCGCATGGGGGAAGAAGTATAGGGAGCAGCCTTGATTTTGAGTGTTGATTTGTGCGACCAGATGTAAAAACTGAGGTTTATAATTAAAAAAAGAATTTTTTTATATTAATTTGTATATACAAACTTTAAAACTGCATATCTCATTCATACGAGGTAGAAATCAGACGGAACAAGAGGTGCCGAAATCGCAGCGACGAGCAATGCGTGCTGGTGCAGATCTGAAGATGTTTGGAGCAAGCGAAAATTTTAGGTTAAATCGAACGCCGTTCGATTTAATTTAAAATTGGGACGTTTGGCAATGTAAAAATCAAGGTGAGTTAATCTCACTCAATTTTGGACTGCTGGTGTTAATTTTAAATAGTTAAAATTAATAAATGATTGATTGGTTGAATTGATGCAATTTTTATTAGTTGGAGGTGATATTATATATAGTTGTATATATATTGGAGTGATTGATATTCCCGCATATATATAGCAGATGAGACCCTATGCGCCCCGCATAATAGCGGATGACCCTATATACCGCGATATTCCACCTCGAAGTGGAATTGGTATTTTTATGTTGTGCTAACATCTGTGCATGCAGGGAAACAGGTTGGAGGGATCCAACTGGATTCCTCAAAAATGTTGAATTAAATTTCATATATAGTGATATATGTTTTGTTGAATAATCTGTGATAGGTTATTGTTTGATCTGAATTGATTGAATGTTATGGTAGTTAACCTGGATTTCTGGTGTTTTAAAATGCCAATAAAAATATGGTTTAAATGGGTAAAGAATTATAAACAGGGATTTGTAATAAAAGCATATAAAATGATTTTTAAATAATAAATCCTTGAACGGTTCTTTTTTAAAAATAAAAGGTTTTAAAATCAAGG
This sequence comes from Allium fistulosum, assembly GCA_030737815.1. Classification (NCBI taxonomy): domain Eukaryota; kingdom Viridiplantae; phylum Streptophyta; class Magnoliopsida; order Asparagales; family Amaryllidaceae; genus Allium; species Allium fistulosum. The sequence goes on from CM060903.1 coordinate 298,860,123, forward strand.
TTTGAAGTGTTTTAAAGGATAAAAGCGGATTGGAAAATAAGAATAAAATTGGGTAAACTGGAGTTCAAGTGAGATTTCCAAATATAAGGGATGAAATTGGAAATTGAGAAATTGGTCTTGTTTAAAAAAGAGGATTTTAAATTATTAATGTGGTAATTTTAAAAGTGTTAAAATATTCTGGAAAAATTAGTTGTTTAATTATATTAAATTGTTTAAAAGCACATTTAATTATTAATAGTTACTTCATAACGATTTTTAAAAGATTTATTATTATTTTATAAATAGTCGGCATTTTTGTTTTAAAGGGTAAATTATTAAATATTAATATAGCTTTGTATAATAACTTTTATTTAAGTATATTTGACTAGATTTAACTTGAAAATTATTTTAGAACTTACAAGCATTATTTTGAGATAATTTTTAAAATTAAGTTTTTCGGGAAGTAATGGTATACTCGCGTGGCTTATTCGGAGGCAGTGAGTGCTTGCAGCTAAGTCTTGAATTTCTCTGGGATAGAGACTTAACCATTGAGCTGTGATCCATGGTTTGATACCGCAGTGGTACTTTCCACATTACTTTAAGAAGGTTTTCAAATATTTTTGAAGATAGTTTTTTTAAATATCTACTAAATTCGATAATATAAGTATGTATAATTTGGATAAAGAGATTAATGTATTTAAATTAAAAAAGAGATTTAATGTTTTTAAGTGTAAAATGAAGTGTTGGTTGAATTGATTGTTTATTTGATAGTTGAATAATCGGCTATCAAATCGGGACACAAATATAACTTTGGGAATATCTAGAAGAAGTGCGGGAATTATATGGTACAGTTACCATTGGAGGTGCTATACTGTATGTATAAACTCGTTTTCGTTCTTCTAGGATGTTTATAAGAAAATCCGTCCACAAATGGTTATGAGGTGAACTCCGATCTTATTTTCGTCTGTTTATTTCCTAGAGAACCGGGGTTGAGTTTACCAGAAATATCGAACGTTGTTTCGAAGAGACCGGGATTGGATTTGTTATCCGAAAACCACTTCGATCCAACGAGTACGTTTTCGTAATGAAGACAAGAGCATGGAGTCGAAGATGGAGTAGTGAAGTGCAAGGGCTAATCGCTACTAATCCCGACGGTGATTCCAAATGGATGTAGTAGGAGTAGTGCCTTCGGTTCCGTTCGGACCGGGAATGGACTTGCATGGATGAATGCTATCAGTACATTGTCATTGGAGGACAGTGAGCATTCTAAGTGAATATTTCTAAAAAGGTAACGCTTAGCCTCGAGCCTCATCAACTGGGAATGACTGAAAATCAGGGGAGATGTAGCAAGGCTAAGTGGGTCGCACCCAAGTAAGGTAAGGTTGCCCCTATCTAGAGTCCCTTTTTATTCGGCTGTGTGGTTGCTGATCCCAACCGCGAGGTAACCTTATTCGGACTATCTAGGTTAGGGGTAGTTCGGTCATGTGTTGGCAGGGATCGATAGGTTTGATCTCGGTACAGTGTTTCTAGACATGTACTGTGGCAGGTGGTACCCCAGTACCTAGTCATTCAGTCAAAATCCATTCTCCAATAAGCGTCGTACGGTTTTGATTGTGCCCAACTATGCTGAAACGTGAGATGCAAGCATTTCAGCAATTTGAGTAAGTATTTGTGCTTAGAAACTATTATAATATCAGAGGATTTGATATGAAGTGTTTTGGTTATCGTAAGGTAAAAACTCGACATGTTTATTTATGGCTTGGTCTTACGAGATACCTTTGATTTTCAAGGGATTTTGAAACTTTAATAATTCAATTTGAGTATGATTTCTCACACCGGATATCCAGACTGACTTGGGTGTTATTTTATTATAATGCTCGGGTCAGATCGAGTATTACAGGTTTAGGTTAGGATGCTATGGAGCCCAGGAGACGAGCTGGATGGCGAAGATGTATTACTCATACTTGTTTATTTCCGCTGTAGTGTTTTGTTTGAAATTACCAGAAATTGTGAGGGCAGGTTGTTAACTGTCCAGGCTGGTAATTATTGATTTGTGTACTATGATGTGAGATATGTATATTACAGTTTTTTTTGTGTAAAGAACTATTGTCATTATATATTGTTCTGTCCACTATGAGATTCTGTTTTGTTAGTATTCTTCTTCTCCCTACTTTCTTTTCTCTCAAAAATCTATCTTTCCGGCACTCAATCGTTCGACATGTTTTATGATGAGCGTATTATGACGATTTTCGAGGGGTCGTGAAGGGCGGATCGTGACCGGGAAGAGGAAGAAAAGAGAACAAAAAATGGAAGTCACGTTCTGTTCTTTGTACTTTCAAAAATCAGGAGGTTTTGTTTTTAACAGAACTAAAGGAACCTTTTCTTTTCTTCTCTTAAAACTTCCTCCTTTTTTCCTCCTTTCAAATTTCAATTAATCTCGTTAATTGATTTCCTCCTCTTGCTATTATATGGCTGATCCAAGCACATTCCAAATATGCAACTTTTCCAAATAAAAGAAAACAACTTTTATGTAATTATTTTATTGTTTAAAACATGTTTAAAATTATAGGATATCGCATATCGATATATGCAAATATAACTTTTATATAATCATTAAAATAATTACCGACAACATTCAAAACATCAAATAAATTAACAACAATTAATATTTCATAAATATTAATTAATTTAATAAGTTTGCAACATTTTATAAACTAATTAAATTGTGTGGTTTTCAGAGAAATCACAAATGCGGTTGAGCGACTCAGAGGTGTGGATTCAGTCAACGATTATTGAACATTTCAAATATTAATGTTCATACGTCACTAAGTATGTGGTATGATAGTTTGGCTGAATTCATCGCTTATAGGACTTTTTAGTAAAATCAAATTTACTTATTATAAGCGGTACCTGATAGTGACAATTATTTACACCAATTCTCTTCGTTAATACTATATCATATTAGGACTTATCGAATTTGGTAATGGTCAAAATTCCAATATCGTCCACATTCAACTTTATACTCCAAACACAAAGTCCTTGGTTCAATAATAACAATTATTTTTAAGCAAAATGCTCTGACCAGAGACTTGACTTTGAGTTGACTTGAGTTGACCATGATATTAACCTCATATAACTGAGGAGACGAATCCTCTCTTGAATAGTACATCACTTCCAATACTTCCACTCGACCCAAATATAGTCACTCGATGGAACACCATGCCATGATTTGACTATAATCAAAGCAGTCCACAGTATTCTCAAGTCGAGACAACTATGTAAATCAGTCACATCTATATTTTCTATTTGACCTTAGTTATATTAACCAACAGAAAACTATCGAGTGAGTCATTCCATAGTAATCCAATAACTATAAGTACGTAACCCCTTGGTGCCTCCAATAGTCATGAGTAATACACTGTCCAACATTTAGAGAACGTTTCGTAATATAGTCTCAATGGATACATCGATATCCAGTCTCGATGCATCTTGGCTAGGAACATTTAAAACGGTAAATTTGTTTCATTGTGATAAATTACTCATGGTTACAACACTTTGTAACTACTATCAAAAAACATAACATTTGTAGATTTTCTATTCAATATACTTTTAATTAAATTGATTAATTAATATAAGCACATTATCAAGTGTATAATAGAAAGAAAATACCTTTAGTTTGAATAATTGGTCAACGAGTTAGATATATGCAACAAATTACATAATTGCCTCTAGGGCATAGCCCTAACTCTATCAATCTCCCACTTGCATTTGGGGTCAATTATGGAATCTTATTCCAACTTCTCCAATCGGTTTTCTCAAAACCAATTGGGTCAGTCCCTTTATGAACATGTATGCTATTATGTTTTAATTATCTACCATGTCAATCAACTATCTCTGATGACGATAAACTATTTTATCATATGGAACAATTCGGAGTATGTTTCTGGACTTCAAGTGAGTTCTAAGTTCTGTTACGAACTATATTACAGCATTGTTATCATATAACTATGTCATGAGATTCTCAACATTTGGAATCAGCTCAGTTATAAATTTGTGCACCTATATTTTTATATACATTATTTTTATTGTGGCACTTTTCAAGGCGATGTACCTATCCTTTTTTCATTGAATTAGCCATGATCTTTCATTTGGAACATTTCCAACTCAGAGATTTGTTATTGACATATTATACTCAATATCACTTGTGAAAGTTTGAGTCTGAACATTCCTTCATAAGGAATTTATTGTTTCTGTAAACAATTCTCTAGTATTTCATAAATACATGAGAACACATCAAACAACCAATTAGTGATATCAGTTTGGATATGTTATTTGCTTCATGTATCAAATACATAAACAAATCATGATATTGTAGAGAATATAACATGTATGACAATTCCTATTGCCAATGCAAAGGAATCAATCTTACATGTTCCGTATTAAACATTTTAAAAGGTGCCCTTGCATATCATTTGGGACATTCCTGACATCTTTTATACTTACTATAAAAGACATCATTTATTAATCCAATGTTGAGTATTAAAACAACTTAGGCTGATTTTGACACAAGTACATCGTTAAAATCAATAAAGTGTTGTTTACTTATAGTTTAGAAATATCAATGTACCTTTTAACATTCTTTCTTATGAACACCCGCTTCCTCTACACTTTGATTGAGAATCAAACTATTTTATATTTCTATCAAAGTACTTATTCAATCTTAATGCTTATAAAACCAAATCTTTAAAATTAATTTAATCTCATTCACGCATCATATGTGAAGGAAAAGGAATTATTGTTTATTCTTATATAACAAAATCAAAGAATATCATGGTTTATGCAAATTAGATTTGGTGGCTACAATAGATTTCTAACTTATATTAAGTACTTATGCCTTAAAATTAGGCCTTTACCCTAACTTGGTGATTTGGTTTAAAAGAGAACTAATAAAATCAACCTTTGTATATTAATATTGCTAAAGCGGGTGCTAAAAAGCATTGATTTAGCAGGTGCAGCAAAAAATAGCAGGGCTTAAAGAAAATCTAAATGGTGCTAAATTAAAATAGTGTAGAGGTCAAAGAGCTCTATGAACCATTTCCCTCGTGATTTTGCGGGGCTTTAACTGACATGAACACAAATAAACACCCCTAAGCTATGTAGGTTATAACTATAAATTAATTACTTGCCCACACTAAACCACTAGTGATATTCACTCATCAGGACAATCCAAAGATCGTCAAAATAGATTAGGTGGATATTAGACCTCATCCATCTCGGATAACTCTAAATAGAGTTGATTGGTAAAAGATGAGGAAACCATATGTCACTTTCTAATGTCACAGATATTGAAGTAAGGGACATTATGTATTGTATGGACAAGCATGGATGATGATTAGATGTGAAGTCAATTCCCATCAGAAATAATATTTTGACCTCGGAAGCATGTTAATAACAAGATTAAAGCTTCCTTTCAGTCAACCCTTAGACTAAAGGAGATAAAACATTTAATGAAACTTAGTTAGAAAATATTCTTTTTGGCATCTAGACAACCACATAAATTTAAGGATTAGTTAGTATAAAAAAATTAGGATTACAACATGCTTGTTCACTTTTGGGTAGGAAATTAATAACTTCCCCTAGGTATGTGAGAACAATACTTCCGAGTCATGTTTGGTTGAAGTTGAGAATGAAATGGCGTGGAATGACATGACACCACTTAAATGGAACTAAAAATTAGGAATGAATGATAACGTACCACTAGGGAGATAGACAAACCTATAGTTCACAACGCCTTCAATGTATCACACTTGGAAAAGTACCTAAATGATCCTGATCAGTTAGCATATATAGAGAAGGAGCCGATAACACCCCATGCCACTACACACATTATGGAGCATGGAGTTAGGAAGCTTTGTAACAAAGAAATCAGGTTGGTCCGAGTACAATGGGAAGATGATCCTGTAGAAAGCACCTGGGAAACAGAAGAGAAGGCGAAGGCTTCTCATCTAGAGCTTTCCTAAGGTGAATTTTCTCTCTCTAGATTTAGTGTTATATAGATTTTGGTTGCATCGTGGTTGCTAGATTGGATGGTAAGGGATTGTTGTCACACTTTTTCCTGTTTTTTTGCACTCGTATAGAATTTCATGCATATTTAGGTTGTTTGCATACATACCTATATGTCACGAACCTGGTTTTAGGCTAGGGTTGAGCTCACTTATATATATGTTGTACGCATAATCATATTATAATTTTTTTGAGTAGATGAAGGTGTAGGTAACTTGATTGTACAACATGGTTGTAGAGTGCTAATTACACTATCCGTCCATTAGGAATTTCAAGGATGAAATTCTTTTAAGGGGGGAGAATGTAACGCTCCATAAAATTAATATGAAATATATTAGGAGGAATTAATTAATTAATAACAAAGATAAAAATTGAAATTTAACAAATGGCATAATTTTTTCATGAAACTTGCACCATTGCGTTCGTGGTGATCTTCTAAGCGACTTTCATATATAAAGCTTCGCAATTGGAGTTCAAACGAAAAAGTTATCAAGTTTTGAAGATTTTGGATCAAACTTAATTCAAAACGAATTAATAATAAGCATAAATAAATTACCGTTAACATTTAAACGTTAACTTAAGCAGTTAAGACCACCGATCGACTGCCTCTATAGGCTGGTCGATCGCTAGTGGTCGACCGCACATAGTGACCGGTCGACCGGTTTGCAGTGTGGCAGCTAGGGTTTTGTTCGAACTAAATGGCGTAGATTTAATAGATTTGATCGGATGGTCCTGGTGCATCAAAGAAACTATAAATAAGAGGCTATCCCCTTTAATTTTCTTCATACAAATCTAAACCCATAATGAGATTCTGTCCAATTCTCTTCCTCCATAAAAATTTTCAAAAATCAAAGATAAAATACGTACATCTAGAGATTTGGGGAAGAATTGAAGAAAACAAGCTAGGGAAAAGGTACTAATCTTATATGTATAAATCTATATTCTAAGACTCACTAATCCCCAATTCTCTAAATCTAATTCTTATTAAATATACAATAAAAAGGAGATAAATTGAAGGAAGATATCAACAATAGCACGGAAGGAAAATCCAAGGACATTGTAGTTGGGATTAATTGTAAGTGGAAATCTTAATTTTTCCATAATAGTATATCGTGTAGTTTGATGTTTAGATTTTTACTGTGCGTTAGGAGATTTTGTATGTGAAAATTTATCAAGCTAAACCCCAAAATCTCCCATAATATATAAATCTTGAATTGTTTAGAATCCTAGTTGTTTATTTTAATATGGTAGAGTTGGATTCATTGATATTTACAAAATAAATATTTTGTATTCTATTTGATTCCGCTTTTCAATTTGTGATTGTAGTGATAAAGAATTCCAAAACATGAAAATAGAAAGAGGTATGCGAAGTAACGAAAAAGAGATTTTTCTTCTTATCCTTAGTTTGCATCGCCTATTTCGACAATTAAAATAAGTATGGTTTTTTGTCATTCTAACACTATTTGTTTAAAAGTTGAATGGAATATAAAAAATTTGAATTGTAAATCTGCTTCTTTGAAGAGAAGGATCATAATTCTAGTATATTAACGTAAAACAAAGTATATGTTATGGGTTCCATTTTGAATATGCATACAACTCTATTTTTGTGTGGCTAATTTATTTATGATATTGGATTTTATGTGGTTGTTGTATCAAATTGGGAGTCGTACTATAATTGTAGCTACAAACATTAAAATAACTTAACACCCCGAATAAGATATAGACAAATTACTCGAATACGCATAAAACAAATTGGGCATAATTTAATATCAGGCATAAATATAATAAACATATTCCTTTAAACTTCGAAATTGACAATTATAATTATAAACTTGTAACATATATAACAATTAAGACATTAAATAAAGAAACCAATTATTAAATGGCAATTAACGATTAGCAAATAGTATAATAAAATGAGTTAGGGACAATTGTGTAAGTTATTCCATAAATAAAGGCGAAATAAGGAGTTTCACTTATGGAGTCTTTAATGCGTAAATACGGGTGAGGTGTGTATACATATTATGTATATATATTATACATACATTTTGGCATACTTTTGTATTAAATTTTGGGGAATGGAAATATGGCCAAGTTATGGGGATGTAAGGTCAGTTGAAAGCACACAGAAGTCTGCCTAGTTGATCTGGCTACCAACGGTGTGACTTTAGTAACTTATGCGGGACATCACCTATAATAAGTACCCACAATGGACCTGAGTTTAGTCCCAACTTTGTAGGATAAGTCTAACTAGCTGATCTAGCTACCAATACCTACAAATAGTCAGACTAATGTGCGACATCATGGTTGGGTTATGGGCCATAAGGATGGATATCTTAGGATGGGCCTACTTTGGGGTTGAGGTATTAAATAGCTATGTTAAGGTGTGCCTCTCCATATTTAAGGAGTATTAAATGGTCAAGATTATCTTTTAGGTGCGTATTAAATGGGCAAGATTATCTTTTACATGCGTCAATGAAAATCTTTTAGGGGAGGCCCGCTTCGCGGTTGAGATATTAAATGGCTATTGGGGTCTACCTCTTCCCTATTTAAGAAGTATTAAGTGGCCTATAAGAGATTTTGCATAATGTTGGTTAAGGAGTACCAAGTGGGTTTCGCCTGGGGTTAAGTATTAAATGGCTGGAGGGTCTGCCTATTTCCCATTTAAAGGGTATTAAGTGGCCTAGGTACTTCCTCTCGCATCGTTAGGACATGATTGGACGGGAGATGGGTTGTTGAACCCAATATACTCCATAGCTGTGTTACACTTGCTTTTATAGTCACAAAGTAGGACTCATTGGGTCATTAGCCCATAGTTGAAGGTTTACGTGGAGAAATATAATAAGTACGTACGACATAATACTTATCTGAATGCTTATTGCCCATATATTATTGTAAAACTTAAAATTTTCATTCATTGGACATTATTGTTCCGATCCTCTCCTCATTACAACTTACAGATTAGATTTGATGATGAGTTTGGAGGTAGAGACGGGGAAGACCTGATGGTAGTATTACTTATCTATTTATGTTTTTGATGTACCCAAACATATATTTAACTTGGTTTATGTGATATTGATAAATTATATTTTTGGAACTTGGATATTATGAAATGGGTACTTATTTGATTATTATATTTTATTCCTTCTGCCATGAGACTCTAAAATCATAAATAGATAGCTTTATACATTGTTTTATTTAATCAATTATACCAACCAATAGCCAGCTCCGGAATGGACCTAAAGTTCAATGGACATTTATTTGGTTGAAAATTAGGCTCGTTTCAGATAGGGTTATCACAAAGGAAAACCAATTCAACAAAATAAATGTAAGGTTGAAGCATGTTGAGAAGCTTTATGTAAGGCAAAGAAACCGGGAGTTAAATGCAGAAGGTGTAATAGGAGGGGGCACTAGCAAAAGACTGTAGAGTGAATATTTCAAAGACCAAATGCTTCAACTGCAACCGCCCGGCTGAAGAAAGTGTCCAACCTTGCCTAAGACTACTACTCGGATAGTTCTAGCTTATGCACTTGATGTCATTCCTTGCTCAAGAGCAACTCCAGCTGTTGCCAAGGGAAGGAAAGTTGCCATATAAGCCATGTTAACTCTTTCTGATTTATCTATTCACACTTTATTTAACATCGGAGAATTCACTCATTCATTTCGAGTAAGTTAGTATATGACTTGTAGTTAGACTAGTATAGTCATAGATCCTATTTTAGCATCAAATCCTATTGGGACGTTGACCCATTTATCCATGATTTACAGGGATTTGAAATTAGATATTTTGGTGTTGAATTTGATTATGATGCATTTGTATTGGGATTTTCTAGTTTTGGTTTAGTTCCGAGGATGGGCTAGATGTCTACGTATGGTGCAGTGTTAGATTGTGATAGGAGGATTGTTCGCTTAGGTACTTATAGTGGAGGCAGCCATGATGTTTATTATAAGCCTAACAATTCTATGATCTAAGCTACTTGTATTCCCTAGACCTATCAAAAGATGAGTTATCTTCCATTCATGTAGTTTAGATTTCCCAAATTTTGCTGAAGTTTCTAGCCTTCCTCAACATGGGGAGATCAAATTTTGGATTTATTTAGAAAAGGATGTTTGGTCTGGTTCTTTACCACTTAGGCATATGGCTCCTTGAGAAAGACACAAGCTTGGTAAACAAGTGAATGAGTTATTAGAGAAGAATTTTATTCAGAGCAATACTTCACAATGTGGAGCACCCGTTATCTTTGCTACTAAAGTAGATGGTTCCTTAAGGCTTTGCGTTGACTATCGTGAACTGGATAAGCTGACAAAAATAATTTTTATCCACATCATGTATTGATGATTATTTGATTAGTTAATTGGACCAAGATATTTTCTTAGCTTGACTTTGCTGCCGAATTCCATCAGTTGTGTGTCGTCGAGGATAGTATTCAGAAACCCGCTTTTATACACCCGACGAACTTTTTGTGTGGTGAGTTATGCTATCTGGACTGACCACCGTCCTAGCATATTTCATCAACCTTATGAATCGAGTCTTCATAGTATTGCTGAATAAGTTCGTAGCGGTATCCATAGATGATATATTTGTTTATTTTTAAAGTGAAGAAAAGCACAAGTTGCATTCAAGAGAAGTGTTCAATGCTCTTCGAAGGTATAAACTAAAAATGAAAGTTTATGAATGTCACTTTTGGTGCAAAGAAGTTCGCTTTCTCATTCATGTTGTTTCTAAACACAAAATGTCAGTCGATCCAAGTAAAGCTACTATAGTTCAGGATTGGCATGTACCAAAAAATGCTACATACGTAAAAATTTGCATGATTTGTCCAGTTATTACATAAATTTTATTTAGGATTATGCGAAGATTTCTTCACCATTGACACACCTTACTAAGAATTTTTTTGTTTTCTCATGGAATCAGAGTGCGAGCATGCTTTTATTAAATTAAAGGAATTATTGACTAGGGCACTTGTTTTGGCACTTTATTATGGTGCGAAGCCATTTACTATGTATACCTGTTTAAGGTACATGGCTTGGCAATGTTTTGATGCGGGAGGGTAGAGTTGTTTGTTATGCTAGTTGGTAGTTAAAAGTATGTGAAAAAAATTACTTAACTCATGATCTCAATTTGATAACTATTGTTTTTACACTCATATTGTAACATCCCTCATTTTAAGGCCCAAAATTAAGAGCTACGGATGTTGCATTCATCCATCGTATTAATTCCTGGTAACAAAATGAGATCAGTTAATTGTATCTATAACATCAGGAGGATAAGAATATGAAAATTTTCAAAACACATTTCGATAATAACTTTCATATTCATTACATAATCCCATCGATTCCATATTCGGACAATATATAACAAATACAATTATATTCCAAGAGCGACATATGGAGATGCCCCCTTGGATGATCAGAGTCTAACTACTTGACGGTAATAAATTCTGTCATTACATCCATTTATACAAACATGAACTTTAAACAACATAGCGGAAATAAACTCCTAGTATTTGCTTGCCTCCTGCACGTCTCCGGAAGCTTACTCATCTAACATGGAAACCCTACTCCTGGCCTACTCAAATGAGCACCCAAGAGTTTAAGGGGAAACAAAACTTTGGGTCGGACAAAAAGTCTGGAGTGAATAATAATATATCATCTCAAACCAAAACATGTATATAGGAAGACCACGTTGTTGAGCGGAACGGGTTTCCCCTCACTACTATCTTATCAAAATATGTTAATGGTAATGTATATCCTATGGTTGCAACTGCAATGGTTAAAATAAACATGATATGATCATATGCATGCAATATGGGTAAATGTGACTAGTCTAACAATATGAGTTATGCATTCCCAAAGTTTACCAAATCTCGTAAAATGAATTGTCTATCTCAATTTCGGTGGACTGTCCGTATCATAGTTTTCCTAGGGTTAATATGAACCTAATGGTTTTGCATGCCAACTAATAATCTATCGCGCTGACTCAGGCCAAATATAACCAGATATACCAAAACCTCTAAATATGATTAGGAGGTAACTGGAATGTCTGTCCAAATCAGAGGACTGTCTGTCCCTGAATAATAGTTTTCCTACGATTACTATGGATCTATTAGTTTTCACAGGCCAACTAATAACCTATCCAAAATCATATGGACTATCTGTCTCATTTATCACAGTTTCCCTAGGGCCACTATGAACCTATTAGTTTTCATAGGCCAACTAATAACCTATCTGGCTGTTAAGTCCACGAGTCATATCTTTTTGGTTACTTTAAGGCATCCTAACACAATTGATCTATCTGATCTCTTGAATGAAATTCTGCTCACTCAGGAATTTAGCCTGACCATACTCACTACTGGAACAACCTAACTAGTAATTCTATTCCTAAGTTCCAAAATACAATGTTGAATCATGAAGATGTGAGTATGATAATGATAAATATGCTATTTCAACTAATCAAATGATAAAAAGAACATATAACATCATTCATCAAAATATGTTCAATCAATAGTCATAGACATCACAAAATTACTTAAACTTAAGTAATAATTTTATTTGGCAAAAATCATATAAAATTGGGCCAAAATACCATTTCATTTCTCTGAAAACATTTATCTTTAGAAATGATTAACCATTTAAAACCATTCTTTAAAACAAGGAAAACATAGCCCAATACTTAGCCAAAATCTCATGCCGAAACATAGCCATCTTTACATAGCTTTTAAACATTAGTTATCAAAACAAGGCTATCAAGCCTCTAGAATACATGGCTATCGAGCCTCTAGAATACATGGCTATTTGGTTATAAGACACACAGCTGCTATTTCATTGAAACATGGTTGTCGAGTCTTTATATCGAGCCTCTAAAACATAGCATTTTGTTTATAAAACGTTTGGCTATAATGCCACTAAAACATAGTTGGTCAACAAATAAAACATAGGTATCGAACATTTAAAATATGTGATTTGGTTTGCAAAACATAAGGCTATTGAGTATCGAGCATTTAAAACATGGTGATTTGGTTTGCAAAACATAAGGCTATCGAGCCTCTAAAACATAAGTATTTAGCTTGAAAGCATATGACTATCGAGCCGCTAACAATAGGAGTATCAAATCAGTAGAAGACATGAGGTATCGAGTTCAAAAAAACATGTTTTTATTATCGAGCCCTTAAGAACATGAGGGTGTCGAGTCCCCAAAAACTTGTGGGTGTCGACAAAAGCTTGAGGTACCGAACCCCTAGAACAAAGAAGGTGCTGAACCTTAAGAATGGTGTTGAGTCTTAAACCCATAAGCTTATCGAGCCTCTACAACGTTGAGATACCGAACCCCTAAAAATATGTAGGAGCCGAGTTTCTATACAAGCAGATACATCACATAGCTACTAAGTAGTTATCGTATGCATCAACCCTTATATGTGAAGTCTATAAAGTAAATACAACTATTGAGTAGTTACCCCATGCATCAACCTTTATAAATGCCAAATATCAAGGAGGTAGGGGTATTGAGTCTCTACAATGGCAGTTTTGTAAATAAACTAAAAACAGTTTTATTTTCTTTTAAAGATGATACTTTCCACCAACTCTTGCCTCTTGTCAAATTATCAATGGTTAACAAACTACTTTTCATATTCTTTTTGGAAAATATTGGTAGATCACGTTCCACCTTCCTAAAATAATTTGCAAACCCTTATAATTAATATCATTAATCAATATTAATTAAAAGCTTTTCTAGAATAATCAATTCATAGAAAATCATAACCATCAGGGAAAAATCCTAAAAAATTAGAATATCCTTCTCCTCTCTTATACAAAAATTTCGGGACCAAAAAATATAATTTACTTATTTTTAATAATTAAAACCCAAAATAAACATTTTTCCACTTAGGAAATTCATAAAATATTCATATGAACTTGAAAAATTATGAAATCAAAAATCCATTTCCAAAATAATGTTTTACACAACATATTCAAATTTCAAATCAATAGGAGATCAAAAATTTAGGTTTTGTCTTTAAAACCCATTAAAACAATTCCATAAAATTCAAACAAATCATCATTTAAAATAATAATCATTTTAAAAATCCAAACATGGCATATTTAACAAATTCGAAATTTAATCATAAATACGAAAATAGGATATGTATAAATGGGATGGTTAACTATTATTCACATTAGACTGGATAAGGGAGATTGAGATTTTATGTAGATTAGTTCCCCTAAGCTTCCCCTTTGAATTTGTTAGGTTTCTTCTTCTACTTTTACAAGTAATGGCCGGCCTCTCTTATGTTTTGTTTTTTATCGTATAAAATGAAAGTTAGAATGAATGAGAGAGGAAGGGTTTAGGGAATGAATGAAGGAAATATTCCCAACATGACCCTCTCATTACTCCCTTTCTAATTTATGTTCAAATCAGTCTTATTAATTATTTAAGGCACGACCCAAATTAGTTAACAAATCCCATTCTTCTTATAACCTCAAATTATTTTATTTATCTAATTGAATTTTCTAAAAAAAATTAAACAAAAATTAGGGGTATTACAAACTCCTCTCCTTAAAGAATTTCATCCTCGAAATTACGATAAGGAAAATATCAAGCATATCAATCATGCAAACATGTATGACAAACACATAATGATAATACTAGCATATCCTGCTAGCAAAAAGTCTATATGAAAAATATATAACATACCATCAAAACAACTCAGGATAAGTATCTCCAATCCTGTCTTCCGTCTCCCAGGTATAGTCTTTCTCATTGTCACTCTCCTGGACTTTTACTAACTTGACTGTCTTATTTCTTTCTCCCTTCTCATCTCTTACTACAACATAAACTGGTTGTCTAACAAAAGTCATATTCAGTTCTACTACCAAATCTTCCAATACAGTCGGTGTAATAGTAGTTTCTGGATTATTTACACACTTTCTAAGATGAGAAACATGAAAAACATTATAGACTCCTTACCAAACTATTCGATAACTCTATCTGATAAGTGAGTTTCCCAATTCTTTCTATAATAGAAACATATCAACATATCTCAGCGTCAATTTCCCTGACTTTCCAAATCGCACCACACCTTTCATCGGTGATACTTTAACAAAAACAAGGTCTCCAACTGAGAACTCTAAATCCTTACACCTCTTATCTACGTAACTTTTCTGCCTAAAATGAGTTTCCTTCATCCTTGTTCAGATCAACTCAATCTTTTCTGTAGCTTCCCTCACCATATCTGGACCAAGAATCGATTTGTCTTCCGCCTCTAACAAATGTGCTGGTGATTTGCATGGCCTTCCATAAAGAGCTTTGAAAGGCGCCATTCCTATGCTAGTTTGATAACTATTATTATAGGAAAACTCGACTAAGTGCAAATGGTCTTCCCATGACCCTCCAAAGTCTAGTACACAGGCCCTAACAAATCTTCAAGAACTTTGTTAACTATTTCCCTTTGCTCATCCATTTATCGATGGTAAGCGGTACTAATCTTCAGCTTGGTACCTAACACTTCTTGCAGACTCTTTCAGAATTTACCAATGAACAAAGTATCTCTATCACTGACTATACAACTAGGAATTCCATGCAGTCTTACAATATTCTTCATAAACAACTTCGACAAAGTAAGTGTTGTCCTTTTGACTTAATGGGAATACACTGTGCACTCTTGGTTAGTCTACCTACCATGACCTAAATACTTTCATTTCCCCTATTCGACCTTGGCAATCCATCAATAAAATTCATGGATAGAGAAACCCATTTCCAAAGTGGCACCACTAAAGGTTGAAGCAATCCACCTGGCTTCTAACGCTAGGCTTTTACTTGTTGACAATTCAAGCATTGTTTTACCCATAAGCCTACATCCCTTTTCATTCCTTTCCAGAAGAAACTCCTCTTCATATCCTGATACATTTTGGTGTATCCAGGATGAATAGTACACTTCGATCAATGACACCCCCTAAGAACTTCCTTCCTTAGGTTACAAACATCTGGAACACACAACCGCCCCTTCTTCCTCAACCATCCATTCTGGTCAAGACTAAAACCTTTTAAATCATAAATCTTAGTTCCCTCTTCAAGTCTTCTAATCCATTCATCTAGTAATGGATCATCTCTCTGTTTGGAAGCAATTCTTTCGATCATTACTGGTGGTAATTCTAAACATGACAATATTGTGGTATTCCGACTAGAACAAGCTGTTGACCTTAACCGCACACCACAAGTAATCAGTGCCTCTAAATCTTTCCATTATACTAACATGGCTAACACCATACTTTGATATTTGC
The DNA here is from genome assembly GCA_030737815.1 of Allium fistulosum. Taxonomy (NCBI): domain Eukaryota; kingdom Viridiplantae; phylum Streptophyta; class Magnoliopsida; order Asparagales; family Amaryllidaceae; genus Allium; species Allium fistulosum. Next base: position 298,876,440 of record CM060903.1, read on the forward strand.
TGCTAAGTGCATCCGCAACTTTACTTCCTTTCCCCGGCATATACTCAATACCGAAATCATAAGCGGCCTAAAGCTCTAGCCATCTTTATGTCTCATATTCAACTCCTTCTAAGAGAATAAATACTTCAAAGACTTATGATCAATAATTAACTCAAATCATTCTCCCAAAAGATAGTGTCTCCACACTTTTAAGGAAAAGATCACCACTACCAACTCTAAATCATGAGTCGAATATCTAACTTCATGTGGTTGAAGCTATCGAGAAGCAACGGTAATCACTGTACCTTTTTGCAATAACACAACTCCTAACCCTGTCCCATATGTATCGGTATACACCACAAAATCTTGATTTCCATCTGGAATAACTAACACAGGCGCATTGGTCAATAAAATTTTCATCTTTAAGAAAGATTCTTCACATTTATCGGTCCAAACATACTATACGTCCTTCCTTGTTGGTTTAGTCATAGGTGCACTATATAAGTGAAATCCTTGATGAATTTTCGATAATAGCCATCTAACCCTAGAAACTTCTTATCTCGGTCATAGTGTCAGGTCTTTTCTAATTATTAATAGCTTCAATCTTAGTTGGATCTACTGACAACCCATTCTCTGAAACTGCATGACCAAGGAATTTCACTTTTTTCTTCCAAAAATGACATTTTTGAAAACTTCGCTTTTAGTTGATGTTGTCTCACGTTTCTAGCACTATTCTGAGATGAAATTCATAATCTCGTTCATTCTTAGAATATACCAGAATGTCATCTATAAATACAAACACGAATCTTTCCAAATGCTCTTGGAATATCTGGTTCATCAAGTCCACAAAGTAAGCAGGCGCATTGGCCAGTCCAAAGGGCATGACTAACCATTCATATGAACCATATCTTGTTTGAAATGTCGTTAATGGAATGCTTTCTTTGCCACTCTCAATTGATGGAATCCTGTTGCTAAATCTTGTTGGGAAAATACCTTGGCTCCACTCAACTGATCAAGCAAAACATCTATTCTTGGAAAAGGATATCGATTTTTTATCGTCTTCTCATTTAACCTACGATAATCAATACACATCCTTAACGATCCGTCCGGTTTCTTTATGAACACCACGGCCGCTCCTCATGGTGAATTGCTTTACTTAGCCAAGATCTCATGCTGAAACACAACCATATTTACATAGCTTTTAAAACATTAGTTATCAAAACAAGGCTATCGAGCCTCTAGAGTACATGGTTATCGAGCCTATAAAACAAAGCTATTTGGTTATAAAACACACAGATGCTATACCCTTGAAACATGGTTGTCGAGTCTCTATATCGAGCCTCTAAAAAATAGCATTTTGGTATATAAAACGTTTGGTTATAACATCGCTAAAACGTGGTTGTCGAACTAATAAAACATAAGCATCAAGCATTTAAAACATGATGATTTGGTTTGCAAAACATAAGGCTATCGAGCCTCTAAAACATAAGTGTATATCTTGAAAGCATAAGGCAATTGAGTCGCTAAAAACAGGGGTATCGAATCAGTAGAAGATACGAGGTATCGAGTTTAAAAAAATAGGGTTATCGTTTCCTTAATAACATAGACATGAGGTATCGAGTTTAGAAAATAAAAGTGAGAATGAATGAGAGAGGAAGGGTTTGGGGAATGAATGAAAGAAATATTCCCAAATATGCCCCACTCATTACTCCCTTTCTAATTTATGTTCAAATCAATCTTATTAATTGATTATTTAAGGCACGACCCAAATTAATTAACAAATCTCATTCTCCGTATCACCTCACATTATTTTATTTTATTTGTCTAATTAAATTTCATGAATAATGTTAAACAAAAATTAAGGGTATTATAGGTTCCCCTCCTTAAAGAATTTCATCCTTGAAATTACGATAGGGAAAATAACAAGCATATTAATCATGAAAACATATGTGATAAACACATAACAACAATACTAGCATATCCTACTAGAAAAAATTCTATATGACAAATATATAACATACCATTAAAACAATTCAGGATAAGTATCTCTAATCCTATCTTCCGTCTCCCAAGTACAGTCTTTCTCATTATCACTCCATTGGACTTTCACTAACTTGACCGTCTTATTTCTTAATCTCTTCTGATCTCTTGCTACAACACAAATTGGTCTTCTAACAAAATTCATATCCGGTTCCACTACTAAATCTTCCGATCAATTGGTGTAATAGTAGTTTCTAGATCATTTACACACTTTCTAAGATGAGAAACATGAAAAATGTTATGGACTCCTACCAAACTATTCGGTAACTCTATTCGATAAGCGAGTTTCCCAATACTTTATATAATAGGAAACAGACCAACATATCTCGGTGCCAATTTCCCTGACTTTCCAAATCGTACCATACCCTTCATCGATGATACTTTACCAAAAACATGGTCTTCAACTGAGAACTCTAAATCCTTACACCTGTTATCTACGTAACTTTTCTGCTTAGACTGAGCTTCCTTCATCCTTGCTCGAATTAACTCAATCTTTTCTATAGCTTACCTCACAATATCTGGACCAAGAATCAATCTGTCTTCTGTCTCTAACCAACATACTAGTGATTTTCATGGCCTTTCGTAAAGAGCTTCGGAAGGCACCATTCCTATACTAGTTTGATAACTATTATTATAGGAAAACTCGACTAAGTGTAAATGGTCTTTCCATGACCCTCCGAAGTCTAGTACACAAGCCCTTGGCTAATCTTCAAGAACTTTGTTAACTCTTTCTATTTGCCCATCCATTTGTGTATGGTAAGTGATACTCATCTTTAGCTTGGTACCTAACACTTCTTGCAGACTTTTTCAGAATTCACTAGTCAACAGAGTATCTCTATCACTAACTATATGTAATACCCCTAACTTTTGTTTAACATTATTCAGGATATTTATTTAGATAAATTAAATAGAATAAAATGATGTGTGGACATAATAAGAATGAGATTTGATATTAATTGGGTCCGACCTACATTAATCAATTAATAAGATTATTTTAAGCATAGGATAGAGGAGAATTAATAAGAGTGGCAAAGTGGGAATAGTTCTTTACTTTATTCTTAAACCCTTTCCTCTTTCATTCATTCTCATTTCATTTAATATAATCAAAATTAAACACAAAAGGCTGGCCATTAACAAGTGAAGAAGAAGGGGAAAGCTCTAAGGGATTTAAGGGAAAAGCCGAGGGAAATCAATTAACAATAAATCTCAATCTCTTTATCCCTTTAGCCAATCTAAGGTGAATAATAGTTAACCATCTCACTATTGTTGTGTTGTTTTTAGATCTAGATAGGAATTCTGAATTGTTTTGTGATAATGTGTCATGCTATGGTTGATTGTATCATTAATTGGTTAAATGATGATTTATTGGAATTTTATGGAATTATTATGATAGGTTTTAAGGATAAAAACCTAATTTATAATCTCCACTGACTTTAAAATTTGATATAATGTATAAAACATTATTTTGATGATGGGTTTTTAATTTTTTAATTTTCCATATTTATATGAATATTTTTTAAATTTCCTAAGATGGAAAAGGAGTTTATTTTGGGTTCTAATTATTAAAAAATAATTAAAAAAAATTTGGCCCCGAAAGTTTTATATAAAAGAATATGGTAATTTTGATTTTTGGTTATTTTTGGTGATGTTTTCTAAGTGATTATGATTTTCTATGAATTTATTACTCTAGAAAGTCTATTAATTAGTATTAATTAATAATATTATTTACATGGGTTTGCAAATTGTTTTGGAAAGGTAAAAATGACCTCCCAACAAATTTCTAAAATGAAAATGAAAAGTAATTTATTATCCAATAGAAAATTGACAAGGGATAAGAGTTGGTAGAAAGATTTGTCTATAAAAGGAAATAAACCAGTTTTATATTTATTTACAGAAACACCAGTGTATTAAACTTAGAGATACCCCTGCACTTTCGACATCTATGAAAGTTGATACCTGGATTAACTATCTAATAGTTATATGAGGCATCGACTCTATAGGTTCGACATTTATATGGAGTGATACATACGACATCTACCTTGTAGGTATGTGATGTATCTATTTATATAAAAGTTCAGCACCAAGTTCATTAGGAGTTCGGTATCTCAAGTTGTAGAGATTCGACACCCTATGGTTTAGGAACTCTATGTTGTTCTTTTAAAAGTTCGGCACCTTTTTCTATGTTAGGGGTTCGGTACCCTCAAGTTTTAAAAGTTTGGCATCCCTAGTGCCCGACACCCTCTAGTGTTTAGAGGATCGACATCTCCAACCGTTTCAAATTCGACACCCCCTGTCGTCTACTTTTCCGATTCTACGTTTTTGAGGCATTGATGTCACATGTTTATAAATCGACACCTATGTTTTACGGTCAAGATGGCCTAATGTTTTGCAAACCAAAAGCTATATTTGAAAGGCACGATAGCCTATGTGAGTTAGAAATTCGATAACCATATATTTTGGCATTATAGCTATATGTTTTACAAATTTGAATGATTGTTTTAGAGACTCGATATAGAGGCTCGATAACCTAATTAAGCGGCACAGATGTCGTATGTTTACCAATTTGGATAGCTTTACTTAGTGGTGTGATAGCCAATTATTTTAGAGGTGCGTCTATCTCATTCATGAGACTGAATGACTAAAAGTTATTTTGAAAGATGAGTATATGTCGACATAAGATTTTAGCTAAGTAAAAGGGGTTAAGTTTTCCTTGTTTTAAAGAATGGCATTAAGGGATAAATCATTATAAAAATTAATATTTTCAAGGAAAAAATTTGGTATTTTAGCCTAAAGTTTTATATGAATTAGCCAAAGGAAATAATTACTTAAGATTAATAATTTTGTGATGCCAATGACTGTTGATTGAACATATCTGAATAAATAATGTTATATGTTCTTGTTACCATATGATCAGTTATATTTATATGATTTGCATTATCATACTTACATCATCATGACCCAACATCATATCTTAGGGTGTAAGGGCAGAATTGCCAGTTAGGTTGTCCTAGTAGTGAGTATGGTCAGACCTAACACCTGAGTGAGTATAATTACATCTATGAAATAGATAGATCAATTGTGTAGGGTGCCTTGAACTGATCGAAAAGATATGGCTCTTGGATTTAACAACCAAATATGTTCATAGTGATCCCATGAAAACTATGATTTAAGATATATTACTATAGGAAGCTAATAGGTTCATACTAATCCCAAAAAACTATGATTTGAGATATGTTATTAAAGGAAACTAAAGGTTCATAGCGATCCTATGAAAACTATGATTTGAAATATGTAATTAGAGGAAACTAATAGGTTTATAGTTATCCGATGAAAACTATGATTTGAGATATGTTATTAGTGACAACTAATAGGTTCATAGTGATTCCATGAAAACTATGATTCAAGACAGATAGTCCATATGATTCCTGGCAGGCTATTAGTTGGCCTATGAAAACTAATAGGTTCATAGTGCCCATAGGAAAACTATGATTCAATACATATAATCGATTTTATGGGACGGATAAACTTTAGGAATGCAACCCTTTAATGACATATTAGTCACATTTACCCATGTAGCATGCATATGATTATATCATGTTTTGTTTTAACCATTATGGTTGTAGGGGCATGATTTAGGACTAACATATTTGGATAAAATACTAGTGAGGAAAAAAGTCATTCCATTTAGTGGTGTGGTCACACTAGATGTTTATTTTTGTTCGAGATGGTATATTAATATTCACACCAGACTTTTTGCCTGATCCGAAGTATTTTTTTTCCACCTAAACTCTCAGGAACTTATTTAAGTAGGTCGGGAGTAGGGATTTTCAGGTTAGACGAATAAGCTTCCGAAGATGTGCATGACGCAAGCTAGCTAATATTAGGAGTTTATTTCTGATGTGTTTTTTAATGTCCATGATATGTTTGAATGGATGTAATGACTGGATTTATAACTATCAAGTAGTTTGACTTTGATCACCCAAGGGGGTAACTTCATATGTCGCTCTTGGATTATAACTGTAATTATTATATTTTCTCTAAATGTGGAATTATTGGGATTATGAAATGAGATGTAATCAATATGAAAGTTATTAAAGAAATGATTTTTGAAAATTTTCATATACATATGCTCTTGATGTTATAGATATAATTTAACCAATCTCATTTTATCATCGGAGAATAATACTATTGATGACTGCAGCATTAGTAGCGGTTATTTTTAGGCCTTAAAATGGGGGATGTTACAAACTTGGTATTAGAGCATAGGTTTATGTAAAACTTAAAAGAATTTTTATAACTTAAAAAAATTTGAAAACTTAATCCAAATAAATTAGAGAATAAGATTTGGGTATGGGATAATGTTATAGTAACGTACTTGTATTTGCTATATATATGTGTGTGTGTGGGTGTCTGGGTGTATGTATTCTATCTCTATTCTCCCCTCTCTCTTAGACCATTCTTCTTTATCTTATTAAGGCTCGTATGCAAATTACGAGAAAGCAAGATATGGAAGCAGGAAAAGAAATAATGAATCTAGGTGGAGGAAGCACCACAACTAATGGAAATGTTCGAACCAATACTAGAAGGAATTTAGGTCGAAAAGCAAATGCTAACGTGAGTGCCGAAACCCTACCAATAGATATAGGGACCGCGCACCAGTTCTTTGTGAATACGATGAAAGCTGGAGCTACAGCTGGTTTGGCTGGAGGAAACAATGGTAATGTGGGAGGTGTTAATCCTGAAGTGCTTGATCCCAACAATTTTGCCAAGTTGAGCCATGATTATACCAGTCTTGGAGGAAGCCTTTTATAGGAACGGAAAGTACTATTGAAGTAGAGAATTGGTTGTTGCACTGTAAAAGGATCGTTGTTGACTTAGGCTTGAATGATGAGCGAAAGAGGAGGTTGGCATCTAGATAGTTGCAAGAAGCTCCATTGTATTAGTGGAACAGTGCAACGATAGGAATACTAGGGGAGAATTTAACTTGGGCCGAGTTTAAATGGAGGTTTGAGGAAAGGATCTTACCTGAGACAGCCAAGTCAACTTTGCTTAGGAAGTTTATGGAATTAGAACAGGGAGAGACGTCAGTACTAGAGTATACAACCAAGTTTGATGAGTTAGCCAGATACGGACATGCTACTATTGATAGTGTAATCAAAAGGAATGTGAAGTTCATTCAAGGATTGAAGCCAAAAATTGCTAGGGCAACTATGCCACATCTCAGAGACCTATGTGATGTGGTGGTGGAGATGGCATTAAGTAATGAAGAAATTCTTTCAACATTTGGATGTGATAAGCCTATGGAGAATCACAGGAAGAAGAGAAAGTTCTTCAAAAAGAAGGGAGCTCAAAAGGGCATAGCTGTGATATTGTTTGCTATAAGTGTGATAAAAAAGGGCACTTTGCTCATGAGTGTTGAACTAGTAAGGGAAAAATGGCCATGGAAAAGAAAAGCGTGAAGTGTTTCAACTGCAACCAGATGGGGCATTATAAGAATGAATGTCCAGAACCGGCCAAGGCTAATAAAGGAAAAGTTTTTACTTTGGAACCATCAGCTTCTAGACCGACGACAAAAGAGAAAGGAAAGTGTAACGATCCAGAATTTTGGATATTTTAAATTGGAATATTTAATTCATTTTAAATATTTAAAAGTTAATTTTTAACTTGAATTTCAAATATAACCATTTATTGGATAGATTAATTATTGAATTTAATAATTGGAAATTGGTTAAATAGTGAATGTTGAGTTTTAAGCTTGTTAAAAATAATTAAAAGGCTTATAAAATTTATATTAATAATACTGAAGATGATAAAACTTTTAAATTGAATTTAAAAGTGATTTTTTCAGTTTTAAAAATATATCGTTTGAATTTACATTTAAAAATAGCCTTCCGGGGCACGGTATCGGAATTCGACGAAACCGGTTCCATTGGATCCATAATAGTGTATTATTATCGAATTTCAAATTTCATAGTGTTTGGAGTTATCATTTGATCGTACGGGATATAAACGCACTGAAATTAATATCGTAATTCAATATAATAATTAGGTCCAAAAAGCTATCTTCTCCATACGATCGAGGTAGGACTCGAAACCTTTTCCATTGCATTCAGAATAGGGGTATAACATTATAAATGCCTAGTGGCATGCCTCAGTAGGGGTTCGAGATTTTAAGCTACGAAACCGAGACGGTTTGGAGATTTAAATTATATATATATATATATATTATTTGATTGACCATATTTCCATCAACCTTTTTCCCTTCACTTCAGAGCACTATAGACAACACCCTACATGCCTCCCTTCTCTTCTATCACTTCCCTCTCTTCCTTTTTAAAATACGGCCGATCAGAACAAAATAAAATCATAACAAACGAAAATTTAAAATCTATAAAAATGGGAAGTCTTTATCTTTGGCTCGCAAGGGGATGGATCTATCTTTGGCTCACAAGGGGATGGATCTATCTTTGGCAGGAGATTGTTAAGGTGTGGCTTCACTTCTTTGAGCAACAGCAGAGTAGCAGAAAGAGAAAAAAAAGAGGATGAAACTTTTAAAAATCAAAATCGAGCTATATATTTCATAATAGTATATATTATATTTACCCTATATTATATGCCGAGCAATCGAATGCCGGAAATATCAGATCGTTAGGGAAAATAAGAAGGAGGTAGAAGAAGAAAATAGAAATAACAACACAGAGTATCACAATCGCAGCGAAATAATATATAATAGATAACAACATGTCTCTATACAAAAACAAACTACAACTGCTAATTATACATTACATCATCAGAGTACAATACATCAATAACTCAATACTGGACAGTTATACAACTTTTCCTCACAAATGCTGAGTATACAGCATACCATACATAATGGAATAAAATCAAATACATATAATACGTCTTCATCATCCAACTCGTCTCCTGAGCTCCATAGCATCCTATCATGTATCTAAAACTCGGTCTGACCCGAGCATTATAATAAAATAACACCTGAGTCAGTCTGGAAAACCAGCGTGAGAAAATAAACTCAATTTGAATTATTAAAGTTTCAAAATCCTTTTCTCACTCATATTGGGATCGGATTTGCTTTATTACAGCATGATAGGGGGTTCTCGCTTCTTGTTTAGTGGCGAGCAGAAGACTCTTACCCCAACATGTCCCAGAGTGGTTGGTTGCAGTCGAGAGGCTGGCTATAAAAGCAAATTCGAGGTACCAGTGTATGCTACGGTGGAAAGTGGCCGCTGTTGATGGTTGAAAAGCCTAGACCGCTACACTTGGTATCAGAGCACTGAACTGGAAGGAGCTTATTGTCAACTCAAGGGGTACGGAAGTTGGAAATATTATCAAGGTAATGGATTTATAAAAGTGGAATTTCATAAACGAAATTGGTTTTATAAAAAAAAAGGTGAAACTCAAAGGAATTATAAAATTTATAAAAAATGATATAAATAAGAGAAGAAAAATCGATATCAGATGATAGATTGGAAATATAAATTTAGGAAGAATTTATGTTAGAATATGGAAATAGAGTGAGGAAAATAGTGGAACTATTTTTGAAAGTGAAGATGGTTAAGGAGATCTGAATGGAAGTGATATGTTGTGATTCGAGAAGAATTTATAAATTGAAATGGTTATATATATAACCAAATAGATATTGTATAAGTATAAATTATACAAATGAGTTAAAAACTAAAAATCTATTCAAACCAGAATTTGGAAATTAAATCCCGGAGATTTTTGGAAATGTTTTCCAAAGAATTTTGAAATAAATAATAGTAATATTATTTTGGAGACATTTTTGAAAGAAAATTGTTTAAATGGATTTTGGAAGTGATATGGCGCTGAACTCACTTTAGTCACTGGAAAATAATTCTGGTGATGACGGCCCCATCATCGGTATTCATTTTCGAGTTTCTAAGTGATAGATTGCTGCAGAAATTGATTCGATTCAGATTTCTCGGGCAAACAAGTTTGTTTAAAAATTCCGAAAAGGAATTGTTTTGGGTAAAATCAGGTTGATTTTAAAATTCGAAGGAAGTGGTTTGTTAAGCCAAAAAGAGTGTGTGTGTATATATATATATATATATATTTGATTTCAAAGTGATTTGAAATAAATACCGGGTGTTTAAAAATTCTCAAATCCTATGGAAGATGATATTTATAAGAAGGGAAGTGTGAAAATTTGAAGTTGAAATAAAATTTAAAGTGAGAAAGTTGAAATGGAACTCAACTTAAGTTAAGTTGGATAAATTAAATTTTGGAAATTTAATTGACTGGATTTGAATTGAATTAATAGTGTATTATTGAAATGGGAGTTAACTTAAGCGAAGTAATTGAAATATATAATGAAATTGAATGAATTAAAAATAAATTTGTTGGAGTGAAATTTAATTTAAGTATGAATAACTCAGATATGGTTTTGAAATGTTGGTTAAAAGGAATTGAAATTTAAATAAAAAGGTGAATTGGATTTGAATTATATTGAATTGAATTAAATATGAAAATGTGAATTATAAAGAGACTATATTACTATAAGTTAAAAAATTTAATTGGATTAGAAATAATATTGAATTGAAGTAAATATAAATTTTGAATTGTGAAATAATTATATGGCCATAAAGTAAAAATTTTGAATGAGATAAAATTTAAGTGAAAATTGGAATTATGAATAAATAAATTTGAATAGCTTATAAAAATTGAAATTATGAAATAAAAATATACTTGGGCTATAAATAGATGTATAATCTAGATTTAAGAATAAAATGTTAATATATTCGAGTATAGAATTGATGGAAATGTGAAGAATAAGTTGTGTAACTTATAAAATTGAAAAGTGAAATAGAGAACTCAAAATAAAAATGATTTGATATTTTTTGGTGAGGGAATAAAAATCCAAACGTTAATTTTAAAATGAAATTGGGCTCGAGAAAAGTTAAATGAAGTGATTTTGAAATAGAAATCAGAAATTGAATGTGGAACTGGAGTATAAACTAAAATTCGACTTAGATGGATGCGAATTAAATGTATTTGAAAAGGTGATCAAATAAAATGGAATTGGATTGAAAAAGCAACAACTTGAGTTATAAATAAATTCAATTTAAAGTAAATAAATTGAATGAGACTTGGATACGAATTAAATAAATTCGAGAATGAATTTGAGTATGGAATTAAAATGGAAGTGAATAAAATGAATGAACTAATTAATTAATTAGTAAATGAAATGTAAGTGAATTGATTGTGAACAAATCTGAAGTAGAATAAAATTAAATATAAATTTATTTGGAATCAATTTAAAATAGTTATAAGCTTAGATGGATATTTATTTAAATGAATAACGCCGAATTTGCATAGAAAAAATTGGCGTTTGGCGTAAACGGAAGTAAATAAAATTATACGAATTAATAGAAGTGAATAAAATTGTTTTTTAAATCAATATGGAATGGATATGAGTTTGTTGGAAATAAAAATGAATTGAATGTAAGAAAATTTGGTTGTAAATCATTTGAATTGAATAAAATGATATATGGATCGATTGGAAGTAATTAAACCAGTACTGGAACCTCATAATTGCTTATAAATATTTGTTAGCATGCATTGTTATGAAATCTATGTGTTTTAACCATTTGAATGAATGAAATGTTATTGAATTTCATGTTTTGGTACTACGGGTTTAAATTGAGTAAGTACAGGTACCCAGAGGGATTATTTGGCTAGATTTGGGTTGTGCAATTGCTTTTGAAGTAAATGTTTGCTTAATAATGCTTTAAAATGCTAAAATACGGTACGTTTTCGGATTAAATATCGCAAAATATAAATATTGATATATATATTTTGTTTTTCGACCGTGTGGGTCGATGTATATATATTTATCTCTCTTGTCATATTGCAAAAGGCTCTCCATACAAGGGAGACTCTGGCAAAAAAATTTAGAAATTTAGGGTGTTAGAAAAATTTTGAAAATTTTTGTTAACGACAATTTGTTCTCGAATTGTAATTGGAATAATGGATTTTGGAAATAGAATGTAGAACTAATTGTTTTGGTTGGAACAAAAAGATTAAAAAAAGTGAATGTCGAGTTTAACTAAGTAGGGTTTTGATAAGTTAATGTGTTTGGAGCATTTTCCTACCTTAGCCATTTCGGGGACGAAATTCTATTAAGGGAGGAGGAATGTAACGACCCGGATTTTTTTATATTTAATTTAGAATATTTAAATGGATTAAATATTGGATTTGGGATTATAATTTAGTTAGTAAGATTTTAAAACTAGATTTTCAAGCAATTCCGTAAATTTTGGAAATCGTCAATTAAATCGACGTGTTAAAATAGCGATTCGGGGCACAGTCTCGGAATTCGATGAAACCAGTTCCATTGGATCTGTAATATTGTATTATTATTGGATTTCAAATTCGTAGTGTTTGGAGTCATCGTTTGATCGTACGAGATATAAATGTGTTGAAATTAATATCGAAAATTCAATATAATAATTGGGTCCAAAAAGCTATCTTCTCCATACGATCGAATTAGGACTCGAAACCTTTTCCATTGCATTCAGAATAGGGGTATAATATTATAAACGCCAAGCGGCATGCCTCGATAGGAGATCGGAATTTTTAATTGTTAAAAATGAGATATTTATAATTAAATAATATTATAACTGGTCAAAGTCAAGACCCTGCTTTCTAAAGCACGCCACCATCACGTACGAAGGAATCCCTATCACCTTTAAGTCGCGTCCACTCCTTTCTGTCAGTTAAACACGCGACCCTCCCCTTCTGTCCTTTTAAAAAGCACGAATTCCTTTTCTTCCCTCTTTTTTCAGTTTAAACGAGAGAATGAAAAAAACGGAAATGGAAAAAATCACGGATGTCTTTTTTTCCAGTTATCAATTGCATACACCTCTGTTTAAATCGCGTATTCCCCTTCTTCCCTCAAATCGAATCGCCTGATCGACGTATAAAAAAAAGGAAGATAATTTCAAAGCGAGATCGAAATTTAAAGGTGTAGTTCACGACGAGGTTTGTGTTGTCGCAATGGGCTAGGGACTGGAGACATAAGGCACGACCTGGAGGGAGTTTGACGTCGCGATTTTGGATACACTGGCGTCGACCTATGGCTTCAAATCGACTAGGGTTCGTGGGCGTGGGCGATCTCGATGGGATGAAGGCCGTTTGCCGTTTTGCTGTTCGTGACATGGTCGCTTCCGTTTGACGTGAATCGAGGGGGAAGGCCGTTTGCCATTTTGCTGTTCGCGACATGGTTGTTCGGAATGTCACTGTTTCTGTTATATGAGGATTGGAGCTTAGGGAGGATCTACAGAATATTGAAGCTATTCTCAGGCCATAGAGAGTTATATTTTGGGAAGGGGTGATGTTCTGCTTTGGAAAGGTAATTTAATTTTTTTTTTTAAATAATAATCATGTTTAAACTAAAAAAAATCGTTAATAAATAATTAGTTCGAACTAAATAATCAGTTGATTTATTTGAATTAAAATTGTAATCGTTAATTTGTATAATTCGAAATTTGTTTATACGAGGGTCAATTGAATGGAATCAGCCGTTTAGATCTGTGGTTGCGGAATATACGCAATGGAATCAAAACTGGCTTTCAATTAATAATAAAGGTGAGTAAATCTCACTCTTTTTGGATTGCTAGATTTTAATTTTAAATAGTTAAAATTAATTCTGGATGTTTGGTTGAATTGACTATCTGTTGAATGATATTATATTATATATATAGTAATATATATACTGGTATTTGGAGTGATATTCCCACACATTATAGCGGATGAGACCCTATGCGCCCCGCATAATAGCGGATGACCCTATATACCGTGATATCCTCCTCGAAGTGGGATTGGTATTTTTATGTTGTATTAACATCTGTGGATGCAAGAAAACAGGTTAGAGAGATCCAACTGGATTCCTCAAAATGTTGAATTTAATTTTATATATTGTGATATATGGATTGTATAGAATAATCTAGTATAGATTGTTGTAGTGGTTGAAATTATTGGATGCTATTATAGCACTGGACTGAATTTTGATATTTTAAATACCAAAAATTTATTTTAAAAATGGAAGGAATTAAAGGGAATTTTTGATATAAAAATATTTATATTGGAATTGGGTTATTTAAAAGAAATTGAATTAGAAAAATATATTTGATTTTTGGTTATACTTAACTATAGTGAATTATTAAATGGAGATTTTAAAAATGAATTATATAAGAGAATTTATAAATGATATTATGGAAATATAAAAAGGAGTTAAAACCAATATTAAAAATAGATTGGAAGTATAAATGGAATTTACCAGTAATGAATTTATACAATGGAATTTTATAAATAAGATTTGTTTTATAAATAGGTAAAACCAAAGAGGTTATAAAATTGATAAACAATGTTTATAAATAAAGGAATTCGATATCAGATGATAATTGGAAATATAAATTCATAGGGTGAATTTATATTAGAATATGGAAACAGGGTTGAGAAAAATAGTAGATTCTATTTTTGAAATGAGAATGGTTAGGGAATCGACAATGAACCGATATGTTGTGAAATCGAGAGGAAGTTATAAATTAAATTGATTATTGAGATTTTAAAATATATTTTTATTTTTAAGAAGTCAAGTTTGTTTTTCAAAGGGAAAACTTTATTATTTAAACTATGAAATTTTAAACTAGTTAGTATTGGAATACTTCGGAAAATAGATTTTCAAATATTTAGTATTTATTGAAATAAAATTTTAATTTTTATAATCGGCTTTGTAAATTGATTTGCTTTATTTTAAATGAGTTATTGATGGTTTAATAAAAGTGTTTAATATTTTAAATAATAACTAAAAACATATTTTAAAAATAAAAATAAATTACTATTCTTTGAAAATGCTCATTATATATATATAGTTTGAAATGATTGAAAATTTATTTATAAAATTCTCTCGAGATGTGTAACCAGGTTTTAATTTAAGGATGAGATTTTATAAGAGAAATGTAACAGCCCTAGGTTTTTGTATATATTTTAAATTTGACTTTCTTCTATTTAAATTATTTTTAAATGGTTTACTTCAAATATTTCATTTTTAAGTATAAATGTTGATTATTAAGTAATTTATAGTTCGAACTAGTATAATTTGAATATTTTACTGTAAGTGAATTTCTGGTCAAACTGTTCAAACTTTGACTTTTAAACTTTAAATTTAAATTATTTAAATTCTTAAATTTTATCTTTTATTATGAAAATAGATTTAATAACATGAATACTGCTTTTCGTTTCGTTGAAAACGGAGTTAAATTGTGAAAGTTATGTATATTTCAATTCTGAGTGCAATTTGATTTATTTAACAATTTTGTCTATTTTAAATGATATAAATTGCATTTTCTTTGTCATATTCTATTTTAATATGTGTTAATATGTTATTTTATGTACACTTTGTCTTTTAATATTTTTAAAATGATAATAAAAATTTTCCAAAATTTGTTGCATTTATTTTCTATTTTTAAAGGCTAGTTTCCATTTTTCTGCTATTTTCTTCATTAAAATTATATTTAATTAAATTTATTTGTTTATTTTTGTGAATTCACTTTATTTTGTGTTCTTATTTTTATTTATAAATATTTTTCAAGTACATAAAAATTCTCCAAAGTTCATTGCATTTATTTTCATATTTTCAAGACTAGTTTGCAAATTTTGCTGTTTTTATTAATTAAATTATATATAATTAATATTTATCTATTTATTTTTGTTTATTTACTAAATTTTCGTGTTTTTATCTGAATTTATATGAATTTTCAGTTATTTAAAATTGCAAAAAGAATTATGGAAATTTGAAAGGTTTGTGACCCTTTAGTTGCTTAAGTCTCTTGGTTTTCCCACCTTTTCATTTCTAAACTCTTGCATTCATTGATAGCCAAACCCTATCTCATTCTTTCAGCTGCATTCTTATTCATTTTTCACGTATAGAATCACTTCTCACCTCAAAAATTTCGGTCTCCATCTGAACAAAGAAAATTTGGTAAACTTTCATATTCTTTTTCCAATTTTTCTACTTGTTGTTTGATTTTTGCACTTGCCTTCTACCTTCCATGGTTCAGCCCTTGCTCCTCCACCACCATAGCCGCCTCCACCATCACCACATCAGGTCACCATCTCCTCCAGCCCACTGACCAAGCCATGCTGTGGTCATCTATGACTAGATCCACCAAAGTTTATGCAAACACTCCACTTGTTCAACCTAGCCGAGTACCAATCTTGTTCCACCACTCAAACCATCACCTTGGCCGCCACTTGCACCACCATCTCCAGCAAATTCCTGACCTGAAACCACTGCCATGTCATCCTACTGACCCCACCAGATCTGGCCGAGACCACTTGCCTTTGGCCGTGGCTTGTTTTTCCTTGAAACCATTGTTTTGTTGCCTTGTAGTGTAGTGTCATGCTCATACCTTTGCACATATCTCTCTACTCCTTTATATCCATGCAATGGCCGACCTATGAACCCAAAACTAGATCCAAATACACACCTTAGCCATACATTTCAGACCTGTAGATGAACCATAGGTGGTTGAAAGAAGTGCAATAGCTTTGGATTTGTTTTATGCAGTCTTTTTTAACAATGTTTTATTGAAATTTTGGGTTGAAAACTTATGTTGTTTGTATGGTTTTGTGTAAATGTTATCAAGGCCATTAGCTTTGGCTCTCCACTCTCAAGTCATTTCTGTGTTGTCGTGCCTTCATGGTGTCTATATTGTTTGCTTTGGTAGCTATCTTTAGCTCTGAACAGGTGAGTTATTCTCACCAGACAATATGTACATATATAACTAGTGAATTGACCCCTTTTGAATCTGTAAAATGCATTATCATGTTACACCTGCTATGTTATGATTTTATGATGTTTACCCATGCTTAAACACCTATTACATTATATGTTACTGTTATATTATGTTGTTCTATTATTTTTATCAGTTTATCACACTGCAAGTTCCCTTTAGATTAGAATCACTATGGGTTGAAATGATACATACTCGAACGGACTTTAGAATAGGAGAAAATCGTTATGGGCTGAAATGATAGGCCTGAATGATTTTCAATTACTTTCATTTACTTGGGATTGCGGGTTTGAAATGATCAAACCCGGGTATCTTTGTAAATTTCGGGTTGAAATGATATATTACCTGTATCACTTTACCTAGGCTAGAAAATGAAATACAGACCCGTTGTTAAAATATGTTTTTATAAAAAAAATTAAAATATTTTAGAAATGTAAATATTATAATATTTTGATTTAAACTAAATAAAAATGATTTTTGTAAAGCATTATTGATTTTCTGAAAATTTATAAGTGAAATAAACTAATGGTAAAATTAGAAAATTTGAAATGTAAGTTATTTTGGGAAATTTTAATTTGGTGATAATTGGAATTTAAATTAAATATGAAATGTGATAAATTCATGATAATTTGGATTAAAGTGAATTTAAATGATTTTTATATTATATTAATGATTTGAATAAAGTTAAAATGTGAAATGAATGAATGTTTAAGTCGAAATTTTGAAATATAACTAAAATTGGAAATTTGTGAATTTGGCTTAAAAGTGAATTTTAAGTTAAGTAAATAAAAATGGAGTTAAGTTATATTTGGAAATTTAAACTTAACTGTTAAGCTAAAAATTTAATTATAATGAATTTAAAATTGAATGTTGGAATTTAATAAGTGAATTATTATTAAATATTGATTTTTGAATGGAAATTTAACTTTATAAAATCATGAATTTAAGAAAAATTAAATGATGATTATAAAAGTGAATTTATATGATTTTATAAGTTAAAAATGATTTAAATAAAAATATAATTGTTTGTGAAATTATATTGAATATTTGTAGTTAATTAACTGCATTCCTGAAATGCTATTAATTCAAATGTAAATGATAATACAGCATTTGTAAATGCTGTAGTTGATAATAATGAACTAAAAAGCTAATTTGGATTAAAGGTTATTATAGCATTTCTGTAAGTGCTATAATTGTTGAATTTAACTAAGTTTCTTTAAAACTAATGTAACCCTATTCCAGCATTTTTAAAATGCTGTCTTTTGTTAAATTGAACTGTTTTGAATATAACTTTCTGTAGCATTTTCTAAATGCTGCGAAAAGTGAATTTTCACTGTTTTGATAAATTTAAGTGAATAAATGAATTTAGAAAAAGATTAAAATTTAGGAAATTTAATAATTTAATTATTAAATATATTAACTTCATTTTTATGATTTAAAATGAAGTAATTTGTTTTGAAATATAAACTATTTTGAAATATGATATTTTGATATTTTGAAATGGATTTTTTGAAGGATATTGAATTTTGAAATGATATTTGATTTCGAAGTATAAAATACCATTTTGAAATTTTAACCATGGGATGTATTTAATTTATAGTTTAACTGATCCTTAAAGGATGGGCGATCCCAAGCATCCTTTGAGTTATTGTGCATTTCTACTACAGTTCACTTGAGTTGGTTTACATTATATAAGTATATATTGTCCTGACTCGAGTGTTTTGTGTTTTACTTTACGCTCGGGTCAGCCTGAGTATTTACAGCTTAGCTTTGGTGTAACAACCCAGGATTTGCATTACCAATTAATAAATAAAAGTTAGGATTTTTATTTATTTTAATGAAGCATAAAAGGATTTGGAATAACAAAAATTTATTTGAAAAAGGCTATTTTAATTAAATGGGAAATATGGGATTTAAAATGAGGATAAAATGTTATTTTTGGAAAGTTAAATATTTTAGGAGAGATTTTTAAACGTGTTTGGATAAGAAAAATGAGTTTTATAAACATATATGAACACTTAGACTAAATTTTGGAAATATGTAAATAACTCTCTTCTTATTGGGTTACTAAACCTAGCCCAATAACCCACCCTAAACCTCCTCTATAAATTATCTCAAACTCTCCTAACCTCATTCATTCATCCTTAATCAAAACCCTAATCATTTCCTAAAGCTTCTTAACAAAAATGGCCTCTATATTCATCTCCTTCTAGTTTTAGCTTATGCAAGTCATTCTATGCAAAGGTAATGCAAATACCCACCTCAAATCAGTTTTTATATCTTTCTAATTTCTGAAATCTATTTGGTAACACATGTTTTATGTGTTTTTTTGATCTTATAGACTCCTAATCATCTTTTGCTAACTAGGGTTGATACTATAGTGGTCTTTGTTGCTTTCTAGAGAGGTATATTGCTAAAAACCTCTTCTAATATGTGTTTAATCATCTTTTGATTTCAGTAATCAGTTAGTAACACATGTTTTATTATGTAACATGTGAATCATAGCTCTTTGATCATCTTTGCTTTCATTTTGGGGTGTGCACATAAGGTGCTTGTAATATATGCTAGCTGAAATTATAATTAGTTTATTGCTGTTAGTAAATTAGGCATATCTCATTCATCTTAAATCGGAATTAAGATTTTCTTGATGTTATGGAAAGCTTATTCTATAGCCTATAACTTTTATGTTTTGTGCTTTGCCTAATTTTGAGGTTTGAATGGTCGAAATCACGTTTGTTTGTCGCTGACCTGACAACAAACTACAGGGTTGAGAAAATAAAAACCTGAAATTGATTTTGCCATAAGTTACTCGTTTCTTATTCAAATCTAATAATTTTGGATGTTCTGGAAAGCTTAGATTTAGGGCTAAAAGTTTCATGTTTTGAGTTTCATGAAATTTCGAAGTTAATTTCATCAAAACTGTGCATTCTTACCACTGTCCCGAGAGCACAACGACAGTGATATAGAATTTAGATCTAAGAATTGTTTTAGTCATAGAATTTTCATCCCCGATCGGAATTTGACGATCTTGGTCATTCCGGAAATCTTAGAAACTAAGCTACAACTTTTATTTTATTCATCTTGTCAGAATTGGAAGTTTACTATGCCAAAATTGTAGTTTTTCATCTCTGGTCTGTTAGTGCATAGCTACAGGCCTTAGTCTCTTTGCTCCCGTTGTTTTCAGCGCAGAACCCCGACTTTGCGACGCCATACCAGGCTCGTCCTTTGTCGGATTTCATTGTTTTTTGTCTCGTTAAATACATGAGGTCGAGATCTTCAACCATGCAAAGTTTGGTTTAGATCTGGGTGCATTAGATACTTTGTTTCTATTGCCGAAGTAGCACCCAGAAATTGTTTTACAATAGTGATCATTTTCAGTTATCGTCGGACCAACTTTGAAACATTGTCATTCTTCGTTTTAAGTCGGAACCGAACGATTCTTATTGCATATAAAAGTAGGAGTACTTTTCTATGCTCCTGCAAAGTTTTATCAAGATCTGAGTTCATGTGACCCTTCGACCATGTCGTCGAAGTGGGACCTTTGCACTGTTTTGACACAGTAGAGTTTTGTGATTTTTGTCCGACTTTGAGACGACGCCGTTTCTTCGTTTCAAGTCAGAATCGAGTAATTCGTTTTGCGTTCTGAAGTAGGAATGTTGGAATACGTTCCTAAAAATTTTCATGCCATTCGGATTCAGTTTGCTGGTCCGAATAATTTTTCGAACTTGGGTTCGTGTCAGTTTGGACTATTTTCCAACACTTGGAATATTTTCAGTGATTTTCTGGTTTTATCGATTTCTTTGAGATTTGTCTCTGGATTTCATACACGGGCCTTATAAAAAGGTTTTAAAAGGATTTTTCACTCCGAAATGGCTTTCGAAATTATTATATAATATTATTTTTAATTAGTAAACTATTTACTCCATAATAGGAGAGTTTTCAAAAGCTGTTTTAAAGTGTTCTCAAAATCAATTATAAATCCGTTTCGAACCATTATTTTCTATAATAAAAATCTCACACTCACTTTTAGCACGTCGAGCGAAGTGGAAAGGTGCTTAAACGGTTAGGAAATCTCCGGCCTATGGAACCATGTGTATTTTCTTTCCGGTAATCCCCGACCTATTCGATTGATCGTTTTGACCTCTAGGTCTAGTTTACCGATGATACGAGGTGGACTTTTTATTGTTTGGAATGCGAGCTTGCTATTGGTTAGTAAACCGTTTAGTGCGAACATGGGGTATGAGACTCATTGTTAACACTTTACGGGTTCCTCTCTAAGAAGTTTGTGACACATTAGCCTCTGGGCAGCCAGTACTGGACCTCTGGGTCACCACGCCTCTGGGCAACCATCTCTGGACACCTGTTCTATGGAGCAGTTACTTTTTTGGCGTGTGCCTCTGGGCCTTTATTCTTCTGGGAAGGATCTCACCGTCTCGCGCGTTCCGCATCTGTGCGAGTGATCGATCACAACTCTACAGTACTTGGCAATAACGACTCCGGTCGGTGCACGTGCTATACTTGTATTATTTGATGATTTTTATATCCATTCGAGTACCGCCATTCGGTGTTGGTTCTATGGAACCATACGCTGTAAGTGCGATTACCTTGTGGATTCACAGTGTCTCTGGACACTGCTTTTCAGTGTTTGATTTCATTGACTTTTCAGTATATCCCCATTGCTCTTTGGAGCATCGATCTTTGCTTGGGCATTGATTACAGACTCTGGTTGCTCTTGGGATTATTGCCTATGGGCAACTTTATATAGCTTTGGCTACGCCGATGATATGAGGCGATTTTATTTATTCAACACTTTGGTGCTGATATTCTCTTTGGAGATTTTTACTGTTGATTGATGATTAGGGACCGTCATTATATTCATGTGGTCCAAAATACTCTTCTCTTAGGAAAAGTACTGTTTTATTTATGTACCGCATTATTATATATCTCAGTTATTACTGATTGTTTAGCTAGCCTGACCCGAGTGTTTTCGCTCGGGTCAGACCGAGTTGTTTCAGGTTAGGTCTCTGGACTTAGCTTCTGTGCTTCCGCTTGGACATTATCTGCTATGCTGATAGATTGCGCTTTTATTTGTCCACTATTCCGCTACTCTGTTATAATTCAGACTTTCATATGTACATATTTTTGACTCACATGTGTGGGCAGTGGCTTTGTACCCACTTATAGTATTTGGATCTGTATTGACGATGTATTGTTCTGGGATTTTATATCTGTTATGTAATTCTGTTCTATGATGTTTTATCATTTATTACTATGCTTGTTCTGATAGGTCTTTAGCCATTGTAATTTCGTTATGAATATTTATTGAATATGTCAAACCACTTGAAAAAAATATATAGATACCATCCTTTCGACGTATTCAGTAGATAGTTATAGCTTGATTACATATGGTCGCTTCCACTATACTCTATTCTCCGCTTTAACAGACAGTATTACTCCTGTAATACTCTTTGTTACAGTGGGTCTCAGAGTGGGGCGTTACAGTTTGGTATCGGAGCCAAGGTTCAGAATTAAGCATAACAAACACAAAACAGCCACGTAGTACAATACGTTATAATACGATCCAAATTGAACATATCCACCTTTAGATAAATAAGTTAGGAATATGTGTAGGAATCTATTATATTCAGTAATATTCCTTAATGAATTATCTATCTTTGAATCATGCTTAACTAAATCTACCGATCATATGTTTAAAGAGTGTCCCAAGCCTCTTTTCTGCCGCTATTGTAAGAAGGAGGGTCATCATTATTCCACTTGTCCTACTGCACCTCCTAGATCTGGCAAGCTTAATGCTGCCAAGGCTCCTAAATCTTCAGCTCAGCCTCGAGGTACGCATCCTTTCGTTCTCGAAGGTTCTATTTTATTTCATGGTAGATCTTGTAGAGTTCTCTTTGATACGGGTGCCTCTCACTCATTCGTATCAAAGGAACTAGTTGATACTTTATCTTTGGATGTTACTTGTTTGGTTTCTTCACTAAGGATTGTGAATCCCATCGGCGGATCCATGACCCTTAGCTTGCTTTGTGAGGATATAGATATTGATCTTTGTGGATTTTCTTTCCATGCGAATCTGCACGTTATGGAGTATTTGGGCTTTGACATGATTCTTGGCATGGATTGGCTCGCTCAGTAAGACGCCAAAATCATTTGTTCGAAGCGGATATTATTTCTTTATCATCCTGACTCGTCCGCTCCGTTAGCTATTGCTCTTCAGGATGTTGGGATTTCTGATATTACTTTATTTGCTCTTGATTCACGAGATGAGGATGTGGACATATCTCGTATTCCTATTGTTCAGGATTTCCCCGATATATTCGAGCCAGTATCAGGCCTGCCGCCAAAGCGGGCCATTGAGTTCCGCATCGATCTCATTCCAGGCTCCCACCTAGTTGGGCGTCCTCCCACGAGGATGTCTACTAAAGAGAATGAGGAACTCAGGAAGCAGTTAGTAGAGCTTGAGGCGAAGCAGTTCATTCGGTCCAGTTCTTCGCCATGGGGTGCTGCTGTGGTCTTCGTTAAGAAGGCTGATGGCTCTCTTAGGCTTTGCATTGACTATCGCAAGCTCAATGAGCTGACCATCAGAAATCACTACCCACTTCCTCGAATATACGACATGTTTGACCAATTGAGCGGTGCGAAGGTCTTCTCTCAGCTTGACCTTGCCACCGGATTCCATCAACTACGAGTCGCGGAAGACAGCATTCCTCTTACAGCATTTCGCACTCGTTATGGTTCTTTTGAGTGGTTGGTCATGCCGTTTGGCTTGACGAACGCTCCGGCTTTCTTCGTCGATCTCATGAATCGAGTATTCTGGGAATACATTGATAGATTCGTTCTGGTTTTCATCGACGATATTCTCATTTATTCTAGATCCGAAGCAGAGCATGCTCATCATTTGCGGATCGTCTTGGATACTCTTCGTCAGCATCAGCTTAAGGCCAAGTTCTCCAAGTGCCATTTTGGGAGAGCAAGGTCAAGTTCTTGGGCCATATTATATCATCTGAGGGTATTTCTGTCGATCCTGCCAAGATCGAAGCTATTCAGAATTGGAAGCAGCCCGAGAACGTTCATGATATTCGCAGCTTCCTTGGGCTGGCGGGTTATTACCGTCGGTTTATCAAGGATTTCTCTCGAGTTGCACTTCCCCTTACGACGCTGACTCGTAAGGGAGTTCGCTTTATTTGGTCTGATAAGTGTGAAGCTTTCTTTCAGCGACTGAAGGAACTTCTCACTCATGCTCCCATTCTAGTGGTTCCAAAGAGTAACCATGATCTTGTTGTTTACACCGACGCTTGTGGTAGCGGCCTCGGTGCTGTGCTTATGCAGAAGGATCGGGTAGTTGCTTATGCTTCCAGGCAACTACGTTCGAATGAGGTTCGCTATCCTACCCATGATCTTGAGTTAGCTGCTATCGTCTTTGCCTTGAAGACGTGGCGTCATTATCTATTGGGCGAACGTTTCATCCTCTACACCGATCACAAGTTGCTGAAGTATTTATTCAGTCAGAAGGATCTCAATATGAGGCAGCAGCGATGGCTCGAGTTTCTCACCTCATATGACTTAGACATTCAGTATACCCCTGGCAAGGGTAATCGTGTGGCTGATGCACTCAGTCGCAAACACTCGGCAGTAGTTTCTATGATGATAGCCGAGTGGGATATTCTTGAGACTCATTCTATGTGTGATATTCGAAATCGAGCTCCGTCTTCTGATCCTCGGATCTTGTTATTCAGCTTGGAAGCTCGACCTATTCTATTGGATCGCATTGCCCATGCTCAGCGACAGGATCCAGACTTATTGCGATATATTCATCTCCTTGAGTCGGGATCCAGTGATGAGACATTGTCGGATTATTCTATTGATTCTCATCGGTGTCTTCGCAGGAAGAACCGTATTTTGGTACCATCTGATTTATCACTTAGGCGTGACATTCTAGACGAGTGTCATCGCACTAAGTACACTATACACCCCGGGTCGAGTAAGATGTATGCCGACATGTGTTGCCTATTTTATTGGGAGGGCATGAAGAGTGATGTTGCAAGTTATGTAAGCCGTTGCATGACTTGTCAACAGATCAAAGCTGAGCATCAGCGTCCATCTGGTCTTCTTCAGCCGCTAGAGATTCCATTGTGGAAATGGGATCATATATCCATGGATTTTATTGACGGTCTGCCTCGATCGAGGTCAGGCCATACTTCTATTTGGGTCATCGTCGATCGCTTGACCAAATCAGCTCATTTCATTCCTATTAAGTCCACTCGGACTGCTCCTCAGCTTGCCAAGCTATATATGAAGGAAGTCGTTCGACTTCATGGTATTCCTAGCTCTATCGTCTGTGATCGAGACACTATCTTTACTAGTCACTTCTGGAAGTGCCTACAATCAGCTTTGGGCTTAAAGCTGAATTTCTCGACTGCTTATCATCCTCAGACCGACGGTCAGACGGAGAGGGTGAATCGTGTTTTAGAGGATCTTTTGCGCTGTTGTATTCTGGATTTCGGAGGTAGTTGGGAGGATCACTTACCGCTTGTAGAGTTCTCCTACAACAACAGCTTTCAGTCTAGTATTGGCATGGCTCCTTTCGAGGCTCTTTACGGAAGGCCATGTCGTTCTCCTTCGTGTTGGTTAGAATTTGACGAGAAGCTCCTTCTTGGTCCAGATTCAGTTCGGGAATCTTCTGAGAAGATTATTCTTATTCGTCAGAGAATGAAAGAGGCGCAGAACCGTCAGAAATCCTACGCGGACAACCGTAGGAAGCCTCTTGAGTTCTCCGTTAGTGATCATGTCTTTATTCGGATATCTCCTATGAAGGGGGTTGTGCGTTTCAGCTCTACAGGGAAGTTGGCTCCTCGCTATGTTGGACCATTTCCTATTATGGAACGCATCGGCCCCGTTGCTTATTGTGTGGCTCTACCTGCTCACTTCTCTGGAATACACGACGTGTTTCATGTTTCCCAGCTTCGCATGTGTGTTCGCGACCCTGATTCTATCATTGAGCCGCATGCTGTGCCTGATTTAGAGATCTTACCTGATTTATCTTTGGAGCAGCAACCTCTTCGTGTGCTTGATTCGGAGGTTAGACGCCTTCGCAACAAAGAGGTTCCACTCGTGAAGATTCAATGGTCACTATATCCTAAGGACTGCACTTGGAAGACCAGAGAATCTATCGAACGCTCTTATCCTGGCTTTCTCCCATCTTCTTCTGCGGGTGAGAATTCTCTATTTATCTCTATCACTTCTTTTAGGGATGTGACGTTATAGATGACATCTATCTTAAGGAATTGCGGGGACGCAATTTTCTTAAGGGGGGAAGTCTGTAACAACCCGGGATTTGCATTACCAATTAATAAATAAAAGTTAGGATTTTTATTTATTTTAATGAAGCATAAAAGGATTTGGAATAACAAAAATTTATTTGAAAAAGGCTATTTTAATTAAATGGGAAATATGGGATTTAAAATGAGGATAAAATGTTATTTTTGGAAAGTTAAATATTTTAGGAGAGATTTTTAAACGGGTTTGGATAAGAAAAATGAGTTTTATAAACATATATGAACACTTAGACTAAATTTTGGAAATATGTAAATAACTCTCTTCTTATTGGGTTACTAAACCTAGCCCAATAACCCAACCTAAACCTCCTCTATAAATTATCTCAAACTCTCCTAACCTCATTCATTCATCCCTAATCAAAACCCTAATCATTTCCTAAAGCTTCTTAACAAAAATGGCCTCTATCTTCATCTCTTTCTAGTTTTAGCTTATGCAAGTCATTCTATGCAAAGGTAATGCAAATACCCACCTCAAATCAGTTTTTATATCTTTCTAATTTCTGAAATCTATTTGGTAACACATGTTTTATGTGTTTTTTTGATCTTATAGCCTCCTAATCATCTTTTGCTAACTTGGGTTGATACTATAGTGGTCTTTGTTGCTTTCTAGAGAGGTATATTGCTAAAAACCTCTTCTAATATGTATTTAATCATCTTTTGATTTCAGTAATCAGTTAGTAACACATGTTTTATTATGTAACATGTGAATCATAGCTCTTTGATCATCTTTGCTTTCATTTTGGGGTGTGCACATAAGGTGCTTGTAATATATGCTAGCTGAAATTATAATTAGTTTATTGCTGTTAGTAAATTAGGAATATCTCATTCATCTTAAATCGGAATTAAGATTTTCATAATGTTCTGGAAAGCTTATTCTATAGTCTATAACTTTTATGTTTTGTGCTTTGCCTAATTTTGAAGTTTGAATGGTCGAAATCACGTTTGTTTGTCGCTGACCTGACAACAAACTACAGGGTTGAGAAAATAAAAACCTGAAATTGATTTTGCCATAAGTTACTCGTTTCTTATTCAAATCTAATAATTTTGGATGTTCTGGAAAGCTTAGATTTAGGGCTAAAAGTTTCATGTTTTGAGTTTCATGAAATTTCGAAGATAATTTCGTCAAAACTGTGCATTCTTACCACTGTCCCGAGAGCATAACGACAGTGATATAAAATTTAGATCTAAGAATTGTTTTAGTCATAGAATTTTCATCCCCGATCGGAATTTGACGATCTTGGTCATTCCGAAAATCTTAGAAACTAAGCTACAACTTTTATTTTATTCATCTTGTCAGAATTGGAAGTTTACTATGCCAAAATTGTGGTTTTTCATCTCTGGTCTGTTAGTGCATAGCTACAGGCTTTAGTCTCTTTGCTCCCGTTGTTTTCAGCACAGAACCCTGACTTTGCGACGCCATACCGGGCTCGTCCTTTATCGGATTTCATTGTTTTTGGTCTCGTTAAAAATATGAGGTCGAGATCTTCAACCATGCAAAGTTTGGTTTAGATCTGGGTGCATTAGATACTTTGTTTCTATTGCCGAAGTAGCACCCAGAAATTGTTTTACAATAGTGATCATTTTCAGTTATCGTCGGACCAACTTTGAAACATTGTCATTCTTCGTTTTAAGTCGGAACCGAACGATTCTTATTGCATATCAAAGTAGGAGTACTTTTCTAAGCTCCTGCAAAGTTTTATCAAGATCTGAGTTCATGTGACCCTTCGACCATGTCGTCGAAGTGGGACCTTTGCACTGTTTTGACACAGTAGAGTTTTGTGATTTTTGTCCGACTTTGAGACGAGGCCGTTTCTTCGTTTCAAGTCGGAATCGAGTAATTCTTTTTGCGTTCTGAAGTAGGAATGTCGGAATACGTTCCTAAAAATTTTCATGCCATTCGGATTCAGTTTGCTGGTCCGAATAATTTTTCGAACTTGGGTTCGCGTCAGTTTTGGACTATTTTCCAACACTTGGAATATTTTCAGTGATTTTCTGGTTTTATCGATTTCTTTGAGATTTGTCTCTGGATTTCATACACGAGCCTTATAAAAAGGTTTTAAAAGGATTTTTCACTCCGAAATGGCTTTCGAAATTATTATATAATATTATTTTTAATTAGTAAACTATTTACTCCATAATAGGAGA
Organism: Allium fistulosum; assembly: GCA_030737815.1. NCBI lineage: Eukaryota > Viridiplantae > Streptophyta > Magnoliopsida > Asparagales > Amaryllidaceae > Allium > Allium fistulosum. The sequence continues at coordinate 298,904,794 of CM060903.1, forward strand.
GTTTTCAAAAGCTGTTTTAAAGTGTTCTCCAAATCAATTATAAATCCGTTTCAAACTATTATTTTCTATAATAAAAATCTCACACTCACTTTTAACACGTCGAGCGAAGTGGAAAGGTGCTTAAACGGTTAGGAAATCTCCGGCCTATGGAACCGTGTGTATTTTCTTTCCGGTTAATCCTCGACCTTTTCGATTTATCGTTTTGACCTCTGGGTCTAGTTTACCGATGATACGAGGTGGACTTTTTATTGTTTGGAATGTGAGCTTGCTATTGGTTAGTAAACCGTTTAGTGTGAACGTGGGGTATGGGACTCATTGTTAACACTTTACGGGTTCCTCTCCAAGAAGTTTGTGACACATTAGCCTCTGGGCAGCCAGTATTGGACCTCTGGGTCACCACGCCTCTGGGCAACCGTCTCTGGACACCTGTTCTATGGAGCAGTTACTTTTTCGGCGTGTGCCTCTGGGCCTTTATCCTTTTGGGAAGGATCTTGCCGTCTCGCGCATTCCGCATCTGTGCGAGTGATCGATCACAACTCTACAGTACTTGGCAATAACGACTCCGGTCGGTGCACGTGCTATACTTGTATTATCTGGTGATTTTTATATCCATTCGAGTACCGCCATTCGGTGTTGGTTCTATGGAACCATACGATGTAAGTGCGATTACCTTGTGGATTCACAGTGTCTCTGGACACTGCTTTTCAATGTTTGATTTCATTGACTTTTCAGTATATCCCCATTGCTCTTTGGAGCATCGATCTTTGCTTGGGCATTGATTACAGACTCTGGTTGCTCTTGGGATTATTGCCTATGGGCAACTTTATATAGCTTTGGCTACGCCGATGATATGAGGCGATTTTATTTATTCAACACTTTGGTGCTGATATTCTCTTTGGAGATTTTTACTGTTGATTGATGATTAGGGACCGTCATTATATTCATGTGGTCCAAAATACTCTTCTCTTAGGAAAAGTACTGTTTTATTTATGTACCGCATTATTATATATCTCAGTTATTACTGATTGTTTAGCTAGCCTGACCCGAGTGTTTTCGCTCGGGTCAGACCGAGTTGTTTCAGGTTAGGTCTCTGGACTTAGCTTATGTGCTTCCGCTTGGACATTATTTGCTATGCTGATAGATTGCGCTTTTATTTGTCCACTATTCCGCTACTCTGTTATAATTCAGACTTTGATATGTACATATTTTTGACTCACATGTGTGGGCAGTGGCTTTGTACCCACTTATAGTATTTGGATCTGTATTGACGATGTATTGTTCTAGGATTTTATATATGTTATGTGATTCTGTTCTGTGATGTTTTATCATTTATTACTATGCTTGTTCTGATAGGTCTTTAGCCATTGTAATTTCGTTATGAATATTTATTGAATATGTCGAACCACTTGAAAAAAAAATATAGATACCATCCTTTCGACGTATTCAGTAGATAGTTATAGCTTGATTACATATGGTCGCTTCCACTATACTCTATTCTCCGCTTTAACAGGCAGTATTACTCCTGTAATACTCTTTGTTACGGTGGGTCTCAGAGTGGGGCGTTACATTTGGATTTCTTTCTGGAGCTAGGAATCGCTGGAGATTCTGCTTGTCTAGTTATCTGTTCCTTTCAGTTCAGTTGTTCTATTTCAGTTCTGGTATTCATAAACTTCTATTTATTTGAGATTTCTATTGTATATGTTTTCAAGCAGATATTATGTATTATGTTTTGAGAGTTTGTTATAGTAGCTTCATGAACTACTATGGTATATTAATTTCCACTGCGAGTTATTCTGATATTCTATGTCTATGATTCTGTATTTGATTTTATTGCTCCAAATTTATTTACAATCTATTATTTTGAATTATTCAAGCCAGACATGTGTGGATTATTGTCGATTTGAATGGTACAAAATAGTGGGTCGTTACATTTGGTATCAGAGCCAGGTTTTAGGCAAACCTTAGCCTACGGAGCAAAAACTCATTAGAGATAGGGTAGAAATACCCTAGAATGAGTGAAATCAATCTCAGAATCATTTCTTTGTGAGAGAACGTAATTTCGAAGTATAAAATGTTTTTCAAATGATTTTTAAAGAATTTTCAAAGATTATTTGATATAAATTTTCTTGCTTTGAAAGTAAAATATTTCTTAAGCTTCATTCCTTTCGTATCCACCTTGTTAGTAATTTCTTTGATTAGGATCCTCTAAAATTTTGAACTTCTCTTTTGATTGATCTAGATCCATTGTTGATAGGAATCTATTTTGGGTATGGCAAAATCAGTAGTTTGTTAGGTTGCTTTGAGTAAACTCTGTTGTATCTTTTGCTTAGCTGAAGTTGTCCAACTAAAGATATTCATGCTTCTATTTTCGTATGTTATGAATTCGAGTCTTTCCAAATTTTGAATGGGAATTCTTTTGTATCGATATAGGTTATATATCTCTAATCTTGGTTTGGATTCTTATCGAATAATATTCCTTTGAATTTTGGAACGCTCCCACTTGTTCTGAAATCCATTCCTGTCTCACCTAATTGTATTCTTTTGATTTTTGGAGAAGTCCATAACTCCACTTTGAATGACCTCTATAAAGACCGGCAACTTTAAATGATTTGTAAAAGGGTGAAACTCCCTTATAATTGGCATTGATTCACTGGAGATTTTTGTATTCTCGGTTTACGATGTTTTCTATCTTCTGCTATATTTAGATTCTATCTCTGGCGATCGAAGGTCGATTTTCCTTAGATTTTCGCATCGATTATATTCCTGAAGTCATGGTTGACCGGTTAAGGTTGCCCGCGATTCATATAGGCTTGTTCATCTTCTATTTGGTAATTTAATTGTCTCATCTTCGTTTGAACTTATCTTTGAATCAGAATTCTATTTGATTAGGGTACCTTTAAAAATTTGAATCTCTGTTTTGTTTTGAAATCCATCCTTGAATCATCCCTTGGAAAGTTTATGGTTGATTGTCTTTTGAAATTTTTGCATTCATCGTAGTTGTTATTTTGATAAGGATGACCATATTTTATATATAAGTGAAATGTTTTCGATAAGGATTATATACCCTTTTAAAAATGAGAATTTGAAGTTTCAAATGGATTTGAAATTTTGAAATTTATATAAGAAATGGTTTTATATAAAATAATTTATAACTGAAGGTTTTGAATCTAAATTTGAGTGATTGGACTCCGGCATTTTTGAAACTGGTTTTAAGATTTGAAATAAAAATAATACGATTTGAAAGTATTTTCCGAATAAGAAATGTTTCAAATGATTTAATGAGTTTAAAATGATTTCGAAGAAATTTCAAAAGAAGTTTTCGAGAAAATGGAAGTCCAGAACCCACTTATGTCGCTGGAAAATAATTTCGGTGATGAATGCATGCATCATCGACATTGATTTTTGAGTTTCTGAGTGGGGGAGAGGCCACTTCGGTAGCTTTGCTATGCGATTGATTTGTGAAACCAATTTTGATTTCAAATTCCGAAGTGTGATGTGATATTCGAAAGATATATGTATATATATTTGAACAATTTGAATTGAGTCAGTGTTCAGTCCTTGAGTTTTTGATTTGATTTGATATAACCCTATCTTTTGGAATTGATTTACTGATTTGTTGGTGATTTCCAACTCTTGGATTGAAGTATGATTTCTTCGACTATTTTGAAGGTTCGAGCACTTCCAAATCAAGGTTAACTTTTCAAAGCTAAGAATTTTGAAGTAAAGTATATAATTTTGATATGTATGTTTAAAGTATGTAGTAATATGATTTAAATAGGTTGAAACTGTTTTGTTAAGTAAATGAATAAGGCTATTTTGAATTTTTTCTAATATGAAATTTAGATTTGAAATGTTTTGAGAAGAATTTAATCTTAAAAATATTTTGAATAAAATTTAGTTTAAATGTTTAACTTAGTAACATCTTTATGAAACTATATATTTAAAAAGTTGGAATAGATACATATGTTGTACGTATGTTGTTTTATTCGCATAATTAAATTGATCTAAGTTTGAGTACACAAGTTCGAGGTGAGTTGCACCATTTCGTGTTAGGATTTTTCATTTGATTCTTGATGGCGAATATTTGATATGGATTTTGGGCTTGATTCTAGAATTCTCTATCATAGTATATGGCTATGCAAGGAGACTGATGGTTTCTAGTCGAGAAACCATATCGAAATCCGCATTAGGGAAGTCGAATGGACAATACTAGTTCGAAAGCGAACTTGTGTGATCGAGCGAGCGATCAAATGTGATTTTGCGAAATGATGACATATGTACATCTTATATTCTTATGTCATTGATATACTTGCCGCTGAAATTGGAAGTTGTTGGGTTGGATATCTTTGTAATATAATTGGAATTCTTTCTTTTATGAAAAACTACTATCAATTTAAAACCATTTTTCAAAACTATTTTTCTTTTATTCTTCTCAAACAAACTGTTTTATTCTATTTTACATACAAGCTATTTTACAAACCATTTTATTTACAAAACTATTCTACAAACTATTTTTCTTTTTTATACAAAACTATTCTAAATTAAAAACCTTTTAGTAAGCAAAGATGTTCAATCCCATATAGCTCTTCATGCAGCGAAATTGATTTTTGAAAGATTTTTATCCTTATATAAGATGGACTTTATGTAAATATAAGATGATGTTGAAAACCATTGATTTTGGAAAAAAATTGTTTGACTTAAATTATATTGATTTGGAAATTTGGATTTATTTTCTAAATTTATTATTTTGGAAACTTTGGAACTGAAGATATTTAATTTGAGAAGAAATAATTTTGGTGAAATTGTATATGATTTTGAAACTAAACTGATATTGAAACAAATTGAAATTTGAGAACCTTGTGTTACTAAATACTTGATTTGGGAGTTATCGAACTTATATGAAAATTGGTTTGTATAAGTATGATGTTGATTTGAAAACTATGGATTTGAAAAGGTACTCAATTTGAAAAGTGAAATCTTATATAATTGAGGTCTATATAAGTGTGATTTGATATACTATTGATTTTGGAAAGTATTTGATTTGAAAATGAAATCTTATATATAATGGACTTTATATAAGTATGATATTTGAAAGTGATTTGAAAAGGTACTATATGATACATATTTTCGAAGTAAAGATATGGAAAGTGCCTTCTGCTTGATGTCCGCTTTGTGGCCACATTGTGGATTCATTCTATCGATATTTCTCTGATTTTGGTTTTTCGGATATGATACTCGAGTTTCCATCGAATTCCATGGAAATCATCATGGTCTTACGAGCGCGACTTCATAGCGTAATCGCAAGGTTGGGGGTGGCCTACGGGTACGGATGTTTCCTGGGAGATCCAGGCGTAACCATTGTGTATCTGCGATCTATTGAGTCGCTTGGTAGCGTAATCAGCAGGGGCTGCGAGAGCCTAGGGTACGGATGTTTCCTGGGAGATCCAGGCGTAACCATTGTGTATCTGCAGTACTACCAGTCTTCATGGCGTAATCGCAAGGTTGGGGGGCGGCCTAAGGGTACGGATGTTTCCTGGGGGATCCAAGTGAAACCATTGTGTATCCGCGATCCATGATCGACATGTTTTGTTTTGTTTTTTTTGGATTGTACTTTCCATATCTATTTTAAAGGTTTTCCCGTATTTTCACTGGATGTTGAAACAAGTCTACTAAGTACCTGGAGAATTCTAGCTTTGCGCCTGATCAACGCACTGCCAGAGTCTGCAGGAACGAGGATAAACTTGTTAAGACATCGAGTTATAAAAGTATTTTGATAAAATATTATATAAATGATACTTTGATCAGTTATTTCCTTTTTAAAGGATTTTAAAGTGTTTTAAATATTTTACCTCTTTAACCAACAATTTTAAATAATGGTTCATTCTTCTCTTTCAACCTGCTTTCCCTCCTAGCTACTTTTCTTCCCTACCTTCTTTCGTGATGTCTTCCAACCTATTGTTATTTCTAGTTGTTTCTCCGCTCCCTTCCTTTTCGAGGACGAAAAGATTTGAGTGGGGGAGAGTGTAACAGCCCTAGATTTTTGTATATATTTTAAATTTGACTTTCTTCTATTTAAATTATTTTTAAAATGTTTTATTTCAAATATTTCATTTTTAAATATAAATGTTGATTATTAAGTGATTTATAGTTCAAACTAGTATAATTTGAATATTTTACTGTAAAGTGAATTTCTGGTCAAACTGTTCAAACTTTGACTTTTAAACTTCAAATTTAACTTATTTAAATTCTTAAATTTTATCTTTTATTATGAAAATAGATTTAATAACATGAATACTGCTTTTCTTTTCGTTGAAAACGGAGTTAAATTGTGAAAGTTATGTATATTTCAATTTTGAGTGCAATTTGATTTATTTAACAATTTTGTCTATTATAAATGGAATTCTAGAGACTTAAGAAAATTTCCAATGTTTAGATGCGATAACTTCGGAAAGAATTTGAATTCATTTAAAGAAGTTATAAATGGTTGGTTGGGATTATAAATAAGTACGGTTTGGAAATCGTAGGAAGGATTTATTAAAAATTCCGGAGACTTATGAGATAAGTTATGAAATATTTCCAAGTTTAATATTAAGATGGTTTTGGAAATTTTAAGTATAATATTTTCCTAAGTATTGAAAGGAAGGTTTTGGAAACATTTTAGTGGAAAATGATTTGGAATAGAAATATTTTCTAAGTGTTATAAAAATGGAACTTGGAAATATTTCTAAGTATTGAAAATGGTGAAATATCCTATTATGGATACAAGTGTTGAAATTGTTTCAAATATAGAAATATTGAAAGGGATTGCATATATATCTTGGTGAAGATGTTTTGGAATAAATATTTTGGAGATTTACAAAATTGGGACTAGTGACTGCTTATGGATGTTTTATTGATGGTTAAACAACCGACTATCAATATTGGCACTTTTCGTTAATCGTTTCAAGGAGACCGGGATCAAATTTAATTATCTGAAAACCACTTCGATCCGGTCTGAACGTTACGAATGAATACCGTGAAGATGATGAAGATGGTGATTCGGTTTATCCAGACCCAGGACAACTTGTATGGACGAATGCTATCAGAACATCATCATTGGAGGACGATGAGCATTCTAATTAGAATTGTTTCTTGAAAGGTAACGCTTAGCCTTGAGCCATCAACCGGAAATGACTAAAACAGGGGAGATGCAGCAAGGCTAAGTGGGTCGCACCCAATTAGGGTATGTTATAACCTTTCTAGATGTCCTTGGAAACCTATTTATTATGGATATGGTTATGCATGAAAGAAGGAGCGCTCGATGGTAAGGGTGGGAACACCCGGGGTGGTAACGTATTCGGTCTATCCAGGTTAGGGGTAGGCCGGTCTTGTGTAGCAGAGGATCCCGATGAGATCCTCGGTACAATGTTCTAGAGGTGTACTATGATGGGCGGTACCCCAGTGTCCCAGTCATTGTATGGAATCCATTCTCCAATACGAGCCTTTTGGTTTTGTTTGTAGAGCCTAGTATGCTGTAATTTAATTAATGTAACAATTTCAGCTATTTGAATAAGTATTTGTATTTAGACACTAGTATAATATCGCTGGATTTTCTATAAAATGTTTTGGTTATCGTAAGGTAAAAACCCGTCGTGTTTATGTGTGACACGGTCTTACGAGATACCTTTGTTTTTCAAAGGTTTTTGATAACTTTAATAATTCAAATTGAGTGTGTTTTTCTCACGCTGGTTTTCCAAACTGACTCGGGTGTTATTTTATTATAATGCTCGGGTCAAACTGAGTATTACAGATTCAGGATAGAATGCTATGGAGCTCAAAAGACGAGCTGGATGATAGAGACGTATCACCGTATTTGGCTTATATTTCCACTGTGTAAGGACAAGTTATATAACTGTCTAGTTTGATGTATTGATTTTTGTACTCTGATGATTGTAAGTATAAAACAGCTACAGATTCTTTTGTATAAAAATCTGTTATTATATATTATATTTTTTTCTGCCACGATTGTGAGATTCTGTGATGTTGTTCTTGTTCTATTTTTCTTCTATCATTTTCTTCTTCTTTACCCTAGTTATTCGCTCTTTCGTACACCTTGGGTTGGACGAGAGTGGATTATTGTCAACTCAAGGGGTACCATCTTCATCATCTTCACGGTACTCATATCCCGAGCTCTGATACCAAATGTAGCAACCCACCGTTCTGTACCCTTGAGTTGATAATAATTCACTCTTGGTCAACCCAAGTTGTACGAAAAAGCGAATAACTAGGGTAAAGAAGAAGAAGGAGGTAGAAGAAAATAAAACAACAACATAGAATCTCACAATCGCAGTGGAACAAAATATAATCTATAATAACAGATTTTTATACAAGGGAAACTGTATCTGATAATATACATACAACCATCAAAGTACAACAATTCAATACATCAAAATGGATAGTTATATTAACTTGTCCTCACACAGCGGAAATACAACCAAGTACGGAGATACGTCTCTGTCATCCAGCTTGTCTCCTGAGCTCCATAGCATTCTAATCTGAATCTGTAATACTCGGTCTGACCCGAGTATTATAATAAAATAACAACAGAGTCAGTCTAGAAAACTAGTGTGAGAAAACACACTCAATTTGATTTATTAGAGTTATCAAAATCCTTTGAAATCAAAGGTATCTCATAAGACTGCATCACACATAAACACGATGGGTTTTTACCTTACGATAACAAAAACAATTTTATAGAAAATCCTCTAATATTATAATAGTGTCTAAACACAAATACTTATTCAAATAGACGAAACTGTTACATTAATTAAATTCCAGCATACTAGGCTCTACAAACAAAACCGTAAGGCTCGTATTGGAGAATGGATTCCATACAATGACTGGGCCACTAGGGTACCGCCCATCATAGTACACCTCTAGAACAATGTACAGAGGACCATCGCCGGGATCCCCTGCTACACAAGACCGGCCTACCCCTAACCTAGAGAGACCGAATATGTTATCACCCTGGGTGTTCCCACCCTTACAATCGAGCGCTCCTTCTTTCATGCATAACCATATCCATAATATATATATGTTTTCGAGGATATCTAGAAAAGTGATAACATACCCTAATTGGGTGCGACCCACTTAGCCTTGCTGCATCTCCTCTGTTTTAGTCATTCCCGGTTGATGAGGCTTGAGGCTAAGCGTTACCTTTCAAGAAACAATTCTACTTAGAATGCTCAACGTCCTCCAATAATGATGTTCTGATAGCATTCGTCCATACAAGTTGTCTTGGGTCTGGACAAACCGAACCACCGTCTTCATCATCTTCACGGTATTCATTCGTTACGTTCAAACTGGATCGAAGTGGTTTTCGGATAATTAAATCTAATCTCGGTCTCTTCGAAACGATTAACGAAATTGGCCAATATTGATAGTCGATTATTTAACTATCGATAAAACATCCATAAGCAATCATCTGGCCTTATCATAATTTTCCAAAAATATTCTCAAAATATCATTATAAGATATATATATTCAAACCCTTCCAATATTTCAATAGTGAAAATCAAATTCAAATTCTTATATCCTTAACTGGATATTTTCAAGTCATTTCAATACTTAAGAATATTTTTCTCACTTCCAATTATAATTCATCCCTTTGAAAATATTTTCTATAATTAAAATCTCGAAGTTAACTATTTCCAAATCCTTTCCGTCCAATACTTAGGAATATTTATAAGTATATTTCCTAAGATCTTTTTATCCCAATATTTAGGAAATGGTCCATTTATTTCCTATTTCTCAAAAGTCTTTACAAAATTTTATTTGTAAATTCCTTAATGGATTCTATAAGTTCCGGAATTCATTAATCAATTTCCTTTAACATTTCTAACTTCTTTTAGTAATTCTAATTCATTCTTCCAAAGTTCCCGTATTTTAATACTTTGGAAATTTCTTAAGTTCCCAGAATCCCACTATAATATTTTTCTTATAAAATCATATACGTTAAATATACTTTGTCTCCAATCTCGAGAGGATTTATAAATAAATTTCAATCCTTTAAAATTTTATATATAAAATAAGTATTTTTAAAGAATAATAGTTTATTTGTAAAATATGTTTTAAGTAGATTTAAAATATCAAAACATTTTAAATAACATCAATAACTCATTTTCAAATCATTTTTAAATAACTAATTAATTTACAAAGCTGATTAATAAAATTAGAATTTATTTCAATAAATATTAAATATTAGAATAACTAACTTTTTGGAATATTCTAAATCTCAATTTAACTTACATGGTATAGTAATTTAAAATCCCATTTAAAACAATTTTAATTTCTTGACAAAAATCTATTTTAAAAAATCCAATATTGCCAATTTCAATTTATAATCCCTCTCGATTTGTATCACATCGACTATATTTAAATTTTATCACCATCCTCACATTCAAAAATAGATTCCACAATTTCTTTTCCAAAAGGATTCCCATAACTCGATATAAATTCACATCGTAAACCTATATTCCAACTTATCCACTAATATCATTTTCCCTTATTTATAAACCTCGTTTATAAATTTATAAACTCCTTTGAGGTTTCACTTATTTATAAAACCAATTTATTCATAAAATTTCATTTTATAAATCCCTTCCTTAATAAATCCCATTTTAATTTCAAATCCATTTTTAATATCGATTTCAACTCCTTCCCATTCTTTCAAAATATCATTTTCAAATTTCTTTATATAATTTTGTTTAAAAATCTCTATTTAAACAAATTTACAAATAGTTATTTATAACCCAAATCAAATTTTTTTTTCATTCCACTTAATTTCCTTTAAAATAATACAAATTTCCCTATAAATATTTTTATATTCAAAATCTCCTTTTTGATTCCTTCAAATTCGAAATTAACTATTTATGGTATTTAAAATACCAAACTTAAGGTCCATGCTATTATAGCATTATATAATTCAATATCATAGCAATAATCTATAACAGATTATTTACACTAATCATATATCACTATATATGAAAATTAATCAACATTTTTAAGGAATCCGGTTGGATCCCTCCAACCTGTTTTCCTGCATCCACAGATGTTAATACAACATAAAAATACAAATCCCACTTCGAGGGGGATATCGCGGTATATAGGGTCTTCCGATATTATGCGGTGCGCATAGGGTCTCATCCGCTATAATGTGCGGGAATATCACTCCAAATACTAATATATATACTACTATATATATATAATATATCATTCATTAGATAATAATTATTAAATCAACCAGGCATCCAATAATTAATTTTTAACAATTTTTAAAATTAATCTGATAATCCAAATGAGTGAGAATTTTCTCACCTTGATTTTCGAATTTGTCACGTGCTCACTTTTTAAATTAAACCAACTCCAAATGTCGCTGCTTTGTTCGAGTATGACCTCGAAATAAAAGTTATACAAATTTTATAAGCATTCGATTTCATAAATAAAATTATCTGAATTAATTAAAATCATCACAGTGAATTACCCTCAAATTACTACCATTAACTCACATTAATTCTCCCCCAACCCACTTCCATCTCGACACCGCACCACCCTGAGAACATCGAAGCATCACCGAGGCACACCTCAGACACGCAGCTCCACCTCTACCCTCAAGCACCCTCGTCGTCATCTAGTTTGCCTCCCAGGCTCGAGCAAACATGGCCAAACTTTGATCGTTAGTCGCCCCTCCTCCTTCACATTGGAGACCACCGCCAATTTCGAGTTCGCCTCAGCGTTCTTTCAGCCGAAGACCGCCGCTCCATCACTCGATGCTACAACAGCATCTCGCGCGCACGCGAGCATCATCCACCTTCACGAGCTACTCTCATTTGCCCAAAAAAATTCAACGCCCGCATCACCGCTCGTGAAAACCTAGGCCGTGACCTAGACTACTCGCGCCTCCCCCTCACGGCGATCGCGCCTCACCCCACTTCGCATGCAAGTGCCAAGCCTCCCCTCTTCGCGTGTGATTGCCAGGCGAGTCGCGATCGATTTTCGATCGCGTGGTTAACCTTTTTTCCGATGAAACAATTTCGATTTCTTTGTTTTTTTTTATTCGAACAGATGAAGAAGAAGGGAGATTGCTCGTGATTTTGAACTGAGAAGAACTCGCGGTTTTTTTTAAACAAGGCGGCTTCCATTTTACTTCTCCTTTTTTTGTTCGAACTGAATTCGTTTCTTTTTTTATTTTTGTAAACGGCTGCGTTTTTTTAAAAGGAAGAAGGGGAAGTGATGGAAAAGAAAGTAGGCATGTAGGGTGCTATCTACAGTGTTTTGAAATGAAGGGAAAAAGGGCTGATGTGAATATGGTCAATCAAATATATATATATATATATAATTTAAATTTTCAAACCGTCTCGAATACGTAACTTAAAATTTCGAACCCCTATTGAGGAATGCCACTAGGCATTTATAATGTTATTGTTAGTCCATAGGATAGTGGTTTTGATGACAACAACTATAGAAGTGTTATAAAATATATATGTGCAGGAAATCTATATGCAGGTATCAACAAAAGAAGACTATACAGTAAAGAAAACAAAATTGATGAAGACAAAGATCAAGAGTTCAAGATTGAAGACTCATGAGATTCAAGATATTCAAGAGTTCAAGACAAATAATATAGTTAGGTTAGATATTTGTTAAAACTCCTTGAAAGCACTATCATTCTTTTTTATCCAATTTACTCGTGGAATGGAATCCACTTCGTTCTTGTTAAAGGGATGGAACCCTAGTGAGATGGAACTCATGAAATATCTAGTGGAATGGATAGTAGCCCTATTTTGTTATCCACTAATTTTGATTCAAAATGATTTTCAAAATTATCTCTTGTTTTATAAAATGATTTTCAAATATTCCTTTTCAAAAGAAAAACCTTCGTTCACATTTCCAAAAATGTTTTAGCCTCAAAATCATATTTATCATTTTGTTATATTTTGATTTCAAAATTGTCCTTGATATTTTAGCCTCAAAATCTATTTTAATATTATATTTACTTTAGTTTATTTACTTTGATTTTAAATATATTTTAGTATATATACATATATACATTCATAAGTATTTCTACTTCTAAATACCTTCTACAAATACATAGAGTCCATTTGAATAAAGTTGCATATGTTTTAAATCATCATTTTCAAAGTAAAGCAAATCATCACTTTTTACTAGTCCATGTCGACATCCTATTTACCTGTCATGTCGACATGCTTCCCGTTACAGCAAAGGTTGTTTTCAAAAGAAGTGTCTATTCGTTTAAACCTCTTCGAATGGACACATCCATTCATTCTCTATAAATAGAGACTGTTATGGACGTTTTCCAGTAACTACTTTCTTTATTTTCTCTCCTCTTTACTCTCTTATCTTATTTTCTAATCATCCTATCCATATTTTGCCGAAATCTTAAGTGAATCAAACCAGAATATCTCTAGTTTGATTCTCTGCCACTCTCTCCAAAGAATCTCAGTGCTTATCAGAGTTATAGATACATTTGTACTCAAAGAAACTTGTGTGGGGTTATAAAGGTGTGATCGTGTCCTTGGAAATCGATCGGGTGAACTTGTGTCCTGTGAATCAAGTGGTTCTACCCAGAGACCTGAGAATCTGGAGGGTGTACCTCATTGCCTTGGAATCGAGGGATTGTAATCTAGATTATTGTTGAATAGAAAGCCGTACGGGTTGTGCGGGACTGGATGTAGGGTAACACCGAACCAGTATAAAATTCCTGGTGTGTTCTTTCTTTTACTTGCTTTTTATTTATATTTGCATTTGTTTGTGATTCTGTGATTTGATATGTGATTGTGTATTTGCATTAAGTTAGTTAATTCAATTTAAATCAAAGAAGTTTTAAAGAAATTCTTAAAACACTATTCACCCCCCCCTCTAGTGTTAAATAGCCTTAAGATCATCTTCTGCGTCCCTTTCATTTGGTATCAGAGCAAGTTTTTCAAAGTATTCATAACCTGATTTTTGAAAAGTAACAATGGCTACCAACACTGGTATTTCTAGTTCATTTGTAGAGGGTCAGTCCACTGCCAGACCACCACTTTTCAATGGCAGTAACTATGCATATTGGGCATGTAGAATGAAGATATATTTACAATCCATTAGTTTAGAAACATGGAATATGACACAAACTGAATACACTGAGCCCACAACTGATTTTGCTCAATGGACGACCGTTCAAAGAGAAGTGGCTCAAAACAATTCAAAAGACATGAATATTTTATTTTGTTCACTAGATAGAAATGAATTTAATAGGGTATCTGTTTGTAAAACTGCATATGAAATCTGGAAAACTCTGCAAGTTACTCATGAAGGAACAAGCAAAGTTAAACAGACCAAAATTTCTATTCTTACTAATCAATTTCAATTATTTAAGATGTTGCCTAGTGAATCTATTCCAGATATGTATAGTCGTTTTCAGGATATTGTTCATTCACTAGTATCTCTGGGAAAAGCAATCTCCGAAGAATATCAAGTCAGGAAAATTCTGAATTCACTCACTCCAGAATGGGATTTGAAGACACAGGCGATTGAAGAAGCAAATAACATCAGTACCTTGAAGATTGATGAATTAATTGGAAATCTGATGTCATATGAAGTTCAAATTCAGGGAAGAAGGGAGAATAAGTCATCAGAAAAAAAGTCCATTGCCTTCAATGCACTAACTGGTGAATCAGACTCTAGTGATGATGATGAAGAAATAGCCTTCATGACAAGAAACTTTCGAAAATTCTTGAAGTATAGAAAAATGAATAATCACAAGAGAAAAAGTTTTGGAAATAACACTGAATCACTCAACAACATCAAATGCTTCAATTGCAATGAGTTTGGTCATTATCAAAGAAACTGTCCACATCTAGAAAAGCAAACTCCTCAATCAAACAAAGAATATTCAAAGAAAAGAAAGAAAGCATTTGCAGCAACACTGGATGATTCAAATACGTCCTCAAGTGATGATGAACAGAAAACAGAATTGGCAAATATGTGTTTTATGACAACTCAGAATTCAGATAATCAGGATGATATGGAACTCAAACAAGGTACACGTTTACTATTTTAATTGGTTGAAAATTGGTTGCTTAGAATAGTTTATTAGTTAAGTATATAATTGATTTTATTAACTTAAAATTTTTTAAATATCTTTTAAAAAATTTATAAAATATTATTTTTATATATTTTCTGTATAATATATTTTCAAAATATATTCAGACAATAATCATAATATATATAAGTATATATATATATATATATATCTTGTACATGCTTGAAATCATTTTTGCAAAATCTGATGTGCATGTCGACATGGCACTTATTGGTAATGTCGACATACCTGTAGCAAATCAGATTTCTAAATTTGAATTCAAAATTCAAATTTCCCTCCACCTTTTCACTAACTCCTATGTTCTGAATAGTTATGACTCTTTGACCAGAGAATTCACCTATTCAACCTCTTTATATCTATCTTCTATCAACACTTATCTCCATCTTCAATTCAAATTCAAAACAACTTTTATCTTCAAACACTCTTATCTCTTCAAAAATGGCATCCACTAGCAACGTAGCCAGAATGAGGCTGTCAAGAGCCACCAAAGATCATCTCTACAATAATAGAGATGCCATACTTGCATACATTAATTATGCAACTTATGGAAAAGTTCATTCGGGTAATTTTGCTATTTTTAATGACTTCGCTTCTTATGAAATTGATGCTCTCTTTCAAAACAATGGTATTCTAAGCTTGGTTGACAATAACCAAAATGATTTTGTTTGCTATCCAAACCTTGTCAAAATGTTTTATGCAAATTTAAATCGTGGTTTTTATAATGGAAGGGATGATGAAGTGTGGAGTAGTGTCAAGGGGACACAAATTGTTTTGAATACCGATGTTTTAGGAACCATACTTGAGTGTAAAAGTACCGGTTCCAATCTTTCTTCTTTTGAAATCGAGGAAACCGATCGTGAAACTTTTCATAATATTTTTGAGGAAGAAATGGATTTCAAAAACAAATTTTTTCGACCAAAAGCTCGTATTGTTAATCTTCTCCTTCAACGCACTATTACTCCGAGATCGGGAAATTACAATAACCCGACTCAAAAAGTGTGTAAGGCTCTTTTAGCAATTTTTGGAAATTATGATATTAATTGGGCACAAGTTATCTTGGATGAATTTCGACACAAAAACTTGGATTCGGGAGAGAATGCATTATATCATGGAATATACCTCACTAGAATTTTTAATTACTTTGGAGTGGATATGAGAGGTGAAGAATTCTTTCCACGAAAGGTTTTTAATCATTCCAATATTTCACTTATGAAAATTCCGCACGTGTTTCAACCATACGAAACACTAACGGAAAAAGAAGCACGATTGGGGTATGAGGAAATGCAAGAAGATGAGGAGGAAGAAGAAGAAGAGGAAGAGGAGGAAGAAGAAGGTGAGGAAGAAGAAGGTGAGGAAGAAGAAGAGGAAGAAAGTGAAGAAACTTCCTTAGAGAGTATTGATTTTCCCACACGACCATCAAACAAGACTCTCCTTTACAATCAACGAGTGATTGTGAAAAATCAAAAAGCTCTCAAACACTCCGTAAACAAAAAATTGGACAAAATGTCCAATACTATGAACAAGTTCTTCTCCAAAGTCAGCAAGAAGCTCAATATCTCATCATCTTCATCCTCATCTACTAGTTTCTAGAGTTTACTTTTTGTATATCAATGAAAATTGGTGTATTGAAAGTTGTATCTTTATGTTTTCTTTATGAAATTCATGTACTTCTCTGTTCTAGTATGAAATGAAGCTTATTCTCTGTTTATCTTACTATTACTCTTATTTATATCAAGTAATATATATAAATCATATGTATATACACTGAAAATTCAAAAATAAGATGTGCAAAATCTGCTATGTATGTCGACATACTGTATAGAGGTCATGTCGACATATACTGGTAATATTCTGAATGGACATTTCAATTTGAAATTCAAAATAACTCCTTATGTCTATTCATTTCAAACGACCTTCCTGTCTATTTAAGTCCTATTTTCTTCCAGAAAACTTCTCATAACTTCTCTCTACTCTTATCTACTTATTTCCTTCTTACTTATCATCAAAATGGCTTCATCCTCTTCAAATCTAAGTGATAATCTTGAAGAGACTCTCAAATCCTTCAAAGATATTCTTACTTTTATTCTACGAAATCAGAGGCACTTAGAACTGAGTCAAATGCAGATGATAAAGGAACAAGAAAGGCATTTCGATGCACTACGATGGATGATCTCCGCTCTCAACAAAGAGGATCTCCAAGTAAATCCACCGAAGACATTGCTCCAGGACGATGAAGATTGGGAAGTAATCAAAGCGGATCCCATCTTTGGAAAAGAGGGATGGGTTGAAGTTCCACGTAACATTTAACTTGTTTGATTTGGTTTAAAATTGATTTGATTTGAAATACTTGATTTGGTTTGGTTTTAAACATGGTTGATTTATGATAACTTACTATATTGATTATGTAATAAGACATAAATAGGTGTGCTTATGTTTGATTGATTTGTCTACTTATTGTATGCATTTTCTTTTCATTTAACAGTTATGTATATAGTGATATGAATAAAATAATTTGTGGTTACACTTATTATTCTCATTCTTATATTACTCATATATATCATTCTGAGTATACAATATTTAGCATTGTTATATCTAGTTTCAGTATTATTAATGATAACACTATCATTAATATCATAGATTTAGGGGGAGTTAGTGTCATTTTTTTGTTGATGACAAAGGGGGAGAAGTATAAAATAGGTTAGTTAGGCATAGATTAAGGGGGAGTTATTAGATTTAGGGGGAGTTATAAGGAGAATATAAATATTTTATAAACAAAGGTTGTCATCATCAAAAAGGGGGAGAATGTTAGTCCATAGGATAGTGGTTTTGATGACAACAACTATAGAAGTGTTATAAAATATATATGTGCAGGAAATCTATATGCAGGTATCAACAAAAGAAGACTGTACAGTAAAGAAAACAAAATTGATGAAGACAAAGATCAAGAGTTCAAGATTGAAGACTCATGAGATTCAAGATATTCAAGAGTTCAAGACAAATAATATAGTTAGGTTAGATATTTGTTAAAACTCCTTGAAAGCACTATCATTCTTTTTTATCCAATTTACTCGTGGAATGGAATCCACTTCGTTCTTGTTAAAGGGATGGAACCCTAGTGAGATGGAACTCATGAAATATCTAGTGGAA
Source organism: Allium fistulosum (assembly GCA_030737815.1). Lineage (NCBI taxonomy): Eukaryota > Viridiplantae > Streptophyta > Magnoliopsida > Asparagales > Amaryllidaceae > Allium > Allium fistulosum. The sequence continues at coordinate 298,923,083 of CM060903.1, forward strand.
CGGATAGTAGCCCTGTTTTGTTATCCACTAATTTTGATTCAAAATGATTTTCAAAATTATCTCTTGTTTTATAAAATGATTTTCAAATATTCCTTTTCAAAAGAAAAACCTTCGTTCACATTTCCAAAAATGTTTTAGCCTCAAAATCATATTTATCATTTTGTTATATTTTGATTTCAAAATTGTCCTTGATATTTTAGCCTCAAAATCTATTTTAATATTATATTTACTTTAGTTTATTTACTTTGATTTTAAATATATTTTAGTATATATACATATATACATTCATAAGTATTTCTACTTCTAAATACCTTCTACAAATACATAGAGTCCATTTGAATAAAGTTGCATATGTTTTAAATCATCATTTTCAAAGTAAAGCAAATCATCACTTTTTACTAGTCCATGTCGACATCCTATTTACCTGTCATGTCGACATGCTTCCCGTTACAGCAAAGGTTGTTTTCAAAAGAAGTGTCTATTCGTTTAAACCTCTTCGAATGGACACATCCATTCATTCTCTATAAATAGAGACTGTTATGGACGTTTTCCAGTAACTACTTTCTTTATTTTCTCTCCTCTTTACTCTCTTATCTTATTTTCTAATCATCCTATCCATATTTTGCCGAAATCTTAAGTGAATCAAACCAGAATATCTCTAGTTTGATTCTCTGCCACTCTCTCCAAAGAATCTCAGTTCTTATCAGAGTTATAGATACATTTGTACTCAAAGAAACTTGTGTGGGGTTATAAAGGTGTGATCGTGTCCTTGGAAATCGATCGGGTGAACTTGTGTCCTGTGAATCAAGTGGTTCTACCCAGAGACCTGAGAATCTGGAGGGTGTACCTCGTTGCCTTGGAATCGAGGGATTGTAATCTAGATTATTGTTGAATAGAAAGCCGTACGGGTTGTGCGGGACTGGATGTAGGGTAACACCGAACCAGTATAAAATTCCTGGTGTGTTCTTTCCTTTACTTGCTTTTTATTTATATTTGCATTTTTTTGTGATTCTGTGATTTGATCTGTGATTGTGTATTTGCATTAAGTTAGTTAATTCAATTTAAATCAAAGAAGTTTTAAAGAAATTCTTAAAACACTATTCACCCCCCCTCTAGTGTTAAATAGCCTTAAGATCATCTTCCGCGTCCCTTTCAGTTATACCCCTATTCCAAATGCAATGGAAAAGGTTTCGAGTCCTAATTCGATCGTATGGAAAAGATAGCGTTTTAGACCGAATTAAATTAATTTTCGATATTAATTTCAGCGCGTTTGTATACCGTACGACCAAACGATAACCCCAAATGCTACAAAATTTGAAATCCGATAATAATACACTATTACGGATCCAATGGAACTGGTTTCATCGAATTCCGAGACTGTGCCCCAGATCATTATTTTAACTCGTCGATTAAATCGACGATTTCGAAAATTCCGCAATCGCTTAAATTTTTAGTTTTAAAAATCTTACTAACTAAATTATAATCCAAAATCCAATATTTAAAACCATTTAAATATTCACAATTAACCGTTGAAAAATCCGGGTCGTTACATTCCTCCCCCCATCAAAGAATTTCGTCCTCGAAATTGCTAAGGCAGGAAAAAACGCTCCAAACCCATAACTTAACAAAACCCACTTAGTTAAACCCAACAATCACTTTTTCTAATCTTTTTATCCAACCAAAACAATTAGTTTCAATTTTAATTCAAAAACCCTTTATTCCAATTTAAATTCGAAATCAAATTGTCGTTAACAAAAAAAATTCTAACACCCTAAATTTTCCAAATTTTTTGGCAGTCTCCTTGTACGAAGTGTTAGTCCTTGAGAATTTGGTTTTGATGACAACAACCTTAGAATAAGATTATAAAACATAAATACTAACATTATTGTTTAGATATATATGTATATGCAGGATATATATACATGTACCAAAGAATGAAGACTGTACAGTATAGAGATTCAAGAACTGATGAACTCAAGATCGAAGATATCAAGATTCAAGACTCATGAGTATCAAGATTATCAAGAGTTCAAGATTAGTAATTTTGTTAAACTCCTAGAAAAGCACTGACATCTTAAAATCCATTTTATTCGTCGAATGGAATCCACTTCGAGCCCGTTAAAGGGATGGAACCCTAAGTAGGATGGAACCTATGAAAAATATAGTGGAACATTGTTTTGTATCCACTAAATTTTATTCAAATGTTTTATAAAATTATATCTTGTTTTCAAAATGATTTCAAAATCTTCCTTTTTAAATCAAAAACATCTATCCTGGTTTTAAAATACTTTTAGCCTCAAAATAATCTTTATTTTCAATATCAAATTATCCTTGGTTTTAAACTATCTTTTATTATAATATATTTAACTTTTAATATTTATACTTAGATTTAAATATAAAATTATAGTAAAATTTTATACATACCAAAATATTATTCTCTATACTTATTTATGTATTTTAACTATAGTTAAGTATATTTATAAAGTTTAAAATAGTTTTAATACAAGATAAAAGTTATTTTCAAAGAAAAACAAATTACCAAAAATAACTTAGGCTGTCGACAACCCCAAGGAACCCTTGTCGACAAGGTGATAGTTGATTTCAAAAGTTTGAATTTCAAAGGAAGTGTCAATTCGTCATATTCTTTCACGAATGGACATGGCTGTTGTTCTACTATAAATAGGCGTTGTTTTAAACAAATTTATATTCATATTTTCTCTGATTTCACTCCTCTTCTTCTTCCACATTTCTTTATATACATTTTTACCATTACTCTACCGAAATCACCATTGAATCTAACTAGATCATCTCTGGTTTGGTTCTCTATCACTATCTCAACAAAATCCCAGTGCTATTCAGAGTTATAGATTTCTTTGTATTCAATCGAGCGAGAAAAGGTGTGATTGTAGCCTAGAAAATCAATCGGGTGAACTTGTTGCCCGTAAAATCAAGTATCTCTACCCAGAGGATTGTGAATCTGGAGTGGTGTACCTCATGGCCTTGAAATCGAGGGTGTAATTGTAAGAATTGATTTTGAAAGGAAATTCGTACTTGTGTTGCGAGACTGGATGTAGGGTAACTCCGAACCAGTATAAAATCTGGTGTGTTCTTTCCTTTATTGCTTTTACTTTATATCTGCATCTATGTTTGATTCTGTGATCATATATGTGTCTGAATATTGCATACATTTGTGTTCAAATTAATATAAACTCAAAAAGAATTAGTAATTTCTTAAAACACTATTCACCCCCCTAGTGTTAATTCTAGCCTTAAGATCCGTAATCCACATTTCTCACATTTGGTATCAGAGCAAGGTTTTCAAAGTTTCATAATCTGAATTTTGAAAAATTTCAAAATGGCTACCAACACTGGTATTGTTACTACTACCAACACTGGTTCTATTACCTCTGTCACTAGTTCATTTGTAGAAGGTCAGTCTACTGTTAGACCACCACTTTTTAATGGCAGTAACAATGTATATTGGGCATGTAGGATGAAAATATATTTACAATCTGTAGGACTAGACACTTGGAATATCACACAAATTGAATATTTTGAACCCACAACTGATTTTGCACAGTAGACTACTGAGCAAAAGACCGTCGCACAAAATAACTCTAAAGCTATGAATATTCTGTTTTGTTCACTTGATAGGAATGAATTTAATAGAGTGTCAGTTTGTAAGTCTGCATATGAAATCTGGAAAACTTTGCAAGTTACTCACGAAGGAACAAGCAAAGTTAAACAGACCAAAATTTCCATGCTCACAAATCAGTTTCAATTATTTAAAATGAATCCTAATGAGTCTATTCTGTATAGTAGATTTCAGGATATTATGCATTCTCTAATATCCTTGGGAAAGGTATTTTCGGAAGAAGATCAAGTCAGAAAAATCTTAAATTCTCTTACTCCAGAATGGGATCAAAAGACACTTGCGATCGAAGAGGCAAATGACATCAGTACCTTAAAGATAGAAGAATTAATTGGAAATTTAATGTCGTTTGAAGTCCAAATGATTGGGAGAAGAGAAAGCAAAACATCTGAAAAGAAATCAATTACATTCAATGCATTGACCGATGGATTAGACTCAAACGGCGATAATGATGAAGAGATAGCCTTTATGACCAAGAACTTTCGGAAATTCCTGAAATACAGAAAGATGAATAATCTCAAGAGAAACAACTATAAGAACTCTGGTAATTAGAATGTAGTGCCAAACTATATCAAATGTTTCAACTGTGACGAACCAGGTCATATCAAAAGAGACTGTCCGCATCCAGAAAAGCAAAATCTTCCTATAAACAATGATTCCGCAAAGAAACGAAAATGTGCATTTACCGCTACTTTAATTGACTCAGACTCGTCCTCAAGCGATGATGATCAGAAGACAGATAATTCAAATATGTGTTTCACGGCAATTCACGACTCCGACGAATTCAGAGAAACGGACTCAGAAAAAGGTACACGTTTACAATACATTGGTTGAAATTGCATGCTTAGGATTGGATGTTTGATTGGTTGATTTTGATTGGTGTGTCATTTGAATTTTAAAATTATTATTATTATTTTATTATATTTTTACTATTATTTTATTATTATTTTTATTTTTAAATAGTATCATAATATTTTATGGAATATACTATAATTCTAGTAATATTCCAGATATTATATAGACATTAAAAATAATAAATATATATATATTAGAATAATTAAAAGAAATAAATCATAAAAATTCAGAGACACATGTCGACAAGGCCCCCCCCATGTTGTCGACAAGGGTACAGAAATTGGAAATTCAAATTTGAATTCAAATGTTTGAATTTCCCTCCATCTTTTCACTTCAATCAAGTCTTTGAAAAGTCACCTTTTGACCATAGAACCTGTCCCTTGAGAATCTATTTATTTACTATCTCTTATCACAACTTTTCACTTTCATTTTCAAATTCAAACTCTTATTTCAAAATATCAAGCTCTCTACCCTCTACTCTAATGGCTTCTTCAAGCAACCCTTCCACAATGAGACTTTCCAGAAATATAAAAGAGCAACTTTTTAATAATCCGGAGGCTATAAAAGCATATATCAACTATGCTAACTATGGAAAAGTCCATCCCGAAAAGTTTGCTTTATTTCAAGATTTCTCTACTTATGAAATCGATTCTCTTTTTGCAAACAACCAAGTTTTTAGTCTTGTTGATGCTTCACAAAATGACTTTGTTTGTTATCCAAATCTTGTTAAAATTTTCTATGCAAATCTCAACCGTGGATTTTATAATGGAAATGATGATGAAATTTGGAGTAGTGTCAAAGGCCCTAGAATCATTTTAAATTATGATGATTTGGGTACCATTCTCAATTGCAAGAGCACGGGAATGGATCTTTCTAGTTTTAATATCGATGAAAATGATCGTGAGACATTTCATCACATTTTCGAAGGAAATGATAATTTTGAATTCATAAATCGAAACTTTCAACCAAAAGCAAGAATTGCTAATCTTCTTTTACAACATACTTTGACCCCAAGATCGGGGAGTTTTAACAATCCAACTTCAAAAGTTTGCAAAGCACTTTTTGCTATTTTTGGAAATTATGATATTAATTGGGCGCAAGTTATTTTGGATGAACTTCGTCCCAAAAATTCTGAAGTGGGTGAAAACACTTTGTATCATGGAATTTATCTCTCTTGGATTTTTAATTATTTTGGAGTGGATTTCAAAGGAGAAGAATTTGTTTCAAGAAAAGTTTTTAATCACTCAAACATTTCTCTTATGAAAATTCCATATGTTTTCAACCATATGAGACTCTTGCCGAAAAGGAAGAGCGTTTGGCTCATGAGGAGATGGAAGAGGAGGAGGAAGAAGAAGAAGGGGATGAAATGGAAATAGAAGAAGAAGAAGAAGGTGAAACATCCTTGGAAAGTATTGACTATCCCTCTAATCCAACCAACAAAACCTTACTCAAAAATCAAAAGACCATTGTTGAGAATCAACGGACTCTTAAACGGTCCGTTAGTAAGAAATTGGATAAAATGTCATCCAAGATGAACAAGTTTTTCTCCAAAGTAAGCAAGAAGCTTGGATTATCTTCATCTTCGTCATCCTCTAACTAGTTCTACCTTTTCATGTCATGTTGTATTGGTTTTAGTTTGTTTTGATTTGAATGTTCGAATAGTTCTTAATGTTTAATCATTGTATCATTCTATTATGAAATGAAATTGAATTACTTTTCTATTATCTAGCTTATTTTATCTCCAGAATAAATGTTAGTATATTATATAAATATATATATATACATAATTATTCACAAAATCAAAATGAGTCATCAAAATTAACTGACCCCTGTCGACAACTCCCCATAGACCCTGTCGACAAGTACTGGTTAGAAATGACTTCGCATTTTAAATTTGAAATTTGAATAACTACCTTGTGTCTATTCATTTTAAATGAATTTCTACACCTATAAATACATGTTTCTTACAGAATTCATCACTCAAAATAATTTCTTATATACTCTATCTATATTTCTTCTCACAAACTCAAATATGGCCAATCCAATTCATAGTTTGACCGAGAATCTTGAAGAAACCCTTAATTCTTTCAAGAATATTCTTTCTTTCATTCTCCGTAATCGGCGACACTTAGAGTTGAGTCAAATGCAGATGATCAAGGAGCAAGAAAAACATTTCGATGCGATTCGATGGATGATTTCCTCCATACACAAAGATGATAATGAAGCACATCCTCTAGTCTCTCTCACCAATGAAAATGAAAATTTGGATGCCATTAAAGCAGACCCTATATTTGGAGAAGAAGGATGGGTGGAAGTTCCTCGTAATGTTTGATTTTATTTGATTGCTTTGTTTGATTTTATTTGATTGCTTTGTTTGATTTGAATTGATTGCTTGGATTGATTTGATTAGATTTGATTTGGTATGGATTGATAATTGGTGTGCAAAACATAATATGTACACATTGATATTTATATGATCTTTGATTAGTTATCATGACTATCAGTATAATTTTCTCTTAATCTATCTATTATATACTCCATTATATATTTTACTAATGCGGGTACTTTAGTACAAGAATAAGGGGGAGTTATATAGTTTGGAGTTAGTTTTTGTTGATGACAAAGGGGGAGAAGTATAAAATAGGATAGTTAGGCATAAATTAAGGGGGAGTTATTAGTTTTAGGGGGAGCTAATTAGGATAGAAGTAATATTTTATAAACAAAGGTTGTCATCATCAAAAAGGGGGAGATTGTTAGTCCCTGAGAAGTTGGTTTTGATGACAACAACCTTAGAATAAGATTATAAAATATAAATACTAACATTATTGTTTAGATATATATGTATATGCAGGATATATATATAGGTACCAAAGAATGAAGACTGTACAGTATAGAGATTCAAGAACTGATGAACTCAAGATCGAAGATATCAAGATTCAAGACTCATGAGTATCAAGGTTATCAAGAGTTCAAGATTTCAAGATTAGTAATTTAGTTAGGAATTTTGTTAAAACTCCTAGAAAAGCACTGACATCTTAAAATCCATTTTATTCGTGGAATGGAATCCACTTCGAGCCCGTTAAAGGGATGGAACCCTAAGTAGGATGGAACCTACGAAAAATCTAGTGGAACATTATTTTGTATCCACTAACTTTTATTCAAATGTTTTACAAAATTATATCTTGTTTTCAAAATGATTTCAAAATCTTCCTTTTTAAATCAAAAACATCTATCCTGGTTTTAAAATACTTTTAGCCTCAAAATAATCTTTATTTTCAATATCAAATTATCCTTGGTTTTAAACTATTTTTTAATTATAATATATTTAACTTTTAATATTTATACTTAGATTTAAATATAAAATTATAGTAAAATTTTATATATACCAAAATATTATTCTCTATACTTATTTATGTATTTTAACTATAGTTAAGTATATTTATAAAGTTTAAAATAGTTTTAATACAAGATAAAAGTTATTTTCAAAGAAAAACAAATTACCAAAAATAACTTAGGCCTGTCGACAACCCCAAGGAATCCTTGTCGACAAGGTGACAGTTGATTTCAAAAGTTTGAATTTCAAACGAAGTGGCTATTCGTCATATCCTTTCACGAATGGACATGGCTGTTGTTCTACTATAAATAGGGGTTGTTTTAAACGAATTTATATTCATATTTTCTCTGATTTCACTCCTCTTCTTCTTCCATATTTCTTTATATACATTTTTACCATTACTCTGCCGAAATCACCATTGAATCTAACTAGATCATCTCTAGTTTGATTCCCTATCACTATCTCAACAAGATCCCAACGCTATTCAGAGTTATAGATTTCTTTGTATTTAATCGAGCGAGAAAAGGTGCGATTGTAGCCTGGAAAATCAATCGGGTGAACTTGTTGCCCGTAAAATCAAGTATCTCTACCCAGAGGACTGTGAATCTGGAGCGGTGTACCTCGTGGCCTTGAAATCGAGGGTGTAATTGTAAGAATTGATTTTGAAAGGAAATCCATACTTGTGTTGCGGGACTGGATGTAGGGTAACTCTAAACCATTATAAAATCCGGTGTGTTCTTTCCTTTATTGCTTTTACTTTATATCTGCATCTGTGTTTGATTCTGTGATCATATTTGTGTCTGAATATTGCATACATTTGTGTTCAAATTAATATAGAATCAAAAAGAATTAGTAATTTCTTAAAACACTATTCACCCCTCCTCTAATGTTAATTCTAGCCTTAAGATCCGTAATCCGCATTTCTCACACGGAGGACCTTTTATAATATGACAAGAGAGATAAATATATATACATCGACCCACACGGTTGGAAAACAAAATATATATATATATATATATTAATATTTATATTTTCGCAGTATTTAATCAGAAAACGTACCTTATTTAGCGTTTTTAAGCACTATTAAGCAAGCATTTACTTCGAAAGCAATTATGCAACCCAAAATTTAGCCTGCTAGCCTTCGGGTACCTGTACTTACTCAATTTAAACCACATAAGTAATAAAATATGAAATTCATCAACATTTCACTTATTTAAATAGTTAAAACACATAATCTTCATAACTCCATCATTCCGAACATATATTATAAGTAGTTATGAGGTTCCAATACTAATTTAATTGCTTTCAAACAATCCATATTCAATTCGAATGATTTACAACTCAATTTCCTTGCATTTAATTTATTTTTTGCCAAACAAACTCATATCCATTCCAAATTGATTTAGAAATCAATTTATTTCACTTATATTAATTCATAGAATTTTATTTACTTCCGTTTACGTCGAACAACCGTTCTTCTATACAAATTCGGCGATATTCATTTAGTAGAATAATCATTTTAGCTTATAGCTATTTTAAATTGATTCCAATCAATTTATATTCAATTCTATTCCACTTCAAATTTATTCTCAATCAATTCATTTACAAATTAATTAATTAGTTCATTCATTTTATTCACTTCAATTTCAATTCCATATTCAAATTCATTTTTGAATTTATTTAAATGATATCAAGACCATATTCAATTTATTTATACTCAAATTAAATTTATTTGTAACTCAAAGTCATTGTTATTTCAACTCAATTTCATTTTATTTAATTCCATAACATTTCAGAATATATTTATTTTGCTTACACTTAAGTCGAATTTTATTTATAACTCAAGTTCCAATTCCAATATTCACTTTTAAATCCACAATCCAATTTATTTAACCAAGTTAATATCCATTCTATATTCAATTAACTAATTAATTATCTAATTAGTTCACTTCCAATTCATAATTCAATATCTGGTTTTTATTTCAAAAATCGCTTCATTTAATTTTTCTTGAGCTCAAACTCATTTTTATAATTCAAGTTGGATTATTTCCCTTGCTAAAATATCAAACAATTTTTTTTTATTTTGGGTTTTCTAATTTAGTTTTCAATTTTATAAGTTACACAACTTATTTTTTTCACATTTCCATCAATTCTATACTCGAATATATTCACATTTTATTTTTAACTCGAGATTATAAATTTATTTATAGCCTAAGTATATTTTTATTCAATTAATTTCAATTTTTTATAAGCTATTCCAATTTATTAATTCACAATTCCAATTTTCACTTAAATTTTATTTCATTCAAAATTTTATACCTTATGGTTATATAATAATTCACAACTCAAAATTTATATTTACTTCAATTCGATATTATTTCTAATTCAATTCAAATTTTATAACTTATAGTTATATAGTCACTTTATACTTCACATTTATACATTTAATTCAATTCCAAATAATTCAAATTCAGTTCACCTTTTTATTTAAATTCAATTCCTTTTCAACCAACATTTCAAAAACTATATTCGAGTTATTCATACTCAAATTAATTTCACTCCAACCCATTTTATTTTTAATTCATTCAATTTCATTATATATTCAATTACTTCGCTAAGTTAACTCCCATTTCATTAATACACTATATTAATTCAATTCAAACTCGGTCAATTAAATTTCTAAAATTTAATTTATCCAACTTAACTTAAGTTGAATTTCATTTCAACTTTCTCACTTTAAATTTTATTCCAACTTCAAATTTAAAAAAAAATCTGATATTCTCTAAAACTTTTTAAATAAGGATTTCCAGAATTCAAACACCCGGTATCTATTTCAAATCACTTTGAAACCAAATATATACATACATACTCTTTTTGGTTTAACTAACCACTTTCTTCAAATTTCAAAATCAACCTGATTTTATCCAAAACAATTCCCTCGGAATTTTCAAACAACACTTGTTCCAAACAAAAATATCCATATCAAATTATTACGGTAGCAATCCGTCACTTAGAAACTCGAATTTAAATACTAATGATGTTGTAGTCATCACCAGGATTATTTTCCAGCGACTGAAGTGAGTTCAGTGCTATATCACTTCCAAATCTATTTAAAACATTTTTTCTATTCAAAAATATCTCCAAAATACTAATACTATTATTTATCTCAAACACTTTGGAAAATACTTCCAAAAATCTCCGAGATTTTTTTTTCCATTTTTTCAATATTTGGTTTGAACCCATTTGTAGTTTTTAACTAATTTGTATAATTCATACTTATACAATCTCTCTTTGGTTATATATAACCATTTCCAATTTTATAATCTTACTTTGATTATATAATAACAACCAAACACACCACTATAATAATTTTCAGAAAATTATTCTCTTTTATATCAAAATGTAATTTGGGTAAAATTATTTCATTTACCCACTTCAACACCATATTGTGTCTAATTACTCTATTCAAGTGTTTAGAAACTCCTATCGATTTAATGGCGTCCCACTACTCGAACAGAGTTTATATACCACTCAACAGATAAATTAACACAATATAAAACCATTTTTATTCACTAACAAATACGCGCTCATAGCTATTATTGCACTCAACTCATCTTAGAGTGCAACCGACTCTGTCTCTAATGAGTAATCCCCACCAGAGCCAAGGTTCTCGCTTAACCTTCAGCTTTGATACCAAATGTAGCGGTCTAGGCTTTTCAACCATCGACAGCGGCCACTCTCCGCAATGGCATACACTGGTACCTCGAATTTTCTTTTACGGCCAGCCTTTCGACTGCAACCAACCACTCCGGGACATGTAGGGGTAAGAGTCTCCTGCTCGCCACCAAACACGAAGAGAGAACCCCATATCATGTTGTAATGAAGCATATTGAGTGTGTTTTCTCACGCTGGTTTTCCAGACTGACTCGAGTGTTATTTTATTATAATGCTTGGGTCAGACTGAGTATTACAGATTCAGGTTTAAATGTTATGGAGCTCAAGAGACAAGCTAGAGTAGTTCAGACGTATATCACGTACTTGGTTATTTCCGCTGTATGAGGACAAGTTACTATAACTGTCCAGATTCATGTATGGATTGTTGTACTCTGATGATTGTAAGTATATAATACTGCTACAGATTCTTTTGTATAAAGTATGTTATTATATATTATAATTTTGTTTGGCTGCGATTGTGAGATTCCGTGATGTTGTTTTCTGTTTCTTCTTCTACTTTTTCTTCTTCACCTTAAAGATTCGTATTTCCGTTCAATTTGAGTTGAAATGATGTGAATTATGGTCGACTCAAAGGGGTACGGATTTACGGGCCTTTACACTTGGTATCAGAGCTGAAGGTTAAGAGAGAACCTAGGCTCTGGTGGGGATTACTCACTAGAGATAGGGTCAGTAATACCCTAGAATGAGTTTGAGTGTAATAATAGATATGAGCACGTATTTGTTAGTGGGTAAAAATTGTTTTATATTGTGTTGACTTATCGGTTGAGTGGCATAAAAATTCTGATCGAATAGTGGGACGCCACTAAATCGATAGGAGTTTCTAAACACTTGAAAACGATAAACTTAAATGGTATGGTTTTGAAGCGGGTTAATGAAATAATTTTACCCAAATTATATTTTGATATAAAAGAAATAATTTTCTGAAATTATTATATTATAAATTGGCGTGTTTGGATGTTATAACCAAAAACAAGATTATAAAATTGGAAGTGGTTTATTAAAACCAAATAAGATTGTATAAGTATGAATTATACAAATGAGTTAAAAACTAAAAATGGATTCAAACCAGAATTTGGAAAATTAAATCCTGGAGATTTTGGAAATATTTTCCAAAGTATTTGAAAATAAATAATAGTAATATTATTTTGGAGATATTTTTGAATAGAAAAAAGGGTTTAAAATGGATTTTGGAAGTGATATAGCACTGAACTCACTTTAGTCGCTGGAAAATAATCCTGGTGATGACTGCAGCATCATTAGTATTCATTTTCAGGTTTCTAAGCGACAGATTGCTACCGAAATTGATTTGATTCAGATTTCTTGAGCAAACAAGTTTTGTTTAACAATTCCAGAAGGAATTGTTTTGGATAAAATCAGGTTGGCTTTGAAAAATCCAAAGAAATTGTTTGTCAAACCCCAAAGCTATATGTTGGTTTCAAAATGATTTGAAGTGAAACCGAGTGTTTGGATTCTGGAACCCTTATTAAATGTTCTAGAAAATATCAGAAATAAGTTTTTAAAACTTATAAGTGGAAGATGATATTTATAAGGAAAGAACTATGAAAATTAAATTTTGGAACTAAAATTTAAAGTGAGAAGGTTAAAAGGGAATTTAACTTAAGTTGAAGTAATTAAATTTTAAAAATTTAATTGATTTTGATTCGGATGAAATTAAATGGAATTTCAAATGAATTATGTTAAATAAAAATTTAACTTATGCAAGTTAAATGAAAATTGAATGGAATTATATATAGACTTTGAGTGGTAAAGTAATTATATAACCATAAGTTATAAAATTTTGAATGAAATAAAATTTAAGTGAAAATTGGAAGTGTGAATAAATAAATTGGAATAGCTTATAAAAATTTAAATTAATTGAATAAAAATATACTTAGGCTATAAATAAATGTATAATCTCGAGTTAAAAATAAAATGTGAATATATTCGAGTATAGAATTGATGAAAATGCGAAAAATAAGTTGTGTGACTTATAAAATTAAAAAGCGAAAAAGAAAACCCAAAATAAAAATGGTTCGATATTTTGGTAAGGGAAATAAATCCAAACTTGAATTATGAAATGAGTTGGTAACTCAAGAAAATTAAATACTGTGATTTTTGAAACAAAAATCAAAATTTGAATGTGGATCTTGAGTATAAATTAAAATTCGACATTAAGTAAGTGAATTAAATAATTCAAGAATGAATTGGAGTATGGAATTAAAATTAAAGTGGACTAAATGAATGAACTAATTAATTAATTAGTAAATGAAATGGAAGTTGGTTGAAATGAAATAAACTTAAGTTATAAGGTAGAAATAATTGAAATTAAACAAATTAACTTAAGTTAATATTTGAATGGAAGCTTGGCTCGAATAAATTGAGAAATGGTTATTTAATAAATAGCATGGGATGATTCCAAGATTAAAAAAATGGATTTGAATATAATAAATGTGGATATTAATGAAACGTGAATGAATTTGTTGAGAATAAATTTGAAATGGAATAAAATTAAATATAAATTGATTTGGAATCAATTTAAAATAGCTATAAGCTAAAATGATTATTCTATTAAATGAATATAGCTGAAGTTGCATAGAAAAAAATTGTTGTTCGACGCAAACGGAAGTAAATAAAATTCTATGAATTAATAGAAGTGAATAAAATTGATTTTTAAACCAATTTGGAATGGATATGAGTTTGTTTGAAATAAAAATGAATTGAATGCAAATAATTTAGTTGTAAATCATTCGAATAGAATGAAATGATATATGGATCGATTGGAAGAAATTAAATTGGTGTTGGAATCTCATAATTGCTTATAAATATATGTTTAGCATGCATCGCTTATGAAATTCATGTGTTAACTAGTTGAATAGATGAAACGTTATTAGAATTTCATGTTTTGGTACTCATGTGTTTAAAATTGAGTAAGTACAGGTACAAAGGAACTTTTTGGCTAGATTTGGGTTGCGAAATTGCTTTTAAAGTAAATGCTCGCTTAATAATGCTTAAAATTGCTAATATATGGTACGTTTTCGGATTAAATACTGCAAATTATAAATATTGATATATATATTTTGTTTCCGACCGTGTGGGTCGCTGTATATATATTTATCTCTCTTGTCATATTGCAAAAGGTCCCCCGTACAAAGGAGATTCTGCCAAAAAAATTCGGAAATTTAGGGTGTTAGAAAAATTTTGAAAATTTTGAAAAAATTTTGTTAACGACAATTTGATTTCGAATTGTAATTGGAATAAAGGATTTTGGAATTAGAATTGAAAACTAATGGTTTTGGTTGGAACTAAAAGATTGGAAAAGTGAAATATCGAATTTTTACTAAGTGAGTTTTGAATAAGTATTGGGTTTGGAACATTTTTCCTGCCTTAGCAATTTCGGGGACGAAATTCTTTCAAGGGGGAGAAATGTAACGACCCGGATTTTTGGTCATTAATTTTTAACATTTAATTCATTTTAAATATTGAATTTTGGAATGTGAACGGGATTTCAATATGAAGTTTATCGATTAAAAATAGTGTAATAAAAACTTAAGTTCCAATTTAATTGTTGAGTTAATAATTAGAAATCAATTAAATAATTGAATTGGAGTTGAATATGAAACCGAAACAATTCTAATGTCGATACAAATTTTATTTGAATTATAATAAAATTAGTAAGATTTTAAAACTGAAAATTCTAGCGATTTCGTAAATTTTGGAAATCGTCAATTTAATCGACAAGTTAAAATAGCGATCTAGGGCATAGTCTCAAAATTCGACGAAACCAGTTCTATTGGATCCATAATATTGTATTATTATCGGATTCCAAATTTCGTAGTTTTTGGAGTTATCGTTTGATCGTACGGGATAGAAACGCGTTGAAATTAATACCGAAATTCAATATAAAAATTAGGTCCAAAAAGCTATCTTCTCCATACGATCGAATTAGGACTTGGACCCTTTTCCATTGCGTTCGGAATAGGGGTATAACATTATAAACGTCGGGCAGCACGCCTTCATTGGGGTTCAAAAATTATGAGATTTGTAGTGTGAGATATATGGGATAAAATAATATATATATATATAATCAAATCAAGTCAATTCTCGAGCCAGCGTGCAAACGAAGCCATCTATTTTCCTTTTAAAAGACGTGACATTCCTTTTCCCCTCAATCAATTCGAATGAAAGAAAAGAATTTAAGGAAAAAAACCGGCATTCATTCTTCCTCTTCCCATTCAAACCAAAAATCAGATTTGTTCCTCATAAAAAATAAAAAGTTGATGATTAGCCGTAAATCCCCTATCTTGTTTCATTTCAAAGATTTTCCTAGCTTTCACTAAAAAAGAAATCAAAATCGTTCGCGAATAAAAAAAATGTCGCGAGGCGACCTGGAGTCGCGATCGATCGAAGGAGGCGCTGGAGTCGCGATCGATCGGGGCGTTCGCGAGGTGATGCCCTTGCGCACAGGTGATGGTGGGCGGCGACCTTGAGATGGCGTTCGGGAGTTAGGGGCGACGCGAGGCTGTGTTATTGGTAGCGGCGGGTTGCTCGAAGTAAGGCGCGTCTTCCCCTGCATCTTCATCGACTGTGGGCATGTGCGATGTCGAGGGTCGCGCTTGTTTGCGGTGGTGCACGAGTCTAGGTGGAAGGCTCTGGATCGTTATGGTGGCGGTAGTGGCCAGGCGTGATGCGACGTTCAGGCGACAGGGAAGAAGGGGTTTTGTTAGTGAGGTAATTATCTTTTAATAAACTAAATATAAGATTTTGTTAATTTAGAAATAAAAATAAAAAAAATCAAATATTTATGAAATTGTATAACGTTTATACGAGGTTCAAAAATCTCGAAGTCAATTCCTTGGATTCGTAGCTGCGAAATAGACGCAATGGAGTCAAAATTGGAATGGATTGCAAAAATAAATCAAAGTGAGTAAATCTCACTCCTTTTGGATTGCTAGAATTTAATTTTAAATAGTTAAAATAAATTATTGGATGCTTGGTTCAATTTATAAATTGTTATCTGTTAAATGATATATTATATATATAGTAGTATATATATTAGTAGTTGGATTGATATTCCCGCATATTTTAACGGATGAGACCCTATGTGCCCCGCATAATAGTGGATGACCCTATATACCACGATATCCCCCTCGAAGTGGGATTGGTATTTTTTTATGTTGTATTAACATATGTGGATGTTGGCAAACAGGTTAGAGGGATCCAATTGGATTCCTCAAAATGTGGAATTTAATTTCATATATGGTGATATATAGATTGTGTAGAATAATCTATTATAGATTATTGTAGTGATTGGAATTATTGGATGATGTTGTAACACTGGCCTGAATTTGATATTTTAAATACCATAATTTTTTTTAAATTGAAGGAATAAAAGGGAATTTTTGATATAAAAATATTTATATTGGAATTGGGGTTATTTAAAGAAACTGAGTTAGAAAAATATATTTGAATTTTGGATGTACTTAACTATTGTGAATTATTAAATGGAGATTTTTAAAAATGAATTATATAAAAAGAATTTATAAATGATATTCAGGAAATATAAAAAGGTGTTGAAGTCGATATTAAAAACAGATTGGAAGTTATAAATGGGATTTATAAAGAAACGGATTTATAAAATGGAATTTTATAAATAAGATTGTTTTTTATAAACAGGTAAAAAACTCAAAGGAGTTATAAAATTTATAAACGATGTTTATAAATAAGGAAAATCGATATCATATGATAGATTGGAATATAAATTTACAAGAAGAATTTATATTAGAATATGGAAATAAAGTGAGAAAAATAGTATATACTATTTTTGAAGTGAAGGTGGTTAAGGAGATCTGAATGGAAGGATATGATGTGATTCGAGAAGAATTTATAATTTGAATTAGTTATTGAAGTTTAAAAAAAATATTTTTAATTCTAAGAAGTAAGCTTGTTTTTAAAAAGAAAATTTTATTATTTAAAACTATGAAATTTTAAACTAGATAGGATTGAGATACTTCGGTAAGTAGATTTTCAAATATTAAGTATTTATTTTTGTAAAGTCTAACTTTTAAAAATCAGCTTTGAAAATTTATCTGCTTAACTAAAAATGAGTTACTGATGTTTATAAAGGTTTTCGATATTTTTAAATAATTATTTGAACATGTTTTAAAAATAATTTATTATCCTTTAAAAACTTATTTTATATATATAGAGTTTTGAAGTGATTGAAAATTTTTATTTATAAATTCTCTCGAGATGCGTAAATGGAGCTTTTTATATGGATATGTTTTAAGGGAAGGAAATTTATAAGGGACTTGGAGGAAATGAAATTTCAAAATGTATGAATATGGGAATTTGAAATGAAATCTGAATGACTAAAACAGGGGAGATGCAGCAAGGCTAAGTGGGTTGCACCCAATTAGGGTATGCTATCACTTTTCTATATGTCGTCGGAAACCTATATATTATGGATATGGTTGTGCATGAAAGAAGGAGCGCTCGATTGTAAGGGTGGGAACACCCGGGGTGATAACATATTCGGTCAATCCAGGTTAGGGGTAGGCCGGTCTTGTGTAGCAGGGGATCCCGGCGATGGTCCTCGATACAGTGTTCTAGAGGTGTGCTGTGATGGGTGGTACCCCACTGGCCCAGTCATTCATATGGAATCCATTCTCCAATACGAGCCTCTTAGTTTTGTTTATAGAGCCTAGCATGCTGGAATTTAAATAATTTAACAATTTCGGCTATTTGAATAAGTACTTGTACTTAGACACTATTATAATATCACCGGATTTTCTATAAAACGTTTTGGTTATCGTAAGGTAAAAACCCGTCGTGTTTATGTGTGATGTGGTCTTACGAGATACCTTTGTTTTCAAAGGATTTTGAGAAAAGTTAATAATTCAAATTGAGTGTGTTTTCTCATGCTGGTTTAGACTGACTCGGGTGTTATTTTATTATAATGCTCGGATCAGACCGAGTATTACAGATTCAGGTTTAAATTCTATGAAGCTCAGGAGACGAGCTGGAGTAGTTCAGACATATATCACATACTTGGTTATTTTCGTTGTATGAGGACAAGTTACTATAACTGTCCAGATTCATGTATGGATTGTTGTACTCTGATGATTGTAAGTATATAATACTGCTACATATTCTTTTGTATAAAGTCTGTTATTATATATTATATTTTTGTTCCACTGCGATTGTGAGATTCTGTGATGTTGTTTTCTGTTTCTTCTTCTACTTTTTCTTCTTCACCCTAAAGATTCGTATTTCCATTCAATTTGAGTTGAACTGATGCGAATTATGGTCGACTCAAAGGGGTACGGATTTACGGGCCTTGAAATGGGGATTATTTTAAAGAAATTGAGTAAGAAAAATATATCTGATTTTTTTTGTTATACTTAACTACTTTGAATTATTAAATGGAGATTTTGAAAATGAATTATATAAAAGAATTTATAAATGATATTCATGAAAAAACATAAAAAGAAAGTTGAAGTCGATATTAAAAATAGATTGGAAGTTATAAATGGGATTTATAAAGAAATGGATTTATAAAATGGAATTTTATAAATAAAGTTGTTTTTTTTAAACAAGCAAAACTCAAAGGAATATAGAATTTATAAACGATGTTTATAAATAAGGTAAGCGATATCAGAGGATATATCGGAAAAATAAATTCGTAGGATGAATTTATATTAAAATATGGAAAGAGGGTGAGAGAATAGTGAATACTATTTTTGAAAAGTGAAAATGAGATCTGAATGGAAGTGATGTGATGTGATTCGAGAGGAATTTATAAAATTTAATTGGTCATTGAGGTGTTAAAAATATATTCTAATTTTAAGAAGTAAGTTTGTTTTTGAAAGGAAAATTTTATTATTTAAACTATGAAATTTTAAACTAGTTCGGATTGAAATACTTCGGTAAGTAGATTTTCAAATATTAAGTATTTATTTTATAAAATTCTAACTTTTAAAATCAGCTTTGAAAATTTATTTGTTTATCTAAAAATGAGTTTAAATAAATCATTACGTGAACATGTTTTTTTTAGAATAAATTATTATCCTTTTTAAAAACTTATTTTATATATATATAGAGTTTGAAGTAATTAAAAATTATATTTATAAATTCTCTTGAGATTCGTAATTGGGGTTTTTAAATGGATGTGATTTGGAGAGAAGGAATTTGGATGAGATGAAATTTCAAAATGTTGAATATGGGAATTTTGAAAATGAAATCTGAATTTATAAAGAAGTTATAAATTGTTGAATGGGGTTATAAATAAGTATACTGGGTTTTGGAAATTGGAAAAAGGGATTTAGTAGTGATTTCGAAAACTTATGAAATAAGTTACGAAATATTCTCTTAAGTGTTGATATTTGGAAGATTTTGGAAAATAAGACTTATAATATTTTCCTGAGTATAAAAATGGAAATTTGAAAATATTTCTAAGTGTTCAGATGATTTGCAAATATTCGGTTATGGATTTAAGTATTTGAAATTGTTTTTCAAATGTTGGAAAGGATCGATATATCTTATAAAGATATTTTGAAAATAGACATTTGGAAAAAAAATGTATAATAAGGCCTAGTGTCTTCTTATGGATGTTTTATCGATAGTTAAATAACCGACTATCAATATTAGCCAATTTCGTTAATCGGTTCGAAGAGACCGGGATCGGATTTAATTATTCGAAAACCACTTCGATCCGGTTTGAACGTTACAGTTGAATACCGTGAAGCTGATGAAGACGGTGATTCAGTTTGTCCAGATCCAAGACAACTTGTATGGACGAATGCTATCAGAAGATCGTCATTGGAGGACGATGAGAATTCTAAGTAGAATTGTTTTTTGAAAGGTAACGCTTAGCCTCAAGCCTCATCAATCGGGAATGACTAAAGTAGGGGAGATGCAGTAAGGCTAAGTGGATCGCACCCGATTAGGGTATGTTATCACTTTTCTAGATGTCCTCGGAAACCTATTTATTATGGATATGGTTGTGCATGAAAGAAGGAGCGCTCGATTGTAAGGGTGGGAACACCCGGGGTGATAACATATTCGGTCTATCCAGGTTAGGGGTAGGTCGGTCATATGTAGCAGGGGATCCGGGCGAGGTCCTCGGTACATTGTTCTAGAGATGTACTGTGATGGGCGGTACCCCAGTGGCCCGGTCATTTGTATGGAATCAATTCTCCAATACGAGCCTTAGGTTTTGTTTGTAGAGACTAGTATGCTGGAATTTAATTAATCTAACAATTTTGGCTATTTGAATAAGTATTTGTAGTTAGACACTATTATAATATCACTGGATTTTCTATAAAATCTTTTGGTTATCGTAAGGTAAAAACCCATTGTATTTATGTGCAACGTGGTCTTACGAGATACCTTTGTTTTTCAAAGGATTTTGGTAACTTTAATAATTCGAATTGAGTGTGCTTTCTCACGCTTGTTTTCCAGACTAACTCGGGTGTTATTTTATTATAATGCTCGGGTCAGACCGAGTATTACAGATTCAGGATAGAATGCTATGGAGCTCAAGAGACGAGCTGGATGATAGAGACGTATCTCCGTACTAGGCTTAAATTTCTGCTGTGTAAGGACAAGTTATATAACTGTCCAGTTTGATGTATTGATTGTTGTTCTCTGATGATTGTAAGTATAAAATAGTTGCAGATTCTTTTGTTTAAAAATCTGTTATTATATATTATATTTTTGTTCCGCTGCGATTGTGAGATTCTGTGTTGTTGTTTCTATTCCTTCTTTTGCCTTTTTTTTCTACACCCCAAATGAACTGGTATTTTCGGCACTCGATTTGCTCGGCATTTTATACAGTGGACGCATCGATGTCGATTTTCGAAGGTCGAAAATCCCGGTTTGTCACGACCGAGATTTTCGACCTTTGAAAATCGACATCAATACGTCCACTATATTACATGCCAAGCAATCAAATGCCGGAAATACCAGATCGTTAGGAAAAAGAAGGAGGTAGAAGAAGAAAATAGAAATAACAACACAGAGTCTCACAATCGCAGCGGAACAATATATAATAGATAACAACATGTCTCTATACAAAAAGAAACTACAACTGCTAATTATACACTACATCATCAAAGTATAATACATCAATAACTAAATACTGGACAGTTATACAACTTGCCCTCACAAATGCTGAATATACAGCATACCAAACACAGTGGAATAAAATCAAATACGTATAATACGTCTTCGTCATCCAGCTCGTCTCCTGAGCTCCATAGCATCCTATCCTGTATCTGAAACTCGGTCTGACCCAAGAATTATAATAAAATAACACACGAGTCAGTCTGGAAAACCAGCGTGAGAAAACACACTCAATTTGAATTATTAAAGTTTTTAAAATCCTTTGAAACTCAAAGGTATCTCGTATGACCAAGCCACACATAAACACGACAGGTTTTTACCTTACGATAACCGAAACATTACATATCAAATCCTCTGATATTATAATAGTGTCTAAGTACAAATACTTATTCAAATAGCTGAAATTGTTACATTAATTAAATTTGAGCATACTAGTCTCTACAACCAAAACCGTAAAGGGTACGTATTGAAGAATGGATTCCATACGAATGACTAGGTACTGCGGTATCACCTGTCACCGTACACGTCTAGAAACAGCATACCGAGGACCATGTCGGGATCCCCTGCAACACAAGACCGGACTATCCATAACCTGGATAGACCGAATATGCTATCACCACGGGTGTTCCCACCCTCTTCCAAGCTCCTTCCATATATTGTAGTAATAAAATAATATCCGAGGGTATCTAGAAAGGTGATAAACATACCCTAATTGGGTGTGACCCACTTTGCCTTGCTGCAACCCCTTGATTTTCAGTCATTCCCGGTTGATGAGGCTAGAGGCTACGATTACCATTTTAACAAATTTTCACTTAGAATGCTCATTGTCCTCCAATGACAATGTACTGATAGCATTCATCCATACAAGTCCGTTCTGGGTCCGAACGGAACCGAATGTTAGTCCCTGAGGAGTTGGTTTTGATGACAACAACCTTACTTAGAATTAGATTATAAAATATATAATACTAACATTATTGGGTAGATATATATAGATATGTTTGCAGGTACTAAAGAATGAAGAACTGTACAGTATAAAGATTCAAGATCAAAGATTGAAGATATCAAGATTCAAGACTCATGAGTATCAAGAATTTCAAGATTTCAAGTTTCCAAGATAAGTTATATAGTTAGGAATATTCTTAAAACTCATAGAAAGGCACTGACATCTTAAAATCTATTTTATTCATGGAATGGAATCCACTTCGTGCTTGTTAAAGAGATGGAACCCTAAGTAGGATGGAACCTACGAAAAATCTAGTGGAACATTTTTTTTGTATCCACTTACTTTTATTTCAAAATGATTTTCAAAATATATATAGCTTGTTTTTCAAAATGATTTTAAATATTCCTGTTTAAAAACCAAAATCATCTGTCCTAGTTTTTCAATATATTTTAGCCTCAAAAATATCCTTAGTTTTAAATATCCTTAATTTTAAATATCTTTGATTTTAAATTATTATCCTAAGTTTTTAAACTATAATTCTGATATTAATATATTTAGCTGTTTTATATATTTATACTTAAGATTTAAATATAAAAGTATAGAAAATTATTATATATATTTTAATATTGTTCTCTATAGTTATTTATGTATTATAACTATATATAAGTATATTTTAAAGTTTAAATATAAATATAATATAATATATAAATTATTTTCAAATAAAAACAAATCACTAAAAAATACAAGGGCATGTCGACATGGTCACATGTACCCCTGTCGACATGGTGACAGTTAATTTTTTTTTTAAAAGAAGTGTCTATTCGCCACATCCCTTCACCAATGGACATGGCTATTGATCTACTATAAATAAAGGGTGTTTTCAACGAATTTTAATCACTTTTTTCTCTGATTTAACTTCTCTTCTTCTTCTCCACTTTCTTATTTACAAATTACACCATTACTCTGCCGAAATCAATATCGAATCTAACTAGATAATTTTTGGTTTTGATTCTCTCCACCATCTCTACAAGATCCAAGTGCTAATCTGAGTTATAGACTTTTTGTAATCAATTGAGCAAGAGAAGGTGTGATTGTAGCCCTGGAAATCAATTGGGTGAACTTGTTGCCCGGTAAATCAAATATCTCTACCCAGAGGATTGTGATTCTGGAGGGTGTACCTCGTAGCCTTGAAACCGAGGGTTGTATTTGTAAAAATTGTTTTTGAAAGGAAATCTGTACTTGTGTTGCGGGACTGGATGTAGGGTAACTCCGAACTAGTATAAAATCCGGTGTGTTCTTTCCTTTACTGCTTTTACTTTATATTTGCATCTGTGTTTGATTCTGTGTTCACATCTGTGTTTGATTAGTGTATACATTGTTAACAAATTAAGATAAATTCAAAAAGATTTAGTAATTTCTTAAAAACACTATTCACCCCCTCTAGTGTTTATTCTAGCCTTAAGATCCGTAATCCGCATTCCTCACATTTGGTATCAGAGCAAGGTTTTCAAAAGTTTCATAATCTGATTTTAGAAAAAATTTCAAAATGGCTACCAACACTGGTAATGTTATTAACACTAGTATCTCTGTCACTAGTTCATTTGTAGAAGGTCAGTCTACTGCCAGACCACCACTTTTTAATGGCAGTAACTATGCATATTGGGCATGTAGGATGAAAATATATTTACAATCTGTAGGATTTGATACTTGAAATATCACACAAACTGAATATTATGAACCTACAACTAATTTTGCACAATGGACCACTGAGCAAAAGACTGTTGCACAAAATAATTCTAAAGCAACGAATATTCTGTTTTGTTCACTTGAAAGAAATGAATTTAATAGAGTGTCAGTTTGTAAGTCTGCATATGGAATCTGGAAAACTTTGCAAGTAACTCACGAAGGAACAAGCAAAGTTAAACAGACCAAAATTTCCATTCTCACAAATCAGTTTCAGTTATTTAAAATGAATACTAATGAGTCTATTTCAGATATGTATAGTCGATTTCAAGATATTGTGCATTCTTTAATATCTTTGGGAAAGGAATTTTCGGAAGAAGATCAAGTCAGAAATTTTTTAAATTCTCTCACTCCAGAATGGGATCAAAAGACACTTGCAATTGAAGAGGCAAATGACATCAGTACTTTAAAGATAGAAGAATTGATTGGAAATCTAATGTCGTTTGAAGTTCAAATGATCGGGAGAAGAGAAAGCAAAGCATCTGAAAAGAAATCAATGGCATTCAATGCATTAATCGACGGATCAGACTCAAACAGTGATAATGATGAAGAGATAGCATTTATGACCAAGAATTTTCGGAAATTCCTGAAGTACAGAAAATTGAATAGTTCCAAGAGAAACAACTTTAATAATTTTGGTAATCAGACTACAGTACCAAACTTTATCAAATGCTTCAATTGTGACGAACCAGGTCATATCAAAAGAGACTGTCCGCATCCAGATAAGCAAAACCCTCCTACAAACAATGATTCTGCAAAGAAACGGAAACGTGCATTCACTGCTACTCTAGATGACTCTGACTCATCCTTCAGCAATGATGAACAGAAGAAAGTTAATTCAAATCTGTGTTTCACAGCAATTCTCCATTTAGTCGATACCAAAGACACGGACTCTGAAAAAGGTACACGTTTACAATACATTGGCTGAAATGGCATGCTTGAATTGATTGATTGATTGGTTGTTTTTGAATTGATGTATCGTTTGAATTTTAAATTTTTTTATTATTTTTTATTATTTTATTATTATTATTATTTTTTAATAATATTATAATATTTTATGAGTCTTAGTAATATTCCAGATATTATATAGACATTAAAATAATATATATATATATATATATAAATATTACATTATATAAAAGTATCTAGTCATCAAAATTTACGGATACCTGTCGACATGGGTCCATCCCTACCTGTCGACATGGTATAGAAAATTTGAAATTCAAATTTTGAATTCAAATGCTTGTATTTTCCTTCACTCTTTCACACCATTCGAGACTCTGAAAGGACACTTTTTGACCAAAGAAACTGTCCATTTAATTTCTATTTATTTATTATAATTTATCTTATCTTTTCACTTAACTTTTCAAATTCAAACTCTTTCTTCATAACTTAAGCTCTCTTCTCTCTACATCAATGGCCTCCTCAAGTACTCCATCAACTATGAGACTTTCCAAAACCTTAAAAGAACACCTCTTTTATGATCCGGAAGCAATCAAAGCCTATATTGGCTATGCTAATTATGGAAAAGTTCATCCCGGAAAGTTTGCAATTTTCCGCGATTTCGCTTCTTATGAAATCGATTCACTTTGTGTTAGCAACAACATTTTAAGTCTTGTTGACGATTCTCAAAATGATTTTGTATACTACCCAAATCTTGTAAAAATGTTTTATGCAAATCTTAATCGTGGCTTTTATCAAGGAAACGATGATGAAATTTGGAGTAGTGTAAAAGGCACTCAAATTGTTTTAAATTGTGATGTTTTGGGAGTGATTCTAAATTGTAAGTGTACTGGTATGGATCTTTCAAATTTCAATTTTAATGAAAGTGATCGTGAGACTTTCCTCCATATTTTTGAAAGTGACAAAAACTTTGATTTTATAAACCGCAATTTTCGTCAAAAAGCAAAAATTGTGAGCCTTCTTTTGCAACACACTTTGACCCCGAGATCGGGAAGTTTTAATAATCCTACTTCAAAAGTTTGTAAAGCACTTTTCGCTCTTTTTGGAAACTATGATATTAATTGGGCTCAAGTTATTTTGGATGAATTTCGGCCTAAAAACTTGGAAATGGGAGAAAAGATTTTATATCATGGAATTTACCTTACTAGAATTTTCAACTATTTTGGAGTGAATTTTAAAGGAGAGGAATTAATTTCTAGAAAAGTTTTCAATCATTCCAATATCTCACTTATGAAAATTCCATACATCTTTCAACCTTATGAATCCCTTGTGGAAAAGGAAGGGCGTTTAGCTCACGAAGAAATGGAAGAAGGAGAGGAAGAAGAAGAAGAAGGGGATGAAATGGATATTCAAGGAGAAGAAGAGGAAGGTGAAACATCTCTTGAAAGTATTGATTACACCTCCAAACCAACCAACAAGATGATTATCCAAAACCAAAAGATAATTGTGGAAAATCAACGGACACTTAAGAGATCCGTTAGTAAAAAGTTGGATAAAATGTCTTCTAAGATGAACAAGTTCTTCTCAAAAGTCAGTAAAAAGTTTAACCTTTCATCATCCTCATCATCCTCCAATTAGATCTATCTTTTCATACCTTGTCATAGTTGTTTAAGTTTGTTTTAAGTTTGAATGTTATTGTATTTCATGTTGTTTAATCCATGTATCATTCCAGTTTGAATTAATGTTGAAGTTCTTTCTGTTATCTAGCTTATTTCATCTCTAGAATAACTGTTAATATGATATATATATAAATATATATATATATATATATATATACATTTATTCAAAATCAAAAACAAGTCTTCAAAACACAGATGACCCTGTCGACAACCCCCAAAGGCACCCTGTCGACATGCTTAAAATCTGAAGTGTCTTTTCATTTTAACTTTTGAATTTTAAATAACTAACTTGTATCTATTCAGTTCAAACGAAATTTACACCTATAAATACTTGTTCTCTTCCAGAAATCTTTACTCAAAATCATTACTTATCTATTCTATCTATATTTCTTCTCTTTTTCACAAAAATGGCCGATCCTATTCACAATTATCTAAAAATCTTGAAGAAACTCTTAAATCCTTCAAGAATATTCTCTCTATCATTCTTCGTAATCGGCGTCACTTAGAATTGAGTCAAATGCAGATGATCAAGGAGCAAGAAAGGCATTTTGAAGCAATTTGATGGATGATTTCCTCCCTGCACAAGGATGATAATGAAGCATATCCTCCCATTTCTCTCTCTGCTGATAATGAGAATTGGGATGCCATCAAACAAGACCCTATCTTTGGAGAAGAAGGATGGGTTGATGTTCCTCGTAATATTTGGTTAACTTTGTTTAATTTTTATTTGTTTGCTTGCTTAATTAGGATTTGGTTTGATTTGCTTGAATTTGACTTAGTATGGATTGATATTATGTGTGTAAAATATAACATACATATGATTAGTATTAATAATATATGATCTTTTAAGTTATCATGATTATCAGTTTAATTATCTATTTTTATATTAAAAAACTCCATTATGAATAAATAAATTGTGTTCTCTTATTCGTATATTCTCTTATCTTTTGAATAAATGATTTAGTAGTTAGGAAAAGTAGTTATTAAGAGTTTAGTTTAAAGTTAAGTATTGATTATGTATGGTAACACTATCATTATAATCACAAGTAACGTAGTCTTAATTTCAGGGGGAGTTATATAAAGTTATATAGAGTTATATAGAGTTATATAGAATTATATAGTATTATAATTATGGAGTTATATGGTTTTTGTTGATGACAAAGGGGGAGAAGTATAAAATAGGATAGTTAGGCATAGATTAAGGGGGAGTTATTAGAGGTATTAGGATAGAAGTGATATTTTGTAACAACCCGTATTTTTAACACTTTAAAAATACGAATTAAAATAAAAAATTTGGATAAAAATCCGAAGGAAATAAAATTTTGTGTTGTTAAATGTGAATTACAAGTTAAAATACAAAACTGAATTCTGAAATAACTTATTTGTAAATTAAATATGGATGTTAACTTGTAGTGAATGTAAATAATGAATTGAATTTGATTGTAAACCAAATATGTTATGATTGTAAACAAAGAATAAATAAAACGGTAGATTTAATAATGGAAGTTTATGTTATTGAAACTAATATAAATAAATGTAACTTAATATTACAGTGTATTGAAAGCAGATAATAACTGAAACTGTAATTTGATAAAGATGTTAACTTGTAATTGAACGAAAGTAAAAGATTTAAATTTGAATGCAACAAGTAATTGAATTGAATTGAATTTGATTGTAAACAATGAAATAAATAAAATGTTACATTTAATATTGAAGTTATAATATGGAAATCAACGTAAATGAATGTAATTTAATATTACTGTGAATTTAAATAAGATGATAGCTGAAGAAAATGGAAGTAAATGAATTATAAACTATTGATAATAATGTATAAGCAAATGGTTGATTCAATAATGAAAGTGTAAATCGAAATAAAAGAATTCATTTGGAATTAAATAACTTGAATTTGAATTACAATATAATTGAACGTTGAATCTAATATAATCTTTTATATTGGATTTATAATGGAAAATTGCATTGTAAAAGATTGTTAATTACTATGAAATTAAAAATGGAATTTGTGAACAATTAAGATTTGATTTAAAAGTTAATAATTTAAAATTGGGAATTTTATATTGAAATTAAACTGTAGAAATAGCCATTTTTACAACTGTCTCGGATTTCGACGAAACTAGTTTCATCGGATCCGTAACAGTAAATTATTGTAAGGTTTCAATTTTCGTAGCAATCGGACTTGTCGTTTGGTCGTGCGAGCTTGAAACGCGTAGAAATTTAACGTCGTTAATTAAAATAATCGACTTCAAAAAGCTATCTTCCATATACGATTGAATTAGGCCTTGGGACTAGTTCCATTGCGTCCGAAACGGGGGTAAAACCTTATAAACGCCTGGCGGCACATCTCGTTTGGAGTTCGGACGATTTTGGACCTAACTTTATAAATACACACACAAACCAAGACAGTTTTACTGCCATTTTAATCCAGAAACCCTAACTCTATCTCATGGCCGCCACCTATTCAATGGCCAGAATCGCTCGAACTTCTTTCCTTAATAACTCTCAATCCGTTCAACGAAATCAAAAAATTCCAAAAGCAAAGTTGTAGATCTCGGCGAGCTCTTCAAATCCATATGGTTGATCTATGCTTTTACGTCACGGATTTGCCCAGATCTGACTTGGAAGCGTGTACGGTTTTTCTTGGTTTGCGTGCAAACGGCGGCGACTGGTGATGCGAAACCTCTGGCGTCGGTGGCTCTCCTGGAGGCGCTCGCGTGGGGACGTCTTGATCGAACTCCGGCTGCCTCGAGTTGCGTGCGTTTTATGGTGATTGTTGCGTTGATGGGTTCGGTGTGCTGCGCGTGATGAAGAAGAAGGTTAAACGATTAATTAATTTTATTATATCGCTAATCATGTTTTAAATTATATCGTTATATTAATTTAAGCGTAACTTTTGCATACGAGGTCCGCTTCGAGCGAAACATCTGGTGACGTTGGAATCGCAGCGACGAGAGCTACGCTGTAGTTTAGATCCGAAGACATTTGGAGCTCGTTAAAATTTTAGGTTAAATCGAACGTTGTTCGATTTGATTTAAAAATCGAAACTCAAGGTGAGTGTTTTATAACGCTCACAACGTACTGAATATCTTTATGGTAGTTAAATTTGACATTATGAAGTGATATGGATTTATTTGTCATTGTTTGATAAAAATTTAATTGTCATATAGATTGTCATTTGAATTCACCGTTGAAAATTTAATTTGACAGTCAAATTGAAGTTTAAAATTTAATTGCGATCAAATTACCTGATATTGATAATTATGAAGTTGTTGTGAATGTTATTTGCTTTATGGTTGATTGGTTGTGATGGATGCTGTTGGTCGATATTGGTTGTTTATTTATTTTGATATATCATGCTATCATCATGTATATTGTTTATTGCATGTAAAACTGTAAATTGAATCATTTCGAATAAATTAAGGAATAGGTTGAAATGATATACCTATGACATCTATTTGGATTGAAATGATATATATCCATCCTTGAAAGTAAAATTGAAATAATTATCCACTTGGCCATAGGTTAGAAAATTATATACGGACACCGAGTTGGTTAAATTAAATGATTTTAAAAGTTGTTTTGAAATTATTTAAATGAATTGATTTTAAGAATAAAATCCAATTTATGGAAATTGAATTATTTTGAATTGAAGCTCGAGATGTTGGAATTTAAACTTGGTAAATGAAATTGTTTAATTATACGAAGTTTAGATTTTAAGAAAAAATAATTGAAATACGGCGTAAATTTTCGAAAGTTGATTTGTTTTAAAAGATTGGACTTTTAATCGAACTCTGAATATTTATAAGAAAATTTATATGAAATGATATTTCAAGTTGAGTTTGGAATTGAAAATTTATTTGAAATCGAGATTTAATTAATTTGGAATTTAATTGAAATTCAAAGAAATTGGGAATTGGACTAAATTGAAAGTATTGAATTAAGTTTGAAGATAAAATTGATTTGAATCGGATTTGAACTGAAATTGATTTGGAACATAATAATTAAATGAATTCTTGAAATCCGAATATTAATCTAAGATTATTGAATTGGAATTGTTCCAGAAATTAAGTAAACTACTTAATACGGATGTTTAATTTGAAGAATATTCTAATTTGAATACGAAATGGTTTTAAAGCGAATCTTATATTCTTATATAAATATATGAACTGTTTTGAAAGGTGAAATATTTAAAGTTTCGAAATATATTGGAAGTGAAATTGTTTATTTTGTGGTTCAAATATGTATTTGAAATTGATAATTTGAAATGGTTTATTGAGAAATTGAATCGAGTTGAAATTGATGATTTGGGATTTGATTAAATTTTAATTTTGGAATTCGAGTTTATGTGAATTGATTTGTGAAATTTGAGGAAGCTATTTTTATATAAAGTATTTTAAACTATATCTAAAACTATTTATATTTTATTTTATAAATTTTATATAAATTATTTTAATATAAATCATTTTCGATATAAATTATTTTATTATAAACTATTTTAACTTATAACTATTTTAAATAAACTATTTTATTGTATAAACTATTTTCTATATATACAAATTTTACTATCTAAACTGTTTAAGAGGAAAGTGTTAGGATTCCAAATGTTATGATTTCAAGCTATGATTTCAAAGTGTTGTGAATTTCAAGGTTTTGATTTCCAAAGTGTTTTGAATTGAAAAGACTTATGATTTCGAAAGCGGTACAACTTTGGAATGTGATATGATTTTGGAAATGGATTTATTTGAAGTAA
This sequence comes from Allium fistulosum, assembly GCA_030737815.1. NCBI lineage: Eukaryota > Viridiplantae > Streptophyta > Magnoliopsida > Asparagales > Amaryllidaceae > Allium > Allium fistulosum. The sequence goes on from CM060903.1 coordinate 298,954,814, forward strand.
AAGTGATATCGTATTGATACGATTTTGAAATCGAAATGAGATATTGAGGCGAAATGATTTTTGAAATGTAATCGTATATTTTGAGTAGATATGATGATTTTGAAATGGATTTGATCTTTGAAGCGAATATGATATTTTTGATAATCAATTATGAATTGATTTTGAAAATGTAAAAGATCCAACTGGTGTGAAAAATATAACGTAGTTATTAAAGAGACCGAGATCGGATATGGACATACTCTCTGTCGATACCGAAAACCACTTTAATAACTATATTCGCGGAGTGTTGATCCAGAACGAAGTGGATGGTTTGGTGAACGTGTTGACTGAAGAAAGAGAACGATATTGGATGACCCCTGACATGACTAAAACAGGAGCCGCGCCGGGCCATTGAGGATCGCCATCTCTAGCGGACACACTCCTTCGATACCATGTCTATTACTTTTGTGATTCGATTTGGGTGCACCCCGCGATTTTGGGAGTGTTGTTTCGCGGTGTTGGGGTAGTAGCTGCTATGCCCAACATCAGTCCGGATCACGCAACTACTAGTATCCTAGTTGGTATTGCCTCATGTACCTTGTCATACTGATTATCCTATTCACGACCACTACGATTTTGGTTTGTACCTTTAGTATATGGATTGCCCTCTGGTGACTTCCGGTTTTGGGGAAACTACGGTCTTGTATATGCTCTTGGGAATAAAATTGTGTTAAGGGTGGAATGGGCCATGACTTAACGCTATTTTAATACTTTTACTTTAATGTAGACATATTATAATAGCGTATTGTACTACATAGTAGATAGTTTAACGGATCCTTGAGAGATGGAAAATCCCGTAACATCTCTTAAGTTATTGCACTCACGTTGACACTGGATAGGAGATGTCAAACCCCGTAAACATCTCTGACGCCGTTACACTCATATTTTCTTATTCGATTTGACTTACATGAGATATTTTAGTCCTGACTCGAGTGTTTTGTCTTTTCATTACGCTCGGGTCAGCCTGAGCATTTCAGATAAGGTTGAAGATCTATTTTGGAGGACGAAGACGGAGTTTGGTATTACATCATTTGTATTCTACTACCATATTATTTTTCCACTGCATTATTGTATTATCTCTGATATGTATGTAACTCTGATTTATGATGTATAATAATAATCAAATTTATTTATTTAACAGCTTCATGAACTGTTATTTTATTATTATATCTTGTTCCTTCCGCTGCGAGATTCTGAGTTTGTTTCTGTTCTTTCTTTCCTTTTCTTATTTAACCCCAATAACCATCTGCCCTTTTGAACGGTTTGAGTTGGACATGTGTGGATTATTGTCGACTTGAACGGTCAAAAAGGCGGGTCGTTACAGTTGGTATCAGAGCTTTGGTTTAGCGAGAAACCTTGGCTTTAGTGGGGAATAACTCATTGAAATAGAGGTAAACTATATGAATGAGTTGAGTGTATATGAGAGAGCGTATTTGTAATTTTGATATAAAAATGATTTTATATTGTGTTAATTTGTTCCGTTGAGTATTTATGAATTCTGGTTGGTACTTGGGACGCCAAGGCATCGATAGGAATTTCTAAACACTCGAATATGACAGATTGACATAATATTGTTTTGGATTATATTTTATATATAAAAGAATTATCTTGAAAATTTATAAATTTTGATTGTATTGGTTGTTAGGAGATGATAATATTATATTATCATCGTTTATTGTTGATTAGTCAATATTTCTAAACTATTGACTATTGAATGAAAAAGAAAATGAAACTCTATGAATATAGTTGATAATAAAATTAAATGAATATAATTTTGGATTTGAGAATTAAAATTCTGGTGCTTTGAAATTTTTATAAGTAGTTTGAAAATAATATATTCTTATGTGAAAGTAATTTGAATAGAAATGATTTGCAAATGATTTGAAAAGAAATAAGTGGTGTACTCCCCTCTTGACACTAGAGAATGATTTCGGTGATGAGTGCACGCATCATCGACATTTATTTCCTAGAGTCTAAGTGGGGGAGATCACTTAATAGTTTTTCTAAACCCTGTTTTGATTAAAATTGAGTTTTATTGTGTATTCTCTATAGTATGATTTGATATATAAATTATATAAGTATATATTATTTCAAACTTGATTTGAAATGAAACTGGAGTTGAAATTTTTAAGTTCTTTAATATTTAATGACTTTAAACTATTGAAATAAACTAGAAACTGTACTCTTTTGGATTAAATAGAACTTGAATTGAAATTTTATAAAGTATGTAATGAAAATAAGTATATATATATATATATATATATATTTCAATGCTGATTAAATTTTTTCTAAAAGTATGATTTGAGATATAAAGATATTAGTATATATATATATATTTATTTATTTAAAAAAAAAAGGGTTTAATCGAATCCGGTGTTGAAATTCTTAAGTTCTCTAATAAGGAATGATTTTAATTATTAAACTAAAGTAAATCTTGAATTGTTAGAAACTTATGAATTGAAAAAGGTGAAATTGAATTTAAGTGTTAAAAAAAAAATTATTAAAATTGTAGGAGTAACCCTTAATTTGGAAAATAATAAATTGGAAATTTATTTAATAGGTATAACACTCAAATTGAATGAAAAGAAGTTGTATATTGTTTAACTACATTCTATTTGCATAGCTATAACTTACCAAATACTTAAAAAGTTTAAAATGCTAATATGGATAACTAAATGAATAATATACAAGTGTGATTGCGAATAATAAAATGTGAAGATCTATTGATAGTTGTAAATATAAAGGAAATTTAAGTTGTAAAGTGAATTAAATTTAAAATTAATTAAATATAGAATTAGTAAATGGAAACTAATTAAATTTGAATAAAACTAAATGTCAATAAACTTGGAAGTGTATGAAATTAAAATTTTGACTTGGAAATGTATAATTGATTTAGTATAGATTTTGGATGGATGTTAATGTTTGATATGTATTGGTTGCTAGATGGATGGTAATTGATAAAATAGAATTCATTAGTGTAAATGGAATTGAATAAACGGAATAAAAAAAAATTAAATTCAAAATTTGAAGCAAAGTGAAATTAAATATAATTGAATTCAAATTAAATTGAAGCAAATTGACTTGAATTTAAATTATGAATGAAACCAACTTGAATAAATCGGAAACAAATTGAATGTAAACTTATTTCATGGATAAATAAGAAAATAAACGACTTTGTGTTTATGATTGTTTCTTTAGAAAATTTGAAGTTTGATGGTTTGTACTTTGAAATAATAAAAGCAAAATTTTGAAAAATCCAAAATTGTTCAATATATGCTGAAACGAAAAAAACCATAACTTTTAAATGGTTGGACGAAATTCGACGATCTTAGACTTTTCGGAAAGCCTAGAAACTGTGCAACATCTTTTGTTTAGAATGTTTTGATTAATACTTTCATCCACTAGGCTTAAAACACCAATATTAGTCGCTGGCCTGTGCGAGGTAGAAAATCTGAAGCACCTTAGTATTCTCGCCATAACTTTTTACTGGTTTATCGGATTTTGATGATCTTGCCCTTTCTGGAAAGCTTAGAGCCTAAGCTCCAACTTTTGCTTTATAAGCTTTTCTTATTTCTGTCATTTAGGAGGTCGAAAATCTGAAATTACATTTCAGGCCTGCGCTAATTGCTCGGTGCTGAAGCGTATCATTTTAGTAAAACGGCCGTAACTTTTGAACAGATTGTCCGAATTCGATGATCTTGGACATTCCGGAAAGCCTGAAACGAATGAAATAACTTTTGTTTAGATTCCATTTCCAAATTTTATCGTTTAGGTGACCAAAAACTGAGATTCGTTTGCTGCCCTGGAATTGGAATTTCAGTTTTGAAGCTAAACATGTTATATGTGTGTTGTTTATGATAAGTATATCGATCTATCTTTATATGCATGGTTCTAACTTGGTTATTGAGCATTTTAGTAGGTAGCAAAGGGGTTGCGCTTCGCTTGTGGAGCTCGCTTCTGCGTTTAATGCAAAATGTAAGTTAAAATGCTAATAAACGCTTAATAATAGGTATGTTCTCGGATTACAGTTTATGTCGTGGTATATTATTGTGTTCCCCATGTTTTGGGATGCCTCATTCTTGTAATGAGATGTATATCATGCAATTATTACCACTGTGAAATTTTTCGGTCCTAGCCGCGCAAAGGAGGTGCTGCCGAAATTTTTCAAAAATCCGGGAGTTAGAAAATTTTGAGATAAAAAAAAATCCTATAACAAAATTTTGCAAATAAGTCGAATATTTTGAATGAATTATATCTAAATGATGGATTCCCCTTCTCCGTTCCTTTTCGAGGACGAAAAGTTTTAAGTGGGGGAGAATGTAACAACCCGTATTTTTAACACTTTAAAAATACGAATTAAAATAAAAATTTTGGATAAAAATCCGAAGGAAATAAAATTTTGTGTTGTTAAATGTGAATTACAAGTTAAAATACAAAACTGAATTCTGAAATAACTTATTTGTAAATTAAATATGGATGTTAACTTGTAGTGAATGTAAATAATGAATTGAATTTGATTGTAAACCAAATATGTTATGATTGTAAACAAAGAATAAATAAAACGGTAGATTTAGTAATGGAAGTTTATGTTATTGAAACTAATATAAATAAATGTAACTTAATATTACAGTGTATTGAAAGCAGATAATAACTGAAACTGTAATTTGATAAAGATGTTAACTTGTAATTGAACGAAAGTAAAAGATTTAAATTTGAATGCAACAAGTAATTGAATTGAATTGAATTTGATTGTAAACAATGAAATAAATAAAATGTTACATTTAATATTGAAGTTATAATATGGAAATCAACGTAAATGAATGTAATTTAATATTACTGTGAATTTAAATAAGATGATAGCTGAAGAAAATGAAAGTAAATGAATTATAAACTATTGATAATAATGTATAAGCAAATGGTTTATTCAATAATGAAAGTGTAAACCGAAATAAAAGAATTCATTTGGAATTAAATAACTTGAATTTGAATTACAATATAATTGAACGTTGAATCTAATATAATCTTTTATATTGCATTTATAATGGAAAATTGCATTGTAAAAGATTGTTAATTACTATGAAATTAAAAATGGAATTTGTGAACAATTAAGATTTGATTTAAAAGTTAATAATTTAAAATTGGGAATTTTATATTGAAATTAAACTGTAGAAATAGCCATTTTTACAACTGTCTCGGATTTCGACGAAACTAGTTTCATCGGATCCGTAACAGTAAATTATTGTAAGGTTTCAATTTTCGTAGCAATCGGACTTGTCGTTTGGTCGTGCGAGCTTGAAACGCGTAGAGCTTGAAACGCGTAGAAATTTAACGTCGTTAATTAAAATAATCGACTTCAAAAAGCTATCTTCCATATACGATTGAATTAGGCCTTGGGACTAGTTCCATTGCGTCCGGAACGGGGGTAAAACCTTATAAACGCCTGGCGGCACATCTCGTTTGGAGTTCGGACGATTTTGGACCTAACTTTATAAATACACACACAAACCAAGACAGTTTTACTGCCATTTTAATCCAGAAACCCTAACTCTATCTCATGGCCGCCACCTATTCAATGGCCAGAATCGCTCGAACTTCTTTCCTTAATAACTCTCAATCCGTTCAACGAAATCAAAAAATTCCAAAAGCAAAGTTGTAGATCTCGGCGAGCTCTTCAAATCCATACGGTTGATCTATGCTTTTACGTCACGGATTTGCCCAGATCTGACTTGGAAGCGTGTACGGTTTTTCTTGGTTTGCGTGCAAACGGCGGCGAATGGTGATGCGAAACTTCTGGCGTCGGTGGCTCTCCTGGAGGCGCTCGCGTGGGGACGTCTTGATCGAACTCCGGCTGCCTCGAGTTGCATGCGTTTTGTGGTGACTGTTGCGTTGATGGGTTCGGTGTGCTGCGCGTGATGAAGAAGAAGGTTAAACGATTAATTAATTTTATTATATCGCTAATCATGTTTTAAATTATATCGTTATATTAATTTAAGCGTAACTTTTGCATACGAGGTCCGCTTCGAGCGAAACATCTGGCGACGTTGGAATCGCAGCGACGAGAGCTACGCTGTAGTTTAGATCCGAAGACATTTGGAGCTCGTTAAAATTTTAGGTTAAATCGAACGTTGTTCGATTTGATTTAAAAATCGAAACTCAAGGTGAGTGTTTTATAACGCTCACAACGTACTGAATATCTTTATGGTAGTTAAATTTGACATTATAAAGTGATATGGATTTATTTGTCATTGTTTGATAAAAATTTAATTGTCATATAGATTGTCATTTGAATTCACCGTTGAAAATTTAATTTGACAGTCAAATTGAAGTTTAAAATTTAATTGCGATCAAATTACCTGATATTGATAATTATGAAGTTGTTGTGAATGTTATTTGCTTTATGGTTGATTGGTTGTGATGGATGCTGTTGGTCGATATTGGTTGTTTATTTATTTTGATATATCATGCTATCATCATGTATATTGTTTATTGCATGTAAAACTGTAAATTGAATCATTTCGAATAAATTAAGGAATAGGTTGAAATGATATACCTATGACATCTATTTGGATTGAAATGATATATATCCATCCTTGAAAGTAAAATTGAAATAATTATCCACTTGGCCATAGGTTAGAAAATTATATACGGACACCGGGTTGGTTAAATTAAATGATTTTAAAAGTTGTTTTGAAATTATTTAAATGAATTGATTTTAAGAATAAAATCCAATTTATGGAAATTGAATTATTTTGAATTGAAGCTCGAGATGTTGGAATTTAAACTTGGTAAATGAAATTGTTTAATTATACGAAGTTTAGATTTTAAGAAAAAATAATTGAAATACGGCGTAAATTTTCGAAAGTTGATTTGTTTTAAAAGATTGGACTTTTAATCGAACTCTGAATATTTATAAGATAATTTATATGAAATGATATTTCAAGTTGAGTTTGGAATTGAAAATTTATTTGAAATCGAGATTTAATTAATTTGGAATTTAATTGAAATTCAAAGAAATTGGGAATTGGACTAAATTGAAAGTATTGAATTAAGTTTGAAGATAAAATTGATTTGAATCGGATTTGAACTGAAATTGATTTGGAACATAATAATTAAATGAATTCCTGAAATCCGAATATTAATCTAAGATTATTGAATTGGAATTGTTCCAGAAATTAAGTAAACTACTTAATACGGATGTTTAATTTGAAGAATATTCTAATTTGAATACGAAATGGTTTTAAAGCGAATCTTATATTCTTATATAAATATATGAACTGTTTTGAAAGGTGAAATATTTAAAGTTCCGAAATATATTGGAAGTGAAATTGTTTATTTTGTGATTCAAATATGTATTTGAAATTGATAATTTGAAATGGTTTATTGAGAAACTGAATCGAGTTGAAATTGATGATTTGGGATTTGATTAAATTTTAATTTTGGAATTCGAGTTTATGTGAATTGATTTGTGAAATTTGAGGAAGCTATTTTTATATAAATTATTTTAAACTATATCTAAAACTATTTATATTTTATTTTATAAATTTTATATAAATTATTTTAATATAAATCATTTTCGATATAAATTATTTTATTATAAACTATTTTAACTTATAACTATTTTAAATAAACTATTTTATTGTATAAACTATTTTCTATATATACAAATTTTACTATCTAAACTGTTTAAGAGGAAAGTGTTAGGATTCCAAATGTTATGATTTCAAGCTATGAATTCAAAGTGTTGTGAATTTCAAGGTTTTGATTTCCAAAGTGTTTTGAATTGAAAAGACTTATGATTTCGAAAGCGGTACAACTTTGGAATGTGATATGATTTTGGAAATGGATTTATTTGAAGTAAAAGTGATATCGTATTGATACGATTTTGAAATCGAAATGAGATATTGAGGCGAAATGATTTTTGAAATGTAATCGTATATTTTGAGTAGATATGATGATTTTGAAATGGATTTGATCTTTGAAGCGAATATGATATTTTTGATAATCAATTATGAATTGATTTTGAAAATGTAAAAGATCCAACCGGTGTGAAAAATATAACGTAGTTATTAAAGAGACCGAGATCGGATATGGACATACTCTCTGTCGATACCGAAAACCACTTTAATAACTATATTCGCGGAGTGTTGATCCAGAACGAAGTGGATGGTTTGGTGAACGTGTTGACTGAAGAAAGAGAACGATATTGGATGACCCCTGACATGACTAAAACAGGAGCCGCGCCGGGCCATTGAGGATCGCCATCTCTAGCGGACACACTCCTTCGATACCATGTCTATTACTTTTGTGATTCGATTTGGGTGCACCCCGCGATTTTGGAAGTGTTGTTTCGCGGTGTTGGGGTAGTAGCTGCTATGCCCAACATCAGTCCGGATCACGCAACTACTAGTATCCTAGTTGGTATTGCCTCATGTACCTTGTCATACTGATTATCCTATTCGCGACCACTACGATTTTGGTTTGTACCTTTAGTATATGGATTGCCCTCTGGTGACTTCCGGTTTTGGGGAAACTACGGTCTTGTATATGCTCTTGGGAATAAAATTGTGTTAAGGGTGGAATGGGCCATGACTTAACGCTATTTTAATACTTTTACTTTAATGTAGACATATTATAATAGCGTATTGTACTACATAGTAGATAGTTTAACGGATCCTTGAGAGATGGAAAATCCCGTAACATCTCTTAAGTTATTGCACTCACGTTGACACTGGATAGGAGATGTCAAACCCCGTAAACATCTCTGACGCCGTTACACTCATATTTTCTTATTCGATTTGACTTACATGAGATATTTTAGTCCTGACTCGAGTGTTTTGTCTTTTCATTACGCTCGGGTCAGCCTGAGCATTTCAGATAAGGTTGAAGATCTATTTTGGAGGACGAAGACGGAGTTTGGTATTACATCATTTGTATTCTACTACCATATTATTTTTCCGCTGCATTATTGTATTATCTCTGATATGTATGTAACTCTGATTTATGATGTATAATAATAATCAAATTTATTTATTTAACAGCTTCATGAACTGTTATTTTATTATTATATCTTGTTCCTTCCGCTGCGAGATTCTGAGTTTGTTTCTGTTCTTTCTTTCCTTTTCTTATTTAACCCCAATAACCATCTGCCCTTTTGAACGGTTTGAGTTGGACATGTGTGGATTATTGTCGACTTGAACGGTCAAAAAGGCGGGTCGTTACATATTTTATAAACAAAGGTTGTCATCATCAAACTGGGGGAGATTATAGTCCCTGAGGAGTTGGTTTTGATGACGACGACCTTACTTAGAATTAGATTATAAAATATATAATACTAACATTATTGTGTAGATATATATAGATATGTTTGCAGGTACTAAAGAATGAAGAACTGTACAGTATAAAGATTCAAGGTCAAAGATTGAAGATATCAAGATTCAAGGCTCATGAGTATCAAGAATTTCAAGAGTTCAAGTTTCCAAGATAAGTTATATAGTTAGGAATATTGTTAAAACTCATAGAAAGGCACTGAAATCTTAAAATCTATTTTATTCGTGGAATGGAATTCACTTCGTGCTCGCTAAAGGGATGGAACCCTAAGTAGGATGGAACCTACGAAAAATCTAGTGGAACATCTTTTTGTATCCACTTACTTTTATTTCAAAATGATTTTCAAAATATATATAGCTTGTTTTTCAAAATGAATTTAAATATTCCTGTTTAAAAACCAAAATCATCTGTCCTAATTTTTCAATATATTTTAGCCTCAAAAATATCCTTAGTTTTAAATATCCTTAATTTTAAATATCTTTGATTTTAAATTATTATCCTAAGTTTTTAAACTATAATTCTGATATTAATATATTTAGCTGTTTTATATATTTATACTAAAGATTTAAATATAATAGTATAGAAAATTATTATACATATTTTAATACTGTTCTCTATAGTTATTTATGTATTATAACTATATATAAGTATATTTTAAAGTTTAAATATAAATATAATATAATATAGAAATTATTTTCAAAGAAAAACAAATCACCAAAAAATACAAGGGCATGTCGACATGGTCACATGTACCCCTGTCGACATGGTGACAGTTAAATTGTTTTTTAAAAGAAGTGTCTATTCGACACATCCCTTCACCAATGGACATGGCTATTGATCTACTATAAATAAAGGGTGTTTTCAATGAATTTTAATCACTTTTTTCTCTGATTTAACTTCTCTTCTTCTTCTCCACTTTCTTATTTACAAATTACACCATTACTCTGCCGAAATCAATATCGAATCTAACTAGATAATTTCTGGTTTTGATTCTCTCCACCATCTCTACAAGATCCAAGTGCTAATCTGAGTTATAGACTTTTTGTAATCAATTGAGCGAGAGAAGGTGTGATTGTAGCCCTGGAAATCAATTGGGTGAACTTGTTGCCCGGTAAATCAAGTATCTCTACCCAGAGGATTGTGATTCTGGAGGGTGTACCTCGTAGCCTTGAAACCGAGGGTTGTATTTGTAAGAATTGTTTTTGAAAGGAAATCTGTACTTGTGTTGCAGGACTGGTTGTAGGGTAACTCCGAACCAGTATAAAATCTGGTGTGTTCTTTCCTTTACTGCTTCTACTTTATATTTGCATCTGTGTTTGATTCTGTGTTCATATCTGTGTCTGATTAGTGTATACATTGTTAACAAATTAAGATAAATTCAAAAAGATTTAGTAATTTCTTAAAAACACTATTCAACCCCCCCTCTAGTGTTTATTCTAGCCTTAAGATCCGTAATCTGCATTCCTCACACCGAAGGCATTATTCCTACTACATCCATTTTGGAAAAATCCTTAGGATTAGTAGCGATTAGCCCTTGCACTTCACTGCTCCATCTTCGACTCCATGCTCTTGTTTTCACTACGAAAACGTACTCGTTGGATCGAAGTGGTTTTCGGATAACTCATCCGATCCCGGTCTCTTCGAAACAACGTCCGATATTTTCCAGTAAACTCAACCCCGGTTCTTTAGGAAATAAATAGACGAAAATAAGATCGGAGATCACCACCTATCCGTTAGTGGATGGATTTCCTTATTATCGTTCTAGAAGAACGAAACGAGTTTGTATGTATAGTATAGCTCCTCGAACGGCAACGGTACCATACAACTCCCGTGTTTCTTCTAGATACTCCCAAAGTTACATTTTGGGTCCAGATTTGATAGTCGGTTATTTAACTATGAAATAAACAATCATTCAACCAATTACTTACTTTCCCACCGAAAACACTAAATCTCTTTTTAATTTAATTTTAATAAATTAAATCTCTTTATCCAAAATATATGCTTATCTTGCCGAATGTAGTACATTCACACTATTATTTTCAAAAATATTTGGAAACCCTTTTAAAATAATCTGGAAAGTACCCTTGCGGTATCAAACCTTGGATTCACATCTTAATGGTTACGTCTCTATCCCAGAGAAATCCAAAACTTAACTGCAGGCACTCCCTGCCTCCGATTTCGCCAAGCGGGTATACAATTACTTCTCGAAAACTTTATTTAAAAAAATTTCAAAATAATACTAATGAAATTTCTATAATAATTTTCCAAGTTAAATTTAGGCGAATGCTCTTTAAAATAAAAGTTATTATATAAAAATAGTATTAATATTGAATAATTATCCTTTTAAAATAATACTGATTAATCTTTAAATAATAATTAACTTAATATCAACCATTTATAAACTACTTAATTAATAATTAAATATATTTTAAACAAATTTAAAATACCTAAATAATTTGTTTTTCTGAAATATCCTTAGGCACCTTTTTAAATTACCCAGTTGATAATTAAAAATCCTTCTTTTTAAACAAACTCAATTTCTCGATAAAAATATATTTTCTAATTCCAATATAACCAGTCTAACATTCATAAATCTCTCTCGATTTATTTCCAATTTGATTACGTCCCAATTCCGTAAATCCCTTTTCACATTTAAAAAAAATAAATCTATCATTTATTTTTAAGCCAATTTACCCATCTCCTTACAAATCCTCACTGTGAATTTATAACTTCAAATTTATCCACTGATAATCACTTTACTTTATTTATAACCCCCGTTTCAAAATTTCATAGTCCCATTTCCCGTTTATAACGTTTTCACAACATTTAATCGATTTTAAATCGATTTCTAAATTAAATTCCATTTTTTAATCAATTTCCCCAAAATAACCCAACTGTGTTCCAAAACCAACCAAATTCCGATTCCACTTCCTTTTCATAATTTAAAATCTTATTTAAAAATCTATGACAACAATTCCATATTTTATTTCCAAAATTCCCTTTTCATTCTTCCAACTATTTAATCTCGATTTAAAAATAAATCCTTTTATACTTAACGTAATCGCTTAAGTTCTATTATTTAAAAACCCTTTTATTTACATTATTCAAAAATCTCTATTTTTCCATATTCTGAAATTATTAAATAGAATTTTAAAATCAAACTATTTATTTTTCCCAAATTCATTTCCTTTAGTAAATTCAAATTTCACTATAAATAGTTTACTTTCTGTTTCCCTTTTTATTTTCTCTTAAAAATTCAGTATTCATCTTTATGGTATTTTAAAATGCCAAAATCTATCCAGTAATACCATAGCATCCAATAAATTCAATTTCCACTATAATTTATCACAGATTATTCAAACAAGTCATATCACTGAATATGAAAATAATTTCAACATATTTGAGGAATCTAGTTGGATCCCTCCAACATGTTTCCCTGCGTCCACAGATGTTAGCACAATATAAAATACCAATCCCACTTCGAGGGGGATATCGCGGTATATAGGGTCATCCGCTATTATACGGGCGCATAGGGTCTCATCCATTATATACATGCGGGAATATCAATCACTACAATATATATATATACTACTATATATAAAATATCACATCCAACTGATAATAATTTATTAATTCTATCAATCAATCAATAATTAATTTTAACTATTTAAAATTAATTACGGTAATCCAAAATTGAGTGAGATTAACTCGCATTGATTTTTTTATTGCCGCGTTCCGATTCTGATTTAATCCGAGCACGTTTGAAATTATCTGAAAATTTTAGAAGCTCTAATTTTGTCCAATCCAATTCATATTGAAGAATTCGTTAATACGAACCCAACGCGACCGATCGCGTTGGATTCTGACCTAAAACGACCGAGATATGCAATTTATAAGGGTTGAAATTTTATTAAACAATTTTATATAATTTAATTATCATATTAAACATCCTTACTCACCCAAACTCTACAGCTCGGCCCAATGAACAAAACCTGACCCGCTCATATCCTCTTCTTTCTCTTCTTCCCACTTTCTTTCGTTTTCGCCTATAGACAAGAATTCGTGCACGACATTTATAGTGCACGCTTGTGCACTGACCACCTCCCTTCCCTCGACAATCCACCCAAACGACCCTGCCAAACTCTCCATCTTGAAAAACTCTATGTGCTAGTGCCAACACCACGCACCCGATCCCCTTATCCCCACCGCAACTAAAACCACTCAGGTGCGAAAATCCTCAGGTCGTGCTACTCCCCAATCCGCCAAGCTTCACCATGTTCTGCCTCCTGGTGCCAAACGATCTCCTAAACCCGAAACCGAACTCCATTATGCAGATCGTTCACCACAAAGCCCTTAAAAACTAACCCTTGTTTGCTGCCTATTATCGACATCCCACTATCGATCATCAGAAGGTAGGTCTCGACCCTCAAAAAGCGTCCTAGGTTGAAGATCATGCTTGAACAAGATTTTTAAAAATCGATTGGGAATTTTTCATGAAATATATAACTCGATTTTGATTCTTAAAAGTTTCTTCCTCTTTTTTTCTCTTTCTGCTACTCTGTTGTTGCTCAAAGAAGTGAAACCGCACCTTAACAATCTCCTACCAAAGATAGATCCATCCCCTTCCAAGCCAAAGATAAAGACTTCCCATTTTTATAGATTTTAAATTTTCATTTGTTATGATTTTTTTTGTTCTGATCGGCTGTATTTTAAAAAGGAATAGAGGGAAGTGATAGAAGAGAAGGGAGGCATGTAGGGTGCTATTTACAGTGCTCTGAAGTGAAGGGAAAAAGGTTGATGGAAATATGGTCGGTCAAATAATATATATATATATATATATATATATATATTATTTAAATATCCAAACCGTCTCGATTTCGTAGCTTAAAATCTAGAACCCCTATTGAGGCATGCCGCTAGGCGTTTATAATGTTATACCCCTATTTCAAACGCAATGGAAAAGGTTTCGAGTCCTAACTCGATCGTATGGAGAAGATAGTTTTTGGACCTAATTATTATGTTTTATTTACGATATTAATTTCAGTCCGTTTATATCCCGTACGATCAAACGATAACTCCAAATGCTACGAAATTTGAAATTCGATAATAATACACTATTATGGATCCAATAGAACGGGTTTCGTTGAATTCTGAGACTGTGCCCCGGAAGGCAATTTTTAAATGTCAATTCAAACAATATATTTTTAAAACTGAACAAATCACTTTTAAATTCAATTTAAAAGTTTTATCATCTTCATTATTATTAATATAAATTTTATAAGCCTTTAAATTATTTTTAACAAGCTTAAACTCAAGATTCACTATTTAACCAATTTCTAATTATTAAATTCAATAATTAATCTATCCAATAAATGGTTATATTTGAAATTCAAGTTAAAAATTAACTTTTAAACATTTAAAATCAATTAAATATTCCAATTTCAAATATCCAAAATTCTGGGTCGTTACATTCCTCCCCCTTTATAAGAATTTCGTCCTCGAAATTGCCAGGTAGGAAGAATGGTTCAAAACCCAATAACTTTTTCCAAAACCAATCAGTTGAAACAACTTTTCCAAAATCAATTTATTGAAACTACATTATCACTCCTACTAATTTTCCAAATTAATCCATAGATTACAACTAATATTATCCCCTCAATCATTCAAATTATAATTTAAAACCAAATTTTAAATTATCAAAATTTTCTTCAAAATTTTTCTAACTCCTTAAATTTTCAAAAAATTTCGCCAGCATCTCCTTTGCGCGGCTAGATTGGAACGACTACAAATTGCTTCAACGGGCCCAAACATCAAAAGAAAACGAAAGCCAAGTGGCTCAATCAGAAAACCATCAATTTCAACACAATTTAAACACATACCTTTTTGTCGGGCAATCAAATTTTACTCTTGAACTCAAAGACATCAATTTAACTATTGCTTTTAAATACCCGCACCTTATTTACCAATAGTATCCAATCATACAATTCAAAATCTTTTTATTCAGCATTTTTAATTTCTAATATTTATTTCTCCAAAACCCGTACGATGTACATATACCATCCGTATGCAAAATCAAATCTGATCGCTTACTCAATCACACAATTTCACTTCCGAACTAGTATCGTTCACACGACTCTCTAGTGCGGACTCAGATCTGGTTCCTTGATTAGAAACCGTCATTCCCCTTGCATAGCCATATACTATGATAGAGAATCCCAGAATCAATCAAAAATCCAAATCCAGGGTTCGCCGTCGAAAATCGAGTGAAAAATCCTAACTCGGATCGATATAACTATCTCAAAATTCTATGCTTAAATCTAGATCAAATCGTCATGCGATTAAGATAATATACATACAACTTACGTATTAATTTCAACTGATTATTAGCTATATCAATTTCCTTTACTCCCACTCATTTCATTTCAATCAATTATCCACAATTATCATTTTATACACCTTTTATTTAATCTTCATTCAAATATTAACTTAGTGTATTCCTCAATACCAATTTCACTTTAGAATTCACTTTACAAGATTTCCTTAAGTTTAAAAACATTTTATGCAAATTCTTATGGTCAATACTATTTCCCTCACTTAAGTCTATATCCATTTAACTCAATCAATTCTACTTCCAGAATTTTAGTTTATTAAGTCCAACTCAAACTAAAATTTCAATTTCACTTTATTTAACATGATCCAAGTTAAATATCATTTCAATATTCAATTTCAATTCCATTTACTTACTAATTAAATTAATTAGTTCATTACTAATTTATTTCAATCTCAACAATTCCATTTTCAAAACTTATTTCCATTTAGCCTACTTAGGTTAAATTTTCAAATTTCTCTTATTTAACTTAGTTCAAGTTAATTTCCATTCCAAATCAAATTTCAAACTTTTATAAGCTATCAAACTTATTATATTCCATAAAACATTTTACATCAAACCCCAGAGTTTTAAACAATTACTTAATACTTCAAAATCATTTTTGAAATCAATTACATATACACAATCCATTTGTATATTAACTTATTCCTTTACATTTCAAACCAAAACCAGTTTTTCCAAAACAAAACTCCAATTGCAAATCATTAAGGTAGCAATTCCTCCTTGGAAACTCGAAAATGAAAGTCGATGATGCTGCAGCCATCATCGAAATTATTTTCCAACGACCGAAGTGAGTTCGGTGCTTTTATTCCTTTTTAAAATCATTTTTAAATAATTTTAGTTTAAAAATATTTTCCAAATAATACCACTATTATTTTCCAAGACTTTGGAAAACATTTCAGAAACCAACGGGATTTAAATTCCCAAATTTCCAACTTTCAAGTCCTTTAAATCTATATTTAAATATTCCTTTAGGATTTCATTCCATTTCAAATTATAAATCACATTTATAAACTCATATTTACAAACTCCATTTTCTTATATGAATTAATATCTTAACTTTTGGTTGTAATATCAACTTTTATTTCAATTACCACACAACACTAATGATAATAGTTTAATATTATCATTTCCTAACAACCAAGCAAACCATATACAACTATAATAATTTCAAAAAAAATTATTCCTTTTATACATAAAAATATTTTGGGTAAAATTATTTCATTTACCCCATTTCAAAACAATACCGCGTCGAATTGCCCTGTTTAAGTGTTTAGAGATCCCTATCAATAACGTTAATTACTCATATTGACCAGAATCCATAAGCCACTCAACAAACCAATCAACACAATATAAAACAATTTTAAATTCACTAACAAATACGCGCTCATATCTATTAATACACTCAAACTCATTCTAGGGTGCTACTAACCCTATCTCTAATGAGTAATCCCCACCAGAGCCAAGGTTCTCACTTAACCTTCAGCTCTGATACCAATTGTCACGACCGAGATTTTCGACCTTCGAAAATCGACATTAATACGTCCACTGTATTACATGTCAAGCAATCGAATGCTTAAAATACCAGATCGTTAGGGAAAAGAAGAAGGAGGTAGAAGAAGAAAATAGAAATAACAACACAATCTCACAATCGCAGCGGAACTGTGACGCCCCACCTCTATACCCACGCTAGCCAAGGACACTACGGGGTAATGACGTCAACTAGCACGGAGAATAAGGCTGTTGAGGAGCGACCATCTGTGTAATTGCTTTGTGCAAGTACTGATATGCCAGATTAAAAATATAACTTTTCATCTGAAGAGGAAATCCGACATACAGATACAAACTCAAAGCTACTACACAGTGGCTATATGGACTTCGAAAACAAATATAGAAATAAACATAACACAAATCAGTCACAGACAATTCATATCACAAAGGCGGAAATAGATATGAATATAACACATGAAAGTGTACATCAGAGTAGTGGTCAAATAAGATCCTCAATATCACAAAAGAAAAGATACAAGTGCTAGACAACAGAATATGTATACATCAATGAGTCAATATATCGAATGTATACAACCAAAAACTACAATGCTAGAGTAGTAAGCCAAAAGTCAGAAGATGGCTCCAGATAAGAAGTCATGAGGAAGCACCTGTAAAATCTCAGTCTGACCCGAGTATTATTTAAGAAGAAAATAATAAACGGATCAGTCTAGCTATAAATATCAGATAAAGTGATATAGAATAAGAGATATGACAAAAACATATGATAACCATAAAGTCATACTGTGGTAAGTATCTAATCGAAAATCAATCCAGAGATTAATCAATATCACAAGAATCTTCTCAAAGATTAAAAAGAATGTCATATTCTTAATTTAATTCACCAAGCCACAATAAATGACATACATATCAATGCCCATCGTAAATGCTGGTGAAACATAAATTCCAGAAATCAATATCCAGAAATCAAATAATCCGAAGCAACGACGTCATACAGCGTAACGTCCGATGATCCAGAGACAAAATAAATAGGAACAACGACGCCGTACAGCGTAACGTCCGATGAACCAAAGCACAATAAAAAGGAACAACGATGTCATACAGCGTAACATCCGATGAACCACCGCATAAGAAAATGGAACAACGACGTCATACAGCGTAACGTCCGATGAACCAACACATAGTAAAATGAAACAACGACGTCGTACAGCGTAACGTACGTCCGATGAACCAACACATAGTAAAATGAAACAACGACGTCGTACAGCGTAACGTCCGATGAACCAAATCACGATAAAACGGAACAACGACATCGTACAGCGTAACGTCCGATGATCCAACACATAAGAAAATGGAACAACGACATCGTACAGTGTAACGTCCAATGAACCAACACATAGTAAAATGGAACAACGACATCGTACAGCGTAATGTCTGATGAACCAAATCACGATAAAACGGAACAACGATGTCGTACAGCGTAACGTCTGATGAACCAAATCAAAGAGACATCGCTCAATCGCTAGTCTAAACCATAAAATGATCATCATCGATCATCAAGAAGTGTCGATTACACTAAGCTAGTAAATATAAGAGTTTAGCTTCATGTCCCATAACCACTTGCTTAACTCAAATATTTACGAACAGATTGTAGATCTGCACTAGAAAATTGTCACAAGAGTTTCAATATGTGTGAAACGAAATCACACCAATGAGGTATAGACTAACCTTGAAGATAAAGAGATATGTGTGAATCGAAATCACACAAAGGATGTCTAGTCTAACCTCGCAAACAAAGAGACATCACTCAATCGCTAGTCTAAACCATAAAATGATCATCATCGATCATCAAGAAGTGTCGATTACACTAAGCTAGTAAATATAAGAGTTTAGCTTCATGTCCCATAACCACTTGCTTAACTCAAATATTTACGAACAGATTGTAGATCTGCACTAGAAAATTGTCACAAAAAGGGTTCAATCGAACAAGTCCAAGAGCTAACCGACGAAGTGAACGCAAGCGTTTCATACCACTCGTTTTACTAAGTCGTTTAAGTCGATTTCTCATCCGAGTGAAGTAAAGGCTTGTATATACTAGTAGATTGGAAATCGGTTTGAGAAAACGAACTTTTGATATTTAAAATAGTGTTGAAATCGCTTTGATGAAAGAGTTTTGATATTTAATACTAGTATAGAAAACCTTTATATTTTGAAGTGACAAATCATAGAAGTGATTGTAGAAACAATCAATCAAAAAAATTCACGTTCGAAGACGTGAGTAAAGTTCAAAGAAATCAATCCCCCAAAACCATCAAAGTAGGAAGTTCTGTTGAATGTTTTTCAGATAAGATCCCCTACGAAGGGGGTACGGGGTTCGACCTGCCCGGTCAGGTCACGGGGGTCCAGGGGGCAGCGCCCCCGGAGGGGTGCGGGGCAGCGCCCCGTCAAAACGGTACGACCTCTTGAAGACAAGTTACAAAATGGTTGTAGAGACAATCAATCATAAAAATTCACATTCGAAGACGTGAATCAAATCCAATTAAACCGATAAAGAATTAATCGAAATGGATATTCAAAAATCCCAAAAAAGGAGTCATCAAAGTCATAGTGAATGATAACAACAAATAGGATCATCACGAATCGATTTAAATTGAGAATTCAATCCAAAAAGGCAAACTGGACTGAAACAGCAGGTTCAGTCGACTGAACAGAGTTTTCAGTCGACTGACCCTGTACCTGGAAATTTTCCAAGTTCAGGAACCTTTCTGTTTCCAGGTTCAGTCGACTGAACAGAGTTTTCAGTCGACTGAACAGAGTTTTCAGTCGACTGACTCATGCCTGGAAACTTTCGGGTTCCAGGTTCAGTCGACTGAACAGAGAATTCAGTCGACTGAATCATGTCTGGGCTGTTTTTCAGCCTATACAAAATGAAGAGAAAACTCTTCCAAAACGCAACCGGACGAACATAGGCTCTAAGGGATTATGCCAAATAGCAACCCGGCCCTATATGCTCCTCGGTGCATCACCAAAAGCATGATCAAACATCCATAAAAGGATTTTCACATAAATTTGACTTAGAAACCCAAAAATTGGAATATTCACAAAACCAATCCAAATCAAGAGCAAATGCACATGAAGAAGTGTTAGGAATTCATACCTAACAATCAAAGATAATTATAAACATAGATGTGAGATAAAAATCTCACCTTTTCACAAAAACAATGAAGAAGGAGCTTGAAAGCAAAGGGAGAATCAACCACTCTTCAACACAACCCAAATGAGCTTGAATCTATGCTTAAAAGAGAAACATTTCCTAAATTAGGTTTAGGGAATTTTCTGAAATTGAAAGGAGAATGGGTTGGAGAAGATGAAGAGGAGGCTTACCAATAGCTTCTCTTTGAATTTGGAGCAAGAACTTGAATTTGCAATGGAACTAGGGCTTAGGAATTTCCTAATTCTTTTTCTCTTCCCCCATTTTTGATGAAGCTTGAGACTTAGGAAATAAAAGTGAAGTAATGAAGAGGAGAGGGGGTGGAGTAAAGATATAACCAGATTTGGGCAAGTGGGCTGAACCCAACCCAAAGTCCAAAGTGAAAAAGTAGCAAAATTCTACTAACTCCAAACATATCGAAGCTTATACTCAAAAAGGTCGCAAACGACATTTTGAACTCAATGGAAGTGGTCTCGAGTCCTAATTTGACTGTTTGTAAAAAGTAGCTTTTCGGACAAAAATCCGACTAACGATTAAATATTTAAATAAAATATTTAAATATAAAATCGATAAATATGCGGGTTGTTACAGGAACAATATATAATAGATAATAACATGTCTCTATACAAAAAGAAACTACAACTGTTAATTATACATTACATCATCAGAGTACAATACATCAATAACTCGATACTGGACAGTTATAAAACTTGTCCTCACAAATGCTGAATATACAGCATACCATACACAGTGAAATAAAATCAAATATGTATAATACGTCTTCATCATCAAGCTCGTCTTCTGAGCTCCATAGCATCCTATCCTGTATCTGAAACTCGGTCTGACCCGAATATTATAATAAAATAACACCCGAGTCAGTCTGAAAAAACCAATGTGAGAAAACACACTCAATTTGAATTATTAAAGTTTTCAAAATCCTTTGAAAATCAAAGGTATCTCGTAAGATCACGCCACGCATAAACACGACGGGTTTTTACCTTACGAAAACCAAAACATTTCATATCAAATCCTCTGATATTATAATAGTGTCTAAGTACAAATAGCTGAAATTGTTACATTAATTAAATTCCAGCATACTAGGCTCTACAACCAAAATCGTAAAGGGTACATATTGGAGAATGGATTCCATACGAATGACTAGGTACTAGGATATCACCTGTCACATTACACGTCTAGAAAAAGCGTTACGAGGACTACGCTGGGATCCCCTACAAGACAAGACCGGACTATCCCTAACCTGGATAGACCGAATATGCTATCACCCCGGGTGTTCCCACCCACTTTCGAGCTCCTTCCATATATCATAGTAATAAAATAATATCCGAGGGAATGTAGAAAAGTGATAAACATACCCTAATTGGGTGCGACCCACTTAGCCTTACTGCATCCCCCTAATATTCAGTCATTCTCGATTGATGAGGCTAGAGACTACGATTACCTTTTTAAGGAATTTTCACTTAGAATGCTCATTATCCTCTAATGACAATGTACTGATAGCATTCATCCATACAAGTCCGTTCTGGGTCCAAACGGAACCGAAGGCACTATTCCTACTACATCCATTTTGGAAAAATCCTCAGAATTAGTAGCGATTAGACCTTGCACTTCATTGCTCCATCTTCGACTCCATGCTCTTGTTTTCACTGCGAAAACGTACTCGTTGGATCGAAGAGGTTTTCGGATAACTTACCCGATCCCGGTCTCTTTGAAACGACGTCTGATATTTTCCGGTAAACTCAACCCCGGTTTTTTAGTAAATAAACAGACGAAAACAAGATCGGAGATCACCACCTAACCGTTAGTGGACGGATTTCCTTATTATCGTCCTAGAAGAACGAAACGAGTTTGTACGTACAGTATAGCACCTCGAACGACAACTGTACCATACAATTCACGTGTTTCTTCTAGATACTCCCAAAGTTACATTTTGGGACCGGATTTGATAATCGGTTATTTAACTATCAAATAAACAATCATTCAACCAATTACTTACTTTCCCACCGAAAACACTAAATCTCCTTTTAATTTAATTTAATAAATTAAACCTCTTTATCCAAAATATATGCTTATCTTGCCGGATGTAGAACATTCACACTATTCTTTCCAAAAATATTTGGAAACCCTTTTAAAATAATCTGGAAAGTACCCTACGATATCAAACCATAGATTCACAGCTCAATGGTTACGTCTCTATCCCAGAGAAATCCAAAACTTAATTGCAGGCACTCCCTGCCTCCGATTTCGCCATGCGAGTATACCATTACTTCCCGAAAACTTTATTTAAAAAAATTTAAAATACTACTTATGAAATTTCTATAATAATTTTCCAAGTTAAATTTAGGCGAATACTCTTTAAAATAAAAGTTATTATATAAAAATAATATTAATATTGAATAATTATCTTTTTAAAATAATACTGATTAACCTTTAAATAATAATTAACTTAATATCAACCATTTATTAACTAAATATATTTTAAACAAATTTAAAATAATTCAATAATTTATTTTTCTTAAATATTCTTAGGCACCTTTTTAAATTACCCAGTTGATAATTAAAATCCTTCTTTTTAAACAAACTCAATTTCTTGATAAAAATATATTTTCCAATTCCAATATAACAAGTCTAACATTTATAAATCTCTCTCGATTTATTTCCAATTTGATTTACGTCCCAATTCCGTAAATCCCTTTTCACATTTATTTTTAAGCCGATTTACCCATCTCCTTATAAATCCTCACCGTGAATTTATAACTTCAAATTTATCCACTGATAATCACTTTACTTTATTTATAACCTCCGTTTATAAATTTCATAGTCTCATTTCCCATTTATAACGTTTTCACAACACTTAATCGATTTCTAAATTAAGTTCCATTTTTTTAATCAATTTCCCCAAAATAACCCAACTGTATTCCAAAACCAACCAAATTCTGATTCCACTTCCTTTTCATAATTTAAAATCTTATTTAAAAATCTAGTACAACAATTCTATATTTTATTTTCAAAATTCCCTTTTCATTCTTCCAACTATTTAAATCTCGATTTAAAAATAAATCCTTTTATACTTAACAATATCGCTTAAGTTCTATTATTTAAAAACCCTTTTATTTACATTATTCAAAAATTTCTAATTTTCCATATTCAGAAATTATTAAATAGAATTTTAAAATCAAACTATTTATTTTTCCCAAATTCATCTCCTTTAATAAATTCAAATTTCACTATAAATATTTTACTTTTCGTTTCCCTTTTTATTTTCTCTTAAAACTTCAATATTCATCTTTATGGTATAATAAAATGCCAAAATCTATCCAGTAATACTATAGCATCCAATAAATTCAATTTCCACTATAATATATCACGGATTATTCAAACAAGTCATATCACTGAATATGAAAATAATTTCAACATTTTTGAGGAATCCAGTTGGATCCCTCCAACCTGTTACCCTGCATCCACAGATGTTAGCACAATATAAAAATACCAATCCCACTTCGAGGGAGATATCGCGGTATACAGGGTCATCCGCTATTATGCGGGCGCATAGGGTCTCATCCGCTATATACATACGGGAATATCAATCACTCCAATATATATATATACTACTATATATAAAATATCACATCCAACTAATAATAATTTATCAATTCTTTCAATCAATCAATAATTAATTTTAACTATTTGAAATTAATTACGGTAATCCAAAATTAAGTGATATTAACTCACATTGATTTTTTTTATTGCCACGTTCCGGTTCCGATTTAATCCGAGCGCGTTTGAAATTATCTGAAAATTTTAGAAGCTCCAATTTTGTCCAATCCAATTCATATCGAAGAATTCGTCAATACGAACCCAATGCGACCAATCGTGTTGGATTCTGACCTAAAACGACCGAGATATGCAATTTATAAGGGTTGAAATTTTATTAAACAATTTTATATAATTTAATTACCATATTAAACATCCTTACTCACCCAAACTCTACAACTCGGCCCAATGAACAAAACCCGACCCGCTCCTATCCTCTTCTTTTTCTTCTTCCCTCTTTCTTTCTTTTTCGCATGTAGATAAGAATTCGTGCACGACATTTATAGTGCACGCTCATGCACTGACCACCTCCCTTCCCTCGACAATCCACCCAAACGACCCTACCAAACTCTCCCTCTTTAAAAACTCTACGTGCTAGTGCCAACACCACACACCCGATCCCCTTATCCCTACCACAACTAAAACCACTCAGGCGCGAAAATCCTTAGGTCGTGCTACTCCCCAGTCCACCAAGCTTTACCATGTTCTGCCTCCTGGTGCCAAATGATCTTCTAAACCCGAAACCAAACTCCATTATGCAGATCGTTCACCACAAAGTCCTTAAAATCTAACCCTAGTTTGCTGCCTATTATCGACAGCCCATTGTCGATCATCATAAGGTAGGTCGCGACTCTCAAAAAGCGTCCCAAGTTGAAGATCATGCTTGAACAAGATTTTTAAAAATCGATTGGGAAATTTTCATGAAATATATAACTCGATTTTGATTTTTAAAAGTTTCATCCTCTTTTTTTTCTCTTTCTACTACTCTGTTGTTGCTCAAAGAAGTGAAGCCACACCTTAACAATCTCCTACCAAAGATAGATCCATCCCCTTGCAAGCCAAAGATAAAGACTTCCCATTTTTGTAGATTTTAAATTTTCATTTGTTATGATCGACTGTATTTTAAAAAGGAAAAGAGGGAAGTGATAGATGAGAGGGAAGTGATAGAAGAGAAGGGAGGCGTGTAGGGTGTTGTCTAAAGTGCTTTGAAGTGAAGGGAAAGGGTTGGTGGAAATATGGTCAATCAAATAATATATGTATTATTTAAATCTCCAAACCGTCTCGATTTCATAGCTTAAAATCTCGAACCCCTATTGAGGCATGTCGCTAGGCGTTTATAATGTTATACCCCTATTTTGAATGCAATGGAAAAGGTTTCGAGTCTTAACTCGATCGTATGGAGAAAATAGCTTTTTGGACCTAATTATTATATTGAATTTACGATATTAGTTTCAGTTTGTTTATATCCCGTACGATCAAAATATAACTCCAAACGCTACGAAATTTGAAATCCAATAATAATACACTATTACGGATCCAATGGAACTTGTTTCGTTGAATTCTGAGACTATGCCCTGGAAGGCTATTTTTAAATGTAAATTCAAACAATATATTTTTAAAACTGAACAAATCACTTTTAAATTCAATTTAAAAGTTTATCATCTTCAGTGTTATTAATATAAATTTATAAGCCTTTAAATTATTTTTAACAAGCTTAAAACTCATGGTTCTTTATTTAACCAATTTCCAATTATTAAATTCAATAATTAATCTATCCAATAAATGGTTATATTTGAAATTCAAGTTAAAGATTAACTTTTAAATATTTAAAATCAATTAAATATTCCAATTTCAAATATCCAAAATTCCGGGTCGTTATAGAAAGTCTGTGATAGGAGGTATGCTTTTGATTCATGGCATACCTATTAATGTATTATTTGATATTTGCGCATCACATTCTTTTATCTCACATTGTTTGGTAGATAAGTTAAATCTAGAACCATCATACCTTATTACTTCCTTAACAGTTGTGAATCCGAAAGGTGGTTATGCAACTCATGGGATAAGATGTGACCACTTAGAAATTGAGCTGTTAGGTCATGCATTTACCTGCAATTTTCATGTGTTTATTTTTGTGGGTTTTGATATTATTTTGGGTATGAATTGGTTAAGCAGATATTATGCTAGGATATTTTGCCAGGATAGGGAGATATCATTAAGACACCCTAATAACCATGATTAAATTATATACTCGGTAGAAAATTCAAGTTTTGATGTACGTGCTTTATTGGGTGCGATGGAAGTGGAGGAATAAGTGAATTGGGTTTTTGTTGTAACAGATTGTGTAGATGTCTTTGAGCCAGTTACAGGACTACCATTCAAACAAGTTATTGAGTTTCGAATAGAACTTGTACCTAGAGCTGAACATGTAAGTAGACCGCTTAGCAGAATGACACCTGTTGAGATAAAAGAGTTAAAGGTGTAGTTGGTGGACTTAGAAGGAAAGAATTTTAGTAGACCAAGAAGTTCACCTTAAGAAGTGGTCGCGGTGTTCCTGAAGAAACCGGATGGGTCATTGAGGATGTGTGTTGATTATTGTAAATGGAATAAGAAGACGATAAAGAATTGGTATC
Source organism: Allium fistulosum (assembly GCA_030737815.1). Classification (NCBI taxonomy): domain Eukaryota; kingdom Viridiplantae; phylum Streptophyta; class Magnoliopsida; order Asparagales; family Amaryllidaceae; genus Allium; species Allium fistulosum. Next base: position 298,981,533 of record CM060903.1, read on the forward strand.
CTTTGCCGATAATAGATGATTGTTTGATCAATTGAGTGAAGCCAAAGTATTTTTCCAATTAGATCTGAGGACAGGATTCCATCAATTGATAGTGGTAGAGGACAACATTCCTTTGATGGCATTTCAAATGAGGTATGATCCATATGAATGGTTAATCATGCCCTCTGAACTAACCAACGCGCCTGCTTATTTGTGTATTTGATGAACCGAACCTTCCGAGAGCATTTGGACAGATTCGTATTAGTATTTATAGATGACATTCAGATATATAAGAATGAGTGAGATCATGAGACTCACCTTAGAATAGTGCTAGAAACGTTGAGGCAACATTAACTAAATGCAAAAATTTTAAAATGTCATTTTTGGAAGAAAGAAGTGAAGTTCATTGGTCATGTAGTTTCAGTAAAAGAGTTATTTATGGATCCAACTAAGATTGAAGTTGTTAATAATTGGAAGAGACCCGGGACTATGACCGAGATAAGGAGTTTTCTTGGACTAGTTGGCTATCATCAGAGATTCATCAAGGATTTATCTCATATAGCGACACTTTTGACTAAACTAACAAGGAAGCATGTGAAGTATGTTTGGACCGATAAATGTGAAAAAGCATTCTTCAAGCTAAAACATTTATTGACAATGCACCCATGTTAGTTGTTCCAGACGGAAATCAAGATTAATGGTGTATACTAATGCATGTGGGACATGGTTAGGAGCTATATTAATGTAAAAAAGTAAAGTGAATTCCTTCGCTTCTCGACAGCTTAGACCACATGAAGTTAGATATCTGACCCATGATTAAGAGTTAGCAACGGTGATCTTTGCTTTGAAAGTGTGGAAACACTATCTTTTGGGATAAAGATTTGAGTTATTCATGGATCTTAAGTCTTTGAAGTATTTATTCTCTCAGAAGGAGTTAAATATGAGATAGCAAAGATGGCTAGAGTTTTTGGCGGCTTATGATTTTGGAACTGAGTATACGCCAAGGAAAGGGAACAAAGTCGCGGATGCACTTAGCAAAAAATATCAGAATATGGTGTTAGCTATGTTAGTAGAATGGAAGTATTTAGAGACACTAACTACATAAAACATGTGGTTAAGATCGACGGCTAGTTCTAGTTGGAATATTGCGATGTTATCATGTTTGGAAGTATGGCCAGTAATGATCGAAAGAATTACTTCTAAGCAGAGAGATGATCTATTACTAGCTGAACGATTTAGAAGGCTTGAGGTAGGAACTGAGATTGATGATTTGAAAGGTTTTAGTCTTGACTAGAATTGATGGTTGAGGAAGAAAGGACGATTGTGTATTCCAGATGTTTGTGACCTAAGGAGGGAAGTTCTTAGGGAGTGTCATCGATCGAACTTTACTATTCATCCTGGAGGAACTAAGATGTATCAGGATATGAAGAGAAGTTTCTTCTGGGAAGGAATGAAGTGGGATGTAGGATTATGGGTTAAGTAATGTTGAATTGGCAAAGTGAAAGCCGAGCATCAGAAATTGAATGGGTTATTTCAACCTTTAGATGTGCCACTTTGGAAGTGGGATTCTATATCCATGGATTTTATTGATGGGTTGCCAAGGTCGAATAAGGAAAATGAAAGTATCTGGACTGTTGTAGATAGACTGACCAAGAGTGCATACGGTATTCTTTTTAAGTCGATAAGGATGGCACCTACTTTGGTGAAGTTGTTTATGAAAAATATTGTTAGATTCCATAGGTAATAATATAGTTAGTGACAAAGATACTTCGTTCACTAGTGAATTCTGGAAGAGTCTGCAAGAAGTGTTAGATACCAAGCTGAAGATGAGTACTACTTATCACCCACAGATGGATGGGCAGACAGAAAGAGTCAACAAGGTACTTGATTTGTTGAGAGCTTGTGTACTAGACTTTGGAGGGTCATGGGAAGACAATTTGTATTTAGTTGAGTTTTCTTATAACAATAACTAACAGACTACTATAGAAATGGTGCCTTTCGAAGCTTTATATGGAAGGCCTCGCAAATCACCAGCATGTTTGTTAGAGATCGGAGACATACTGATTCTTGGTCTAGATATGGTAAGATAAGCCACAGAGAAGATTAAGTTAATCTAAGTGAGGATGAGGGAAGCTTAGCCCGGGTAAAAGAGTTACGCAGATAAGAGGCGTAAAGATTTAGAGTTCTCGGTTGGAGACCATGTTTTTGTTAAAGTATCACCAATGAGGGTGTGGTACGATTTGGAAATTCAGTGAAATTGGCACCGAGATATGTTGGTCTATTTTCTATTATAGAGAGGATCAACAAACTCGCTTATCAGATAGAATTACCGAATAGTTTGGCAGGAGTCCATAACGTTTTTCATGTTTCTCATCTTAGAAAGTGTGTTCATGATTTAGAGACTACTATTGCACAAACCACATTGGAAGAATTAGTAGTATATCTTGGTATGACTTTTGTTAAACAACCAGTTCGCATTGTAGTAAGAGATGAGAAGAGATTAAGATACAAGATAGTCAAGTTAGTGAAAATTCAGTGAAGTGACAATGAGAAAGACTGTACTTGGAAGACAAAAGACAGAGTTAGGGATACTTATCCTAAGTTGTTTTGATGGTATGTTCTATAATTATCATATATAGTTTTTGCTAGTTAGATAGGCTAGTATTGTTGTTATTTGTTGTCACACATGTTTGCATGGTTGATATGCTTGTTATTTTCCTTATCGTATTTCAAGGACGAAATTTTTTAAGGATGGGAGCCTGTAGCACCCATAATTTTTGTTTGACATTATTCATGAGATCCAGTTAGATAAATAAAATAGAATAATATGATGTGTAGAGATAAGGAAAACGATATTTGATAATTAATTGGATCGGGCCTTAATTAATCGGTTAATAAGATTGTTTTAAGCATAGGATATAGGAGAATTAATGAGAGGGGCAAAGTGGGTTTACATTATTCCTAAAATCCTTACCTCCCTCATTCATTCTCATTTCGTTTCATACAATTAAAATTAAACACAAACGACTCACCATTAAGAAGAGAAGAAGAAGGGGAATGCTCTAAGGGATTCAAGAGAAAGGCATAGGGAAATCAATCGACAACAAATTTCAATCTCTTTATCCAATCTAATATTAATAATAGTTAAACCATTTCAATATTGTTGTGTTGTTTTCGGATCTAGGTTGGAATTCAGAATTGTTTTGTGATAATATGTTATGCTATGGTTGATTGTATCATTAATTTGTTAAATGACGATTTATTGGAATTTTATGGAATTATTATGATAATTTTGAGGACAAAAACCAAATTTATGATCTCCAATTGACTTTACAATTTGATATGATGTATAAAACATTATTTTAGAGATGAGTTTTTAATTTCATAATTTTTCAAGTTTATATGAATATTTTATGAATTTCCTAAGATGAAAAAGGAGTTCATTTTGGGTTCTAATTATTAAAAAAATAATTAAATAAATGTTTTAGCCCTGAAATTTTTATATGTAAAAGAATATGATAATTCCAATTTTTGGGGAGTTTTGGGGATTTTTCCCAAGTGATTATGATTTTGTATGAATTTATTATTCTAGAAAGACTATTTATTAATAATATTATTTACATGGGTTTGCAAATTGTTTTGAGAAGGTAAAACTAACCTCCCAGCACATTTCTGAAAAGAAATGAAAAATAATTTATTATCCAATAGAAAATTGGCAAGGGACGAGAGTTGGTGGAAAGATTTTTCTTTAAAAAGAAAATAAACCAATTTTATATTTATTTACAGAAACGCCACTGTGTTAAACTTAGAGATTCGATACCCTTGCACTTTCGATATCTATGAAATTCGATACATCGAATAACTATCTAATAGTTATATGAGTTATCGAATCTACAGGTTTGACATCCATATGGAGTGATACATATGACATCTACCTTGTAGGTATGTGATGTATCTATTTATATACAAGTTCGACACCAAGTTCATTAGGATTTCGGTATCTCAAGTCATAAAGTTTTGTCACCCTGCGGTTTCGGAACTCTATATTGTTCTTTTAAAAGTTCGGTACCTTTTTCTATGTTAAGGGTTCGGTACCCTCAAGTTTTAAAAGTTCGGCATCCCAAGTGTATAAGAGCCCGACACCCTCTAGTGTTTAGAGGATCAACAACCCCAACTATTTCAAACTCAACACCCCTTGTCATCTACTTTTCCGATATCTATGTGTTTGCGGCATTGATGCCATATGTTTATAAATCTAACATCTATGTTTTATGGGCGAAGCCTTATGTTTTGCAAACCAAAAGCTATATTTTAAAGGCACGATAGACTATGTGAGTTAGAAATTTGATAGCCGTATATTTTTGGCATTATAGCCATATGTTTTACAAATCAAAATGGTTGTTTTAGAGACTCGATATAGAGGCTCGATACCCTAATTTAGTGGCATAGATGTCGTATGTTTACCAATTTGGATAGCTTTACTTAGTGGCGTGATAGCCAATTATTTTAGAGGTGCGGCTACGTCATTTGTGAGGCCAAATTATTAAAAGTTATTTTGAAAATGAGTATATTTCGGCATAAGAATTTGGCTAAGTAAAAGGGGCTAAGTTTTCATTGTTTTAAAGAATGACTTTAAGGGATAAATCGTTTATAAAGATAATTGTTTTCAAGGAAATAAAATGATATTTTAGCCCTAAGTTTCATATGAATTAGCCAAAGAAAATTATTACTTAAGATTAAGTAATTTTGTGATACGACGGTTGTTGATTGAACATATCTGAATAAATAATATTATATGTTCTTGTTACCGTATGACTAGTTTATGTATATGATTTGCGTTATCATACTCACATCATCATGACCCAACATCATATCTTGGGATGTAAGGGCAGAATTACCGGTTAGGCTATCCTAGTAGTGAGTATGGTCAGACCTAACACCTGATTGAGTAGAATTGCATCCAGGAAATCAGATAGATCAATTGTGTTGAATGCCTTGAACTGATCAGAAAGATATGGCTCTTAGTTTAACAACCAAATAGGTTCATAGTGATCCCAAGAAAACAATGATTTGAGATATGTTATTAGAGGAAACTAATTGGTCTATAGTGATCCCATGAAAAATATGATTTGAGATATGTTATTAGAGGAAACTAATAGGTTCATAGTGATCATATGAAAACTATGATTTGAGATATGTTATTAGTGACAACTAATAGGTTCATATTGATCCCATGAAAACTATGATTCGAGACAGATAGTCCATATGATTCCTTACAGGTTTAGGAAAACTATGATTTGAGACAGACATTCGATTTTATGGAACATGTAAACTTTGGGAATTCATTACCCTTTAATGACAGATTAGTCACATTTACCCGTATAACATGCATATGATTATATCATGCTTTGTTTTAACCATTGTGATTGCAGAAGCATGATTTACGACTAACATATTTAAATAAGATACCAATGAGGGAAAAACCCGTTTTGCTCAATGGCGTGGTCTCGCTAGATATCTATTTTGGTTCGAGATGGTATATAATTATTCACACCAGACTTTTTGTCCGGCTCGAAGTTTTTGTTTTTCACTAAACTCTCGGGTACTCATTTGAGTGGGTCGGGAGTAGGGATTTTCAGATTAGACAAATAAGCTTCTGGAGACGTGCATAAGGAAAGCTAGCTAATATTAGGAGTTTTTTTCGCTGTGTTGTTTAAAGTTTATGCTATGTTTGCATAGATGTAATGATGGGATTTGTAACTGTCAAGTAGTTAAACTTTGATCACCCAATGGGCAATCTTCGTATGTCGCTCTTGGATTATAATTGTAATTACTATAGTTTCTCTGAACATGGAATTATTGGGACTATGTAATGGGATGTAGTGAATATGAAAGTTACTAATGAAATGAGTTTTGAAAATTTTCATATTCTATAACGACCCGGATTTTTTGACATTTGATTTGGAATATTTAAATGATTTTAAATATTGAATTTGAATTATAAATTTTGATATGGAAAACTTGGGTTTATTTGTAGAATAAATTCAGAATTTAAATATAGTGATTCATTGGATAATTTAATTATTGAATTTTATAATGGAATGTTGGTTAAATTTTTATATCTTGAATTTTAAGCTCGATAAAATGATTTAAAGGCTTGTAAAATCTATATTAATAGTAATAAAGATAATGAAAGTTTTTAAAATTGAATTTAAAAGTGATCTGTTCAATTTTTAAAATAGCCTGTTTAAATTGACATTTACAAATAGCGATCCAGGGCACGGTCTCGGAATTTGACGAAACCAGTTCCATCAGATCCGTAATATTTTATTATTATCGGATTTCAAATTTCGGAGTGATTGGAGTTATCGTTTGGTCGTACGGAATATAAACGCCTAGAAATACTTTAATCGAATTTAATTTAAATAGTCGATCCAAAACGTTATCTTCTCCATACGATCGAATTAGGACTCGAAACCTTTTCCATTGCATTCGAAATAGGGGTATAACATTATGAACGTCTGGCGGCATGCCTCGATAGGAGGTCAAGATTTTAAGCTACGGTTTCGAGACGATTTAAAAAATTAAATTATATATATATATATATATATATATATATATATATATTGACATATATATTCACTTCAGCACTTTTTCTTTTCCTATCAAAATTACTATAGCTGGCATACCTCACGCAACTTTCCACCTTAATTCAAATCTCAAGCATTTCTTTCAATCGATTTCAAATCGAACACCAATGCCATATTCTACCTTTATAAAATCGTGTATCATCTCCGTCTTCTTCTCCTAAAATCCGAAGTCGATCATCAGAAAAGAAAAAAACGAAAACAAAATTTTGTTCGGCCTCATTCAAAAATAAATATAAATTCGTTCATATTTTTCCTCTCAGTTCATAAAATCGCAGCTTCCTTTTTTGTTTTCCTTTATGTTCGAAGCCTATTTGAAATCAAACTGCTTCAAATCCATCTTATAATGAAATCGACTTCTCAAAAAAAAATCATTACGCGGTCGCACGCGTAAGGGAGGCGCGACCGGCGCTAGGGCAGCACGTTCGCGCGATGGTCGGGGGAAAGATTTGAACTGGGGCGATGGGAATGGTCGTCGCGTGGATGGGCAAGGGCGCGGTCGTGGTCGGCGGCGGTAGGCAGGAGAAGGGGTGTGATGAGGCATGGCGCTGAACTTCGCGAAGCATGCTCGGCCATCGGTTGCAAGACGTGGACTGTCGATTCGTTGAAGGGGACGGTGAGGTTAGGGTCTGTGTCAAAGTCAGTAAGGGGGAAGATGCGATAGTCGTGGGATGGTGTTTCAGGTAGGCGGTCGTTGTTTTGGGAAAGGAGCGCGGCGTGACTGAAGTTGGCAGAGAGGTATATTCTATATTAAAATTCATTTACAATTGGTTGGTTAAATTTAGTAAATTAGCAAATTAATTATTTGATTATCGAATCTTATAAAATTCGTAATTTACTTATACGAGATTTAAATTCGAACGGGATCTGGGAAGAAAAAAATATAAATTTAGTACGGATTGCAGAATAAATCAAGGTAAGTAAAATCTCACTCATTCATATTACCAGAATAATTTAAAAATGTTGAATTTAAATTATTGGTTGTTTGGATGAATTTATATAATTGTTATCTGTTGAATTTTATATATATAGTAGTACATATATTAGTATTTGGAGTGTTATTCCCTCACGTTATAGCGGATGAGATCCTATGTGCCCCGCATAATAGCAGATGACCATATATACCACGATATCCCCCTCGAAGTGGGATTGGTGTTTATTTTATGTTGTATTAACATCTGTGGATGCAGGGAAACAGGTTGGAGGGATCCAACTGGATTCCTCAAATTTATTGTTTATTTTTCATATATAGTGATATATGATTTGTGTAGAATAATTTATTATAGATTACTGTAGTGATTGGAATTATTGGGTGCTATTATAGCACTGGCCTGAATTTGATAATTTAAATACTATAAATATATTTTTAAAATTTATAGAATTGAGGGAAATTTGAAAATAATATATATGTATGTATGTATATATATAGGAATTGAGGTTATTTTAAAGAAATTGAATTAGAAAAAAATATAATTGATTGGCTATACTTAACTATTGTGAATTAGGAAATGAAGATTTTTAAAATGAATTATATAAAAGAATTTATAAGTGATATTCTGGAAATACAAAAAGAAGTTGAAACCAATATTGAAAAGTAGTTTGGAAGTATTAATGGGGTTATAAGTAATAAAATTTATATAATGGATTTTTATAAATAGATTTGTTTTTATAAACAGGTAAAACCAAAGGAGGTTATAAAATTGAAAAACGATGTTTATAATGAAGAAATTCGATATCAGATGATAATTGGGAATATAAATTCATAGGAGGAATTTATATTAGAATATGGAAACAGGGTTGAGAAAATGGGAGATTCTATTTTTGAAGTAGGGATGGTTGGGGAAGTGAAAATAAATCGATATGTTGTAGTATCGAGAGGAAGTTATAAAGTAAATTAGTTATTGAGATTTTAAAAATATATTTTTAAAACTTTGAGAAGTAAGTTTGTTTTTTAAAAGGAAAATTATTATTTTAAAACTATGGAATTTTAAACTAGTTAAGATTGGAATACTACGGTAAGTGGATTTTCAAATATTAAGTACTCAATTTATTAAATTTTAACTTTTAAAAATCAGCTTTGAAATTTATTTGTTTAACTAAAAATGTGTTACTGATGTTTATAAAAGTGTTTTCGATATTTTAAATAATTATTCAAACATGTTTTAAAAACTAAATTATTTTTCTTTAAAATACTTATTTTATATACATATATGGAATTTGAAGTGATTGAAATTTTTATTTAATAAATTCTCTCGAGATTTCAAAAAGGGGCTTATAAAAGGATATGATTTTGAGGAGAGAAAATTCGTTTGTGATTTTGGAGATTTTTTTTCGAATAAGTTACGGGATAATTTTCTGAATGTTAATATTGAAAGGATTTTTTTTGGAAAATAAGATTGGTAATATTTTCCTAAGTATAGAAATTTGGAATTATTCCTAAGTGTTGAGGTGTTACGGACTTATGTACTTGAAAAATTGTTTTCAAATGTTGGAAGGGATAGATATATCTTTTAAAGGCATTTTGAGGACAAATAGTTTGAGAAAATTTATAATAAGGCCTGATGATTGCTATGGATGTTAAATTGATGGTTAAATAACCGACTACCAATATTGGCCAATTTCGTTAATCGTTTCGTAGAGACCGGGATCAGATTTAATTATCCGAAAACCACTTCGATCCGGTTTGAACGTAACGAATGAATACCGTGAAGATGATGAAGACGGTGATTCGGTTTGTCCAGACCTAGGCCAAATTGAATGGACGAATGCTATCAGAACATCGCCATTATAGGACGATGAGCATTCTAAGTGAATGTGTTCTTTAAAGGTAACGCTTAGCCTCGAGCCTCATCAACTAGGAAATGACTAAAATAGGGGAGATGCAGCAAGGCTAAGTAGGTAGCACCCAAGTAGGGTAAGGTTACCCCTATCTAGGGTCCCTTTTATTCGGCTGTGAAACGGTTGCTGATCCCAACCACGGGGTAATCTTATTCGGTCTATCCAGGTTAGGGGTAGGACGGTCTTGTGTAGCAGGGGATCCCGGAGTGGTCCTTGGTACGCTGTTCTTGAGGTGTACTGTGATGGACGGTACCCCAATAGCCAAGTCATTCGATGGAATCCATTCTTCAATAAGCGTCGTACGGTATTGATTGTGCCTAACTATGCTAAAACGTGAGATGCAAGCATTTCAGCTATTTTCTATTTACTTTCTATAGACACTATTTTATTATCAGACGGATTTGATAAAAATGTTTTGGTTAGTGTAAGGTAAAAACCCGTCGTGTTTATTTGTGACGTGGTCTTACGAGATACCTTTGTTTTAAAAGGATTTTTTTAAAGTTAATAACTCAAATTGAGTGTGTTTTCTCACGCTGGTTTTCCAGACTAACTCAGGTGTTATTTTATCATAATGCTCGGGTCAGGCCGAGTATTATAGATTCAGGTTAAATGCCATGGAGCTCAGGAGACTAGCCGGAGGAGTTTCAGACGTATTTTCCGTACTTGACTTATATTCCACTGTGTAAGGACAAGATATATAACTGTCCAGTTTGATGTATTGATGGTTGTACTCTGATTATTGTAAGTGTATAAACTATTACATTTTCTTGGGTATAAAATCTGTTATTATATATTATATTTGTTCCGCTGCGATTGTGAGACCCTGTGTTGTTGTTTCTATTTTTCTTCTACCTCTTTCTTCTTCTTACCCTAAAGATTCGTATTTCCGTCCAATTTTAGTTGACTGAGGTAAATTATTATCGACTTAAAGGGGTACAGATTTGCGGGCCTTTACATATTCTTATGCTCTTGATGTTATAGATACAATTTAACTGATCTTATTTTGTCACTGGAGAATAATACTATTGATGACTGCAGCTATTGTAGCGCTTATTTTTAGCCTCAAAAGGGGGAATGTTACACTATACTACTAGGAATTTCATGAAGTCTTACAATATTCGTCATAACAACTTCGCCAAAGTAGGTGTCGTCCTTATCGACTTAACTGGAATAAAGTGTGGACTCTTGTTCAGTCTATCTACCACGACCCAAATACTTCCATTTCCCCTATTCGGCCTTGGAAATCCATCGATAAAATACATGGATATAGAATCCTATTTCCAAAGTGGCACTTCTAAAGGTTGAAGCAATCCACTTGGCTTCTGAAGCTCGGTTTTTACTTGCTGACAATTCAAACAATGTTTTACTCATAAGCCTACATCCATTTTCATTCCTTCCCAAAAGAAACTCCTCTTCATATCTTGATACATTTTGGTTTCTCCAAGATAAATAGTAAACTTTAATCGATGACACTCCCTAAGAACTTTCTTCCTTAGGTTACAAACATCTGAAACACACAACCGTCCCTTCTTCCTCAATCATCCGTTCTGGTCAAGAATAAAGCCTTTAAATCATTAATCTTAGTTCTTACTTCAAGTCTTCTAATTCGTTCAGCTAGTAATGGATCATCTCTCTATTTAGAAGCAATTCTTACGATCATTACTAGTTGAACTTCCAAATAGGACAACATTGTGTTATTCCGACTAGAACAATCCGTTGACCTTAACCGCATACCACAAGTAGTCAATGCCTCTAAATCTTTCCATTCTACTAACATGGCTAACACCATACTATGATGTTTCTTGCTAAGTGCATCCGCAACTATATTTTCTTTCCCCAATGTATACTAAATACCGATATCATAAGCCACCAAAAACCCTAGCCACCTTTATTGTCTCATATTCAACTCCTTCTAAAAGAATAAATACTTCAACGATTTATGATCTGTAAATAAATCGAATCGTTCTCCTAAAAGATAGTCTCTCCACATTTTCAAGGCAAAGATCACCGCTGCTAACTCTAAATCATGAGTCGGATATATAACTTCATGTGGTCGAAGCTGTCGAGAAGCAAAGGCAATCATTATACCTTTTTGCATTAACACAGCTCCTAACCCTATCCCACATGCATTAGTATACACCATTAAACCTTGATTTCCATCTAGAACAACTAACACAGACGCATTGGTTAATAAATTTTTTAGCTTTAAGAATTCTTTTTCGCATTTATCGATCCAAACATACTTTACGTCATTCCTTATTAGTTTAGTCATAGATGCTGCTATATGAGAGAAATCCTTGATTAATCTCTGGTAATAGCCAGCTAACCCTGGAAAACTTCTTATCTTGGTCACAGTCTCAGGTCTTTTTCAATTATTAACAACTTCAATCTTTGTTGGATCTCCCGACAAATCATTCTCTCAAACTACATGACCAAGGAAGTCACTTCTTTCTCCGAAAAATGACAGTTTGAAAATTTTGCTCTTAGTTGATGCCACCTCAATGTTTCTAGCACTATTTTGAGTTGACCTTCATGATCTCATTCATTCATAGAATATATCAGAATGTCATTTATAAATATTAATACGAATCAGTCCAAATGCTCTCGGAAGATCCAGTTCTAATCATCATGTTGCGATAATTTGACAATAATTCGCTTATAACGTAATTTGAAATATCAATCTCATACAAATCAATAATTCCAACAAGAACAATTACTATCAATAGCCAAATAAAATAGACTTGTACCAAACTGGAATATCTACAACTTGTTCGATATTAATATATTAGAATCACTTTTCTGTTTTAAGGAATAGATCTCATAAATTAGATTGTCTATGTTCAATTCAACCTTTACATACATTATTTTGGAGTGAGAAAGGAATTCTTTATTTATTTAAGTGATAGAAATAGGCGGTGCAAACTGCAAACAATCTAATTCATACTTTACCCACCATTTCTAATTTATTTTTCTTTAAGAACTCTTTAACACTACAATTTAAAACAAGAGAGAACGAGAGCCTAGGAGGAATGATTTTAACTGTTTTCTAAAAGTTTATTGCTTTCTGAAACCTTAAGAGGAATGATTTTGACAGGGTCTCGTGTTGCTACAGAATTTATGAGAAAATGAGGGGGGTCTAAGGGTCTATTTATAGTGGTAAGAAAGAACGAGAGCCATCGAATCGAAATAAACAAATTCGGGCTGTTGGCCAAGACGTTTCTCTCCAAAAGCATCTTGATTGATCGACTGCTACCCTTGGGGCGGTCAACAGTTGGCGGTCGATCGGCCCAAGTGAGGCAGTCGACCAACCCGTTTTATTCTCGACGGTTTTGTTTCCTTCCGCTTATTCTTGATTTATTACTCTTATTATCTCTACTCAAACACCGTTAACGTTAAGTTTACGCTTAACATTACTTCTACCCTAAGTAATTGTTTAAATTCAAATTTCAAACTTTTGAATTTATTCGAAATTTAAATTTTAAATATTAAATTCGTTTTGAATTATTTAAACTCAAGAACATCAAACGTCCATAACTTCTTCGTTTGAACTCCGTTTTTAACATATTATATATGAAAATTTATAAGAAAATCGCTATGGACACAATGATGCAATTTCCATGACCAAATTCCAACATGTACAGAAATTTCATTTTTAGCTTTATTTTAATTATTTAATTTCTTATTAAATTTTACAGGGTATTACATTCTCCCTCTTATAATGGATTTCAACCCTAAATCCCGAGGGTAAATAATGTAACGCGCACTCAACAACCATGTTATGCAAACAAGTTATTTACAATAATCTACTCAACCAAAAATGTAGTGTGAAGCTCAATCTTAATGTGAATGCAAGGCCGTGAAATATAGGCATGTATGCAAACATCCTAAATATACATAAAGTTCTATATGAGGGCAAAAATAAATAAAATAAAAAGTGTGGCAACCATCTCCTACCATCCAATTTAGCAACCACGATGCAACCAATTATTAAATTTGAAGAGAAGAATTTACTAAAGAAAGCTCTAGGTGAGAAGCCTTTATCTTTCCTTAGGTTTCCCATATGCTTTCTGATGGGTCTCTATTGAACTCGGACCAACCTAATTTCCTTGTTAAGATGCTTTTTAGTGACGTTTTCCACTATGCATGCGGTGACATAAGGGGCGATCGGCTCCATCTCAACATCAGTTAACTGATCAGCCTCTACTACAGTGAAAGTGTCATGTAGACATTTCCTCAAATGGGAAATATGAAAGACATCATGAACTCCCGCTACTTGGTCGGAAGCCTACTATATTAGCAAGTTTCCCCACCCTCTCTAAAATCGATAAAGATCCAACGAACCTAGGCGCCAACTTCATGAAAGTACCAAACCTCATAACCGTCCTAAGGTGGAAACTTTGATGAATACCATGTCTCCAACAACAAAATCTAGTTCCTTCCTTTGCCTGTCGGCATAGGACTTCTAACTGCCATGTTCGGCCTTTATTCACCGCCTAACCAATTCTACCTTCTCCGATGTCTTACAGATCAAATCTGGTTCAAGTATGAGTTTTTTGGTAGTTTCCCATTAACAATTAGGTGACTTGCACGGCCTTCCATATAAGGTTTCAAAGGGTGTCATGCCAATCGTTGTTGGATAACTATTATTGTATGCGAACTCCACCAAAGATAAGTGTTGTTCCCAAGATCCTCCAAAATCCCTGATGCAAGCTCTCAACAAGTCTTCTGAAATTCTATTAACCCTTTCCATTTGTCCGTCGGTTTGAGGGTGATAAGCAGTGCTAAGATTCGGAGTCGCCCCCAAAGCAGATTGTAAACTTCCCCAAAATTCACTAGTGAACAAGGGGTCCCTATCACTAACTATACTGATTGGAACTCCATGAAGCTGCACCACTTCCTTAACATAAATTGGTGCAAGAGATGTTGCGGTCCTATTACTTCTAGCAAGAATAAAGTGAGCACTCTTAGTGATTCTATCTACTATAACCCAAATAGCATCTTTGCCTCTTTGACTTCTAGGCAACCCATCTATAAAATCCATAGATATATGATCCCATTTCCAAGTCGGCACTTCGGCAATAACAACCCTTAGGGATTCCCTTGCTCCGTCTTAATCTTTTGACATGTCAAACACTTAGAGACATACTCTGCTACCTTTCTCTTTATTTCGGGCCAATAGAAAACCTTTTTCATATCTTTATACATTTTATCTCTTCCAGGATGAATAGTCATCATAGAATGGTAACATTCTACTAGAACGTCTTCCAACACATCTTCCTTCATTGGGACACATAAACATCCAGCTCTCCCCAGCCATCCCTTTAATCTAAAGCATATATACTATCATGGGGAAAATTCACGCCTCTACTAAGCTTGTCCAAAATATCCACCAACATCGCATCCTTCTTTTGCCATAGCCCTATATGATCCATTAATTTCGGCCTTACTTCCATAACTGCAAGATATCCTTGAGCGAGTACTACCGGTAGTTGGAAATTAAAATTTAAGAGAAACTCTAATTGCCTCGGCTCGTATATAGCATTAATAGCAGCATGCCTTCGACTTAGGGCATTGACGACAACATTCCCTTTGTCGGAGGTATACCGAATATCAAAGTCATATGATGCTATAAACTCCATTCATCTCCACTGCATGAGATTCAAGTCCTTTTGGGAAAAAAGGTAATTAAGGGATTTTTGGTTGGTGAATAACTCAAACTTCTCTCCTAAAAGATAGTGCCTCCACATCTTCAAAGCAAAAACAACAACCGCTATTTCCAAGTCATGAGTAGGATACCTTTTCTCACAATCGTTCAATTGCCTACTAGCATACACTACTACCTTCCCTTCTTGCATAAGGACATCTCCTAATCCCATACTACATGCATCTGTGTATACAGTGAAAGGTTTCGATCCGTTAGGAATCGTCAGCCTGGTGCACTAGTCAATAACCTCTTCAATGTATCAAAAGAATTTGCACACTTTACGCCCCATGCAAAAACAAGGTTCTTCTTGGTTAGGCGAGTTAAGGGAACTGCTATCTTTGCGAAGTCATTGATGAACTTCCGATGATAACCATCCAAACCAAGGAAACTTCTAACTTCCTAGCATTCTTTGGCACCTTCCACTCTTGAACAACTTCTACCTCTGTAAGATCAACAAACAATACCTTTTCGGAAACTATATGACCTAAAAATTTCACCTCCCTTTACAAAAAATGACACTTAGAGAGTTTGCCTTTTAGTTGGCGACTTCTCAAGTTCTCTAATACTTCTCTTAGGTGCTTCTCATGCTCACTTTCCGTCTTGGAGAACATGAGAATATCATCCACAAACACCACAACAAACTTGTTTAGCTGTCCCCTAAAAACTCTGCTCATTAGTTCCACAAAGTATGTCGGGGCATTAGTCAAACCAAAAGGCATCACTTCCCATTTAAACGGTCCATCTTATGTGTGAAAAGTAGTCTTCGCTTTGCTATCTTCGGCTACCCTCAACTGATGGAATCCGGTGGCCAAGTCCAATTGGGAAAAGACTTTGGCACTGACGAGCTAATCGAATAAGTCATTTATCCTAGGTAGAGGATACCTATTCTTTTTACTCAACTTGTTCAGTGCTCGATAATCGACGCATAGCCTTAATGAGCCATCCACCTTGGTGGCAAAAACAATCGGTGCTCCCCATTCTGAAATACTATGGTGTATGAATCGTTTTTGCAATAGTTCTGAAATCAGCTTGCCTAATTCCCGCCTCTCCTTAGGAGCCATATGCCTCAATGGTAGTGCCACTGGTCTAGCATCCTTCTCCAAATCAATTCTGAACTCGATCTCCCTATGGTGTGGGAGACCAAAGACTTCTTGAAAAACATCAGCAAAGTCTCAGACTATGGGTATAGATAAGAGTTCATTTTGCGACAATCTAAGAGAATATAGATAGCTCAACTGGGTTTTTGGGGGGAACAACGAACATCAAAATCTTGCCCCAAATAACTCCTTAGTCACACGATCCTTCTCTCATAATCTAAGATAGCCCTGTAGTAAGATAAACAATCCATCCCTAAGATGAGTCCATACCCCTCAAAGCCAAGAAAGTATGCATTGCATGTAAACTCAACGCTACATATGTCCACAACTAGGTCTTTACAAAATAAGGAAAGATATGTCGACCCCACAATAGGATTTGATACCACCATTGGGTCGGTGACACCTTGGGTTTTCAAGTTCAAGGATCTAACTATTCTTTCAACTATAAATGAATGAGATGCTCCAGAATTAAATAAGGTACAAATAACATTCTTAAAAATAATAATTGTACTTTCCAAAGCAGCCTACCCTTTGTCCTTTGGAGGTGGCCTGCTCGAAATAGGAACCGCCTCTATAGCGTTTGCCTGCCCAATCTGACCTCCTTTAGCAAGTTTTGGACTCTTATTCTTATAATGCCCCTCCTCAAAGCAAATATAGCACTTTCCCTTGAATTCCTCCTTCATTAAGCTAACCTGCAATCCTTAGCAATGTGCCCCTTTCTCGAGCACCTTCGACAAACTATCCCCTCCTTCTTCATCTTTGCTTTAGCATTTTTGTTCGCCTAAAATCCTCCCTTTTTAGCTCCTCCTAGCTTTAGTGCTGTCTCAACCTTTTCCTTCTCCTTTTCTTTCTCCTCACCACTAGTAGTTTGTAGCAAGGCCATCTCAACAATGACTTCATAAGCGGTGTCCATTGGAATCTAAGCTAAAAGAAACCCTCTCAGCGGTGAATTCAGACCTTTGACAAATTTCAATGCTTTCTTCATGGGTGTGTCTATCAAGCTCATCCCAAACTTTTCCAACAAGATGAATTTGTCGATGTACTCCTTTAGAGTAGAACTCCCTTGCTTCAACTGAATGAACCTCTCTAACTGCATACTGACCACCACACTAGACATGAACCTTGACCCAAAGTGAGTCCTAAAACCAACCCAAGTAATCTCCTCTTCAACATTTTTTTCCATAACAATAGTCCACCAATCAACTGCTTCCTTCTTTAGATGCCAAGCAGCAACCTTTCTTTTGATCTGATCTTCCCACCCAAGCTCCCGAAATATGTAGTCATAGTCACATATCCATGCCTTAGTCTCCAAAAAATCCTCAATTCCAGTATATGCACGCCCGCCCGTATTTTGGAAGTCCTTGCATAATTTGAGGAAGTCTAAAGGTCGAGGTGCTACTTCTACGGGTGGTGCTTGGGGGTGGCTTGCTATATTGACCATATGTAGGGTTTTAAACTTGTTTAATGATAGTTTCCTAAGATAGTTTAATTGCTGAAATGAAAATTTGCCTAGTGTGGTTGCAACGTTCTTTAAAGGACACACACATACATACACATACACAGACACTCTTATATAGCGGTCTTTGAAAAACATTTTCAAATATAAAAAGTATGCTCTCATACATATACTTATTTCCCTTTTTATCGGGCAACCTAAGCTTTGATACTAGTTGTAACAACCCGTCCCAAAATAGACCTAAATCCCGACCTAGAAAAGGCCCATCGGAACTTAGAGCCATTCCAAGATTGGCTGTTGGTTGGTGAAAAAATTAATACATTACACAGTACACAAACCTATCTATTTAACTTTCAGTATCTCACAGTGGAATGGATAAAATATAACCATAAATACAATTCATTTCAAAACATAGAATCATTATCAGAGAGTCTCAAAATATACCAACATAATCACCATAAGACATAAGTCTCAAACTGATAAGAGAAATAACAATAACATATCTTCAAAGTTTTGGGTACATGAAAGAAAATAACATAAGCAAATAATAACGGGTGAACACTACCCACAATCAACCTCCCTGCCTTCGCTTCTTTAGCAATCCCCCGTTGCCCCTAACCTATTTTTTTGAAATGAGGAGGGAGTCAGAACAACAAAGTCTGGTGAAAGAAATTTCAAGTTTTACCCTAATAGTAAATCCAGGCAGTATTATCCGGAAAAGTAATATGACTTACGTAATAAAATCATATCATATGTACAACTTCAACTATATGCCCAAAGACTCTTCCAATCCAACTATACAATTCTAACGCAACCAGTGTTTACAATGTAAGAGGAAGCATCCAAACCACTTAATACCTTTTTAATGGGAATTAAGTAAACTCTGATCATTTAAAACCTACAAAATAGGCAGATCCCCGTCATTCAAAACCTAACCCCAAGGCCGGTCCTTACATGGTTCTCCCTAACTGAATCATAAGAAATCCTATTGGGCCACTTAATACTTCTCTTAAGAAAGAGGCGGACCATACCAGAGCCACTTAATACCTCTAAACCTAAGCAAACCCCTCCTATGGATTTCACCTATCGTATCCATCGCACAACTTATGATCTATAACCCAACCATGACATCTTAGATTAATCCGACCATTAGTAGGAACTGGTAGTCAAATTGACTGGGCAGATTTACCCTACAGAATTGGGACTAACCTCGCATCCACTAGGGTTATTTATTATAGGCTATGTCCCACATTAGTCTGCAAGGCCACACCACTGGTAGCCAGATTTAATTGGGAAAACTTCCATGTAACTTTGGACTAACCTCGCATCCCTATAACTTAGTCATACCTTATATATATAAACCAATTATATACATATATCATCATGCACGATTAATAGTTGAGGCCATATAAGGTAACCCCTTACTATGCCTCTAAGCAAGGATTAATTCCTTAATTTACATTAACTACTTTCCTACAATTTAATATTATCTAATTATTCTAATAATACTAATCATTACGCTATAATCAATACGTTATTTGATTTAATACGTTAATATTATATACATACATAAATATACATGTGAAATTTAAGGTTTAATCATTGCATCACGATAATTTGACAATAATTTGCTTACAAGGTAATTTGAAATATCAGTCTCATATAAATCCATAATTCCACCAAGAACAGCTGCTATCCATAGCCAAATAAAAGACTTATACAAAATTGGAATATTTACAACTTGTTCCATATTAATATATTAGAATCACTTTTCTGTTTTAAAAAAGCAAATCTCACAAATTAGATCGCTTATGTTCAATTCAACGTTTACATACATTATTTTGGAGTGAGAAATGAATTCTTTATTTATTTAAGTGATAGAAATAAGCAGTGCAAACTATAAACAATCTAATTCATACTTTACACACCATTTCTAATTTATTTTTCTTAAAGAACCCTTTAACACGGCAATTTAAAACAAGAGAGAATAGGTTGAATGGACCATAGATTATCTAATTCCAAATAAATAATTAAATTCTAATACAAAATAAATAATTAAAAACAATTATAATTCCAATATATACAAAAATTGATATTTACTTAGGGAAATTCTAGGGTTTTATTATTTTAAGGTTGCACATTATAGAATTTCCCAAGGCATATGTCAGATCCAAATCAATACAACACAAATACTAGAATGATAAAATTTGAAATTCCACTCATAGAAGATTCTTTTGATTTAAGAATAGATCTAAACTAAATTGCTCCTAAACCTCTGATAGATCTCCCCTTTTGAATATACAATAAATTGTATATATATAGATTAGATTTCAAAAATCAAAAGATAGAGAGGAGAAGGATTGAGAATTTAATTTGAAATAGAGATTAGAAATTAGAATTACTGACCTGAAAGTTTATTGTTTTCTGAAACCCTAGGAGGCATGATTTTGATAGAGTCTCAGCGTTGCTACATAATTTTAAGAGGAAAAGTGGGGGGAGGTATAGGAGTCTATTTATAGAGATAAGAAGGAACAAGAGTTGTCAGATCAAAATAAAACAAATCCGGGCCATTGGCCAAGGCGTTTCTCTCAGAAACATCTCGACTGGTCGATCGCTGCCCTTGGGACGATCGATAGATGGTAGTCGACTTGCCCAAGTGAGGCGGTCGACAACCTATTTTTTCTCAACTGTTTCTCTTTCTTCCGCTTATTTTTGATTTATTACTCTTATTATCTCTAATCAATCACCGTTAATGTTAATGTTTATGCTTAACGTTAATTCCAACCTATGTAGTTGTTCAAATTCAAATTTCAAACTTTTGAATTTCTTCCAAATTTAAAATTTAAAAATTAATTTCGTTTTAAATTATTTTAAACTCAAGAACTTCAAATGTCCATAACTTCTTCGTTTGAGCTTCTTTTTTAACATATTATATATGAAAATTTATCAGAAAATCATCACTAACGCAATGGTGCAACACTTATGTGACCAAATTTAGACATTTACAGAAATTCCATTTTTAGACTTATTTTAATTATTTAATTTCTTATTAAATTTTACGAGGTGATACACTTGTGCAAATGCACCACTTGATATGATGGTATGTTTGCTATAGTTGCATTTGCATGTTTTTAGCATGTGTAATAAAATGGAGGTGATTATTCTATGGGCAAAGATTCCCGATTGTTAGTGATGAGAGTTCATAAATGTGAGTTCTTCATAAGGAATTCTAATCACACCAAATGTGAGATATATGAGTTACCCTGACACACTATTGCAGAATGGATCCTAAGGCTATTAATACACTAGAGGAAGGGTGAAGAGTGTATAATAATTATTTAAAGGCTAACTTGTGAAATTAAATCTACTCAAAATGAAAACACAAATATAATTTAATCTTGTGGATCGTATACTATCTAACTTGTGTATAATATGCAAGTGTATAAGTTAATGCAATAGTAGGCAATAAATAATAAAGTATAAAAAGCGTGCAAACCAAAAAATTTATACTAGTTCGGATCTCCCGTCCTACGTCCAGTCCCGAAGCTCCCCTTCGGTATTTCCTTTAAATAAATTACCCTCACTTCGCCCAGAGGAATAGGCTAATACAAAAGTATCTCTAACAATCTTGTGTTCCAATAACACAGTTTTTGACTTATAGTACAAATCTTCCTATGATCTCCTTTGAGTATATGAATATGAATGCTTTGAGTTGTAGAAAGTGATTTAACCAAAATTATATTTTGGTTATAGTAGATTGAGAGTATGTGAACAATTGTATATGTAAGAGAGTGCTTAGAAATCAAGAGAGTAAAGATTAGATTAATTCAAGTTAGATGATTTCTACTTCTCAATCAAAGTGGTATTTATAGATTTAAAAAGGTGTAGATGAAGAGTTGTTACTATTTGAGAAAGTCTCTTCATTTTAATGGCTGCGACCTTTCTTTGAAAGGTGATTTCTTTTAGTTTCAAAATAGAAGTGCCTATTCATATTTGACAGTTTTAGCCCATGACGAATGTTTGTGGTAAAATTCTCAGACGTCTATGACTTGTTTAATTTTTAACCCGAGACTTGTCACAGACGTCGGTGGTTTTATCACAGACACCTGTGGTTTTATCACAGACGTCTATGAGGTGTAATAACAGTTTTTCACCTTATTTTTATGTACATGAAATTGTGTATGCTCGTGTATGCATATATACTCAAGGAGACCTTAACAATATTATATCTAGGACTCTTTTATAGTAGAATAACCTTAGTATGGTCAATGAATCTTGTTTCTCTTTGAGTCTCAATATCTTCGAGCATGGTGACTTCTTGTAGCATATACCTGCAATTTTGATAAGGTCTATATATGTATATGATTGTATAGTTGTTATCATTGAAACATAAATTGGAAGGTCTAACAATCTCTCCCTTTTTGATGATGACAACTATACAATCAAATATCAACTATACAGTGAAATATTAAATATATGATCAAAATATCAACTATAGAATGGAAGTATTATTATGTTTGTTTATGTTTTTCTCCCTCTGTGTATATGCGTCTCCCTCTATGTATATGCATAAATTTCTCCCCTTTGCCATTATCAAAATGGAGGCAAATGATATAAGATACGGAGATAATAAACAGTCATAGCATGTCATCACTTTAGATTATGGAAAATCAAATAAGCAAATTCAAAACAAAGTTAAAAGCAATTGCAACAAAAGTTATACATAGGAAAAACAAACAAGCATAAGAAAACAAAGTCTAATTATGCTGATTTTGGGAATAAGATAGGCCTTCGTAGTTCTCGTTATACTCCCAGTAAGCGGATGGATCCTGCTCATATGTACCTAGCCATGGTGTCTGGTCATGGTACTCCTCATCTTTGTTAATCGAAAGGCCTTGAAATGCCATGTAAGATGGTTATTGAAAATGTGGAGTATCAGAGACGTACATTTCATCACTATCTTCTTCTTCTTCCTCAGCTTATGCATGCATGGGAGTCTTCCCTCGGTCACCTCTATCATGTGAATACCTTCGGGCGAGGCTTGAGAATGATAAACTGGTGTTTGAACAGGTGGAGGTGTTGGGTAAGGCAAAGATGATGAGCGTGAGGAAGATCAGCCACGTACTTTGCGCATCACTTTTCCTAAAGTGGAGACCACTTTGTCCAGAGTCTTCTCCATCTTTGTCATCCTAGTGCATAAAGAGTGTTCCAATCTAGTCATTTTTCTATTTAAAGCTCGTCGATTGGCCGTGATTATTTTTTGGTTTTTGATTTCCAAATCGCGAAGAGATTCATATAGCGTTAGCTCAACCCGAGCTTCTTGAATTTCTGAGTCCGAATAATATTCGGTACCATGACTAGTGGAAGGTGAATGTTACGAAGGATGAGGGGAGTAGGTTTGTTGAGGAGCGTTAGTTTGAGGAGGACCATGATGTTTGTTCTTGTTGAGTCCATTGGTTGAAGGGAATGATACGAGGTGGGCTCTTTGGAAGATGCATCAGTGAAAGATATCATAGTCCACTATCTTTGGTTGGAATTTCTTTGTATTGTGAGATGTACGAAGGAACTCCAAGATTCTGCAAAATGTGCATTATATACGGAGCATAAACAATGGAACGACGATGCGTAGACCAAAATCCTTTAATTTGGTCATGACTAAATTTTGTCCAATTAACTAGTAAGCAAGCAAATATTGCATACAAAGCTCTATGGTCATTGGGATAAATTTGTTCGTGACTTCCTAGACGAGGAATGATGGTATTAATTATCATTCGATTTAATAGTCTAGCTCGTGGTCGAAGGTAAATGGATTTTGCATTATGGCATTCTATCTTCCCATATTTGATTGGTAACTTCATTCCTAGGTAGAAGACTGTGATCCAGTATATTGGTTAAATCAATCCCCTCATAAGAACATCCTAAAATATGACCAATGGTATACACATCAATTTTAACTTATTTACCGTAAACATTTGACCATAACCAACCATCATCATTCTCTGGATTCCAAATCTCCGAACTACATAGATTGGAGTAGAAGAGGTAAATAGCTAGAGGATCAATGACTACCTTATTCGCATCATAGCTAATCAAATTGCAACAGTTGGCATCCGTAGTAATTCCTAAGATTTCGTATTCCATAACATTGCCAAGGCGATAAAAAGGATCTGAGTGGATCTTCTTTTGGGTAAGTGCCTGGAATCTTTTAATTGCATTGGGATTATTGTGGAGTCATTGGTTAATGTGAGCTTGTGTACTAGTGCTTGAAAGGAGGATGAAGATTGGCCTTGCTTTTGCTTCTTGGAGATGGGAACCTTCTTGGAAGCCATTGATTTAAGAATTTGAGTGTTTTGAGAGCTAGGGTTTTAGGAATTTGGAGTTGAAATGAAGGTAAAGTAAAGAGAAAGGTAATTTTTTTATATACAGCTGTTGGATAATTTTTGCCCGAGCAGCGACATACATTTATGAGGAAGTCACAAACGTCCGTGGCTTCAATGAAAATGAGGCAAAGAGAGTCGATAGACGTCTGTGATGGTTCCACAGACGTCTGTGGCTATAGAAGATTTAAACAAAGAGTCTTCACATATGTTTGTGAGGTTTCCACATATGTCTGTGGTTATAGGGAAAATTTTAATTTTTCCGTAACTGATGACAGACGTCTGTGGTACATTCATAGATGTATATAATATGTAATTTCTGTCATCTAGAGGAAAATTTCAATATGAACGAAATTTTTATTAAAATTTAAATATAATAAACAATATACATACAAAAAAATAAATAAATATGATGTGTAACATAAATTTTAATTTTTGTCGGAGAATTCTAAATTATTGTTTTGTTTTATATCCCATGAATTTGGTTCAACTTTTGTATCGTCGAGTAAGAGCTTTAGTAGAGACCAACTTTGATGAGTTAGAGTATCAATCCAAGCTTGGTTTGATGGTCTTGGTTTGCACAAATTTCTCAGAGTAATGTTATGCGCTTTTGGAGGAGTTTCTTGTAATCGAGAAGACTTTTAATGTATGCATTTTTTTATTGGTGAATGGAAACAAATTGCTAGAATACACTTTTCAAGAAAATTTAGATAAGATCCTTGAAGTCGTTGCTCATGATACATTTCACGTTGAACTCCGATCATTTCTTGTTGATAGTGATACATCTCATCGACTTGGTCGGTGAGAGATGTTGATTTCAGATCAATTGATCGTTTAGCTTTCTTTCCTTTGGGAGAAAAGCCGGTGTGGTGTGTTGGTGATGCAACAATGTTTAGGGAGTCCGAATGAGTTGATGTTGGTATGGATTTAGTTGGTGATACGTAAGTGCTATTTGATGAGGGGGATTTATAGTCGATAGTTGAATAGGTGGAGTCGTGATCGAAAGACAATGTATTATTTGCTGTAATAATTTAGTTGTGTTTATTTATTTATAAGTAGTATATAACTGAATTTATAAGATAAAATTTAGCTATATTTAGAAAATTAGTTGAGAAAAATGAGTTAAATCATAGAAATTTAACAGAGATTGGTTTGTTTTAAATGGTTGTTATTAAAAGAAATTTATATGGTTGTTGTTAATTCTAAGTTATAAATTTAATTGTTCAGTTGAAATTTCATATAAGCTATTACAAATTTAAGTGAACAAAAATTTATTTCTATAACTTTAGTTAACTAATTCGTTGAACAAACAAATTCCTAGATCCCGTCTTAACTTAATGAAAGTTAGTTCACTTAATGGTTTTGTAAAAATATCAGCTATTTGATTTTCGGTATTAACAAATTCTAGAGTTATTATTTCTTTTTCAACATTATCTCTCAGAAAATAGTGACGAATATCTATATGTTTTGTTCGTGAATGATTCATTGGATTTTTAGATAAATTTATAGCACTAGTATTATCGCAATATATTAGAGATTTGTTTATTATTTTTCCATAGTCTTTAAGTGTTTGTTGCATATATATTACTTGAGCGCAAGCTAAGCAGCAAAAATATATTCGGCTTCACATGTTGAAAGAGAAACACAATTTTGCTTTTTACTAAACCATGAAACTAACGATTGACCAATAAAGTGACATGTGCCACTTGTACTTTTTCTATCTGATTTACATCCACCAAAATCTCCATCACTGTAAGGTACAAGCTCAAACATACTGCCTTTTGGATAAAATAGACCATAATCTTTAGTGTTGGATAAATATCGTAAAATCTATTTAACTGCCCGATGATGTGATTCTTTAGGTTGTGCTTGAAATCTTGCACATAAACAAACACTCATCATAATATCCGGTCTACTAGCGGTTAAGTATAGTAAGGATCCTATCATGCTTCGATATTGTTTTTAATCGAACTCTTTTCCATGTTAATCTTTGTCTAGATGAGTAGTAGTACTCATTGGAGTGGATTTACTTGATACATTATCCATTCCAAAACATTTTAGTAATTCTTTACAATATTTTTCTTGATTTATAAAAATTCCATTATTTAATTGTTTTATTTGTAATCCTAAAAAGAAATTCAATTCGCCCATACGAGACATTTCAAATTCATTTGTCATTATTGTATAAAACTCATTACGTAAATTTTCGTTAGTAGATCTAAATATGATATCATCAACATAAATTTGAACAATTAATATATCCTTCTGTTCTCTTTTAATAAATAATGTTGTATCTGTTTTACCAATTTGAAAACCGGAATTAATTAAATGTGATTTTAATCGATCATACCAAACTCGAGGTGCTTGTTTTAAACCATATAATGCTTTTTTAAGTTTAAAAACACGATCTGGATATTTTTCATGAACAAATAGTGGTGGTTGCTCTATGTAAACATTTTCTTTTATAAAACCGTTTAAGAAAACACTTTTAACATCCATTTGAAATAGCTTAAAGTTATGATGCCATGCAAAAGCAAGTAATATTTTTATGGCTTCAATACGTGCCACAGGTGGAAAAGTCTCTTCATATCCTTCTTCTTGATTGTATTACTGTGCCACTAATCTTGCTTTATTACATATAATATTTCCATTTTCATCAGCCTTGTTTTTAAAAACCCATTTTATTCCAATTACTAACTGATCGTTTGGTCTTGGTACTAATTCCCAGACATTATTTCGTTCAAATTGATTAAGTTCTTCTTGCATTGCTAAAATCCAGAAATCATCATTTGATGCTTCCTTGTAATTTTTTGGTTCAAAATTAGATATAAATGCTACATTACGCATTTGATTTATTTGTCTTCTAGTCGAAACTTTGTTATCTAAATTTGCAATTATGTTATCAATAGGATGATCTTTTAAAATACGGGGTGGTGATTTTAAATTACTGTTATTTTGATTATCATTATTATTTTCAATTATAGTTTCAGTGGCTTTATTTTGATTAGTGTCAAGAATTTGTTCGTTATCTTTATTTATATTTTTAAAGTTTTCATCAAACGAAACATGAAGACTTTCCTCTATACATTTGCTCGTTTGTTAAAAATTCTGTAAGCTTTACCTTGATCGGAATATCCAACAAAAATTCATTCATCTGCTTTTGAATCGAATTTACCAAGATTGTCTTTTGTATTTAGAATAAAGCATTTTGATCCAAATATTCAAAAATAATGATACTTTTGGTTTCATTTTGTAGAACATTCCATAACATGTATTTTTAGTCATAGGTCTAAGAGTTACATTGTAACAACCCGGGGTTTCATATCGATTAATCATCGTCATTAGACGATTAAATCATTTTTTAATTGCTATTGCAGTTTTAAATCGATTTGAAATTCTTTTGTAAATTTTGTTAAATGTTGAAGCGGGCTTTAGAGAAAAATTATCGTGGCCCATGTTGTATGTTGTGGCCGAGTTGTTATCATGTTGTTCTCCTTTTTGTTCGTTCGTTCCCCGACCCATTCATTATCTTCGTAACCCTAAAGCATACGAAAGAAAGAAAAATGGTGGCGGTCTAGTTTATTCGTCCTCGTCCCCAAATTCAAAATTAGGGCTTTTGATTTCGAAGGCGCCGACTTCGTTTCGCTCAATCGAATGAAGAGATTCATGCTTGCTCGTTGAATCTAAGGTGAGTGCTCGCAACTCACATCTAATTCAACACTTCGTTACGGCAGTTTGATTTTTGTCTTATTGTTGGTAATTTCTGATTTGGTTTGATTCTTTGATACTTTCGGCATTGTTCTTGATTTTGAACTGAATATTATTTTTGCTTTATGGTTTCATGTTGTTCGTTTTCGTGGACATCACTAATCGATTTTGGGTTTGACGATATTGAGTTCGTTCGTAGTTACCACGATTTCGATTCTTGTTGACTTTGGCTTCGGGTTTTTGATATTCGAATTGGTATCCTTTGTTTGTCCCTAGTATAAGTGACTTGTTTGCATTGATCAGTTGTTAGATCACCATGTTGTTCCATGGCTTCGGCCATGTGCCTTGCTCTTGATTATGTTGCTAGTACTGTTCAGTTTACAATAGTATACATGTTGCCTTCAGCTTTGATTTGTCTTTGTCGATGTTGTCTTTGTTCGATAGTTCGCTGTGGTTTGATGTTGGTGATTTCTCTGACTTTATCGAGTTCGTATAAATTGATGAATTTCCGGCTTTGATGATTTTTGATTTGAGTTTGACGAGGTGGTTTTGTTCGACTTTGGCCACTTGATTTATGTATGCGATTCTATGACCCTATATCATCACCATTGTACCAATATTATTTTTGGGTCATTTTAACTCAAACTGCATTCTCCTGTTTTTCGAATGTGGTCTTTGACGTGAGCCACTGTCTTGCTTGATTTAAAACTCTGGTAATTTCATTTTGGCAATTGCAATTGATAAAAGTGATTTTGTAAAAATAAAGTGGGATTCGACACTGTCTAATTGCTTTATTCAAACTACCTATGTCGCATGCTGTTGTTCTTTATTTAATGGTTGCAGTGCACTTTGGTTTCATGATATATGCTTCAACTCTGATGCTTTTGATAATCAGGTTTCCAGGCTGCTATGATGTAGTCATCTTGTAATCTGGTTATGCATATGTATATAGTTGTACATGTTACTTGTTGGTATGTAGCTTCATGTTGCATTGACGAGTTTTGTTTGCATTCATATCTTTTAATGTTTTAAACTTGCACATTGGGTTTGACCGTGTTGTGGTCATGTTTGTGTACTCAGTTGGGCTTTTATGACCTGTCCATGGCTTGAAGTGTTTTTGTCTATGATTATGTTGGCATTAGGTTGCTTACTTGTTGCCTCTGATCTGGTTTGATATTGATTTGAGTATGTTCTAATGGGGTTGGAGTTTTTGACCCTAAGCATGTGTGTCTGCTACACATGCCTCACTTGTGCATGTTGTTGCATTGCTTAATGTCATGTATTGATTTGGGTTGTTTACTGGTATTCGAGGGTAGTTGCATTCATGTGTACATCACTTGTGGCTGTTGCATATGTTTGTTTCCCGACCTGCTGCAGTGTAATCTTCAGGTGTATACTTTTTGGAGCTTGCACTGTTAAGTTTTACATTTGCATACATGTTATATCTTACTTCATGTCTCACCTTTGGGTTGTGTTTCACTTGCATTATTGTAGTGGCGAGGCAGTACACGCGTGCGTGTACTGCAGCCCTAGCAGAATTGACAGATTTAACTGATATTTCGATTGTTTGAATTGTTTCGTTGGTTCAATTCAATATTTTGAAGTTGTATTTTGATTTGGTTTAATCTGATGATTTTGTTGATATCTAATTATCTTTTAGATAAGTTAGATTATGTGTTTTCTAATTATCATATTGATAATTAGATTTTTGTTGTTTACGCTGTTTTGTTGGCTTGGGTTTCACTTTGACCTCTGCAGTTTTGATTGCTGTTAGTATTCACTGTTGTGATGATTTCACGTACTGTAGTGGCGAGGCAGTGCACGCGTGCGTGTACTGCAGCCACACAGAACTTTGATTCGATTGATCATTTTGAGATTTATCTAATTATCCATTTGATAATTAGATTCTGAGTTTCTAATTATTTATTTAATAATTGGATTTGGTTGTTAATTGCTATTTAAGCAATTCTGGAGTTTTTCTTATTGTCTTCATCGATAATCTTTTTATTTCTCCTTGTCGATGATTTGGATTTGCTGATTTGTTGTTTAACACTATTTAGTGCTATATCTGCTGTTATCTGATTCTCTTATCGAGAAGTCAGATATATGTGATTTCTGTGACTGTCGTCTATTTGCTATTTAATTATTATTGCTTCTGTGCATTAATAACTGAGTTTGAATTAGACTGACCCATGTATTATTTTCTTTTGAATGTAATACTCGGGTCAGACCCGAGTTATTTCAGGTTGTAGATATCTTGCTTTGGGTTGCTGTTTGAGCTACAAAGACTTCTCATATCATTTGAAGTAGTCTGCGTCTTTTTGTAGTAGTCAGTGTACTGATTTAGGTTGATATGTATTCATGTATATTAGTCGATAATGTACTTGTATATATAACTTCCAGAGTCGACAGTTCTAGTTGTATCATATGTATCGTGTCAAATGTATTGTAACCGACATCAGTTATATATATATATATGAGACTTTTGTTATCTGTGTTCCGCATTTTATTATCTGTGTTATTATTATATATATTGTCCTAAACTATTATGAACCATCGTAGTTCGTTTTATACTGGAATTGGGTATGTCGATGGGGGTAAATAAATAAGAGTTGAAAAATGAAAAATATATACCACTCCTATCGAGGTAACCAATACTAGTGTAAGGCCAACTACGGATGGCCGCTCCTATCCAGCCTTATTCTTCGTAATAACAGACAGTATTTCTTTTAATACTCTTTGTTATTGTGAGCATAGAGGTGAGGCGTCACAGTTGGTATCAGAGCTTGGGGTTTATGGACATAATATAAAACATAACTTAGATGGAACATGTGTTACAACTAGTGGTCGATGTTTTATTTGTGCTTTGAGTCAAAACTAAAGTTTTAAAATTATGATGAAATTTTTAAATATCTTTATTTAAAAATAAAAGTGGAATTGTGTTTTGTTGATTGATAATTTGTGTTCTGTTATCAGAGTGCACATCGGAAACAGTGAGACTGTCTTCGCTGAATACAGCTGATAATCTTTTTGATTTAAAAATCAAAAATATGAAATTGAAATTAATTTCATTTGTTGTTAACATAGCTGTATTTATTTTGTTTCTTCGAAAATTTCGAATCCGATTTGAGGATTCGAAGCGATTGCAGTTATGTGATTTTTGTTGAGATTTTTGCTGGTTTTCTTTTATGCTAATCATATATTGATTAGATTTTGCTGTTTTGAATTATCTTCATTGAAGATACATTTGAATGATTTTTTTGTTCATTTTGTAGTACGTGCAAATTTGAGTTGCACGTTACTGCATTGTTTTTACGTTGAACCGATGTTTGGTTTAAACGTATTTTGTTGCCATTATTTTTATAACGGGATTTTTACACTAGTGCTATATTTTTGAAGCACGGTGTTTAGTTGACAATTTTAATGAATGGAAATTCACTGGTGTTACATTTTGATGTGAATTATTTTGATGAGATTTTGACGTTTAAAAATTACTGTCGCTTTGACTTCAGTAACCGTCAACTTTTAAAAGTGGATTTTCAAGCGGTTATTCCGCAATGCTGATTTGTGACCCATTTTTACGGTATATTGAGAAGTACAATTTCCTTATCGAAATTGTTACTGATTTTCTGTTTTAATCACGTGTTCTGAAAATTGTTTTAACAATTTTACAGTTTACGCTTTCAAAAGAATGAGGAAGCGATTTAAACGCTTCAGCAAAATTGAGGACTATGAACCCTCACTTTTACTGTTTCGCTTAATTCTGGATTTGCCATTTGAGAACGTAAAATGTCAATTATTTAAAATTCAAATTTTTTTACAGTTTGCGCTTTCAAAAGAATGAGGAAGCGATTTAAACGTTTCAGCAAAATCGAGGACTATGGCCCCTTTCTTTTACTGATTCGCTTAATTTCGGACTTGTCTGTTTGAGAATGTAAAATGTATTTTTACAAAATACACAATTTTGCACTTTCAAGGAAACGATGAAGAGAATCAAACGATTTAGTAAAACACGTGGTATGGGACATGTGCGTTTGCTATTTCGGTTAATTCCGGACTCGTTAATTGAAACATCTGCTGTTTGATGATTTGATGATTTTGTGTGCTTTCGAGCCACTATGATGGACCTTCGGGTCATATGAGGACCTTCGGGTCAAATACCAATACTAGACCTTCGGGTCACTCTGCGGACCTTCGGGTCATTTGTTGGGCGCCAAAAATTATGATGAGTACTTGGTAGGCTTCGGCCATTTGTTGATGCACGTGCGGCGAACTAAAAACTCGCCATCTGATGGGATCGCTCCAAGCTTTTATGTTGATTTTCTAGAGTATCTCAATTGATTTCTAGATATTTGTTGTTTCTAATTATCTGCAGGTAATTAGATATCTGATGTTATGAGATTTAATTATCGTATCGATAATTAAATATTTGCTGTTATGAGATTTAATTATCGTATCGGTAATTAAATATTTGTTGATTTGAGATTTGATTATCATTTTTGATAATTAAAAATTTGTTGATTTGAGATCTGATTATCGTTTTTGATAATCGGATATTTGTTGATTTCTGATTATCGTTTTTGATAATTAGATATTTGTTGATTTGAGATTTGATTATCGTTTTTGATAATCGGATATTTGTTGATTTCTGATTATCGATTTTGATAATTAGATATTTGTTGATTTGAGATTTGATTATCGTTTTTGATAATCGGATATTTGTTGTTTCTGATTATCGTTTTTGATAATCGGATATTTGTCGTTTCTGATTATCATTTTTGATAATCGGATATTGTTGTTTCTGATTATCGTTTTTGATAATTAAATATTTGTTGATTTGAGATTTGATTATCGTTTTTGATAATCGGATATTTGTTGTTTCTGATTATCGTTTTTGATAATCGGATATTTGTTGTTTCTAATTATCGTTTTTGATAATCGGATATTGTTGTTTCTGATTATCGTTTTTGATAATTAAATATTTGTTGATTTGAGATTTGATTATCGTTTTTGATAATCGGATATTTGCTGTTTCTGATTATCGTTTTTGATAATCGGATATTTGTTGTTTTTGATTATCGTTTTTGATAATCGGATATTGTTGTTTCTGATTATCGTTTTTGATAATTAAATATTTGTTGATTTGAGATTTGATTATCGTTTTTGTTAATTAGATAATTGTGTTTTCTGATTATCGTTTTGATGCTTGGATATTTGCTAGTTTTCATGATTTTGAGATTTTCTAGTCTCTTATTGATTTTGGATTATGTTGATCATATCGAATTGTTGTTTCCTATCTATCTCTGTTGATAGTTAGAGTTTGCTGATTATGAAGTTCGTGTTTTCTAGTTAATTGTTGGATAACTAGATATTTGCAGTTTTGCGAATTGTGATTTGTGTTTTCTAATTATCTTTGCTGATAATTAGATTTTGTTGTTTTCTAATTATCATATCGACAATTAGATATTGCTGTTTTGAGATTTCTGTATTTCCGAATATCAAATTGGTAATTGAATATTGCTGATGATTGCATTTATTCAGTTTTGTTGTTTTCTGATTATCTATTTGATAGTTAGATTTTGTTGAGAATTTGTGAAATTCTTTTATGGAATTAAAAGATTTCTTTGGCGTTTGTGTTTTGACGTTTATTTTTCTAGCTTAACCAGTTTATGTTAGAAAAATATTTGTTATTGACGACTTTAATTATGAAAATTGCGGGGACGCAATTTTTATAAGAAGGGGAGTCTGTAACAACCCGGGGTTTCATATCGATTAATCATCGTCATTAGACGATTAAATCGTTTGTTAATGGCTATTGCAGTTTTGAATCGATTTGAAATTCTTTTATAAATTTTGTTAAATGTTGAAGCGGGCTTTAGAGAAAAATTATCGTGGCCCATGTTGTATGTTGTGGCCGAGTTGTTATCATGTCGTTCTCCTTTTTGTTCGTTCGTTCCCCGACCCATTCATTATCTTCGTAACCCTAAAGCATACGAAAGACAGAAAAATGGTGGCGGCCTAGTTTATTCGTCCTCGTCCCCAAATTCAAAATTAGGGCTTTTGATTCCGAAGGCGCCGACTTCGTTTCGCTCAATCGAATGAAGAGATTCGTGCTTGCTCGTTGAATCTAAGGTGAGTGCTCGCAACTCACATCTAATTCAACACTTCGTTACGGCAGTTTGATTTTTGTCTTGTTGTTGGTAATTTCTGATTTGGTTCGATTCTTTGATACTTTCGGCATTGTTCTAGATTTTGAACTGAATATTATTTTTGCTTTATGGTTTCGTGTTGTTCGTTTTCGTGGACATCACTAATCAATTTTGGGTTTGATGATATTGAGTTCGTTCGTAGTTACCACGATTTCGATTCTTGTTGACTTTGGCTTTGGGTTTTTGATATTAGAATTGGTATCCTTTGCGTGTCCCTGGTATAAGTGACTTGTTTGCATTGATCAGTTGTTAGATCACCTTGTTGTTCCATGGCTTCGGCCATGTGCCTTGCTCTTGATTATGTTGCTAGTACTGTTCAGTTTACAATAGTATACATGTTGCCTTCAGCTTCGATTTGACTTTGTCGATGTTGTCTTTGTTCGACAGTTCGCTGTGGTTTGATGTTGGTGATTTCTCTGACTTTATCGAGTTCGTATAAATTGATGAATTTCCGGCTTTGATGATTTTTTATTCGAGTTTGACGAGGTGGTTTTGTTCGACTTTGGCCACTTGATTTATGTATGCGATTCTATGACCCTATATCATCACCATTGTACCAATATTATTTTTGGGTCATTTTAACTCAAACTGCATTCTCCTATTTTCGAATGTGGTCTTTGATGTGAGCCACTGTCTTGCTTGATTTAAAACTCTGGTAATTTCATTTTGGCAATTGGAATTGACAAAGGTGATTTTGTAAAAATAAAGTGGGATTCGACACTGTCTGATGGCTTTATTCGAACTACCTATGTCACATGCTGTTGTTCTTTATTTAATGGTTGTAGTGCACTTTGGTTTCATGATATATGCTTCGACTCTGATGCTTTTGATAATCAGGTTTCCAGGCTGCTATGATGTAGTCATCTTGTAATCTGGTTATGCATATGTATATAGTTGTACATGTTACTTGTTGGTATGTAGTTTCATGTTGCATTGACGAGTTTTGTTTGCATTCGTATCTTTTAATGTTTTAAACTTGCACATTCGGTTTGACCGTGTTGTGGTCATGTTTGTGTACTCAGTTGGGCTTTTATGACCTGTCCATGGCTTGAAGTGTTTTTGTCTATGATTATGTTGGCACTGGGTTGCTTACTTGTTGCCTCTGATCTGGTTTGATATTGATTTGAGTATGTTCTAATGGGGTTGGAGTTTTTGACCCTAAGCATGTGTGTCTGCTACACATGCCTCACTTGTGCATGTTGTTGCATTGCTTAATGTCATGTATTGATTTGGATTGTTTACTGGTATTCGAGGGTAGTTGCATTCATGTGTACATCACTTGTTGCTGTTGCATATGTTTGTTTCCCGACCTGCTACAGTGTAATCTTCAGGTGTATACTTTTTGGAGCTTGCACTGTTAAGTTTTACAGTTGCATACATGTTATATCTTACTTCATGTCTCACCTTTGGGTTGTGTTTCACTTGCATTATTGTAGTGGCGAGGCAGTACACGCGTGCATGTACTGCAGCCCTAGCAGAATTGACAGATTTAACTGATATTTCGATTGTTTGAATTGTTTCATTGGTTCAATTCAATATTTTGAAGTTGTATTTTGATTTGGTTTAATCTGATGATTTTGTTGATATCTAATTATCTTTTAGATAAGTTAGATTATGTGCTTTCTAATTATCATATTGATAATTAGATTTTTGTTGTTTACGCTGTTTTGTTGGCTTGGGTTTCACTTTGACCTCTGCAGTTTTGATTGCTGTTAGTATTCACTGTTGTGATGATTTCACGTACTGTAGTGGCGAGGCAGTGCACGCGTGCGTGTACTGCAGCCACACAGAACTTTGATTCGATTGATCATTTTGAGATTTATCTAATTATCTATTTGATAATTAGATTCTGAGTTTCTAATTATTTATTTAATAATTGGATTTGGTTGTTAATTGCTATTTAAGCAATTCTGGAGTTTTTCTTATTATCTTCATCGATAATCTTTTTATTTCTCCTTGTCGATGATTTGGATTTGCTAATTTGTTGTTTAACACTATTTAGTGTTATATCTGCCGTTATCCGATTCTCTTATCGAGAAGTCGGATATATGTGATTTCTGTGACTGTCGTCTATTTGCTATTTAATTATTATTGCTTCTGTGAATTAATAACTGAGTTTGAATTAGACTGACCCGTGTATTATTTTCTTTTGAATGTAATACTCGGGTCAGACCCGAGTTATTTCAGGTTGTAGATATCTTGCTTTGGGTTGCTGTTTGAGCTACGAAGACTTTTCATATCATTTGAAGTAGTCTGCGTCTTTTTGTAGTAGTCAGTGTACTGATTTAGGTTGATATGTATTCATGTATATTAGTCGATAATGTACTTATATATATAACTTCCAGAGTCGACAGTTCTAGTTGTATCATATGTATCGTGTCAAATGTATTGTAACCGACATCAGTTGTATATATATATATATGAGACTTTTGTTATCTGTGTTCCGCATTTTATTATCTGTGTTATTATTATATATATTGTCCTAAATTATTATGAACCATCGTAGTTCGTTTTATACTGGAATTGGGTATGTCGATGGGAGTAAATAAATAAGAGTTGAAAAATGAAAAATATATACCACTCCTATCGAGGTAACCAATACTAGTGTAAGGCCAACTACGGATGGCCGCTTCTATCCAGCCTTATTCTTCGTAATAACAGATAGTATTTCTTTTAATACTATTTGTTATTGTGAGCATAGAGGTGGGGCGTCACATACATGATTTAATACATAACATGCAGTAGCAACTGCTTCGGCCTAAAAATTCTTTGGTAAACCATTGACATTTAGGAGAGTTCAAGCACATTCTTGCAAGGTGCGATTTTTTCTTTCAACTACTCCATTTTGTTATGGTGTTCATGGAAATGACAAATTATGAGTAATTCCCTTTTTACTGCAAAAGTTTGTAAATAATTCATTTTCAAATTCTCCACCGTGATCACTTCTTATACTTTTTATTTTTAGATCAATTAGTGTTTCAATTCGTTTAGCAAAAATTTAAACATTTCGAATGTATCACCTTTATGCTTTAAAAATAGCATCCAAATATATCTTGAAAAATCATCTATAATTACAAAGACATATTTATTGTGATATATCGAATGTACTTGAGTTGGATCGAATAAGTCCAAATGAAGTAATTCAAGAGGCTGTTTAGTAGAGATTTCCTTTTTCGATTTAAACGAGCTTTTCTTTAATTTTCCAAGTTGACGTGCATCGCATATATTTTAACTTTGAAATTTATTTTGAGTAATCCTCTTACCAAATTAATTTTAGCTAATTTGTTTATGTATTTGAAATTTATGTGACAAAATCTTTTATGCCATATCCATGGATCATCATGATTTGCGGTTAAGAATAAATCATTATTATGATCAATATTCATGTTTAGAATATAAATATTTTGATTTCTTGTTCCTTCAAAAATTAAAGTTTATTTTGATCATAAATATTGCATTTATCTTTTTCAAAATCGATTTTAAATCCCTTATCCCATAATTGGCTTATGCTAAGTAAAATATGTTTTATGTTTCTAACTAATAAAACATTTGAAATAATATGAGAAGTAGATATACCGATACTGATGACGTTTTCAATTTCGATAACATATCCTTTGGAATTATCCCC
Source organism: Allium fistulosum (assembly GCA_030737815.1). NCBI lineage: Eukaryota > Viridiplantae > Streptophyta > Magnoliopsida > Asparagales > Amaryllidaceae > Allium > Allium fistulosum. Next base: position 299,019,176 of record CM060903.1, read on the forward strand.
GAAAGTGACTGTGCCACCGTCCATGTAAGTGATGTTTGATAGCATGTGTACATTTCCCATCATATGTTTAGAGCATCCGCTATCGAGTATCAATTTCTCCTTATTAGTTTGTTTTTGGGTAACTACAAAATAATAAAAAGTTTTAATTGGTACCCAATTTCTTCGTTAGGGTCCTATGTGTTAGTAGGAGAAGGTAGTCATACCCATGAGGGTTTGGAACTTTTAGAGATGTAATTTTCCTTATGAACTATATCTTTTAGATATACATTTATGTGTTTTTATCTAATCAATTTGATTTTTGTTTTAGGAATCCATATTTTAAACATTTTTGTTTCCATATTTTCATGTTTAGAGTTTGTTTTTCTAAAATTTGTATATAATGTACTATACTTCTTGAATCTTTGATTATTATTAGAAAACATATTATTTCTAGAATGTTTATGAATTTTTCGTTAAATCCTAATCCCTTCCTATTTCCTGATGGTTTTGAAATCTTTATCAAATTATCTAGATTTTGCTTTCCTTTATTAAATTTTGAAACATTATTAATTATTTTATCTAATTTATTTTTGAGATTAGAAATTTCTAAATTAGCTAATACTAAATTTTGTTTTAATTCATTCTTTTCTTTTTCAAGTTTATAATTGTGACGACCGCCCATGACTCCCGCACTAAACATAGAAATAGTGCGCTGAAAAGTGTGCCAGGCAGCCATGGGTGATCGTCAGAGGTAAGTTAAAACAGTAGAATCTATCGTATTACTCACAGCGCATGGATAAAATACAATAGAGAAAAATATACATAGTGAAGCTACACAGAACAGAATCGCATCAAATAAACCTCATAGTAGTTTGATACAAAAATCTGAATAGTCAATACATCCAGCCTCACTACATATCACTCAGAGAATATACAAGCAGCGGAACATCCAGTACATATAATAAGAAAATAATATGTAAGCCTCCAGCTCGTCTTCGTCATCAGCATCGTTGGAAACTAAGAACAGCACTTGTCACCTGCTACCTAGTCTGCCCATCCCAAAATGGATGAACATCCCAAGGTCATAAGAGTTGAACATAAAACCTTGAGTCGGACAACAGTCTTAGTGAGCGGTAAATTAACTAACAACATACCAAAAGAGCATAAAGGTAAAAGGAATAGGAACCCAACCCTCCCACTCCACTTCTTCCTACAGTGATAGTCCCTAGACACACTAAGAACAAATAAATATAGCAAAGCAAACATTTAAAGTAAAGCAATTATCACTCGAGTCAAGGTCAATGTTTTCCAAGTACAAACCCCCAAGGCCTAAACCAAGATCAGATAAGCACTCAGAAAATATTGCTCTTGAGACCGAATGACGATACAACCAAACATCCATGACTCTGGCTATCACTGTTATCATTGCTTCGACACCACCGTTAATTGAATGACCAGCACATTCTTTCAGCCGTCCGTCAAGGGCTAATGGTAACCCTGGTTTTAGACAGAACTCCGCACGTCGTCGCAGCCCGTGCCTAGGACTATCGAATCTGCCCAGAGTACTCGACTACCAACTGTAGTCTTTTGGGACTATCGAATCTGCCCAGCGTACTCTTGCTTTGAGTCTACTAGAACCTTCAACAACGATGAAGTCTCAGCCTTCTAGTCATCCTCCTCGGCGACTATTCTCATACTAGCTCAAACCCCTCTCGAGCCAACCATTACCAACGAACTCGAACCATCCCTCGAGTTATCAACATGCTTGGAATGATTCAGTCTGGATTATACCAAGGCTACATCACATCATAGTAAAGCCTCATCTCATCATCATCATCAAATCTATCCATATGAGCTTCATCATCTGTCACATATGCCACGAGCAGCTTTTCCAATTCAAGAGCCTTTCCCTTAGCTTCCGAATCCTCCTCGACCATCTTGTCTAAATTCAACAACTAATCAACTAATTTATAACAACCAATCAAATCAATCATTAATCCAAGTAGTCAATCATGCAAATAAGATCTAAAAGCAATTATAACTAAAATGGCAATTTTTTAAATAAAGAGTCCAAATCTAACAAGCATGAAACATGAGCAATATCTCTACAACTTGATGAATGAACTTGCATAGATTAACATGTAGTAAAATGGATGTCAAATCATCATGAACAATGGATCTATACTTAAGTTTATGAAAATGCATGAAATCACTATTTTTAACACACAATCAAGCCACCAATCCAATATACTCCTTTGGGTCCGTGTGAGAGATAACCACCACTCACTGAATCACCTAAAAACCTCAAAAGCAACACACTTCAGATCTGGACAGCGAAGGATCTAGCTCGATTCTCCAAAATTCCGCTTCAAACGATGAAATCTCTCTTTGATGGATGTAGATCTTCAATCTAAGCTCTTGGATCTTCGATTTGGATGGAAGGAAGCACAAAATTAAAGTGGAGAAAAGAAATGAAGAAGTGTAGAACTCGAGCTCTCAAAATGTCAGCACTTCGTCGCTTCAAAATCCGGATCCCAAAAAGTGAGGCACGAACATGTATTTATAGGCAGTTTCTTAGGTCGTTCGCCCTTAGGTCGTCCACGACCTAATAGTTGCCGACCTAAAAACCCCGACCTAACGACCTAACACTCACGCGGCTTAGTGACTTAGCAGAAGTCACGACCTAACACACACGCGACCTAACGACAACGCAAGTGCGCGACCTAACTGGGATGCCGACCTAACGACTTAACCTTTACGCGACCTAACTAGCATATAACAACCTGATATAGGTCGTTCACGACCTAACTAAATCATAGGTCGCTCACGACCTAACTATACACAAAATCTTCCTTAGGTCGCATACGACCTAACTTCATAACTTAGGTCGCTTACGACCTAAACTACAACACTGAAATCCTTAAGTCGCTCGAACGACCTACCTCCCTTAGGTCGCTAACCTGCTTATGCCGCTAACTCCTATGCCGCTTATCTTGTTAAGTCGCTATCCCCTTTAAGTCGTTCACTAATGCTACCTACCTCCCTTAGGTCGCTCGACCGACCTAAACTATAACACGTCCTAACTATCCCACGACCTAACTCCTTAGGTCGTTCCAATCCTTAGGTCGCTCCTCTTCACTAAGTCGCTCAACCGACCCAGACTTCTACACGACCTAAGCTACTACACGACCTAACTCTGGATGACTTAAGCTTTGGTCGACTTAAACTCTGGACAACTTATCAACACTAACGACCTAAAAATAACAGTTTTACGATCTTTCGATCCATAAAAATACGGGTCGTTACATTCTCTCCCCCTTAGGAATTTCGCCCCCGAAATTCCAAACAAACAAGAGCAATCAAAAACTATTCTGCATGCCTACCATCCATAGCAATCAACAAACCATGCATCCAATTACTAGCCTAACATGCAGAATTCTAAAACTAGAACAAGTTACAATGTCGTGAGATGACATGACACCTTATGGCCATACCTCGAAGAGTTCAGGATGAGCTGCCTTCATCCTCTCTTCCACCTCCCATGTACAGTCGTTAACATCATCACTCCGTTGTATCTTGAGCAACCTAACTACCTTCCTCCTAAGCTATTTCGTGTCAGTTCCCACAACACGAAGCGGCTTACGGGGTCTCTTATCAACTATGTCAACTTCAAAATCTTCATAGCTATCAGCAGAAACTACTGCATTCGAGTCGTGCACATACTTCCGTAGATATGATACATGAAAAACATTATGCACACCCGACATCTTTTCTGGTAACTCCAATTTATAGGTGAGCTTTCCAATTCACTCGATGATCGGGAATGGTCCAACAAATCTTGGAGTCAATTTTCCTTTCTTCCCGAATCGAATAACATTCTTCAGTGGATAAATCTTCACAAAAACCATATCACCTACGTTGAATTTCAAATCCTTACGACGCTTATCGGCATAACTTTTCTGTCGGTCTTGGGCTGCCTTCATTTGTTGCCGAATGATCTCTATGCAATCTGAAGTCCGTCGAATCATTTCTGGCCCAAGTATCAACTTTTCTCCTATTTCTAACCAACATGTGGGAGAGTTACACGGTCTTCCATACAATGCTTCATACGGTGCCATACCAATGCTTGACTGGTAACTGTTATTATACGAAAAATCTACCAAATGAAGGTGATCTTCCCATGATCCTCCGAAATCTAAAACACAAGCTCTAAGGAGATCTTCCAAAACTCGATTGACTCTCTCGGTCTGACCATCTGTTTGGGGGTGATAAGCTGTACTCAAACACAGTTCAGTTCCCAAAACTTCCTGGAAGCTCTTCCAAAATTCACTAGTGAACAATGGGTCTCGATCACTCACTATACTTTTCGGAATACCATGGAATCGAACTATCCACTTAACATACAGCTCAGCCAACTTTGATGCAGTCCTGGTCGATCGAACAGGAATGAATCTTGCACTCTTAGTTAGACGATCTACGATGACCCAAATCCCTTCATTTCCCGTTCTTGTTCTAGGTAGCCCATCAATAAAATCCATCGATATTTTCTCCCACTTCCATGTAGGAACTTCTAATGGCTGAAGCAATCCACTGGGCTTCTTTTGCTCAGCTTTTACCAACTGGCAGTTCACGCACTTGGAAATAAAATTTCCAACATCCTTCTTCATACCTTCCCAGTAATAGGGTCTCTTCATATCCCGATACATCTTATTTCCACCTGGATGAATTGTCAGCTTCGAGTGATGACTTTCCTTCAGAACTTCATTTCTCAATTCATATATATTAGGAACAACTAGTCGTCCTTGCTTCCGAAGCCAACCCTCTCGATCGACCTCGAACCCTTTATCCTTTTCTGGGTCCAATCCAGATTCCAAATCACGGATAATCTTGACAAGCTTATCGTCTCGCTTTTGGCTCTGGCCAATTCTTTCCACAAGAGTCGGTCTTATCGATAAGTTTGCCAACATCTCAGGTTCCAATTCACATCTGGGCCTGAAATCAAATCCAGCTAAATACTCGAGATTTTTCCATTCTGAAAACATGGTTCCTAATTCTGCATGTCTTCGACTTAACGCATCTGCCACTGCGTTACCCTTTCCCGGAGTATAGGCTATACCAAAATCATATGATGCCAAAAACTATAGCCATCGTTGCTGCCTAAGATTCAAATCCTTTTGGGAGAAAAGATACTTCAATGACTTATGATCTGTAAACAACTCGAATCGAACTCCCAATAGATAATGTCTCCACATCTTCAGAGCAAATACAATCGCTGCCAACTCCAAATCATGAGTCAGATAATTCCTTTCATGCGGCTTCAGTTGTCGACTTGCATACGCAATAACTTTACCCTTCTGCATCAGCACTGCTCCAAGTCCAGTACCACATGCGTCGGTGTAAACCACCATCTCATCATTTCCACTTGGAATAGTCAAAACAGGAGCACTTGTCAATTGCTCTTTCAGGATTCTGAAAGCTTGCTCACACTTAGCATCCCATCTGAATACTTGGTTCTTTTTCGTCAATCCTGTTAATGGTGCAGCTACCTTGGAAAAATCTTTGATAAATCGGCGATAATATCCTGCTAATCCAAGAAAACTTCTCACATCAGATGTATTCTTAGGTCTAACCCAATCCTGGATTGCTGCCACCTTGGCGGAATCAACCGCTATTCCATTTCCAGAGATAATATGGCCTAAGTACCTCACTTCACTCTTCCAAAAGTGACACTTTGAAAACTTAGCCTTCAGCTGATGTTTCCGTAAGATTTCCAAAACAATATGCAAGTGCGTCATGTGCTCTTCTTCAGTTCTGGAATAAATCAAAATATCATCCACGAACACTAGTACGAACTTGTTTAACTGATCTCTGAATATTCTATTCATAAGATCCACAAAATATGTTGGCGCATTGGTCAATCCAAACGGCATTACCAGCCACTCAAAGAAACCGGATGGTGTCCTGAAAGCAGTCTTCGGCACACTATCCTTAGCCACTCTTAACTGGTGAAATCCCGTTGCCAAATCCATTTGAGAAAACACCTTGGCTTCGTGAAGTTGATCGAACAAGTCATCTATTCTTGGCAATGGATACTTGTTCTTCTTAGTCACTTTATTCAGCTCATGATAATCCACACACAACCTCAATGATCCATCTGCTTTGGTTGCAAACACAATTGGTGCACCCCATTCGGACACACTACGCCGAATGAATCCTTTCTGTAAAAGATCATCAACCTGCACTTTCAACTCCTGCTGTTCCCTAGGCGCCATCCGCTTAAGAGGCATCACAATAGGTCTGGCTCCTTCAACTAGATCGATACGAAACTCGATCTCTCTATGCGGCGGTAACCCTTTGACCTCATCAAAGACATCCTCAAATCCATTAGCGATTGGCACCGATGACAGTCCATCCCGTGGAACAACCAGCGAATACATGAAGCTCATGAAGACGCCTTCCTCATGCTTACATCGTATCACAACTTTTCGCCCTTCCACATTCTCGACTGTCACCTCCAACCTCTCACAATCAACCTTTGCCGCATACTTCCTAAGCCATTCCATACCCAAAATAATTCCGAACCCCGCAAAGTTCAGAACAAAACAATCACAAACAAAAGAGCAATCATGACTCGATACAACCAGACTACGGCATAGCATACACAGACAGGACGAACCCCCAACTGGATTAGTCACAATCAATGGTCTATCGACAATATCCGGTTCTAAACCCAACCGGCATACAAGTTCATTACAAACAAAAGAATGCGACGCTCCAGTATCGAATAACACTCTAACTGGAACACCACAAATGGAAAGAGTACCTTGAACCACCACACCCTTTCCTTTCTCTTCAGCGGTAGGAGCTTTTGAAGATGATGGAACAGCTCCCAAAGCATAAGCTTGCACAATCTGCTTGTCCTTCCGCGGTTCTGGACAATTCTTCTTAATACGCCCTGGCTTGTCACAGTTGTGGCACTTCACCGGCACCTTTGAATTCTTGCAATCTCTGGAGAAATGGCCCTTCTGCTGACAATTGTAGCAGGTCACTTCGCCCTTCGGCTTCTTCTGGCTTTCCTTACTCTTTTGCTGCTGCTGCTTCCTCTTCTTGTTTCCACTCTGCTGTGGTTTAGACTCTTCCTTGGTCACCGCAACAACAGATCCTTCTTTAGGAAACCGATTTTCGTGCCTGAGAGCTTTCTCCACAAGCTTCTCAAATGGATCGTCCAGATGATCCACCAACTGCCTCCCAAGATAAATGTCCAAGCCTGTCACAAACTTCTCGTTCTTCTGATAAGGAGATTCAATATACGACCGGGCATACTTGGAAAAAGCTTCAAACTCAAAAACATACTCAAGAACTGGTCTTCCATCATGCTTGAGCTCTACAAACTTCTTAAACAGAACAGATTTCTGAGCTGTAGAAATGAACTTAGCTTCAAATCTGGCTTGGAATTGCTCCCAAGTAATTTCTTCCTCCGGAGTATCAATGGTGATAGAGTTCCACCAGTCAGAAGCTCTCCCTTGAAGCTGTCTTGATGCAAGCTTCTTTCTAGTTGCATCCTCGATTCCCAAATCACCAAAGATTCTTCTACAAGCATCTATCCATCTCTGGACTTCAATGGTTGACTCTGTTCCCAAGAAAATCTTCCCTCCAAGAGCAGTATAGTCTTTACACAGCTTAGCAAAATCCACCGGTCTTGGAGCTTGAACTTGAATTCCAACATCAACTGCTGACCCCGGAGCTGGCATCCTTCTCATGATCGAAGTCATCATAGCCTTGAACATAGCAGCATAATCAGTAGCCCCCTCAGCAGCACGGCCTTCCCTAGCAGCTGGTCTCCCTCTTCGACTCATTCTTAATATCTATAAAAGAAATGATCAGCACACCTTGAGAAACAACCGCATAAAGGACTCAAATCCTTCTAAGCTACTATATTATATATAGTAATCATCCATCAAAATACAATTACGTCTCTCATACGTAGTTACGTCAGCGAGCGTTGGGTAAAATCGATTAACCAATGCTCTGATACCAAATGTGACGATCGCCCATGACTCCCGCACTAAACATAGAAATAGTGCGCTGAAAAGTGTGCCAGGCAGCCATGGGTGATCGTCAGAGGTAGGTTAAAACAGCAGAATCTATCGTATTACTCACAGCGCATGGATAAAATACAATAGAGAAAAATATACATAGTGAAGCTACACAGAACAGAATCGCATCAAATAAACCTCATAGTAGTTTGATACAAAAATATGAATAGTCAATACATCCAGCCTCACTACATATCACTCAGAGAATATACAAGCAGCGGAACATCCAGTATATATAATAAGAAAATAATATGCAAGCCTCCAGCTCGTCTTCGTCATCAGCATCGTTGGAAACTAAGAATAGCACCTGTCACCTGCTACCTAGTCTGCCCATCCCAAAACGGATGAACAGTCCAAGGTCATAAGAGTTGAACATAAAACCTTGAGTCAGACAACAGTCTTAGTGAGCGGTAAATTAACTAACAACATACCAAAAGAGCATAAAGGTAAAGGGAATAGGAACCCAGCCCTCCCACTCCACTTCTTCCTACAGTGATAGCCCCCAGACACACTAAGCAGAAATAAATATAGCAAAGCAAACATTTAAAGTAAAGCAATTATCACTCGAGTCAAGGTCAATGTTTTCCAAGTACAAACCCCCAAGGCCTAAACCAAGATCAGATAAGCACCCAGAAAATATTGCTCTTGAGACCGAATGACGATACAACCAAACATCCATGACTCTGGCTATCACTGTTATCATTGCTTCGACACCACCGTTAATTGAATGACCGGCACATTCTTTCAGCCGTCCGTCAAGGGCTAATGGTAACCCCGGTTTTAGACAGAACTTCGCACGTCGTAGCAGCCCGTGCCTAGGACTATCGAATCTGCCCAGAGTACTCGACTACCAACTGTAGTCTTTTGGGACTATCGAATCTGCCCAGCGTACTCTTGCTTTGAGTCTGCTAGAACCTTCAACAACGATGAAGTCTCAGCCTTCTAGTCATCCTCCTCGGCGACTATTCTCATACTAGCTCAAACCCCTCTCGAGCCAACCATTACCAATGAACTCGAACCATCCCTCGAGTTATCAACATGCTTGGAATGATTCAGTCTGGATTATACCAAGGCTACATCACATCATAGTAAAGCCTCATCTCATCATCATCATCAAATCTATCCATATGAGCTTCATCATCTGTCACATATGCCACGAGCAGCTTTTCCAATTCAAGAGCCTTTCCCTTAGCTTCCGAATCCTCCTCGACCATCTTGTCTAAATTCAACAACTAATCAACTAATTTATAACAACCAATCAAATCAATCATTAATCCAAGTAGTCAATCATGCAAATAAGATCTAAAAGCAATTATAACTAAAATGGCAATTTTTTAAATAAAGAGTCCAAATCTAACAAGCATGAAACATGAGCAATATCTCTACAACTTGATGAATGAACTTGCATAGATTAACATGTAGTAAAATGGATGTCAAATCATCATGAACAATGGATCTATACTTAAGTTTATGAAAATGCATGAAATCACTATTTTTAACACACAATCAAGCCACCAATCCAATATACTCCTTTGGGTCCGTGTGAGAGATAACCACCACTCACTGAATCACCTAAAAACCTCAAAAGCAACACACTTCAGATCTGGACAGCGAAGGATCTAGCTCGATTCTCCAAAATTCCGCTTCAAACGATGAAATCTCTCTTTGATGGATGTAGATCTTCAATCTAAGCTCTTGGATCTTCGATTTGGATGGAAGGAAGCACAAAATTAAAGTGGAGAAAAGAAATGAAGAAGTGTAGAACTCGAGCTCTCAAAATGTCAGCACTTCGTCGCTTCAAAATCCGGATCCCAAAAAGTGAGGCACGAACGTGTATTTATAGGCAGTTTCTTAGGTCGTTCGCCCTTAGGTCGTCCACGATCTAACAGTTGCCGACCTAACAGTTGCCGACCTAAAAACCCCGACCTAATGACCTAACACTCACGCGGCTTAGTGACTTAGCAGAAGTCACGACCTAACACACACGCGACCTAATGACAATGCAAGTGCGCGACCTAACTGGGATGCCGACCTAACGACTTAACCTTTACGCGACCTAACTAGCATATAACAACCTGATATAGGTCGCTCACGACCTAACTAAATCATAGGTCGCTCACGACCTAACTATACACAAAATCTTCCTTAGGTCGCATACGACCTAACTTCATAACTTAGGTCGCTTACGACCTAAACTACAACACTGAAATCCTTAAGTCGCTCGAACGACCTACCTCCCTTAGGTCGCTAACCTGCTTATGCCGCTAACTCCTATGCCGCTTATCTTGTTAAGTCGCTATCCCCTTTAAGTCGTTCACTAATGCTACCTACCTCCCTTAGGTCGCTCGACCGACCTAAACTATAACACGTCCTAACTATCCCACGACCTAACTCCTTAGGTCGTTCCAATCCTTAGGTCGCTCCTCTTCACTAAGTCGCTCAACCGACCCAGACTTCTACACGACCTAAGCTACTACACGACCTAACTCTGGACGACTTAAGCTTTGGTCGACTTAAACTCTGGACAACTTATCAACACTAACGACCTAAAAATAACAGTTTTACGATCTTTCGATCCGTAAAAATACGGGTCGTTATAATAATTCTCTATTTTGTTGTTCTCTATATCACGTGTTAACGTAGCATTTTGAGATGATGATTTCTACATTCTTTTTGTGCTAATTCTAATTCTTCTTTTAAAATAGTTTTCTCGTCTTTTAACAATCCAATTTCTAATTCAGCTCTATTTAATTTTCCCATATTTTCTTTACTTAATTTTTTAATTCTCTATACTTGTCATCTAATTCTATACTAATTTCAAGAACTTCATTATATGTTAATTCAGGACGTACCTCATTTGTGTTGGTCATGAAGCAAACATTTGCTTGTTCTGAGTCACTGTCATTATCGGATGATGAGGAAGAGTTGGAATCATCCCAAGTTACTTGAAATGCTCTTCTCTTTTTCTTGAAATTTTCGATTTGTTTTTCTTTTTATCATTGTTGAATAGTGGACAGTCTTTCTTCATATGGCCAAATTTATCACACCCGAAGCACTTCATTGATGTCTGATTTGAGAAATTTGTGTTGTTGTTTTGAAATTTCGTCATCTTTTTGAACTTCTTGAACTTGTTGTAATTTTTGGCTATGAAAACAATCTCATGTTCTTCCAAGTCGGAGTTGTCATTACTTGCCTGAAATGCGATGTTTTTCCTTCCTGATTTTGTTCTTTTTTGCCTGTAAATTAGCTTCATACGACATTGGATTTCCTATTAACTCTTCGAATTTGAGTTGGGAAAAATCGTTAGCTTCTTCGATGGCTAAAAATTTTCTTTTCCATTCATTTGTTAAAGAGTTCAAAATTCGTGTGACTAAATCAAAATCAGCGAATTTAACTCCTAGTGCCATAAGATCGTGTTGTATAGTTTGAAATCTAGCATACATATCAATAACTGACTCATTTGATTTCATTTTAAAGGATGAAAATTGATTTTGTAGAATAGAAATTTTTGTTTGCTTAACTTTGTTTGTGCCTTCATGGGTAATTTGTAATGTACGTCATATATCATAAGCAATAGTGCAAAGCATGACTCGTGAAAATTTATTTTTATCGAGTGAGCAAAATAACACATTCATAGCTTTGGCATTGTTAGATGCCTCTACTTTTTGTGCATCAATCCATGTGCTAATATCAGTGTCAGGTGCTTCATATTTATTTTGAGTTGCTGGCCATATTTCTAATCCATTTGTTTCTATAAAAATTCGCATGCGTGTTGACCAATAAGCATAATTAGAACCAGTAAATAGTGGTGGACGAGTAGTTGGTTGACCTTCTTGAAATGTACTTGCCATTTTTAATGATTTAAATTACGTGTTACTGTAGATTGAAATAACCTTGCTCTGATACCAATTGCTAATCTTGTGGATCGTATACTATCTAACTTGTGTATAATATGCAAATGTATAAGTTAATGCAATAGTAGGCAATAAATAGTGAAGTATAAAAAGCGTGCAAACCAGATTTTTTATACTAGTTCGGACCTCCCTTCTATGTCCAGTCCCGAAGTTCTCCTTCAGTATTTCCTTTAAACAAATTACCCTCACTTCGCCCAGTGGAATAGGCTAATACAAAAGTATCTTTGACAATCTTGTGTTCCAATAACATAGTTTTTGAATTATAGTACAAATATTCCTATGATCTCCTTTGAGTATATGAACATGAATGCTTTGAGTTGTAGGAAGTGATTTAACCAAAATTATATTTTGGTTATAGTACATTGAGAGTATGTGAACAATTGTGTATGCAAGAGAGTGCTTAGAAATCAAGAGAGGAAAGAATAGATTAATTCAAGTTAGATGATTTCTACTTCCCAATAAAATGGTATTTATAGATTTAAAAAGGTGCAGATGAAGAGCTGTTACTATTTGAGAAAGTCTCTTCATTTTAATAGCTACAACCTTTCCTTGAAAGGTGATTTCCTTTAGTTTCAAAACAGAAGTGTCTATTCATATTTGACATTTTTAGCCCATGACGAACATCTATGGTAAATTCCTCAAATGTTTATGACTTATTTTAATTTTTAACCCGAGACTTGTCACAGACGTCTGTGGTTTTATCACAGACGTCTATGAGGTGTAAAAACAGTTTTTCACTTTATTTTGATGTACATGAAATTGTGTATGCTCGTGTATGCATATATACTCAAGGATATCTTAACAATATTATATCTAGGACTCTTTTATAGTAGAATAACCTTAGTATGGTCAATGAATGCTCGTTTCTCTTTGAGTCTCAATATCTTCGAGCATGGTGTCTTCTTGTAGCATATACCTACAATCTTGATAAGGTCTATATATGTATATGATTGTATAGTTGTTATCATTGAAACATAAATTGGAGGTTCTAACATATAATAGATAATCGTATAAAGTAGTAAAAGTAATAAAGTAAATGACACTGGAAATTTTTATGCTGGTTTGGATATCCAATCCTACATTCAGTCCAATACCCCATACATAATTTCCACCGTTGCTTCTTGCTTTTCACGGGTGGAACTACACTATCACAATCTTGACTTTCAGTGGGTGGCAAGATACACCTTTCCTCTTGACTTTCCTTAGGTGGCAAGAACACCTTTGTCTTTACAAACAATAGTACAGTATGGCAAGTAGTTGTATCTTCGAGGAAAATTCTTACTGATTTAGTACAATAGTCCTATAGACCTCCAAAAGCAATATAACTTTAAAATCAATAAGAAACAGGATGAGACCAGAGAGAACGATTGAGAATTCAAGTGCAAATTCTCTAAACTTATGTGGTTTACAGATCCTTGAAAAATAAGAGTAAAAGAGAATGGATTTGCAAAGAGAGTAGAAGAATATCAAAAAAAATTTCTTACAAAAGTATAGAAATGAAAGTGTGTGATAAAATGAGAAAGTTAGATGTTAAAATTCTATTTCAAGAGCCTTTATTCAGAAGATGAAGAGATATGACTTTTGGTGAAAGGACGAATAGACATGTCCATTCGTTTAAATTTGAAAAACTCTCCAATGGTCATCGTATCAATATATGCTAAATATGTATGTCAACACATGCTAAGTTATTTTTAAAAACGTCTCAATGATCACCATGTCAACATATGCTAGGAGGGTATGTCGACATACTCTTATTGATTTTTGAAAAAAAGTTCGTAAAAATAGTTTTGATCTTTATAACTTTAAAAACTAGTATTGTATTTTATAATAATACACTTAGATGAAAATAGAGTTTAGTAATAGAGAAAATTCAAAGATATTTTGTGTGGGGTCTTTAACAAAAACTTTAAGACTAGCGTAGACTTACTAAACACTTCAAATATATGTGCCATTAAAGCATTTGTGTTCCATTTGTCTTAAGTTAGTTTTGCGCTTCTATTAGTTTTGATTAATCTTTATATATATATATATATATATAGTGTTCATCTGCTTCCAATGAGTTCTTATTTATCTATAAAATGTATCTATAATATATATGAAAATACTTATAACTCATAAAAATGTTAATAATAATGTTTATATGGTTGTTGTTAACAAAATAAATACTTAGGATATTAAGAATTCCCCCATTTTTGGTAATGACAACCATACAAATATTTGAAAGATAAAATACATTATTTTAATATTTGACTCCCTCTGCCTCTATGCACTCCCTCTATCATTATGCCTAGTATATTTTACACCCGCTTTGTCATCAAAACAATGGCCATAAAATTACCATTTAAGCACGACAAGACAATATGCATAGAGTTGTTTATAGAGTTATATATGAATATGTATAACAAACAAATACCAAAATTAATATGGAGTATGAAATAAAATATATACCATTCTTTTAATAACATAAAACACACAATCTTCAATTTTGGCAAAAGTTTCAAGTAGAGAAACTTAAAGTAGAGGAATAGAAATAGAAGACTCCCAACTTGACCTTATAGAATTATTAAAATACATTAAAACATTAGTTTAATTTTTTTAATTGAAGAAGAAGATTGAAAATAGTGTTTTATTTGTGAAATAGTTCAGTTAAGTAATTCAGTTTGAATTTTAAAAGTGGTAGGAAAAAGCAGTTTTCAGAATAACCGCAAGTATGTCGACATACCTTAGATGTATATGTCGACGTATACTTCACAAATATTATTTTTTGATTTAAAGTAACGAATGTGTTTTCTTTTGAAACATACTTTTATAATTATTATCACATAAATGATTTATGCATAATAATTTATATTTCAAATTTTTTTCATAACTAAAACATTATAGATAAGAACAGTTTTAGAATTACAGATGTTGTCGATGCCAATGACGTATCCTTTTGAATTGTCTCCAAAGTTGACGGTTCCACCATCTTTGTATATAATATCGCTCGGTTTTTGTGGATTTGTTGTCATATGCTTTGAACATCCGCTTTCAGTATCCATTTATCTTTCTTTATATTTATTGCATTGTTTGGTACCTGTAAAATATGAAATACGCGCACTGGTGCCCAATTTTATTTTGGGGTCCATGGGGTTAATTTTTAGTAAGCCAAATCCAAGAAGAGTTTGTATACTCTTTAAAAATAAATTCATTAGACAAATGAACTCTATTATAAAATCATTAATATATTTCTCCTTGTCGCTATTATCTAAACTTCCAGGAACCCATATATTAAAGAATTCATTTGGGGGTTTTAACTATAATTTTCTAGATTTGTTTTGAACTTGATACCTTTAACAAATTTTGTACTTTGATAACTAGTTTTCTTTTATTTGTTCATTAGATATATCCAATTCCATGTTTATTATTTAGGGGATATGATGTAGATAATAAATTTTCTAAACTATCTTTCCTTTTGTTAAATTAACCAACATTAGATGTCAATTAATCAATCTCCTTGTTACAGTTGAGAATAATATTGTATAGAGATGTTATTTTGTTATTCAAATCAGTTATCTCTCACTTCATTGAATTTTTTCCATTTTCAAGAATTCATTTTCACTTTCCAGTTTTCAAAACTATCTAGTTTTAAATCCTTTTCATTATTAAGTTCGTTAAGTCTTTCAGTCTCATTTTCTAGACGTTGTTTTTCTTTAATTAACATTTCATCGAAAATATTTAATTTATCTAACTCCACCAAACTTTTATCCTATTTTTTCTAAGCATTTTAATTTTTTTGTACGTAGCATTTAAAACATTCATAATTTATTTGTTAGAATCCCGTATTTGGTCATCATCTTCCATGAAGCACATGTTGGCATTTTCAATTTCTGAATCACTATAATTCAATGATGTATTTAAATCACCCTACGTTGCATTGTAAGCACATATCCATTTCCTCTGGAACGTATCTGTATTCGAGGATTTCTTTGATCTCTTCAAATTAGGGCAATCCCTTTTTAAATGATAAACTTTATGACATTAGAAAAACTTAACAACATTTTTGTTTTTAGAATTATCTATATTGTTGTCATTTTTTTGATGCTATTTCATTTTTATGTATTTCAATAATCTTGAAATTTCTGGTCATGAAAGCGATTTCCTCATCATTATCATCATCTGATCATGATTGTTGTTTATAGCATTGAAAGCCCATGATTTCTTCTCATTTGCTTGAGTTTTAGATAGGCTGCCTACCCGACGATGAGGTGATGGTAAACTTTCTGTACTCGCTCGAGATCCCATATGAAAAGTTGCCATTTGTGCATATAGCAAGGGAGTATCTAGACATATTTGAGGAGGTGACTGGATTAACACCACATTGGGAGATCGAGTTCCATATAGATTTGGTAAAGGATGCCAAACCGATTGTTATGCCATTGAGGCATATGGCATTGAAAGAGCAGAATGAACTAAAGATGTAAGTGAATGACTTATTGCGAAAAGGGTTCATTCGACGGAGTATATCTGAGTGGGGAGCACCGGGAGTATTCACCACTAAGGCGGATGGTTATTTGAGATTGTATGTAGATGACCGTGAGTTGAATAAGGTAACGAAGAAGAACAAGTATCCACTCCTTCATATTGAAGATTTGTTCGATCAGCTTCATGGTGCTAGGGTGTTCTCTCAATTGGACCTTACGATAGGGTTTTATCAACTAAGAGTGGAGAAGAAGAGTGTGCCAATTACAGCATTTCATACGCTGTTTGGATTCTATGAGTGGTTGGTTATGTCGTTCGTTCTAACCAATGCATCGACATACTTTGTTGATCTTATGAACCGCGTTTTTAGGGATTAGCTAAATAAGTTTGTACTTGTGTTTGTGGATGAAATCCTTGTTTATTCGAGGATGGAGGAAGAACACAAGGAGAATTTGAGGATGGTGCTCGAGGTGTTGAGGAAGCACCGATTGAAGGTAAAGTTTTCTAAGTGTCACTTCTAGAGGAGGGAAGTGCGATCTTTGGGTCACATTGTTTTTTAGAAGGGAATTGTAGTAGATCCAGTAAAGGTGGCAACAATACATGACTGGGATCGGCCCAAGACCGCTACAGACGTGAGAAGTTTCTTTGGATTGGCAGGATACTATAAATGTTTTATCAAGGCATTCTCTAAGGTAGCAGCACCGTTAACCAATTTGACGAAGAAAAATCAGACTTATATTTGGGAAGCGAGATGCGAGCATGCATTCGTGAGTCTAAAAGAGGGATAGATGAGCGCACCGGTGTTAGTCATTCCAAGCGCGAATGAGGAGTTGATAGTATACACAGATGCATGTGGTACTGAACTAGGTGCAGTGTTGATGTAGAGGGGAAAAGTTGTCGCCTACGCTAGTCAACAACTAAGACCACACGAGAAGAAGTATCCAACGCATGATTTGGAGTTAGAAGCGGTAGTATTCACTTTAATGATATGGAGGCATTATTTACTTGGAGAAAGGTTCAAGTTGTATACGGACCATAAATCGTTGAAGTATCTCTTTTCTTAGAAGGATCTTAACCTTTGTCAGTAGCGATGGTTAGAGTTCCCGGCCTTCTACGACATTGGTATTTCCTGTATGCCGAGTAAGGAAATGCATTCACTTATGCTTTGAGTAGAAAACATGTCTACTTGGGGGTGATGTTCCTTGAGTGGAAGCATTTAGAGTTTATCGCTTCATGTGATTTTAGAGCTCACTGTGAGCTAGAGCCGGAAGTGTTGGCTAGCTTGATGATCCAACTTGCCTTGATTACGCAGATCAGTACTAGTCATATGCAAGACGTTGGACTAGCGAAGATCATAGCGAGGATAGAGGAAGGAGTAGGGTCGGAGGAGATAAAGCAATATGGGCTCGACCGTGATGGTCGACTCTTGAAAGATGAGAGATTGTTTGTTCCTAATATCGATGGGTTAAGGGATGAGGTGCTACGAGAGCCCCATCATTCAAGGATTGACTATACATCCTGGTGGCAATAAAATGTACCGTGATATGAGGAACGCATTTTATTGGGAAGGGATAAAGAAAGACGTTGGGGTATTCATTTCAAAGTGCATGAACTGTCAGTTGGTAAAGGTAGAGCAGAAGAAGCCGAATGGTTTGCTGTGACCGCTTGAAATTCCCGAGTGAAAATAAGAACAAGTTTTGATGGACTTCGTTGTTGGATTGCTGAGGACTATAGGAGGGTATGATAGCATTTGGGTCATAGTCAATAGATTGATGAAGTGTCACTACGAGAAGATCAGCCTTTGGTTGCAGAAATGGGTCGCTTTTGATATGTATGTGCATCCAATGATATTTCCCCTTATATTATAAAGGTCGAATTTCCTTTTCTTTCGTTACCACTTAAAAATTTTCATTAAAAATTTTCTCCCGCCATAAGGAAACCCTACTGGAATTTTGCCTCTGAATCCTTTCGCCTCAAGCGACGATTCATGTTTCCAGCCTCACTTCATACCTATGGCTCAAAAAAGGTAATTCAAAAATAAACCTTATTTTGAGTTTCTTGTTTAAATTGAGTTTGTGTAGTGGTGTTTAAGGGTGATGCAGGTTGGAAGGAGAAGGGGGGTAAGGGAAGGAGAAGGAGGGTAAGATAAGGGAATTGAGGAGAGAAATTTGTTTTTAGATATTCAGCTGATCCTTTCATTCATCATTACCTACTGATATATAGGTAGAGTGGTTACAAACTATTGGATAAGATAGTGCCAAGTGGCTACACCTTCTAGAAACATTGTAACTAATTGCATACATAATTTGTAATTGCAGAAAATAAAGGAGATTCTCTTGTCTTGTAGTGCTTTAATTAGTTGAGCCATTTCTTGGTGCACAAGTCTTCATTCTCTATATCGTGCAGGTGCCGTGATTGTGCGTTTGGGTCTAGTGTGTATAGATATTGTATCATTACTCCCCGCTCCGAGAGTGACCTTGTCCTCAAGGTCAAGGTGTGGGAAACTTTGTTTGATTTGTGAGAGATCCTCCCATGTTGCTTCTTTGGAATCGAGTCCTTGCCAGTGGATGAGAACCTGATGGTTGTTGGGTGTGGGATGTCGGTGAGCGAGCACTTTGTAAGGTTGGTAAAGTGGTTGGCCGTCATGGTTAAGTGTGGGAAGTGGGATCGGTAGAGTGGAGTGTGGGTTGGGGCAATACTTGAGCATGGAGATGTGGAAGACGGGGTGGACTTTGGAGTCATGGGGTAGGTGAAGCCTGTAGGCAACTGAGCCAATTCGTTCAATGATTTCATAGGGTCCAAAATATTTTTTTGCAAGTTTGTGATGTGTGTTTCCCAAGGTGAGTTGACGATAAGGTTGGAGACGGACGAAGACCCATGTACCGATAGTGAATTCCTTATCCGTGCGGTGTTGGTTGGCAAGGTTCCTCATGCGAAGTTGTGCTTTAGAGAGGTTTTCTTTGAGCCGTTGGAGAAGAGCATCTCTATCAACAAGACATTTGTCAAGTTCATTAATGTTGGTATCCCCCTGGCAATAATCGGAAAGAATGGGCGGAGGTCTACCGTATACCGCTTGGAATGGTGACATACCGAGGGAAGAGTGATGGTTAGTGTTGTACCACCATTCGGCCCATGGTAAGAAAGTAGTCCATTTGGAAGGAGAGTCGCCGGTTATTGTGCGTAGGTAGGCTTCAAGACAACGATTAACTACTTCGGTTTGTCCATCCGTTTGGGGATGATAAGCACTACTCATTTTCAACTGTGTGTCATGAAGGCGAAATAACTCTTTCCAAAAGTGACTAATGAAGAGGCGATCACGGTCGGAAACAATGGTGCGTGGAAATCCATGGAGGCGCACATAGTCTTGGATAAAGTGTGTAGCGAGTTGCGCGGCGGAAAATGAGGTGGGTAGGGCAATGAAATGAGCATACTTGGAGAGGCGATCGACAATAACGCATATCGTTGTCTTGCCCGATGATGGCGGAAGGTGGGTGATGAAGTCCATAGAGATGTCTTCCCAAATGCGAGTAGGAATGGGTAGGGGTTGAAGCAAGCCTTTGGGGTTTGAGTTCTCTGGTTTGGATCGTAAACAAATGGAGCATTGCCGAATGAAGTCTTTGATCATCCCTGTCATGTTAGGCCAATAAAAATTAGCGGAAATGCGAGCTGTCGTTGCTTGAATACCTGAGTGGCCGCCAAGAGCGGAAGCATGAAATGTCGTCATTATTTGTTCGCGTAGTCCGTCGATCCCAGGAACAAAGATTTTATTGTGAAACAATAGTAATCCATCTCGAATTTGGAGGTGTGGTGGTCCGTTAGTTGTTGAAGCTTGGCGGAAGAGGTGCTGGCTGGTCGGGTCTTGCTGGAGGGCCGATTTTATGGCAGTGAGTAGGTGGAAGTTGGGTCTAGAGAGGGCATTGTGAAGTGGAGGGGGGTGCGGATTTGTGAGGGGTGCAACTGGGCTGGGTTCTGCTGCATTGGGAGGGAGCTGTAGGCGGGTAGGTTGGGTGGATGGGTTGCTGGGTGTGGTCTGCTGTGTGGGGAGGGGGCAGGTTGGGTAAGTGAAGCTGTGGAGTTGGCCATTGGGTTGTTGGCTAATAGGATCAGGTGCAGTTTCTGGGGGAACGGGCCCGGTTGTGATATATGGAGAATGCGGAAGCGGTGATTGTGTCGTATCGAGTGGTTGTAGGGGGGTAAGTGCTTCGGTTGTCCAACGGGATAAAGCATCGGCCACCGTGTTGGAAGGTCCGGGTTGGTATTGGATGGTGAAATCGAAACCCAATAACTTTGTGAGCCAACGTTGTTGTTCGGGTGTTTGAATAGTTTGAGTCAGTAGTTGACGGAGACTTTGGTGGTCGGTAACAATGGTGAATTGGCGGCCTAGAAGATAGTGACGCCAACGTTTAACGGCGGATGTGATAGCATACATCTCTCGGCTATATGTAGAGGCCCGTTGAAGGAGTTTGGGAAGTGTTTTGCTAAAGAAGGAGATTGGGTGTTTGTTTTGGGAGAGGACGGCTCCAATGGCGGTGATGGAAGCATCGGTATGTATTGTGAAGTGTTGGTTGAAATTAGGAAGGGCGAGTGTGGGTGTAGTTGTGACGGCAATTTTGAGTTGTTGGAACGCGTTTGTGGCTGTGAGGTCCCATATGAATGCATTTTGTTTTAGAAGATTGGTGAGTGGGTTGGCTATTCGAGCATAATGTTGAATAAAACGACGGTAATATCCCGTGAGGCCGAGAAATCCACGAAGCTCCGTTATGGTAGTAGGAGTTGGCCAATCAACCATAGCTTGTATTTTGGATGGATCTACTTTAACGCCTTGACCCGAAATGATGTGACCCAAATATGCAATTTCGGTAAGTGCAAATGAACATTTGGAGAGGTTAACGAAAAATTTGTGTTGGGAGAGTATGTGGAGTGTGGTTTCAAGGTGGGTGAGATGAGTGGTTAATGATGGGCTAAAGATAAGTATGTCGTCGAAGAAAACGAGAATAAAACGACGAAGGTGTGGTTGGAAGATTTTGTTCATTGTGGCTTGGAATGTGGAGGGTGCATTAGTGAGACCGAAGGGCATGACGATGAATTCATAATGTCCTTCATGGGTGCGAAATGCCGTTTAGTGAATATCGGGTGGGTGAACGCGGACTTGAAAATAACCGCTTCGTAGATCCAGTTTGGTAAAATGAGACGCACCGTGTAGCTCATCCAAGAGCTCATCGACGGTCGGAATGGGAAAGCGATCTTTTATAGTGATTGCATTAAGGGCTCGATAATCCACACAAAAACGCCAAGTGCCATCTTTCTTTCGAACCAAAAGTACGGGGGAGGAGAACGGACTAGTAGAAGGGCGTATGATTTTGGTGGCCAACATTTCTTGTATTTGTTTTTCGATTTCGGATTTTTGGAAATGAGGGTAACGATATGGTTTAATGTTGATAGGAGCGTGATTGGGTTGAAGATTAATATGGTGATCGAGATGACGGTGAGGTGGAGGGTCGACGGGAGTATTAAAGAGATTTTTGTGATTGGATAAAATGTTTTGAATTGGTGGTGGTATGTTGGAATTGAAGAGGGGTGGAAGTTGACTGGGTGTGTCTAGTTGAATGTGGAAATAATGAGCTATGGAGTTTGTTGAGTCGAGTCGTTTTAATTGGAGAAGGGAGATTTCTGTTGGATTAGTGGAGTTGGAGAGGCCGGAAAAGGTTATTGGTTTCCGATTATAAAGAAAAGAAATAGTCAAGGCTTTGTGGTCTATGGTGATTGGACCAAGTGTTTCCAACCATTGAATGCCCAATACAACATCCGCACCCATAAATTCCAATAAATGTAAGTCTAAAGAAAACTTACAGTCCTCAATAACCATCTGTACATTACGGCAAACTCCCAAACTTTTAAGCTTCTCCCCGTTCCCAACCATTACCGCGAATTGAGTGGAATCGTCGATGGGAAGCTTCAAAAACCGAGCCACACGCGGATGTACATAATTATGTGTGCTGCCTGTGTCGATCAACGCGGATAGCTGTTGCTGGAGGATGGCGATTTGGAGACGCAAAGCCTTAGGATTTGCTGTGCCGACCAGCGCGTGGAGGAATCCCTCCTCTAATGGCGACCCCAAGTCGACCAAGGGCGGATCTGGGTTGATTTCTGCTGGGATTTGTTCGGATTTGTGCGGGTTTGCTGCTGAATCATCGTCTGGAAGGAGCAACAGCGCGGTGGGGTTTTGACAGCGGTGCCCTGGTTCGTATCGTTTGTCGCAGTGATAACATAGCCCTTGCGCGCGCCTTTGGTGCATCTCGGCGACGGTAAGCTTTTTGAATGGGGTTGTGTTGGACGAGTTGTTTTGTATACTTTTGGGTGGTGGAATAGGAGGTAATGCCAAGAGTGGAGGTTGTGAATGTTTGAGGGGCTGTTTGTAAAATGAGGAGCGAGATTCGAATGATTTGCTTTCAATAAGCTTGGCGAGGTCGATGGCGTCGGAAAGGGAGGCGGGTTTGAGGATGAGTAGCTCGTTTTTGATGTGGGTTTTGAGGCCGGAGATGAAACAATGGAGAAGTGAGTCGGTTGGTAGGGTGGTGATACGGTTACTAATGGTTTCGAAGGAGGATTGGTACTCTTCGATAGATCCGGTTTGGCAAAGCTTGGACAGCGTAGCTTGAGGGTTGATGAAGGAAGATGGTCTGAATCGTTGTTCCATTGCTTTGGTGAGATTGGGCCATGAGGTGAGTTGATTATTGCGGTACCTCCATTGAAACCATGTGAGGGCTTGTCCCTTCATGTAGAAACTTGCTAGTTCAACTCGTTGCTCTTGCGGAGTGGAGTGATATGTGAAAAATCGTTCGGATTGGAAAATCCAGTCCAAGGCGTTTGTGCCATCGAATTGAGTTAGCTCACATTTTGGAGTTCGTGTTGTGATAGGAGTTGTGAGGAGAGGAGGTGGGGGTGGAGGTCGGTGGTGGAAAGGTGGAATGTTTGTATTGTTTTGGGATCTGAGTGTAGGTTGTGGTGATGGTGGTGGGGTGGTGGGAAGTTTGGAGTTGATATTGGCAAGAGTTTGAGTGATTTGGAGGAGGGATGATTGGATATCGGTGATTTGTTGTTGTTGTTTTTGGAGTAAGGTGTCATGGGAGGCGAGCGAAGCTTGGAGAGAATCAATGGTTTGCTGTTGGTTTGTGGAGGAGTCGCGTAGTTGTTGGAGGAGTTCATCGATTTGTCGGGTCATGGTTGAAGGGTAAGAGGGAGTTGGAGTTGGCTCAGTAAAAGCACCAAATGATGCAGGTTGGAAGGAGAAGGGGGGTAAGGGAAGGAGAAGGAGGGTAAGATAAGAGAATTGAGGAGAGGAATTTGTTTTAAGATATTCAGCTGATCCTTTCATTCATCATTACCTACTGATATATAGGTAGAGTGGTTACAAACTATTGGATAAGATAGTGCCAAGTGGCTACACCTTCTAGAAACATTGTAACTAATTGCATACATAATTTGTAATTGCAGAAAATAAAGGAGATTCTCTTGTCTTGTAGTGCTTTAATTAGTTGAGCCATTTCTTGGTGCACAAGTCTTCATTCTCTATATCGTGCAGGTGCCGTGATTGTGCGTTTGGGTCTAGTGTGTATAGATATTGTATCAAAGGGTTTTTGCTTGAAATCATTACATGAATTGAATTATGTTTATTTAAATGTCAAAATTAAATATTAGGTCATTTTTTTTGTTGAGATCCGAAATTATGAGATCCCCGATTGGTAGTCGTGTATACATGACTTAACAGTTCGAGTATTTCAACTCAACTTTTGCAATAACTCTTTGATTTCACATTTATTTTAATTAGTTTGTTTAGCTTCTTGTTATTAAGTTTGATGGACATATTTGTGACCAATTTTAATCAACTAGCTTAAGTTTTATTTGCATAACTAAAATATATATTTGAGCTTACCTGCTTTGTATCTGGTTTATATCATGCTTATCCTTTAGGCATCTTGTTGATGTACAGATTTTCCTTTTTCTACTTATTTTGTTGCTCATCCCATGTACTGACTTTATATTTGCCAAATTTGTAGTTTCTAGAGTTTAGATTCTTAATCCACTACTAATATACGAGGTTACTTTGCATCTCACTTTCTGAGCCTCTATGCAGATCATTTTTCTGACTAAACACTCAATTTTGACTTTCAGGTTTTGTGCGTCTTTGCTGTTTTCAAATATTATATGCCTTGTGCTAATGTGCTTTACTTATTATTAAAGTTCAGTTCTGATTCACTTATTTGTTGGTTTCATACTTTCATATATCCAGACGGTCAATTCAACCATTATCAAATTAGCGCTTCTACAATGCTAAAAAATAGTTCAAACATAGTCATTCTCAAACTCTCAACCATATCGTTCTTATTGATTTTCTTACATGGTCCTTTTTGTCGTTCGGTTGATACTAAATTGGCTACTATATTTTCGGAAGTTTTATTGGCTCCCTCGGGTTTCTCCTTTAATTAAATGACTTTGGGAGTTGTGTCTAAGAGTGCATTATCATGGTGTGTGAATTATATAAGCGAGAAGTACATTATTCAGTGGAGTTTGAAACCAAGTGGGATAGATTCATTAAACAGAAATCATTGTCAAGGAAGAAACATTGGTGCAAGAGTGGCTAGACAGCATAAACTAGTATGTTTAGCTATTCTTAACAAATTAAGTAACAATACTATCGTATGAAAATAGTTCATAGAAACATGGTATGCAAGAGCTGGATTGAAATTTTAGACATGTTAAGAGTAGTGTGGTCAAGCGTTATTTTAGTGTCGAGTTTATGAATTATGATGGAATTTTCCAATAAGCTACCTGCTAATCTTACTCTAATATTTCTGGATCTTTCAGTGAATTAGTAAGGAAGCGGTCGAGTTTATTAATTTTGGCATTTGCTAACCTCACGTTGTACAAATGATAGCACAAAAAAATGCAAGTAAAAATGCAAATGTAGAAAGACAACAAATAGACAAACAAGCATGCATAAAAAACTCAACAGATGTGGGATCGACATGTGCATAAAAGCGGGCAGCGGCTACTAGGTAGCAAAAAATAAGCATTGGTCCTTTGAAGTAGTTTGCCTACAGTTCCATCCTGTAATCAATAGAGTGATTGAAATCATCATTTGAATTAGGAGCTTTATTTGAGAAAAAGAAGATAATGTTGAGCATTTGTCAAATGTATCAGAACTTTTACAAAGAAGTGGTATATTTAGTGTTTGAAGAGTTCAAATTTGAATGGTTTTTTCTTACTATGTGCATTCTTTAGTGATATTATGATTCTCTTACTGTAGGCAAAAGGTGAAAACCAGAAAGCTATCCAAAGCAAAGCTGCAGTGAGGTGAGCACTTTCTCTTGGTCTATAATGTTTAATCTTTTACAATACATCTGTATTTGGTTGAATTTGCTTATAACAGCAGCTCCTCTTAGTTTATTGGGGTTTTCTGCATTCTCTTTAGGTGAGTGAACTTTACTATCTCCGGTTGATTTTTGAAATTAAGGAGCAATAATTCGTTGCTATATATGTTTTGGAGTTCGATTTGTTAGCTTTGAAATAGTTTTAGGTTCGGTTATTAAGTAAGTAACAAAAGGGATTGCAAATTTTGTTTAGCAGCCTGTTGAGTGATGATGATAAGGGTTCAGTTTACTTGACTGGGTGAATTGAGTTTTGGTGTTTAACTTGTAGTTTGTTTGGGTTGTGTAGCAGCAACACCGTTGGACCTTGAGACATTATTTTTGCCGTGTTCATTATTGATGGACATTGTAACCTGTTTCATTGTTGTGATATATTTCGCTGTTATGTTTATCTATTACTGAAAACCCTGTAACACACTTCTATGTTGTGTTTATTATTGGATATGATTACTGTGTAACACACTTTTATGTTGTGATTATTGCTGGATTTGGTTACTGAAAACCCTGTACCACACTTCCATGTTGTGTTTATTTCTGAACTCAAAAACCCTGTAACACGTTTCATGGCTGTTGTAGTTAGAATGAACGAACAGTGGGATGTAACCGTGTATATTGTGTTTCTCTGTATAAGTTGGGCCTAGCCCACTTCCGCATATCTCAGCCCTTACAGACTTGCCGTGTATTATATAAGCAAGGTCTATCACTCTGTATTATACACAATCTTTGATTTTGATATACAATACAATAAACTTCTCTTTACAATTCTCTATATCTTCTATCTTGGTATCAGAGCCATCCAAGTCTGTCCAACGACAGCACAGATCCAGATCATTACTGGAGTCTCATCAGAGACTGGCTTATCATCACAGAGCCATCCAGGAGGAGGTGTCAGAACATTTTCATCACTCACCATCCTCGGTTGCTCTCAGTTTGTAGCCATCTCATCATCTGAGATTCAGAGAATAACTCACCCTGTTCTGATCAGTACAGCAGTGCCTCGCCAAGATCCTAGTTCAAGAAACAAGATCTGTGGCTGCACCATAAAGCTCTCTCGATCAGAAGCCTGATTGAAGAATCATCATCATGGCAGGAGATGATGATACAGCATCATCTGCAACAAGTGGCATTAAAAGTCAGAATGAATCAAGATCAAGAAATCAAGATACTCACATTTCTCAAACAAAGGTCAGTGATATCATAAGACCAAAGAATAATCTGGTATCTACTGCCCTCGATGAAAACAACTACATACTATGGAAATATCAAGTTGAAACAAGCATCAGAGGATATGGGTTAGAAGACTTTTTGTATGGCACTGCAACTGTACCAGCAAGAATGGTTACAGACAGCTCAGGTGAAAGAATCATAAATAAAGAATTCATCAACTATCAAAAGCAAGACAGTCTATTAGCTGCCTGGCTGCTCTCATCTATCAGTTCAGGTTTACTATCTCAAATTGTAGGGTGCAAAACATCATTTGAGATATGGTCGACAGTTCAACAAATTTTCAATACACAGTCTGCAGCAAGAATTCTGTATTACAAAAGACAACTGCAGAATCTCAGAAAAGAAAATATGTCAATGAGAGAGTATTTTACCAAAATAAAATCTTACTATGATATACTTGATGCTGCAGGACATACTATATCAGAATCTGAGCAGATACTGACCATTCTAAATGGATTAGATATTGAATATGAATCAGTTGTGGCAATTATCTCATCACATCAAACCATACCCAGCATACAAAATGTCTACTCTATATTGCTATCTCATGAAGGAAGGATAGAGCAAAGAAAAGAAAGTAACCCAGAACTCTCACTCAATTATGCCTCGAGTTCAAGAAACAGAAATCAGGGAAGAAAGCAGGAAAATCAACCTATCAGACAAGATAGCAATCAAAGAAACAACACAACTCAAAGAGGTAGAGGAAGAAGTGGTAGATGGAACAATAACAGAACAAAATGCCAAATTTGTGAAAGACCAGGACATACAGCAAGACAGTGCTACTTTAGACTCAACACTGAGTACTACCCAAATCAGCAAAATCAAGAAAATCAAAGAAATCACAACTCAAGTGCAAATGTTGCACAGATAGATCAGAGACAAGGCAGTCAATCAGAAAAGACAAGGCCTCAAGCTTTAAATACAGAAAGACATACCAGGTCTGATGAGATTGCAGAGGAAGATTGGTATCCAGACTCAGGTGCCACAAATCACCTTACAAGCAACCTGCAGAATCTCAATCTTGGTAATAAAGAATATACAGGTACGCACTCTATACATATGGGGAATGGTGAAGCTCTAAAAATCACACATGTTGGAACTAAGAGCATTCAAGGTAAAAGACTTTTACATCTCAATAACTTACTGAGAGTTCCACACATTAAAAAGAATCTTCTAAGTGTATCACAATTTGCTAATGACAACAATGTGTATTTTGAGTTTCACCCAAAATTCTGTTTAGTCAAAGACCTACTAAATTAAAATATATTATTACAGGGTAAATTGGACAGAGGATTATACAAGTTCAATTTTGGAAACTCAGGAAAAAGCAAAAGTAGACATATATGGTGTAATAACACAGAGTCTCATGTTACAAATGATCAAGAAATGTTTACTTTGTGGCATTACAAGTTAGGACACCCTAGTGTAAACATTGTAAAACAAATTCTTATGAATAATAATATTTCCTGTGATATATCTGTGCCATATGTCTGTACCTATTGTCAATTAGGCAAAAGCCATAAGTTACCCTTTGCAGATTCTACTTCTATTATTAACACACCACTTCAGTTGGTAGCTACTGACCTGTGGGGTCCTGCTCCCATAAATTCAGACTATGGATTCAGGTATTACATATCATTTGTTGATTGCTATTCTAGACATACTTGGATATACTTCCTAAAATCCAAAGCAGATGCTAAACAGACTGTAATAGAGTTCATAACTCTAGCAGAAAAACAATTGAATCATGAGGTTAAAATTATGCAAACAGATGGAGGAGGTGAATATAAACCACTAAAAGAATATTTTCAGAAAAAGGGCATCATTCATCGAACAACCTGTCCTTATACATCTGAGCAGAATGGAATAGTTGAGAGAAAACACGGACATATAGTGGAAACAGGACTAACATTGTTAGCTCAGGCATCAATGCCCATAAAATTTTGGCCAGAAGCCTTCAACACAGCTGTGTACTTAATCAATAGATTACCCACCAAAGTTCTTAAGCATCTGAGTCCTATTGAATACTTGTTTGGGGTCAAACCAGACTATAAAAGTCTAAAGACATTTGGATGTTTATGTTTTCCATGTCTTAGACCATACAATAATCATAAACTAAATCTAAGATCCACTCCATGTACATTCATAGGGTGTGGAAAGAACCAAAAAGGATACAGATGCTTAAGCAATGATGGTAGGATCTATGTCACTAGACACATCGTATTTAATGAGAAAATTTTTCCTTTTGCAGACAAAAATATCAAGACAACCAAAAAGATTCATACTAAAGAGAACTTCTCAATGCCATCCATACCTGCTATACCTGAGTGGGATCCAACTAATGGAAGTGTGCAAAGGATTCAACAGCCACAACTCACACTATCCAATGATGAATCAGGATCAGGTCATGACTCCAGCGAATCCTCAAGCTCCTTCAAAGACATCAGTCAGACCAATGAGAGGAATACAAATCAAGGGGATACTTCCGAGTTCACTCCACATCAACCTGAAATCAACACAGATATTCAGAGCATATCATCTGCAAGAACAGAACATCATATGATCACAAGATCAAAGAGTGGCATTTTCAAGCCTAAAGTGTACAATGCTCAGCTAGATTCAAAGGAACCAAAGGACTACAATGAAGCCGTAAGCAACAAAAACTGGAAACAGACCATGAACATTGAATACAGTGCACTCATCAGAAACAAGACTTGGAGCCTTGTTCCTATGCCCAAAGACAAGAATATAGTTGGTTGCAAATGGACTTACAAGATTAAAAGGAGCACAGATGGAAGCATCTCAAAATAAAAAGCAAGACTGGTAGCCAAAGGATTTAATCAACAGTATGGTTTTGACTACAATGAGACTTTTTTCCCTGTAGTCAAACCAACTACCATAAGACTCATACTGACAATTGCACTTCATAAAAAATGGAAGATTAAGCAACTTGATGTAAACAATGCATTTCTCAATGGAGATTTAAAGGAGGAAGTGTTTATGGAACAACCAGAGGGATACAGGAGTAGTACAAATGACAACATGGTATGCAAATTACACAAAGTAATATATGGACTAAAGCAGGCTCCACGAGTATGGAATGAGAAACTCAAGTCCACACTGATGAGCTTAGGATTCATACCAACTAAATCTGACAACTCACTGTACATACAATGCAAACAAGAGAAGATCACCTATATTCTAGTATACGTAGATGATATTATTATTACAGGAAGTGACATTCAAGCTATGAATCAAACTATTAAGCATCTTGATCAAGCCTTTTCAATCAAAGACCTTGGGAATCTACATCACTTTCTAGGCATTGAAGTAATTCAAACATCCAAGTCAGAAATGGTCCTATGCCAGAAAAGATACATACTAGATCTACTGAAAAGAGCAAACATGGATCAAGCTAAACCTTTACCTACCCCAATGATCAGTAATCTCAAACTGTCTAAAGAATCTGGAGAACCCATTAACAATGAAAAACAATACAGAAGCATTGTGGGAGCACTCCAGTATATTACAATAACTAGACCAGATCTAAGCTACAGTGTAAACAAGGCATGTCAATTTATGCATAGACCTCTCAGCAACCACTGGAAGGCCGTAAAACGTATACTGCGTTACCTGAAAGGAACATTAGATCATGGTCTACATTTCAACGACGCAAAGGGATAAACATACAGGCTTACTGTGATGCAGATTGGGCTTCAGATCCAGACGATAGAAGATCCACTACAGGGTTCTGTGTATTCCTGGGGAACAACCCGATCTCGTGGTGCTCAAAGAAGCAAGCTGCAACTTCTCGCTCAAGTACAGAGGCAGAATATAGATCTATTGCCACCACTGCAGCTGAAATCATCTGGATCGAGTCGCTTCTCAAAGAAATCAGGATCGACATCACAAATACACCAGTAATCTGGTGCGACAACTTAAGCTCGGTCTTTCTCTCTGCCAATCCAGTGCTACACTCACGAACAAATCATTTCGAGATAGATCTATACTTTGTTCGTGAGAAGGTTATGGAAGGGAAGCTTAAAGTCAACCATGTTCCAGCTCAATTTCAGAGAGCGGACATCTTGACTAAACCTCTCTCAGCAAAATATTTCACTCAAATGAAGAATGATCTCAAGATTAGAGGAGGCGGCGCTGAGAAGAAGGAGGAAGAGGAAACCCTAGATAGGTTTAAAGGGGGGAGTTAGAATGAACGAACAGTGGGATGTAACCGTGTATATTGTGTTTCTCTGTATAAGTTGGGCCTAGCCCACTTCCGCATATCTCAGCCCTTATAGACTTGCCGTGTATTATATAAGCAAGGTCTATCACTCTGTATTATACACAATCTTTGATTTTGATATACAATACAATAAACTTCTCTTTACAATTCTCTATATCTTCTATCTGTTGTATTACTGAATTTGATGATTGCTCTGTAATTTGTTTTGGGGGTTGTGTTAGCAAGTAATTAAAAAGATAACAAAACATAAACTGGTAACCTGTAGGCTAATTTGATTCAATTAGTTCGTTTGTTTCAGTTATGAACGTGTTCTGGAAATGAAAATTCGAAACACAGGAGTAGCAGGTGCTCGTTTAGAATACATACATGCATGTACCTGGCTGCTTACTTCATATATGCCTATATATGTTCTCTGTGCACCATGCTCTGTGACCTGAGTAACATGTTCAGTAAATTATGTACAATTTCTTGTACAAAGAAAACAAAAATATGCATGTACATGATTATGTTTGTACAGGATTTATGCCTGTAATATGTTCAGTAAAGCATGAACACAGTAGCAGCAGCATGCACTTACTGAAATTTATATGCTAGCCTGAAGAGAAAATGTACTGTCTGGGCTTGCTTGCTTTATACATATACCGAGCATGATTTCTTGTTTTAAATGGATTGCATTATTTCTTTGTAAAATTCATATTTCCCTTGTTTCCTTTTAGGAGCTATTAAGGAGGCATTGCAAACATTAAGGAATAATGGTGTCAAATCCTTTGTGCTGGATCTTAGAAATAACAGGTGAAGCATGCCATAAGTGTATTTGTTATTTTATTTTATTATACCTTTATATTTTTCTGCTGTGACATATATGTGAAAATTTTCTTTAGAGTGGTGGTTCTTTTCCTGAAGGAATTGAAACAACAAAGATTTGGTAAAATTTTGACACTTCTTATCACAATCCATGTATAATATGCTTTCTAAGCATTAGATCATGTTTATGGTATATGAATATATGCTTCTTGGTCTATAATATAAATTTAGACATTGAACTTGGCAGTTATAATGTTCAACAATATATACGTAATTATGCAGAGTGGTATCCTTACAGTAGTTATGCAAATAAAGCAGTGACTTGAATCAATCATAACCGAATATCATCTGCGTCAACCAATAAAATAGTAGCAGTATATTAAGTCCACATTTTCCATTTTTATGTATGAAGACATGTACATCAATGGAATAAAATCTCTCTTTCGCTATAACATTGTTCAATCAGATTACTGACATGCTACAGCACTCTAGTGGGATCTTGAGCTTGTGCAACATCAGGGTCTAGAGCCTGAGCTTTATGGACAATCTAGTGAGCATAATAAGGGGACTCTGCATGAATTGGAGGCGTACATGATGAGCAAGAGTTAGGACTTGATGTGTAGGCTGCACACAGATGATCATGCACAACACTCGGAGCATTAGCATTTTGTTAATATTAGTTGTGCAAACTTCTCTATGTATGGTTATGACTTTCATGTGTGGTTATTTTGTTTAAAATATTTTATATCGAATTGATTGTATATCGTATTTCATTATGGGATTAATGTTTTTTCTGGTTGTTTGAATGTGATAATTATATGCATGATTGTTGGTTTCATACTGAATATATTAATTATTACTATATAGTATATGTTATAAAAAAATGAAATGGAAACCGAACGAGTTACCACAGCGAGGGGAAAAGGCATAAAAAACGAACAAATTTTAGCACCGTTTATTAAACGTAACCAAAATATATATGCTACTAGAATATTTTATAGTAGCGTTAGCAATGGCATTTATACGGCGCTAAGATTAAAAAAATTTGATTGCGTTTGTAAAACGCTGCAAAAAGATACTTTTTGGCAGCGTTTATGAAAACGCGATGGAAAGTCTTGAAATTTTAGTTGCGTGTTTTTTAGCGGCGTTACCTAAAACGCTAATGTAAGTTATGGCAGCGTTTTTTGTGCACCGCCAAAAATAATTTTTGGTGTAGTGAGTGCCCGATTCATACCCGTCAAGTCTAGTAGAATGACATCCAAATTGGCCGAGTTGTATGTGAAGTGTGTAGTACGATTCCATGGTTTGCCGAAGAGCATTATGAGCGATCGAGACCCTTTGTTCACTAGTGGGTTTTGAAAGAGTTTACATGAGGCATTGGAGATGAAGTTGCATCGTAGTACAACATATCACCCACAAATAGTTGGGCATATCTAGATGGTGAATCATATCTTGGAGGATCTCTTGCGAGTCTGCATCCTCGCTTTCGATGGCTTGTGGGACGATCGTTTGCACTTAATAGAGTTCGCATACAACAACAACTATCGGTCTAGCATCAGTATGATACCATTTGAGGTATTATATGGTCGACCGTGCAAGGCTCCTTCATGTTAATGGAAATTAGGCGAAAAACTGATACTTGAGCCAGATATGATTAGAGAGACTTCGGAGAAGATTGATATCATTCGGCAGTGAATGAAAGCTGCTTAGGATAAACAATAGAGCTATACTGATATGAGAAGACATGACTTAGAGTACTCCATCAGGGATATGGTGTTTGTCAAGATCTCTCCACTAAAGAATGGTTTTGGATTCGGTGATAAGGGAAAGTTGGCGCTGAGATTCGTTGGCTTTTTCCATTACTTGAGAGGATTGGAAACTAGTATACAGAGTCGACTTACCTTAGAAGATGACAAGCATGCACAAGGTGTTCCACGTCTCTAAGTTTGTGCACGGCTCAGACGTGATAGTTGAACCGAATCAGCATGGTGATATCGAGGTTGAACTAGAAGCTTGAGACCTCGTATGTGTAGCGCCCTAGAAAATTTAAGTGAAAATTTAACAAAAGAATTAAATTTAAATTTAATAAGGGCAAAAACATAATTTTTACAATCGTCCGAATTTGGTCGTGAGACATGCACTGTTGTGTTCATGGCAATTTTTTGAAATTTTTTCATATATAGCACTTTGAAATCGGAGCTAGTATGGAGAAGTTACAAACGTTTTAAAATTTGAAAACGAAATTAATTAGATAAACATATAAGGAAATTTAATTATCCTTAAACAAACAGCTCCACCAATTGACACCCGTATAGGGACCTGTCAACCTCTAGTGGTCGTCCGCCCTCATATATAGCGGTTGACCAGTTGAGGTTTCAGATCGAGTAATATGAGGGGCCAACGACCTGAATTTATTGTTATATTTTTACTTGGGTTGAGGTCTTAGGGTTAATCAACGATCAGGACTAATTTAAAACCTCTATAAATACACAGCTAACCTAAACCCTAATCCATTCGAAATTTATCTATGTACCAAAACTCTGCCAAATTCTCTTCTCGTCCACTTTTAAAATTCTTCAAAATAAAAAAGAATAAATTAGAGGAAGGTGAGTGGTATATTTTTAATAAGATGATTATGTGTGGTTAAGTTTAGTATACCCTATTTGATTTAGGCTGTTAGAAATTGAATTGTAAACATTGTTTAATTAAATTGAAAATTTAATTGTTAGTATATGAATATGATCCTTTTTTTTAACCAACGTCTGTAAACCCAAATCTGCAAATTTATAAAGAATTGACATAACATGTATTGTTAATAGTAACCCTAAGATAAACAATTTCACTATATACTTATGTACGTCGGTAAATTTATATTAAAAAGTTTGGTTAATTGTAACTAGCTTACTGTATGATAATAAATTTGGGAACGATGCCAATAATTAACAAGAGCGAACTAAACAACAACGAATATTAACCTAAAATTTACACCGCGACCGGTCGACCGCACTACCCGGAGCGGTCGACCGCCCCAGTATATAGCAGTTGATCTGTTGGCGTTCCTGAAGCACAATCTGAACCTCGCCCTAAGGCCCATATTATAAATAAAACTATTTTAAGTGTAAATGTATATATATATAATATATATATGGATGTTAAGAAAGGAAATCTAGGTCCCTATGAGGCAACACTAGGATGTTGCGATACTAGGATGTTATGGAGCTGGTTAAATGTTATTTATCCAGCAGGGGTCGATATTCAATTGGTGGCGATTCTATCACAAATGGCATTCATAGAAGGTTCTAAAGTGGACGCGCAGCACTGACTGATGCATGATGAAGTGTGTGGGCCCGACACAATAGGATTTCCTTGGTATTCACGGATTCTGACGCAATGTGATAATGTGTTGTTATTGAATCCCAGCGCATGCAATAAGAGGCAATTACATTACCATTGAAAGGTGGACATGGATACAGACGACGAGACACTTCAGTGAGTTGGCATTGCGGGCTTCCTCTTAATACGTAATGGAGATATGGGTACGGTAGCCATAGTTGTGGGAAACTTAGTCCCATTGAGAAATGGTAGGGTAACCCTATTAGTTTTTGTAGCTATTAGCCGATTAGTATTGTCTAGAGGTTTGATCAGTTGTTTGTTCCTAAGTATGACCCTGGATAAGTAGCTAGTGTATGTGTGTATTTAGCTAAACCTCTTAAGTTAAGAAGCCTAGTAATATAGGGACACTTGTAGAATGCCCGAGGCCACTTAGAGTATCATTAAAGTCAACTGCATGTGATCATCATATATTAATAATGTACTCATTCACCTGACTTTTGTCTGACCCACCTCTTTTCCTTTCTCTTTCCCCGCTATAGGAGGACAGGACAGCATGTGATAGGCCTGTGACTAGTACGTGGAGAGGCAAGCTCATAATTGGAGTTACGTGTCATTTTATTTTACTCTCCATGTAACTATCTATTTATTTTGTACTCGACATTTATCGGACTATATATCTTGTTTCTGTGTACTCTTTACACGACTATGTACTGTTTTTCTGAGATTACTGTTAGGAACTGGAGATAGTGGTTTTGATGACAACAACCTTTGTAACTTATTTTATTATAACTTATATACTAACACTATTGTCTATATATATATGAATGTTATTATGCAGGATATATATAAGGTAGGTATTGATTATTGAAGACTGTACAGTATAAAGATCAAGAATGAAGAAATCAAGTTTGAAGACTCATGAGTATCAAGATCAAGATTTCAAGATAAGTGTCTAGTTTTGTTAAAACTTCATAATAGCATGGAAATCTTCATTCCAAATTTCATTTGGGATGGAACCCATTTCTACCTTCTTAGTGGCTTACAAACCCACGACAAGTAGCTTACAAACCTACGACAAGTGGCTTACAAACCCACGAACATCCTGGTTTTGTACAAGTTCTCGAGTCCTGACATGATGAGATATTCTGCAGGAAGAAGCTTGCAAAACTACTTCAAAATGGTTTTTCAAAACGATTTTCAAAACTGCTTTTCAAAATATTTTAGCCTTCAAATTATCTTTTCAAATGATTTTCAAATGATTTTCAAATAGATGTTTTAGCCTTAAAATATTCTTTGTTTTTGTGTTTTAAAACATAGTAAAATTAGTTTATTTTACTCCAGAGTCGTTTCATTTTGTTTTCATTTCAATACCATTTTCAAAACAAATTTTATATTATTCTTAACATAGGGATGTCGACGTTATGGGATACCCCATGTCGACATGGTGGCCGTTGAATTCAAAAGTTTCATTTTCAAAAGAAGTGTCTATTCGTTTAAATCTCTTCACGAATGGTTATGATTGTTGGTTCTCTATAAATAGCCTTCACAAATGAATTTTTCAACTAACTATTTTTATATTTTCTTCACTCCTTCTTCTCCACAAATCCATATTCTAAAATATTCATATTTTTAAGATCGTGCCGAAATTCTACCGAATCTCAAGTGAATCAAATTAGAATCTCATTCTTGTTTGATTCTCTGCCCTCTCTCGAAGATCAAAGTGCTATTCAGAGTTATAAGATCAATTTGTAATCAAAAATTTATTGAGTCTCTCTATAAGGTGTGGTTGTGCCTGCAAATCAATTGGGTAATCTTGTGGCTCGTAAATCAAGAGAGTTTACCTCAGACTCGTGAGACAGGAGGGTACCTCAAGGCCTTTAGAAACTGAGGATTGTAATCTCGACTTTGGTATAATAAAATCTGTATGAGGTGTTCTGCCTTGGTACAGGACTGGATGTAGGGTAACTCCGAACCAGTATAAAATCCGGTGTGTTCTTTCCTTTTACTGCTTTTTATTTACTTTATGCATCTGTGTTTCATTCTGTGATTGTTTTGTGATTAAGTTATGCATTTGTGTCATAATTTTAATTTAGTCCATATAAGTCGTAGAATCCATTAAACACTATTCACCCCCCCTCTAGTGTTAAATTAGCCTTAAGATCCTTAATCCGCACTCCCTTTCAATTGGTATCAAAGCATAGGTTTTCATAGTTTTCATAATCCGAAACTTGAAAAGTTAAAAATGGCATTTTTAGGAACAATTTTTTAATACTAGTTTGAATTTATGCATTTTATCAAAGTATCATAGGTCTGCATATAGTTTTATGAAAAATCAAGCTATCTACCGAATTGGTTTGTTATGCAGGAATAGACATGTTACATGGCTTTTGAAGAATCAACAACCAATGGACAAACTGTGCAAATTGAGAAAGATAAATGGATACTTGATAGTGGTTGTTCAAGGCATATGACTGGAAATCCCGAGATACTCAATGACATTATATATCAAGATGGTGGATTGGTCAACTTTGGAGACAACTCAAAAGGATATGTGATTGGCATCGGCAATGTCGGTAATTCTAAAACTCCTCTTATTTATGATGTTTTGCTAGTTATGAATTTAAAACATAATCTGCATAGTATAAGTCAACTATGTGATAAAGGATTTAAAATTAAATTTGGAAAAGATAAGTGTCACATCGAAGATAATAAGTCAAATATTATCTTTAAAGGAATTAGGAAGAAAAACATTTACATCCTTAGTATGAAAGTTTCAAATGATAACTTATGTCTTTTGGCTAATACAAGTGACCCTTGGATTTGGCATAAAAGATTTGGTCATTTAAATTCAAACTGTTATCTAGGTTATCAAAACTTGACTTAGTTAGAAGTCTTCCCAAGTTAAACTTTAAAGTATATAGTATATGTGATGCTTGCCAATTAGGAAAACTTAAGAAAAGTTCATTTAAATTAAAATATATGATTTCTACTTCTAAACCTCTAGAATTGCTTCATTTAGATTTATTTGGTCCATATCAAGTTCAATCAATTAATCACAATAAATATGTTTTTGTAATTGTAGAATGATTCTAGTTATACTTGGACAATATTTCTTAAACTTAAAACTGATGCTTTTGAATTATTTAAGAATTTTGCTAAAAGAATTCAAAATCAATTTTCTTTAAAAAATAAAAACTATTCGTAGTGATCATGGTGGAGAATTTGAAAATGAAAATTTTGAGAATTTCTGTAATAAAAAAGGAATCACTCATAATTTTTCTTTTCCAAGAACTCCACAACAAAAAGGAGTGGTAGAACGCAAGAATAGAACGATTCAAGAGTGTGCTAGAACAATACTTTCTAATAGTAACTTACCTAAAAACTTTTGGGCTGAAGCAGTCGCTACAGCTTGTTATATATTAAATAGGATTTTAATTAGACTGTTAACTAATAAAACATCATATGAATTACTTTACAATAAGAAACCCATAGTAGCTTATTTTAAAGTTTTTGGTAGTAAGTTTTTTATTCTTAATACAAAGGATAATTTAGATAAATTTGAACCTAAATCCGACAAAGGTATCTTTATCGGATATTCTAATAGAAGTAGAGCATTTAGAGTATATAATTTAAGAACTAACACTATTGAAGAAATAATGCATGTATCTTTTGATGAAAATGTTAAAGATACTGTACAAATAGAAGATGAAGAAGGTTTTGTAACTTTAAATAATGAACCTAATGAAACTAATTGTGAAATCATTCAACCTAATAAAAGAATTAGGCTATTAAAAGATCATCCTGTAGAAAATATACTAGGAAATATTGAATCTATAGTTAAAACAAGAAATCAACTAAATAGTACGAGTAATGTAGCTTTTATATCAACTATTGAACCTAAAAATCCAAAGGAAGCATCATCTGATGATTCATGGATTGTTGCTATGCAAGAAGAATTGAATCAGTTCACCAGAAATGATGTTTGGGAACTTGTTCCTAGACCTGAGGATAAAAGTATAATTGGAACAAAATGAGTTTATAAAAATAAAATGAATGAACTTGGTGAGGTCGTGAGAAGTAAAGCTCATTTAGTCGCGCAAGGTTATTGTCAAGAAGAATGAATTGATTATGATGAAACTTTTGCACCCGTAGCAAGACTAGAAGCTATCAGGATTCTACTTGCTTTCGCAAACTACAATAATTTCAAGTTATATCAAATGGATGTTAAAAGTGCTTTTCTAAATGGTTTTGTAAAAGAAGATGTTTATGTTGAACAACCTCCACTTTTTGAAGATAATAAATTTCCTAATCATGTATATAAATTAAAGAAAGCTTTATATGGTCTGAAACAAGCTCCTAGAGCCTGGTATGAAAGACTAAGATCTTATTTACTAATCTGGTTTTGAAATTGGTAAAATAGATACAACTCTTTTTATTAAAAGAAACGAAAATGATATTCAATTAGTACAAATATATGTAGATGATATAATATTTGGATCAACTAATAACATAATGAATAAAGAATTTTCAGATATAATGACTAAAGAATTTGAAATGAGTCATATGAGAGAACTAAGTTTCTTCTTAGGACTTCAAATCAAACAATTAGATAAAAGAATTTTCATTAGTCAAGAAAAATATGCTAAAGATTTAATTAATAAATTTGGATTGACCACTTCAAGTGGGAAACCAACTCCAATGACAACTAATGTAGCTTTAAGTAAAGAAGATAAATCAAAAGATGTTGATCAAAAATTATATAGAGGAATGATTGGTTCGCTGCTTTATATAACAGCAAGTCGTCCTGACATCATGCATAGTATTTGTCTTTGTGCAAGATACCAATCTCAACCTAAAGAAACTCACTTAAAAGCTGTTAAAAGAATTTTAAGATATGTAAAACATACTTTAGATTATGGTTTATTTTACCCTAAAAATGATGTATTTGATTTAATTTCATATTGT
The DNA here is from genome assembly GCA_030737815.1 of Allium fistulosum. Classification (NCBI taxonomy): domain Eukaryota; kingdom Viridiplantae; phylum Streptophyta; class Magnoliopsida; order Asparagales; family Amaryllidaceae; genus Allium; species Allium fistulosum. The sequence goes on from CM060903.1 coordinate 299,059,626, forward strand.
GATGCTGATTACGCTGGTTGTATATCAGACCGAAAAAGTACAAGTGGAACTTGTCACTTTCTAGGACATTCTCTGGTTTCCTGGTTTAGTAAGAAGCAAAACACTGTATCCTTGTCAACAACTGAAGCAGAATATATATCTTCTGCTTTGGCTTGTTCTAAAGTTATATATATGCAACAAACTTTAAAAGATTTTGGATTAACTATAGCTAAATCACCAATTTATTGTGATAATACTAGTGCAATAAACCTATCTAAAAATCCAACTCATCATGCTAGAACAAAACATATTGATATTAGACATCATTTTCTTAGAGATAATATAAGTAAAGAAGTCATAACTCTTGAATATATTAATACTGAAAAACAAATTGCTGATATATTAACCAAACCATTAAATGAACAAAACTTTACTAAATTTAGAAGAGAATTAGGTATATGTTCATTAACTGAAATATAAATTATAAATAATACAAGTATAGTTAATAATTAATATATATAAAAATTTCTCAAAAATTGAACTAGGCATGTCGACATGACCCATCCCCCTATGTCGACATACATGCCGAGATTTTCAAATTTAAATTTCCCTCTAAAATTAGTTATTTGGTTATATATTTATATATTTCGACTTTTACTCCTTTCTCTGTTCTGTTCTCTATAATAAACTTCTAAAACAGTAAATTAATGGCTTCCTCTTCTAATAATGAACCTTCTTCACCCACTTCTCCTCATTCTGGCCCTTTTCAACGTTCCACGCTCGTACGAGTCATCAAATTACAAAAGAAGATGAAAGATTTTCTTCAAATAATGATAGAAATTCAAGTGAGTCAACTGCGAATGGCTAGAGAACAAGATAGGCAAGGCAGAATTCTTAGGAATTTACAAAAATTCCTTATGAATAACCATGCCAATCCCATTGTCATCGAAGAATCATCACAAGCCATGAATTCTGAAGAAGAAGAGCCTCTAGAAGAATCATAAGAGGATCAAGAAAAAGAACATCCTTTGCCGAATCCGGATGTTCATATGGACGAAGACGATTGGAGATGTCCTTTTTGACGCTAATGGGAACTTGGTCGAACAACATGGAAACTTTTATCTCCACTATCCAAATTGTTCGGTCCATAAATCACCAATAGTTAAGGGTCATCGTTAAGCGTTTTTCGTTTTTCTCTTTCTTGATTGTATATTGATTTGTTAATTTGTATATAAGTGTTATCTTAATTAATTTTCTTCTAAAAATCTTTGGTGTTTAAAATCTTGAATTCCATTTAACTTAGGATGCTATATTTCACTCATACATAGTTATTATTCTTATGTCATATGTTTGTTTATCTCGTTTTCTATTAAGTTCAAGGTTTATAGGTTATTTTTGTTGATGACAAAGGGGGAGAAGTTATATAAAATAGTAGGCTTGGAGTAAGGGGGAGTTGTTGGTGTAAGGGGGAGTTATGGTATGATCGAAGTGGTAAGTATATTTTATAAGGTTGTCATCATCAAAAAGGAGGAAATTGTTAGGAACTGGAGATAGTGGTTTTGATGACAACAACCTTTGTAACTTATTTTATTATAACTTATATACTAACACTATTGTCTAGATATATATGAATGTTATTATGCAGGATATATAAAAGGCAGGTACTGATTATTGAAGACTGTAATGTATAATGATCAAGAATGAAGAAATCAAGTTTGAAGACTCATGAGTATCAAGATCAAGATTCCAAGATAAGTGTCTAGTTTTGTTAAAACTTCATAATAGCATGGAAATCTTCATTCTAAATTTCATTTGGGATGGAATCCATTTCTACCTTCTTCGTGACTTACAAACCCACGACAAGTAGCTTACAAACCTATGACAAGTGGCTTACAAACCCACAAACATCCTGGTTTTGTACAAGTTCTCGAGTCCTGATGTGATGAGATATTCTGTAGGAAGAAGCTTGCAAAACTACTTCAAAATGGTTTTCAAAACTGCTTTTCAAAATATTTTAGCCTTCAAATTATCTTTTCAAATGATTTTCAAATAGATGTTTTAGCCTTAAAATATTCTTTGTTTTTGTGTTTTAAAACATAGTAAAATTAGTTTATTTTACTTCAGAGTCATTTCATTTTGTTTTCATTTCAATACCACTTTCAAAACAAATTTTATATTATTCTTAACATAGGGATGTCGACATCATGGGATACCCCATGTCGATATGGTGGCCGTTGAATTCAAAAGTTTCAATTTTCAAAAGAAATGTCTATTCGTTTAAATCTCTTCACGAATGGTTATGACTGCTGGTGCTCTATAAATAGCCTTCACAAACGAATTTTTCAACTAACTATTTTTATATTTTCTCCACTCCTTCTTCTCCACAAATCCATATTCTAAAATATTCATATTTTTAAGATCGTGCCAAAATTCTACCGAAATCTTAAGTGAATCAAATTAGAATCTCATTCTTGTTTGATTCTCTGCCCTCTCTCGAAGATCAAAGTGCTATTTAGAGTTATATGATCAATTTGTAATCAAAAGTTTATCGAGTCTCTCTATAAGGTGTGGTTGTGCTTGGAAATCAATTGGGTAATCTTGTGGCCCGTAAATGAAGAGAGTTTGCCCCGGACTCGTGAGACAGGAGGGTACCTCAAGGCCTTTAGAAACTAAGGATTGTAATCTCGACTTTGGTATAATAAAAATCTGTATGAGGTGTTCTGCCTTGGTACAGGACTGGATGTAGGGTAACTTCGAACCAATATAAATCCGGTGTGTTCTTTCCTTTTACTGCTTTTTATTTACTTTCTGCATCTGTGTTTGATTATGTGATTGTTCTGTGATTAAGTTCTGCATTTGTTTGTGTCATACTTTTAATTTAGTCCATATAAGTCGTAGAATCCATTAAACACTATTCACCCCTCCCCTCTAGTGTTAAATTAGCCTTAAGATCCTTAATCCGCACTCCCTTTCAATTATGTTTTGAGATATTTTTTATGATGGTTATTTTCTTTATTTATATTTTGTTGCCTTATGTTGTGAGTTCTGAAAGTGCAGTATATCTTCGATTATATTTTTATATCTCAGTCTCTATAATGTTAAAAAAACCCCGACATCTTATATTTATCAACAACAACGCAAGTCCGAAAGTCACCCTAGGTTTTGGATAGGTGTGTCGGGAGGTGCGGGTTGTCACAGTTGGTATCTGAGCCTAGGTTTAAATTATCTTAGGGATTAAGGGCATATCGAGAGAGCGTACTTGAAAAAGATTTTCAAAAAGAAATGGTTTTCCAAAAAGGTTTTCAAAATGAGTTTCCAAAGTATATATATACATATGTATAGATAAAAGCTTTTCAAAAGATTTTATTTAAGTATAACGTGAATAACTCTTTCCCTTATTATTGCAATGCTATCTGTGAAAAGTTGCTATTAAATTACTAAATCAAAAATAGAAGAAGAGCGATTCAGGATCAAGCGACACGACTTAGATTCCGGCTGTAGACGTTCTGGTTTGTTTTCACTGGTATCTTCAGCCAAGGGACAAGGCGAGCTTAACTCTAACAGAGGACCCACGAAGCGAGTGCCAGGTGCAGTTCCTGCTCATCCACCCGCCGCTAATTTTGCTAATTTATGTAAGGAATTTGCAAGCTTAGGAGGATAGCCGTTTGTGGGGACTGAGTCACATGTAGATTCGAAAACATGGATTCATACTTGTGAGAGGGTTTTTGGATTGATGGGTCTTGCCGACAGGTGAAGAGACAGCTTGCTACTTAGCATCTGCAGGGAGATACCTTGAATGGGTGGGAGGTAATAGTGGCGGAGACTAATGAGGAAGGTATCACTTGGGGAGAGTTTAGGAGATACTTTAAAAGATAAAGTTTCTTTCCAGAGTAAAGGAGGGAGTGCAGTAAGAGAAGTTTATTCGTCTAAAATAAGGAGACAGGTCAGTGAAAGAGTATGTCAATCAATTCAATGAGTTGGCTAGATTTTGAATGGAGCTTATCAATACCCCTCATAATAAGTCTCTGAAGTTCGCGAAGGGGCTGATCTAACCTCTTTAAGGTTTGGCTCGTAGTCAAAATTTCCATGGATGTGACTTATGAGGGTCTGGTGGAAATAGTCTTGCTGAATACCGTCTCCAAGGAGGAAGAGAAGGAAGAACCCAAGAATTCTAAAGGAATAACAAAATAACAGAATCAACGCAAGGGAGGAATAAGACTCAAGGAAAAGATTAAGAAGCAGGATATATAATGCAGAAGATGAGGTAGGTAGGGACACTTTGCTAAGGAGTACAAGGCAGATGGTCCGAGGATTAAGAGTTGCAACTGCAATCAATTCTGGCACATAAAGTGAGTGTGTCTGACACCTCATAAGACCTCTACCTAGGTGGTTCCATCTTACGCACTAGACGTAGTTCCTAGCTTGAGTGCGCCTCCAATAGAAAATAAGGAGAGGAAGATTGTGATTGAAGGCGTGTTAACTCTATAAGGTTTATCCATTCGTACCTTATTTGATATAAGGGCATCACACTCTTTATTTTTTAGTAGACTTGTAGATGAGTTACACTTAGACACTGGCATAGTTACAGACCTTGTGATTGTTTCAAAGCCTATTGGAGGATCGGCTTATTTTTTCTATAATACGTAGGGTTTGAATTTTTTTATTTTAAGGGGTTTAGTTCGATTGCGATGCTTTTGTCTTAGGATTTTATGGGTTTGGGTTGATTCTAGGCATGGATTGAATGACAATGTATGAGGCAATTCTAGATCGTGATAGGATGGTTGTTAGGTTGATACTTGTAGTGGGTGCAGTTTAGAGGTTTATTGCAATCCCAGAGGTTCAATTATGTTGAGTTGTCTATATTCATTAGATCTATCACATGACAAGTTAGATTCAATACCTATGGTTAGAAGTTACCCAGATACCTTTTTCGAGGTTACCAGTCTCCCACCCTAGATAGATCGGGTTTCGAATTTACCTCGTGGAGAACGTCAGACCTATTACCTTACCCTTTGGGTCTTAGAATGAGGGATGTTCAATTATTTGTCTTAAAACTATCAAAAGAGTTCATATCATTCAAGTTTAGCTTGATATACTTCATATGTCAAAATGTTAGTAATCCAATATCAACTACTAGCAACCGACCATCAGGTGGACAATTTTTCTTTGTTAATTAACCTTCTCAAATCCACTATTGTAGGCCTCCGCCTAAGCCACACTAAGGCGCTAGCGAGGCTCAGCATCTAGTGATTTGCGTAAGCCTGCCTAGACAAGGTTTACCGCCTCATATAAAAATGAAAACATGTATTTGGGCATTGGTTAAGCATTATTTAAGGTTCAATGCCACATATAAGCATCAACATGCTAGTTTTAGACGGTCTTGCCTCCTTTGATGCTCCGAAACACATTAAAATCCAAATGTTCTAAGTTATATCAATCGACACTAAACAATACACTAAAATTTTATCCAAAATACATGATTTATCGCGAATTTCTGGCTTCGATTGATCCTCGATTAATCTTCACCTAAACGATAATCCCTAGTCCAACTAACCGTCCAGCATTTTTCTAGCGATTTTCTTTTATCGATATTGCTTCATTTTAACTTCATTTGTATGTTTATTAATGGCAACTATAATAATCTCATAAGTCATTGTGTTTCTAACTACTTAATTGCTTGCTAACTTTCACAAAAACCATATTTTTTCCATTAATATAACATGAAGACTTTCCCTCTTACTTGCATACCCGCAATCATGCCAAATCAATTCAACTTAGTGAAACTCAACATTAAGCAATCATTGCCATTTGATATAAAATATACATGTTTATGTAACTACAAGCTACAAGTTTCATGTCACTCGCCAAGAAACCATTAGCAACCCAAAGCAACAAGAATCCATTCTCTTTGCCTCTTTCTCTTCATGGCCGAAAATCAAATCACTTCCAAATGCTTCAATACTAATATAGTTTGCTAAGGAAGGTAAAAGAAGAGTTTAGTTGATTTCTGTTTGATTTTAGGTGATTTAGTTCATGGGTTTTGGTTGGATCATAGGCTCGAAGCTGTAGGTTTGTGGAAGGGAGAGCAAGAGAAAAGTAATGTGAAAATGAAAAGATGAAGAGAAAGAGAGGGAGAGGGTGCAGATCTTTATAGGCAAGGCTAATGGACCTTGGGGCAAACACCATTCTCTCTAATCATTAACAAAATCATCTCCTTTATAACTCAAAATCCATAATTCTAAACATCTTGACGTTTACGGTCAAAAGACCCAGGAGCATCGTTTCAAACACAATGGAAGTGGCCTCAAGCTTTAATTCCATCGTATGCAAAAATTAGCTTGATCGATTACTTAAGGATCAAGTCCAAACTCTTGACTCAAGATTCATAACTCCAAATATGTCAAAGCTTACGGTTAAAAGATTCCGAAACGGTATTCCGAATACAATGAAAAAAATATCATGACCTAACTCATTTGTCTACAAAAGTTAGCTTTTGAGTCATTTATCAATGGACTTCCAATATATAACTTAAAATTCGTAATCTCTAACGTATCGATGTTAATAACCAAAACGCTCGTAAATGACATTTTGAAAACAATCGAAGTCATCTCGTACCCTGATTCCTTTATCTTCAAAATTTGACTTTTATAGTCATCATTAAATTAACTGAGCTCTATCAAAAAAAATACTTTCCTGTCTTGGGCTATAGCCCAGCCCACCGGCCTAGTCACTTGCACGTGCGGATTAATATACACTGAGATTTTGCATTTACAGATCGGGACATGTTATAGACTAGATTTATTTTGCAGTACAAAACCTTTCGTTTCTCATTTTCCTTCAATCACATCAATGGACGCTCAAGTGGTAACTATTTTATTTATTTATGTTTCTATCCATTTTAATTTGCTTAATTTTATCTTAAAATTTGGGTGTTGTAGGTTGGGAACGCTTTCGTGAATCAGTATTTTCAAATACTTCACCAATCACCTGAACTCGTTCATCGATTTTATCAAGAGAGGAGCAAGCTTAGCCGTCCTGATGCTAATGGTGATCTGGTTACTGTGACCACCGAGGAAGTAAGACATTTTGTTTTGACTTTCTGTTTATTGAAATTGGCATGCATGAACCAAATAAGACCTCAGATGGTTGTTGTTTGCATGTTTTTATTATTGTTTGTGGTAATCGATAATCAAACATAGTAAAGTAGATGAAGGGCTAGGAATAATTGATGGATTTAGCCTTTTAAGAAAAGATTTGGCAGTGATGGTTTAATCATTTATGCAAATGATTAATAGTTTCCTTCAACATTTAACTGCAATGTTACTATATGAGTTAAGTTTCATTTTTATTGGTATCTTAAGGCAATCAACGAGAAGATTCTTGAGGCAGTGGACTATAGTGAGTTCAATGCAGACATTCAGACTGTTGATGCCCAGGAATCATATGATGGTGGTGTAATAGTTCTAGTTACTGGCTCTATCACTATGAAAGATTTCATTAAGAAGGGTTTCATTCAATCATTTTTCCTTGCCCCACAAGATAAGGGCTTTTATGTTTTGAATGACATCTTCCGGTACGCAGATAATGATGGAAACTATCATGTGGCTGATAGAACCGCATCAGGTATATTTGATATTTTTACCTTTTAAATGATTTCATTTGGCGGCAAATATCAATTGGTTACATAGCATACAAGTCAAATCGAAACTTAACTCCGAATTTTTCGTTGGGATTCCAGTTGAAAGCTACACTTAAAAAACTACACACGGACATTGTAATGAGCAATTATGATTGGACAATTGCCACTTTTTAGTTTATTATTTATCTTATGGTTAGTCGGTTTAATGCATGATAATTGGCTTCCAAAAAGTATCGCCTTAAAATTGCACATGTTTTATAACTCTTAAAAATATTATCTTCAAATATGCTAGTGGTTTATGGGCAAAAGGTCAAGTCATGCTATATCTGTTACTAAGTAGTAAACATCGCGATAATATCACAATATATTGCAAACCAATCCTTCACCCTTTTTTTGCATAACAGTAATTAAAACATTGGTTGCAATACATCGGTTGATATTTGTTCATATATCAAATCTATAATTATTGCAAAGCGTCAGGAAAAAAAACCTAAATATCGGGCCTTAAGTATATTGTGCTCACAAGTGTTGGAAATGAGAAAACTTTTTTCGTTCTATCTTAGTAGAAACATGAACATATTATCTTCTTATAGATATAAGTTGTTTCTACTAGACAGTGAAACTCTGATCTAACTTGAATTCAAAATTTTGGTAAAATATTCTATTTTCATATTGTAGATATTAATCTCCCTTCTTTAGTTATTGAATGCACTAAAGTCTCTCTCCCTTCATATAATGTAAAGTTGGCTGCTAACAAGGATCTAAATTATAAATTCTAGTTTTTATTACGAACGTTACGGTACGCACTTCGCTCGTGAATTATTCATTCTGCAAATTTAATTTGTTTAACACTTTCAAGAGAAAATGATTTGCAGAAATATTCAACCATTTTTTTACGTTAAAATCATGTGTAGTTAGTTTTTTTTTCTAAGTTGGAACATTTAACTTTTTGTTAGTTTTAACTTTTATTTCTAATATTAATAATAAAAAATGAATTTGTAAAGAAAGTTTATTTATTAGATCCTATTTTTTAGTGGTATTAAGATTTGGTAATATTCGTAGAAGACGTTTTGAATTGGTAAAAAAGTTTATTTGGTAGATCCTATTTTTAAGATATTAAGATTTATTTGGTAATAACTATATAGAGACGTTTTTGGTAGTTCACGCTGACATCAAAAGTATTACAACTATTATTAAAGATCTCTATTGCCATTTTTTATTTTAAACAACGATCAAGAATTCTTTTGCTATATTTTGCTTAATGTTCAGTTTCATGATTCAATTTATTTTGATTTTTCTAGATTGTGAATTATTTAAATCACAACTTCATCGACTGATTTCTATTGCTATATTTGATCCGTGCTGTATTCCTAATTTTTTGAGTTGACATGGAAAACTATGGAAGCTGTTTACAGAAGAGAGATGAAGTAAAAAACAAAATGAATACATAATGATAAAGTCCAATGGTTGCTTAATAAAGAAATGATTTATTGATCATTTGATGATCCACATATCAATTTCGAATATGTTGATGGAAAGATAAAAGATTTTGATGATTATCAATGATCCATGGTTGTTAATTTTATGTGATTTAGGAAATTCGAAACTCAGATTTAGGGTACATTCACGTAAAAATTGGATTAGAGGTTGTGGCGTTCGTGGATAAATATTTGATTAGAGGTTGGATATGGCGTATTGATTATAGATGTTAGAGGTTGCAGCTCTATGTTTGGATTTACGTCAGACTTATCTGAGTTACGTCAGACATAACAATTACGTCGTACACAACCGCTGGGTTTTGGAGAGTGCAAACATTTTTCTTTAAATCGCTAACGTAATTGATACGTCCGACGTAACTTAGAAAAGTCGAATGTATCTCCCGCTGTACGCTTGTCCATGCGTGTTTTCCTTGTCCTTGAGAACACCCTTAGATTGTATGTCAATTTTCAATACATTGAAACAAATTACTACCGCTCACACCAATTTTGAATGCAACGCAATTCAATTTTCAATGTAATGTAAGCCAACTTCAATACGATGCTAGTCAATTTATTACCATGCAAACAAATATTGAATATAATACAAGTCAATTTTGGATACAGTTCAAGTCAATTTTGAATACACTACAAGTTAATTTGTACTACAATGCAATCTAACACTGTTGTTATTTTTCATATTTTCGAAGAAAGAAATTATTTTTTGATTTTTTGACATGTAGAAGATAAACAGTGGAATTAGTTGAACTGAGAAAGATTAATTCAAAGGTATTTTGTTTTGTTTTTTATTTTTATTTTTGTTTTTTTACACAAAATAAGATTTAATTCGTAATATGGTAAGTGAGAGATCTTTACAACTTATTACTTTAATTTATAAGGATGTCATGCAAAATCCTTTTTTCATATTTCTTCATTATTAATTCTTATTGTTTACAAATTTGATTACCTTAGGGAATTTCTATCATTTTTATAAGAAATTTGATAGTAAGATTTCTTTAAAGATTAAGTATCAGTCCGATAATTCTTATATTAAATTTGGCACTAAGCAAGGCAAGATGAAAATTGTCGCTTTGCTTAATGGCACGGAAGCAACAATTAGCAATGTTAAAGCACCATTTATCTTTTAAAGCCTGAATTTTTACTTAATAATTTCTATCAAAACACGGATCATCATAATCATATTCATACTTCTGTTTAGCCAAAATAAATCTTCTAATTAATCTTTTCTATTTTCCCAATAAGCATTTAAGTCACCGAAGAAATCAAAAGTGCCAAGTCACAAAATGCATATATTCTGAAAATCAATATCTTCATCCATCACTTAAAACACAATTAGTGCTGCCTAAGCGTGCTTCCACATTTTTTTGCTTATTGTTACCAAATTATTGGAAAAACAAGCGGCTTACCGTCAATTTGCACTTAAGTGAGTTTTACATAATGTAGGATAATTCTTCTATAAATTTGTATCTTAGTCCCCTGTTTTATTTTTTGTATCTGTAGCTTGCATGGTTAGGAATTTTTTTGTTCAAAATATGTGTGTATAAGAAAATGTAATTTTGCATAATATCAATTAAGATAACAAATATAGTTGCAGCACTTTTTATTGTTTGAGATGTGTGTGTGTGTGTAATTTCTTAATAGATTGATTTTGTTTCATATATTGGTTTTTAAATGATATTTGTTCAATACCGTTATTAGCTACTTTGGTATGTTATTTTTCCATCTTTCCATAAATAAAATAATAATTGAAATTTCAAATAGTTAAGACTTCTTGTTTTTTCCCAAAAATTACTTCCTCTGATAGCAATTATCATTTAATTTCATTGCTGGGAATGAATGCTGGAATTGAACTTTTTTTGGTGAGAGTCCCGCTGAATGTTGCACATACAAAGTTACTTATGGACATTTTAATGAGCATTTATTTTATGCTGGATACTTGCAACACCATTTTTTCTGTCTTTTTTTCCTTCCTAAAGTTAGTTTAATATGTAATAATGGACTTGGGGAAAAAAATCAGCTTATCATATGCAATACATACATGAGTTTTTTTGTGACTCTATTTTACGACTCAGAGAAATTATTGCCCATAATTCAGAGGGTGAGTTGTGGGCTAAAGCTGTCTTGTTATAACTGTCATCGTTTCTTCTTTTCATGTAAAATAAATTTGAATTTTACATGGGAAATATTTCCTTAGTCCTAGTATGTAATACTAAAAAGGTTTCCCGTTCTTCTTATTTACCCTTCTATGTATATTAATTGCATGTTTTTTATATGCTAATCTTTCAGTAAATACAGGTATCCTATTCACACATTGACAATGATTGAAATTTTTTTTTATTCCATGTATCCATCTTTCTCTATTTTCAGATTATATTCCGTCATTAAATACAGAAGTTGAGGCCCATTCACAACTTTCATTAGAAGGTAAAGATGATGTAGAGAAAGTGAACAATCCTCCAGTAAAAGAGGAGCCACCCGTGATTGTGGATGAAGTTCCAGCTGCAGAGGTGATTGATGAACCTCCCAAAGGATCTAATGTGACAGCTGCTCCTGCCCCTAGTCTTGCTAAGCTTGTGAACGGAGAGCCACCAAAGATGTCTTATGCTACCATTGTAAGAAACCCAATTGAAGTATACCTAGAACTGAATTCAAAATTTTCTGCTGCTTTGGTTCTTGGCATGTTGAACATGTGTATCTCTGAAGTTTTCTCTGTAGCTTACACTCCTTAATAATCTTACAATAAGTGTTTGACCTTACTAACACACTGACACACAAGATGTTTGCTTCATTACGTTTCAATAGGAGGGTTGGAAGCTATATATTTGCAGAGAAATCTCCCTAACATGGCCCCAGGATGGATATAGGGTAGTTGAAATTAGGGTCTAGGGCTTTATAGTCCATTAATCTTTGCATGGATATGCCATGGAGCAGACCAAATACGATGGTAATGCGGACAAAGGATGTCCATGTTGCAATTGGAAATTTAGAAAAATGGAGAAGTGGAAAACCTTAATAACGAAAAAGTTGAAAACAAGCAGCAAATTATCTATGTTGCTGCGCTTGCTGTGTGCGCTTATACATTAATATATAAAATATAAAATAAATACTAGATAATATCTTGGTAAAAGTGTGGTAATCCTGAATAGGAGCAAAAGCTTTATGTTATACTGTGTAACTTTGACAATTTGCAATACTGTGAGAAACAGTCTAAGCAACTGCCTTACATTTTCTTATCTTTTTTTGTTTTAGTTCTTCATCATTGTCATCTTAGCCGTAATCTCCTAGGTTTTGGTATATGCACTATATTTAATCAAGTAGAATGTTTGACAAAGCTTGTAGATGCTTCATTGTGAATTTGTGTTACAAGCGGTGAATTAACATTCAACTAGTATTTACTATTGATTGGAACTTAAATAGGATTGCTCATTCTATTCACGTAGATGCATGTTTGGACTCTGTAGTCACACTTTGAGAACTGAATTTTGATTGTTATGGAGTCTAGTTTCATGTAAGGAAAAAATGTTAATTGATTTTAGATTATTTTTGTACAAAACAGTGCTAAAATTGGATAGGTGATTCATGTTTCCACTTTTTTTGAATTTCCAGTTAAACCAGACTCTATTTGTAAACTGCTAGAGTAGTGTGCCATAAAATCCCCGCATCCGAGTAATTAACAAATGGATTTACGTTGTCGTTAATTACCCAGAATGCGGGGACTTTATGACACACTCTTTGAGTTTATGTACAATATTTGATTAGTTGGATATTCAAGAAAAAAGGGAATATAACTTACATTAGAAAAATTGGAATATAGTTTCCATTCATCAGTCATTTTAAACAATACAAGTGTTTTAGAAAAGTTTCATTACCTAGCATGAATGTAGGGTGAACTCAGTGCGCACACATCATTTATGCTTATAAATTAGGGTAAACAAAGTTTTCACAAAGTTTTCAGGTAAATAACAGGAAATACAAAAGGGAAAAATGGACCCCACTTGTGGGTCCCACAAATACCAAAACTCCCCTTTATCTGGGTAGAATCCTATGAATTATAGAACCTCCCATGAACTAGCAATAATTTATGTTAGAGACTAGTAATTTTTTAGTAAGTACATATAAGGCATTAAAGTTAAACTCCATAACATGGCAAATTATTTTATCTGTGAAAGTGACTGGTCTCAAAGACTACCTTAACTATTATGAAAAATTATGGTATATTTTGTATTCCTCCGTTGTGTATTTTAAGAAACAATTTTCCATATGAACCGTGTCAAGTAAACCTAACTTGATCCGCTAGTGGGAAAAAATATTTGTGCACAATTTTGCATGGTCTAACACATAATGTTAACTCAAGTCTGAAAATGACAAATGATGTATTCTTTACTTGACAACCGAGAACTTATAAAGCAACAAAGCAGTACCCTTGACAATATCACCTCAAGTGCTTAACACATTTGTTTTAGTTGTTTTTATTTCCTTATAATAGTTTTATTCGCCTATTAATTAGGTCCAAGCATAATTTATCTACAAGGAAGTACATTTGTGGAAAATACTATCACCTCAAGTGCTTACCACATTTATTTTTCTTGTTTTTATTTCCTTCTAATGGTTTTATTCGCTTATTAATTAGGTACAAGCATAATTTATCTACAAGGAAATACATTTATGGAAAATTTTGAAACTTATAACTTGGATGTAGAAACTTCACAACATTGTTACCATAAATAGTTGAGAGTGCTTATTATTATTATTATTATTATTATTATTATTATTATTATTATTATCACTAGTTGTAAGAAATTTTTGTATAGTTTCTATATTTTGTGGGACTATATTTGTTAGGTCAAGTTCATGAGCGAGAATCCTGCTCCTTTATCAGTTCCTGCACCTGTCCCAACTAAGCCAACACCAAAGAAACATGAAAAACATTCTGTAAAAGCACAAGGGCCTAACACTAATGGCTCAAATGTTTTCTACAACAAAAACACGCAAGAATCGGAAGGTTGAAAATCTCATCATGTATTTGGTTATATATTTTCAAGTTAAAATCCTAAGATATGATGTAACTTTTTGGGCTTATCTCAGCAGATGGTTTTGCCATATACGTGAAGAACCTGCCCTTGAGTGCCACTCCTGCTCAACTAGAAATGGAATTTAAGAAATTTGGTACTATTAAACCCAATGGAATACAAGTCAGGAGCCACAAGGTTCTAATTTTACCGACAAGTTCTGTTATCTTTCCTATTGCACTGCCGTGTATATTTTGATATATAATCTGATGAATATTTTAAACTGATGCAGACGGAAGGGTTTTGTTATGGTTTTGTTGACTTTGAGGTTGCCAATGCCGTTCAAAGTGCTATAAAGGTAAATATTTCACTTTACCTCTACGCTCACTTTTTGAGGCACATGGGTGGCTTTACCGTTTGTGGAGAAAGCAAACACTTGGAGCTTACGATGTTGCAAGGCCTAAAAGTGATTATATATGAGGATACATAATTACTAAATGAAATGTTACAAGTTCAAATCTCTTATTTCCTTATTTCTTTTATTTTTGTTTTCTTTGCTTGTGTTTGTTCAAAATGAAATGTAACAGCACAAGGGATATATTTTTACTTTTATTTTACGATTCAAAAAACTTTATATTTTGATAACATAGATTTAGATATTATATATTTCAAAAGATATTAATCTATATATTTTAGCAAACAGTTATATAACAGACTAATAGTTAATGTAATGCAAGAAGATAAAATTGAATACAGATATATGTTTAAAGATGATATAAAACACTTATTTAATAAAAATCAATCAAGTATTTTCTGTTAGAGCCCCAAAAGAAAACGTTTTATTGTTTTATTTTTACTTGTAATGTTCGGCTTATGCAACAACATCATAATTAATATCTTTCAAATTCAAAAAAACTATACATTTTGGCAATATTATTTTAATATTGTATATTCTAAAAGATATAAATATAATGTTATTGTTTTTTGTATGAACTAATAGCTAATGTACGAATGAATAGTTAATGTAATACAAAAATACTAAATAATAATAATTAAGGATTATATAGTACAATCTTGAATCTTATAAATCTCCATTGTATCTTGAGAGATTTTTTATATATTATTGTGCAGAAATAAGCATGTCTTAAATTGTAGCACATATCTCTTGAAGTTCAGAGATAATATGTCAAAATCATATTTTCAATGATCAGTTCTACACTTACAGGTGTATCATACCATGCCAAATTTGCTTTCTTCCACCAAGATACTTCTAAATATATGTCTATTTTATGTATGAGCATTTACTGTAGGTCTAATTCTTAACATAATTGCTATAATCCATCAAAATTTCAGGGACCCACTAACTTTTTGCAAAGATATGGTAGATTGAAAATCTGTATGATAATCTGAATTATAAAATTGAGACAAAAAAGTACCATCTAAGTTTAGCAATTTCATATTCAATTTTTATGTAACTAAAAAAAATACAAAAGTTAAGTCTCACTATTTTTTGTTGGAAAAACAATGAATATAGTAATATATAAAGATGATGTAGATATAATATTATGGACATTGGAAGTAATGTATGCTTAAATATGGTATACGGCCTCAAATATTCTTGAGGCAACCTTAGAGGCACTTTAGCAGCACTCTTTAATTATAACTATCATGATAATACTGGTGTACAGGCTTCACCCCTGATGATAGATGGGCGTCAAGTTTTCGTGGAGGAGAAAAGAATCCCTTCCGCCCGAGGTATGTTTATGTGTAATCTTGCTATATAGTTATTTTTCTTCAAAATACTCAGTTTTGTTGATTAGCTAATGACTCAACAGGCAATCATAAAAAGCCTGAAATTCTATCTTTGAATGACAACCATTTAAGCAGCGTTCGCGGGCTAAACAAGGCCGGTTTGAGTTGGCGACACGTCATAGATGGGGCCAACGTCTTTGTTCCGTTTGGGTGAACCGTTGAATTTTCAACGGTTAGCGTCAGACGCTAACGGCTAGTTACCCCTGCACCTCCTTTCCCCCCCTCAATCTTTATTTTAATCTTCTTCCTCCACTTAAATCTCAAATTTTCTTCACTCAATCTTCCTCAATGGCTGAACTATGCAACGATGGCGGTCATTCGTTCTGATGCAAAAGATTCAGTTGATATTCAAGCTATTAGGAGACTTAGAGCGCAACGGAAAGCTCCAATGAACTGAATTCACACATTCGAATATAAAAGAATTCACTGGGTTAACGACATATTGTTCGGTCATGTTGAACGTTGTCAATGTAACTTACGAATGAAAAGGCTGTTTTCTGACATTGTGTGAGCGGCTGGAAGGTTACGGTTTAAAGTTGGTATTTGATATATGCGTTAGAGAAATGGTAGCCATCTTTCTATATACAATTGCTTTATCTCTTTCTACACGGCAGGTTGATGAAAGGTTTCAATGCTCAAATAACACGGTTTGTGTTTATTTTTATGAAGTTTTGAAAGTTGTTGAATTGTCGTCGAAGGATATCATTAGACCGGTAGACCTTTAATTTATTGGTCCTAAAACAAATTAGGACAACACATCGATATTACTTGTTTTTTAAAAATTGTATTGGGGCTATTGATGGTACACATGTAATTGCACATGTACCTACTTAAGATTTGCAATGATGTGTTGGATGTAAAGGCTATGCTACGCAGAATATTATGGCTGCATGCGTCTTTGATTTAACATTTACGCTTGCAAGGGCAGGGCGGGGAGGAACCTGTGCAGTTAAATCCCCGCTATAGCGCATAGCTCTTCAATTGCGATTTTAATTTAATGCTGTTAAACAGTAGATTCATTTTAAGCTCCACTATATTCCGCTACACATGCTAAATCTAGCACCCGCTTTAGCAACATTAATGTACAAATGTTGATTTGACTAGTTTTTTTAAACCAAGTCAACAAAGTTAGGGTAAAGATCTAATTTTAAGACAAAAGTGATTAATATAATGTAGAAATTTATTGTACCTATCAAATCTAGTTTGCATAAATCATGATATTCTTCTATTTTATTATATAAGGTTAAATAATATTTTCTTTTTCTATCGAAATAATATGAGAATGAAAATAAATTAACTTTAAATATTAGATTTTATATCCAATGAAGTTTTTTGCACCCCACTATAACGTTTTGCACTTCCATCGCTATAGAACTGCGCTTTAACTGCACATGAAAGAACTGCTCATGATGCCAAACTTTTTCGTTCAGCTTTAAAAAGCTCAAATTTGAATTTTTCTCATCCATCACTAGGACAATATTATTTAGTTGACTTAAGGTATCCACTGATGGATACTGGAATGTACGATACCATATTCTTGATTTTACCAAAACACAGAACCAACCAAAGATCGAAAATGAAATTTTCAACTATTAGCATTCGAGTTTACGTATGACAATCGAAAGAACCTTCAGAATTTGAAAGAGAAAATTTGCAATTTTACATAGCATGCCCACATACAAGTTTAAAGTTCAAGAAAAGGTTGTTACTGTTACAATGACTACCCGTAATTTCATTCGAAGATATAACGAAGGAGACCCGGAATTTATGGCATATGACGATGATCCTCATCTAGTTTCAAAAGACTTTCTAGAAGAGTACCATAGTATTCGAACATCCGGTAATAAAGATCGCGAACCAATTGAAAGAAATGCAACAAATTCCATAGCAATCATCCGAGATAACACTAGAAATAAACTAGTTGTTGGACTATGATGATCCCGATCTAGTTTTATATCGTTATCGTGTCTGTAATTTTGTATCACTATTGTAACTGTAATTCAAATTTTGTGCTATTATTGTAGTTGAATTATCGAATTTTCGAATTAAGTTAAACTCCCAAAATACACTTGTTTTAAAACAATACAAATATACGTTAATAATATAATTAGAAATAACAAAATTAATAACCACCTTTTATACTCTTTTCAAATACTCCTTTTGGATGTCCCTCTCGCAACACAAGGACACATTCTTCTTTCGTCTAACTTGCTCCTTTCTTTCCCTTTTCAAATGCTCCTTTTGTTTGCTCCTTTCGTCAAACACAACAACACACCCTTATAATCCTCACAAAATTTCAGTTTACTTCCTGTATTTGATTCCAATGCGTGTTTATTTTTTCTAATGTGATCTTTGAACTGCAAGTTCATGCACTACTCGTTTTTCCTTTGGAAAATTAGTATTTGTTCACCGTTCAATATACATGGTAACTAGTAAAATTATTTTTCATGTTATTATTTTCTAAGTTACGTGATTTGAAACAAAAAATAATAGTTACTATTCGCAGTTCAAATATTTGCATTGATGACATTTTCTATGAATAACAATATTTGTGTACATTATATTCGACATTAGATTTGATAACGATTAAAATAACAATCATAATATCAATATTAAATTTTAACATCATTTTCCACGATAATATTACAAATATAAAAAAAACTATGATGCAATTTATAATATTTTATTGGAAGGGATGTGTGTTTAATTTTTTTTGAAAATGAAAGCTGTAATTTTTAGCACATTAGATTCAATATTCAACTTCCATAAGATATTAGGTTCAATATTAATTAAAATAATAATTTCAACTTCAGTTTCAACATCATTTTGAATCGTTGTTTGTGAAATTCAGGTAATAACAGAGTAAGATTCGGGTACGGTGAAGGAGTTAGAGGGCGAGGGCCAGGAGGTAACAGCAGTGGCAGAGGCTACGGACGAGGCGATCAAAGCAACAGAGGCAGTTATGGAAGTAGAAACGCTGGTGGTCAAGCCAGTGCAGGCCCTACAGGCGATCATGGTAGCTTTACAACACCGCAGGCATCGACCATTGCATAGAACAACAAAAGAGTCTTCCAACCCTTCTTCACATACCAAAAAAAATAAAAAATTGTATGTTCTTTTAGAAGTCAGACTATTAGGATATAAATTTTCTTTACATGGCACAATTGCTATCATATTTTGTTTACTATCTTCTTCCATGTTAGGTTCCCCGTCCTCTTTTTGCATAAACAAGGTTTAACTTATTACTTGTATCAGGTATCCATAAAAGTCGTTATAGTCTTGTATCATTTATCATTTTTGAACAAGAAAGTAAAGTTATAAATGAATTAGACTCCTTTTTTTTCTCTCCTAATTATGTTAAGTTGGCTGTTTATGGAAAAGCAGAGAATGCGATGTGTGTTCGTGGACTGTTGCGGAATATAGCTTTTAGGATCCTAATTAGTATTTTCACCTTCCATCACATTTGTTAATCTGTTAACTACAAAAATGAGTAGTTGTGATATTAAACTACATCCTAGGTATTATCAGGGTTAGTGATGATTAAGCGATGCCCATACGATAATATATAGTTGGTTGAGTCCTTAGAACCTATTTTGAAACTTCTTAAAAGAAGTTGATTGTACGTTTTAAGTAGTTTTAAAAGCACGAGGGTTTGAATATAATTTGACTACTAAGTAGAAATATTTGGTTAACATGCTCATAGTGTTTGCACCATTAGAAATATTTAAATCTTATTATTATCCAAGAGTCACATTTGATAGTCTTACCATTGATTTGACAAATTAAGGTGTATATAATTGATAAAAGTGGCAAAGGGGATTTACAATGGATTAACAATTGCTTGTATAGTTGGCGATTGAAACATATAAACATGTCAAGTAATTCGTGGACTTTGGATAGGATCACATGACGAGCATACGAAATTTCTCAGCAAGGCAATGCTTAGATAGTTGGTCATTAATTTGCATTTTTTACGTTGTGTATACAGTACTGAATATGAGTTGATTTACTCTATGTTGTAGATAGATAAATTTGTCAACCATTTTAACAATGCCATATATCATCATCATTATCGATATCCTTGTATTTTTCCCAAATGAAAGAGGTTTTTCATTTGAATTCCCATTCTTCATTAATTTCTATCTTGAATCATATTTCTAGTTTAGTTTTTGTAGAACTTCGCTCTTAGAGGGAATTAGGCACAAGAATCAACTTTGAAAAAAAATTAGATTGAAGGACATAAAGTTTCATTTTTGGGTTGAAGGACAAACTTTGAAAGAAAATTAGGCTGAAGGAAAATGCTAAATATAGTTAGCATTTTGTACAGTGCAAACATTGTACAAAATGCTAATTATAACTAGCATTATATCCAGTTTTACATTGTACAAAATGCTAGTTGTATTAGCATTGTCCTTCAGCCTAATTATCTTCCAAAGTTTGTCCTTCAGCCTAAAAATAAAACTTGTTGTTCTTCAGCCAAAATTTTTATAAAAATTTGTCCTTGTGCCTATTTTTCACGCTCTTATTTATCCCTACAAAATCTTTCTTTTGTCTTTTTGCCTCAAAAGATTTATTTCATCAAATTCATTGTCATAAAGATCAACTCTACAAATTTTTATAACCAAAATAAATATTTTTGGCATCTCAAGTTAAATTGTACTTTTACGTGGATGTTCATGATAGTAAAATAGAAAAGAAAACAAATATACAAAACGTTTTCATCTATAATACTTCTAAACAGGGCCGGCCCTAAGCCAAGACGGCCGTCTAGGGCAACGGATAGGGGAGGGGCAACAAAGTGGGGGAGGCAACAACTGGAGAGTATGTATGTAAATAAAATAAAAATCATTCAGCTATACAAACAAGTGTAACTTGTGCAAGTGGTAAGTCATTTGAATGTGTGCTTGTCATCCAAGGATCAATTCCTTGCTGTTGCATTGAAAGTTCATTTTTTTAATTTTTTCCCCCTACATTACTGGTTTTGGTTTGTCTATGACAACTACACTAATTGGGTCAGACGTGTGTGTTACTAAATAATATCTATGCTATATGTTATTTCTTTTGTTATTTTTTGTCTATAATATGTATAACTAGCCTTGAACAATTCACTGCTATTTGAATTATGAATTTAAAGCCTATATTGTACGGTGATTAAAAGTTAATGTTGCTGCAAAGTGAAACCAACTCTTGGTGGGTTTGAATTGCCAGTGTATGTGCTAAGTCTTTTTACAGAGATGCAATGATGTGTGTATTATACATGCATACTATCTAAACATGATCCTTTTAACCATTTCGCTGTTCTGGATTGAAACAAAACAAAATGGGGACTACAAAAAGCATATTGGGAATGACCTAGCTCTAGATCATGTTTTGCTATCTCACAATTGTCCAAATTAACACAACATATTTGTTATTTTCTAGCAAAATATGTCTTTAGTTCATGCATAATAAAGTAAACTTCTGCGAAAAAAATTAGGGGCAACAAAATGACAAAATTTTGATGTTTGCCTTAGGCAACTCAAACCTTTGAGCCGGCCCTGCTTCTAAACACATCAAATTTATGTGGGATTCAAGGAGAATATATAAAAATGGATGTAAATTTTCTCCCTGTATATAGTAGGGAAGAAAAAGTCAAAAGGAACTCAGGGTAAATGGTGCAGACCGAGAAGGTTTGCCTTGCAACGAGAATTTTAGAAAACGTAGATAGTTTTAGGAGTAGTAAGATGGATCATAAGTCCACGTAGGCTAAAATAATAAATGTATATTCTCTCTTTTTATTCTATCTATTTATTTCTGTAATATTTATTAATAAAAAACCCTTATCAAATGTTGAATACATTACATAAGACAAACATATGTTCATTCCATTCTTGTTTAATCACATCTTCGTCATCTCATGCCTTAAATTTTGAAATGAAACAAAGTTTTTAAGGCATGATCTATTTGCTACCGCAATCATCTTTACAAAAAGGGAATATTTTGAAATTTCTAGTTACTTCTAAATTACATTTTGAGTCAATGATCAAAATAAATATTTGGAGTATTTTATATTTTGATTGACAATTTTGAATGACATGAAAGATACAAAAAACAATGGATTGATCTCGACTATAATATGATCATATTTACAAAATAGTAGCCGATTTCTGAAAAGTTACAAGTTTCATGCGCAGAACTGATGTGATTTAATGTTTTGGGGACGTGGGTCATTTCCATATATACTTATGAATAATTTTTTCATTTAGACCATTCCCGACGGTAAACTCAAATAAAATAAAATAAAATAACAAATGTGTTTTTAAGCTAATTACAAATATGTGCGTATTTATATCACATAAGAGGTAAATGAACAAAATATGAAGGCATAACCATACACATGTCTATTCTTTTGTGTTTTCCCTATGACATGATTATAAATCACACCTTCCATCATTTTTTAGGATTTGAAAGAATCAACTTTCACGGCATATAATCGCGTCTACAGTATTTATTTACATAAAAGAATCAACTACATACTATTTTTTTTCTTTGGAGCTTTTTGTATTTCAATTTCAGATTGCTTTTCTATAAGTCCTCAAAAAATATTATACTAGAAATATAAATGCTTACATATACCTTGTAACGATCCGGAATTTCGGACACTTCGTATTTAAATGTCTAAATTATTTAAATATTTGAATATTGGATTAAATGCTATTTAAATGATTTAATAAGCATTTTAACTCCCTTTTGAATCATAAGCAATGATGCCAAACTTGTTTTGAAAAGTGTTTACGAAAATATATTCTTCGAAGAAAAATCGATGATGATGTGATGTGACCGAAAATCGGTTTATCGATAAACAGCTTTTCGATCGATATAAATTGTTCGAACTATCGTTCACTTAACTAATGATCAAATGAACACATTAACAACTAATTAGCACACTCTCCTCTTCATAAAGCATTAAATGCTCTAGAAAGCTCTATTAGGATAAGAGATATATTATGAGAAGGGTATAAGAGTAATTAGCCATAAATGAGAAGTGACATAAATGAGAAATGACATAAAGTTGTCATGATAAGAAGAAATTAATGCATTATGGTTTTGATGGCTTTTTGGTCTTTCCCCATTCACATTCCTAAGCCTATATGAGGAGGGTTACACCCTTAGATAATATTCACAAAAATTACAAAGCTTGAGTTGTAAAAATCAATGGTTTCTCTTCTTCTTCCTCTCTTATGCTTTAAAAAGAAAGAGTTGCAAATCACTTCAAACTTTGCCACAAGGCTTAGTACCATATTAGAAACCTTTCCGCTAAGCCAAAACATGAAGAAGCAAAGCCAAGATCCCATAATCCATGGAGGCCGTGAGCCTTATGGGGTTTGGGAAGGCAAATGAGCAAGGTGAAAGCAAGGAAAAGAGGAAGGAAGGAGATGGTTGCAAGCGGGGTTAGGCTTTGGTTCTTGGATCTTGGTTTTGGTTGGATTAATGGTGAGTTAACACCTCACTTTGAATGGAAAATATAACACATATATATTGTGTTTAATTGTGTCAATGTTGTTTGAATTTTTGTTAACTTATGTTGAAAACGAAGGATGTAATTTCTTACTTTAAAAGTAAGTGATATATGTGATCCATGTACATGGACTTGAACAAATTTGGAACGGACTTAAATAGACTTATATGACATGTGACTAGAACTTGAACAAAGCACATATGCCGTAGTTGAAAATAGGTTGAGATATGACTTGAATTTAGAAGTGCACTTATAACGATAATCGCTATAGAAGCAGTTCAGAATTGTCTTGTTTTTACAATTGTTATGGAACTTTGTAGAGAGATCCATAGGGATTTATTGCCATATTTACAATATTTTATATGTATGGTTGTTGCTATTAAAAGCTTGAATAGTAAAAAATTAAGTAACATCTCGAAAACGGCCAAAACATCACTAGTGCAAAATTACCCCGTTTAACCTTGATTTTTGAACTTCAATTGTTTCTAAAAGGACTTTAAGTTTGAGCAATATTTTTCATTCTTTTTAAAAGTATTGCCTAACTATTTCTAGAGTATTTTAAAAGTAGTTTGAGATATTTATGAATTTTTAAGAATTAGTTATGAATTTTTAAAGAGAGGAATTTTAGGATAAAACATGTTCTTTTTCCAAATTTTGTTGATTTTTCAAACTCGTTATTTTTAAGTAATATTTTGGATAATTGTTTTAAAACCTATTATAAGTATTTCCAAGTAATTTAAATGTTTTCAAAAAGGGGTTAGAATTGCTAAAATGGCCAAATAGTTGATTGTTTAGTTACTTATTAGAAAAGTAATTAACTATGCTTAACATTAATAAGCGGACGAAGTAATCTTATCTATTTGTGAGAGTTATGATTGATGTCGAGTAGTGATGGAGAAATATAGCTCTAACCTACCGGCTTCCCTCTTAATCGAGGAATGGGTAAGTGGAAAATGTCGAAAACGTGTTAATCGAGTTGATTCCTTATTGTCTATGTAAATCATTACTACTATACTTAACACTAAAAGCTGACGAGTTCAAGACTGAAGTGTCTAGGCAAGGCTTGGAGCAACCAGTGCCCAAACTTACCTGGCTTCGCTCTTAGGCGATGAATAGTTAGGTTGGAATGTTGGAAACGAGTTAAGCGTACGAATCGTGATTTGTATAAGCAATCATTTTTAGAACTTGATAGTTAACTAGTCTATACTGAACTTGATTACGAACCTAGAACTTTAAAGGGGTGTTTTAAAGTAAATGGAAATATAAAAGCGATTTTGAGTTTATAGTATCGATGTTTGTGCAACTTCTATTTTAACCCATTTAACTATACTTTTGAAAAGTAATTGGATTTTTAAAATGGAGTTTTAAAGATAACGAGATAGTAAAGTGATTTTGGGTTTGTCGTAAATAATGTTTTAGTAACATTTGTTTTTTAACCCTTGGATAATATTTTAAAGTGTTAAAATATGATTAAATAAGTTTGCAAAATACTTGGATCTTTAAAACAAAGGTTTGTAAAGATAGTAACAAGTAGGGAAATGGTTTGGGTTTGTTGTGACAATGTGTTAATAACATTAGTTTTTAACCCTTTTTGATTATACATAGAAATGTGAATAGATCTTTAAAAAAATGATTTAAAGATAAGCAAAAGCAAAATGGTTTTGGGTTTGTAGTGATAGTGTTTAAGTAACATTAGTCTTAAACCTTTTTGAATATATTTGTGAGATTCAAGTATGAAGTGTCTAGGCAAGGCTTTGATATGCAACCAGTGCTCTAACTTACCTGACTTCACTCTTGAATGAGGGATAATATAAGTTGGAATGTCGAAAATGAGTTAAGTATACGAACCATGATTTCTATAAGCGCTCGTTTTAAACTGGGTAGTTGACTAGTGAAATACCGATCTTAACCAAATATTAACTTAGATCTTTAAAAGAATGTTTTTAAAGATAATGCAAGTATGAAATGGTTTTGGGTTTGTTGTGACAATATGTTAATAACATTCGTCTTTAACCCTTTTTAATTATAATTATTAATGTAACTATATCTTTAAAAAAATATTTTAAAGATAAGCATAAGTGAAATGGTTTTGGGTTTGTAGTGACAGTGTTTAAGTAACATTAGTCTTGAACCTTTTTGAATGGATTTGTGAAAGTACTTAGATCCTTAAAATGGATATTTTGAAGGAAATAATAAGCAATGGAATCTTTTGGGAAGAGATAGAAAAAGTGAAGTTTATTAGGTAAATGATGTTTACTAATAAAGGAGTTCTAATTAACAAAAGGATTAATTAAATGGAAATGATTAGGAGTTGCTTAAGTAGCTTAATCATACTTTGTGTGGCTTGATTGTGTTTTGGATGATGATAGTGTTTTGTGTTTTTATTTTATGAAAGGTGTAACACCCCTAATTTTTAATAACATTATTCAGGAGATTTAATTAGATAAATTAAATAGAATAATATAAATATTAGAGTGATAAGGGGATTGAGATTTGAAAATTTATTTAGAGGCCGTGCTTAATTAAATTTTATTTTAAAAGAATGGGCTTATAAACATTTTTATATGCTAATTAGTGAGATCGTAACGCAAGGGCTTAATGGGTAATTTCCACACCATAATCCCATTATCCTTAAATATCTCGTTTCCTTTACTTTGCATGTTCATTTCCAGAAACACAAAAACGTAAATTAAAGAGGAGCAAGCCGGCCATTACTTAGGAGGAAAAGAGGAGAGAAATTCATCTAAAGCTAAGGAATCAAGCAAGGTGGATTAATCTAAATCAAATCTCAAGTCCTTATCCAAATCAAGGTGAATAATAATCAAAACCATATTTATTTTTGTTTTTAACGATTGATTTCAGGTTTAAGTTTAAATCCATTAAGATGATTTTTGATGATGATATGCTTGGATTTCATGATATGTTATATTCAACAAGTTTGTTTGATAAATATTTTATACGGTTTAAGGAAAAAATAGTTTATATTGTGTTTCGAATGCCATGAGGAATTTATATGTTATGTAAAACATTATTTTGGAGATGTGTTTTAACTTTTATAATTTTTCAAGCTATGGAAATTTATTATGAATTTTGAAAGGAAAATATGAATAATTGGGTCTAGAAATTAATTTCGGCTATATTATGAAGAATTTGGGTCTGAAATTTATATATGTTAGATAACATATTAAAAAGTGAATTTCTGTGATTTTTGGGGTTTTTTCCTTAGTAATTTACTATGGAAATTAAATTATTTTAGAAGAAGGACTTAAATGTTTTATTTGTTTAGCTTAAGGAAGGGCTTATTTGTTAAGTTATTTTAATTAGATATGAAATAATTATGGCAGTTTTATTTCAGAAAGGATTTGAAAATTTTATGGCAACCAATTAAATGTTTACAAATAGGCAGGTTAGTTAAAAAGCAATTACTTAAAAAGGCATTAAAATAGTCTTTACCCAAGTATTTTGTTTCGCTGCTTTCATAGGCTACCTTTCGACCCTGTACTTTCGCCTCAACCAAGTCGAAACCAACCAAGTCGAAACCAATACCCAAGGTATCAATAAGTTGGTACGTAGTGGATTGGAGAAAGGCGGAAGGTATGGTATCGAAACTTAGCTTTCGAAGGGGTCGAAGCCTTTGTTTTACTCTCCAAAGATATGCGCTTGCCTTATTTTCAAAAGGATGCTTTCAAAGGGGTCGAAATCCATTTAAATAGCTTTCGAAAATGTTGCCGCCTTTTTGTTTCAAAAAGAATGCTTTCGAATGAGTTACCTTGTTTTAATTCAATGCTTTCGAAAGGGGTAGTTTCAACCCAGCCGAAACCCTACTGTCGACCTTATGCCTTTCGAATGGATTGAAGTATCAACTAGATCGAAAGGTAGCTTTTGTTTTATAAATAAAATAAGCCACTTCCTAAAGCTTTCAAAGGGGTTTAATGGTTTCGAAGGCAATGGCTTCGAAAGGGTTTCGAAGCTATCCTTCCAAATGTTTTACTTAAATGTTTTAAGCTTTCGAAAGGATGGTCCCGAAGCCATCAGTTTTCCCCAAGTTCTTTTATATGAAGGTCAATGATTTCGAAAGTGGTACTTTCATATGGTTTCGAAGCTATGCTTCTATACTTTCAAAAGGATTGTTTTGATGCTTTCGAAAGGAAGGTTTTGATGCTTTCGAAAGGTTTCGAAATTCTATGTTTTGAGTGTTTTGAAAAGAAGATTTGAAAGCTTTGGAAAGGTAGATTTTAATGGTTTCGAAAGTAAAAGTCTAAGGTTTCGAAAGTCTTAGTTTTCAAAACAAAGAACCCAATCTCATTTTTAAAGGAAAACCATGGCAAAAATAAAGGAGTTTTGAAATGGCTTTTAAGTATGGAGTTTTTGAAGAAGCTTTCCTTGATAAAATAATAGGTTAAAGGGATTAACCAAATTTCATATGAAAATGATTTCAAGGATATTAAACCATAGATGTTGGTGTTATTATGTTATTATGTTTGCTTCTTCTAATATACATGTTCCCTGTAAAATGGACCCATAACTGTATTTTGGGGAGAAAGGGCAGAATAACCAGTTAGGTTGACCCAGTAGTGAATATAAATTGAGTTAACTCCTGAATGAGTAGAATTGCATCCCGAAGGTCAGGAAGACCAGAATAGGATGCCTAAATACTGATTAAAGAAGTTGTCAGATAAACAGGTTCATAGTAAACCCATGAAAACGATGTTTAGAAAGAGTTATTGGCATGGGCCAGTAGGTTTGTAGTGGACCCATGAAAACTATATCCGGATTAAGTTATCGACATAAGTCAATAGGTTTGTAGTGAACCTATGAAAACTATATCCGGATTAAGTTATTGCCAGAAGTCAATAGGTTCCTAGTCAACCCATGAAAACTAGGATATGAGGGAAGTTATTGAAGATACCAATAGGTTCAGGGAGAACCCATGAAATAATAAAGTTATTGGCAGGGGCCAATAGGTTCTTAGTAATCCCATGAAAATTATGAAACCGGATAGGGAGTCCAAAAGCTGTAAAACAGGTTATTAGTCAGCCCATGAAAACTAATAGGTTAATAATAACCCTAGAAACTATAAATGAGACAGATAGTCAGATTTAATGGTGATGGGAAATCCAGAATTGATTTACTTGTTTGCATATCATCAAATATTTTGAATTGTTATGTTTTAACCATTGTGGATGCAGGAGCACAGTATATGGTTATTATAAAGTTTTGGATAAGATATCAATGAGGGGAAAACCCGTTCCACTAAGCGGCGTGGTCTCACTAGATATCTAAATGGTTTGAGATGGTATGTTATTATTCATAGTAGGCTTTATGTCTGACTCGAAGTTTATGTTTTCCCCTTAAACTCTCGGGTTCTCAATTGATTTCAAGTAGTTTGAGAGTTGAGGTTTTCAGGTACCTCTTTAGACGAATAAGCTTCCGGAGACGTGCAGAAGGAAAGCTAGATAATAAGAATTCTTTTCAATTTTGATTTCGCTATGTTTTGTTGTAAAGGCAAAGTCGTTTAATTTCCTAGTTATATATACTCTGATCATCCAAGGAGGCATCTTCATATGTCGCTTTTGGCATATGTTGTAATAATTATATTTTCTCTGAACGTGGTTCTCGAATCTGGGATTATGTAATGAATTTGAAATGATTTGAAATGGAATGTGAAAGTTGTTTAATGATTTTTTTCTTCTATTTCCATGTGTTTCTGTTATATCAATGTATCTAACATTACCGTATTTGGTCGTTGAGGATTAATAACTATGGATGACTGCAGCATCCATAGCTATTAGTTTTGGGCCTCCAAGTGGGAGATGTTACAGAAGGTAATCTAAACTTGGTTTCCATTTACAAACATATATCTTATATTGAATAGTCGATTAGTCGACTATCGAACTTGACCTAATATTGAGTTAGGAAGTTATCAAAAGGCTTCACGATTTCATATTAATAAGAACCCCCAGGGAGGAGCATTGGTACAAAATGTCTCTAGCTTTCGCTTACTTATGAAAGAACCAGAATTGAGTTTATCGGAAATTCATCGATTGATTTTGAAGAGTCTGGGATCGGTAAGTGTTCTACTTACCGAATACCACTTCAAAACTAGTATACGAGTTCTATGTTTTGAAAGCGGTTGAAGAAAGGAAATCTATGTGGAGATTCGAGACATGTTTAAGATGCTCAAACACATGTAAATGTTCGTGATCTATTCAGGATGTGAGAATCCATGTGTGATTCTAAGATCTGTTGAGATATGGGAATCCATGTGTGGTTTTGACATCTATTCGAGATGTGAGGAATCCGTTGGGGGTTCATATGTTGATCGAGTGATGAAGACTCGTGTGAAAGATGCCGAACGTAGCCTCGACATCGGAAATGACTAAAACTAGAGTAGGGTGCATAATCTCGGGTTTAGCTTACCCATGAGGGTATGTCAACTCCAGATCTAAAGCATACTTGTCGATATGTTGCGCGCGGGATTTGTTGATATTTGGTGACACACAGTTCATCGTTGGGCCAGTTATGTTTGTCTTAGAGTATATCCCATCTAGAGATATACGATGCTTGGAAGGAAGTTTCTGATCCTAGTCATGGAGTTCGGATTCGGCTAGATCCGAGGTGAGCTCCATAGAAACCCTTACACCTATGTGAACGTGCCTTAGCGGCATTGATTGTATACCTATTATTATTGTGGCATTCATAAAACAACTATTTGATATGACTTATGTGCTACACCTTATACATTATCTATCATATCACTATATATTAAATCTAATGAATGGCTAGTTTCTTTGAGGAAAAAACTGTTACGGGAATCCGTACAATCTCAATGGTTACTATTACTCGTCACTCATATTTATTGTGTTTCTCACGCTGGTTTAATAGACTGATCCGAACATTATTTTCTTAATGTTCTGGTCAGCCTCGTGTATGTTTCCAGATTTAGCCGTGGATGCTTTGGAGCTTCTAGGGAAGAGTTGGAGTTATACCTATCGTGGTATATATTTCCGCTGCATTACTATGTGTGTATCGTCAGCATTTGTGAGGACAGATTGTTATAACTGTCCAGGCTGATTATTGTTACTTCGAAAAACTTTGTATCTTAGGATGGCAGTTTATACTGTCTTTTGATATTATATATGATTGTTCCATTATGAGATTCTGATATTATGTTCCTTCTTCCTTGTTCTATTTCTTTTTCTTTTATTTTACCCTAACAATTCGTATTTCCAGCACTTGGGTGCTTGGCACATAAATACCGTGGATGTATTAATATCGACATTTGAGGGTCGAAAAGGCGGGTTGTTACATACCTTGTATGTATTTTATGTTAGATGCTTAATCATGTTACACTAAAATTTGTGTGAACTTTATTTTTGTAAAGAGTGTTAAAAAGGAGAACATACATATAATGTTCGTGGAGAATGCAAAGGAATATAAAGCAATGCAAGTGACAAAGAAGAATTAAAATTAGGAAATTATGAGGTTTCATAGCAAATCCTTCTCTACCCAATCCTAGTAGGTTTACATACAACATATATTTCTCTTTCCTCCATTATTCTTCTTCCTCTTAATTAAATTATTCTCATCCAAACTAAAATAATTCATTCCTATAAAGTAAACAATTCTTAAGTATAATTAGCCTCTCAATCCACCCATGAAAGTAGAGAGAAATTTTGGGCATTTAAAGATGGATTGGAGATTTGTGAAAAGTTAGATCTATAAATTAAGGACAAATTTTCGAAAGAGGCTGCTTTTTTAAACTATTGGCATAAATAGGTTAGTTTACAAACTATTTGCAAGTTTAAGCTAGTTTTGGCCAGCTCAGCGATGAGCTGGCCAGTATTTGAAAAAAAATATCACGGGGCGCATTTGTGAAATGCGCCCATACAAAATTACACTGGCGCACTTGCCAAGTGCTCCAGTGTAATTTTTTGTCCAAACATGGAAATGCGAACCAAAGCCAAATTTGGAGTTTGCTACCATTCAGTGGAACGATAGACATAACTGTATCGTACACCAACAATTTCCTACCATTCCTATTTCGAGATACATGACTTGGTATTGGTTGATTACTCGAAGATTCATTTTTGCAGATCGGACTTCTCACGAACGTGCATACACCGCTCGTGCACCGCTTGAGCGAGATGTGGTAAATCTTCATATTATCATGATATTTTTAGTTTGTTGGCTTGAAGTTGTTTGTTCACTTGAATTATGTTTCTAATTTTGAATAAATAATTACAACTTGTAGGTCGATGTATTAGAGAAGGTAGGAAGAGGGTTGGACGATATCGGATATGGTAGAGTACCCGAACGAGAAGCCCAACCACGATGTCTTGATTTCAACAAACTTATTGATACACTCTTTTTAAGAAATCAATTAGCACGACCAAGCCCTTCCGAACAAGCTATGCAGACTAGAGAGCGAAGAACTAAAAGAATGCAGGATACACATCAATCGCAAGCCGTTGGATCTTCTCAACCACCACCTACATAAGACGATCCAACCATAACATAGTTAGAATTACCATTAATAAATTTCAACCATAACATAGTTAGAATTCGATTACATTCGCACTAAAGTAGAAGTTCTAGTTCGATTACAAAAGCAAACTAATATTAAACTAAAAATACTAATATTCATAGTGGAGTTGGATCGTCTTATGTAGGTGGTGGTTGAGAAGATCCAGCGGCTTGCGATTAGTGTGTATCTTGCATTCTTTTAGTTCTTCACTCTCTAGTCTGCATAGCTTGTTCGGAAGGGCTTGGTCGTGTTAATCGATTTCTAAAAAAGTGTGTATCAATAAGTTTGTTGAAATCAAGACATCATGGTTGGACTTCTCTTTCGGGTACTCTACCATATCCGATATCGTCCAACCCTCTTTCTACCGTCTCTAATACATCGACCTACAAGTTGTAATTATTTATTAAAAATTAGAAACATAATTCAAGTGAACAAACAATTCAAGCCAACGAACTAAAAATATCATGATAATATGAAGATTGACCACATCTCGCTCAAGCGGTGCACGAGCGGTGTATGCACGTTCGTGAGAAGTCCGATCTGCAACAATGAATCTTCAAGTAATCAACCAATACCAAGTCATGTATCTCGAAATAGGAATGGTAGGAAATTGTTGGTGTACGATACAATTATGTCTATTGTTCCATTGAATGATAGCAAACTCCAAATTTGGCTTTGGTTCGCATTTCCATGTTTGGACAAAAAATTACACTGGAGCATTTGACAAGTGCGCCAGTGTAATTTTGTAAGGGCGCATTTCACAAATGCGCCCCGTAATATTTTTTTTCAAATACTGGCCAGCTCATCGCTGAGCTGGCCAAAACTAGCCTAAACTTGCAAATAGTTTGTAAACTAGCCTATTTATGCCAATAGTTTAAAAAACCAGTCTCTTTTGAAAATTTGTCCATAAATTAATGAGTAGAATTTAATAAAGTGGAAATTTGGATATGTTCCTAATTTTTAACTTTGCGACACGAAAATTCTTCCTCAAAAACCTGTTTAAATTATGCCCTTATTTTCTTTTGATAAACTTTTTTTCTTTTTCGAAAATTAAATCTGAACTTAGTAGTTTGTTTCTATGATCAAAACTAGCTTTTTAATGATTTTTTTTGAAAAAATACAATTTTTTTTGCAAATATTTGTAGTTTTTAATGAAGATATTTGCATTTTTTACTTCAAGTAGTTACATTTTAATGGAAAATATTTGTAGTTCAAGAAACTGCAAATATTAGCACTTTAGACTACTGTAAATATTAGCACTTTTTGGTTGAAACTTAAAACATATGTGTTTTTTAAGCTTGTTTTTGAAGAGGTATGCATGTGTATTTTAAAACTTGAAGAATGTGTTTTATAAAAGTTTTCTTTAATAAATCCATCCGCAAACTGCTAATTAGTAAATTATTGTAAATATATGTTATTATGTATATCTACTCTAAATGCATTAAATAGTTGTATGTACTAGGGATTTGATGTAAATAGGATTATTGAATCTCGGAATTTAGGTGTAGATTTAGGAATGGATGATTTGATGTAATTCTGATTTTAGCTGGAAATATTTGATGTAAAGGCGGGGATGAATATAATTATATAAATGTATTAAATGATGACAAAAAGAGAAGATGGGTGTCGATGGCTTGGGGAAGGCCATGGGCGGTTGCCTAAGGATTAAAATGGGGTTGTGGAATAACATTACGGTAATGTACTTATGATTTATTATTACTATATATGTATGTATGTATGTCTGCATTTATGTATGCATGTATGTATGTATATATGTATCCCATAATTCTCTACACCTTCTCTATTCAATTTCCTAAGAAGATTGCTATGTATATGTAGCAGAGATGAATGAAAAAGGTAAATATGAAGAGTCGGAGCCTACAACTACTAATGGTTTGGCAGTGATATCTTTTAATGTTGAGGCACTTTTAGGAGATGGGGAGATTGGTGCAATGTTCAAGGAGATGAATTGTAACGCCTCGATCCAGTACCCATGCTATCAGAGGGAGGTTACAGTCCGAAAGCATGGAGTAAAGGACACGATAGAAGCGATTTATCATATATACTCCCTTGTGTCAACATGAATTGTGATATCATATACCCAAGTCTCTGCAAATCACGTATCTCGTCTCGGCACAAAGCAATATACATGAGTTTCCCAAGGTGAATAATATAGAGATATGATAGCATAAAATAAAACAACATCAGTGTGGTCAAAAGTCACACACACACACATACACACACATATATATATATATATATATCACCTCCTTATATACAACCGATGCCAACCTTCAGTTACAGATACCATCAAAAAGGTGCATACATAACTACGCACATAGTCACCATCCCTTTTAGATACTAGAGTAATATCCTGAAGTCTCGAATGATCTGGTCGAAGATCACCTCATCTTTTACGGCTAGTACGGTAAAATAAGAGAAATAAAATACTATATCTAGAACATCCGCATTCCTCTCCAAAAACCACAAGATATAAAGATATCATGAAAGTACATCCTGAAATACAATCTCAGCCTGACCCAAGGTTGTTAAAACAAATAACAGCCCGGGTCAGGCTAGAAACTAGCTGTGAGTAAACTCAAATATCAAACAATAAAAAAGAATAGAACAAAATCATCATATTAATATGTCAATTACCCAACCCCCGTGTAGGTATCATATATAAATCATATTATAGAAGTTTTGTTTCTATTTGATTTGACCACAATCGCAAATCTATTCAATGTGATTCTCCCTAATCACAAGTTATTAATTCTACATCATATAATAGTGATAAATTTTACCAACTACCAAAAAGCGAATCGACATCCAATGATACCTTGTACCACCTACGACTCAATATACCAAAACCGAATCAAAACCTAGTGATAACGAATATCACCTATGAATCAACATTGTGGGTGCACCCACACGATCTACAATACCATACATGACCCTCCTTGGTCTACTCTAGCCTACATGAAAACACTCCTCTATCCATCATCTCATTTAAGTCATGCAGCCATAATACTCAATGCCCGTACAACAGATCGTCAGACTAGTGACATTGGGGCAAGGATACCACACTCAGGGTGCTTCCCTAAGTCAATCCAGCTAGGATGGACACTAGCTCTATCTTGTACAACAGTCATTGATAAATTTATAATATTTAATATTTTTCACAAGTGTATATACGATAGTAATCCCATCTAACTGTTGTTAACCCGATGTCACTAAGAGGTTTAATATATTCAAAATCCAATCTGACAGTAATCCCACCTAACTGTCGTTAACCCGATGTCACTAAGGAGTTTAATATATTCAAATTCCAACCCGATAGTAATCCCAACTAACTCTCATTAACCCGATGTCACTAAGGGGTTTACCACATTATATGTTATTTCACTTTTTTTATATACGATAGTAGTTCCCACCTAACTATCGTGTATCCACTATTACTAGGGTTTTAAAGTTTAATCATAATATTCTTACTTTATTGAAATAACATACATGATCGACTATTTATAACAATATATGCAAATAATTAAGCATTTCATAGCATATTTAAATGTGCGGTGGTGGTAGAGCGGACCTTTGCAAAAGTAAAATAACAGAATACGGTGGTGGCAGTGCCTTCATTTGCAAAAATAAAATAACAGAGTGCGGGGGTGGCAGAGCCTACCCTTGCAAAAATAAAATAAAAGAATGCATGGTGGCAGAGCCTACCCTTGCAAAAATAAAATAACAGAGTGCGGTGGTGGTAGAGCCTACATGGTGGCAGAGCCTACCCTTGCAAAAATAAAATAACAGAATAAATAATAGTAGAGCAAAACAAGAGAGAATGCACTACCATGATTTCTACATAGTTCTATGATCTAAGTTTTAATTTCAATTATGTAGAAGTAGATGTGAGAGAAGTTTATTCACAAAATGAATCTTCCGCTTGATTTATGGGTGGAGTGCTTCGATGGAGGTAAGGAAGAAGAGGAAGGAAATAAGTGAATGAATTAAAATGAGATATGGACTGGGGTATTTATAGGTGAAGAGAAGGGTGCTTTAGTAATTACCTAACCTCCTATAGTGGAAGTCCATCAATAAAGTCCATAGAAATCTGATCCCATTTCTACTGCGGTACTTCTAACCACTAAAGGAATCCATTGGTTTTCGATGTTCTCCCTTCACTAGCTGACATGTTGTGCTCTTTTTCACATGCTCTGCTATATCATGCTTCATACCTTCATAATAATACATGTGTTTCATGTCTTTATACATTTTGTTCCACCTAGATGGATAGTGAACATGGAATGATGACATTCGTTAAGAACATCTTTCCTTAGGTTAGCTATGTTAGGAACACATAATCTTCCTTTCAATTGTAAGCTACCATTCGAGACAAAGCTCGAACTTCTTTAGATCATCACCATCTTCTTCATTCTACAACTTTTGAATACGATTAATCATCATGGGATCGTCTTTTTGATTAGCTCGAATTCTATAAACTAAACTTGATTTAACTTCTAAACTAGTCAACATAGTGGATGAATCATCCATCATTCTAAACTGAAATTTGCAAGAACTTAACCACTCCAACTCATTCCATTCACCGATCATCATAGAAACCATGGCTTGCTACTTTTGACTAAGAGCATCAACCACTATGTTTCCTTTTCCTAGATTGTATTGTATCTCAAAATCATAATCAGCTAGAAACTCAAGCCACCTTTGACGTCGCATATTCAGATCTTTCTGAGAAAATAACTATCTCAAGGATTTATGATTTGTATAAAGAATGAATTGTTCTCCTAACAAATGATGTCTCCATAATTTCAAAGTAAATACTACTGCTACTAGCTCTAGATCACGAGTACCATATCTGGTTTCATTTTCTTTTAGTTGTATTGATGCATATGCTACAAACCTCTCGCGTTGCATCAACACAGCTCCAAGACCAATACTGCAAACATTTGTATATACTACCAGATCTTTAGTACCATCAGGCACTATTAGAATAAGTGCATGAGATAATACTTCTTTCAGCTTTTGAGATGTTGTTCCACACCTCTCTGACCAGTTATACTTTACTCCTTTCTTCATCAAATAGATCAACAGAATAGAGATTTTTGAAAAGTTTTGGATAAAACCTCTATAATATCCAGGCAATCCTAAGAAACTACAAATCTACGTAACTGACTCAGGTCTCTTCCACATATGTACAGCTTCGATCTTTGTCGGATCAACATAAATACCTTTATTGAAGATAACATTTCCAAGAAACTTCACTTCTTTCTGCCAAAAGTGACATTTCATGAATTTATCTTTAAGTTGATGTGATCTCAAAGTTTTTAGGACAATTCTTAGATGTTCTACATGCTCTTCCTTGGTCTTTGAATAGAACTAGATATCATCAATGAATACTAATATTAATTTATCCAGATAACTACAGAAAACTCAATTCATCAAGTCAATGAAATAAGCAAGTGCATTCTTTAGCCCAAAAGGCATAACTAGCCACTCGTAGGATCCATATCTGGTTCTAAAACTGTAAGAGGAATGCTATAATCAACTACTCATAATTGGTGAAAACCAATAGCTAAATCAAGTTGTGAGTAAACTTTCGCTCCACTCAGCTCGTCAAAAAGATCATCATCCATGATAATGGATAACAGTTTTTAATCGTCATCTCATTCAACTTCCTACAATCAATGAACATCCTTAGGGACCCATCCGCCTTCTTTACAAATACCACCGCTGCACCCCATGGAGAACTACTTGATATAATAAAGTTCTTATGCTCAAGTCTTTCTAATTGAGTTTGCAATTCTTCCCTTTCGGTGGGGCACATTCGACTAGGAGGTCTAATAACGTTATGAGAACCCGGAATTAAATCCATCCGAAATTCTACAGCTCTAGGAGGGCAATCCTTCTATGGAATCAAACACATCTGCAAATTCTCTAACGATTGGAATCTTCTCAACCTCGTTGTCTTGAGATTCCATAGCATAAAGGGAAATGAAACACCCTACTTTCGAAGCATCGAGGGCAAATGCAATACGATTTTTGTGATCAAGATGCTTCAGAGTGATAACTCTATCAGCACAAAATAGGTGAGCATCATATACTCAAGCTAGTCTATTCCCAAAATAATTCCAAAACCTAAGCGACCCATAACATGCAAATTGCACATAAAGGAGTATCCATATAGATCAACAATCAAGTCACGACACTTCATCTCTAAAGTAGCGTAGCCACCTATAGGATTTACTACCCTAAGTGATGTTACTAGCAATGTATAATCCAAATTTAATTTCTCCACTAGCCCTTTTGATATAAATGAATGCGAAGCTTCCATATCAAAAAGAACTCATACAGATATATTAGATATCATAATCATACCTTCAAGAACTGTGGCTACTTTTCCCATTACCTGATCAGCAGGTTTGCAGATTCAATAGCAAATAGCTTCCTCCTTTTCTACTTGATTGGCTTTGGACAATCCTTTATGATATGGCCAATCTCATTACAGTTGAAGCATTTCCTAGTATCCTTATTTTGAGCTTTCTGGCATTCATCTGTGTAGCGTCCCTTGACTCCACAAATGTAACACACAATCTAGGATTTATCAATCTTCTTCTTTTGCTGAGATCCAGGATTAGGTGTGACTTTCTTCTTCTTGAATCTTTGGTCCTTCTTAGGATAAAAGAATTTCTACTTTGCTTCTTGGCCTTGCTGCTCATCAGAGTTCCTACTTCTTTATCTTCTTCATAGATGCTCTCATAACGAAGCATTGTATCCATGATATCCTCAAATGAGCTACGTAGCTGAGCAAGAAGTCTGTCCCTGAGGTCTTTTCTCAGTCCTCGAACAAACTTCTCATTCTTCTCTTAGGGTGTACTAACTAATGCTTGTCCATATTTGGATAGAGTATTGAATGATTCACATACTCTTACACTGTTATATTATCTTGCTTTAGATCAATAAACTTCCTAAATAGAGTTGCCTTGGTCACTTCAGGAACAAAACGAGCTCTAATCATCTCCTTGAATCACTCCCATGAAATCTCTTCATCACATATACCAGTGCCACTGGACTGACCGTTATTGAATTCGATCTGGGCACCAACATGATCACCTTTGGGTCTACCCATATTTTCTATGTCAGGGAGGTGAAAGACAACTTTATTACAAATAAAGGAGAAGTATAGATAGAAATCACAAATGAATAAGAAAGCTCTTCCTATCTATACTTATATTATATGCCGACAATCAACCACACAGTCGCTCAATATTCAAAAGAGGATCTTTCCACTCATGTATCAGATATACATGTTATCTAGACTCGGGTACACCACCTAAGTCTCCCTCTTCTAAGGCCGATTTATGTCTCTATCTCCAAATTATTCTAACCTGGGCTCTGATACCACTTTGTAACGCCCCGGCCCAGTGCCCATGCTATCAGAAGGAGGTTACCGTCCGAAAGCATGGTGTAAAGGACACAATAAGAGTGATCTCTCGTATATAATCCCTTGTGTCAACATGAATACGTGTTATCATATACCTGAATCTCTTCAAAGCACGTATCTTGTCCCGACATAAAGCAATATACACGAGTTTCGCAAGGTGAATTATATAGAGATAAAATAACATCCGTGTGGTCAAAAAGTCACACAAACACACACACAATATATATATATATATATATATCATCTCCTTATATACAATTCATGCCAACATCCAGTTACAGACACCGTAAAAAAGGTTCATACATAACTATGCACATGGTTACCATCCCTCTTAAATACTAGAGTACTATCCTGAAGTCTCGAATGGTATGGTCAAAGATCACCTCATCTTCTACGGCTAGTATGGCAAAATATGAGAAATGGAATACTATATCTAGACCATATGCATTCTTCTCCAAAAAGCATAAGATAGAAAGATATCATGAAAGCACATCTTTAAATAGAACCTCAGTCTGACCTAAGGTTGTTAAAACAAATAACAACCTAGTTTGGGCTAGAAACTAGCTGTGAGTAAACTCATATATCAAACAATAAAAGAGAACAAAACAAAATCATCATATTAATATGTCAATTACCCAACCCCCGTACATGTATCATATATGAATCATATTATAAAAGTTCTATTTCTACTTGATCTGACAATAATCGCAAATTTACTCAATTATGATTCTCCTTAATCTTCCGCATCATATAATTGTGATAATTTATTCAACTACCAAAAAGTGAATCGACATCCAGTGATACTTAGTACCACCTACGACTCAATATACCAAAAACCGAATCAAAAACCAATGATAACGAATATCACCTATGAATCATCATTGTGGGTGCACCCACATAATCTACAATACTGTACATGACCATCCTTGGTCTACTCTAGCCTACATGAAAACACTCCTCTATCCATCATCTTATTTAGTTCATGCAACTACAATACTCAATGCTCGTACAACAGATCGTCAGACTAGTGACATTAGGGTAAAAATGCCAGTGCTGCCCTTAGTCAATCCAGCTAGGATGGATACTAGCTCTATCTGGTATAACATTCATTGATCATTTTTTAATATTTAATATTTTTCACAAGTGTATATATGATAGTAATCCCCCTAACTGTAGTTAACCCGATGTCACTATGGGGTTTAATATATTCGAATTCCAGTCTGACAGTAATGCCACTTAGCTATCATTAACCCGATGTCACTAAGGGGTTTACCACATTATATATTATTTCACCTTTTTATATACGATAGTAATTCCCACTTAACTATCGTGTATCCGGTGTCAGTAGGGTTTACAGGTTTAATCACAATATTCTTACTTTATTGAAATAACATACATGATCAACTATTTATAACAATATATGTCAATAATTAAGCATTTCATAGCATATTTAAATATGCGGTGGTGGTAGAGCCGACCTTTACAAAAATAAAATACTGAATATGGTGGTAGCAGAGCCTTCCTTTGCAAAAATTAAATAATAGAATGCGATGGTGGCAGATCCTACCCTTGCTAAAATAAAATAACAGAGTGCGGTGGTGGTAGAGCCTACCCTTGCAAAAATAAAATAACGGAATGCGCGATGGTAGAGCCTACCCTTGCAAAAATAAAATAATAGAATGTGTGGTGGTAGAGCCTACCCTTGCAAAAATAAAATAACAGAATAAATAATAGTAGAGCAAAACAAGAGGGGACGCACTTCCCTTAATTTCTACACAGTTCTATGTTTTACGTTTTAATTTCAATTATGCAGAAGTAGACGTAAGATAAGTTTACTCACAAAATGAAGCTTCCACTTGATTTCTAGGTGGAATGCTTCAATGGAGGTAAGGAAGAAGAGGAAGGAAATAAGTGAATGAATTAAAAATGAGATATGGACTTGGGTATTTATAGGTGAAGAGAAGGGTGCTTTAGTAATTACCTAACCTCCTATAGCCTAACATGATTCGACCAAATTTTGATCCAATGGCCACCATCCACATGGCATACCTAATTCGACCACATTTTGGTCCAATGACAACCATTCGCATGACATAAACTGATTCGACCATATTTTGGTCCAATGGAAACCATCCGCATGGAATATCATCATGCTATTTTGTTTTATTAGGCATGTTATTATACTATTTTATTTTATTAGGCAGATTCTTTTCTTAATTCCTAAGAAGTAACCATTCTTATTTGTTTTATTAGGCAATGATAAGTTTAAAATGTGTGGTCGAGTCATAGAGTAGAAAAGTTCAATTTTTCTTCTTATTCTTAATTAAATAAGTACCTCCAACTGCCTTATAACTTGAACTGTCTTTATGCTAACATTTTACATCTGTTTAAAAATCCACTCGAGATGTTTTATCCAAAATTTTATTTTATTCTTATAACGATTTTTCTTTTCAAAAAAATTACTTTTAATTTTCAAAAATTATAAAATAATTGTTTTTATTTCCAAAATATTTTTGAATGTCAAATTAAGATATTGGCTAATTTCCGATTGTTACATGAGTGATAATAAAGAGCACAAGATATATCTCCAGTTGCAGCCTCGACTTAAGCAAAGAGTATGGTAGAAGGAATCAATGCTTTCATAATCTTTGAGGTAACTTATTTGATGGGATGACTTCATCTATAAAAGCGCATTAGGCTTTGAGTATGTGAAATGATCTTTAGAGATTTAGCTTTGATCAAAGATAAGAAGAGAACATTAACTTCTCGACAACTGAAAGGGGAGACAAACCACTGGTGGAAAACTATCATTTCTTCAATTTTAGAGGATGAAATAAAATGGGATAGGTTCAAGCAATTGTTTGAAAGTCACTTTAATCTTGAGTCTTCTAAGGAGAGTATATACAAAGATAGAGAATGAAAAATCTTCAGTGTTGGTATTCTTGATTGTAACAATCCATATTTCGGAGTGCCGTAATATGAGAATAAATTAATAATAAGAATTTATTAAATGATAATTAAGAGAATTTAATTGGGATAATTGCTTAAGAAAAGTTTAATTATCTAAGTGCAAGACATTTTAATATGATTAACTAAATGGACCAAGGGTAACTAATAAATTAAATTTGGTCACAAAAATAAAAGGGAATAAATTTGAATGTTTAAATGAATGGGATTTATATTATGAGAAATGAATTAATGCGATTAGGCAAGGAGGGAGTTTTACCAAGCGAAAATTATTGATACATAAACCTTCAACCAAACTCTTCTCTTCATTTTCTCTCATATCACAAAAACAAATTAAAAACTCAAGCTAAGGCCGATGGCCATTTTTAAGAGCAAGAAGAGAGAAACTAAATTGAACACCAAAGCTTTCATCACTAAGGAAAAGAAGAAGATTACCTCTAAACCTGTTTGGGTTCAGATTTGATATGAATTTTGATGTTTTGAGTATA
The DNA here is from genome assembly GCA_030737815.1 of Allium fistulosum. Lineage (NCBI taxonomy): Eukaryota > Viridiplantae > Streptophyta > Magnoliopsida > Asparagales > Amaryllidaceae > Allium > Allium fistulosum. The sequence goes on from CM060903.1 coordinate 299,102,500, forward strand.
GATGAATATGTTTTAATGATAATGAATGTTTTATATATATGTTGGGGATTAAAAGACCATAATGTGAGATATGTTTTAAGGTAAAACATAAATTGACCTTCTCTAAATGCTTTGAAAATTTAGTATGATGTTTATAACATTAGAAAAGATGTGGATTTTAATTTTTATAGTTTTCATATGAGAAAATTATTTATATAAATATTCTAAGTTAAAAATAGGAAAATTTGGTTGTAAATTAATATTTAAAATAAAAATCTAATTTTTTTTTACTAAAGGTAAGGAAAGACGTTTTCTAATTTTCTGTGAACTTTTGAGTATTTTTCCATCATTTTTCAATTTTTTATGAATTAAATGGCATGGAAGAAAATACCTTAATTACTGAAAATAATTAAGGAATGCAATTGTTTAAGGCATAATCAAGGGAACAATTTACGGCCGTCTTAAGAGAATCTCGTTGTATAAATAAAGCAACAAACAAATAATTGACATGTGTAAAAAATTAGTCAAATGTAGTTATTTTATTAAGGAAAATATATGTTTTTCACTTAATTACAATTTTCCACTTTAAAATTACGATACCCTTGTGAAGTTACACATATGATAGCCATAAGAGGTTATATTTATGATAGCTCATATATGAGATTACGATAGCTCATATTTGAGATTTATCTCTTTATCTGAGATTTACGAAAGCTTGTAATTGGAATTGTATAGCCTTCATTTGAGATTTATGATAACTTAAATTCGTGTTTTACGATAGTCTTGTTTTACGATAGCTATAAAGATGCAAAAACCTTGTTTTATGATAGCCTTGTTTTACAATAGCTATAGAGATGCAGAAACCTTATTTTACAATAGCTTTATTTTATGAATGCTATAGAAATGGAGAAACCTTGTTTTAGGATTGCTTTAGAGATGTCGAAGCCTTGTTTTATGATAGTTATGTTTACGATAGGTTTAGATATGCAAAAGCTTTGTTTTATGATAACTTTAGAGATATAGAAGCTATGTTTTATGAAATTATGCTTACAATAACTTTAGAAGTGTGATGACATGGATTAGGAAGTTGATGACTATAGATACGATAACTAATGAAAATAAATTCATTATTTAAAAATGTGAATTTTTAGGTAGCATTTTGGAAGCCATTTTATAAGGTATTGATTTGAAATTTCATATGGAAGAAATTTAAGAAAATTATTTAGTTAAACGTGCAATAACTTGTTAAAAATGAGGAAAATGAGTCAAGGTTAAGGAAGCTAAGAAATGGTAAGTGTATCATTTAAAAATGAAAGATAAATTATTTTATTTAAAGAATTGAAAGATTTTGATCGAACATGAAGATATAAATGTTAGGAAATCAAATTCATGGTTTTAATGACAACAACTATAGAATGAAAATCAAATGTACATATATATGTATATATACAAGAACTTGCTAGAGCAACATCACTAGAAAGACAAGAACAAGGTGTAAAGAACGATACAAGAGGCTACAAGTCGATAGAATTGGAAAAGGAATTGCACAGACACAGATACAACAACATGCACACATTCAGACGTCTGAATGCACTAGCCAGACGTCTGAATGATTCCTTTGTTTCACAACTCAGAAGAAAACAGACGTCTGATCCTGAACTCAGACGTCTGAAAGACATCCAGACATAAAACAGAAATGAAGACCAGACGTCTGGATTATAAACACAGACGTCTGAAATGCTACCAGACACAAAAAATATATAAAGGCCAGACATCTGAGGTCACTTTCCAAACGTCTGATTATAGGCTCGACTGTGTATCTTCAAAGTCCAACTGTCACATCTGAAAAGACATCTTCGCTTCTCTTCGCTGCAACTCTTCATCACCATCAGAAGCGACCATAGAACACTTGTTTAATGGATGCAACTACTCAAGGAATCTCTCTACAACTATATATATCATCAAGAATCAAGAGAAAGATGGAACCTGACTACTTTACTGACTTATGCTCTCTGATTATACACTCTATCATATACTCTTGATCTCTAGCAATCTATACTTGTATTCTACTCTTCCAAATATACAGTTCCTCATAGACAATACTCTCTAGATATATATTGGAAGCTTTTTTACTCAATAGTCAACATCCGTGTTAAAGAACACATTCTTGACAAAGAAACTCTGCTATTGTAAACCTGTTCCTCCGGGTGAAGTGAGGGTTATTTGGTGAAAGGAAATTCCGAAGAGGAGCTTCGGGACTGGACGTAGGACGGGAGGTCCGAACCAGTATAAAATCCTGGTGTGATTATTCTTATTTACTTAGATTAATATTGTTTTAGTTGCATCATATATTTTGCCACATATACTTGCATATACACTGCACGATCCACCCCGTATAGACTTTCAATTGGTATCAGAGCCTGGGATTCTAGAGATCGTAACAACATCCTAGAATAAATGGCTATAAAGAGATCTAGTCAAGGCAATAGGAAGAGCAATAAAGAAGAATCAAAGGAGAAAACAAACAAATGCTTCATGGCTAAACTCAGATCACAATCGGTATGTTTAGATTCTTTATATAAAGATCTTCTGTCTGCACATGATGAATTATTAAAGGTTGTGAAACCTTGAATAAAGTTAATAGAATTGCTTTAGAAAAGTTAAAAGATTGTGAGCAAGAAAATTCCAGTTTAAAAGAGGAAAATAATTTTTTAATAAAACAAACTAAATGTTTTGAAAATACCGTAGAAGAACTTGTTTCACAAAAAGATTTCCTACAAAAGGAAAATGAGCAGTTAGAAGATAAAAACAATGATCTTTTAGAGGAAATCAACGTTTTGCAAAATAAAAATACTATCTTTGATAAAGAAAAGGAATCTTTTTCAAAAGAAATTACGGATTTGAAAAGACAAAATGATTTATTACAATCATCTTTAGATAATTCAGAATCTCGAATTTTTTTCTCGAAAAAGAGAACTGTACGATAAAAAGGGAGAATTCTGAATTAAATAAGCAAATTGATATTTTGAAAGATAGTAATATTTCTTTTGAAAATAATTTTAACTTCAAAGCTAAATTTGATAAACTTAACACTGAAGTCACAAAATTTAATAAAGGTCAAAACGATTTAAACATGATTTTATCTAGTTCTAGACCTTTACATGACAAAAGTGGTTTAGGATATAATAAAAATGATCGTAGAAATAGCACTAGATACGCTTTCATGTATAGTAAAAATGTTAGTGCTAGTACTAAATTTCGAGTAAAGTCTAGATCAAATTCTTATAGAAATTCAAATACTGCTATGGTCAATAATATTTATATTTTCTCTAGAAGTACAAAATCATTGAACGGAAATATGAATAAAAATTATCTAAGTATTTGGGTTCCTATTAATTGGAAAAATAGAGAAAAATACATTGATGATTATTTTGATATGATAGTTAATAATGGAAATTATATTTATAAAGGTTCAACCACACCCAAATGGGTATGGTTTCCAAAGATCTAACCCCCGGACCCTAACACAGTAAGTGGGTACCAAAAAATGATTTTTATTGCAGGTACTCAGAGAAACAAAAGGAAAGATTTTGGAATTTACAAATATGATTCCCACATTCTTTTTTGATAATAACAAAGGGGGAGAGATAATGGAAAGCACATTCTTTTTTGATAATGACAAAGGGGGAGAGATAATGGAAAGCACATATTCAGGGGGAGATTTATAAAAATTACATATAAGTACATTGTATAGTTGTCATCATCAAAAAGGGGGAGATTGTTAGGAAATCAAATTCATGGTTTTAATGACAACAACTATACAATGAAAATCAAATGTACATATATATGTATATATACAAGAACTTGCTAGAGCAACATCACTAGAAAGACAAGAACAAGGTGTAAAGAACGATACAAGAGGCTACAAGTCGATAGAATTGGAAAAGGAATTGCACAGACACAGATACATCAACATGCACACATTCAGACGTCTGAATGCACTAGCCAGACGTCTGAATGATTCCTCTGTTTCACAACTCAGAAGAAAACAGACGTCTGATCCTGAACTCAGACGTCTGAAAGACATCCAGACATAAAACAGAAATGAAGACCAGACGTCTGGATTATAAACACAGACGTCTGAAATGCTACCAGACACAAAAAATATATGAAGGCCAGACGTCTGTGGTCACTTTCCAGACGTCTGATTATAGGCTCGACTGTGTATCTTCAAAGTCCAACTGTCACATCTGAAAAGACATCTTCGCTTCTCTTCGCTGCAACTCTTCATCACCATCAGAAGCGACCATAGAACACTTGTTAAATGGATGCAACTACTCAAGGAATCTCTCTACAACTATATATATCATCAAGAATCAAGAGAAAGATGGAACCTAACTACTTTACTGACTTATGCTCTCTGATTATACACTCTATCATATACTCTTGATCTCTAGCAATCTATACTTGTATTCTACTCTTCCAAATATACAGTTCCTCATAGACAATACTCTCTAGATATATATTGGAAGCTTTTGTACTCAATAGTCAACATCTGTGTTAAAGAACACATTCTTGACAAAGAAACTCTGCTATTGTAAACCTGTTCCTCCGGGTGAAGTGAGGGTTATTTGGTGAAAGGAAATTCCGAAGAGGAGCTTCGGGACTGGACGTAGGATGGGAGGTCCGAACCAGTATAAAATCCTGGTGTGATTATTCTTATTTACTTAGATTAATATTGTTTTAGTTGCATCATATATTTTGCCACATATACTTGCATATACACTGCACGATCCACCCCGTATAGACTTTCAATAAAGAATGTGTATGGTACATACTTAATGCATGAAAGAAATGCATTGAATCTAAAATATGAAAATATACCAACTCATGGAGTTATCGAATAGCCGAGGGCCAAATTTTGGGGAATTCTATATTCAATGGTGTATGGAAATGTGCCAAGACTTGGGAAGTCGATAGGGTTCTGTAACACTTTATAAAATTTAATAAGAAATTAATAATTGGAATAAGATTAAAAATAAAAATTCTATAAATGCCAAATTTTGGTCATGGGAGTTGAACCATTGCGTCCATGACAATTTTATGAAGAATTTTCACATATAATATGCTGAAAACGGAGTCTGTATGAAGAAGTTACCGATGTTCGAAGTTTTCGGATTTAAAATAATTTAATATTTAAAATTTGAACTTGAAGGAAATTTCAAAAGTTCGAAATTTGAATTTGAACATTTCCTTAAGCTGGAAGGTAACATTAGGAGGACATGAGAAGTAATGGTGAATTAATTGGGAAATAAATCAACGTAAATGGGAAAGAAGCAAACGATGATGACTATTACGGGCCGGTCGACCGCCATTGTAGGGTCGGTCGACCGATCGGGTCATTCGGCTCAGATTTGAGTTGATCGAACGACCCAGATTTGTTTTAAACTAATCGAACGGTTCTCGTTTCTTCTTACCTCTATAAATAGACCTAAAGGTCCCTCTTCTCTACACAAAATTCTATAATTACGTGGAGACTCTATCAAAATCTATTCTCCTAGGGTCTCGAGAAATAGTAAACTACAGGTAAGAAATTCTAAATCTTAATTCCTATTTTAAATTCAATCTCAGATCTTCCTTCTCTCTATCTTCTTAATTCTAAAATCAAACGTTTGAATATACAATATTTGTTGTATGATAAAAAGGGGAAGATCTTTCAAAATTAGAAGCAGTTTAATCCAGATTTGATCTTTAAGGGGTTTTTGAGTGGAATTTCATTTTTCCTATTCTAGAATCTGTGTTGTATTTATTCGAACCTGATATATGCCTTGGGAGAATTCTAGAAATGCAAAACCCTAAATAATAAAACCCTAGAAATTTCCTAAGTAAGTATCAATCTTAATATATGTTGGAATTTAAAGTGTTTTGGTATTAGTATATTAGAATCATACAAATTGTTGGAATCAGAAATTTTTAGTCAATATAATCTATCCCATTTCTTTTTACTGGAATTGGTAAAGGGATTCAAAAGATAATGAATTAGAAATAGTGTATAAATCACAAATTTAATTGTTGTAATTTGCACCACTTATTTCTACTACTTAAAATAAGAAATTTCTTTTTCACTTCAAACGTATATACAAAAGTTAGATTGAATATAGATAATTCTAATTTATGATGACATGTTTCTTAAGAAAAAAAGAAGAAGATTCTAATGTACTTATATAAACAATTGTAAATGTCCATGTTGGTACAAATCTATTTATTTGGCTATATTGGTAGCAATTTATGTGGAATGGTAGATTTGTAGATATTTCAAAACACCTTGTAATCGAATTGTTAGTGAATTGTCCAAAACATAGTTTGGATTTGAAATTCCACGCGTAATTATAATGTATATGTATAATATAACGTATTGGTTATAGCGTATTGAATATCACCTATTATCGTTATTAGAATAGTTAAGTAATATTACTTAATTATTTGGTAGTTAGAGTAAATTAGGGAATTAACCCCTAATTAAAGACGTAATAAGGGGATACCTTATATGACCTCAATTAGTGTTTGTGTAGAATTATATATATATATATATATATATGTGTGTGTGTATATAGTGAATTTACATATAAGTTATGACTGAGTTATAAGGATGTGAGGTTAGTCCAAAGCTACAGGAAAGTCTGCCCAGTTAAATCTGGCTACCAGCGGTGTGGCTTTCTGGACTAATGTGGGACATCGCTATAACAAATAACTCTAGTGGATGCGAGGTTAGTCCCAATTCTATAAGGTGAACCCGCCCACTTATCTGGCTATCAGTTCCTACAAATAGTCGGACTAATGTGAGACGTCACAAGTGAGCTATGGGTCATAAATTGTGTTTAGATATGGTAGGTGAAATCGTTAGGATAGGTCTGCTTTTGGTTTGAGGTATTAAGTGGCTATGATAGGGTCTGCCTCTTTCTTAGATGAAGTATCAAGTGATCTAATAGGATTTCTTACGATGTTATAAGGAAGAGCCATGTAGGGACCCGCCTTGGGGTTAGGTCTTAAATGATGGGGATCTGCCTATTTATAGGTATTATATGACCAGAGTGTGCCTAAGCTCCATAAAAAAGTATTAAGTGATTTGGATATTTCTTTTTACATCGTATGCACTAGTTATGAAAAAAGGTATAGTCAGGTTGGAACGGCCTTCAGGCCTATAGTTGACTTTGGACTAGTCTAACTGGAAAAGCCTTAGAGCCTACAATTGGCTTTTAGCGTAGTTGGGCTGGAAGGGTCTTTGGGCCTATAGTTAACTTTGTGCGTCTATAATGATTATAATACGTAAGACATATTACATTTTCAAACACTACCGCCCATATTTCTATTATGGTAAAACTTGAAATTTCTTTCACTAAAATATATTGTTCTGACTCTATCCTTATTTCAATAAACAGTTAGGGGCACAGGTTATTGCTGAGGAAGCAATAGGTGGGGAAAGTTGATGGAGGTGGCTCCCATGGTGGAATGAGTGGCCATTTCAACTGTGACGTTGTTTGAGAAAAAGATAAATTAGTGATAGAAAGACCTAGAGAGGTAATCATCAAATAAAGTTAAGGATAACTTAAAACTGACACCTAAATAAGAGTCTAGGTGATGCATATGAATGTGATGGATGATCATATGACATGGTTAATAAAATGTTGATAAGTATAGGGTGTACTTATAATTGAAATGGATTAATGTAAGACAAATATCATAATTATGCTTTAAGTATAGGGTATTTATATTTAAAATGATGCTCTTCAGTATGATTATGATATGATGATTTATACATGATATGATGTAATTAATGTATTGAATTAGTGAGGGAAAAACCCATTCCGTTAGGCGGCGTGGTATCATGAAACAACCCGCCGTTTATGGTGCCTCGATTCATGCATAAAATGACACAGACATCGTAGACCTCGCAAATGATGGATCTTTCTGAAGTAAAGTATAAATCATTTAACAGAGCTATCTACAAAAAAATCTACACTTTCTGAAATTCATAGCGGAAGAAATAAATATAATACTGAAAAAATCACCACAATCCTAGATAAATAAAGAAAACTATAAGTAATAGTCTTTAGTGGTATCTAAATGCTATAAATAAATAAACAGTCTGAATGTCTCGAAAGAATAGCAAATAAGTAGTAGATAACTAATAGGGAAATTTTGGCATACATCCTTGTGATTATAAAAAATTAGTATTAGGTCCCACCCAATTTTCTTTTATAAATTACATTCCTATTTTTTTTAAAAGGGTGAAATTCATGGAATATTTGGGTAATTTTACTACCTTTAACATGCGCTCTTAGGGTATACGTCCATAACTCATATCCACCGTAATACACGTCGGAGCGACCGATTTTAAATTTGAAAACGAGAGAAGTAAAAAAGGAAGAAATTCAAAAAAGTGGGATGTAGAAAATAGTTTCTAAAATGGAAGGATGTAAAATAAAAAGGTTTAGAAAAGAGGGACGTGCCCTTAATTTCCACTAACTAATAAATGAATGCATGTCTCTATTGTACCATTGCATCTTTGAGACCACCACTATTCCTCTCTACTTACACATCAGAGTAAACAAAAAGAAGAAAGGAACATAGAGAGTCAGACATACGTCTAGTGAGTGATACATGTCACATAAGTGTATAACAGTAATAAACTAGTAAAAAAATGCTTATGCTCGAAATCCATACCTTAACGTGTGTCACCTACACCAAATAAGTCAACTAAACACGCTATAACATTATAGTGACACCAAATGCTAAGGTCTTGCGATAATCAATCCTAAGTCTAATCTTATGCATACAATTGAGCTCAAGGTCTCAACTCGTATGACGAAACAACTGCAACACTATTGGGCTCAAAGTTTCAATTCGTCATCGCTAAACCTATGCACACTATTGAGCTCAAAGTCCCAAGCCGTGTGCTGCCAATTGCCACACTATTGGGTTCAAAGTCCTAACTCATCATCACCTAATGTATTTACATTATTAAGCTCAAAGTTCCAATTCGTGTACCGCCAATTGCAACACTATTGGTCTTGAAGTCCTAACTCGTTGTAGTTAGACATCACTGGCCCCACCGAAGTGCATCTAACGCCTACCATATACCACACTATTAAGCTCAAAGTCTCAATTCATATGGCCCGTATGCGACACTGTCGTGGAAATCACATGTGACTATTGAGGTCAAGTCCATGCTAGACATTCGCTTAATGGTTTGCAACACTATCGGGATCAAGCCCAAAGCTCGTGATCGCCTCACCATTTACGAAGCTATAGGATCAAGTCCTAACCCGTAAGCATAAAGCCCTATAACGAACCTAACATAATAAATAACCTTTTTGAAACATCTTAGAACATAGCAAACAATGTTCTATGACATTACTCGTCTCACCACGATCTTGATAATGCGAACCTTGTGCGCATGCGAGAGTTATAAGCGTTAAAAGTTAGGGGCAATGTCATAACTATTTAATTTAATTTTTTATTTTTCCCTCTTTATTTCCATGTGCTACAGGACTTGGAGCAACCCAACATCACGAACCATGCAAGATCTACCATCCCATTTTCATCATCGTCGGTGCTGCCTCAAGCTAAACCACCCCAATCCAACACTAGGGGTGTGATTTCCATCACGAACTGTCCATGGCACCATGTCACAGCCTACGATGCCACACCCGATCATACCACCATCTTTGGAACTTCCCTGGCGATTTCTGATTGCCACCGCCCGACCTGAGATGATCGGGAACCACCGTGAGCATCTACTCATCTCTTTTACACACCCATGTCACCCGGTTGATGTATCATTGTCATTTCACCGTTGAATCAAAACAGAGTGTCCACGTTGGTCAAACTTCCAACACGTTTTATGATCAATTCGTAAACTCAATCAACACCATCACTGGATTTGCATGATTGAAAACCACAATTTTGATATATAATATGCATAATTTGGAACACTTTTATATTTCGCACTTTTACATCAGAGAGAGATTAACTTTGGCTAATTACGGTCGATAAAGTTTCTTTTTTTGGTCGAGCCATGGCATACTACGCCATAATCATGTTTATAAAAAAAATCACTTTTTAATACTGATTATATTATTTATAATGTGATTTACGATCATAAGAGATGAACTACTATATCTTTTCCATGTATACCCAAATATGACAAGTCCTACTCACCTATTAGTTGTGTATTTCCTTTGATCTGATTAGAATCCTCCTTACTCCTCGTTGGCCTAAAGTGTTTCCCTCTCGATTTGCCTTAATTTGCTTTAAAGTTGCTTTCCATGTAATGTTCTCTTATTGCCTTCTGATTTGATGCGGTGTTGGTTTGATTTTGTTTAGAGATTAAATGAAGAAGATGTTGAAGATTAGTGGTATGGTGTTTAGGCTAAAGTACGATTAGAAAGTAAAGTTTATATTCCTATTTATAGGCTGAAATGAACATATGTTTAGCCTAAATTCTCATAATCAATTTATTACGAAAATGCCACTATGTTTGAATTCCTCTAATTTCTAGCTTGTTAAACCAAATTCAGCAAGTCATATATGTTTTCTGACTATAAATGGAATTTCAGACGTAATGAAATAGGTCTCGAGACCTAATTCTAGCACCTTTAAAAGTTTACTATTTTACCATTTGCATAAATTACAATTTCCCCCTTTTTAATTTAATTGTTCAATTTCTAAAATTAGGATTTTTCCTTAAAAGAATTTCAACTCCGAAATTCCAAAAGATGGACAATACAAAAAAACATAGCTACATCCATCTAGCATCCATCATACAATATGAGAAAAACACAATCAAGAGTATATAATGCATATAATTGATAAAAATAGAGCGATATGATGTGAGATGAGTAAAAATGCAACTAATCTGGCCTTCTATATGAATGCACATGCAGTGACAACCAACATATATGCAAACATCCTAATGTATGCGTGTGTATGTATGTATGTATGTATCTATGCAGTTAATGCCCCGCTATATCCCATAGCAGATTTCTACAACTATGATTTTCCCAATAGCCTTTCCTATTTAAACCCCTCTATTTCCGCTATATCCCGTTATTCCCGATATATCTCGATATTTCCGCTATATGTGTTTTAAGAAAAATGAATTGAAAATTGATATTTATACATTATAAAAATTATGAAAAAAAAATTAACTGAATTTTTTTAACATATTTTCACAAACAAAAGTACTCTGATATTCTATTAAATTTAATTATGTTAAACACTAGTTTATGTTTATTTATAATATATTTACACATATTTTTATTTAAAATTAAATTGAGTGTTAATTATGCATTTAATTACCATTTATATATTTGTAAAAACATTAAGTACAAGTTTTATATGCAATTTTAGAGTCATCCGATATATCTCCGCTATATCCTCGTTGTATCCCTGCTATGAATTTTCGTACCTCTGCCACATTGAATCCACCGAGCGCTTTAACTACACAGGTATGTATGCAGATCCATAAATCTGTATGCAACAACCATATTGAAAAACAAGTAAATGAACACATCCATAATCAGGTAAGGCCTAATAACTAATAGCGCTAGCTTCCCCACAACATATCTCAATAGCGAGTCCTTCATCTACACCACGCCACCCACTATGAACTCTCTATGCATGCCTATACTATGAATGGAAACGGTGTCCCTAATCATATAATGTCCAAGTATAGTTTTATTTTAAACTGAATTCACTACTGGTATATCTCATCGTCAAATACCTTGTGAACTCTGCCACTTGCTTTTTCATCCTTAACCAATAGAAAACCCTCTTTATACCTTTGACATACCTCACTAAACTCCTTCTTCTAGTCTATAGGGATGAAAAAATGATAGCGGACAGTGTCTCCTCTCTAAGCAGACTAACATTTTGGATTCGTAGGTGAATCTCATACTCCATCATCATTTAATTACAAACATCACAAATGGATGATTCATTAATTTCGATGAACACAATATTACTATTACGAACTTATAGACTAGGTTGTGCACTTTTCACTTATTTTCCACGTGTGTTGGGCACTGAAAATAGATTAAGCACAAAAGGTCACTATTTCATAAAATTGACTTAATAAGATAGTTCTTTCAATCTAAGTGATGACCAAAAAGAACTAATCTTACCTTTTAGTCAATGATCTTTTAGATCGCCAAATCTTGCCTTTCTTAAAATCGCTTTTGTACCTTAGTACTGCAAGTTGAGACATTTACTTCATGTCTTAAAACTATCCAACACTAAATACTACAAAAATAATATTAGCTCCTTATGCTTGTGAAGTCCTATAACTAACATACGGCCAAAGTACCTTACGTACATTGTCGTACCCCAAAAAACTTTATATAGACAAGTATTATCATCCTCCATCAATAACTGTCTTATTCAGACAATCTTCTATTATTTAAACTTTTAGGAAACTTTTCACTTAACCTGCACTCTTATGCTTCTCACGTCTTATATAAGCGTATCTCAGCCCTTCAACATATAGGTTGAGTTCAAACAACACTTAATCGTATATGTCTAAACAATCCAAAATAATGAATTTGAACTTGTTATTTACTTTCTAAGTATAAATCATCTCAGTACTATTTTTTATAAATATTTTTTCTCTATTATCTCAAAATATTATATATTTTTCAAATCAATAATATACTTCAGACATTCTTTGTTTTCAACATATTATTTTAAATATCTCAAACATCATTATTTATTCGAAAAATAATAGTTTTCTTTAAAATTTCTTTAAAACAATAATATTATTATCGCTTTACATCAAAATAATAATATTTATTGTGACTATTTTTCGTAACTTTATTATTATCTAGTTCAAAAATAACAACGTTCTACATTAAATGGAAAAAACCCTTTTTATCGTTACTTATATTAAAAATAGTAACAACTTAACCCAAAAATATTCATGGAAAATATACTATTATTATTCTTAAAATACCTCTTATTTTTATTACTTGAATAGTTATACTTTTTTTTTCATAAACTCTATAAAACAATCATATCATTATTTGTTCAGAATTTAGATAGTCTTCCAAAAATCATATTACTATTCCACCTTACTTAATAAATGATAGTAAATTCTTGATTCAAAATAGATTTTTCAATATTGTCTCAAGATTTTCCCAAAATTCATAAATAATACTCTAATTAATTTTGAGTACAAATCCATAACATTCATTCTTAGAAAGTCCTTAACACGCTGGCATATTCACCGTTCTAGCTAGTTCACCGTAATAAATTCAAACTTTATAGGCTGCATAGTTCTTTTCTAGCCCCAATCAAATTTCAATTGAAAATATCGATAAATTTTCAATCTTTAGTTTTTTTTCAAAATCGTTGACTTCAAGAATTATTCTTCACAAAACTAGTAAGATTTGAAAACCGTAAAATTCTTTGTTAACTTCTACCAACGTTTAATTTCGATCATGACAAAATTTTCAAAATAAATTCTTTAAATTCTACTTAAACAAAATTTTAATTTATTTTACTTCAGATGTTTCATATTCAGTTATTCATATAAAATCATAAACCTTTTTTTTCAATTTAATCAATTCATATCTTTTCGTAAATCTCCCGACAAAACAATTTATATAATTTCAGTGTCCAAAGCTAATTTATTTTCAACAGTTTCTTGAAATATCCCTACTTAAAAACATTCAACTTATGAAACGTGATTTTTTTATAGCTTTACTAGATAAATATTAATTAATATATAATAAATTTGAAATAACTTATGTTATTTTCTTAGATACTCATACTTTATTTTTACTACATTATTTCATATAATCTATAACCATTTTCTCATATATAAATATATACGTATATCTCATTTGATTAGCCAGTTTCCAACACCTTTAAATAACACATTATGTATATGAATAATATATATGTATGTGTGTGTGTGTTGAAATTCATTTTTTCTACAAACAAAATTAATTTCCAATTAAAGAATAATTTCCAAAATGTTAAATTATTTACTAATGCATATTTTCAAGAATTTATATCACAAATTCTTCAATTTTCATTCAAAAATATATCCATAGAGATTGAAAAATTCCACAAGTTTTACAATAAAATAAACAAGTAAAATGTATCTTTTTAAATTTTACTTTTATAGATAAGAATTATTCACAAAAGTGTAACGAGAATTTAATATTTTAATTTGTTTCAAATGTAAACAAATATTTATAAAATAAAAGACAATCAAAAGATGCAGTTTACTTTTTGTTGTTGTTATTATTTTCTTTTAAAAGTTTCTTCGTTAAAAGAACAGTATACATTAGAACAACAACGTGCCTTACACGAAGCAAATTTAGAACCTTCAAAAATAGTTATGGAAAATTTCTTCTTATTAAATTTCTCATTTTTGAAACTCGTGTCAAGGAGTTATTATTTTACATTAAACAAACTTCAACTTTTATATTTTTCCCAAAAATCTCAAATGCTAATATTTATAACTTTTTAGGGATTAGTATTTTTCCCAAAAATCTCAAATACTAATGTTTATAACTTTTTAAGGGAAATATATTTCAATTAATTTAAAAACTTGAATTGGAGTAGATGATAACTTACACAACCCAACTAGGTCATACAGTTTAAAAAAAATGCTCAAGTTCCTTCATTACTCCTTATCAACATCTCACTATGTTCTGTGGTATTAACGAGTACAACTCTTCTTATTCACTCTTAGTCCCACAATTTAATCTATTGCTACTTGGCATATAAACACTCTTTTAGCAATTCTTTTTGGAGTAAATTACAACAATTGTAATGGACTTATCTTCTTCCCAAACTATTTTAATCTTAACATTTATTTAACTCATAGTTATTTACTTCTATAAGAGATAAGCCTACAATTACCTCCATCAGCCAAAAAATATGGGGTGTGGTGTAAAAATAATATATGTATAATATAACTAATAAAAATTACAAATACGCTCTCTTATACATCCTAATTTACTAGAAATCGCCTAACCTAAGCTCCGATACAAATATAACAACCTGCCATCTACGTCACCTTGATTCATGCAAAATGATGCGGACATTGCAGACCTCGTAGACGACGGTTTATTTTGAAGTAAAGTATAAAACATATCACGGAGCTATCTAAAAAAATTCTACACTTTATGAAACTCATAGTGGAAGAAATAAATATAATACTAATTTTTTTTATAATCCTAGATAAATAAAGCAAACTATAAATAATAGTCTCTAGTTATAAAATTTCCGTAAATGCTAAAAATAAATAAAAAGACTGAATGTTTGATAAAAATATCAAATAAGTAGTAGTTAGTAAATAAGTAACGCGTGTCTAAATCATAGCACCGCGTCTCTGAGATTACCACCAGTCCTCTTTACCTACCTATTAGAGTAAACAAAACGAAGAAAGGAATAAAAGGGTTCAGACATATGTCTAGTGAGCGATAGCATCATATAAGTATATAACAATAATAAGCTAGTAAATCAAATGCTTATTCCTGAAATCCATACCTTAACCTGTGTCACCCACACCCAACGAGTCAGTTAAACACACTACGATATTATAGTAAGTGCTAAGGTCTCACAATAATCTATCCCAAGTCTAATCATATGCATATTATTAAGCTCAAGGTCTCAACTTGTATAACAAATTTACTATGACACTATTGGACTTAATGTCCTAAATCATCACCGCATAAATGTATGCACACTATTGAGCTCAGAGTCCCAATTCGTGTGTCGCCAACTGCGACACTATTGGGCTCAAAGTCCCAATTCACCATCACCTAATATATGTACACTATTGAGTTCAAAGTCCAAACTCGTGTACCGCCAACTACGACACTATTGGGCTCGAAGTCCCAACTCATTGTCGCTAGACGTCGCTGGCTACACCAAAGTGCACCTGACGCCTACCATATACCAAACTATTGAGCTTAATGTCTCAACTCACGTGGCCCGTATGCGACACCGTCGCAAAAATCAAACATGACTATTGAGGTCAAGTTCATACATGCCTAATAGTCTACAATACTATTGGGATAAAGCCTAAAGCTCATGATTGCCCCTACTATATATGAAGGTACAGGTTCAAGCCCCAACTTGTAAGTGCAAAGCCTAAGTCGTTTTTTTGAAATACCTTAGAACATAACAAACAACGTACCAAAACATTCCTCGTCTTGCTATGAACCGCACATGAAATATAAATCGTATGTTAGAGTTATAAGCGTTTAAAGTTAAGGGCAATGTCATAATTATTTAATTTATAATTTACTTTAATTTATTTGTTTATTTTTTTCCTCTTCAATTCCATATGCTACAGAACTTGAAGCAACCCGACATCATGAACCACCCTAGATCTATGTTCCCTATTTCATCGTCGCTTGCGTTGCCTTAGGCTAGACTACCCCAATCTGACACTAGGGTTGTGATTCCCATCACAAACCATCCACATCACCAAGTCCCGACCAAATACGCCGTACCAGATCTCACCATCGTCGTTGGGTCTTCCCTGGTGATTTCCGGCCCCTACCACCCGATCTAAGATGATCGAGAACCACCGTAAGCATCTACTTATCCTCCTCCACAGACCCACATCCCTTGATCGACGTATCATCGCCATTTCACTGTTGGATTGAAATGAACGGTCCATGTTTGTTGAACTTCTAGAATGTTTTCTGATCAACCCGTATATCCAATCGAGGAATGAACACGGCCAGTAGATTTGCGTCGTCAAGAACTATAATTTTGATATATATTATGTCCAATTTGAAAATTTTATATTTTTCACTTTTTTAATCATAGAGAGATTAAAATTGGCTTATTACGATCGATAAAAATTCATTTTTTTGTCTAGCTATGGCATACCATGTCTTGATCATGTTTATAAAAAATCACTTTTTATTTTCGATTATATTATTTATAATGTGGTCAAGGGCCACTAGCTCAACTAGTTAGTGGCATGACACTTTAGGCGTAGGTTCTAGAGGTCATGGATTGTAACCCTTAAGACATCAAAATGAGTGTTTTGATTAAATAAAGTACCACTCTTGCTATCAAAATAAATTATTTGTAATGTGATTTACGATCGTATGAGATGAATTACTATATCTTATCAATGTATACCCAAATATGATAGGTCCCACTCACCGATTAGTCGCGTATCTCCTCTGATCTGATTAGAATCCTCCTCCTTCCTAGCTAACATCAAGTGTTTTCCTCTTGATTTGCCTTAATTTGCTTTAAAGTTTTTTGCCTTGTAATATTCTCCTATTGCCTTTTGATTTGATGTATGTTGGTCAGATTTTGTTTAGAGATTAGATGAAGAAGATGGTAGAGTTTAGTGGTATGTTGTTTAGGCTAAAGTAGGATTAAAGAGTAAAGTTTACATTCCTATTTATAGGCTAGAACTAACACATCTTAGACCTAAAATCTCGAAATTAATATATTACGAAAATGACACCTAGGTTTGACTTCTTCTACTTTCTAGCTTGTTTAATAAATTCAACAATACATATATGTTTTTGACTATAAACGACATTTTAGACGCAATTGAATATGTCCTGAAGCCTAATTCTATCCCCTTTAAAAGATCACTATTTTTCTATTTATGTAAAATTACGATTTTGCCCCTTTTTAATTTAATTGTTCAATTCGTGAAATTACGGGGTGTTACATACCACTATAGTATGGTTAGGAAAATGTATCACTCATAGCAGGCTTTATGTCCGACCTGTGCTTTTATTATCATTTTCCCAATACGCTAATGGGTACTCATTCGAGCATACCGAGTTTATGGATAAAACATTTATCTTTTTGGAAGGCAAATTATAGCTCCAAAGATGAAATTGGAGGCTCGGTGGAAATAAAGTTTTGTTTTGTATTCTATTGTAAAATCTGGCTTTAGTGTTTGTTTTTGGGTCTTGAAATGGGATTTTCTTCAACTTGGTATCAGAGCTTAGGTTAGAGGATACTTAAGTTAAACATAGGTAAATATAAGTCTAGATAGAAAACTATATAATAGAGAATGAACACCTTGGGGAGGGAATACACTATATATAACGTTCTTATAATTTTGATGTAAGTATATAGGTGGCTATATCTATCCCTCTACTCTTGTTCTCATACTCTTTACTTCTGTTTCTTACGAACGCTTGCTTATGCATAAAATAAGAATGGAACTTGAAGCAGATGTTTGGTGTTTGTAGGTTCCAGGACAAGCACTGGTAGAGGAACCACAAGTACTCAAACGATTGAAAAAGGAGGGATGATAGCCCCAAAAGTTCATATAGAGTCTGGTGCTTAGATGCCTGCCTTGACTCTTAGAGAAACGGATATGAACGCTCTTTTTCGCCAGTTTATAGTAGAAATGATGAGGCAACAGGTCACTGAAGTTGTTGAGCCAAGGCCTGTAGTGTTGAATCCCGCCTTTTTGAGTTTTGATGATACAAATATATATATTTATATATTGTACAATTATAATCTTTACATGATAGTTCAACCAAAGGACGATTAGTTGCTGTGCTCAAGCAATGAAGAACAAATATTAAGAATCATAGTCATATAAAGTCTAGAAAAATTGTATAATCTACTTTGATGGTTTACAGATACCTTGAGATATTTTATAAATGATCAAAATGATTTCTTTTTTCAAACTCAAATTTTTAACCAAAATCATTTTTGAACTTTAACAGGTGAATTTCTTAGGTGTCTAAATAAACTAAAATAAGCCTATAAACTCTCAGGCTAACACTCTGTAAAAATTTAGATGTTTGGTCTATTTTTTAAGACGTTTGATCTATAAAAACTTAATTTTTTGAAACCATTCAGACGTTCATTTGGTTTGATTAGACGTACGATAAGGGTACTAAACGTCTGATCAAACCAATCAACTAAATCAAGCCCTATTAACATCTTCCTTTTTGGAAATTGGCCAGACGTCTGAGCCATTAAATCAGATGTCTGACCTTGTACTAAACATCTTTTAATATATATTAGTCAGACGCCTGAACCTAAATGCTAGATACTTAACTAAGCTAAAAATAAATATGTTACTTTTTGGAATATGTTCAGACATTTGACCCACTTATTCAAATAACTGACTAAATTTAAGATGGTTCTTTATATATTTGAGTCAAATGTCTGAACATACAACTCGGACGTCTAAGAACGTTTAAATAGCTATATTTTGAATGAACGTCTAATTTCTAAAAATTTATATCTATTTATTAAAAGATGTGATTCTTCGAATAATCGTAATCTCTCAGCATTCAATACCATAAATAAAGACCATATTCACTTGTTGATTTCATATATCTTGCTCTCAAATTCTCAAAATCTCTACTACTCCTTTTGAAATCAAAAGTGCTTTCGACTATTGTCTACTTCCTATTGTTTTGCACATTTAATTCATAATCATCAAAGGATATTATAGGAAAGGTGTACTCAAACTTGACTTATTTGTGTTGTGAAGAACACCTTGAAGTCATCAAGCAATGGTTTTTGTAACAACCCGCACTTTAATGGGCCTAAATTTCAACAAAAATCGAAACCCAAGTCCATCAGGCATTATCAAAGATTTATAAGAATCTAAACTCACAATGGAAATAATAATAGGATAAATATTGGTTATTTCTAGTACCTTGAAATTAATGGTATTCCTTGGATATTAAATCACCACATCAGTACCGAGCATGAGAGAAAAGAAGACTTCTCCAACACCCAATCACGTCCAGCTCTAGTGACATGTTCCTCTAAATATATCCTATGGGTTGTATTGAGGAGGGTGTCAGAACAACGTTCTAGTGACTGGAAAATCTGTACAGTGTCCATAACATAAATTTATACCGATTGATTTCCATTTAATTATTATGTCTTTTATTTTAAGGTTAGCATGATTTGCCTACCTACCTTCCCAAGGTATAAAATACTGGCTTAAGTCTATCAGTCACTTAATACTTTCAAATATAAAGTGAACTCCTGTCATCATCATCGTTGGTCTATTGGTCCTAGCACAGTGACCTTTGATCACTATTTATGGCTTTATAATGCATAATAGCCATACTACTAACACATATATCATCATTAAAGTCTTATCCATGTGAGAGACAGTACCTAAGCCACTTAATACCTTATTAATAAAGACTAGGCAGACCCCTGACCATTTAATACCTATATTCTAAGCAGACCTTTGTCATTTAATACCTAATCCCAATGGCGGACTCCTCACTAGTACTGTCTAGCTGACATCGCTTGGAATCTCACTGGGACACTTAATACTTCTTTATAGGAGAGAGGCGAACCTATATCATTCACTTAATACCTCAAACTCAAAGTGGACCCTTTCTGAGATATCCACTATCGCTCCTAATTGTTAATTCGGACCACTTAATACTTTTTAATTAGGAAAGAGGTGAGCCCTCAAACAACCACTTAATACCTCTAATCCCTAAGCAGATCCTATTATTCCCATAATCGTTTTCCATGGGTTCTATGATTGGTGATGTCCCACATCAGTAGTAAGTGCACACAATTGCTGGTAGCCTTTGAGTAAAGGGCAAACTTCCGTTGTGTACACTGGCACTGTAGCTCGGTCCTCATCTCTCGTCCGTCGACGTAGACCGGGACCATCCCATAATCAATTGGTAATATTTTAGTTTCTATAGTGTGTTGTATCGTTTTCTTCTAGCATTTGTTCTTTTCGTTTTAGGTTGTTACTACTTTTCTTTATAGTGGTATGAAATCCTATTCGGCTGCTCGGGCAGTTGTAAACCTATTCATTTGGGTGAAGTAAGGATTGTTGATAGTGAAATTCCCAAGGAGAGCTTAGAGACTAAACGTAGGATGAGAGGGGTCTGAACCAGTACAAAAAACTCTAGTGTGATAGTATCTTACTTTACTTATTTATTTGCATATTTATCTCAAGTTAGAATTAATTCATAATACTCTAGTTCCTTTAGATTTTCAAGTAGTAGCTAGAGGTGGATACTTTTCGAAGATGAAATGGGATTATAGGAACTATGGAGGAAATGTGTTTATAGGAAAGGAGCTTGCTTTGAAAGTCCTAAATTGGTTGATGGCCTATGAGCATATTTCTCAAACATCTGAATAAATTAAAATAAGCCTATAAATTCTCGAATTAACACTCTATAAAAATTCAGATGCCAGGTCTATTTTTCCAAATGTTTGATATATGAAAACTTAATTTTTTGAAACCACGCAGATGTCTAGTTGGTTTGATCAGACGTCTGATGAGGGTATCAAACATCCGTTCAAACCAACTAGACATGTGAATTAAATCCTATTTCAACATGTACCTTTCTGGAAATTAGCTAGACGTTTGAGCCATTAAATCGAATGTTTGATTTTGTACTAAACATTTTTTAATATATATTAGTTAAACGTCTGAACCTAAATTCCAGATGTTTGAACTAGGCGAAAAATAAATGTATTCCATTTTGGAATATGTTCAGATGTTTGACCCACTTATTCAGACGTCTGATTAGATTTGAAATAGTTATTTATATATTTGAGTTAGATATCTGAACATACAACTTAGACTTCTGAGAACATATAAATGGCTATATTTTAATGAACATCTATTTTCTAAAAAGTTATATCTTTTGATTAGAAGATGTGATTCGTTGAATAATTGTAATCTTTCAGCATAACTTTTCAATACTATAACTAAAGACCAGATTCACTTGTTGATTTCATCTGTCTTGCTCTCAAATTCTCAAAATCTCTACTACTCTTTTTGAAATCCGATTTAAACTATTCTCTGCTTCCTATTTTCCTGCATGTTCAATTCACAATCATCAAAAGATATTACAGGAATGGTGTGCTCAAACTTGGCTTATATGTGTTGTGAAGAACACCTTGAAGTCAGTAAGTAATTGTTTTGCTTTATAGTAGTGTGAATTCATGTTCGATTACTCAGGAAATTGTAAACTTATTCCTTCAGGTGAAGTGAGGATTGTTGATCGTGAAATTCCTAAGGAGAGCTTAGGGATTGGATGTAGGATGAGAGGTCCAAACCAATATAAACATTCCACTATGCTCGTATCTTTCTTTACTTATTTATTTATTTATTTATCTACATACTTATCTCAAGTTAGAATTAATTCATCATACTCTAGATCCTTTAGATTTTCATTTGGTATTAGAACAAGGTCTTCATTAAACCCTTAAAAGTTTATTATATTTGAAGTATTATGGATAATGCAATTGCCACATTAGCTAAAGGTCAATCCACTACACAACCAACATTTTTTACTAGTTCAAACTATGCATATGGTCAACTAGGATGAGAATATATATGCAAGCAAATGGATATGATATATGGAATGGTACTCAAGCAGAATATATTATGCCAACTGCTGATTATAACACATGGTCAAATACTAAAAAAAATAGATGACATTAACAATGCAAAAGCTATAAATATATTATTTTGCTTATTAGATAAAAATGAATTTAATAGATTCAATATCTATAAAACTGCATATGATATATGGCGTACTCTACAAGTCACACACGAGGGTATAAATAAAGTTAAGAAAAACAAGATTTTGATGCTAAAGAATCAATTTCAAAACTTTAGAATGAAATCAATGCCGACATGAATTCCAGGTTTTAAGATATCACTCATGTTCTAATGGCATTAGGAGTAAAAAAAATTGATTTTGATATAGTGTCAAAAATACATAATGCTTTAATAAATAAGTGGGAAAGAAAGGTGTTGGCTGTTGAAGAGGCCCAATGATCTTTCAACACTCAAACTAGAAGAGTTAATTTGTAATCTTATATCATATGAAGTTAACCGATAGGTAAAAGAACAGAAGCTCAAGAACAAAAGGTTATTGCATTTGAAGTAGAAGATGATTCGAACAACGAGGAAGATGATTTTATGTTTCTTTCCAAAAAGTTTAAAAAGTTTTTAAAGTATGGTAAGAACAAACGCTTTGGCAAAAAGAATAACTCATCCTCTTTAAAATGTTACGAATGCAAGGCCACATAAAAGGGATTGCTTGAATCTACAAAAATAAAAGCAAAGCATTAAAAGCAAAAATGACAAACAATTCAGAAAGAAAAAGCAAGCTTTTCAAGTAACTTGAGATGATTCAGACTCATCTTCTTCTTCGCGGATGGCGAAAGCGATTTAGAGTAGGCTAATGTATATTTCACGGCCACAAGCAATGATGTAAGTTTAGAAATTCCTTATGATGATTTACTTGAAATAAACCTAGAACTACTTGATAAATTAAAAGCTCTCAAGAAAACTAATAAAGATACTATTGGAAAATGGAATAGAACGGAATAAGAAGTTGGTATGCTTAAGGATGGAAAAGAATATTTTGGAAGAAGAACTACAAAAATCACAAGATTCTTCTGCAACATTGACCGCTACTTTGAATAATGATCTTAAAATTTATAAAGAAGAGAATGTCAGATTAGCCAGAGAATTGCGATTTGGGTTCTACTGTAGAGTTTCTTAAAAATGAAACTAAAATCCTTAAAAATAATTTTGAAAAGTTTTCTTCAAATGTTTCTAACTTTAATAAAGAAAGAAAAAATTTGTCAAAATTATAAAGTTTTCAAAACCATCAACAAGTAAAACGGGTTTAGGCTTTGTTGGCAATAAAAGAAACCTTCTAAAAATAGTTCTTTATTTACTAATTGTAAAAAGGGTAAAAATTATAGACTTGAAAAACCTATAGTTAAAACGAATGTAACAACAATTA
Organism: Allium fistulosum; assembly: GCA_030737815.1. NCBI lineage: Eukaryota > Viridiplantae > Streptophyta > Magnoliopsida > Asparagales > Amaryllidaceae > Allium > Allium fistulosum. The sequence continues at coordinate 299,126,271 of CM060903.1, forward strand.
AACTATAGGTACCAAAGACTAATAATAGCCTTATTAAAAATGGATATATAAAAGATTTCTTAGAAATATTCACAATAGTGATAATTTTAATTTTAAAGGGAACACCAAACCCTCTTGGGTATGGTTTCCTAAGATCTAACTCTTAGGACCCTAATGTAGGAAATTAATACCAATTCGAATTCTTATTTTTTGGGGGTATCCAACAAGAAAAAGAAGAGATGGATTCTTGATGGCGGATGTTTCAAACATATGACAGGAAATCAAGATATGCTTACAAATGTCAATTATGGAGGCACTGTCATCTTTGGAGATAACTCTAAAGGGTATGTCATCGACATGGGGGACGTCAGCAACAAGGGGGTATAACTCTCATTATATTACTAATGTCCTACTAATAGAAAATTTAAAACATAATTTACTTAGTATATGTAACATCCCCCTACTTGGAGACCAAAAACTAATGGCTACGGATGCTGCAGTCATCCATAGTTATTAATCTTCGACGACCAAATACGACAATGTTTGATACATTGATACATAGAAATACATGAATATGGAAAAAAATTAAATCATCAAACAAGTTCCACATTCCATTTCACAACATTTCAAATTCATTACATAATCCCCCAATCGTTAACCACGTTCAAAGAAAATATACTTATTACAAAATATGCCAAGAGCGACATATGAAAATGCCCCCATGGATGATCAGAGTACATATAGGCAATTTAGCAACTTTTCCTTTACAAAACAACATAGCGGAATCAAAATAAATGAGAACTCTAAGTAGCTATCATGCCTCCTGCACATCTTCGGAAGCTTATTCATCTAAGAGGTACCTGAAAACCTCAACTCTCAAACTTCTCAAAATCAATTGAGTATCCGAGAGTTTAAAGGGAAAACATAAACTTCGAGTCGGACATAAAGCCTGGTATTGTAACATCCCGTATTTTTAAGCTATTGAATTTGAACATTTAATTCGTTTTAAATGTTCAATGTGGGTCCTTAATTGATTTTGAAATGGTTGGATTCGGGTTCAATCAATAAAATAAGTTGATAAATTAATATTTGGGATTTTATATTAATTTTAAAATGAATTTAATATTATTAAAATGCAAATTAATCAGATTTTGGTCCGGAATGAGCCGGAATGATTTTTATTGTGTTTATAAATTTTATATGATTTATTATTGAGTTATTAAATTTGTAAAAGTAAAATTTTAAGCGTTTCTGATAATTTCAGAAAATCGCTAGATTTAATAGACGAGTTAAAATAGCCTTCCGGGGCGCAGTCTCAGAATTCGACGAAACTAGTTCCATTGGATCCGTAATAATTAGTTATTATCGGATTTCAATTTTCGTAGCAATCGGAGTTGTCATTTGACCGTGGCAGCTCGAAACGCATCGAAATCGATTTAACCGATTTAATTTTAAATTGATCGTTTAATTCTGTATCTCGCGCATACGATCAAACTAGCTTACGAAACCTGTTCCATTGTGTCCGGAACGCGGAAAAACCCCAGGATAGACTGTCGGAACATGAAATTTGGAGTTCGGTTGTAAATGTTCATTATTATTAAATTTAATATTAAATAAATAATGTTATACGTATATATTCACGTTTAAGGAACCCTAACCCTAAGACATTTTCCTCAGCCGCCACGATATACTCTAATGGCCGAAAACGCTTCTTATTTCTTCCTCCATTTTCGTTCAATCCACGCGACGATTTCGAAAACCCTCAACTGGAAAAGTGAAGAGAATCTCGTGATCTAAGCATCCAATGGTGGAGATGGATTTTAGTGTCACGTGGAGGGAGTTGTCGAAGCCCGTTCATGGTCGGTTCGAGCATAGTTTTCGGTGCCATTTGTTGACCGAGCTCGGCGCGATTTCTGGTGGTAGAGCGTGGAGACTAGGGCAATGCAATGGTGTTCGCCGATCAAGCTTACGCTCGTCGTGGTGGCCGCAAATTTCAACCCTAAGTCGCGTGTTTGGGTTTCTTTGGTTCCAGGGAACGTTCACGCGTGAAGAAAGATAGGGGAGCAGGCTCGTTTCGCGATGTAGGGCTGAGATGGTAGTTTTAATTTAATAAAAAAAAGAAATTGTTTTAAATATTAATTCAAACTTTGTAAAATCATAATGGGTTCATACGATATCAGATTGAGACGAAACTGGAACCGTTGGAATCGCAGAGAGACGTACTACGCGATGGTGCAGTTCCGGAATCATTCCGGGCAAGTAGGAATTTGGGTTAAATCGAACGTCGTTCGGTTTAATTCAAAATTTCGAACGCTTGCCGAAACTCAAGGTGAGTTTTTCTCACTCACATCTGGATGCTAGGCATTTTAAATAGTTAATATTTAAATATCTGTGTGGATGGCTGAATATAATTGTTATTATCAGTCTGGTTGATATTTATATTGCGATGTGCTAATATCTGTGATGCAGGGAGAAACAGGTTGGAGGGATCCAACTGGATTCCTCACAATGTAGCAATTATTTATAGTTGATAGTCATACCTGTTTATATGTTGTGATTGATAAATCTGGAAGTTTAATTGTACTGTGAAATTGTTGTATAAAGTATAATCACAGAATTTAATTATAAATGGATAAATTGTGTTTTTACGAAATAAAATGAATTGTTAAATTTAGAATTTCAAAGAATAAAATTTGAAATCAGATTTGAAAAGAAAAATGTAAATTGGGTCAAATTGGGATTTTGAATATAATGGGAAGTTTATGAAATGGGTAAATGGAAGGTATAGTTTTCTGGAAATTAAATTTATGAAATTATAAATTGTTTAAAATAACGATGTTTATTTTAATAATGGCTAATGTTATCCGAAAATTAAAAATATGTTAAATGGAGTTTCCAACTATAAATTAACAAGTTCAAATGGAAAATAGAATGTTTTGAAATGCCGTATTTCATTGGAATTTAATTAAGTGAATTGGAAATTTGGCTTCCATTGAAAATTCACCAAAATGTTTAAACTATATTTAAAAATGAATTTCCGGAAATGGAAAATTGTGATTTAACTTCGGAGGAAGTTATAGTTAAGTATGGATTTGGAAATTTATGTTGTAAAACATAATTGACTTGAAATAAATCAGTGGATTTATATGAAAGAGTACTTTGGAATGTTTGAAAACGGGAAAGTGTTTCCCTGGGAAAACCAAGTAAATGTTTGTAAAAAGATTTTATTTAACTAAGGTTAAGTTTTAAATCGTTTTAAAAGTATTTTTAAGAAATCGTTATTTTTAAAGAAATAAATTAATAATTTTAATACCGTAATAATTTGGGAGTATATTAGCAATTATTTTTACGAATGGATTATTTAAAGGTTGGTTTTGACTTAAGTTATTGAAATTAGTATTTTTCTTCTTATAACGCTATTTTGAATTTAGTTAAACTAAACCCTTATTTTTAAATCAAAGTTTATGTGTTAATGACTAGTTTTCTTCACATATTTTAAATTTATATTTTGAGTAAATAAATAGAAGTAATTTTCATATTTTAAAGTATATTTCAGTATAAAGTATTTTTAACTGTTTTAAATGCAAATTGTTTTATACTTGGTTATTCCCGATGGGAATAAAGGGTAAAAGATTTACCTTGTAAAGGAAGAGTTTGGGAAATTGTTTCAAACGAGTTTTGGAAATGTGAAAATATATCTTTGAAAGATATTAGAAGAAAATAAATAATATGGAGATTATTTATTGTGTGATGGATGTGTATGGATGTTTGTGAACATTAATTGATAGTTAAATCACCGACTATCAATATTGGCCAAATGCGTGATCGTTTCGAAGAGACCGGGATCGAGTTTCCGTATACCGGGATTCTAGGTCTGGAGACTCGAAAACCACTTCGATCCGGTTTGTACGTTTCGCGAAAACGATTTCGGAGTCGAAGATGGAGCAGTGAAGTGCAAGGGCTAGTCGCTACTAATCCTGAGGATATTTCCAAATGGATGTAGTAGGAGTAGTGCCTTCGGTTCCGTTCGGACCCGGGACGGACTTATATGGACGAATGCTTTCGTGACATCGTCAGGTGGACGATGGGCATTCAAAGTGAATGTTCTGTAAAGGTATCGTTTAGCCTCAAGCCTCATCAACCGGGAATGACTGAAAATCAGGGGTTATGCAGCAAGGCTTCGTGGGTAGCCCCCACTTGAGAGTAAGGTCATCCCTGTCTAGATGTCCCTTTTATTTCGGCTTAGTGGTGCGGTTGCTGATCCCAACCGTGAGGTGATTTTACTTGGAATTATCCAGTAAGGGATGATTCCGGTCTTGTGTTGTAGGGGAGCGGGCGTACTCCTCGGTACTGTGATCTAGGCCACGTACTGTGACAGGTGGTACCCCAGTGCCTAGTCATTCGTTGGAAATCCATTTTCCCTACGTGCCTTGTACGAGTTTTGTTTGTATACCTAGTATGCTGGAATTTAATCATGTAACAATTTCAGCTATTTTAATAAGTATTTGTATCTAGACACTATTATAATATCAGAGGATTTTTATAAAAAGTGTTTTAGCTATCGTAAGGTAAAAACCCGACATGTTTATTTATGGCGTGGTCTTACGAGATGCTTTTGTTTCAAAGGATTTTTGAACTTTAATAATCAGTTTGGATGTATTTATGATGCGCTGGTATTCCAGACTGACTCGGGTGTTATTTTATTATAATGCTCGGGTCAGACCGAGTATATTTCAGGATAGGTTGCTATGGAGCTCAGGAGAGGAGCTGGAGTCCGAGACGTATTTCTCGTACTTGTATTATTCCGCTGCTGTGATTGTTGAGATTGTTTGACTGGCTATGGTTGGTTGTATTGATATACTCTGATGATGATGTATTGTATATAAACAGATATAGTTTTGATTTGTGTAAAGTTCTGTTCTATATATTATATTTTATTCCGCTGCGACTGTGAGGTTTTGATGTTGTTTAGTTCATTCTTCTTCTTCTACCTTCTTTCTTTTCCTATAATCTGTCTTTTCCGGCGTTCGATCGTCGGCATATTATACTGTTGAGTATTTTGTGTCGATTTTCGAGGGCTGAGAAGGGCGGGTTGTGACAGTTGGTATCAGAGCTTAGATTGGCGACAACCTAGGCTTTGGTGGGAAAATTACTCATTTTTAAATAGAGTCGGAAGTACTCTATAATGAGTTGAGTGTAATAATAGCTATGAGAGCGTACTTGTTAGTGGATATAAAATTGTTTTTGTACTGTGTTGACTTATCGGTTGAGTGTTTATGAATTCTGGTCGGTGCGGGAAGTACAACCGTATCGATAGGGGTTTCTAAACTCTTAAACAAGATAAACCGACATAGTATTATTTTTAAAGTGGGTAAATGAAATAATTTTACCCAAAATTGTATTTTGATATAAAAAGGAATAATTTTCTAAATTATTATATGTATTGGATGCTTGTTTGGTTGTTTCTTCTATAATCAAATAAGAAATTAAAACATGATCTAAAATTTGAAATGATATATATAAGAAAATAAGAAGTTAAAATATTAAAATGGTTTATAACCAAATGGAATTGGCTGGATATGTTTTAAATAAGAAAAGTAAAAATTAAAATTTGATTTAAACTAGAATTTTGACCCCGGAAATTTTAAAAGGGATTTCAAATGGAATTAAACAAAGTTTTGGGAGTTTGACTTTGTGGAAATGTTAGAAATGTTTTCAAAAGCATTTGTAAGAATGGAGTATATTTTGGGGAAATATTTTTGAATAGAAATTGTTTTGAGGTGGATTTTGGAAGTGGAAAGCATTGAACTCACTTCAGTCGCTGGAAAATAATCCTGATGATGCTGGCCACATCATTAGAATTCATTTTCGAGTTTCTAAAGTGATGGATTGCTACCAAAATAGTTGGTTATGACATTGTTTGGACTTGTTTGGGAAAACAAGTGATTTTGGGAATTTTCAAAAAGGAAAATTGTTTGGCAAAAACAAATTGCTTTGGGATTTGGTATTTGATTGGATATCAAATGGGAATATGTTGATTTTTATTTCAAATTGGTTTTGAAATAAAACCGGGTAAATTGAATTCTGGAAATTCTATTTTAAAATAAAAATGTGAAAGTTGAAATGATTCAACTATATAACTTATAAAGGAAAGTTGATTTAAAGAAGAATTGAGTATATATGGAATGTAAATTTACTTTGAATAAAAGAAGGTGAATGAAATATATCTGGATTTAACTTATGATAAGTTAAATAAAATTAAGGATTTGAAATTGAATTAAATCTAAATGAATTGGAATTAAAGGGAAGTTGATATAAAGGTGAAATGTAAATGCTTATGATTGTGCAAATGAATTCATATTCTTAAGCTATTAAGTGTTAAAATTTGACATTGTGATTATAAAAATGTGGATTGGTTTGAAATGAGCAATATAAACTTACAAGTAAATAAGTTGGAGAACTTGAGAATGGAAGATTTGATCTTAACTCAAGTAAAATGGAATTATAATCACAAATGGAAATAATAAGTGGAATGGTGAATTCGAACTTAATTTTAAATGGAATGCAAAGTAAGGTGAAACAATTATAAAATATAAAAGAGGTAAGTGAACTGAAGTTAGTAAATAAGTTGAACTTGGATATGGAGAATTAAGATTAAATTGAATTTGGTCTAACTTCGACTAAGATGGAATTAAGCTGAATATTAAAATTTTTGTTGTGTTATGAATAAGAATGAATGTAATTAAATTCTTATTTAAAGTAGTAAAGGAAATGGTTTAAATTCAGGTGGGCTAAATAAAAATTTAGATGAACTTGAATTAATTCTGGAAAGGAATTAAATTGAAAATGCATATATAATTTAGTTAACCTTGAATTAAAATGGGATAAGAATTGAGTTTAATGGAAATCTAATTTAGTTGAAGTGATGTTGAATGAAATAAATGTTTACTCAACTAAATCCAAAATGATTGTTTGGAAATAAATCTTGTGTAAGCTAAATTAAATGGAATTTGTATTGCAATAAATAGAATTTTAATAGTTTAGTCAAAATTTGAAAGGTAAATAAAACGCCTGATTTGGATTGGGGTTTAATTTTGATAATAAATGTTGAGAGTGTGAATGAATAATGTAATTAGCTTATAATAGTGATGGTTTGAATTGTAAAGGAAATTCAAATGAGTGAGATAATTTAAGTGGTCTCTTTGTTGATAAAATAAATCTAAAATGGATTGGATAAATAGGCGAAGAGCATTAAACTTTGTAAATGAATTGAAATTGGTTGAATGAGAATCAGATGGAAATAAATTAAATAGATAATGGTAATATTGTGAAACTACTTAAGCAAATTGAAAGAAACAAATGATTGTGGATGAGCTTTATTAAGAAATTTGAATGGAATTTGTTGGATAATAAAATTGAATTGAAAGTGAAATGATATTCATTAATTATTGTGGTAAATTAAGAATGTATGAGTTGAATATAACCCAGGATCGAATGATATTAATATAAACTTGAATTTGGTTAATGGAAATAAAGATGTAAGGAAAATGTAATTTAACAATTACATTGGAAAGAGAAAGTATTTGGTTTGTGAACCTTGTAATGGAATAAAATTTATATGAATCCAAGTTGGAAATAATTTTAAATGGTTATAAGCTTAAGTGGCAATTGTTTTGCTTGAATGACATGGGAATGACATGGAAATTTGCATGTATTTGCAATTGAGTGTTTAAAAGCAATTGGAATTGAATTGTGAATAAATTGATATGAATGGGAACCCATTTCAAAGAGTTTTGTATATGAATGCAAGTGAATTGGTTAAGAATAGCAAATGAAATTGATTTTGAATCAATAGGAATGAATTTACCTCTTAATGAGTAATGTTTGCATATGAATGGAAATTGATCATAACTGAAATGCAAATGTTTCAAGTTTAAAATGAAATTTGATTGTAAATCAAATTTGGAATGTAAGTAAAATTAAAAGGTAAGAAATGCATATGTAATCATATTGAAGTGGAAATGAATTGGTTGAGATAAATATGAATTGTATGTAGTGAACTTGAATTTAAAGCATTCAAATGAAATAAAATGAAGTAGACTTGAATAAGTGATTCGAAAGTGATTTAAATCTTTGGGTTGTTGAAAATATAGTGACATTGTTAAACTATGAAATTTGAGTTTGTAAAGCGAGTTAAAATGATGTCAGCATTGTGAAATTGGTTTATAAAGATGGTTAGCTTGCATTTATATTGGAAATGCTAATGAAATGTTCTTATCTTTAAAATTTGATGAGTTTGTTGAGTATAGTACAGGTGCGGGAGGCGTTCGAGAGAGTTGGAGCGCGTATATGCGAGATATTAGCCGCTTGTTTTTAAAAATTTGCTAAGAGGTACGCCTACGCAAATATAATTGGGAAAATGATATATATATTGTGATATATTTTGGTTTCCGGCCATGTGAGCCGATGTATATATATTTGTGTATCCTGCGATATCGCAGAAGCTCCTCCGTGCAAAGGAGACTCCGTCAAAATTTTCCAAAAATTTTGGGAGTTAGAAATTTTTTTTTTGGGGTTGGGAAAATTTTAATAACTAGTAAAGTTATTTTGGAAGCGAATGTTTAAATAAAGGCTTTAAGGTGAATAAAGAAAAGGGTTTTGAAATGGAGCTGAAACTTTTTGGGAAAGTGAATATAAGCTTTTAACTAAGCAAATTGGATAAGTAAATGGGTTGGAGAGTATTTTCTACCTTAGCAAATTTCGGGGACGAAATTTTTATAAGGGGGGAGGAATGTAACATCCCGTATTTTTAAGCTATTGAATTTGAACATTTAATTCGTTTTAAATGTTCAATGTGGGTCCTTAATTGATTTTGAAATGGTTGGATTCGGGTTCAATCAATAAAATAAGTTGATAAATTAATATTTGGGATTTTATATTAATTTTAAAATGAATTTAATATTATTAAAATGCAAATTGATCAGATTTTGGTCCGGAATGAGCCGGAATGATTTTTATTGTGTTTATAAATTTTATATGATTTATTATTGAGTTATTAAATTTGTAAAAGTAAAATTTTAAGCGTTTCTGATAATTTCAGAAAATCGTTAGATTTAATAGACGAGTTAAAATAGCCTTCCGGGGCACAGTCTCGGAATTCGACGAAACTAGTTCCATTGGATCCGTAATAATTAGTTATTATTGGATTTCAATTTTCGTAGCAATCGGAGTTGTCATTTGACCGTGGCAGCTCGAAACGCATCGAAATCGATTTAACTGATTTAATTTTAAATTGATCGTTTAATTCCGTATCTCGCGCATACGATCAAACTAGCTTACGAAACCTGTTCCATTGTGTCCGGAACGCGGAAAAACCCCAGGATAGACTGTCGGAACATGAAATTTGGAGTTCGGTTGTAAATGTTCATTATTATTAAATTTAATATTAAATAAATAATGTTATACGTATATATTCACGTTTAAGGAACCCTAACCCTAAGACATTTTCCTCAGCCGCCACGATATACTCTAATGGCCGAAAACGCTTCTTATTTCTTCCTCCATTTTCATTCAATCCACGCGACGATTTCGAAAACCCTCAACTGGAAAAGTGAAGAGAATCTCGTGATCTAAGCATCCAATGGTGGAGATGGATTTTAGTGTCACGTGGAGGGAGTTGTCGAAGCCCGTTCATGGTCGGTTCGAGCACAGTTTTCGGTGCCATTTGTTGACCGAGCTCGGCGCGATTTCTGGTGGTAGAGCGTGGAGACTAGGGCAATGCAATGGTGTTCGCCGATCAAGCTTACGCTCGTCGTGGTGGTCGCAAATTTCAACCCTAAGTCGCGTGTTTGGGTTTCTTTGGTTCCAGGGAACGTTCACGCGTGAAGAAAGATAGGGGAGCAGGCTCGTTTCGCGATGTAGGGCTGAGATGGTAGTTTTAATTTAATAAAAAAAAAAGAAATTGTTTTAAATATTAATTCAAACTTTGTAAAATCATAATGGGTTCATACGATATCAGATTGAGACGAAACTGGAACCGTTGGAATCGCAGAGAGACGTACTACGCGATGGTGCAGTTCCGGAATCATTCCGGGCAAGTAGGAATTTGGGTTAAATCGAACGTCATTCGGTTTAATTCAAAATTTCGAACGCTTGCCGAAACTCAAGGTGAGTTTTTCTCACTCACATCTGGATGCTAGGCATTTTAAATAGTTAATATTTAAATATCTGTGTGGATGGCTGAATATAATTGTTATTATCAGTCTGGTTGATATTTATATTGCGATGTGCTAATATCTGTGATGCAGGGAGAAACAGGTTGGAGGGATCCAACTGGATTCCTCACAATGTAGCAATTATTTATAGTTGATAGTCATACCTGTTTATATGTTGTGATTGATAAATCTGGAAGTTTAATTGTACTGTGAAATTGTTGTATAAAGTATAATCACAGAATTTAATTATAAATGGATAAATTGTGTTTTTACGAAATAAAATGAATTGTTAAATTTAGAATTTCAAAGAATAAAATTTGAAATCGGATTTGAAAAGAAAAATGTAAATTGGGTCAAATTGGGATTTTGAATATAATGGGAAGTTTATGAAATGGGTAAATGGAAGGTATAGTTTTCTGGAAATTAAATTTATGAAATTATAAATTGTTTAAAATAACGATGTTTATTTTAATAATGGCTAATGTTATCCGAAAATTAAAAATATGTTAAATGGAGTTTCCAACTATAAATTAACAAGTTCAAATGGAAAATAGAATGTTTTGAAATGCCGTATTTCATTGGAATTTAATTAAGTGAATTGGAAATTTGGCTTCCATTGAAAATTCACCAAAATGTTTAAACTATATTTAAAAATGAATTTCCGGAAATGGAAAATTGTGATTTAACTTCGGAGGAAGTTATAGTTAAGTATGGAATTGGAAATTTATGTTGTAAAACATAATTGACTTGAAATAAATCAGTGGATTTATATGAAAGAGTACTTTGGAATGTTTGAAAACGGGAAAGTGTTTCCCTGGGAAAACCAAGTAAATGTTTGTAAAAAGATTTTATTTAACTAAGGTTAAGTTTTAAATCGTTTTAAAAGTATTTTTAAGAAATCGTTATTTTTAAAGAAATAAATTAATAATTTTAATACCGTAATAATTTGGGAGTATATTAGCAATTATTTTTACGAATGGATTATTTAAAGGTTGGTTTTGACTTAAGTTATTGAAATTAGTATTTTTCTTCTTATAACGCTATTTTGAATTTAGTTAAACTAAACCCTTATTTTTAAATCAAAGTTTATGTGTTAATGACTAGTTTTCTTCACATATTTTAAATTTATATTTTGAGTAAATAAATAGAAGTAATTTTCATATTTTAAAGTATATTTCAGTATAAAGTATTTTTAACTGTTTTAAATGCAAATTGTTTTATACTTGGTTATTCCCGATGGGAATAAAGGGTAAAAGATTTACCTTGTAAAGGAAGAGTTTGGGAAATTGTTTCAAACGAGTTTTGGAAATGTGAAAATATATCTTTGAAAGATATTAGAAGAAAATAAATAATATGGAGATTATTTATTGTGTGATGGATGTGTATGGATGTTTGTGAACATTAATTGATAGTTAAATCACCGACTATCAATATTGGCCAAATGCGCGATCGTTTCGAAGAGACCGGGATCGAGTTTCCGTATACCGGGATTCTAGGTCTGGAGACTCGAAAACCACTTCGATCCGGTTTGTACGTTTCGCGAAAACGATTTCGGAGTCGAAGATGGATCAGTGAAGTGCAAGGGCTAGTCGCTACTAATCCTGAGGATATTTCCAAATGGATGTAGTAGGAGTAGTGCCTTCGGTTCCGTTCGGACCCGGGACGGACTTATATGGACGAATGCTTTCGTGACATCGTCAGGTGGACGATGGGCATTCAAAGTGAATGTTTTGTAAAGGTATCGTTTAGCCTCAAGCCTCATCAACCGGGAATGACTGAAAATCAGGGGTTATGCAGCAAGGCTTCGTGGGTAGCCCCCACTTGAGAGTAAGGTCATCCCTGTCTAGATGTCCCTTTTATTTCGGCTTAGTGGTGCGGTTGCTGATCCCAACCGTGGGGTGATTTTACTTGGAATTATCCAGTAAGGGATGATTCCGGTCTTGTGTTGCAGGGGAGCGGGCGTACTCCTCGGTACTGTGATCTAGGCCACGTACTGTGACAGGTGGTACCCCAGTGCCTAGTCATTCGTTGGAAATCCATTTTCCCTACGTGCCTTGTACGAGTTTTGTTTGTATACCTAGTATGCTGGAATTTAATCATGTAACAATTTCAGCTATTTTAATAAGTATTTGTATCTAGACACTATTATAATATCAGAGGATTTTTATAAAAAGTGTTTTAGCTATCGTAAGGTAAAAACCCGACATGTTTATTTGTGGCGTGGTCTTACGAGATGCTTTTGTTTCAAAGGATTTTTGAACTTTAATAATCAGTTTGGATGTATTTATGATGCGCTGGTATTCCAAACTGACTCGGGTGTTATTTTATTATAATGCTCGGGTCAGACCGAGTATATTTCAGGATAGGTTGCTATGGAGCTCAGGAGAGGAGCTGGAGTCCGAGACGTATTTCTCGTACTTGTATTATTCCGCTGCTGTGATTGTTGAGATTGTTTGACTGGCTATGGTTGGTTGTATTGATATACTCTGATGATGATGTATTGTATATAAACAGATATAGTTTTGATTTGTGTAAAGTTCTGTTCTATATATTATATTTTATTCCGCTGCGACTGTGAGGTTTTGATGTTGTTTAGTTCATTCTTCTTCTTCTACCTTCTTTCTTTTCCTACAATCTGTCTTTTCCGGCGTTCGATCGTCGGCATATTATACTGTTGAGTATTTTGTGTCGATTTTCGAGGGCTGAGAAGGGCGGGTCGTGACAGGTATGAAGTGAGACCACGCCGCTTAGCGGAATGGGTTTTCCCCTCACTAGTATCTTAAAACCTTTATAAAACCATATGCTCTGCTCCTGCATCCACAATGGTTATAACAATTCAAAACAATATGATATGATGATATGTAAAACAAATGAATCAATTCTGAATTACCCATCCCCATTCATTTTGACTATCTGTCATAGTTATAGTTTCTAGTGTTACTATTAACCTAATAGTTTTCATGGGCTGACTAATAACCGGTAAAATGATTATGGACTCCCAATCCAGTTACATAATTTTCATGGGATCACTAAGAACCTGTTGGTAACTCCAATATCTTTACTCTTATCCTAGTTTTCATAAGCTGACTAGGAACCTATTGGTAACTCCAATATCATTTCTTCTTGTCCTAGTTTTCATGGGCTGACTAGGAACTTATTGATATCTGTCAATATCTTAATCCGAATATAGTTTTCATGTGCTAACTACAAACCTATTGGCCCCTGCCAATATCAAATCATAGTTTTCATGGGCTAACTATGAACCTATCTTTCTGACATCTTCAATACATAGTTTTCATGGGCTTACCATGAACCTATTGGCCCCTGCCAATATCTTTTTTATACACAGTTTTCATGGGTTTACTGTGAACCTATTGGCCCCTGCCAATATATTTCTTTAATACTTTAGCATCCTATATTCTGGTCTTCCTGACCTCCTGGATGCAATTCTACTCATTCAGGAGTTAACTTAATTTATATTCACTACTGGGTCAACCAAGCTGGTTATTCTGCTCTTCCCCAAGATACAGTTATGGGTCCATTACAATGTGAATACATACATATATGAAGAAGCAAACACAATAACTTGGTTAATCCCTTTAACCTACTAATCAAAGAAAACTTATTCAAAAACTCCTTTTCAAAACACTTTATTTATTTATGCCATGGTTTTCTTTCAAAATGAAATTGGGTTATTTGTTTTGAAAAACTAAGGCTTTCGACCACACTGGATAACCTCCTTCAAAAGCATAAAAACCTCTTTTCAAAACATTAGGCCCCTGTCTTTCAAAATACTTTAAAACCTCTCTTTCGAAACTTTTCTAATGTAATAAAGTATTACTTATTAACTCTTAGAAGCATAGCTTCGAAACCATTGAAAGTACCCCTTTCAAAATCTTTGGAAGTATCCCTTCCAAAACCATTGAAAGTCCCCCTTTCGAGACCATTGAGTTTATATTTAAAAATATCATTTGGGTCAAAGTGAATATAAGGAAAGTATCTCTTTCGAAACCATTCTTTATCACATAAAAGTATTGGGGAAAACTTGATGGCATCGACACCGAAAGCTTCAAAACACATAAGTAAAACATTGAAGGTTAGCATCGAAACCCTCTTTCGAAGCCATTGCCTTCGAAACCCTTGAACCATTTCGAAAGCATTTAGGAAGTGGCTTAGTATAAGTTTAAAACAAAGGTTACCCTTCGAAAGCATTGATGGCTTCAATACACTTGAAAGGCAAAAGAACAGCGGCTGGGTTTCGACCTAGTCGAAACCACTACTTTCAAAAGCATCATTTTTATAAGTAAAGAAACCCATTCGAAAGCTTATACTTTAAAACATAAGATGGCAACCCCTTCGAAAGCAATAAGAAAACCCTTTTCTAAAGCATTTGTTTCGCCTCCTTCGAAAACTTTAATAAAACAAAGGCACGCACTTAACTTTTTAAAACAAACAAAAGGTATCGACCCCATTAGAAGTAGTGCTCTCGACACCAAGCCTTCTGCCTTTCTCCAATCCACTACGTACCGTCCAAGTGATACCTTGTGTATTGGTTTCGGCCTGGGTTGGTATCGACCGAGATGGAGCGAAAGCATTGGAGTCGAAAGGTGCTTCTAAATTGAGGTGGAACCTACTTTTCTAGGTAATCCAGATTTAATACCAATTAAAGCAAACACATTCTAACTAACCTGCCCACATGTAAGTATGTGATTGGTTGCCTTAACATTTCAAATTATTTACCCAAAATAACTGCCGCTTAATTTTAGATCTAAACCAAGGTTAATTTAGCAAATAAGCCCTTCCATTAAGCAAAACCAATATTGCAAATAAGTCCTTCTAAATAATATAATTTCCCTAGCAATTCACTTAGGAAAAATCCCTAAAAGTTTCAAAAATTCACTTTAATCATGTTATCTAACATATCAAAATTTCAGACCCAAATTCTCAATATAATTTCTGAAATAAATTTCTAAATCCAATTTACCATATTTTCCTTTGAAAATTCATAGCAATCTTTACATAGCTTGGAAAATTATCAAAATTGAAACCCAACTCCAAAATCATGTTTTACATAACATAAAATTTTTCCATGGAATTCAAGAATCAATATCAATGATTTTGCCCTAAAACCGCATAAAACCTCATTTAAACAATCTTGTTTAAATTAAACAAATTATAATTCAAGCATATCATCATCCAAATCATTATAAAAACTAATTTAATCTTAAATCCGAAAACATATGATCGTAAAACAAAATAGAGATGGTATAAATTATTATTCACCTTAATTATGATAAGGAGATTGGATTGAGATTTATTCCCCTAGCTTTAATCCTTAGCTTTACTTTGATTTCTCTTTTCTTCCTAGCAACATCGGCTCCTCTTTATTTACGTTTTGTGTTTTGTTTTCAAAATGACGTGAATGAGGAAAACGTGAATGGAATGAGAATATATATAAGGGTTATGGGTTGTGTGCGACTAATTCCCATTATTCCCTAATGTAAATTAATTAACTTAAACCATTCTTAAGCCCATTTAGTTAGTTAACTGAGCACGACCCCTTAAGTATTTATTCAAATCTCTATCCCCTTATCACTTAACATTTACATAATTCTATTTGGTTTATCTAATTAAATCTCTTGAATAATGTTATCGAAAATTAGGGGTGTTATAGGCTCCCCTCCTTAAAGAAATTCGTCCTCGAAATTCAGGAAGGACTAAATACTAAACATAACAATCATCTGTTACAACTCCTAACAACCATACTAGTCTACCTGACTAGCAATTATCTATATAAATCTAATATAGATATACCATCAAACCAGATCAGGATAAGTATCTCGAATCATGTCTTCTATCTCCCAAGTATAGTCCTTCTCGTTGTCGCTCCACTGAACTTTCACCAACTTGACTGTCTTGTTCCTCAATCTTTTCTCATCTCTCGCTACAACCCAAACTGGTTGTCTAACAAAAGTCAAATTAGGCTCTACTACTAAATCTTCCAACCCTGTCGAAGGAATAGTAGTCTCTGGATCATGCACGTACTTGCGAAGAAGAGACACATGAAATACATTATGGACACCTGCCATACTGCTTGGCAACTCTACTCTGTATGCGAGTTTTTCAATCCTCTCTATAATCTAGAATGGACCAACATATCTCGGCGCCAGTTCCTTGACTTCCCGAACCGTACCACACCCTTCATCGGTGATACCTTAATGAAAACCTTATCTCCAATTGAGAACTCTAGGTCTTTACGCCTTTTATCTGCGTAACTTTCTGTCTGGATTGAGCTTCCTTCATCCTTTCTCGGATCAACTCAATCTTCTCTGACGCCTCCCTAACTAAATGTGGACCTAAGACCAATCTGTCTCCAGCCTCCAACCAACATGATGGTGATTTGCATGGCCTTCCATACAAAGGTTCAAAAGGCGCCATTCCTATACTAGTCCGATAACTATTATTATAGAAAAACTCAACCAAATGCAGGCGATCTTTCCAAGATCCACCAAAGTCCAACACACAAGCTCTCAGTAAATCATCGAGTACCTTATTGACTCTCTCTTTCTGCCCATCTGTCTAAGGGTGATATGCAGTACTCATCTTGAGTTTAGTGCCTAACACATCCTGTAAACTCTTCCAGAATTCGCTAGTGAAAAAAGCATCTTGGTCACTGACTATGCTACTAGGAACTCCATGTAGTCTAATTATGTTCTTCATGAAAAATTTAGCTAAAAAAGGTGCCGTCCTGGTTGACTTTACTGGAGTAAAATGGGCACTCTTGGTCAACTTGTCCACTATGACCCATAGACTTTCATTTCCTCTATTTGACCTTGGCAGTCCATCAATAAAATCCATGGATATCGAATCCCATTTCCAAACTGGAATCTCTAGAGGTTGAAGCAATCCACTCGGCTTCTGATGTTCGGCTTTCACTTGTTGACAGTTTGCACACTACCTAAACCACAAGCCAACATCCCTCTTCATGCCTTCCCAATAGAAGCTCCTCTTCGTACCTTGATACATCTTAATCCCTCCAGGATGAATCGTAAACTTGGATCGATGACATTCTCCAAGAACTTCTTTCCTCAAGTTCTCAACATTCGGAACACATAGTCGTCCCTTCTTTCTCAACCATCCCCTCGGGTCAAGACTAAAACCTTTTAGATCATCGATCTCTGATCCAACCTCAAGCCTTCAAATCTTCTTAGCTAATAACAGATCCTCCTTCTGCTTAGAAGCAATTCTCTCGATCAACACTGGTCAAACTTCTAAACCGGACAACATGGCAGTACTCTGAATAGAACTAGCAGTCGATCTTAACTGCACACTACAGGTACTCAAAGATTCTAAATCCTTCTATTCTGCCAACATATCTAACACCATATTCTGATGTCTTCTGCTAAGACCATCCTCCACTTTATTACCTTTCCCTGGTGTATACTCTATACCAAAATCATAAGCAGCTAAAACTCCAGCCACCTCCGCTATCTCATATTCAACTCCTTCTGAGAGAATAGGTATCTTAAAGACTTATGATCTGTGTATAGCTTAAATCTCTCCCCTAAGAGACAATACCTCCAAATCTTCATGCGAAGATCCCCGCAGCCATCTCCAAATCATGAGTATGATATCTCACTTCATGCGTCTAAGCTGTCATGAAGTGTAGACAACCACTTTACCCTTCTACATCAACACAGCTCCCAATCCAGTTCCACATGCATCAGTAAACACCACCAACCCTTGGTTTCCATCTGGAACTACTAACATAGACGCCTTGGTCAACAAATGCTTTAACTTAAGGAATGCTTCCTCACATTTGTCGGACCAAACAAACTTCATATCCTTCCTGGTTAGCTTAGTCAAAGGCGCTGATATCCACGAGAAATCCTTAATGAATCTCCGGCAATAGCCAGCTAGTCCGAGAAAACTTCTAATCTCAATCACCGTCTCTAGTCTCTTCCAATTATTAACAGCTTCGATCTTATCTGGATCGACTGACAGCCCCTTCTCTGAAACCACATGACTAAGAAAGTTAACATCTTTCTTCCAAAAGTGACACTTGGATAACTTCGCCTTTAGCTGATGCTGCCTCGGCGTCTCAAGCACAACTCTAAGATGATCTTCATGCTCTTTCTCATCCGTAGAGTATACCAAAATGTTATCTATAAACACCAACACAATCCTATCCAAATACTCTCGGAAGACTTGATTCATCAGATCTACAAATAAAGCAGGTGCATTCGTTAACCCGAATGGCATTACTAACCACTCATATGAACCGTTTCCGGTTCGAAATCCTGTCAAAGGAATACTATCCTCTGCCATCCTTAACTGATGGAAACCTATCGCCAAATCCAATCGGGAAAACACTCTAGCTCCACTCAATTGATCAAATAGATCATCAATCCTCGGCAAAGGATACTTATTCTTGATCGTCCTCTCGTTTAGCTTACAATAGTCAATACACATCCTTAACGACCCATCTGGTTTCTTCACGAATACTGCGGCCGCTCCCCAAGGTGAACTGCTTGGTCTAATAAAATTCCTTCCATCTAGTTCCACTAGCTCATCTTAGTAGGTGTCATCCTGCTAGGTGGTCTACTCACAGGTTCAGCTCCTGGCACAAGATCTATCCAAAACTCAACAGCTCGTTTCGGTGGTAGTCCTATGACCGGCTCAAAGACATCTGCAAACTCTCTTGCTACTTGAACCTGACTTAGCTCTTCTCCCACTTCCATTGCACTTAACAAAGCATAACTACTCCGGTCAGAATTCTCAACTGAGAATATAATTCGGTTATGACTATCTGGGTGTCTTAGTAATATCTCCCCATCTTGGTAAAATATCATAGCCTCATGCTTGCTCAACCAATCCATACCCAAAATGATTTCGAAATCTACGAAATAGAAAACATACAGACTGAATGCAAACTTATTACCTAACAAATCAAGTTCTAACTGGTCACATCTCATCCCCAAAGTTGCATACCCTCCTATTGGATTCGCAACCCTTAAGGAAGTAACAAGGTATGTGGGTTCTAAGCATTACCTATCAACCAAACAGTGGGATATAAATGAACGTGATGCACCGGTATCAAATAGTATCCTAACTAATATAAACGTACCTTCCATCTCAGTCTTTCCTTTTTCGGCTGCAGTTGGCTTAGCAGATGATGGTCCAATAGCAAAAACCTTTCCCTTGTCCGCCCTAACCGGTTTTGGACTCTGATTCTTATAATGTCCAACTTGGTCATAGTTGAAGCACTTCACATTCTTCTTATCTGCAGCCTTCTTCCCCTTGCCTGACCGACACTCATTTGCATAATGACCCTTCTTGACACACTTGTAGCAAACTAAATTAGCCTTTGCCTTCTTGGTAGCATCCCCCTTCTGGTCTCCCTTCTTCTTAAAGAACTTCCGCTTCTTTCCCTGAGAACCCTGGGTTTCAATTGGTTTCTCTCTAGCACAAACAACAAGCATCTCCTCATGGCGAATGGCCATCTCCACAACCACATTACAAGGATCACAGATATGTGTCAGGGTTGCCCTAGCAAGTTTAGGTCTCAAACCTCGAATGAACCTCTCATTCCTTCTGATGTCAGTGTCTATAGTAGCATACCCATATCGAGACAACTCATCAAACTTAGTGGCATGCTCAATAACTGACATCTCTCCCTAAACTAGATCCATGAACTTTCTCATCAACGCTGACTTAGCAACCTTGGATAAAAACCTCTGTTCAAATCTCCTTCTAAATTCAGCCCATGTCAACTCTTCCTCCGAAACTCCAGTAGTAACACTATTCCACCAATGAAGTGCCGACCCTTGCAACTTCCTAGAGGCCAACCTTCTTCTCTGCGCATCATCCAAACCCAAATCAGCAAAGATACGCTCACAATGCAACAACCAATTTTCAACTTCTACAGCATCCTCCGCCCCCATAAATGGCTTCCCACCAAGACTGTTGTAATCTCTGCTCAGCTTAACATAATTATTCCCAACTGGAGCCATGGGATTAGCTCCTCCAACATTTCCAGCAACTCCAGCAGCAACTCCTGCTTGCATCACATTGATAATGAACTGATACATCGTCCCCATATCTATTGGTGGATTTCCAACACCCACATTGGCATCAACATTTTGGTTAGCATTAGCCCGTTGACCTTGATTCATCCTGGTATTAGGTCGAGTATTTCCATTGGTTGTGGTGCTTCCTCCATCGAGATTTCCTCTTTCGTTTCCTGCTTCCATATCTTCTTTCTCGTAAATCTACATACGAGCCTTAGTAAGATACAGAAGAACGGTCTAAGAGAGAAGGGAATACGTACTTATATATATATATATATCAAATACAAGTACGTTACTATAGCGTTATCCCAAACCCCGAGCATATTTCTGATTCATTGGATTATGTTTCAAAAAGCTTTTAGGTTTAACTTTTCATAAACCTATGCTCTGATACCAACTTATAACATCCCCCTATTTGGAGGTCCAAAACTAACGACTACAGATGCTGCAATCATCCATAGATATTAATCCTCGGCGAATAAATACGGCAATGTTAGATACATTGATACACAGAAACACATGAGTATGGAAATTTTTTACAACATCAAACAAGTTCCACATTTCATTTCACAACATTTCAAATTCATTACGTAATCCCCCAATCGTTAACCACGTTCAGAGAAAATATACTTATTACAACATACGCCAAGAGCGACATATGAAGATGCCTCCTTGGATGATCAGAGTACATATAGGCAATTTAGCAACTTTTCCTTTACAAAACAATATAGCGGAATCAAACTAAATGAGAACTCTAAGTAGCTATCATGCCTTCTGCATGCCTCCGGAAGCTTATTCATCTAAGAGGTACCTGAAAACCTCAACTCTCAAACTACTCAAAATCAATTGAGTATCCGAGAGTTTAAAAGGAAGACATAAACTTCGAGTCAGACATAAAGCCTGGTATGAAGTGAGACCATGCTGCTTAGCGGAACGGGTTTCCCCCTCACTAGTATCTTAAAACCTTTATAAAACCATATACTGTGCTCCTGCATTCACAATAGTTATAACAATTCAAAACAATATGATATGATGATATGTAAAACAAATGAATCAATTCTGGATTACCCATCCCCATTCATTTTGACTATCTGTCATAGTTATAGTTTCTAGGGTTACTATTGACCTAATAGTTTTCATGGGCTGACTAATAACCAGTAAAATGAGTATGGACTCCCTATCCAGTTACATAGTTTTCATGGGATCACTAAGAACCAATTGGTAACTCCAATATCTTTAATCTTATCCTAGTTTTCATGGGCTGACTAGGAACCTTTGGTAACTCCAATATTTTTTTCTTCTTATCCTATCTTTCATGGGCTGACTAGGAACCTATTGACATCTGTTAATATTTTAATCCGGATATAAATTTTCATGGGCCAACTACAAACCTATTAGCCCCTGCCAATATCAAATCATAGTTTTCATGGGCTAACTATGAACCTGTCTTTCTGACATCTTCATTTATACATAGTTTTCATGGGCTTACTATGAACCTATTGGCCCCTGCCAATATATTTTTTTATATACAGTTTTCATGGGTTTACTGTGAACCAATTAGCCCTTGCCAATATCTTCCTTTAATACTTTAGCATCCTATATTCTAGTCTACCTGACCTTCCGAATGCAATTCTACTCATTCAGGAGTTAACTTAATTTATATTCACTACTGGGTCAGCCTAGCTGATTATTCTGCCCTTCCTTAAGAAACAGTTATGGGTCCATTACAATGTGAATACATACATATATGAAGAAGCAAACACAATAACTTGGTTAATCCCTTTAACCTACTAATCAAAAAAAACTTCTTCAAAAACTCCTTTTCAAAACACTTTATTTATTTATGCCATGGTTTTCTTTCAAAATGAGATTGGGTTATTTCTTTTGAAAAACTAAGGCTTTCGAAACCTTCAAAACCTTACTTTCAACCTCATTGGATTACCTCCTTCGAAAGCATAAAAATCTCTTTTCAAAACATTAGGCCTCTGCCTTTCAAAACACTTTAAAACCTCTCTTTCGAAACCTTTCGAATGTAATAAGTATTACTTATTAACTCTTAGAAGCATAGCTTCGAAACCATTGAAAGTACCCCTTTCGAAATCTTTGGAAGTATCCCTTCTGAAACCATTGAAAGTCCCTATTTCGAAACCATTGGGTTTATATTTAAAAATATCATTTCGGTCAAAGTGAATATAACGAAAGTATCTCTTTCGAAACCATTCTTTATCACATAAAAGTATTGGGGAAAACTTGATGGCATCGGCAACATCCCTTTCGAAAGCTTCAAAACACATAAGCGAACATTGAAGGTTAGCATCGAAACCCCCTTTCAAAGTCATTGCCTTCGAAACCCTTGAACCCTTTCGAAAGCATTTAGGAAGTGGCTTAGTATAATTTTAAAACAAAGGTTACCCTTCGAAAGCATTGATGACTTCAATCTACTCGAAAGGCAAAAGAACAACGGTTGGGTTTTGATCTAGTCGGAACTACTACTTTCAAAAACATCATTTTATAAGCGAAGAAACCCATTCGAAAGCTTATAATTTAAAACATAAGATGGAAACTCCTTCAAAAAATCCCTTTCGAAAGCTTTTTTTTGTCTCCTTCGAAAGCTTTAATAAAGCAAAGACATGCGCTTAACTTTTTAAAACAAACAAAAGGTATCGACCCTATCGGAAGTAGTGCTCTCGACACCAAGCCTTCTGCCTTTCTCCAATCCACTACGTACCATCTAAGTGATACCTTGTGTATTGGTTTCGGCTGGGGTTGAGTTCGACTGAGATGGAGCGAAAGCATTGGAGTCAAAAGGTGCTTCTAAATAGAGGCGGAATCCACTTTTCTGGGTAAACCAGATTTAATACCAATTAAAACAAACACTTTCTAACTAACTTGCCCACGTGTAAGCTTGTGATTGGTTGCCTTAACTTTTTACATTCTTTACCTAAAATAACTGCCGCTTAATTTCAGATCTAACCAAGGTTAATATAGCAAATAAGCCTTTCCATTAAGCAAAACCGATATTGCAAATAAGTCCTTCTAAAATAATTTAAATTCCCTAGCAATTCACTTGGGAAAAATCCCCAAAAATTTCAAAAATTCACTTTAATCATGTTATCTAACATATCAAAATTTCAGACCCAATTTCTCAATATAATTTCTGAAATAAATTTCAAAACCCACCATATTTTCCTTTGAAAATTCATAGTAATCTTTCCATTACTTGGAAAATTATCAAAATTGAAACTCAACTCCAAAATGATGTTTTGCATAATATAAAATTTTTCCATGGCATTCGAGGACCAATATCAATTGATTTTGCCCTAAAACCGCATAAAACCTCATTTAAACAATCTTGTTTAAATTAAAAAAATTATAATTCAAGCATATCATCATCCAAATCATCATAAAAAGGAATTTAATCTTAAATCTGAAAACATATGATTATAAAACAAAATAGAGATGGTATAAATTATTATTCACCTTGATTATGATAAGAAGATTGGATTGAGATTTATTCCCTTAGCTTTTATCCTTAGCTTTACTTTGATTTCTCTTTTCTTCCTAGCAATGGTCGACTCCTCTTTATTTATGTTTTGTGTTTTGTATTCAAAATGACGTGGGGAAAACGTGAATGGAACGAGAATATATATAAGGGTTATGGGTTATGCGCGGCTAATTCCCATTATGCCCTTACGTAAATAATTAACTTAAACCATTCTTAAGCCCATTTAATTAGTTAATTGATCACGGCCCCTTAAGTATTTATTTAAATCTCAATCCCCTTATCACTTAACAGTTACATTATTATTTAATTTATCTAATTAAATCTCCTAAATAATGTTATCAAAAACTAGGGGTGTTACAGTATAAGTCAACTTTGCGATAAAAGTTTTACAATTTGTTTCAAAAATGATAACAACATTTTTGATTGAAATGAAAATCTAATTTTTGAAGATATTAGAAAAAGAAATATTTATGTTTTAAACATGAAAATTAATAATAATAATAATAAAATAACAACAATAATAGTATGTGTCTTTTAGCCAATGATCATGATCCACGGTTATGGCACAAGAGATTTTGTCACATAAATTTTATATATATCAACAAGCTTTCTAAAATTGATTTAGTAAATGGTTTACCTAAAATGAGTTTCAAAGTTCATAATTATATGATGCATGCCAACTAAGAAAATTAACTAAATCTTCTTTCAAATCTAAGAAAATTATTTACACTCTTCAACATTTAGAGCTGCTTCACTTAGATCCTTTTGAACCAATACAAGTCAGGTTTGTCAACCATAATAAGTATGTATTCTTTATGGTGAATATTTTTTCTAGATATACATGGACTTTATTCTTAAATATAAAAGTGATACCTTTTATGTTTTTAAAATTCTAGCAAAAAGAATTCAAAATTTAAAGAATTTAAAGGTTAAGAACATTAGAAGCGACCGTGGTGGTGAATTTGATAATGAATTATTTAACAATTTTTGCAATAAGAAAGGTATAAGTCATATGTTTTTCCTTTCCTAGAACACCTCAACAGAATGGTGTTGTAGAACAGAAAAATTGAAAGTTACAAGAATGTGCAAGAACATTACTAACTAGTAGCAACTACCAAATAATTTTTGGGCAGAAGCCGTGGCTACTACTTTCTATAAGACCATTAATAAAAACATACATCGTAAGAATTATTTAATGGATGAAAACTAAATGTTCATGTAACGACCCATATTTTTACGGATCAAAACATTGTAGAACAATTGTTATTAGATCGGTATGGTTAAGTCGTTCAGAGCCTAGGTCATTCGGAGCTTAGGTCGTATAGTAGTTAGGTCGTAGACGACTTATAGGAGTTGGCGACCTAAGGAAGTTAGTGGTAGCAGTTAACGACTTAGGGACTGAACGAGGTAAGGCTTAGGTCGTATGACAGTTAGGTCGCGTAGTGGTTTAGGTCGTATGTGAGTTTGGGACGACCTATAGAATTTGACCGACCTAAGGAAATAGGCGACCTAAGGAATCGGCGACTTAAGGAACTAAGCGGGTTAACGACCTAGGGAGTTTGGGTCGTTCGAACGACTTAAGGAGTTGTGGTAGTTAGGTCGTGAGCGACCTAAGTTTAGCAGTTGAGTATAGTTAGGTCGCGACTTTTGTAAGGTCGCTAAGCCGTATCCCAGTTGGGTCGTTAGGTCGCACACATGCGTATAGTTAGGTCGTTAGACGACCTAAAGGTGTTAAGTCGTGTCCCGGTGAGCCTTAGGTTATGCCTAAGAGTTAAGTTGCGCGCATGTGTTAAGTCGCGAAGCGTTAGGTCGGCATCTTTGTTAAGTCGTGGGTCGCGCATAAGTGTTGGGGCTTAGGTCGTTGGGTCTGTAGGTCGCGCAAAACTGTTAGGTCGTTAAGTCGTAGGTCAGAGATAGTTAGGTCGTGGACGACCTAAGGGGGCGAACGACCTAAGATTTTTCCAGCCTATAAATACACGGTTCTACCTCACTTTTTGGGATCCGGATTTTGAAGCGACGAAGTGCTGCTATTTTGAGAGCTCGAGTTCTACACTTCTTCACTTCTTTTCTCCACTTTAATTTTGTGCTTCCTTCCATCCAAATTGAAGATCAAATCGAAGATCCAAGAGCTTGGATTGAAGATCTACATCCATCGAAGAGAGATTTCATCGTTTGAAGCGGAATTCTAGAGAATCGAGTTAGATCCTTCGCTGTCCAGATCTGAAGTGTGTTGCTTTTGAGGTGTTTAGGTGATTCAGTGAGTGGTGGTTATCTCTCACACGGATCCAAAGGAGTATATCAGATTGTTGGCTTGATTATGTGTTAAAATAGTGATTTCCTTGCATTTTCCTAAACTTAAGTATAGATCTATTGTTCATGATGATTTGACATACATTTTACTACATGTTAATCTATGCAAGTTCATTCATCAAGTTGTAGAGATATTGTTCATAATTCATGCTTGTTAGATTTGGACTCTTTATTTACAAGATTTCCATTATTGTTATAATTGTTTATTTGATCATGTTTGAATGCTTGATTACTTGGACTAATGATTGACTTGATTGATTGTTAGAAATTAGTTGATTGATGATTTGATTTGGACAAGATGGTCGAAGATGATTCAAAAGCTAAGGGAAAGGCTCTTGAATCGGGAAAAGCTGCTCGTGGCATATGTGGCGGATGATGAAGCTCATATGGATATATTTGATGATGTTGATGTTGAGATGAGGCTTTGCTATGATGAGATAAAGCGAGGCATGGTATGAGATAGCCTTGGTTTAATCCAGACGGGATCATTCCAAGCATGTTGATAACTCGGTGAAATGCTTCGAGTTAGAGGATAATGGTTTGCTCGAGAGGTGCTTGAGCTAGCATGAGAATAGTCGTCGAGGAGGATGACTAGAAGGCTGAGATTTCATCGTTGTTAAAGGTTCTAGCAGGCTCAAAGCAAGAGTACGTTGGGCAGATTCGATAGTCCCTAAAGACTATGGTTATAGTCAAGTACTTTGGGCAGATTCGATAGTCCTAGGCACGGGCTGTGACGACGTGCGGAGTTCTATCTAGAACCGAGGTTGCCATTAACCCTTGACGGACGGCTGAAAGAATGTGCCGGTCATTCAATTAACGGTGGTATCGAAGCAAAGATAACAGTGATAGCCAGAGTCATGGATGTTTGATTGTATCGTCATTCAGTCTCAAGAGCAATGTTTTCTGGGTGCTTATCTGATCTTGGTTTAGGACTTGGGGGTTTGTACTTGGAAAATGTTGACCTTGACTCGAGTGATAATTGCTTTACTTTAAATGTCTGCTTTGCTATGTTTACTTCTGCTTAGTGTGTCTGGGGGCTATCACTGTAGAAAGAGGTGGAGTGGGAGGGTTGGATTCCTATTCCTTTTTCCTTTATGCTCTTTTGGTATGTTGCTAGTTAATTTACCGCTCACTAAGACTGTTGTCTGACTCAAGGCTTTATGTTTAACTCTTATTGCCTTGGGCTGTTCATCCGCTTTGGGATGGGCAGACTAGGTAGCAGGTGACAGGTGCTGTTCTAGTTTCCGACGATGTTGATGACGAAGACGAGCTGGAGGCTTGCATATTATTTTCTTACTATATGTACTGGATGTTCCGCTGCTTTGTATAATTCTCTGAGTGATATGTAGTGAGGCTTGATGTATTGACTATTCGGATGTTTGTATTCAACTATTATGAAGCTTAATTGATGAGCTTCTATTTTGAGATGCTTCACTATATATATTCTCTATTGTATTTTATCCATGCGCTGTGAGTAATACGATAGATTCTGCTGTCTTAATTTAACCTTGGCAATCGTCCATGGCTGCCTGGCACACTTTATAGCGCACTATTTCCATGTTTAGTGTAGGGGTCATGGGCGGTCGTCACAGTTCATATTTTACAAGTTTTGGTTTAAAATGCTTTATACTTAATAAAAAAGTTAATTTAGGAAATTCGATCTGAAAGTCAATGAAGGTATATTTACTAAATATTCGGAGAGAAGTAAAACATACATAATTTTTAATTAAAAATCAAATGCTGTAAAAGAAACTTTACATGTATCTTTTGATGAAAATTTCAAAATAAATAACGATGAGGATGAAAATATTTCAATAAATCAACCAACAATTTTTGAAAATCCTCCTTATTGAAAATATAGATAATACTTTAAATCATCACCATGAATTTTAAAAGATCATACACTCGACAACATAATCGGTGAAGTAAACACTAGAGTTAGAACAAGAAGTCAATTAAATCAAATGGGACACATCACATTTATTTCAAATATAGAACCAAAAAACATTAAAGAAGCATCTAAAGAGGATTTGTTGATCTTAGCAATGCAAGAATAGTTAAACCAATTTGAACAGAATGACATTTTGAAATTGGTTCCAAGATCAAACGGTCAAACAACAATTGGTATAAAATGGGTCTTTAAAAACAAAGTAGAAGAAAATGGTGATATTGATAGAGTTAGGTATGCTTTAGGGGCAATTATGTAATTTATTACATAAATCTAACTCAATAACCAATCTTGATCAATGTAAAAGGTGTTTTCTTTCTGTTATACACTTGTTATAATGTGTAATAAATAATTGATTATTCAGTTTAAATATGTTTAACAGAAAATCCATAAATGGTATGTTTTCGTGATAGTAGTTACAATGTGTTGTAACCAAGAGTAATTTATCACAATATAACAAACATACCGTTCTAAATATTCCTAGTCAAGATGTATCAAGATTGGATATCGATACATCTATTGAGACTAGATTATGTAAGACTATTCAAATATTGGGCAGTGTATTGCTCATGACTGTTAGGACACCAAAGGGTTATGTACTTATAATTATTAGGTAACTATGGAATGACTCACTCGATAGTTTTATGTTGGTTTATATAGTAAAGGTCAAACAAAGAATATCGATGTGATAATATTACGCAATTCCCTTAACTTAAGAATATTGTTGAGCTTCAATGTGGAAACTTTGTTTTGATTATAGTTAAATCATGGCATAATGTCCATCGAACGACTATAGTTGGGTTAAGTTGGAAGCATTGGAAGTGCAATACTATTCAAGAGAGAATTCTTCTTCTCAATTATATGGGTTAGTATCACGGGGTCAACTTAAGTCAACAAAAAGTCAAAGTCTTTGGCCAGAGCATTTCAGTTAATAATAATTTTTCTTATTGGACCAAGAACTTTTGTATTTGACTATAAAGTTGAATGTGGACAGTATTGGAATTCTGACCATTACCAAATTCCATAAGTCCTAATGTCATATAGTCTTGACGAAGAGAATTGGTGTAAATAATTGTCACTGACGGATAGCGCTTAAATATGTAAAATTGGATTTTACTGAAGCTATGTAAGAAAAAAAAGTTGGCTAAAATATCACACCACTAGCTAAGCTGATGTGTGAACGTTTATATTCGAATTATTTTAATCACTAATCGAATTGCACCTAAAGAGTCAATACAACCGTAATGTTGAATCCTCCATCTACCACCTAATTTAATTAAATTATAAATGTTATAACTAATTAAATTAATCAATATTTAAAAAATATAAATTATAATTTTTATTTGAATTGTGTTGATTAGTGCTAAAAAATAGTGCGTATATAAAAGTTATATACACACTTGTCGATATATGATATCGATGTATGTTTAAAATTGATTGTAAAATATCTTATCTAGCTTGAAGTGATGTGAGGCCTAATTGGGAGACATGTATGGCCGGCCATGGTGGAGAGGAATTGGCTTGGAATTTTATTCCAAAAGATGTGTAAATGGCTAAGCAAAAGAAAGATATGTTTTTATCTTTCACCCTTTTCTTTCCTATGTTATTTAAACATCTCTATCCACTTTTTTATCATATTTTCTTTGTAGGGTTTGTGCCTCCACTTCTTCCATCTAGCCATTGTAGAAAATCCCGCTCTCTCTTTCTCAAAATTTAAGCAACAATACAACACATATTCAATTGAAAATCAAAAGGAACGGTGTGTAGCTTTCTTGGTTGGGTGCACCTTTGGAAGTGTTGAACAAGGTTTCAAACGGACCAATAAAGATTCAATATTCAATGATTCTCTTGGGCGATATCAAGTTACTATCTATAATTAAAAATTTATATAATTATATGATTGATTATGATATTCTTTTGTTTAGTTGCAATATATTTCAGATCTACTTTTGTCAAGTATAAATTATTAAATGTTCATTATGTTAATTTAATTTAGATCTATTTTCTACATCTCAATTGACTGTATAATCTTTATGTTGACATATACTTTAGTTTCTTCATCTCATTTTACTCTTTGTTATTTATTTTAATTTAGATCCAAATCATTACAATGTATTAACATGTGCCTAAATTGTCTAACTTGGTTTGATGTTGTTTTGCAATTATTATTCAAAAAAAAAACAATTTTGATTGTAAATTTTGATCAAGTATACACACACATTTATAACGTAGATGTTTTTTCAAATAATTTCGATTGAAAACTATATTGATTAACTTCCAATTATTTTGATTGCAAACAATTTCTTAATAAATCTATTTTGATTGAAAAGCTTCTAAATAAGTATATACATATAAGTTTCATGTTCTTTTTTCCTCTTTAAAACAATTTAATTAATAACATGATTAACTTATTGATTTGAATATATTCTATTCAGTTGTTGTTTGCATTAATGTAAAACTATTTCAATCTAAAAATTGATAAGTGGTTTTTATGTAAAATTATAAATCATTTTACCCCTTCCTAATTGAAATTTGATTTGACTTTGTTAAACTTTATATATATATATATACACATATACATATACATACATACATAGATATATATATATATGTATATGTGTGTGTGTGTGTGTATGGAAATACTAGATTGTAATCCTTTCATACATATGTTGTTTATGATACTAAAACAAGGTTTACTATTATTTATGTGCGAACCTACGTGTTTTTATTTTTTAATACAAATTTAATAAAATGAACTTTTCTGCCAAATCATAAATTTAATTTTAGACCCTTCCTTAATTATATATATGTGCATATATTTTTAATCAAAACTTTGGACAATAATGGAATGTATAAAGGGACCATTGGATATACTCACAATTTATGTCAAGTGTAATTTTAGGTATAAATGCCATTTAATATGTTAATTAATCTAATTAAAGAGAGAGAAATGAAAGGTTTTTCTCTCCATTTTTATAGTCTCATCTTCCCTTAATTAATTATATATGTTAAGAGAAAGAAACAAAAGGTTCCTTCCTTAAAATTTTACATGTTTAGATATACGTATATACACTGCTTATATGTTACACTTACACTTCAAACACATGAATGTATTTGATACATTCATTATCATACATACAAATTTGAATTAAAATTTAAACTTTCCCTTTAACCAAATTAAATAAAATATGGTTTTATTTAAAACTTCATTAGATTAGATCTAATAATATGTTAGACTGCATAGGCCTAAGAAATCCAAAATAGATTTTTTTTGAAATTAACCTATTTCATCTACTTCCGACTGGCCTGGTTTCATCAGTGGTATCAGACTCAAATAGTCTATGTAGTCTAAATTAGTCATGTTAAGGATAATCGATTAAGCCTAACAATTTAGTTGGTCATCTATAAAAGTAGTGTCAAGGCTTGGGTTTTGTTAATCATGTACCCTACTCTCCCTAGCTACCGTGGCCCGAAAAGTGAAGTGAGCCTAAAGGTTGTCCCTAATGGAAAAGGCCCGATTTGAATTGGGCCTTGGACTAATTGGTTTGAAAATTAAATGTTAAATTTTAAAGTTAAATTTAAAATAAGAAATAAATTATAAATATTATAGTGTGACTTCAAAATTGTTTTGAAATTAAATAATATTTTAAATTTAAAGTTTAAATTTAAAATAAAAATGACATTATGAATGTTACAAAGTGATTTTCAAAATTGGTTTTGAAAACTCCGTATATTATAAATGTTATAATATATTTTTCAAAAGTGTTTTAAAAAGGGGCATTTCAATAGAAGGACAAACTTTGCACTCCAATTAGTTTCTAGGACACATATCCACATAAATTAATTTCAAGACCAAAGTCAGCATAATAATTACTTTTAAGGACAAAGTCAGCAGTTCAATTACTTTCAACGACATAATTTCATAGGTTTTTATCTCTTAGAAACTAATTATTTTGCATTTTGTCCTTAAAAGTAATTATTTCAGTTGTGCGTCCTAGAAACTAATTGCACTTGCTAAAAAGACCCTTGTGGCTAATTTCCACTTTTAAAAATATAATAAATATATGTCAAAAAATTTAAAATATTAATAAGATTAATAAATTAATTAAATTATATGCATTTATAATATATATATATATATATTGATATATATTACATTATCTTGAACTGTCTAAGATGATGTAAGTATATATGTATATACAAAAGAATTTTTTTGAAATTAACATTTAATTAAATTATTTAATTAAATAAGTTAATTAACAAATGATAATATGCATATATAAATAAAGATATATGTGTATAATCATACATAATCAATTAAAATGTTTAATTGAATAACATAAAATTAATTAAAGTGTTAATTAATTGAATTAATTAAATAAGATTAATTGATATAATATACATAAGATTATTATATAAGTTAATTAAATTATAAAAGTTATATTATAATTAACTGATATGGTATGAATGTGTAATAAAAGGTTGAACAATAAGAAACCCAAATGAGACTTGAGGGATAAACACATACTTATATTACGTATACCGTGACTTCTATTGTGTCTGACACTTGAATCACGAGGGTATTTCATAAGAAATACATTATTCCATAATTCGATATGAATTAGTTAAAAAAATAAAGATTATGAACTTTAATATAAAGTTGTCCTCTACCATTTATATATTAATAGATTACTTACATGCTCCTTAGTTGTTGAGCTTTCCTCAAGCTAGGGATGTTATGTGTATTACTATTAATATATTGAACAGACGAGGTAAAATAGATGCACATATTATTTGAGCTTTCCTTAAGGTATGTGCACTATTCATAGGCCATCGCAAAATGGTGGGTGTAAGTGAATAATTTTTCTTTATTTGTTGTGCTTTTCCTTAAGGTAAAGATGAGATTAGGACAAGGAACTGTGGGTTAGAAGTTGTATATAATATAACCGACAAGGAGTTATCCATCATATGCGGGTCTATGATGTGTTGAGCTTTCCACAAGGTTAGGATCCCATGACATACGAGTCCTAACACCCATTAGAGAAGTTGAAATATTTCTATGTTTCATTTTAAAGTTTTGGGAAACATAAAAATCTAGTGGGAGCCTTATTATAAAAATGAAATGACAACATTTAACCCTTCTAATATGGTAAGAACATTTGATGTATAATGTTATGATAATCTAAATTGACAAATTTGTACAATTAATGTATTCGGTAAAATGTTTATCAATTAAAACATAAAAACGAACTGAATTAAAGATTGATAAAAAAAATACTTACCAATAATATTTTGCATGTTGTTATTTAAAGTCACATTCAAGCGCCTAATTTTACAACTACTAAATACATTCATAATTGGTCACTTGCATGTTTATGTGCCTAAGAATGTGTTTTGTTCTTTATGAGTTTTGAAATCTAAAAGGAATGCTTGAATATGAATGTATGATCTTTATTCGAACACATATAATGTTATATGGTGAACAGTCACAATTTGTAATGTATGAAACCTCGATGAAATAAGTTCTTCGATATAAGCAAGTAAATCGTAGTGTGAGATCGAGTATCAATTTGATTGATTGCAATAAAGATCTTGTTGTGTTAAATATAACGCTAGACCAAAAAGGGCTATGAGATAGTTATAAGTATTCGATCACTGAAAGGTCAGTTTGATCAGTTTACATAAAGTGCAATAAATTTAATATCCTTAAATGTTATGGATGACCAAATGTACTTTTGTAAAGAGTTCGTTATGGTCCCGCGGTAAGGTTTCTCTTTGAATGGTTCTACCATTTAGAAAGGAAAATGAATATTTGAGGATAGATGTAACGACCCGTATTTTTGAGTCTTCGAATTTGAATATTTAATTTATTTAAATATTCGAATTTGGATTTGATTTTAATAAAAAAAATCAAGACTTTATTTTTGGTGACGTAGTTTTAATTTATTTTATAGGATTTTTGCATAATTTTTAATTTGAAAAATAATTAAATTTTCGTTTGACCTTTTTTGCGACAAAACGTCGGTATTTTTGAAACTGTGCAGAATAAGATAACATGTGTATTTTATTGCTGTTTTGTGATCGTGTCACATTGTTGTGCGCAATCGTATTTTTATTTTTGTCGTTCATGGCTTGTATGCGAACGGAATTTTATGTAGCGGGGTACCACAAAACTAACTTTTTTTAAACTTAACCATACACACATAATACACGTACATGTACACATACACATACACCATACCTCCTTCACCATACTTCTCTGCCATCCCTCTCCTTTTCAACCTTATCCTTCCTATCTCTTGCCTATGTTTTTTCTTGACTTTTGTTTGCTTAGCTTTAAAGAAAATTTAGCCTATATATATGAGCATATACACACGGAGGAGGGGGACAAGCACTTTCATATTTTATTTGATTTCTTCTGCAAATGACACACACAATAAAAGAAAAGAAAAAGGGGAGCATGCATGAAACAGAAGGAGGGAGGACATATGTTGCATGGTCTTGTGTATTTGAGTTCATGGAATGATGAGGCATGGGAAGTGGGAAACGTGTTGCGTGGTGGAAAATAGGGAAGGCATGTACAGGCTTGGGAATTTGAAGAGGACGTGGGCAAAGAAAGAAGAAAGGGATTGTTACTATTCATTAAAAAGATTTTGTACTTAAGTCCTACTCAATATGGTCAATTGAATGCACAGGGGAAGGATGTTTTATGCATGAGTGGGCTTGAGCCTATTAGATGAGAGTAATATTAGTTGATAATTTAGTAATTAATTTGGTTAGTTTGATTTTGTTTATTAAATAGCTTAACTTTAAAATGGTTTAACTACCCCATACGGAGTCCGTTTAATCCGCGATCTTCGGCACTAGATTTAAACGAAAAGAACACATTAGTAAAATTATTTGACACATTTGATGAAGTACAAAATATTGACAAAATATTAGTTATTGAATTTAATTACGATTAACGTAGTTAAATAATTATATTTTATTAGTGACATTCAATTAGCAGAGTAAAATATCGTTCTGCTATAATTAAAATGGATAGATTATGCTGGACATCTATTAAGCAGAATAAATCCTCATTCTGCTACTATATTAATTTATTAGTTATAATAATGTGTTGTTATTATTGTGTATTTTGTTGTTTGAATTATGCTTGGCTAGTTTATGGGCAATTAAGTTATTTTATTGTGTGTCTTATTATTTGAATTATGCTTGGCTAGTTTATGAGTAATTAATTTCCATATGCATAGGTTGGGTAGATATAAACACCTTGTGATTAGAATTTCATAGTTTGACTATAAGGTGTTCGACGAAAATATTTGATTTTAAGTAATTATTATAATAAAAGGAGCTTATTATAATTTTAGAATAAAAGATATTTTGGGAGTAAATGTTGGTTTAAATATCTTGGATCAAAAAGGATTTAAAAAGATACTATTTTGAGAACTTAAATGCCGGTAATTTAGAAATTGATTTTGAAAAGATTTCGGGAAGAATAATGATAGTACGATTGAAAGTATTTGTGAGATATTATTATTGTGAAATATGAATTTGTTAGTGAAAGTATATTCATATTTATTGATTTGGATTTTTGGGTATCATCCATTCAATGGGATCAGTCATCGGTTGGTATCTGCGATTTTTCTGCTTTCATGTTGCGATTGGCTATTTCCATGATTATATACTCGAGAGGGGTATTGTCTTAGGGGACGTTTATTATTTTAGTGAGCATTTGCTTTTAGCAGCATTTACGTTGAGCGATATTTCCTAATCTATTTTAATTACTTTTATATATGTATTTTGATAGAAGAATATTTGGGAAATTGGTTTATACAAATTATAGGTTTTGATTTAAACTCAAAAGTATGATTTGTTACAAAATATATATATTATTATTTCAGAAGGATTTAAAATAAAACCACGAATTTAGCTCGAAGAGATTATTTTATAAAAGGATTATATTTTGAAAATAATAAAGTTAATTAGATTTCAGAGATCTATTTGTTTATTTGTGCATCGTAGGCTCCTTGAGTCCTATTTGTGCTAGGAGAACTATGTTGGCTTGATCCTGTATCTAATTGGGTACCCAATTAGATAGGGGTACGTAGGCAGTCACAAGTGGTAGTGATGCAGCTCCAATAATAATATATCGTTTTCCTGTTTATTGTTTACTAATTATCATGTGTTGTTGTATCTTTGCTGCTTATCATTTTATTCCGCATTGACCTATTTATTTGAGTTTGCAGAAATGACTATTGTTGTCTCTCGCATCAGAGTTGTGCAGCGGTAGATTTATTATATTTGAGTTTTTCTTCATATTAAAGCACACTCTGTAGAATAAATAATTACTGTAATAAGTTGTAGTGTTAAATTTATACCCTATACATTTAGCAATGTTATATATTTATCATATGGTATTGTGTATTAAATTGGTGGTTTCCATTAGTAGCTTTAGAACGGGCGGGTTTTCGATGATTTTGACTGGTTTGAAAATTCGGGTTGTTACAATAGATGTAACTTAAGGCATAGTTGAGATGAAAAGAGTCACTTCTGCTTCATAAAGAAACATCAAAAACATGAATTATAATGATTGATACTTAATATTGGAATAAGAAATATGATTCCTATTACAAAATGTATTTTCACATAGAAAATCAATTTTTTTGATAGATTTATTTCTTTAAGTTTAAGATATTTTATCTTAAAACTATCAACTGTAAACTGGTTACAATAGATAGAGTAAATAGCCTAAATTAAGTGGTTGAATGAAGCTCCGTATTTCGTATGCTATTAAAGTAATGGAGAAAATAGTAGGAGCATGCTATATAACACCTATTGGTTGCATCAAGTTGCGAAAATTATTTTCGTAAAACATACCAAATATCATTTATGAAATAATAATTTTTCAATTTTGAATGAACAATAGATATAATGTTATTTCAATATGAGTATTATGAGTATTCGTTATGAATTAAAACTATAATACTGGTATTTGTTTTCATAACAAAGTGATGCATTGGAAAATACAGAAGTATTTGGAATTATTTACAATTATTTTGGAAATGTAGACTAAGCCATATTTTTTAGGAATGATTATTTAATTTTATGATTGTGGATCATATGTAACCACTGAATTATATCTCAAATGATTAAGGACAAAGTACCCATTCAGTGAGAGCGACGTAAGAGCTGATGAACTCTCCTATTTGATACATTTATGTAACGACTCAAAATTTTAGCCATTTGAATTTAAAATATTTAATTTATTTTAAACATTAAAATATTAGTTTTATAAGTAAAATAGCTTAAATTGCAAATATAGTGATTTATTTGAATAGTGAATTTAAATAATTGGAATATTTAATAAAATTGGATCTTTGGTTTAATCTAAATAAAAGTTATTTCGAAATCTTATTTAAATTATGTTGGAAAAAGAATCATGATCGTGAACTTTTAAATTTGAATTAAAAGTGATTAAATTGATTTTTGGGAATACTTCGTTTAAATTAATGTGTGAAAATAGCCTTTCGGGACACTGCCTCGGATTTGGATGAAACCAGTTTCATTGGATCTGTAATAGTGAATTATTGTATGTTAACGAATTTCATGGCGATCGAGCGAATCATTTTGTCGTGTGAGCTCGAAATGCGTAGAAATTAAAGGAACTAAATTATTATAATTCGATTTCAAAAAGCTAACTTCCATATATGATCGAATTAGAGCTCGATAATAGTTCCATTGTGTTCGGAATAGGGGTATTACATTTAGAATGCCAGGCGGCATGCCTCGATCAGGGTTCGAGATTTTGGGCACATAAGAACTTGATATTTTAGAATTAAAGAATTCTTTATTTTTATATACCATACCCTTTTCACCATTGTGACGACCCGGAATTTTGGACATTTGAAATTTGAATATTTAATTGATTTAAATATTTAAAAGTTAATTTTTGACTTGAATTTCAAATACCACTATTTATTTGGCAATTAAATTATCGAATCAAACAATTGAAAAATGGGTAAATGTTGAATCTACAGTTTTAAGCCAGTTAAAAATAATTTGAAGGCTTATAAAATTCATATTAATAGTACCGAAGATAATAGAACGTTTAAAATTAAATTTAAAGGTGTTTTGCTCAGTTTTAAAAATATATTGTTTAAATTGAATTTAAAAATAGTTTTCCGAGGCGCAGTCTCGGAATTCGATGAAACTAGTTTCATTGGATCCGTAATAGTGTATTATTATCGGATTTCAATTTTCGTAGAGTTTGGAGTTGTTGTGTGAGCGTACCATATATAAACGCGCTGAAATTTATATCGAAATTCAATATTATAACTGGATCCAAAAAGCTATCTTCTCCATACGATCGAATTATGACTCGAAACCTTTTCCATTGCATTCGGAATAGGAGTATAACATTACGAACGCTTGGCGGTACGCTTAGATAGGAGTTCAAGATTTTGAGTTGTGTAATTCGAGACGATTTAAATTTAAATTTAAGTATAATATGTATTATTTCACCAGTTAAAATTTCTTTCCATCAGCCATTCTATATTCCTGAACATAGCCGACCTAACTTTTCCTTACGTTTAAATCGATGTCCTTTCTTTTTTTTTCAGTTCAGATCAAAATCGCGAAGTTTATCCTCTTCTACTCCACACTTTCACGTCTTCTTCTAATTTCAAATTCCCAGAGCGAAATCAAAATGGTGGCAGCAGTATTCTCTTCCCAAATCAGTTCAAAAATTTATTTGAGGAACCAGCTCTTTCCACTAAAGTCCTAAGATCCCTCGTTTCTTTCGAAATCAAATCAAATTTTTTCAAATAAAATAAAAAGAAAAGAGGGTAGTGGAATCGCGAGCGACTCGGAAGCGTGGCCGAAGTCGCGAAGGGGGAGGCTCTTGCAAAGGGGGGTGGGCGCATTGGGATTTAGCGGTGGCGACACGTGGTTGCGAAGCGACCAAGGGAAATCATTGGAGGAGCTCGTGCTCAACATCGTGATGGCGACACACTCGCGTTCGAATGGCCGACGATGAGGGTTGCGCTCTAGCGCTGTGGCTACAGTTGGAAGCATGGTGGAGAAGCAACTGTCGAGGTCGGAGTTGATTTCGTCAAGGACTGGACGCGACTTCGATTAGGTTTGGGTATCATGGATGCTGTAGTCTTTCGCGAATAGGGTAATTTCTTAGCTTACTTCTATAATTTAATTGGCCAATTCTATTATCCAAAAGTTTTAGTTATAAACTGTAAGAAAATATATATATTAAAGAAAAGTTTTTAAAGTAAAGAAAATTACTGGTTGTTATTTTCAAAAAAATAAATAAATATAAATTACAGTAAAGGGGTAGAATAATTCTGTTTATATATATATATATATTAATTCACATTCATATCTTATCTAAAATAGTAAATATGTATAGGTAAAATTTTAAAGGGGGTTTATATAAAATTAGATTTTGAAATCTATAAATTATTTTTATAAGTATGCATGTAGTTTCAAAAGGGAATAAGTATACACATATACCTATTTTCATTTACTAGTCAATTTTAAAATAATGAAGATATGTTTGTTTGTTTATTTAGAATCTAAATTATTTTAGTTATTAAGAAATTTTTAAAGAAAAATTAGTTCAAATGTAAATCATTATCCAATTGAATTATTAAATGGAAATTAATTATTTGATTCTAATTCAAATATTAATAAACCATAAAATTGTTTATACAAGGTCTGAAATCAAGAAAACAAGCTGGTTGGAATGGATTACAAACTGCAAACTCAAAAGGGTGAGTTAATCTCACTCATCTGGTTGCTATTTAAATTTAAATAGTTAAATTTAAATATTTGGTGAATGATTGGATTGATTTGATATGATAGTATATATAGTAGTATATATCAATATATATATATATATATATATTGTAATATATATATATATTGGAGTTGATATTCCCGCATTATATAGCGGATGAGACCCTATGCGCCGCATAATAGCGGATGATAATATTTAAAACCCATATACCGCGATATTCCACCTCGAAGTGGAATTGGTATTGTGCTAACATCTGTGGATGCAAGGAAACAGGTTGGAGGGATCCAACTGGATTCCTCAAAATTATTTAGATTATTTAATATTCTGTGTTATGAATATTGATATCCTGTGATGATTTTATTGGTAATTGAAATATTGGATGATATGGTTGGATTGAATATTCCAGTAAAAGGAGTTATCAAAATATATTGAATTGGATTTTTGGAAAGAAATAAAAGGGTAAAATTTAAGTAAAATAATTCTAGTGAATTTGAATAAATTAAATAATGAATTGTAAAAGAAATAAAAGCAATTTCAAAGTTTTAACAAATATGGGAAAAGGGGATTTGAATTAACAGGGGAATAATAAGTTTTAAACTAAAGTGATATTAGTTTAAAGAATAAAAGAATCTATTTTTAAATTCAAGGGTTAAATTTAATTAAAGGATAAATAAGGAGTTTTGGAAATTTGAAATTGGTATTTTCAGTTAAAAGGGGTTTGAACTCAAAATAAAGAAATAGATCTAAAAGTTAATATATTTTGAAATAAATGAAGCAAGTTAAGAAAATTATTTCAAGTGAAGTGGGTTGGAAATCAATTGTAAATTGATTAAAGAATTTGGAATTGAGATTTTAAAGAGAAGTGAGATTTTGGAATTTATAAACTGGGTTTATAAAGTAAAATAAAATATCAGTGGATATTTGAAAATATAAATTCAAGGTGGGAATTTATAAAGGGATATGAATTGGTTTAAAAATAAATGTTGATTTATTTTTAAAGGATGTGAAGAGAAGTGTATTTCCCTGAATAGCCAAGTACGTTTTCAAAGTAAACTTTTAAGTATAAGCTAAAGGTTTAAAGGTTGGTTTAAAGTATGTTTTGGAAAATCTATTATTTTTAAATGTTTAAACTTTAAAGTAAGTAATTTTTTTCAAATCTATTTTAATAGTAATTATTTAAAGATGGTTTGGTATTATGTTTTAAATGATAAAAGAATTTAGTTTTATATTTTATTAAGTAGCTTTATTTTAAATATTCTTAAAGTACATATCTTTGAATAAAGTATTAAAGTAGTTTTAATTTAAATGTTTAAAAGTATATTTTATAATAAAATGTTTCTAAATTATTTAAAAATCAAATGTTTTGGTACTTGATGATTTCAGTGGAAATAGGAATATTTGGAAAATTTATTCCATGAGAGAAGGACGGTTTGAAAATTGTTTTCAAAGGATTGAAAATGGAAATATATCTTGCAAAGATATTTTGAGGTTAATAAATAATTTGGAAAATTATTTATTGTTTGATGGATGATTGTGAATGTTAATTGATAGTTAAAGAACCAACTATCAATATTGGTCAATGCGTTGATCGTTTCGAAGAGACCGGGATCGGGATTAATTTCCCAAAAACCACTTCGATCCGGTTTGTACGTTTCGTGGAAACGATTTCAGAGTCGAAGATGGAGCAGTGAAGTGCAAGGACTAGTCGCTACTAATCCTGAGGATATTTCCAAAATGGATGTAGTAGGAATAGTGCCTTCGGTTCCGTTCGGACCCGGGATGGACTTGTATGGATGAATGCTTTCGGAACATCGTCAGGTGGATGATGGGCATTCTAAGGGATATGTTCTATAAAGGTAACGCCCTCATCAACTGGGAATGACTGAAAATCAGGGGTTATGCTGCAAGGCTTCGTGGGTCGCACCCACTTGAGAGTAAGGTCATCCCTGTCTAGATGTCCCTTTTTATTTCGGCTTAGTGGTGCGGTTGCTGATCACAACCGTAGGGTGATTTTATTCGGAATTATCCAGTAAGGGATGGTTCCGGCCTTGTGTTGCAGGGGACTTAGGGTGGGTCCTCGGTACTATGATCTAGGCCACGTACTGTGACAGGTGGTACACTAGTGCCTAGTCATTGATGGAAATCCATTCTCCCTACGTGCCTTTACGGTTTTGTTTGTATACCTATTAGCTGGAATTTAATCATGTAACAATTTCAGCTATTTGAATAAGTATTTGTATATAGACACTATTATAATATCAGAGGATTTGATAAGAAAGTGTGTTAGCTATCGTAAGGTAAAAACCCGACATGTTTATTTGTGGCGTGGTCTTACGAGATGCTTTTGATTTCAAAGGATTTTGAAACTTTAATAATTAATTTGAGTGTGATTTTCTCATGCTGGTTTTCCAGATCGACTCGGGTGTTATTTTATTATAATGCTCGGGTCAGACCGAGTATTATAGGTTACAAGATATGATGCTGTGGAGCTCAGGGATGAGCTGGATGGCGTGACGTATCTCCCGTACTTGTTTATATATATATTCCGCTGTGTTGATTGCTGTACTCTGTTATATTGAGGACATGATATGATTATTGTCCAGTTGTATGTATGTGTACTCTGATGTATACTCTGATGATGTATTGTATAAACAGATATAGTTTGGATTTGTGTAAAGTTCATCTATTATCTATTATATTTTATTCCGCTGCGATGGTTAGATTCTGTTGTTGTTCTACTTTCTTCTTCTACCTCCTTCTTCTTCAACCCAAATGGTTCATATTTCCGTTCTTCTTGAGTTCATTAATGGAAATTAATGTCAATTCAAGGGGTATGGATTTGCGGGTCATTACAGTGGTATCAGAGCTTAGGCTAGCGATAACCTTGGATCTGGGGGATTTCTCATTGAAATAGAGTCCATAGTACTCTAAAATGAGTTTGAGTGTATTAATAGATATGAGCGCGCATTTGTTAATGACTATAAAATTGTTTTATATTGTGTTGACTTATCGGTTGAGTGTTTATGGATTCTGGTCGGTGTGCGGGACGCCACAACATCGATAGGAGTTTCTAAACTCTTAAACAAGATACACCGACACAGTATTGTATTAAAATAGGGTAAATGGAATAATTTTAACCAAATTATTTTTATATATAAAGGAAATAATTTTCCGTAAATTATTATAGTATATGGATGCTT
The DNA here is from genome assembly GCA_030737815.1 of Allium fistulosum. NCBI lineage: Eukaryota > Viridiplantae > Streptophyta > Magnoliopsida > Asparagales > Amaryllidaceae > Allium > Allium fistulosum. Next base: position 299,169,309 of record CM060903.1, read on the forward strand.
GGTTGTTAAGGAGTGAAATATTAAATTATTATCACTATTGTGAGGAAATTGAATAGCAATTGGAAATTTAAACTAAAAGCCAAGAAATAAATTCATATACAAATGAAGTTTATAAATGTGAATTATAAATGTGATTTATAATTGGAAATGAAATGAAATTCTAGAGTAATGTTGAATATGAATTGGATGGATTTGGAATCTGAAAATTTTGGGAAAGTTTTAAATTCCTTTGGGTTTGAAAGTAGTTTTCAAAAGGTTTTGGAGAAATAATGGTGACATTATTTCGGAAATATTTTTAAATTGGATTTGAAATCTGGAGAGATTTGGAATTTAAAAATATTTGGAGGGAATTTTTAAAGAGATAAAAGCATTTAACTCTCTTTCGGTCGCTGGAAAATAACTTCGGTAATGACTGCAGCATCATCGGTGTTCATTTTCGAGTTTCTAGGAGAGAAATTGCTACCAAATTGTTTTAAATTGGAATTGTTGCAAACTGGGTTTGGTTTTGAAATTCAAAAGGGATAATTGAATTTGCCAAAGGATTTTGGATATAATTGATTTCAAAGGTGATTTTGAAATTTTGGGAAAATTGTTTAAACTCTGGAATCTTATTTAAAGTGTTTATGGAATAATAAATAAGTTGTGACTTCTAAAATTTAGAAGTGGGATAAATAAGCCTAAAATAAAATTATTTTGTAATTCGGAAGATGAATAAAAATCCAAAACTTGAATTATAAAATAGATTGAATTCAAGTAAATAGTAATGAAGTGATTTTTGAAGATAAAAATCAAATATGGAATTAAAAGTGGGAAATAAACTAAATTTGGAATAATTTAGTTAATGAAATATGGAAATGGAACTCAAATTGGTCGATTAAAATTTAAAAGTGAAGCTTGAGTTATTAATGGAAATCCAACTTGAAATTGTAAGTGGATTAAATATGAATTGAAGTTGAATGGAATTGAATAAAAATAAAAATGATTTGTATTGCAAATAAAATCCAAGTGAATAAATAAAAGTTTGAATAGTTTTATTATCAATAAATCGGTTCGGTTGTGAATTGAAGTGTGAGATAAGTTTAAGAAGGTTTGAATGGTAAACTAAAAGTGAATAGAAATAAAATTTAAATGGTTGCAACTGAATTAAAATGGCATTGTTATTAATAAAATAAATTCAATAATAGTTTGTGAATGAAATTAAAATAGAACTTGAATGTAATGGAAAGAGAATATGTTAAATTGGAGTGAAATTAATATAATTTGAATTGGAATCAATTTGAATAGCTATAAAATGAAGTGATTGTTTAATTGAATGGAAACTGACAAATTTGCGTAGAAAATTAGTCGTTCGACGTGAACGGAAGAAAATAAAATTCTATAAATTGATAGAAGTAAATAAATTGATTTTTGGAATCATTGAAAACGAATATGGGTTTGTTTGGGTTAAAGGTGAATTGAATATAAGCAATTGTGTTGTAAACCATTTAAAATGAATGAAGTGAATCTGAATTGGTTATAAACAATTAAAATATATGTTGAAGCATTGAAATTAAGGTTGAGACCTTATAAGTTGCTCGTGGAAATTTGTTATGTGCATTGCTTACAAAATTCATGTGTTAGCTATTATAAAATAAGTGAAATGCTAATAAGTTTCATATATTTAAGTACTGACATGTTGTAATTGAGTTAGTACAGGTTCAGGGAAGCCGTTTGGCTGGTTTTGATCGCGCAAATTGCTAAAATAAATAAGCCGCTTGCTTAAAATGCTAAATAGAGGTACACCTACGCAATAAAAATAGGAAATATGAACTGTTTTTGGTTTTTTCCGACCGTGTGGATCGATGTATATATATTTATCTCTTTTGTCAAATTGCAAGCTCCTCCGTACAAAAGAGACTCTGCCAAAAAATTTCAAAATTTTTGGGAGCTAGAAAATTTTTGGAATTTTTGGAAATTTTCACTAACAACAAATGATTTAAAATTAGCAAGCAAATAGAAAAGTTTGCAAACAAGTTTTATTTGAGATTTAAGAATAAATTAGCAAGTGGGACTTGTAAAATAGAATGGTAAATTAAATGTGGGTTAAGATAAGATGAATAAAATTTAATATTCAGAGTTGAAAATGAATTGAATGCAAGTAAAATTGAAAATGGGAATTTGAAGGGAATTTGGAAGAATATTTGGATTTGAAATTAATTGGTAAATTTGAAGCAAACTTATTTTATATGAAATTAGAATCTAATTTGAATAGAAGTAAATATACACTTCAGTAGTGAAGTAGTGAAAATAAATAAAGAAACATATAAAATGCTTATACTAAACTTAAGAAAGGAATGGTGAATTTAATTGAAATTGGTATTAGAAATATATTTTAAGTTAATATTCGAATGAATAAATATTGACATTTTGTCAGGAAGTCAATAAAATGTTTTGAATGTTGAAATTGGGTGATATTGCTTAGTAAGGTACAGGTAGCTAAAAACAAAGGATAAATTGATGTTCTGATTTTGAAGATATTTGAATTGCCCGACAAAAGGTATGTATTTGAATTTCTGTATGAAATTTGATTGGGTTTTGATCTAGCCATTTGGCGTTTTGCTTTCTTTGAAATTTGGGAGCCCGTGGAGGCAATTTTTGTAGTTGTACCGAGCTAGCTGCGCAAAGGAGACGCTGGCGAAATTTTTTGGAAATCTAAAGAGTTAGAAATTTTTTGATAATTTAAAATTGGTTTCAAATTTAAATTTGAATGGTTGGGTATGTGATATTGGTTGGAAACTATGGAAGGCTTTGGGAAGTTAGAGTGATAGTGTGTCTTTGATAAAAGATTTGGGAAGTGGTTAGAACTGTTTGGTCTGGGAAATAGTTAACGGGATTGAATCATTCTTCCTAACTAGTAATTTCGAGGACGAAATTCTTTTAAGGGGGGAGGAATGTGACGACCCAGAATTTTGGACATTTGAAATTTGAATATTTAATTGATTTAAATATTTAAAAGTTAATTTTTGACTTGAATTTCAAATACAGCTATTTATTTGGCAATTAAATTATCGAATCAAACAATTAAAAATTTGGTAAATGTTGAATCTAGAGTTTTAAGCCAGTTAAAAATAATTTGAAGGCTTATAAAATTCATATTAATAGTACCGAAGATAATTGAACGTTTAAAATTAAATTTAAAGGTGTTTTGCTCAGTTTTAAAAGTATATTATTTAAATTGAATTTAAAAATAGTTTTCCGAGGCGCAGTCTCGGAATTCGACGAAACTAGTTTCATTGGATCCATAATAGTGTATTATTATCGAATTTCAATTTTCGTAGAGTTTGGAGTTGTTGTGTGAGCGTACCATATATAAACGCGCTGAAATTTATATCGAAATTCAATATTATAACTGGGTCCAAAAAGCTATCTTCTCCATATGATCGAATTAGGACTCGAAACCTTTTCCATTGCGTTCGGAATAGGAGTATAACATTACGAACACTTGGCGGTACGCTTAGATAGGAGTTCAAGATTTTGAGTTGCGTAATTCGAGATGATTTAAATTTAAGTATAATATGTATTATTTCACCAGTTAAAATTTCTTTCCATCAGCCATCCTATATTCCTGAACATACCCAACCTAACTTTTCCTTACGTTCAAATCGATGTCCTTTCTTTCTTTTCTGTTCAGATCAAAATCGCGAAGTTTATCCTCTTCTACTCCACACTTTCACGTCTTCTTCTAATATCAAATTCCCAGAGCGTAATCAAAATGGTGGCAGCAGTATTCTCTTCCCAAATCAGTTCAAAAATTTATTTGAGGAACCGAGCTCTTTCCACTAAAGTCCCAAGATCCCTCGTTTCTTTCGAAATCAAATCAAATTTTTTCAAATAAAATAAAAAGAAAAGAGGGTAGTGGAATCGTGAGCGACTCGGAAGCGTGACCGAAGTCGCGAAGGGGGAGGCTCTTGCGAAGGGGGGTGGGCGCATTGGGATTTAGCGGCGGCGACACGTGGTTGCGAAGCAACCAGGGGAAATCGTTGGAGGAGCTCGTGCTCGACATCGTGATGGCGACGCACTCGCGTTCGAATGGCCGGCGATGAGGGTTGCGCTCTAGCGCTGTGGCTACAGTCGGAAGCGTGGTGGAGAAGCAACTGTCGAGGTCGGAGTTGATTTCGTCAAGGACTGGACGCGACTTCGATTAGGGTTGGGTATCATGGATGCTACAGTCTTTCGTGAATAGGGTAATTTCTTAGCTTACTTCTGTAATTTAATTGGCTAATTCTATTATCCAAAAGTTTTAGTTATAAACTGTAAGAAAATATATATATTAAAGAAAAGTTTTTAAAGTAAAGAAAATTACTGGTTGTTATTTTCAGAAAAATAAATAAATATAAATTACAGTAAAGGGTAGAATAATTCTGTTTATATATATATATATATATATATATATATATATATTAATTCACATTCATATCTTATCTAAAATAGTAAATATGTATAGGTAAAATTTTAAAGGGGGTTTATGTAAAATTAGATTTTGAAATCTATAAATTATTTTTATAAGTATGCATGTAGTTTCAAAAGGGAATAAGTAAACACATATACCTATTTTCATTTACTAGTCAATTTTAAAATAATGAAGATATTTTTTTTGTTTATTTAGAATCTAAATTATTTTAGTTATTAAGAAATTTTTAAAGAAAAATTAGTTCAAATGTAAATCATTATCCAATTGAATTATTAAATGGAAATTAATTGTTTGATTCTAATTCAAATATTAATAAACCATAAAATTGTTTATACAAGGTCTGAAATCAAGAAAACAAGCTGGTTGGAATGGATTACAAACTGCAAACTCAAAAGGGTGAGTTAATCTCACTCATCTGGTTGCTATTTAAATTTAAATAGTTAAATTTAAATATTTGGTGAATGATTGGATTGATTTGATATGATAGTATATATAGTAGTATATATCAATATATATATATATTGGAATATATATATATTGGAGTTGATATTCCCGCATTATATAGCGGATGAGACCCTATGCGCCGCATAATAGCGGATGATAATATTTAAAACCCATATACCGCGATATTCCACCTCGAAGTGGAATTGGTATTGTGCTAACATCTGTGGATGCAGGGAAACAGGTTGGAGGGATCCAACTGGATTCCTCAAAATTATTTAGATTATTTAATATTCTGTGTTATGAATATTGATATCCTGTGATGATTTTATTGGTAATTGAAATATTGGATGATATGGTTGGATTGAATATTCCAGTAAAAGGAGTTATCAAAATATATTGAATTGGATTTTTGGAAAGAAATAAAAGGGTAAAATTTAAGTAAAATAATTCTAGTGAATTTGAATAAATTAAATAATGAATTGTAAAGGAAATAAAAGCGATTTCAAAGTTTTAACAAATATGGGAAAAGGGGATTTGAATTAACAGGGGAATAATAAGTTTTAAACTAAAGTGATATTAGTTTAAAGAATAAAAGAATCTATTTTTAAATTCAAGGATTAAATTTAATTAAAGGATAAATAAGGAGTTTTGGAAATTTGAAATTGGTATTTTCAGTTAAAAGGGGTTGAACTCGAAATAAAGAAATAGATCTAAAAGTTAATATATTTTGAAATAAATGAAGCAAGTTAAGAAAATTATTTCAAGTAAAGTGGGTTGGAAATCAATTGTAAATTGATTAAAGAATTTGGAATTGAGATTTTAAAGAGAAGTGAGATTTTGGAATTTATAAACTGGGTTTATAAAGTAAAATAAAATATCAGTGGATATTTGAAAATATAAATTCAAGGTGGGAATTTATAAAGGGATATGAATTGGTTTAAAAATAAATGTTGATTTATTTTTAAAGGATGTGACGAGAAGTGTATTTCCCTAAATAGCCAAGTACGTTTTCAAAGTAAACTTTTAAGTATAAGCTAAAGGTTTAAAGGTTGGTTTAAAGTATGTTTTGGAAAATCTATTATTTTTAAATGTTTAAACTTTAAAGTAAGTAATTTTTTTCAAATCTATTTTAATAGTAATTATTTAAAGATGGTTTGGTATTATGTTTTAAATGATAAAAGAATCTAGTTTTATATTTTATTAAGTAGCTTTATTTTAAATATTCTTAAAGTACATATCTTTGAATAAAGTATTAAAGTAGTTTTAATTTAAATTTTTAAAAGTATATTTTATAATAAAATGTTTCTAAATTATTTTAAAAATCAAATGTTTTGGTACTTGGTGATTTTAGTGGAAATAGGAATACTTGGAAAATTTATTCCATGAGAGAAGGACGGTTTGAAAATTGTTTTCAAAGGATTGAAAATGGAAATATATCTTGCGAAGATATTTTGAGGTTAATAAATAATTTGGAAAATTATTTATTGTTTGATGGATGATTGTGAATGTTAATTGATAGTTAAAGAACCGACTATCAATATTGGCCAATGCGTTGATCGTTTCGAAGAGACCGGGATCGGGATTAATTTCCCGAAAACCACTTCGATCCGGTTTGTACGTTTCGTGGAAACGATTTTGGAGTCGAAGATGGAGCAGTGAAGTGCAAGGACTAGTCGCTACTAATCCTGAGGATATTTCCAAAATGGATGTAGTAGGAATAGTGCCTTCGGTTCCGTTCGGACCCGGGACAGACTTGTATGGATGAATGCTTTCGGAACATCGTCAGGTGGACGATGGGCATTCTAAGGGATATGTTCTATAAAGGTAACGGTTAGCCTCAAGCCTCATCAACTGGGAATGACTGAAAATCAGGGGTTATGCAGTAAGGCTTTGTGGGTCGCACCCACTTGAGAGTAAGGTCATCCCTGTCTAGATGTCCCTTTTTATTTCGGCTTAGTGGTGCGGTTGCTGATCACAACCGTGGGGTGATTTTATTCAGAATCATCCAGTAAGGGATGGTTTCGGCCTTGTGTTGTAGGGGACTTAGGGTGGGTCCTCGGTACTGTGATCTAGGCCACGTACTATGACAGGTAGTACCCCAGTGCCTAGTCATTGATGGAAATCCATTGTCCCTATGTGCCTTTACGGTTTTGTTTGTATACCTATTAGCTGGAATTTAATCATGTAACAATTTCAGCTATTTGAATAATTATTTGTATATAGACACTATTATAATATTAGAGGATTTGATAAGAAAGTGTTTTAGTTATCGTAAGGTAAAAACCCGACATGTTTATTTGTGGTGTGGTCTTACGAGATGCTTTTGATTTCAAAGGATTTTGAAACTTTAATAATTAATTTGAGTGTGATTTTCTCACGCTGGTGTTCCAGACTGACTCGGGTGTTATTTTATTATAATGCTTGGGTCAGACCGAGTATTATAGGTTACAGGATATGATGCTGTGGAGCTCAGGGATGAGCTGGATGGCGTGACGTATCTCCCGTACTTGTTTATATATATATTCCGCTGTGTTGATTGCTGTACTCTGTTATATTGAGGACATGATATGATTATTGTCTAGTTGTATGTATGTGTACTCTGATGTATACTCTGATGATGTATTGTATAAACAGATATAGTTTTGATTTGTGTAGTCATCTATTATCTATTATATTTTATTCCGCTGCGATGGTTAGATTCTGTTGTTGTTCTACTTTCTTCTTCTACCTCCTTCTTCTTCAACCCAAATGGTTCGTATTTCTGTTCTTCTTGAGTTCATTAATGGAAATTAATGTCAATTCAAGGGGTACGGATTTACGGGTCGTTACAACCATACTTACCCCATACCCCACTGTCACACCCATACCCTTCATCCCTTACCCTACTCGTGATTACCCATGCCCTTTCTTCTATTAATAATAGCCTATAATGAAAAAAATACAAACTGGAGCTTCCATTTCAAAATAAAATCAAATGGAACAAAAAAAATCAAAAATTCAAATCTTTGAACTTGTTTGAGGTTAATCTGCAAGATGATGTATGTTTGGATGGATCCGATTGGGGTGGGGGGTATAGAGGATTGGCAGTGGGTTAGCAAGACTAGGGTTAAGGTTTTGGAATGATTTAGGAGATGGGAGGTTTTGGGGTTTGTGGCATCGAGTTTGTGGCGTCGTAGGGCATTGGCAGGCTAAGTTCGGCGAAATGCGGCGTTGAAATGGGAAGTGCGATGTTTGTAGCATGCCTGTTCGGGTGCCAGATCAAGATTTAAGGCATGGGCGCGGTCTCGACGTGACGGTGATGGTGGTGAAGCTCTGGCATAGAGAGACTTGATGGCGTGCTCGTATCGAAGTTTTATCGAGTGAGGGATGAGGAATCTTGGATGGTTGATCTCGACCGTTGGGGGTGATATGCACGAACGTGTAGAGGGTGGTTAGAGTTCGAGGAAGGAGAGTTAGTGATGTTAATATGGGTAATTAGAAGTTAATGTTTGTAATTAAGTAGTTAAATTATTTATTTAAATCCAAAAACTTATAAATGCAATAACTATTTCATACGATGTCCAAATCCAATGCAGGTAGTCAAGTTGGATTCATAATGACGTTAGCTATGTGATGGAGTTGATTTGGTAGAGATTGGAGCTAGTGGATTTTACGCTGAATTCAGATGACGTTCGAATTCAAGCGAAACCAGAAAGCCTCGGCGTCAACTGGAATAATAGTGGGTTAAACTCACCTTTTTGGTTAGCCAGTAATATTATATAGCTGATAAAAATCATTTGTTGTATGCTTGGATGTTCATATGTTGATTGTTGGTTTTGATGGATTGTCACCTTTGGAAGCGATCAATATATGAGTGGTGATGCAGGGGGACATGTTGGAGGGATCCGACAAGATTCCCCACCTTCATTGAATTTTAATTGTATATATGTGTTGATATATATGAGTGGTGATGCAGAGGTACAGGTTGGAGGGATCCAACAGGATTCCTCACCACTGTTGAATTTTATTTATATATATGTGTTGATATATATGGGTGCTGATGCAGGGGGATAGGTTGGAGGGATCCAACAGGATTCCTCACCATTGTTGATTTAATTTCAATAATAATCCTGTTATATGATTATTGAATATCAAAAACCCGATTGGTTGGTAGAAAATCATTAACAATGTTTGTTAAGTGATGTGTTAACCCAAGATTGATATTAATAACAGTAATTAACCGAGTTAGTTAATTAAAATAAAACAGCAGCTTATTTAAGCACCATAGCGATTGCTAAGCTTTTTTTCAAATCTGAAAAGTTTTATATTCAAATCAACTTCAGTTTACCTCGGTTTAAAAGCAAATTTTTTAATATATTATTATATTTAAATGTTAAAATTATATTTAAATTATTTTAAAAATAACTATTATAAATAAAGTTAATCGTTTTAATTTTAGTTAAATATATATTTAAAGGTTAATTACTTTGTTTGAAGTTAATTTAAAATATTTAAAATAATTAATTTTTAAGAGAAATTTATTATATAATAATATGGTTTTAGAGTTAATTATTTATTGTAATATATTGTTTCAAAAGTTAATTTATTATTATAATACATTGTTGCGAAGTTAAATTTATATTTATAATAAATTATGTATTATATTTAATATTGTTTTAAAGATTATTTATTTATATTTAATATTTTTTTAATCTTATTTATCAATGTTTTAATATTTTAAAAAGTTAATTATTTAAATAATTAATATGGGTTAAAATTAATAATATTGATTTATTAATAATGTTTTGGAAGTTAATTATTATTATAAAGTTGAAGATTTATTATTATTGTTTTATTAATAAAGTTTTAAATTATTAATTACCTTACAATAACGCTTTGAAGTAATTAATTACTATTTAATTAAAGATATTTTGAAGTTTATAAATAGAGTTTTATAAATGGTTTCTGAGATATATAAGATAGTTTTATAAATGGTTTTATAAATAAATTTTATAAATGGTTTCCGATATTTATGAATAAAAAGATTTAGGAAAGAAATGGTAGATTTTCATGGCGTAATTCGAGAGGCAAAGATTGCCTACATTTTACTATGGATTCGCTGGGATAGTGACGTAACCATTGAGTAAACTATGATCCATGATTGACATGGAACAGTGCTTTCCATATATTTTTAAACATTTTCATGTATTTTAGAAAGAAATGGTCTGTGAATATACATATACCCGTGAGATAAGTATATGGATATTTTAATAAATATTTGAAAGATTATTTTAAGTTAATGGAAGATTAATCTAAGAGGCTTAGTGATTTCTATAGGGAATGAAACCTTTGTTTGAATGCTTGTTTATTTGATAGTTAAATAACCGACTATTAAATTTTGGCCTAAATATGTAATCCTTTTTAATTTTGGTGGTATAGAAATATTCCCCACTTAACACTAAAGGATTTTAACTCTAGAAATATTTAGGAGAAACACGGGAATTATATGGTACAGTTACTGTCCGTGGTGCTATATTGTACGTATAAACTCGTTTTGTTCTTCTAGGATAAATAATGAGGAGATCCCTTCACTTAAATGGTTAGGGGGTGATCTCCGTTCTTATGTATTATTTGATTATTTCCTAAAGAACCGGTATTGAGCATTCTGAAAAATCGACGATTGGTTTTTAGAGCGCCAGGGAAGTGGAAGAGTGTACTCGTAAGAGATGACTTGAAAACCTTAACCGCTCTAAAACCATATACGGTTCTATGAGGGAGTTTCATGATATCTTGAGATGTTGGAATTCATGTGTGGTTCCAAGACCAGCTGGGTATGGGAATCTATGTAGGGTTCTGAGATCTATTTTGGTGGCGGCGTGTGTAACGACCCGTAAATTTCAACTGTTTTAATAACGTAATTAGTTGAAATTTTGTGAAATTTTAAACGATAAAATTTTGAAATATAAATTTGATATTTGGAATGCATTTAGTTAAACATAGCAACTGGTAAGTTTTCATCCGAAAATATGAAAGTTTATTTCGCGCGTAAATTTACTTCAATTTAATCAGTTAAAAAGCGATGAAAATAAAATGTTTTCAAAACCAAAATATTTTTACATATAAAAATTCTAAACCATCTTCTGAGCAAGATGCTAGTTTGTCGTTTTTCCAAATTCGGACATCTTTGGCTCCGTCGGTCTTATTTTCTTGCGTTTTTCTTGCGTTTTTCTTGCGTTTTCCGCCAATTGAAAAATTCGAATTTTTATAATTCAATCGTACCACTGATTTCTATATACCGTTTTGATCGTCTCGTCGTGCTAATCTCTACGGTATATTCTTTTCTGTATTTTTGAGATCCGATATGCAGCGAAGTCTGCGTAACCGTAAATCGTATCGGTACCGAATTTGTGACTCTTAGCTTACCTTGCCTTTTAAAATTTCAAACGGCTGAATTAAATATGACAACTAGCATTTTTCCTTTTCAAACTTGACTTTTGGTTTTCCCAGAATTTACTGTTAACTTTTAGCGTCCCAATGTGTTGCTATTTTAATTGCGTTCGTTCATTTCTATCCTTCCTTTCCAATTTGCCTGAACCATTATATACTGAAGAAATAGAATTTTGGCCTGCTTTCATCAAAAGTCCTCAGGCTCATGGCCGAAATTGCTCTGCCTCTTCTCCCGGGATCATTCTTCTCCATCAAAAAAAAAACAAAAAAAAATGAAGAGAGAGCATATTTTAAATTGCAGCCTGCACGTCACCTCCACCTCCCTGATGCACGTCTCCCTCTTCCTTCACCAAGTATCTCCGCCTGCCCGATCCACCATCCACGTCTTTAAACCGTGCTCGACCTCAGCATTCTCCGGCCACCAAGCTCCGACGAGCAAACCCACCTCCACAACCGTCGAGTGCCTCCTTTTCTTGACCCAGTGATGCTCACCATCGCGTTCATATTCTATCTCAACAATTCTTTTGCCTGTTGCCACAGTGATACTTTCCAGTTTGCATGGTTCTCTGAACCTGTTCTTGCACAAGCATTTAAAAGGTATATTTATATGTTTCTTATATCTCTTTTATATTTTAATAGATACTTGTATATGGGTTAGGTTTGTTAAAAATTTTAAAACTGTAATCTGTTTGTGAAAAGCCTGTTATGTACAAATTTTTAAAATCAGTTGTCTTATTGTTTTATACTGTATAAATAATATTTTATGAGTTGCGCTTTGTCTGCCTCTACTGTGCTTTGGTATATATCTATATTTTCAATCAGGTCGGTGGTATTTAAGGTTCTGTATTAGTAAAATATATTTTGTTATTAAGTTATAAGTTAGCAATGGAGTATATCAAGTTATATATAATATATTTTCAGAACCATTCAGCTCTGTTAAGTATATACATTTTTTTTATACCTCGTTTATATAAGTTTCGTTAATTACAGTTTGGGTTACAGTATATATAATTGTTGTTTCGTCTATAGTTTATAAATATGTATATATTGAAATAAGTTTTATATTATATATATTGAAAGTTTGGCAAATTGTTTTAATTATAAATATATATATATATACAGTTTTATTTAGTTATGTATATAATATGGATATAATAATATGTATGTAAAATGTCAGTTATGTAAAGTGTAATATGTAAGTATATAGAATAAAGGTTGTATATAAATTGTATATAAAGTTATGTAAGTGTTTATATTATATTATATATCTATCTATATATAAGGTTGCTACACACGTAAGAATAGTATTTCCATTGTTTCGGCTGTTGAGGTTTATATAATATAAATTATGTAAGTTATTTATGCTGTATGGTGGCTATATATAAGTATATATAAATGTTTTACGGTTGCTGTATAATTGTATGTTGGGATAACTTTGAATAAATATATATATTGTTTAATATAGTGCAGATATATGATTTACTATTGAACTACGCTTGCAACTTTGTAGGCTATTTTGTGACCTCATGTTCATTAGTTGAACAAGATTTTATACATATGTTTTAAGTATATATTATTCATACAGTAACTACATACGTGTTTTCTTTAAAAATAAAAATTTGGTAGGATTTTTACGTGACCTGTACAATTTGGTGCAAAGCTTTACATACATAATAGTTTTATATTAAGGTATCCATATATAAATAATGTATTTAGGTGTTTTGATTTAAGCAATGATTTTGAAGGGTATAAATATATATATGAGGGTATATGTTGTGCCTATATCAATTCAGTTACCAATTATTTTATCGATCTAGTTCTGATTCAATTTCGTCAAAATTCGATTGTCAGCTTTGCTTGTCAAATTCGCATTCAATCTAGCTTTGCTTTGGATTCGTAACTCGTCCGATTCTCATTCTTCTCTAGCCTCGAAAGGTGAGCAATCACTCACGATTAATGTTCTTTTATTTATTAAATTTGATTTTCAATTGAAACGACAATTGAAATATGCTGCTGCTAGTTATTTACACTCTTAAATATATGCTATTACATGTATCAAGTTCACCTATGACATCTAACACCATTATCTGTTAATTATTTATGCGATGATAATACAGTTTGACTGATAATTGATTTATTGTTGATGTTTAATTAGACGTTAATTGTAAATGTTAAAGTGATAAATAGTATGAAATTGAATTTGATAAAAGACAGTGACAGTTAACAATTTAAATGGATTTATATGTTGAATTTGATTAAGTTAAATATGACCCCTTTAAATGTTGAATTAATTGACACGTAGAAATTTGGTGAAAACACCTTGAACCATTTAAATGTTTGTTGCTTAAATTTATGTAGTATGAAATTGAATAATTGATATCAAATGAAAAACCATATTGATATTAGTGTAATAATCTTTAATCTACATGAAATGATAGTATAGATTCTAGAAATAATTATATTAATTTACACAAATAACAATGTGAATTAATACGATTATTTTAGGATTATTTGAATTGATTATTGGATTGATATTGGTTGTTGTTATTACTTGTTTATTTACTTTGACACCATCCCAGTTATCACACTGCAAGTTCCCTTTGCTATGCTATGATTTTGAATTGAATTGGAATCGGGTTGAAATGATAAATACCCAAATTGAACTTTGACTTAGGATAGAAAATTAAATAAACCCGATTGGTCAATAATTTGATTTAAAAATAAACAAAGATTTTATTTGAATAAATAATATGGTTTTGAAATGAAGTTGAAATTTGATTTTTAATGAAAGGAAAATGTTAATATGTAATAATCTAAAACAAAATATTAACAATGTAATTGATGAAAGAATGTTGTTAAATTTGAGAAATGATTGAATTAAGTTTGAAATTATAAGTAAGTTTGAAATTATTAAACTTTGAAATTATTTAATAATTAAGTTTTGAATTATTTAATAATTAAATAAGATTGAATTATTTAATGATTAAATTAAATTGAATTTGTGAATAAGAGAATTTTACTTCGTAAATAATTGAAATTGAGTTTCTTTATTAATTAAGTTTTGGAAAATCATTTAAGTAAGTAAATAAGTGAAATTGAATTTCTTTATCAAGAAATGCAAATGTGATTTTTGAAATTAATGTAAGACTTGAAATTTAAAGAATTTGATTTGATGAATTTAATTTAATTCAATTTGTAAGTTTTGATATAATGAAGTTGAATTTAAATAATGGATTTAATGAATTGGAAATTTAATAGAAATTGTTTTTGAATGGCAAATTTACTTAATGAATATTGAATGAAATCGATCAATGAATTTAAATTGATTTGAATGTTAAATTAAATTAACTTAAATGATTTTGGAAAGAAACTTATATACGAACTTGAATCAATATTTGAATTGTTTAAATAAAAATTGAATTTGAATTATAAGATTTCGAAATGGTAATTTTGGAGTTTTGAAACGTAAATTATGGAAATTGATTTCGAAAGAGAAATGAAATGTTGATTCACAAATTCTATTTGAAATTGAAATTGATTTGGTTTTGAAATATATAAATGACCAATCGGTGAAATGATTTCGAAGGTTATTAAAGAGACCGAAATCGGTTATGGATATACTCTCTATCTAAACCGAAAACCACTTTAATAACTATACGCGGAGTGGTGATCCAGAATGAAGTGGTTGGAATGATGTACGTGATGACTGAAGAAAGAGAACGATAATGGATAGCCTTGACACTTGTGTCAAATTGGAAATGACTAAAACAGGAGCCGTGCCGGGCCAATGGAGGTCAGCTACCTCAAGCGAACACACTTCTTCGAACTATTCATTACTTGTTGTCGATTGGTGCACCCTTGATTTTAGGAGTGTTGTTTCGCGGTGTTGCGGTCGCTGCGGCGATGCGTTCTCACCAGTCCGGATCAGGCAAACGGTAGTGTCACTACCTTGGGTATTGCCTCATGTGCCTTGTCATACTGATTATCCTATTCGCGACCACTACGATTTTGGTTTGTACCTTTAGTATATGGATTGCCCTCTGGTGACTTCCAGTTTTGGGGAAACTACAGTCTTGTATATGCTCTTGGGAATAAAAATGTGTTAAGGGTGGAATGGGCCATGACTTAACACTATTTTGATATTTTATATTATTGATAGACATTATCTACTTATCGTACACTACTACATAGTAGATAGTTTAACGGATCCTTAAAGGATGGTTATTCCAAACATCCTTTGAGTTACTTGTATTCAATTGCTATTTCACTTGAGTTGGATTTATTAATATAAGAATGTTAATCCTGACTCGAGTGTTTTGTGTTTTGCTTTACGCTCGGGTCAGACTGAGTGTACCAGTATTCGAGACTCACCTTTGAAGTTGGAGCTTGCTTGAAGATCCAGCCATCTATTATGCTTTCAGTATTCGATGATTCCAGTGATGTATTCTGATTTGTATCTGATGTATCGTATTACTCTTCCGTTGTATCTGTTCTAACTCTTATGTAACTTATACATTTATATAGTAGCTTCATGAACTACTATCTCTTTTATTTCCGCTGCATTTATTACTCTGTGTCTGTGATTATTTATTTACTGTATATGTTCAGTTTTGCCAAATTTAAATTAACAACGCGGTATTTTGAGCAATTCAATTCCGGCATGTGTGTCTGCCTATGCACTTGGCGGGTGCAGCATGATAGGGGGTTCTCGCATTTGGTTTGGTAGCAAGCGGATGACTCTTACTCCTACATGTCCCTGCGGGGTTGGTTCAGTCGAGAGGCTGGCTGTAAAGGCAGAACACAGGTACTGCTGTATGCTACGGTGGGCGTTACCCCACTGACGCGGTCCGTTACAGTTGGTATCAGAGCTTTGGTAGCTCTAGGCAAAACTAAACATATAGGGTAAATGTATTTACGGAATCACTCTCATTCGAGTTTCAATATCTTCCTTTTGACTCGATTCCTTTGAATTTTGGAACGTTCCCTGCGGTTTCAAAAATTCATTTGTGTCCTCCACTATTCGTCTTCTTTAAATTCTAGAGCACCCCATAACTCCATTTTGAACGATATTTATAATAGATCGGCGGTCTCACCAATCTTCGAATGATTCGTAAAGGAGCAAAACTTCTTTACAATAGGCATTGATTTACCGGAGATTTCTGTATCCTCGGTTTACGATGCTATCTATCTCCTGCTATACCTGAATTCTATTTCTTGAGATCGAATGTAGATTTGCCTCGGAATTCTGTATTGATCTTATTTATGAAGTCACGGTTGACCCAGTTAAGGTTGCCCGCGATTTATATAAGTTTATCCATCTTCCTATTTGAAATTCAATCATCATATCTTTGTTTCGATCTTATCTTCGAATCAAAATTCGCTTTGATTTGAGTCCATCAAATTGAAACCCAATCCTTATTTTGAGAATTCATTCCTGTATTGTCGAGCAAAGAAATGTATTTGTAAATTAATATTAAATATTTTATATATTGTGTTGTTTGAGTTGTTGATGTTGATTTGGGTTTCCGATCGATTCGTCTGATCAACGCTATCAATAGGATTTCCAAAACACTTGAGCAGAGCAAACTGACACAATATTGTTTTCAAATTTGGTAAATGAAATAAGTTTGTATGATTATATTATGAAACTAAATTGTTAATAAAATTTGTTGTCAGGGATAAATAATATTTGATTTTCATTTATTGTTTTGTATACCATTGATTATTGCATAATATAAATAAATGAATTTAGAGAATTTAATTTCTGGTGATTTCAACTTTGATTTGAAAGTTTTAAAGTGTATAGTATTTAAAATATTTTCGAATAGAAATCATTTTTCAAAGAATTTTAAATGTTTAAATCAGTGCTCTTCTCTTTGTCGCTGGAAAATAATTTCGGTGATGGCGGCCGCATCATCGACGTTCATTTTCAAGTTTCGAAGTGGAGAAACCATTTTGTAGCTTTGCTACAGTTTTGTTTGGGAAAATATTTTAAATTAGAATTTCTTAAGTATAATTTGATTTATATATATATATAGGTGTTTTATTTTAAAATTTAATTTGATTTGTTATAAATATATTATATATATCTCTAAATTGTTTAAAGTTAATCGGAAATCTAATTCTTAAATTTTGTTAAAGGATGATTTTAATTATAATAAAACCAAAATTTGGAATAAAAATTTAAACTTGAATAATTGAATTGGGAAAATTTTATTTGTATATTGTTCAACTGCATTCTAATACAACTTACCTAAATCATTTAGAAGTTGAATATGTAATTGGATAATATATAAGATAAATTGAATTTATAAATAAAATTTGAGTGTTTATAATAAATGTTATACACTAAATTTTGATTATAAAGATGTTAATAGAGTTAGATAGGATAATAAGTAAACTCAGTTAATAATGAAATAAATTTGTTTTGAAAGAATTAATAAATTGAAATTTGATCAACATATGAAAATACCTTGAATTTAAAAGAAATTAATAGATGTAAATTAATTTAAATCGAAACTTTTATGTTTTAAATTAATTTATATGGGTTAGATATATGTGTGTAGACATATTAAGTAGAATAAATTTAAAAATAATTTGGAATAAAGAAGAATTAAATTTGTTGAATAAATATGATTTTATTAAATGACTATTCTAATTTATGATTTTAGAAATTTGTTAATTAAACATAATTGGATATTAAGATAATAAATTTAGAAATAATTAAGATTGATTTTAGTGAAATCAAATGGATTAAATCAATTATTGAATATCAATTAATTTAAATTTGAATTTATATGGTTTAAATTAATTGTTATTTTGTATTTCAAATCTGTTTTTCTTTCTGGTTGTTTCTATTCTCCTACCTCGTTCCTTTTCGGGGATGAAAAGTTTTGAGTGGGGGAGATTGTAACGACCCGTAAATTTCAACTGTTTTAATAATGTAATTAGTTGAAATTTTGTGAAATTTTAAACGATAAAATTTTGAAATATAAATTTGATATTTGGAATGCGTTTAGTTAAACATAGCAACTGGTAAGTTTTCGTCCGAAAATATGAAAGTTTATTTCGCGCGTAAATTTACTTCAATTTAATCAGTTAAAAAGCGATGAAAATAAAATGTTTTCAAAACCAAAATATTTTTACATAGAAAAATTCTAAACTATCTTCTGAGCAAGATGCCAGTTTGTCGTTTTTCCAAATTCGGACATCTTTGGCTCCGTCGGTCTTATTTTCTTGCGTTTTTCTTGCATTTTCCGCCAATTGAAAAATTCGAATTTTTATAATTCAATCGTACCACTGATTTCTATATACCGTTTTGATCGTCTCGTCGTGCTGATCTCTACGGTATATTCTTTTCTGTATTTTTGAGATCCGATATGCAGCGAAGTCTGCGTAACCGTAAATCGTATCGGTACCGAATTTGTGACTCTTAGCTTACCTTGCCTTTTAAAATTTCAAACGGCTGAATTAAATATGACAACTAGCATTTTTCCTTTTCAAACTTGACTTTTGGTTTTCCCAGAATTTACTGTTAACTTTTAGCGTCCCAATGTGTTGCTATTTTATTTGCGTTCGTTCATTTCTATCCTTCCTTTCCAATTTGCCTGAACCATTATATACTGAAGAAATAGAATTTTGGCCTGCTTTCATCAAAAGTCCTCAGGCTCATGGCCGAAATTGCTCTGCCTCTTCTCCCGGGATCATTCTTCTCCATAAAAAAAACAAAAAAATATGAAGAGAGAGCATATTTTAAATTGCAGCCTGCACGTCACCTCCACCTCCCTGATGCACGTCTCCCTCTTCCTTCACCAAGTATCTCCGCCTGCCCGATCCACCATCCACGTCTTTAAACTGTGCTCGGCCTCAGCATTCTCCGGCCACCAAGCTCCGACGAGCAAACCCACCTCCACAACCGTCGAGTGCCTCCTTTTCTTGACCCAGTGATGCTCACCCTCGCGTTCATATTCTATCTCAACAATTCTTTTGCCTGTTGCCACAGTGATACTTTCCAGTTTGCATGGTTCTCTGAACCTGTTCTTGCACAAGCATTTAAAAGGTATATTTATATGTTTCTTATATCTCTTTTATATTTTAATAGATACTTGTATATGGGTTAGGTTTGTTAAAAATTTTAAAACTGTAATTTGTTTGTGAAAAACCTGTTATGTACAAATTTTTAAAATCAGTTGTCTTATTGTTTTATACTGTATAAATAATATTTTATGAGTTGCGCTTTGTCTGCCTCTACTGTGCTTTGGTATATATCTATATTTTCAATCAGGTCGGTGGTATTTAAGGTTTTGTATTAGTAAAATATATTTTGTTATTAAGTTATAAGTTAGCTATGGAGTATATCAAGTTATATATAATATATTTTCAGAACCATTCAGCTCTGTTAAGTATATACATTTTTTTATACCTCGTTTATATAAGTTTCGTTAATTACAGTTTGGGTTACAGTATATATAATTGTTGTTTTGTCTATAGTTTATAAATATGTATATATTGAAATAAGTTTTATATTATATATATTGAAAGTTTGGCAAATTGTTTTAATTATAAATATATATATATATATACAGTTTTATTTAGTTATGTATATAATATGGATATAATAATATGTATGTAAAATGTCATTTATGTAAAGTGTAATATGTAAGTATATAGAATAAAGGTTGTATATAAATTGTATATAAAGTTATGTAAGTTTTTATATTATATTATATATCTATCTATATATAAGGTGCTACACACGTAAGAATAGTATTTCCATTGTTTCGGCTGTTGAGGTTTATATAATATAAATTATGTAAGTTATTTATGCTGTATGGTGGCTATATATATAAGTATATATAAATGTTTTACTGTTGCTGTATAATTGTATGTTGGGATAACTATGAATAAATATATATATTGTTTAATATAATGCAGATATATGATTTACTATTGAACTACGCTTGCAACTTTGTAGGCTATTTTGTGACCTCATGTTCATTAGTTGAACAAGATTTTATACATATGTTTTAAGTATATATTATTCATACAGTAACTACATACGTGTTTTCTTTAAAAATAAAAATTTGGTAGGATTTTTACGTGACCTGTACAATTGGGTGCAAAGCTTTACATACATAATAGTTTTATATTAAGGTATCCATATATAAATAATGTATTTAGGTGTTTTGATTTAAGCAATGATTTTGAAGGGTATAAATATATATATGAGGGTATATGTTGTGCCTATATCAATTCAGTTACCAATTATTTTATCGATCCAGTTCTGATTCAATTTCGTCAAAATCCGATTGTCAGCTTTGCTTGTCAAATTCGCATTCAATCCAGCTTTGCTTTGGATTCGTAACTCATCCGATTCTCATTCTTCTCTAGCCTCGAAAGGTGAGCAATCACTCACGATTAACGTTCTTTTATTTATTAAATTTGATTTTGAATTGAAACGACAATTGAAATATGCTGCTGCTAGTAATTTACACTCTTAAATATATGCTATTACATGCATCAAGTTCACCTATGACATCTAACACCATTATCTGTTAATTATTTATGCGATGATAATACAGTTTGACTGATAATTGATTTATTGTTGATGTTTAATTAGACGTTAATTGTAAATGTTAAAGTGATAAATAGTATGAAATTGAATTTGATAAAAGATAGTTAACAATTTAAAATGGATTTATATGTTGAATTTGATTAAGTTAAATATGACCCCTTTAAATGTTGAATTAATTGACACGTAGAAATTTGGTGAAAACACCTTGAACCATTTAAATGTTTGTTGCTTAAATTTATGTAGTATGAAATTGAATAATTGATATCAAATGAAAAACCGTATTGATATTAGTGTAATAATCTTTAATCTACATGAAATGATAGTGTAGATTCTAGAAATAATTATATTAATTTACACAAATAACAATGTGAATTAATACGATTATTTTAGGATTATTTGAATTGATTATTGGATTGATATTGGTTGTTGTTATTGCTTGTTTATTTACTTTGACACCATCCCAGTTATCACACTGCAAGTTCCCTTTGCTATGCTATGATTTTGAATTGAATTGGAATCGGGTTGAAATGATAAATACCCAAATTGAACTTTGACTTAGGATAGAAAATTAAATAAACCCGATTGGTCAATAATTTGATTTAAAAATAAACAAAGATTTTATTTGAATAAATAATATGGTTTTGAAATGAAGTTGAAATTTGAATTTTAATGAAAGGAAAATGTTAATATGTAATAATCTGAAACAAAATATTAACAATGTAATTGATGAAAGAATGTTGTTAAATTTGAGAAATGATTGAATTAAGTTTGAAATTATAAGTAAGTTTGAAATTATTAAACTTTGAAATTATTTAATAATTAAGTTTTGAATTATTTAATAATTAAATAAGATTGAATTATTTAATGATTAAATTAAATTGAATTTGTGAATAAGAGAATTTTACTTAGTAAATAATTGAAATTGAGTTTCTTTATTAATTAAGTTTTGGAAAATCATTTAAGTAAGTAAATAAGTGAAATTGAATTTCTTTATCAAGAAATGCAAATGTGATTTTTGAAATTAATGTAAGACTTGAAATTTAAAGAATTTGATTTGATGAATTTAATTTAATTCAATTTGTAAGTTTTGATATAATGAAGTTGAATTTAAATAATGGATTTAATGAATTGGAAATTTAATAGAAATTGTTTTTGAATGGCAAATTTACTTAATGAATATTGAATGAAATCGATCAATGAATTTAAATTGATTTGAATGTTAAATTAAATTAACTTAAATGATTTTGGAAAGAAACTTATATACGAACTTGAATCAATATTTGAATTGTTTAAATAAAAATTGAATTTGAATTATAAGATTTCGAAATGGTAATTTTGGAGTTTTGAAACGTAAATTATGGAAATTGATTTCGAAAGAGAAATGAAATGTTGATTCACAAATTCTATTTGAAATTGAAATTGATTTGGTTTTGAAATATATAAATGACCAATCGGTGAAATGATTTCGAAGGTTATTAAAGAGACCGAAATCGGTTATGGATATACTCTCTATCTAAACCGAAAACCACTTTAATAACTATACGCGGAGTGGTGATCCAGAATGAAGTGGTTGGAATGATGTACGTGATGACTGAAGAAAGAGAACGATAATGGATAGCCTTGACACTTGTGTCAAATTGGAAATGACTAAAACAGGAGCCGTGCCGGGCCAATGGAGGTCAGCTACCTCAAGCGAACACACTTCTTCGAACTATTCATTACTTGTTGTCGATTGGTGCACCCTTGATTTTAGGAGTGTTGTTTCGCGGTGTTGCGGTCGCTGCGGCGATGCGTTCTCACCAGTCCGGATCAGGCAAACGGTAGTGTCACTACCTTGGGTATTGCCTCATGTGCCTTGTCATACTGATTATCCTATTCGCGACCACTACGATTTTGGTTTGTACCTTTAGTATATGGATTGCCCTCTGGTGACTTCCAGTTTTGGGGAAACTACAGTCTTGTATATGCTCTTGGGAATAAAAATGTGTTAAGGGTGGAATGGGCCATGACTTAACACTATTTTGATATTTTATATTATTGATAGACATTATCTACTTATCGTACACTACTACATAGTAGATAGTTTAACGGATCCTTAAAGGATGGTTATTCCAAACATCCTTTGAGTTACTTGTATTCAATTGCTATTTCACTTGAGTTGGATTTATTAATATAAGAATGTTAATCCTGACTCGAGTGTTTTGTGTTTTGCTTTACGCTCGGGTCAGACTGAGTGTACCAGTATTCGAGACTCACCTTTGAAGTTGGAGCTTGCTTGAAGATCCAGCCATCTATTATGCTTTCAGTATTCGATGATTCCATTGATGTATTCTGATTTGTATCTGATGTATCGTATTACTCTTCCGTTGTATCTGTTCTAACTCTGATGTAACTTATACATTTATATAGTAGCTTCATGAACTACTATCTCTTTTATTTCCGCTGCATTTATTACTCTGTGTCTGTGATCTGTGATTATTTATTTACTGTATATGTTCAGTTTTGCCAATTTAAATTAACAACGCGGTATTTTGAGCAATTCAATTCCGGCATGAGTGTCTACCTATACACTTATAATGGATGCGAATGGTCCAAAATAGCGGGTCGTTACAGCGTGTGAGCTGGAATGCCGGATATAGCCTCATCAGTGGCAATGACTAAAACCAGAGATATGAGGCATGGCTAGTAGGGTTGGCAAACCCATATTGTGCAGCCGGCTCCACCTAGACGTTACTTACAGTTGTTATGCATGCATGGGGCGATGCATTCAGTCTTAATGAGACCAACTATGTTTTTCCTATGGTACATCACTAAGGATGTATGTTTCTTCGGAAGGATATCTCTGATCTTGTGCAGGAGGACCGCTTCTTGAAGTACCGAGGGCACCTCCATGGAATCCTACACAATTAGCGAGCATGCCTTATTGGTTTTGATTGTATACCTAGTATTGTTGTGATGTACACTCACAAGCATCACATCTACTTGATTATTATTATTTCCACCCTTAGACATTATTATAATATCATTGGATTTTCCATAGAAAATGTTTGGTTATCGTAAGGTAAAAACCCGTCCATGTTTATGTGCGGTGTGGTCTTACGAGATACTTTTGGTTTCGAAGGTTTTTATAACTTAAAAATCCAGTTGGGTGTGTTTTTCTCACGCTGGTTTTCCAGACTGACTCGGGTGTTATTTTATTAGAATGCTCGGGTTAGACCGAGCATATTTACATATTGCTTTGGATGCATTAGAGCTCAAGAGATGAGCTGGAGGTCCAAGACGTATCTACGTATTCCTTTGAGTTCCGTTGTGTTGTCCGTTGGTTGTATTTATCAGCAATTGTAAGGACAGGCTGTTATAACTTTTCGAGCTGAAATAGGTTAGTATACTCTGATTGCTATATGTGTGTGTATGTATATATATTACAGTTTGTTTTTGCGTAAAGATTTGTTATATTATAGATTATTCATTCTACTGTGGGATTATGTGTGGTTTAGTTTTTTTCCTTCCTTCTTCCTTCTTTTTTTCCCCTAACAGTCGAGTTTTCCAGCATTCGATTGTTCGGCACGTAATACAGTAGACGTATTAATATCGATTTTCGAGGGTCGAAAATCTCGTTCATTACAATTTAGATGTACACAATCATAAGTCTAATAATACCGAAATAGTTCCACATACTTCATTGAATTTACTAATGGATTGTCACAAACATGAACCTGTATTTTGATACACATGTAGCATGTCTATGATAAGTTCATAGATTATAAAACAGAAGTAAATGAAATTACATGTAATAGAAATGACTCGATTCAACCTCAAAAGCCACTCTGTCTTATGGCACATGATGATGTATCAATAAGGAGTAATCGAACTTTATTGGAAAAAGTAAGATTAATAATGAGTGAAGTTGAGTTAACTTCTTTCTGTAATGTTTTATACGTAAGAGTAACATGCAAGGTTAAAATTAATTTCATCTAAAGAATAGTTTACAAAATCATACAAGATAAGGATTTATTTGAACCACAACATATCTTAGGCCAAGGAGTTGATAGGTTGTGTGAATCAAAAGTCTACATGTAATAATTATACGTGAGCGCTCTTATATGAATTGCCCTGAAAGAGTTTGAAAACGATCGTTATTGAATGACCAAGTTATGTTTTGAACACAGTTATCATAAACTAAAACCAAGTCATTTTTATTTTTTCTGAGAAATGAGTGATTCTCTATGATTAGAGGAGAGCACTCATGTACTTTTATTCTACACTTAAGAATGGAGCGGTCAACATGCCGAATATATAGCAATACCCCCTCCCCCCGTACAATAAAAGAACCCTCAAACCTAGAGAACTAAGGCCATAATAAAGATACAACAAAAAACCATAAAATGAGAAAAACACTCTAGTCCTCAACATCAAACGAATCCATCCAAACCAGTAAGCATACCTGAATCTGCTAATAAACTAACAAGAAGGGTAACCACACTATATATGTGTGTGTCTACTTATATATTTACATAAATACATATATATATGTAAAATAAAATAATACTAATCTAAAAATATATGACATAGGACATGGAACAATTATAATTAACACTTTGCAAGGAACAATAAAGCGTATAAATCAAATATAAAAAATAGGACAAACAAATGAATTATACAACAAACTAGTGGTAAATTAACAAACAAAATAGTGGCTCCAATATAGAACAAACAGGCACCCCTATGTGAACACAAGAGAAATTTTAATTCGATTATAAACACCTACTTGGTACGTTTACGATGGATGTAGGCAGTTTGTATACAAAATTTTGTAGACTTCACATATTGTTCATCGCTTTATTACCCTTTTTGAAGTTGTTAATTATGTTACCTTTTATGCTAGTTTACGTTATTTTATTACATTATCATTTGCAAGTGTCAGTCGTTTTCCTATACAGTCATCTGAATTGTGATGACAAATGCACCTCCTGAGCTCGAACTACAGATGACGTATGTAATATAAATATATTTGTATTATGACATGCACACATGAGGTAGTTGATAGAAAGATTATGATGCACATTTTTTACAAGAAAATACTAACAAGTTTTTCTACCTTATTAAACTAGCATCATTCCTATTTATACAAAATGGTAAAATAACAGAAAAACAATTGACTTTAAATACAATGTATTCATTTTGTGTTCATCAGTGCATATTATAACTCTTATTTGTAAATGAAGTCCATACCTAATCTATTTAAACATAAGACTGTATAGATTGAAATTTCAAACCATAAACCAAGCCCCATCAACAATTAATTTCATTCAAAGCCCAAAAATAGGCCTATAATTATTTTCTACCTCTCATATAATTGCCATTTCTACGTCTTCTTCAAAACAGACTTTCGTATCAACATTTGTAAACAGAACTTTTAGGGGTCGTTTGGTTTATTTTGGATTTTATGTTTTAAGTTTTCAACATTAATTACAAAATATGAGAAGAATGAAGGCAGGTCGGAAGGGATGAACGGAAGATTGGAGGGGACCACGAAGTGGATGGAGGAACGACGGAAGGATGAATTGTTGCTCGTGTTTACGTTTTTCTCAAAACACGAAAAATGAAAAAAGGATTTTTTCTATTTTGTGTGTTAAATTCGTTTTCTAAAATGGTCATTTTTCATAATATACATGCGCCGTGCGTATTTTTGTATGGACGAAAACTCAAAACTATAAACAGTAAACCAAACATAGCCTTAGTTTTTCAACAAACTTTTATGGTTACTCAAAACATTTATGAAAACAGACTTTAAAACAAAATTACGATAGAATAAGGAAAAGGTGTTTATCATCTGAAATTGTAGGATGATCAAACTTCATTTGCTAAAAAAAGTTTTAGTTGCAACCAAAACTTAATTTCATATTTCCCTTAAAAAATTCATTTACAGTAAACAAATTTCAGTTGCAACTGAAACTTTCATGCCTTCCTTGAGAAATTCATTTATTGTAAACAAATTTTAGTTCAATTTAGATACATCCAATATAAATACATGTGCTTAGCCTGTAACTTTCATGTAACTTAAAATTGAAATATTTGGTATAAAACATATTACTCTTAGTTATAAACCGATTCAAAATTCCCTGACCGTGCTTATGTATGCTATAAAACTAGCATTTAACACAATGCACGGTGCCATGAAAATCATAAATCAAACATATAATAAGATATGTCATCACTTATTCCAGTGTTATGTAAGCAAAAACATATATTTCTTAGTACATCAATTTGAAAATTGAATAAGGTACCCATTGTATATAATGTAGACAGGGCCGGCCCAAGGGTAACTAACGCCCTAGATGATAAAAAATGTATTCTTGCGTTTTTGTTGTCCCATTTACATAAATTATATGCAAAAAATCAAATAAACTTTTAATAATAAAATTTAACATTGATCACAAAATATTGTTCAAGTAGTCATTTCAATTACATCTCAAAATAAATTGAAATCCAACATGATATCATAAAAAATTAACACGCACTAACGGAAGCAAATTCTTCGTGCATTCTTCGAAGCAAACTCGTCTATTATCTCTTCATAATTGAGTGTATCCAAATACTCATTTCAATTGAAATAATAGCTAATCCACTTAATCTCTCTTGTGACATAGTGGTTCGAAGATATGTTTTTATCAACTTCAATTTTGAAAAACTTCTTTCCACGGAAGCAACTGTGACCGGGATAGTTAACAGAATTCGATAAGCAACCCAAGCATTTAAAAATCCACTAACATCATGGTAAGACCTCAAGAAATTAAGAATATCAATTGATCTAGTCATCCCCGATGGTAGAATATTTTTTAATTGTCGAAACTCAAAAAATAACTCTTTACCACAAATATCTTGTTCTTCATTGTGTCCCAAAAATCCTTCTAATTTCATGCAATGTTGCTTCAAATCTTTATCATCAATATTCCTAAATCTTGAGTTTAACAAAAAGCCAAAAGTTTCTTCATAAAGTTTGAATTGCTCAAATCGATCTTTAAGTGAAGTCAAAGCTTGGTCTATTATGAGAAGAAAATAAGTAACTCTAAAATTTTCTTCAGGAGATTGTCTATTGTCATTCTCAACGATATCTTCATCAAATTTTCTTTTTCTTCGTACGACCCTCTTTTCAAGAAACTTTGGATCAATGCCAACTTCATCTGCAATTTCTTTTGCCTCCTTCATCATGGTTTCAAATCCTTCTTCTCTAAATTCTTCAAAAAATTCTACAAGCCCTTCAATTTTTTTAATTGCATCTTCAATATCAATCTCCTCTCGTTGAAGTATTTTACTTACTTGATTTATATTTTCTAATATTGTGTACCAAATACACAAACTAATTAAGAACTCAAAATTTTCCAATGCATTTTGACACAATCCTTTGGCCTCCATCATCACAACATCATCTTTTGAATTATTTGCAATATCAATTAAAGCATCCCTTAGCTCAGAAGCTTGAGTTCTTATTACTTTAACACTTTCAATATGGCTTTCCCAACGTGTTGCTGATAATGGTTTGGGAGTTAAACCCTTCACATAGCTTCGAAGTATTTCCCATCGCTGAACTGAACTAGAAAACAATGTATAAATTTTTTGCACATATGCAAAAAAATTCCTAGCTTTCATACACGATTTTGCCATATCACATAGAGCAAGGTTGAGACTATGGCACCCGCATGAGATATAAAAAGCTCTAGGATTTATATCAAGTAGTCTTTTTTGTACACCTTGATGTTTACCTACATAATATTAATCAAATATATAATAATATAATCAATAGTTCTTATCAAGAATAAGATAAAATTTAATTTAAAATTATACCTTTCATGTTTGAACCATTATCGTATCCTTGACCTCTCACATCATTAACATCAAGTTTGAGATCGACCAAAATATTTTGAAGTTCCATAAAAAGACCAAACCCAGATGTATCATCAACCGTTATGAAACCAAGAAAACATTCTTCTACTTTAATATCATTTGCATCGTCAAATTTCACACATCTAATGACAATGGACATTTGCTCCTTATGGCTCAAATCCGGAGTACAATCAAGGATAACAGAGAAGTACTTTGCTTTCTTTATTTTCATAAGCATTTCCACTTTGATTTTGTTAGCCAATAAACTTATTAATTCATTTTGAATTTTATGACTAAGATAATGATTATTAATTTCATTATTTTTCACCCGTCTAAGATGTGCTTCCATAATTGGATCAAACTCAGCTATGAATTCAATAAGTTGACAAAAAAATCCATTATTCTTCTCATAAATCTTCTCATTTGATCCACAGAATGGTAAATTATTCCTAGAAAGTGTTTTGACAACAACAATTATCCGCACAAGTACTTTTTTCCAATGTTGCTTCTCTTGATCAATTTGAGCTTCCATAGCTTTATCAATTGTCGCTTTCTGTTGAAGTCCTCTAAGCAAATCGACCCATTTGATAACATTTACATTGTGTAATGGGTTACTTTCATGCTCTCTTAGCTTAGTAGATAATTTTTGCCAATCATTAATTCCTTCATCGGCTAGTTTCGATGTGTATTGTGTACTCTTAAATAACCTGCAACAGAAACAATAAACTTTATCATATTCATTTGAATACACAAGCCACTTCCGTTCATGCTCTTCTACACGTGGATAGCCACCAATATAATGTTTAGAAGTAAAGTGTCTGCCATTAACTTTATTTCTTGGAAATGCATCATTTTCTTTTAAAATCTTAATAGGACCACATTGAATTAACATAATTCTTTTTGCATTTGTAATCTTTCCCCATAAACCTGGATCATAGTTGATATCAACATCCTTCTCAAGATCAAGTGTAACTACATCATCAACACCTTCATCAATAGCAATAACATCTACATCATTCGCATCCTCCATATGTTGATCTTCAATCTCTACTTCCACAATTTCATTTATAGGCTCATTGTCTTCGTGGATATCAATATTAAAATCATTGTTCTCATTTTTCAATGTAGCTTCTCCAACTTGACTCGAATTTGATGTTTGAGTTCTTTTATTCCTTGATTCAAATAAATTCGAAATAGAACCAGCTAACGATTTTGCTTCATCATCTTTGCGTTGCTTTTTCTTCCTATTTTGAAATCCATAATTTTGTTTTCGATACCTGTCTCAATTTTAAATTCACCATAATATTTTCAATGTATAAATACTAGCATTTATACATTTAAAAGATTTATAAATTTTAATTTTTCATAAATAATAACTTACCAATTTTAATCGATTAACTATGTTTTTAACGGTTTCTCAAAACTAACAAGTAACAATAAAACTAGAATGATTTCTTATTCATTCAAAAGTTAGCACATTTCATTTAATCAACCACAATTTCTGTCAATCAAAATTTAATTAGTTATGTGATCAATGTATATTTATTAAATAAAGGAAATAATCTTTAAAATGTAGAGAATTAAATCAACAATGATGAAAGAATTTGTCGATTTTTCAATGAATAATAAACTTTTAATTTAAAAGTTTAAAACCCTTACATTTTTTGGTCTTCAAAGATCAAATCTAGCAACTTTACTCTTTCTCCTTTAGCAAAAGTTATGCCTGTTAACAGAACAAAAAATCAGACCATGGAGACACAACATAGCATGAGTTGCATTGAAATTCATGATACAATCAGTAAGTCAGACACACAACATAGCATAAGTTATATGAATCAGCATGCATTTTTGAAAAAGAAAAAAAATGCAAGCATGCTTCTAATAATTTAACAATTAAAATTGCAGCTTTCATTTCAAAGATTATTTGTAACAGATACATACAAAAAACAGGTTAAAGTTGGGGAATCAAATTAATATGAATATGCATTCATGTCTATTTGTTTACTAATCAAACAGGCATAAAGTTCAATTCATGAAAAGTATGCCACAATTTTCCTTGTTATGTCAGGAGTTGCTATTGCCAGGATACTTTAACCAACGTGGTACATCGACATGTACAATGTTTAGTACAAATTTAATCCCCTTTTAATTATAATAACTCAAACATAAGTTTTCAGAATTTTTAAAGCTGCCATATTAGCATTTATATGAAAAATTAATTCCCCGGCAGGTCTGTTCATGCTTATGCAGAAAAAATGTGATTAGTTGATGAATGGTAGTCAAGGAGTAAGTAACAGATTTCCTTCAGTTGGATCATTACACGACCAATATTCTTTTACATTAATCAAGCATTTGTATTTATTGGTGTGCAATAAGAGGTAATAACCCGAATTGCTTTTAAATATATGAATTTATAACCAAAATGGTGACTGGAAGTACGTGCTTACCTGTTCAACGTAGGACAGCAAAAGATGCTGCAATAGAAGTGGTTGTGCTCGCTGAAGATGAGTGTAACCAGGAACTGTTAATCCTTCATTCTGCAAAGCTAACTTGACAAGAGACACCTGAAATTATTGATATTACAAGGTGTCAGTTTAAAATAGCTAATAGTTCTTCAATAGTAATAACTGATATTACATTCACGTATTTCAATAATTGATATTAAGTACTTACATGGCAAACAATGAACAAAATTAATAAATTATATCATCAAAAATCATGGCCACCAACACTCCTCATTAAATTTATATATTATTATAATTTCAATTGGAAGACTTATAGTATGCTTTATATTTTTCTTTTTTCTGTAGTCTTTTTTTTACTGTATAGGCATATTCGTAACGTCAACACCAAATTAATGTTTCAATCAACAGTTACACACCTTTGAAATGACCCTATTTATTTTACCTAATTTCTACTAGGATTTTTTTTTATAAATTTCCTAGAGTCATTTAGCCTTTCTACTAAATTATCCAGGATCCTAATTTTTCTACTAATATATTTATATCAGTTCATTAATAAATATATTCACATACATGTGAAGATGTATGTGACCCTCTTGCTTGGATCAGAGTATTGGTAAGCATGAGTGCATCTTGATTGAATTTGAATTTCTAGTCAACCAGTACATAGCTCATTTTCCTTTGTTTGATATTTGAGTCATGGGAGTGAATTCCCATAATCATATATAATTTATACCTATTAATTTTGATCATTCTTATGGTGATTCTCTGTTAGTTTGACTTAGCAAAGTGATCTCAGAATGTATAGCACGCCATCATAATTTTAGTTTAATTATTTGATATTTGATCAAAGCCAGAAAGGAAAAATGATATAGACATTTATCATTTTCAACATAAGTGATTTTATCACAAATTCCTTTACTTATAACCAAGTCAGTTGAGTAATTCTTTCTCAATTTATATAGTTGTGTTTCTCTGAATCAAATCCATTCCCTAATCCCTGAGTTACCTCAGCTTGCATCCTAATTTAAAGGTTGCTTTACTGGATTTAGAAAATCCAGATTTTATGGTCATTTAACAAAAGTAGTATTTAAGTAATACGTGTGCATATCAGATGTATTGTGCTCTCTAGACTAAGAAAGCTACTCAAAATAAAAGTGAATTGCTCAAGTATTTGAAAATGTCTTTGTACATGCATTTGCAAAGAAAGCTTCAGATTTTACAAATGCATTTTCTTCCTTTAAAACCAAAAACTCTGGTCATCTTGATCAACCCAGACCTCACTCCTTTTGAAGTGGGTTAACCTTATGACTAGGTCATCAAAACATTAGTGCCTGGCTATTGCAATGTGGATTCAGATACAAGATACTTGAAAAATACCTTAAAACATGTACATATCTTTATACAGTGCACAAATATATATATATATATATATATATTCTTTTATCAAAACACTTCTGTATATTATCAGAAAATTCTTGAAATATTACTTCTAGCTAAAACTCCGATTTTTAACCTTCAAACTTAAAGCTTTTAAGTAACTCAAAATTAACTAATACAATATATATATATATATATATTCACTACTCACATATAGGCATATATCATCTACAGATTTCTACCATAATACTCAAATATATTTTCCTGCATAGATTCAACTAAGTCTTTGGTTTTTTTTCCCAACCTTAATACATTACCAGATTCAATTGAAACAACTAAATAAAATCCAAACATTCAAGATCGTTACATAACAACTAAAGCAGAACTATAAAACTTCCAAGATTACATGCAAATAATTCATTATAAGCTCTTATTTAATTCTAATTTAGCATGCTTATCCAATCATTCTCATTAGCCATAGCAGCTTCCTATTTAGAACCAGCATTCCCTGAAAGAGCATTAGAGGCTGCCCCATTTTAAATGAGACACCCCAGATGCCATAAGCAAACAAGGGTCAGATACAAGATTTGGTATGAGCAATATCAAAAATTCCATGATATTAAGTAGATAAGTGAAACATAAGCATTTTGTATGGGTTGGCATAATTTCTTTAATCAATTTGCCTGACTTGTTTCTGAAATATTGTGCATATATAATCAGTATTAAAACTAATTATGTACACACTTTCAACTATGCAAACATACATGTCAAACAGAGATACTCAGGAACTATCATAGCTCCAGTCCAACCAACCTAGGAATAACTCAAGTTCCTACTTCATCAATTTAAGGTTGCATTTACCAAATTACTTCCTAGCCTCATCTGCCATAAAGGAATCACGGGGACACATTGCAATAAAATAATTCACAATATTGCACAAAGATCTCAGGGCTTAAACAAGCCATGTGCCAACTTGCATACTTTAAATACAACAAGCATTCCAACAGTCTTCTTGGCTCACAATCCTTAGTTTATTTACTAAGTGTTCATGTTTGATCCTATCATGAGATAGCTAGGTGATTGAATCACAATGTACATGAAACATTACATAAAACTTACAAGCATAATTCAAAAACAAGCTAACATTCATATCCAGGGGAAATCATATTTTCAAATATTCTGGCTTAAAGAAAATACAAGAATATTTACAACTGGGAATAGAGACTAGGCATGTGGGTTATTATTATTTCATAAGAAACCATGTTTGAACTAAATTCAAGATCTAGCTTAAACAAGATTTCTGGCTCATGGGTTTTCTTTTTGATCAAGGGTTCAGCACTTTTGGATATTTCCATTGCAACCTTGAATCTTCATTTGAGCCTCAGCACTTACACAAGTGTAATGCAACTCATATACATTTTGATTTCTATATTTTTCATGCCATATCTAAACCAGTTACAAGTATTCTCTATTTACTTTCATGATTTCATACTTTAACATTTCTGGGTGTAACCAAACAGAGCAAAATACTCAACCATCAAAGCAATCAAAAGCATTCATAAACACCCATTAAAGCATCCATTAAAACCATAGTAATAAAATCAGAAATATGTAGAAAAGTAACATGAACTTGGCTGCCTCATAACAGGACTTAATGCCATGGGTTTAGTGAGATTACTCACTGAAAAATGCTCCTCTTGCTTAATCCAGAAAAGAAACCTTTTAAAACTTGCCTTTCTGCTTGCATATATTTTTCTTCTTTGTTTTCTTAAATGTCTCGGGTAGAAAATGATTTTTCTGGTTTATACTTGGATTTATAAGAGAGGTTTTCTAGGGTTTTACAAATGTAAAATCTCATTCCTACCCTGGCCAATACTCATGCATTTTGCATTTCAGATTTGCTTATTTTCACCCTTTATACCCCGGCCATATGTGATACTTACCTCCCCTTTTACTTTTCCAGAATATATTATATTCTTCTTAAGTCATGATAATTGTGTGACATTGTCACTTGTTTATTTTCTAAAAATCCTCCTTTCTATTTTCTGCCTAAAGTAATTGTTTTGCTTGCAATATGTCTTTTGCTATTTTAATATTGTGCTTTCCCTTGCTTATTTCTTTTTAATACTTTCAGTACTTATAGAAATGTACATATGCATACATATCCTATCTAGGCTTACTTAACTCCTCCTTAATTTCAGAAAGACATGCACATGTATGTGCATACATGTTTCAAATCCTTATCTAATTTTTTTCTGGGTTTTAATTAAGTAAAATATGTTTACTGATTCAAAACAAAACTTGCTTTTTCTTATTTTCTAAAATAATTCATATAATTCCAGAAATCAAATATCCATATTTGGTTTAATAATTTTCATTACAAAATCATGTTTGTAATGCTTTTTAATTCTTGTTTTAATTTTAGGAAATTTGGAGTTCTTCCTTGTGCCATATCAGTGTGCACATGCACACATGCACACACACTTGCACCCAATTAATTCCATATATTCCTATACAAATAAATTCATATATTTTCAAAATTCAACCAAAATAAGATTCCATGAATTTCTGGGGCATTACAACCTTGCTCCTCCATCTAATAAGATTGGCCTAAAGACAAATACACATAAAAAGTTGCTGCATCCACCAAACCATCGTCAACAACAATGGAGATTATTAACTAATTTCAAAATGAAATTTCAAAGCTTTTTGTAATGGCACTATGGCAATTATCTGTTTTTTTAGCATGTGACTACAACTAAGCAAAATAAAACTGATTACAAAATCAAAATCAAAACTAATTGCAAATAAAAAAATTCGAACAAAAATTAGGGCTATGGAAATGGGATTATCGGATTGAATGGGGCTACCTGATTGTCGATCGTCGATTGCATGCGTGAGCTGGGAGGGCACAGCGATTTTATTCAGCTTTCTTCGTGAGCTGAGAGGACATAGCTGAATATCGAAACTGTTGTTGCCACAGTGATTTTTTTTTTGCCCCTGGGTCGTTTGCTGTCCTAGACATATGTCTAGGTTGCTTGGGCCTTGGGCCAACTCTGAGTGTAGGCTCACCTTATGACATGCTTCTGAAAAACTAAAGAAAGTTATATATTCAATTTTAGTGAATGTTTCAAACATGATAGATGTTATAACATAAACAGAATAAGAATTATTACAAAGCAATATATCTTCACTATACAAAATAGCCTTCGGCTTGTACTTCTTCAGTATGCAAAGTACCCAAAAATGAAATTGGTTAAATCACCACTAGCACTAAGTGTTGGTTAGAAATACAATGCCAACAATCTAAGAATAAGCTATGCCACCGTAATTGTAACAACCCAGGATTTTCGACCCCGAAAATCCCAGATTGTTAAAGGAAAGAAGAAGAAAGAGGTAGAAGAAGAACAGAAAACAAACTCAGAATCTCACATTTCGCAGCGGATCAAATATAATATCAAATAATAGCATTTATATAGAAAATCTTTATCAGTCACTTTACATTCAATACATCAGAGTTACAACCATTCATATATCAATTGGACAGTTAAGATTAACTTGTCCCAGAAATACAAACAATATAACACAGCGGAATACACTCCATACGTTCCTGCCATCCAGCTCGCCTCCTGAGCTCCAGAACGACCATACCTGAAAATCTGTAATACTCGGTCTGACCCGAGCATTACATCAAAGTAACACCCAGGTCAGGCTGGAAACAAGCATGAGTAAACCCATATAATTTGAAATACTAATACATAAAACTTATTTAAAACTCGGGGTAACTCGTACAATTCACTACAAGTTCACAACTTGTTATAGTCAACACTTATTTTCACAAATCAAACCCTAAGTACCCTTACTTAGTTTAAATGGTCCAGTTTACTTAATTTATTCCATTCCAGCCTATTTAATTTACAAATCAAGTCTATAAAGAATTATAGATTACTAATCGAAGTGGTTTTGGATATTGCTGATACCCGACTCCAGTCTCTTCGAATCCAATATCATTCCAAATCTAAGTTGTTTAAGTGAATACACTTTAATTTTAAATACAGGGTGTCACATTCACACAGCAATTTATCATCGATAGATAACCCACATTATCATAGTTCAAACCAAACATATCATATCACAGTATATCACAAATTATCAGACTAGATATTAACCAATCCTTCAATACAATTCAATCATCCATAAGCAAGATTAATTAGTCCATTTCTAATTAATTTAATTAACACGAAGTAAATTAATTACTTTTATAAATCCTGCTTAATTAACATTAATTAAACCATTTAATTAATTATTGAAATTAATTAATTATTCCTTAATCATTTAATCATTCAAATTAACCTTTAATTACTTTCATTAAATAATTATTCTCAAATTACTTTCATTAATTAACCACTAATTACTTTTATTTATTAATGAAATTAATTAATCATCCTTAATTATCCATCTTAAGTAATTATCCTCAATTACTTATATTAATTAATTATCCCTTAATTAATCACATAAATAAATTAACCTTAAGTTAATTACATAATTAATTAATCCTTAATTAATTACATTAAGTAATTATCTTTCAATCATAAATTAATTAACCTTTAATCATTAATTAATTCACCATTAATCATTAATTAATCAACCTTTAATTAATTAATTACCCTTTAAGTAATCACATTAAGTAATTATCCCTTAATTAATCTCATTAAGTAATTATCCCTTAATTAATCTCATTAAGTAATTATCCATTAATTACTTATATTAATCAACCTTTAAATTAATTACATTAAGTAATTAACCTTTAAGTAATTATCCTTTAATCATTAATTTCATTAAGTAATCATCCCTTAAATTAATTAAATCATTAAATTACATTTGAAAACCACTTAGGGATTAATTTAATTAATTAACTAATATAATCATTTCAAAACAATTTAGATTCAAACACATTTGATTTAAAATTTATATTTGAAACTTATTTTGAAAACTTAATAAATCCTTATATTTTGAAAACTTGTTTAACATTTCCTTTGCTTTAAAACTTGGTTAAAACATTTACTTTGTTTTTAAACTGCATTTTCTGGTTGCTTCAAAACCTCGTACCAAATTTCTTTAAAATTTAAAAACCTGGTACAAAACTTTACTTCATATTTTAATTCCTGTCATTATACAAATCAACCCGAGCCCAAACTTGAAAACTCCGAGCAAAACCCGAGCCAAAACTCGAACTTCTTCCCTTCGTGAAACTCGCGTACGAACTCGAAGCAAACTCGGTGCAACTACAAAACTTCCCCGAGACAACCCTTCTTCTCCAAATCAATCAACAACCCAGACATACACACACGTGCACCGTGCACCTTCACCCATGCTCTAATCAACTCCGACCAATGCCACGACCATCGACACGTCGCCGACCACCTTCCCTAACAATCTAATCACCCAGAACCGACGAACTCACCACGAAATCAAAACGAGCTAACCAGCACACTACAGGAACCAAAACGATCGATAAAACTTCCCCACGCCGCCGCCTACGTTCACCTGCAACCTCGTGATCATGACCCGACCACCTCCATTCGCCCACGCTTCTAATCCCCCACATGCGATCGACTCCGGTCCACCCTCGTCGAAGAAAAAGCCTCGACAACAACGACGAACCCATCAAGGTTTTAAACCCTACAATGACTCCGTACGTCCACCACGATGGTCTGAAAATCCAGAGACCATTTTTCCTAAGTGCTTCGTCCTCCAAGCTTGCTCTAGTCAAAAACTCGGCCCTCCACCTTACGCCGATCGCCAGAAACAGCCACAATCCTCTTTTCCGTTCAACTCACGAATGCTCTCGATTTACAAGTTTAAAAATCTTGATTATATTTTTAAAAATCATGGATTTTGATAACAAATCAGATTATATACCTGAAACAACAATTCATTCAAGTCGAGATTTTGATATGGTTTAAATTTCACTGTAATTCTTCTTTTTGTTAAAACTATCTTCAGATTCTTCTTTTAAAATATTTTTAAAAATTATATCTTGTTATTACAAACAAGTTTTGTTTATATATCAAACCCTATAGAAGATTAGGGGAGGAGAGATTGATTTTAGAACTTGTTTTTAAGACCTATAACTGGAACAGAGCCTATACATACATATATACATACATGCACACTCAACACTTTCATATTTATATACATGCAACTTCATCCATTCATCCATACAAACACATCTATAACATTACTTCACAAATACATTTAAGTATATACCATGATTTAGTTTTGAAAAGAGTGTTTACTCACCTTCAACAGAAGAAGCCTGGGAATTTAAATTTGGAAGCTTGTTAATCTTTTTAAAACTGGAACTTGATCTTTCACTTGATTGTTAACAAAAATTGAGTAGTTGTACTTGAATTTAATCTTGCTTTTAGACTTGAATTTGTAGAGAAGATTGCTTGAATCCTTGGATGCTATTTTACTGGTTACAGGATTTTTGTTTTACAGGGTTTTAGGTTCAGGTTGTTTTCCTTTTCTTGTTTTAGATTTTAGAATGAAGATAGGGAAAAGAAAATGAAAAGGAAAAACATATGTTTATATAAGTTAAATTAGATTTTATTAAAAATAAAAGAAAATTAAAAATAAAGATGACACTTGTCATTTTCCTTATCTATTTTGTTAACACATATGCTTAGATAATA
Organism: Allium fistulosum; assembly: GCA_030737815.1. Lineage (NCBI taxonomy): Eukaryota > Viridiplantae > Streptophyta > Magnoliopsida > Asparagales > Amaryllidaceae > Allium > Allium fistulosum. Next base: position 299,208,627 of record CM060903.1, read on the forward strand.
TTATTAGCTTACACTTGTAATACTACATGCAAAAATATATTTTTAAATGTTAATAAGGGTTTTTAAAATAAATTCCTAATAACAAAATACATCTTTTAGTTTATATAAATGAAATCTTTTAAAAGAAAATAGAATAAAACAAACTATATTTCTACAAAAATCTTATATACATATTTTTAAATCAAAAATCTATTTAAGATATATATATCATCTTTTATTTTAAAAAAAAATCCAAATTTAAATCCAATTTCAAATTTCAAATACAATTTAAAATCAATTAAAAAAAATCAATTTGATATATATATATATATATTTAAACAACCACAATTTCAATTTGAAAATAATATTCTACTTAAAATCTATATTCACATATATTATTATTGTTGAAATAACAAATTTGCAAATTTTAATTAAATTTATAAAGGAAATTATCACTTTGAATTGCTTGAAATTTCTGGGATATCACAGTAATAGTATATAAAGTATAAAATATCAAGAATCTAAAGAAAACATAGCAAAAACATAGCTAATTAAAACAAATTAAAAGAACGACTTCATTGTTTCATGGCTAAATGCGTTGGTAACCATATTTTCTCCTTATTTTGATTTTATCATAACTTAAAATTGCAAAACATGTGTTATCAAAGTAAATTGGTAAAATTGCACCAAGCCCACAGATAAAATAAGCTACTCGCTGAAAATACTACTATATTTCCATGTTTTCCCTAATTATATACATCCATTACAAAAAGTGAAAATCCTAGTGAAGGCTAATACATCAAACATGGTATAAGCAAATTAATGAAGTAATTAACTATAACACTAATATCCTAATAAAGACGAATCACTAAATGTAATCCTAATTTGATTATCCAAGGAATCTGAACTTAGTTTTATACTATTGTTTTTATTATTTGGAATGTTTTTGTTCTTAAAAAAGTCAATGCGAGATTTTTTTAAGAAACTCTTTAAAATTTAAATTTTTATATAATGTATAACCAGAGTTTAAAACCCAATTAAAATTAAATATAGAAATTACATATATTAAGTTATCCAAACCTAAATTAATATTATTAAAAACTCATTGGTTCCTTTCAAACCAAATATACCAACACATAATTGTGCAAATAGTGTCTAGTAAAAATCTATTGTGACCCTTGTAACAAAATCTAATATTATTCCCATATAACTCACAACTAATATGTGTAAAATTTATATTGAAATCAAAAAAATTGAGAGTTTTTACAAGGATAAATCTAGTGATATTACATTTAAAATATAAGTGCATAATATTTTCCATTTTATTATTACAAAAATAACATTTTTTACCATTAAATATATTTTTCTTTTTTAAAAATTATATAGTATTTAACTTCTCGTGTAAAATTAACCACATGTATACCTTAGCTTTAGGTGGAGCACTCATTTTCCAAATGTATTTAAATATTTTCAATTTAATTCCCAAAAAATTATGAATTTATAAAATGAATGAGATGTGTATTTCCTACTAATATCCCAACACCATGTTTTAATATCTTTTTCATTATCAATAGTATATAACTCTACTTTAGCATATAATAAAGAAAAATATGCAAAAGTATTTCCTGTTAACGTACAATTAAAACTTAATTCCAAAGGAAAATTCAACTTAGGCCTATAAATATTACAAATTAGTACATTTTTAAAATTTCATATTTCATATAATTCTTTAAATTCCACTTTAAGTGGAATAACTGATAACCAACATTCATGCCAAAACGAGATATTATTACCAAAATTACAGTATTATTAATTCATAATTATATATATCAAAATTTAAAATGATCGATTTCCAAAAGTGAGATATATTGTTCACATTATTTGTAGAAGAATGGTATAAATTAAAATTACCTCCATACCATTGGTTCAATATTAATTCTTTCTATAACAAATTTTCATTATTATCGTTAAATTTCCATATCCATTTTCCTAATAGGGATATATTTAAATTATGTAAATTTATAATTCCTAAACCCCCCTCGTTTTTAGACGTACAAACCGTTTCCCAATTTATAAGATATTTTGATCTACTATTTGGACTGTTTCCACTCCAAATAGAGTCTCTTCTAATTTTATCAATTTTATCCATTATCTATTTAGGAAAAAGATAAAACGACATCCAATAAATCGATAATGCAGATAAACTGAATTAATAAGAATAATCCTATTTACTCTAGATAAGAATTTACCATTTCATTTGGACAATCTCTTATTAATTTTATCTACAATGGTATTCTCATCATGTTTAAGTTTTTGTGGCCTCGTTAAAAAACCTAAATATTATATTGGAAATTTCATAATTTTACAATTCAATGTGCATGCAATTTGGTTTTCGATATTGTCTATGTGATTTGATACTAAACAGAACTTTTGTCTAAATTAATCTTTAAGCCAGAAAGAAGTTCAAAACTATAACGACCGAGTTTTCGATCATCGAATGTCAACACTAATACATCAACGATATTCATGTGTTGAACACTTAAGTGCCGGAAAGACAAAAAGTTATGGTAAAAGGAAAAAGAAATAGAACAAGAGAGGAAGAACAAACCATATGAATCTCACAGTGGAACGATAATTTATAATATCAAAAGAACGGTACAAAGGGTTACTATGAATAGATTTTCAGAGTTACAAAACCTAAGTACTATCATCAACCTAGATAGTTATAACTGCCTGTCCTTACATTGTCGATATATGTACGCGGCTTATACAGAACAACAAAAATAGAAATAGATAGATAATGGAAGCCTCCAGCTCGTCTTCGGAACTCTGAAACATCGAAGGTAAAACCTGCCATACTCAGCCTACTCGAAAGAGTATGAGAGGAATTTAGGGAAAACACAAAAACCAAGCGTTAGACATAAGTCTGGTATGAGAAAACTCGAGACACATGCAACACGTAACAATAACTGTTGAGACCATACGGATTCCCATAGCAGTTTACCCCTCAAAAGAAACCAACCATTTATTAAGTTTCATATAGTGATATGATAGATAATGTCAATATAAATGATATCAAATAGCCGTGATGCTTACGTTGGTCACACCATAACATATTTAGGTTACACTCAAAACCGCTAATACGTTTGCATAAAATGGATTTCCATGGAGATCTTTTTGGGGGAGCCGAATCCGAACTCCATGCACAAGGATCAAAAAACACCTTTCGAGCATCGTATATCTCTAGATAAAATATACCATAAGGTAAACATAAAGGTCCATACCCGAACATAAACATGAACAACCTGAACCAAATACCATCAATTCCCGGTAACAACATATCGATAAGTATACTCTAGATCAGGAGTTGATAATACCATGTTGTGGGTCAACCAAACCCCAAATTGTGCATCCTACTATGCCTTTAGCAATTTTTGTTGTCGAGGTTATGTTTGACATCTTCCACACGAGTCTTCCTTACTCTAACAGAACACGAATCCCAAGTTGGATCCTCACATCTCAAACAGATCTCAAAACCACACATGGATTCCCATATCTCGGATCTCAGAATCACACATGGATTCCCACATCCTGAATAGGTCACGAACAACTATATGTGTTTGAGCATCTTAAACAGATCTCAAATCTCCACATAGATTCCCTTCTTCAACTGCTTCCAAAACATAGAACCCGTATACTAGTTTTGAAGTGATATTCGGTAAGTAAATCACTTACCGACCTGGACTCTTCAAAACTAATCAATGAATTTTTGGTTAACTCAATTCTGGTTCTATCAGACGTAAGTAAAATCTAGATACATTTCGTACCAATACTCCTCCTCGGGGGCACCATCTCGGATTTTGACAGAACCAGTGCCATTAGATTCGGAATGATAAATTTTTGTATGCCGTCGAGTTTCGTAATGATCAGACGTACCTTTCGATTGTGCAAGCTCGAAACGTGTAGCGATTAATTTTAAATATAACTTAATTTATACAGCTAACTCCCGTATACTTTGGAATTAGGTCTCAAAACTAGTTCCATTGAATTTGGAATAGGGGTATTTGATATAGAACGCCAGTCGGCACGCTCCGATTGGAGTTCGAGATTTTTTGGGCGTAAACGTTGTCGGATATTATAAAATAAAATATTAAGTACCTATATTTATACCCATATCCCATCAATTCATACCTCATCACTGCCCATACCCTACACGATATGTGTTCGTCGACGGAATGTCTATCGGTTTAGAAAACCGTCGAACGAATTTAAATTAAAAATAACCGCAAGCGCACGGCGTACACTTGTAGTACGTGGCGAATACGGGTCGATCCGTAGGGAATTGATGATTTTAAAAGTCTATTCAATCAAATTAAACCAAAGTCGAGATATTATCAAGCTAAAAATGTAGAAAACTAGCAAAAGAAAACTGCAGTTCAGGTATGATTTTTTTTGGTGGAGGGTGTTTGAGAATGGTTCTGGTTTTAGGCTTGCTGTCAGTTTGAGTAGGTGATGTTGACAGGGTTTGATATAGATGAAGGGCAGTGAGTAGATCAGTGGAGAAGTAAGCAATTGATGATGCTCTTGTGTGGTTGTTGCTTGGATAGCAGTGTTGAGGTGAAGTGGAGTTGTGGGAGTTCGATTGTTCAAGCATTCTTTTTGGGAAGATGGTTGCAGTCAGGTTGTAGAGGGTCAAGTGTGGTTGTATGTTGGAAGTGATGTGATAGTATGGAGGGGGACAGTTGATAACATCAGTAGTTTTTGGGTAGGATGGCAGTAAGAAGGGAGTTGACTAAATGGATGTCTGGTTGAAGCAAGTGGTAGGACAGTGGATGAGGAGGATAGTGGTTTGGGGGGTTTGGGGGCAAGCAGTAATCGGAGACCGCAAGTAAGTTTGGCCAGAGGAGTAAAACGGCAGTTGATGGATGTTGATGACTGCTGTGTTCTGTGATGGTAAAGTTTGTATTGAATTTAAGGTTGTGTTGATGAAGTGGTGCTGGAAGTACTGCTGGGTCAGAGGGGAGGTTTGTTGTGACAGAGAGAGGGAAGTTGGTGGGCAGAAGAATGTGGAGCAGACTTGAAAGTGTTGATTGAGTAGTTGGCAGTGGCTGTGGTATGGTCGAGACAGAAGTGATAGTGGAGGAATGGCAAGTCTGAAGTTGGTTTGCTGCAAGCAGTAAGGGGTGATGAAGTGGATGTTATATATGGATGATATGGAGAATATGTATGTGACAGGGAGTGAAAACAGAGAGAGGGTTTGTGTGCAGGCTGATGTGCACAGTTTTGAAATTGTATATGTAAAATGTAAAGGCAAATGTAAAATGTGAATGTAAAAGAAAATGCAAATAAAAAGAAATATTTTTTTTTTGAAATTGTATGTGTTTTTTTTTCTTTTTTTTATATGGAAATTCAAATGAAAATGCAAAACAAACAAGAACACAAAATGCACACAAAATCAAACAAACACGCACATTTTTTTTAAAACACAACACACACAAAACAAACTCACACACTAAAATCAAACACAAATAATTCGAAGAATATAAAATCAAAATCAAAGCAATTCCCCGGCAACGGCGCCAAAAACTTGTTCGTCGACAGAATGTCTATCGGTTTAGAAAACCGTCGAACGAATTTAAATTAAAAATAACCGCAAGCGCACGGCGTACACTTGTAGTACGTGGCGAATACGGGTCGATCCGTAGGGAATTGATGATTTTAAAAGTCTATTCAATCAAATTAAACCAAAGTCGAGAGATTATCAAGCTAAAAATGTAGAAAACTAGCAAAAGAAAATCGATAAAAATATGAGAGTGTGAAGGCAATTTAGAGGCAATTTCCACTCTCTAGATCACATAAATCAACAAAATGAAGTTATGATCTCTCTTTTCTTGTCATTAGTGTAATTAGTCGATGTGCTTATCATAAGTATGATATATTTGTGCTATTAATTAGCACAATATAAACCATCAAACTATAACACAACCACTAATACACATTTAACTCTCATGAAATATGACAACAAAGTTGAAAGCAAAACATATTTTAAGCATAGCCTATTAACTATTGTTTAGAAATATAGGCTATCAAATTTTAATTTCAACATTCACTTCTTTGCCATAATCATATGTAGATGAAGAGGCAATTTGTGTTTTGTTTGTTTAAGCATAGCCTATTTGTTATGAACAACATAGACTATCAAATTCAAAGCTAAACAACATCATTAAACCACTTCAATCATTCTCATTAAGCACAAAAGAGAGCATAAGCAACAAAATGTTGGATCTACATACTAGAGAGCTTCATTACCCCTAAATTGAAGGGATTAAGCTCTCATATTTGTTATCATATGAACAAATGTAGAAAGCAACATGAAACAAGAAGAGAAAAAGAGAGCAAAAATGAAAGGAAAAATTATTCTACTTGCATAAGTAAACTAGATCTACACTACAACATGAAAGGAAAATAAACAAGAGAAGAAAAGAGAAATATATTAAAGTTGCATAAAAAAAATTACATGAAACAAAATGGCTAAGTAGACATGAAAAAAGAAAAGAGAAGCTTTCTTTTATTTTGAGCCTAAACTAAGCTAAAGAGAGACTAAGGGAGGAGAGGAGGTTACATGAAGATATGGGGTATTTATACAAGTGTTAAACCCTAATTCATATTTTCTAGGGAATTCCCAAATTGCCCTTGAGGTAGTGTGGTGGCCAAGTAATCATTAGCCTTCCATAATCATCCATTTAAGTGTGCATGAAGATTTGATGACCATTAGCATGTGGATTAGATTCTAATTTGTACATGAAGGAAGGTGGGTAGGTGGGGTCCTCCATTATCATGCCTTTGAATTATTTCCATCTTCATTTCTTTATCTTCACTCTTGTGCATGCATACATCTTCATGAAACCACTTGTATATGAATGTAAATTCCTACAAAATAATATAGAAATTTTCAATTAAATTTTAGAAAATTAATATATGCACAAAAATGACCATTTTGCCCTTGGATGAAGATGAATATGTGACAATTTGAAATAATTTGAATTTTGGTTTAAACAAGTTAAAATACCAATATGATCATTTATTTAATTTAAATAGATTAAATATGGTGGTAAAAATATGCACATTTACGTGCACATCAAATACCCCCACACTTATCTTTTTATTCGTCCTCGAATAAAGAAAAAAAACTAAGATAAATCCGTTTTCATAGGGAGCACGATTGCATTGAGCGTATGCAACAAGCCGTTAAACCTCTGGGTGTCCCCAATAGGACGAGTGTTGTCTCGTGAGGGTTTTCAGCGGATACTACCCACAAAATCCAAATGCAGGATGAAAATATTTACACAATGCAGATTTATTTACAAAGAGATGAATGCAAGTTTTTGAAAATATTTACAAATGAAGGATTTACTTTTAAATTAACACACATAAGTTATATATAGGTTTTGGTCATTATCTTAAAAATTTAAGTCATTTACTCGTCAAAATTTCCAACAAAAATGAAGTTATCATAACAAATCGACTATAGTTTAACTCGTTGTTTCGGTTGATAACACAGTGTAACTATGAAATGGATCCTTGGTTGATTGTCAAAGTTTATCAAAGTGGTATTTCATTTCATTTCAATAACAAATCAAATCAAATAAGTTAAAATAGTGCTTGGATTTCATTTGCTTACTCTCTCCATTTTTCTTTTGAAAATTTTGCTGATATTAACAATACTTACATATGCCTAACTCAGATAAACTGAGGCCAGATATATATTACCCATGCACTGCCTTGCGGACTGATGTGAGGGGAATACAGAGCGTGGCGAGTGAACACACAAGTGTGAACACCTATTGACTGTAGGCGTTATTAAAAAGATATATATATATATATACACACACCTAACTCAGATAAACTGAGGCCAGATATACCGATCGTGCACTGCCTTTCGGGCTTACGTGAGAAGGGTACAGAGCATGGCGAGTGAACACACGAGTGTGAACACATGACTCTAGGTGTTTATTTTAAAAAAATATACATATATACAAAAAATATTTTTTTGTTTTTTTTGTTTTTGTTTTTTTTTTGAAAGAGAGAGTTTCGCAAAATTATCTTAGCGCTATTTAACTTAGAAGACAAAAAAATGTTATATCTTTACTTTAAATCAACCACTTTTTAAAACAAAGATTTTCAACTAAGATGTATTTCATAATTAACACGTATGAATCTTCCTATATACTAGTTAAACCATTGTTATTTGTAATCAAACTTCATTTTTATTTTTGTTAAGACAAATAATAAACCAAAGCCATATATTTATCCTATAGTGTTTCTTTAAAAATAAATCAAAATGCTTAAAAAAATTGTTTTTGGGATTTTTTTTTTGAGTTTTTAAAAGAAAAAGCAAAAATAAATCATGAAAAATTAAAAATGAAGATGAGTCTCCTCCCACACTTGATTTTGACTGTGTCCCCATAGTCAACCCAAGTGGAAGGAAAAAATAAAAATAAAAATAAAAATCTTATATTTACATGAAAGGATGATTATTTACAAGAGATGAGAAAGTATATCGTTAAAAAGTAAATGAAACGGTCTTCCAAAGACCGATTCATTTGTCTCGTCAAGTATACGAGACACAGCTTAAGCTCGAAAAACCAAACCGTAAAAGATTTCGAAGTTGAATGTTGATTTGGAAAAACGAATGTCGTTTTATTGAAAACCGTACGACTTGTTTTATTTTCGATGATTTTCGGGGTTGATAGAATAATTGATTGAAATTCAAATTTATTATCACCAAATTCAAGCTTATCATCGATTTCAAAATCAAAATGATGATTCAAATCGTCCCCTTCAGATTTTAACGACTCGTCATCGAAAAGTCCAAAAAATTCGTGTTCATTAAATTCGTCTTCCTTTGTTGGATTATCAACAACTTCATTGCGTATCTCAAGTTCAAAATCCAAAGTTGTTGTATTCAAATTTTCGAAATCGAGAAAAGGAAGATCGTATTTTAAATTTGGTTCCACACCCTCAAAAGAATTGAAATCCAACTCAATTACCGTGTTTTCAACAACTTCATTAAGATTATTATTTTCAATTTCAAAAGTTGGTATTTGAAAATCGTCGATTTGGGTAAAAGATGGATTATCGTTTGACTCGTCACACGTTGGGATTTGGTTTTGTTGTTCACGTTGTTTCATATAAGTTTCAAACAACGAATCCGTGTGATCATCGTAAATTTCATTCATTTGTTCAACAAAATCCAATTTGTAGTTATTAACTTGAGAATTTTCGATTTGGATTTGTTGAGAACAAAAGTTTTCACTTGTATCGTAATCGAGATTATTACCATTGCCAAAATTATTTGAAAAGTGGATCACATTTTCGTTTTGATTTTGAAATTCATTTTGGAATTCATAATTGAATTGGCATGGGTTATACTCGAAATCGTTTGAATTTTGACGTGAATTCAAATTTTGATTATTTTGAAAACTTTGATTTGAATGATTGCCCAGATATGAATTACACAAATCATTTATCATTTGATTTTGTTGTGTAGAGATTTCAAGTAAAGACGAAATGCTCTTTTCAAGATTTGAGGGTTGGTCATCGTTTTGAAAATTTTGTGGTTCAAAATTTGAATCATTTAAACAGTAGTTGTTGTTAAAATATCCATACGAATTTGGAGTGATATCATATGGATTATATTGATTTTCACAACTATTGTAGAATTCACGTAAGTGGGGAAACTCGGACATTTTCAAGAATGTTTTTGTTTTTTTTTGTAAAGGAAAAATATTTACAAATAAAATTTATTTTTCAAAAGGGAAATTGATTTTTGTTTTGTTTTTTTTTTGTTTTTCAATTTTTTCTTTGTTTTTGAGAAGGTTTTAAATTTTTTTTTGGAAATTTTTTTTTATTATTTTTAAAATTTCAAAGAAAAAGGATTTAAAATTTTTGAAGGAAAAGGAATATATACAATTTTTTTAAATTTTGGATTTTGAATTTTTTTTGTTTTTTTAAAATATGCATGAACTAATGCAACTAAATGAATGCAGTGGTTAATTACAAATGGTTTATCCTAAGTTAACCCAAAATTGTATAATCACACGTTGTCTTAAATCAACAAGATAGTTCTCAGCCAGGTAACGGGCAGGAGTTATCGGTGCACCACGAATCACCGTAGCAATGCAGCCGAAGGTTTAAGTACCTTCAGAGGAACAACCGCTATAATATTTACGAATCACCGTAATATTTATAAATGGTTATTACTCTGCCGTAGCCTAGACACAAAGAAATTAAATTGTTCAAAGAAGACAATTTGTCAATATACAATTAAGTGTTATCTAACCGTTATTAAAAAAAATTCTAGGATGAAATGCAAAGCAGGAATTAAACGTGTATTAACAATGCAACTACGAATGGATTTTTGTTTTTTTGCTTTTTGATGTTTTTTTTATATATAAAAATGCAAATGCAAGCAATCAACAATGCAAGAAATTAAAAACCATAAATAGGAGTAAAAAGCAACAAAAGTTATTTATAAGCAAGCAGGCAATTATTATTTTTTGGCAAGCACAGCGAAGTAAGCACTTTTCCTATCTGCTTTGGCAACCTGAAAAGTAAAAACCAAAGATATATACACAGATCATATATATATATATATATATATATATATATATATATATATCAAAGAAAAATGAAAAACTAGAACAAACTAAATGAAAATAAATTCAAAACAACCTTTTTTTTTAAATTGTAAAATATATTTTTTTTTTGAAATTTTTTTTTGGAAAGGAAACGTAAAAGTACTGTTTTACTTAAAAAAATATATATATTCACAAATTCACAAAAATCACACACTCACTAACACAACCCGGCCCAATGAGAGATGAGATAACCCACAAACTCAAAGATAATCGAAGTCCTTCCGGTCTCTCTAAATACAAATAAAATGAAATAAAATGTCACAATTCAATACCACTTAAAGTTGAATTCAGTTCCACTTAAAAGAAAATCGAATTCAGCTGCACAAAAGGTCACAATCTCATTCTCTCAAAATTTGAATTTGGTTCCACTTGATTCGAGTTCAGGTAACTCGATAAAATTCGTTCGATTCTGCTGTTCGAGGATGGGGATTTCGATGAGAAGGCATTCGTGGTGGTTACTGGGTATTGGCGGAGTTTGATGGAGGATTTTTGTGAGTGGTCTCAGGTGATCGAGCGCTGGCGATTTGGGTTTGAGGCGATGTTGAGAAGCAGTGAGTATTATCGTTCGAGATCGATTTGACAAAGCAGTGGTTCGAATCGGAAGGTGGATGAGGCTGCGATGGTTGATGCTCTGATGGTCGCTGATTAAGGTTGTTCGAAGTCGCGGTTACTGGTGAAGTTGCGAGTGGTTTTGGTGGCGAAGGAAGTGGATGTGGTGAGGTTTCCAGAAGTGTTTGGTCGAGAGTTTGAAGTTAGGCGACAGTATTTGGGGATGGAATATGGAGTATGATTGTATACGAGGTGCTCCGAAGTGACTAAGTGTCCTGAAGTGTTCTCGGTAGTGGTTGTAGTGGCAGTTTTGCTTGGGTAGAGGAATTTTGTATGAATGTTGTGATGTAAATGTCAGGGGTATGTGATGAAGTTGGGGTTAAGGAGCAGTTTGATGGTATGCGGTGGTTGGAGAGAGCACGGCAGTGGTGGTCAGTGAGTGGAGTGTTTTGAAGGGGAGGACTGGTATATGTGTGGTTTGCTGATGTATGACTGAAAGATACACAGTATGTAGTGTGCACACAGGAATGTGCACAGCAGACTTGCTTTGTGGGTTCTTTGATCGAGGAGAAAAAATGGGCGAGGGATTAGTTGTGAGGCAGAAGTAAATTTAGCACTGCGATGAAGTAGGGCAGTCTGTCAGTGTTGTAGGGGTCGTGAAGTGGTATGATAGACTGCAGCGGTGACGAGTTGTTCTTTTGACTGCAGTTCAGGTATGATTTTTTTTTGGTGGAGGGTGTTTGAGAATGGTTCTGGTTTTAGGCTTGCTGTCAGTTTGAGTAGGTGATGTTGATAGGGTTTGATATAGATGAAGGGCAGTGAGCAGATCAGTGGAGAAGTAAGCAATTGATGATGCTCTTGTGTGGTTGTTGCTTGGATAGCAGTGTTGAGGTGAAGTGGAGTTGTGGGAGTTCGATTGTTCAGGCGTTCTTTTTGGGAAGATGGTTGCAGTCAGGTTGTAGAGGTTCAAGTGTGGTTGTATGTTGGAAGTGATGTGATAGTATGGAGGGGGGCAGTTGATAACAGCAGTAGTTTTTGGGTAGGATGGCAGTAAGAAGGGAGTTGACTGAATGGATGTCTGGTTGAAGCAAGTGGTAGGACAGTGGATGAGGAGGATAGTGGTTTGGGGGTTTGGGGGCAAGCAGTAATCGGAGACCGCAAGTAAGTTTGGCCAGAGGAGTAAAACGGCAGTTGATGGATGTTGATGACTGCTGTGTTCTGTGATAGTAAAGTTTGTATTGAATTTAAGGTTGTGTTGATGAAGTGGTGCTGGAACTACTGCTGGGTCAGAGGGGAGGTTTGTTGTGACAGAGAGAGGGAAGTTGGTGGGCAGAAGAATGTGGAGCAGACTTGAAAGTGTTGATTGAGTAGTTGGTAGTGGCTGTGGTATGGTCGAGACAGAAGTGATAGTGGAGGAATGGCAAGTCTGAAGTTGGTTTGCTGCAAGCAGTAAGGGGTGATGAAGTGGATGTTATATATGGATGATATGGAGAATATGTATGTGACAGGGAGTGAAAACAGAGAGAGGGTTTGTGTGCAGGCTGATGTGCACAGTTTTGAAATTGTATATGTAAAATGTAAAGGCAAATGTAAAATGTGAATGTAAAAGAAAATGCAAATAAAAAGAAATATTTTTGTTTTTGAAATTGTATGTGTTTTTTTTTTCTTTTTTTTATATGGAAATTCAAATGAAAATGCAAAACAAACAAGAACACAAAATGCACACAAAATCAAACAAACACACACATTTTTTTTAAAACACAACACACACAAAACAAACTCACACACTAAAATCAAACACAAATAATTCGAAGAATATAAAATCAAAATCAAAGCAATTCCCCGGCAACGGCGCCAAAAACTTGTTCGTCGACGGAATGTCTATCGGTTTAGAAAACCGTCGAACGAATTTAAATTAAAAATAACCGCAAGCGCACGGCGTACACTTGTAGTACGTGGCGAATACGGGTCCATCCGTAGGGAATTGATGATTTTAAAAGTCTATTCAATCAAATTAAACCAAATTCGAGAGATTATCAAGCTAAAAATGTAGAAAACTAGCAAAAGAAAATCGATAAAAATATGAGAGTGTGAAGGCAATTTCCACTCTCTAGATCACATAAATCAACAAAATGAAGTTATGATCTCTCTTTTCTTGTCATTAGTGTAATTAGTTGATGTGCTTATCATAAGTATGATATATTTGTGCTATTAATTAGCACAATATAAACCATCAAACTATAACACAACCACTAATACACATTTAACTCTCATGAAATATGACAACAAAGTTGAAAGCAAAACATATTTTAAGCATAGCCTATTAACTATTGTTTAGAAATATAGGCTATCAAATTTTAATTTCAACATTCACTTCTTTGCCATAATCATATGTAGATGAAGAGGCAATTTGTGTTTTGTTTGTTTAAGCATAGCCTATTTGTTATGAACAACATAGACTATCAAATTCAAAGCTAAACAACATCATTAAACCACTTCAATCATTCTCATTAAGCACAAAAGAGAGCATAAGCAACAAAATGTTGGATCTACATACTAGAGAGCTTCATTACCCCTAAATTGAAGGGATTAAGCTCTCATATTTGTTATCATATGAACAAATGTAGAAAGCAACATGAAACAAGAAGAGAAAAAGAGAGCAAAAATGAAAGGAAAAATTATTCTACTTGCATAAGTAAACTAGATCTACACTACAACATGAAAGGAAAATAAACAAGAGAAGAAAAGAGAAATATATTAAAGTTGCATAAAAAAATTACATGAAACAAAATGGCTAAGTAGCCATGGAAAAAGAAAAGAGAAGCTTTCTTTTATTTTGAGCCTAAACTAAGCTAAAGAGAGACTAAGGGAGGAGAGGAGGTTACATGAAGATATGGGGTATTTATACAAGTGTTAAACCCTAATTCATATTTTCTAGGGAATTCCCAAATTGCCCTTGAGGTAGTGTGGTGGCCAAGTAATCATTAGCCTTCCATAATCATCCATTTAAGTGTGCATGAAGATTTGATGACCATTAGCATGTGGATTAGATTCTAATTTGTACATGAAGGAAGGTGGGTAGGTGGGGTCCTCCATTATCATGCCTTTGAATTATTTCCATCTTCATTTCTTTATCTTCACTCTTGTGCATGCATACATCTTCATGAAACCACTTGTATATGAATGTAAATTCCTACAAAATAATATAGAAATTTTTAATTAAATTTTAGAAAATTAATATATGCACAAAAATGACCATTTTGCCCTTGGATGAAGATGAATATGTGACAATTTGAAATAATTTGAATTTTGGTTTAAACAAGTTAAAATACCAATATGATCATTTATTTAATTTAAATAGATTAAATATGGTGGTAAAAATATGCACATTTACGTGCACATCAATATGCCCATATCCCCTTCCTGTATAAATCATTGTTGTGACCAAGAATTTAAAACTTCTCTTTTTAAAAACCAAAACTTCTAAAATCAAAATAAATTGAAATGTTCTTCAATAAATTATAAAACTCTGGATTTGGTCTCGTGGGATGTAGGGCTTCGACCCATTTGGACTTAGGGTGGTTCAATGTTGATTTGTTGGTGGCTGATTTAGGTCGTGAGTGTTGTTAGAACGTCCAGAGTTAGATCGTTCAGAGTTTAAGTCGACCAGAGCTTGAATCGTCCAGGGTTAAGTTGTGTAGAAGTTAGGTCGTCCGGAAGTTGGGTCGGGTGGTAGTTAGGTCGGGTGAACGACCTAAGAGGTTGGAGCGACCTAAGGTAGATAAGTCGGCTGAGCAACTTAAGGAGTTGGCGACTTAAGGGTTAGTGGCATAGGAGTAGCGACCTAGGAGACTGGGCGAGCTAATGACTTAAGGAGATAGGTCGGTTGAGCGACTTAAGGTAGCTTAGGTCGTTTAGTTTAGGTCGTTGTGACCCTGCGTGTAGTTAGGTCGTTAGACGACCTAAAGGTGTTAAGTCGTGAGTCGTTAGGTCGCGTAGGTGTTAAGCTGCACATGATTTAGGTCGCGCATAGGTCTGAGTCGTTAAGTCGCAAGGTTGTTGAGTCGTAAGTTGTTAAGTCGTCTAAACGACTTAAGTAGGAACGCGGCTGTGTGTTAGGTCGCGACTGTTGTTAAGTCGTTAAGCCGCATTTTTGTTAAGTTGTTAGGTCATGCGTATGTGTTAAGTCGCGCAAGTCGTAGGTCTGGGGATCCACTAGGTCATAGGTCGGGAGGATTGTTAGGTCGTTAGGTCGGGGTTTTTAGGTCGGCAACTGTTAGGTCGTCAATTTTTAGGTCGTGGACGACCTAAGGGCGAACGACCTAAGGAACTGCCTATAAATACGCGGGGTATCTTCACTTTTTGGCAGCGGGATTTTTGAACCGGCGAAGCCCTGCTATTTTGAGAGCTCGAGTGCTGCACTTCTTCACTTCTTTTCTCCACTTTAATCCTTCCATCCAAATCGAAGATCCAAGAGCTTAGATTGAAGATTTACATCCATCGAAGAGAGATTTCATCGTTTGAAGCGGAATTTTGGAGAATCGAGCTAGATCCTTTGCTGTCCAGATCTGAAGTGTGTTGCTTTTGAAGTGTTTAAGTGATTTGGTGAGTGGTGGTTATCTCTCACACGGACCCAAAGGAGTATATTGGATTGGTGGTTTGATTGTGTGTTAAAAATAGTGATTCCATGTATTTTCGTAAACTTAAGTATAGATCCATTGTTTATGATGATTTGACATCCATTTTACTACATGTTTATCTATGCAACTTCATTCATCAAGTTGTAGAGATATTGCTCATGTTTCATGCTTGTTAGATTTGGACTCTTTATTTACAAAATTGCCATTTTAGTTATAATTGCTTTTAGATCTTGTTTGCATGATTGATTACTTGGATTAATGATTGATTTGATTGGTTGTTATAAATTAGTTGATTAGTTGTTGGATTTAGACAAGATGGTCGAGGATGATTCAAAAGCAAAGGGAAAGGCTCTTGAATTAGAAAAGCTGCTCGTGGCATATGTGGCGGATGATGAAGCTCATATGGATAGATTTGGTGATGATGATGAGATGAGGCTTTGCTATGAGGTGATGTAGCCTTGGTATAATCCAGACGGGATCATTCCAAGCATGTTGATAACTTGAGAGATGGTTCGAGTTCGTTGATAATGGATTGGCTTGAGAAGGGTTTGAGCTAGTATGAGAATAGTCGTCGAGGAGGATGACTAGAAGGCTGAGATTCATCGTTGTTGAAGGTTCTAGCAGACTCAAAGCAAGAGTACGCTGGGCAGATTCGATAGTCCCAAAAGACTATAATTGGTAGTCGAGTACTCTGGGCAGATTTGATAGTCCTAGGCACGGGCTGCGACGACGTGCAGAGTTCTGTCTAAAACCGGGGTTACCATTAGCCCTTGACGGACGGCTGAAAGAATGTGCCGGTCATTCAATTAACGGTGGTATCGAAGCAATGATAACAGTGATAGCCAGAGTCATGGATGTTTGGTTGTATCGTCATTCGGTCTCAAGAGAAATATTTTCTGGGTGCTTATCTGATCTTGGTTTAGGCCTTGGGGGTTTGTACTTGGAAAACATCGACCTTGACTCGAGTGATAATTGCTTTACTTTAAATGTTTGCTTTGCTATGTTTACTTCTGCTTAGTGTGTCTGGGGGCTATCACTGTAGAAAGAGGTGGAGTGGGAGGGTTGGGTTCCTATTCCTTTTACCTTTATGCTCTTTTGGTATGTTGTTAGTTGATTTACCGCTCACTAAGACTGTTGTCTGACTCAAGGTTTTATGTTCAACTCTTATGACCTTGGGCTGTTCATCCATTTTGGGATGGGCAGACTAGGTAGCAGGTGACATGTGCTGTTCTTAGTTTCCAACGATGCTGATGACGAAGACGAGCTGGAGGCTTGCATATTATTTTCTTATTATATGTACTGGATGTTCCGCTGCTTGTATATTCTCTGAGTGATATGTAGTGAGGCTGGATGTATTGACTATTCAGATTTTTGTATCAAACTACTATGAGGCTTATTTGATGCGATTATGTTCTGTGTAGCTTCACTATGTATATTTTTCTCTATTGTATTTTATCCATGCGCTGTGAGTAATACGATAGATTCAGCTGTTTTAACTTACCCCTGACGATCATCCATGGCTGCCTGGCACACTTTTCAGCGCACTATCTCTATGTTTAGTGCAGGAGTCATGGGCGGTCGTCACATTTCGATTGTGCAAGCTCGAAACGTGTAGCGATTAATTTTAAATATAACTTAATTTATATAGCTAACTCCCATATACTTTGGAATTAGGTCTCAAAACTAGTTCCATTGAATTTGGAATAGGGGTATTTGATATAGAACGCCAGTCGGCACGCTCCGATTGGAGTTCGAGATTTTTCGGGCGTAAACGTTGTCGGATATTATAAAATAAAATATTAAGTACCTATATTTATACCCATATCCCTTTAATTCATACCTCATCACTGCCCATACCCTACACGATATGCCCATATCCCCTTCCTGTATAAATCATTGTTGTGACCAAGAATTTAAAACTTCTCTTTTTAAAAACCAAAACTTCTAAAATCAAAATAAATTGAAATGTTCTTCAATAAATTATAAAACTCTGGATTTGGTCTCGTGGGATGTAGGGCTTCGACCCATTTGGACTTAGGGTGGTTCAATGTTGATTTATTGGTGGCTGATTTTTCTAGGGTTCGGGTTTTCAGATGATGGAGGAAGAGGTAGGTCTCGGGGTGAGCGTAATTGGGTTGGTGTTGGAGTTTGGCACCTCGGCGGTGATTTGAAGGTGGTGCGGTCATGTCTAGGGAGGTCCATCGTCACACTGTAGTAGTGGGTGGTGGTTAAATCGCATTTTTCCTAGGAGTTTCGGTGGTGTTTTCGTGGGTGCCAGAGTGTTGCTTTGGTGAAGGGAGTTCACCGGAGTGTTTGGTCGTCGATTTGGATGATCGGAGAGGGTGAATTAGCGAGGTGAAGTGGCGGGTATGGTAAGGAGGTCCTAGTTTTTAGGTAGGCTGAAGTATTTTGGAGAAGTTGATTAATATTGTTAATAAGATGATTAGGGCCTTAGTGTTGTAATTAAGAAATTAATTATAATATTTAATTCCAAATCTTATTTAACTCGCGACTTTTGCGTACTAGGTCGGATTCGAACGCCGTTTGTTAGGTTGCACTCGTGTGGACATTAACTTCGCAATGAAGTTATTTGGGAGGAGTTTGGAGCTTGTAGAATTTTTGACTAAAATCGAACGTCCGTTCGATTTTAGTCCAAACCGGAACGCTTTGGCGAAAACTAGAATCAATGTGAGTTTAACTCACATTCAATTTTACTATATCATATCTATGATGCTATAAACTATTATTGATTGCTTGGATGTTAGTTAAATTGTTTGATTGACTATTTAGTTGAATTTTCATTTGGAAAATGGATGACATATTAACTTTTTTTTTTTTTTTTTTTTTTTTTTTTTTTTTTTTTTTTTTTTTTTTTTTTTTTTTTTGGCAAAGCCAGCCGGTTTTTAAAGTGGCCCGTCCACTTTTTATTACAACAAGTAATAAATACATTTGAGAACCAGGAGATAGACCGATTGCCTAACTACTAATTAGAACAACTAAACTAGCTTAAAGAACTGGAGTTAGACAAATTTGCCTAAGCTACAGACAAGGTTTTTAGAGTGGACCGACCACTAAACCACTAACAATACAACTGTTGCATAAGCAATCACAATGACATTACTAGAGTGGACCGACCACTAAACATCTAACATTACAACTGTTGCATAAGCAATCACAATGACACCAGACACTAGCAAAGCTTAAACCACCAGCACACCAGAAGCATAAGCAAAATCACCTAGCTGAAAGATCCCAAAGCCGCGAAAGGCGGAACACATTCACACTCAAGATGCAGAAGGAATGCAGAACACATTCACACTCAAGTTAGCAGAACAACACAAAATACCATCCAAACATATGCCAAAAAGCTGAAGAACAGACATTACAAATACAAAACCCAGGAAGTAACAAAAAATGCTAAATCACCTCCACGAACAAAGCTCAAGAAAAACCAAGCAGGCAGCAGACCCCCATAACCAAGCGCGGCAACCATCTTCAATAATAACCAACCCCCCGTTGCAGGGCAATCGCCAAGGGCAAGCTAGAAAAGGTGAGAAATGTAAAGGAGACGCGGCCTCAGGACTTCACCACAAGCACAGGGTCGCGAGAGGTGCAAGCAAAAATGACAGCCTCTAACTAGCATCCAAACAAAAAAGACCGGTAGCAATACGACGACAAAAACAAGAGACGACCAGAAAACGAAATAGACGCTGCAGAGCCACAACATAACAACCGAAAAAACCCAAAACAATACCAAGAAACACGAGGCAAAAGGCTTAGGAATTGACAGGGCAGTACGGGGTACAGAGACCAGACGTGGGTGGACACAAGCTTAATCGACGGAAAAGGGGGGCAGCGGGTCTAAATAGGAAAATTAGAGATCTAGAAAGGCGGATGGAGCTTGCAACGCTAGGGAAAGCTAAGAATGCCAGATCGGAGAGATGCGAAGGCAATAGAGAAGGAAAGAAATGAGTTGACGAAGGCTAATGGAAGAAGAGAGAGGCGGCTGAAGGAAAAAGTAAGAGAAACCTAGTCCCCATTGTTACAAGCTCCTGAAATTTATTAAAAGAAATAGTTTTTAGAAATTAATATTAAACTTTGGGGCCATGGATACATTTGTATTCCATCGCCTTTGGTTAAGCCGGTTTTATAAGTGGCCGTGCACTATGTCTCATTATTGTGGCCGCTGGGTATCGAACCGGTGCCACTACAACACAATGTAGCAACTCCACTATGTCTTTACCACTGGACCACTAGAACTTGACATAGTGCACTGGAATATTGCACTATTTTGATGACATATTAACTTGATTGTTATGAACCCATATGATTATGTATATATTGTGGAATATGCATGTATATGTTTTTTGTTTGATGATAATAAACATATATACATTCATTTAAATGTATTTGATATTGTACTATTTTATTTTTCACAGATTAAATAGATATTTGCTGAATAAAATAAATAACACAGAATTTGAATTCAAACGAATATTTTATTCAAACAAATATTTATTACATTTTTGATAGTACAACTTCAAGCTCTCACTATATACATCATTTTTGATCACAATACAATTACATCACGATTTCATAGTTACATCATTTCCTCACTACATATCACTCACACTCGTATTTATCTTCAACTTCATTCCAATGTGAATCCAGCATCTGAGCAATCTGCAGAAATATACATTGACGCAGTAAAATTGAAAATGAAATGTTTTTGCAGTATAAAACAAAAATGTGTTTTTGAAAATATTATTTGCCTCAGTTATTTGGGTTGTTCGTCATCATTCATATTTGAATTCATCACATACGAACAATGTGACATGCACAGTGTATCACTGTACATGCCACAAGGCCGTGCACACCGATATATGTATATACACTTGATATATTTACAGGGACAAGTGAGCACAGGTCAAATCAAAGACAGATTCAACTCAAGTGCAAATGGCCTCGACCGAAATATCAAGTATTACTGCAACAAGAACTGTGCATGTACACAGTGTAATCAACAAAAGGCCAAGACGGTGTAAAGCAATGAACTCGAACAGTAAACACATATGCACAGGTACAAAGACAGTGAGCATATACATAAGCACTCAATGCAAAGTCCAGCTACCAAGTGAAACCAAAGAAATTCGAATGCACAAGTCAAAGCCTGCAGTATACCAAGTTCAAATTCGATGCAGATGATAAGCAACTCGAAGTCGAAAGCAATAAACAAGTCCAAGACGAAATCATGGCATAGCCTCAACAATGAAGTGGCTATGATCAAAACAACCACACAGTGAACATTAGATACAGTGAAGCTTGTGCATGAGTAAAACAGCAAACTGCAACGTCAAGTGGAAAACAATGAATCAAGATGCAAGCAACCAGACCAGACACCAACAGTGAAAACTACAATGAAACCAGAGTGTAACAGGAACCATCAAGCCAACATCACATTGCAACTATACCGGTCAGGGAAGTAACATTGATAAAACAGTGGCAAGCAATGGATATAGTTCAGATAAACAAGACCAGGTTACAAACTAGAACCAAGTTCAAGCTATGCAACTGTAGCTCAAATCAAAGTGCACTATCAAACCAACAGAGGCAAGCTGGAAAATCATGCAATCAGAAATGGTCAAAGTCAACATCAAAACAACACCGTGGTCATCACAAAATGAAGTCGTGTTAATCATAGAAGACGAAATCAAAAATACTGAAATGGCCAAAGTCGAACAAGTCAAAGCAAGAAATTCACGGAGTAAAATTATCAAAGCCATCACGTATTAATTCAACATCGTGGAGATAAAGAATCACGTATATACGTATTTTTGAAAAGGTCAAGATTCATCGCAACATCCAACAAATAATCGAACGCCAGAGAAAAGAATTTGACAAATTCAAATACATATAAACGAACGAATATTCAGGGATTCGAACCCTATAAAAGGATGAACATCATCGGCAAAATATTTATTCGAGTTCGAAGCATAACAGAGAACAATTAAATCATCAACTCGAATCAAAGTCGAGTAAGGTATAAATTGAAAAAGGAATTCCTCTTACCAATTTGAAGATACTCGACAACTTAGAAGCAGCCGAGAAATCAATCGAAGAAAGTAAACAACGCATCATTCAATCCTCAAGAGAAAGTCGGCAGCTTCAATAACCACGAATCTCGAAATCGAACTCATCGAAGTAGCCAGAGAGAGCAACGAGAAATCGATCGAGCAAGGCAACTCTCGAACAACCACAGATTCGATCGAAGCAGTAACGGCACTTCGAAAAGCCCCAAATTTTTCAGGTCGAAGGAAGAGCAATCGCGGCCACCATTTTTTTATCTTCAGAGAAAAACAAAGAAGAGATCGGGTTGAATAAAGAAATAAAGGGGCCGGCCTATAAGGGGATAAATTATCTGTTCGATTAGGGGTTAATTTTAAAATAGGGTTTTAAAGTTTTATTTAAATTTTGGGCCAGGTTTTATTGATCTAGTTTTAGGCCAAATTCATTTGAGGGCAAAAGTGTTTTAAACTGTCAATCTATATTTTGCCCTGGGATTCAAACTGTATTTTGTATTTTCAGTTTGTATTGTCAAAATCCAGTCAGAGTGAATCACCACCTAGGGTTTAGGTGTTGTCAGATTGTCTAGTTAGGGTTAGTTCAGTGAGCAGGGAGGCTGCGAGTTTGCAAAGCTCTATAGGCGGGAGCAGAGTTTGCGAGTAAACGAAACTCTATAGGCGGAGCAGGGTGTGCGAGTCTGTAGGAGTGTTTGTGAGCGGGAGCGAGTGTCTGCGAGTCTGTCAGAGTGTTTGTAAGCGGGAGACTGTTTAATTCTAATAGAAATCTGGGAATGCAGCAGTAGGCAGGGGTTGCCGAAGCTGGGTAAATTTTGTGTGTGATTTACTTTACTGCATATTTATTTATCTGCTATTTGCTTTCGCGTTTAATTTGAGAAAATTTGTGATAACCCTATTCACCCCCCCCTCTAGGGTTAATCTAGATCCTACATATATGTCCTTAACCATTGTTTTGCAGGGAGAATTTGTAAAGAGGCCCTGAGGGGTTTCTCTCCAATAATTATTTATTTACATCATTATGTTGTTATATTGATGTTTAATTGAAATAAAACTTGATATTCCATTAAATTGTTTAATGTCATTATAACGATTTTCGCTATAACGTCGTTTATTGAATTTCATCCCCAAAACCCCATCGTAAGTGTTTTGAACTTGAGCTTATGTTTGCATTAAACAGAATTTTAAAATTCATTAATCATATTAATTAATGATATTTTACATTTATTAATCATTTTAATTAATGGTTATTAAATTAATTAATCATTTTAACTATTGATTTTGAAATTAATTAACCGGTTTAATTAATGATGTTTAAAAGTAATTAATCATTTTAAATAGTGATATTTCAATTTATTTAATCATTTCTATTAATGATGTTTGAAATTTATTAATCTTTTTGATTAATGAGATTTGAGTTTAAAATATATTATTTTAATTAATGATATTGAACTTTAATTAATCATTTTAATCAATGATTGTTTATATTTAATTAACTGTTTTTATCTAGTGATGTTTATAGTTAACTAATCATGTTAGCTAATGATTTTAAAATTAATTAATTACTTTAATTAATGATGTTTTGAAATTTATTAATCTATCTGATTAATGAGATTTGAATTTAATTAAGTCATTTTAATTAATGATTTTAAACTTTAATTAATCATTTTAATTAATGATTGTTTTAAATTTAATTAATTGTTTTAACTAATGATTTTTGAAATTTAGTTAATCATTTTAATTGATGATGGTTTATAGTTAATTAATCATTTTAACAAATGATGTTTTAATTTATTGTTTTAACTAACGATGTTTGAATTTAATCAATTAAATTAATTTATGATTATCTGAACTTAATTAACTGTTTTAATTAATGTCATTTAATATTATTAAATCATTTTAATTAACGATTCTTTGAATTTAATAAATCTTTTTAATTAATGATATTTAAAGTTAATTAATTAATTTAATAAAAAAGATTAAAGTAAATTAACTAATACAATAAAAGTGTTTTAAATTTTATTAACTGATTTAGTGTTTAAAGTTAATAAACTGATTTAATAAAGATTTTAAAGTTAATTTACTGATGATATAAAAGTGTTTTGGAAATAATTAACTATTTTATTTAAAATAATTGATTTAATAATTTAAAAGAGACTATAAATGTGGTTAATTATCTTTCAGGATAATTAATATTATTTTAAATTTATAAGTAATGGTTTATAAATGAGAAAATCCTTTAAAAGGAATTATTTACAAATAAAGCTAAGTGTAAATTATTTTGGGTTTGCAGTAAACAATGTTTTAATGACTTTTGTTTTTTACCTAGTATTATAAGTTTGCCTTTTAAAAGAATATTTTTAAAGTGTATTTCCAAAGGGTTTTTATCAATATTGAAATATGGAAATCAAGCACAAGTTCAGTTTTTAAAAGTAAAGTTCGATTTCGGTTATGGAAAAGTAGTTTCATAATCGATATTGCTTATACGGAAAGGATTTAGTCATACTTTTGACGCTAAACGTTGAGGCTTGGACTCGTTTCTATCTTGAAGGTTAAAAATGTCATCAAGGCGAAGCATAGAGGTAACACTACCTCAACTTGCCTGGCTTCATTTTCAACCGAAAGATAGCACTTGTTTGGAATCGACAAGTAGTGTTAGATATATGATATTTAATTTCCATATACGATCGTTTTAATTAACCCCGATAGTTGATTTATTAATTATCGAATTCAGCTTTCTTCATGGTGTATCGTCGCCTTAAAAATGATTTGATGCTCTTTGAGCTTTGTTATCCTTTAACGGAAGTGACTAAAACCAAAGTGTGAGAGGGGACCAAGCTATGTAGGGTTTCTCCTATTAGGATACTTTCACTTCTTATCTAGATTGGATACGGTTGTGCACTTAGATGTGAAATATTCGGATTCTCGGTAACTTTTGGTGGGGTCCGGCTTGGAGGGTTCCGAGAAGTTTCACAAAGTAAATGTGCTTCTCAGAAGTATATTACTAGAGGTATACTTCAAGGATGGTGCACCTTCCTAGTCATTTGTTGGAAATTTTCCTTTCCTTATTTGATTCGAACCTTTGAATTTGTTTTTCTTTAATCGTAGCGGGAAGAGTTAACCACTCTTCGCGGTGTTTAATTATTGGTTTTGTCCATTTTATCAAGTTTGGACTGTTATCTTGTTTTATCCATTATGTTCAGTTTGGATTTCCATTTATATTATTTTCATTCTTTCAAGTCTGGTTTTTAATACTATTTATGCCCATTCTTATTTTGGATTTGTTTCATGTTGTTTATCTCTACTCTTTCCTGTATGGATGTTATTCTTGTGAGGTAAAAGCTCGTTCCGCGTTAGCAATGTGGTCTCACAGAACTTCTATATGTTCCCTGTTATTTGAGTTTTCTCATGCCGGTATTTGCAGATTGATTCGGGTGTTATTTTATTATAATGCTCAGGTCAGACCGAGTATTTCCCCAGGTTGGCTTTGGAGATATGCAGTCTTTGGAGCAGAGCTGGAGGTTTTTTCTATAGCAGTGTTCTATTTTCTGCTGTTTTATACTTTCAGCAAACTGTAAGGTCAGAATTTTATAACTGTGCAGCTGATAAGGTTTGTTTTTAACTCTGATGTACTCTGTATTTAGAGTAGTAGTTTTTACTGTCCTTGTTATATTATATGTTGTCGATTCCGCTGTGAGATTCTGTTTTTCTCTGTTCTATGTTTTTTTATATACCCTAACAATTTGCCTTATGTGGATTGGATGTTCGACATTTTAACACAGTGGTAATATTCAATGTCAACTTTCGATGGTTAAAATGGCGGGTCATTACAATTATAGATTAGAGGCTATTAGAATTTTACTCGCTCTTGCTTGTCACTATAATTTAAAAAAAATTTAACTAGAAGTTAAAAGTGTCTTTTTAATGGATTAATAAAAGAAAATGTTTTGTTGAGCAACCACCTTTATTTGAACACAACATATTTCCAAACTATCTTTTGAAACTTAAGAAATCTCTTTTGGTCTAAAACAAGCACCACGTGTTTGGTACGATCGATTAAAAAACTATCTCCTTAAAATTTAATTTTAAGATTGGAAAAGTGGATTCTACGTTATTCATTAAAAATACAAGACAGTGATATTTTAATAGTTCAAATAAACATAGATGGTATTATTTTCGGTTCTACAAATGAAATATCATGTAGTGAATTTTCAAACATTATAAAGAAGGAATTTGAAATGTTACATATGGGCAAGTTAAATTATTTTCTCAGTTTACAAATTAAACAACTAAATAGTGGAAGTTTTATCTATTAAGAAAAATATTATAACGATTTATTAAAAAGATTTGGAATGGAAAATGTATCTAGTAAGCCAACTTCTATGAGTTACTAGTCTTCATTTAGAAAAGGATGAAATGGTAAAGAAGTAGATCAAAAACTCTATTGAAGTGTGATTGGTTCTTTACTATATTTAATGTCAAGTCGACCTGATTTAATGACGTGTGTTTGTTTGTGTGCAAGATTTCAAGCAAATCCTAAAGAATCGCACTTAAAAGCCGTAAAATGTATTTTGCGTTACTTAACAAGTACACGAGACTATGGAAATTTTATCTGAAAGACTATCCTTTTGAATTCATATCATATAGTGATGCAGACTTCATAGGATGCAAAATTGATCGAAAAAGTACAAGAGGCAGATGTCACTTTATTGGTCAATCTCTTGTATCATGGTTTAGTAAGAAGCAAAGTTGTGTTTCACTCTCGATGTCATGATTCGACAAGGACATTTTATCAATAAAATAATTTATATATATATATATATAATTATAATTGTTTGTATTCATAATTCAAATAGGTATGTATATGTAACAACCCTATTTTCTACGTCGTAAAATAAATAAATTTAATTAATATAAAATTGTTCGAATTCATTATTTGATGATTATTATTTTTGAAAGTAAATATTTATTTAATTGAAGGCTAATTAATAAAATATTTTTGTTTTAATAAATTGAATTAAATTAATAAATTTCTTATAAATACTATATTGAAATCGAATAAATTATTTTAATTGAATATAAATTATATTTGAAGTGCAAATAGTTTTTATGCGATTAAAATAGTGAAAAATAAATAGGAATTGAATTGAATAAAATTATGTAGTTACCGAAATATATTTTGCAATTGAAGTGTGAATCTAATTAAATTGAATTGAAATTTATTACAAACAAAAGGAAATAAAATAAAATAAATAATTGGACCAAATAGGCAAAATAAGGCTAGCCCTTAACCACTTAAGTCCAAACCCAATTCCTAGAACCTTCCTTTCCCATTTCTAAATTAAGCCCCACATCAAAACCCATACCCAATTCCTTCTAATATACTTAAAATCAGTTTCATGCTTTTCTAGCTAAAATGATTTCGTGCTTTTGAATAAAAGAAAAAGAAGAAGAAGAAGAGGAAATCGCGAGCACATAGAGGCATGTGACTACAAGCACAACATGGCATGGATGAAATCATGAAGGAGGGCAAGCGACAGGTAGTAGCAGTTTGTTTGAAGCATGATGATGACATTGTGGCTGGGTACGAGCGAACTAGGGATGCACATGCGAGATAGGCAATGTGACTTAGGATGACGTCAACAATGTATGAAATGTGACTTTGGTTGTGGCTTCAGGAGGAGCTTGGCAATGGAGGGATGCTAACCATGACGTGGATGATTGCAGATGTTAGAGGATGGTGGTGATGTGATTTAGCGGCGATGGCAGTGAGGCAACATTGGTGAAGGGGCTGGAATGGAAAGTACATTCATCTCAATTACATTGTTTCAGTGAGTAAATTTTGTTTGCTCACTACTATTATCTAGATCCCTTATGATATGATTTTTCATCGATTATTGGATGATGGATTTTGGTTGATATGAATTTGATTGGATGAAATTGGATGCATTGATTGTTGATTGTTTATGTTGATATAACCATTCCCTCGTTTATTTGTTGTACTGAAATATTAATGGTTGTTGATTGATATAGTGTAGTATACTTTGGTTGGGCTATGTTGAGTGTAGTATTGATTGATTTGGTGATGGCATTGATCGAACATAATATTTGATATTGATCGTAAAGGGGGTAAATAAATTCAATGGTGAAAATTTGAAATAAATAAATAATTTTGGACAAAAGATTATTTTGGAAATAAATAGTGAATTTCGGAATTATTTGAATTATTTAATATTGAGAATATTAGTGGTTAATGAAAATGTAACATCCCATTGTCGAGAAGCAATTAATTAATAATTAAATAATACTAAATAATGAATTAATTGGGGTTTGGAATAATTATTGGAATTAAGGTGATAAATTAGAAATCGATAGGAAATACTTTATTGAAATGACAAGAATTTAATATAAAAATAATAACGATTTAATAATTTATTTAATTACTTTGGAATAGGAAAATAAGAATTAATTATTTTGGAGATAATGGTAAATTAAATGTTGTAAATATAAAGTCTATTTTGACAAGAGAATAAATTTATTAATAAAATTTTGAAATTAATTAGTAAATGGTTTAAATAAAATGATTAATTAGATAAATAAAAGTATAGAAAATGATTTTGTAAAACAACCAATGTTGTAATTTATTAAAAAGTAATTTTGTGGTAGAAGTGAATTTTGTGTTTGGGCTTGAGTGTAAATTTTTTTCATGAAATACACCAAAAGAAAGAAAAGAAAAAGAAAAGGAGAACAAAGCCCGTTATCATAAGCCCAAATGCATAACCCCAAAAATCTTATTTCCCGACTCTCCATCTTCAGACTTTTCACTTCTCCTGATTCTTCTCTTGCGTCTATAAATATAACTTCAATGTTTGTATTTACTTACTTAGAAAAGGATTATAACACCCAAACCCCATCTCTCCAACAAATCAAACTAAATTCAAAAATAAATCTACAAATTTCAATAGCTTAAAGTCAAGCTTCTATTCATCGATTTGAGGTGGAAGCAACTTACAATAAAGGAGAGAGGAGAGCATGAAGAAAGAGCTAGAAGAGTAAGTGTGATTCTTCAACCAAGGTGAGAATTTCAACTCACGACTATGTCTAAATGATGATAAATTGATGATATTTTAGAATTTGAGATGTTATGACCACATGTGCATCGATATCCCATCATCTTCGTTATCCAATTTCATTTCCTTAACCCTGTACATTGAAATTGAATTGATTTTTATGTGGAAATTGGTTGATTTTTGGGTTTGATTGTGTAACAACCCGCATTTATACGATAATATATTTAAATATTTTATATAAATATGACATCGTCTTTTCGTATTTAAAATCCTAAATATGAAATTTTATCGTGTTCGAATTCGTTGTTCTAATGGATTCAAATCATGTTTTAAATATCACCAAAGTGTTTAATAAACATGGTTAAAAGTATTCGGGCTTTATAAATTTTTAAAATCTTGGCCCATGCTTGATCTGTTGCCGTGATAAGTGATAACCCATCCCCTTCATCCATTCGAAATCCCTAAGCCCAAAATCGAAGAAAACGAAAGAATGGCGGTCTCGTCTCCTCCAAACTAGGGCTTCGATTTCGAATTCGCTCGTCTCTGTGATGCTTGGCCGCTTCCATGGAGTCGTTCTCATCGCCGCTTCGAAGCAAGGTGAGTGAAAGCTCACATCTAATTCACTCGACCCTGTTGGTTTTCGTTCGTTTCTAGATAGCTTCGATTTGTCAGTTTTCGTTCGACTTTATCTGATGTTAGGTGGTTTCGACGTTGACCAATTTAAATGAAATTGCCATGACTTCGACATTGTTTTGGCTATCTCTTTGAACTGCCGTGACTTTGGCTTTGACAAAACTGTAAATCGGAAGAATTGCTTGACATAACATGTTCATTTTTAAATACATTGACTTTCTTAATTTGTGTTTAATTTCTGGCTTTGACTGGATGACTTCATTCAAATGGCTACTGTTAATTTCTTTAAACATATGAATTGTTGTCTGCATATGTAGTACATTTGTGGTCTTGAAGTCTTACATACATGCTCTGTTTATTTTAGTGCACTTGACCGTTTCATTGTTGAGTCAGGTTCCATATGTTGGAGTTGCTCGGACCATATGAGCATATGCATTCATGTTGCTTTGATTTCTTCGCTTGTGCACTGGTTTTGTTGCATGTCAGGTTGCATTGTTGATATGGTGAGATTGATCTGGTCTGGTCTTGCATTTTTATTGACTAACCTACTTAAGTCTGATCTGATGCACTTTGATTTGAAGTCTGGTTGCACATTGAGTTTCATGTCCAGTTTGGTTGAGCCTTTTTACTTTATGTCTGTAGCTTGCCATTGTCATGTGGTATGTGCCGTTGTGCCATTCCATTGAACATGCACATGTCTATGGTTTCATGTGCACTGCCCTGGTTGTACATGAACTTGTTGTTGCATACATACTGTTTGGTTTTGTGTTGCAATGTTGACCTGTTCATATCACACGTATACTTAATGAATTTAAATTTAGCTCTGTAGTTTTCTGTTATGACTTTGGCATCGTTCACTGACTTGTTAACCTCTGAAAGACTTCATGTTGCTCACTTGTGCTACTGTCTGGTTTTGTGTTGCAATGTTGACCTGTTCATATCACACGTATACTTAATGAATTTAAATTTAGCTCTGTAGTTTTCTGCTATGACTTTGGCATCGTTCACTGACTTGTTAACCTCTGAAAGACTTCATGTTGCTCACTTGTGCCTTTGGGACCATTGCAGATTGATTACACCCAAGTTTTGAGTTCACACACATTTGATCATTTATGGCAGCTGTCTTGACCATTTGAGATAGTTGCCTACCTGTTTTACGAAGTATTGAGCATATGTAAGGCAGTTTGCATTCATTTGATGGCGTCATGACTTTGATTTCATCAAGTCGCAAAAGTTTCGACCTCTTTAGATTTGCATCCTACCTGTTGCACTTGCAATGATGTTCTCCATTTCATGTTCGAATTCATACTTGTCTGCACTGTATACATTTCTGGCCATTGTTTTATCACTGTTACTTCCCTGACCTGTTGCATTTGTTGTCGTGGCACATCTCTGGTTCATGCCTGATTCACTGTTGTAGCTGCTGTATATAAGTTCTGACAAACTTTGGTCTTGACTCCATTTGTTCGTGTAGCCTGTATGATTCCAGTTTTACTTGAACTGTCGTTGTTGCAGTATAATGTGACAGGCTCGATCATTTGAGATTGCCTGCTTGGTAGCTTTTGTTCTTGTCCAGTTTGTACTTGCCTTGTTGAACTTGTACCCACATGTGCCTTGTTGCTGTGACATTCTAGATTGCATTATTGCTGCTACTTGAATTTGTAGTTGTTCAATTGCCTTCTGATTCACTTGACCATTTGTATACATACTTTCAAGTATGTATTCAGATGTATGTTCGCTTTTGCATATCCATGTGTCATTTTCACTTGCATCTGTTCATCCTTGAGCACTTGCTGACCTCTGCATTTTCGTAGCAGTTTTACCCTTGTCCCGTGTGGTGACTTTATATTCCGTTGTGGCGAGGCAGTGCACGCGTGCGTGCACTGCAGTCACACCGAATTTGACAGATTTTAATCGATATCTCTTTTATTCTTAATTCATCGACCTGTTGCGTAATTCGTAGGCTGTATTGGCGAGGCAGTACACGTTAGCGTGTACTGCAGCCAATTAGCATTGATATTTTTAAATTGACATTTCAATTGCTTAAACTGCTTTGGATTTCTGTTTTGTGGATTAACACTGTTTAGTGTTATTTCTGCCGTTATCCAATTCTCGTATCGAGAGTTGGATATACGAGATTTCTGTGACTGTCATCTATATTGAGATTGATTATTATTGCTTCTATGCTCTAATAACTGATTTTGAATTAGACTGATCCGAGTATTATTTTCTTTTGAATGTAATACTCGGGTCAGACCGAGTATTTACAGGTTGTAGATTTCTAGCTTTGGGTTGCTGCTAGAGCTATGAAGACTTTTTATATCATTTGAAGTGGTCTTCGTCCTGTTGAAGTAGTCAGTGTGTCTGTTTTAAGATGATAATGTATTCATGTATATTAGTCGATAATGTACTTGTATATATAACTTCTTGATTCGACAATTGTAGTTGTATCATTTGTATTGTGTCAAATGTATTGTAACTGATATCAGTTATTGTATATATGAGACTTTTCGTTCCATCTTTATTCCGCATTTATGTTATCTGTGTTATTTTTATATCTATTGTCCTAAACTATTATAGCCACTGTGTAGTAGCTTTGAGTTTGTATCGGTATGTCGGGTTTCCTCTAAAAATGAAATGCAATGTTTTATTATCTGACATATCGGTGCTCGCACAAGGCAATTACAAAGATGGTCGCTCCTCAACAGCCTTATTCTCCGTGCTAGTTGACAGCACTACACCGTAGTGTTCTTGGCTAGCGTGGGTATAGAGGTGGGGCGTCACAGCTTGGTATCAGAGCCTGGGGTTTAGGACAATTATAAAACATAACTTAGATGGAGCATGTGTTACAACTATCTGTCGACGTTTTATCTCTCATCTTTACATATGATTATTTTTGACTGTTAAGTATGAATTCCTAACGCTTATTCATGTGTATTTGGTTTTGATTTCGTGAAAGTATTTTTGGCTTCTGCCTCCGTTTACTTTGCGAACTTAAGTTGGGTTTTCGATGATGAGGATTTTTGTTCTTTTGTTTTCGGCTTTGAATTGATTTAGCCGATGTGGATTTTGTTTGGATCTCAGCAATTTTGAACTTGATATTTTGTGTTTTTCCTCGTCTTGAATTCCATTCGACTTCGGTCATTTTGTTTATGAGAAATTGCTAATTTCTTGATTTTCAAGACTCTGACTTTGTTTGCTATTGGATTCTTTGATGATAATGATTGATTCATTTTGCACTCGGCTGCGGCCATTAATCGTTGGCTTCGACATTGACTTGATTCTTACTTTTGTTGAAGTCATTTATGCATTTCTGCTCGTTTTGCTTTGTTTTTCCAGTTGATAATCGATTCTTCTTTTCTAATTAGTTGTTATCACCTTTGTCGATTTTGATAACTTCTATTTCTGGAATTTTGGTATTCCTACTTTGATGAATTTGGAATCGGATTCTTTGGATTTTATTCACGTCTTCGAATGTGAAATTTTAGTGAATTGACTTTGTTTCCAAATTTAATCGACTCTTGATTATTTCCCCGATTTGTTGCTATCATTTATTAGCAACTTTGATGACATTTTCTTCGGGATTTTTGTGAACATACTTTCTGATGGATTCAATATCGATTTCTTTGGATTCCATTCACATCTTCGTATGTGAATTCTTGTGATTGATTGTTTCTACAATCATTTTTGTGATTTGTCACTTTAAAAATATAAAGGTTTTCTATACTAGTAGTAAATATTAAAATCCCTTTTTCCAAACGATTTCAAAACTATTTTACTACAAAGTTCTTTTTCTTGAACCGTTTTCCAATCTATTAGTATATACAAGCCTTTATTTCACTCGTATGAGAAATTGAATTAAACGGCCTAGTAAAACAAGTGGTATGAAACGCTTGCGTTTACTTCGTCGGTTAGCTCTTGGACTTGTTCGATTGAACCCTTTTTGTGACAATTTCTTAGTGAAGATTTACAGCTTGTTCGTAAATATTTAAGTTAAGCAAGTGGTTATGGGACATGAAGCTAAACTCATATATTTACTAGCTTGGTGTGATTGACACTTCCTTATGATCATGACGATCATTTTTGTGATTTAGACTAGCGATTGTGCGATGTCTCTTCGTCCGTGTGTCGGACTTGCCTTCGGGCCATCCGTGTGTTCGGAAAATTAAATGGATAGCTTTCCATCCGTGTGTTCGGAAAATTAAATGGATAGCTTTCCATCCGTGTGTTCGGAAAATTAAATAAATAGCTTTCCATCCGTGTGTTCGGAAAATTAAATGGATAGCTTTCCATCCGTGTGTTCGGAAAATTAAATAAATAGCTTTCCATCCGTGTGTTCGGAAAATTAAATGGATAGCTTTCCATCCGTGTGTTCGGAAAATTAAATAAATAGCTTCCCATCCGTGTGTTCGGAAAATTAAATAAATAGCTTCCCATCCGTGTGTTCGGAAAATTAAATAAATAGCTTCCCATCCGTGTGTTCGTAAAATTAAATGGATAGCTTCCATGAGATAGTTTCTCGTCCGTGTGCTCGGACTTCCTCCTTCTTTGTGTTTTCTGGATTTCGTGTGTAGATTTCTAGAATATGTGTTTTCTGGATTTCTTGTGATGATTTCTGGAATTTTGTGCTTCACCAATTTTCGTGATTTCTATTGATATGTTTATCAATTTTTGTGCATTGGTGAATTCATGTGTTATTGACTTGTTATGAATACAAGTTTAGGGTATGATATCCCTTTCTATCTTTGAGAAGATTCTTGTGACATTTTTGATGAATGAAAATTCATTTGGCATTATATTTTGATGCCAGTTATTTTGATGAGATTTTGACGTGTTAACTTCAGTACTCGTCAATTTTGAAATGGATTTACAAGCGGTTCTCCCGCAATACTGATATTGCTAATTTAATCACGTGTTTTCAAAATTCTTTATTTTTAAAAGTTGTTTCAAAAATATAAATTAAAATTGTTTTCAAAATTTTTACAGCTTACATTTTCAAAAGAACGAGGAAGCGATTTAAACATTTCAGAAAAATCGAGGACTATGACCCCTTTCTTTTACTGATTCGCTTAATTCCAGACTTGTCCGTTTGAGAATGTGAAATGTTATTTTTAAAACACACAATCCAGCACTTTCAAGGAAACGATAAAGAGATTTAAACGATTTAGCAAAAGTACGGACTATGAAACCATACTTTTACTACTTCGGTTAATTCCGGACTCGTTAATTGAATATTTATGACTTCTGATTATCGTTTTTGATAATCAGATGTTTGTGTTTCTGATTATCGTTTTTGATAATCAGATATTTGTGAAATTTGATTATCGTTTAAGATAATTAAATATTTTTCGATTTGATTAATCGAATATTTGTGTTTCTGATTATCATTTTTGATAATCAGATATTTGTGAAATTTGATTATCGTTTAAGATAATTAAATATTTTTCGATTTGATTAATCGAATATTTGTGTTTCTGATTATCGTTTTTGATAATCAGATATTTGTGAAATTTGATTATCATTTAAGATAATTAAATATTTTTCGATTTGATTAATCGAATATTTGTGTTTCTGATTATCATCTTTGATAATCAGATATTTGTGAAATTTGATTATCATTTAAGATAATTAAATATTTTTCGATTTGATTAATCGAATATTTGTGTTTCTGATTATCGTTTTTGATAATCAGATATTTGTGAAATTTGATTATCATTTGAGATAATTAAATATTTTTTCGATTTGATTAATCGAATATTTGTGTTTCTGATTATCGTTTTTGATAATCAGATATTTGTGAAATTTGATTATCGTTTAAGATAATTAAATATTTTTCGATTTGATTAATCGAATATTTGTGTTTCTGATTATCGTTTTTGATAATCAGATATTTGTGAAATTTGATTATCGTTTGAGATAATTAAATATTTTTCGATTTGATTAATCGAATATTTGTGTTTCTGATTATCGTTTTTGATAATCAGATATTTGTAAAATTTGATTATCGTTTGAGATAATTAAATATTTTTCGATTTGATAATCGAATCTTTGTGATTTCTGCTTATCGTTTTTGATAATCAGATATTTGTGAAAATTCGATTATCGTTTTAGATGATTGAATATTTGCGATTTTGAGATTCGAGCTTCGTCTTTTTCTCTGACGATTCAGGTGAGTAATTTGATTTACTCACATTCAATTCGTGCAGTACGTGATTTCTGCTCTGATTCCTTTTCTTTCAATTGCTAGAACTCGATTGATTCTTGCTTCTAATAGTCGTCTGATTTTGATTCCTTGATCCCCTCGATGTTGATTCTTTTGATTTTAAGCAATCGAACCTTTTGATTTTTATCTGATACTTCCATAATTCCTATACTTCCCTGCTGACATTTGCTTTGCTTATGCATTCGACATTGCCATGCTCTTATGGTTGTTACCTTTTATCCATTTATTCCTTATGATTGCGAGGACGCAATTTCTTTAAGGAGGGAAGTCTGTAACAACCCGCATTTATACGATAATATATTTAAATATTTTATATAAATATGACATCGTCTTTTCGTATTTAAAATCCTAAATATGAAATTTTATCGTGTTCGAATTCGTTGTTCTAATGGATTCAAATCGTGTTTTAAATATCACCAAAGTGTTTAATAAACATGGTTAAAAGTATTCGGGCTTTATAAATTTTTAAAATCTTGGCCCATGCTTGATCTGTTGCCGTGATAAGTGATAACCCATCCCCTTCATCCATTCGAAATCCCTAAGCCCAAAATCGAAGAAAACGAAAGAATGGCGGTCTCGTCTCCTCCAAACTAGGGCTTCGATTTCGAATTCGCTCGTCTCTGTGATGCTTGGCCGCTTCCATGGAGTCGTTCTCGTCGCCGCTTCGAAGCAAGGTGAGTGAAAGCTCACATCTAATTCACTCGACCCTGTTGGTTTTCGTTCGTTTCTAGATATCTTCGATTTGTCAGTTTTCGTTCGACTTTATCTGATGTTAGGTGGTTTCGACGTTGACCAATTTAAATGAAATTGCCATGACTTCGACATTGTTTTGGCTATCTCTTTGAACTGCCGTGACTTTGGCTTTGACAAAACTGTAAATCGGAAGAATTGCTTGACATAACATGTTCATTTTTAAATACATTGACTTTCTTAATTTGTGTTTCATTTCTGGCTTTGACTGGATGACTTCATTCAAATGGCTACTGTTAATTTCTTTAAACATATGAATTGTTGTCTGCATATGTAGTACATTTGTGGTCTTGAAGTCTTACATACCTGCTCTGTTTATTTTAGTGCACTTGACCGTTTCATTGTTGAGTCAGGTTCCATATGTTGGAGTTGCTCGGACCATATGAGCATATGCATTCATGTTTCTTTGATTTCTTCGCTTGTGCACTGGTTTTGTTGCATGTCAGGTTGCATTGTTGATATGGTGAGATTGATCTGGTCTGGTCTTGCATTTTTATTGACTAACCTACTTAAGTCTGATCTGATGCACTTTGATTTGAAGTCTGGTTGCACATTGAGTTTCATGTCCAGTTTGGTTGAGCCTTTTTACTTTATGTCTGTAGCTTGCCATTGTCATGTGGTATGTGCCGTTGTGCCATTCCATTGAACATGCACATGTCTATGGTTTCATGTGCACTGCCCTGGTTGTACATGAACTTGTTGTTGCATACATACTGTCTGGTTTTGTGTTGCAATGTTGACCTGTTCATATCACACGTATACTTAATGAATTTAAATTTAGCTCTGTAGTTTTCTGCTATGACTTTGGCATTGTTCACTGACTTGTTAACCTCTGAAAGACTTCATGTTGCTCACTTGTGCTACTGTCTGGTTTTGTGTTGCAATGTTGACCTGTTCATATCACACGTATACTTAATGAATTTAAATTTAGCTCTGTAGTTTTCTGCTATGACTTTGGCATCGTTCACTGACTTGTTAACCTCTAAAAGACTTCATGTTGCTCACTTGTGCCTTTGGGACCATTGCAGATTGATTACACCCAAGTTTTGAGTTCACACACATTTGATCATTTATGGCAGCTGTCTTGACCATTTGAGATAGTTGCCTACCTGTTTTACGAAGTATTGAGCATATGTAAGGCAGTTTGCATTCATTTGATGGCGTCATGACTTTGATTTCATCAAGTCGCAAAAGTTTCGACCTCTTTAGATTTGCATCCTACCTGTTGCACTTGCAATGATGTTCTCCATTTCATGTTCGAATTCATACTTGTCTGCACTGTATACATTTCTGGCCATTGTTTTATCACTGTTACTTCCCTGACCTGTTGCATTTGTTGTCGTGGCACATCTCTGGTTCATGCCTGATTCACTGTTGTAGCTGCTGTATATAAGTTCTGACAAACTTTGGTCTTGACTCCATTTGTTCGTGTAGCCTGTATGATTCCAGTTTTACTTGAACTGTCGTTGTTGCAGTATAATGTGACAGGCTCGATCATTTGAGATTGCCTGCTTGGTAGCTTTTGTTCTTGTCCAGTTTGTACTTGCCTTGTTGAACTTGTACCCACATGTGCCTTGTTGCTGTGACATTCTAGATTGCATTATTGCTGCTACTTGAATTTGTAGTTGTTCAATTGCCTTCTGATTCACTTGACCATTTGTATACATACTTTCAAGTATGTATTCAGATGTATGTTCGCTTTTGCATATCCATGTGTCATTTTCACTTGCATCTGTTCATCCTTGAGCACTTGCTGACCTCTGCATTTTCGTAGCAGTTTTACCCTTGTCCCGTGTGGTGACTTTATATTCCGTTGTGGCGAGGCAGTGCACGCGTGCGTGCACTGCAGTCACACCGAATTTGACAGATTTTAATCGATATCTCTTTTATTCTTAATTCATCGACCTGTTGCGTAATTCGTAGGCTGTATTGGCGAGGCAGTACACGTTAGCGTGTACTGCAGCCAATTAGCATTGATATTTTTAAATTGACATTTCAATTGCTTAAACTGCTTTGGATTTCTGTTTTGTGGATTAACACTGTTTAGTGTTATTTCTGCCGTTATCCAATTCTCGTATCGAGAGTTGGATATACGAGATTTCTGTGACTGTCATCTATATTGAGATTGATTATTATTGCTTCTATGCTCTAATAACTGATTTTGAATTAGACTGATCCGAGTATTATTTTCTTTTGAATGTAATATTCGGGTCAGACCGAGTATTTACAGGTTGTAGATTTCTAGCTTTGGGTTGCTGCTAGAGCTATGAAGACTTTTTATATCATTTGAAGTGGTCTTCGTCCTGTTGAAGTAGTCAGTGTGTCTGTTTTAAGATGATAATGTATTCATGTATATTAGTCGATAATGTACTTGTATATATAACTTCTTGAGTCGACAATTGTAGTTGTATCATTTGTATTGTGTCAAATGTATTGTAACTGATATCAGTTATTGTATATATGAGACTTTTCGTTCCATCTTTATTCCGCATTTATGTTATCTGTGTTATTTTTATATCTATTGTCCTAAACTATTATAGCCACTGTGTAGTAGCTTTGAGTTTGTATCGGTATGTCGGGTTTCCTCTAAAAATGAAATGCAATGTTTTATTATCTGACATATCGGTGCTCGCACAAGGCAATTACATAGATGGTCGCTCCTCAACAGCCTTATTCTCCGTGCTAGTTGACAGCACTACACCGTAGTGTTCTTGGCTAGCGTGGGTATAGAGGTGGGGCGTCACAGATTGTATCATGAGACGATGGAGTTAGAGTGTGTACTAATGTATGATAATGGAGTGGAGGAAAAAAAGGGTGTAAGTGGTCTGAGATGCATGTTTATAGGCACAATCATTCACGTGCCCGGTACTTGGCCGGTCGACCGTGACGGTCGATAGTTAAGCGACCGGTTTCCTGATAATTCCTTTGAAAAAAAGTATACGGTAAAATAAAATATAATTAAACTAAAATGAGTTATAATATAAAATATGATATAATTGTGTTAATATACTATAGTAAATATATTTATATTTAATTATGATTAATATCTATATCTTTTAATAAATTAAATAAAGTAAAGTAAATTAAATGATAATATTTCAAAGGAAAATTATAAAAGTTAATGAACTATTAATTATAAAATTATCAAATGATATTATAATAATTGTTAAAGGTTATAAAACTTTTATTATAGATTTATAAAGGAATTTTAAGGTGTTTAAATATTTAATTGAGTATTGTTGCATATAATATTAATCAATATTCATTTTATTATAGAAAATGTTATTATCTCTTTGAATATAGCAAACATATTTACATACAAATTACTTTGTATTGTGTATTATTTCTATAAGATGAGGAACTTGAATAAACGGTTTAGTTATACCGTCTGTTATAGGACTTTCGGTAACACTTTTCCGGTTATTCATTGGACTTATTGCATAGAAATATTTGGTGTGGATCGTGTGTATTTTATGAACATTGAGTAAACATTCGAATAACACGTGGTGGTATGGGAGGCCATAGTGTCATTTGTTTGGTTATTCATTGTAAGTAAATGTCACTCGTATGGGGATATATTTATGGTTTGATATGAAACTCACTTTGGTGATTTATGAGTATTATAGCCATGTGTCGGTATGTGTATGGAACTTTGTGTGTCAGTACATATATATGTAGTGTCGTGTGCTAGATGGACACTAATGGATAGGAGTCACGATGTCGGTCGAGGTAACTAAGACCGTAGAAGCCATGTTAGATGGACACATGTGAGTCTCCTGGAGTAGGTGTGTGTTCGCAATCAGTCGCCTGTCTGGTTCTGGTGTGTGTGATAGATATGCATATACTTTTTATATACGTATGATGATGAGTATGACTATGCTAAAGATTGAATATTTAAAGTATAGTCGGTCCCTGTATTGTCCATGTTAGACTTGTTAACATGATATTTTATATAGTATGGTTTGATGTTATACATATGTGTTGTATTAAAGTAACTTACATAAATATTTCTTCATGAATTACATTATATCACACCTGAATTTGATTCTAATATAGTCCGACCCATGTGTTTATACTCGAATCAGTCCGAAGGATTTCAAGTGCAGTACTAGTGATGTTAGAGCTTGGAGGACTTTTGGGAGGCTAGTGGTAGATATAGGATGATAAATTCCCTACATATTTTGTAGCCTCTATGATGTATCTATTATGTAGTAGTTGATGATGTTTTGTATGGTGGGCTAGTCTATCATTTTGTAGCCCTGGACTATGCGTTATGTGAAGGAACTGGACCAGCTTGCAGCGAAAGAAATGGGTGAATTTA
Organism: Allium fistulosum; assembly: GCA_030737815.1. Taxonomy (NCBI): domain Eukaryota; kingdom Viridiplantae; phylum Streptophyta; class Magnoliopsida; order Asparagales; family Amaryllidaceae; genus Allium; species Allium fistulosum. The sequence goes on from CM060903.1 coordinate 299,249,569, forward strand.
ATTTTTTTTATCATTTTTGGATCATTAATGGGCCTATGAAGTCTAAATGTATTTAGATCTTATCTATATTTTATTTAATACCATATTTTGTTTTATTAGTTTAAATATAAAACAACCAAAAATGGGATATAAAAATAAGATTTAAATATATATTCATTCCTAAATTGTGTGATGGAACAATTAAACATAAGGCGAGTATGATTAATTGATAACATGATGATTATGAATAAATAAGAATAAGTTTAAAGGCAATCATATAAGGGACAAAAGGGAAAGAAATAAAAGATGACAAATATGATTGATTCATCTTTCCTTTTTTGACAAACTTGATTTATGTAGAATTCAATTAGCAATCAATGAATCATTATGACATAAGAATAGGAATAGCCTAACAATAATTCATATGCATATACTACTGCCTCATTTAAAATTGTTTGATATTAAGAAAGCATTTAAAATATACTATTTTAAATATAAATATTAAGTTTAATATGTACATAAACATATAGATGTAATTATTTGTATATAAAGATTAAACCAAAACTTCTTAATTAATTCAAAATAAACCATATTACATTTAAATTTTCTGATGTATTCATGAATTTATGTAAACTTAAATTAGTTAAATATATATATATACACAATTAAATCAAGAGATTCAACATATATGAAAAATGTTTTTTTAAACAAAAGTGAAACATATAAACTGAGCAATATATTAACAATCCTTTGAATACTTAAAGAAAGATATTAGTCATGTCAAATACGGTAACAAATTTATAAATTTATTGCAATCAATTATTATCGAAGCATCCTTTAATCATGTATGGGTTTCAATTACAATAAGATGTAGATAATAAGAACAAATAAACTTTCAAATCTAAAGAGATTCAACCTATATGAATAAATTATTATTATTATTATTATTATTATAAAACAAAAGGTGATATATACTGAATTAAGCAATATGTTAGAATCCTTTGAATACCTAAAGAAGGATAATTGTGATGTCAAATAGGGTAACAAATTTAGAAATTTATTATAATCAATTTATTATCAAAACATCATTTAATCATATGTAAGTTTCTATTACAGCACAAACACAAAAAATTGGAATATAAAAACTTTCAAATCAAAAGAATTACACTTTGATTTGAATAGTTTAACATTGATCTAAAATTAAAATATTGTTTAATCATATACAAGTTTTGTTTTGATTTATCTAAATAAAAAAAACCAATCAATTCATATAATAAACAATTCAGACCACATAAACCATTTTCAAATCAAATGAGACAATTTATACACATATAAATTATGTTATTCAATTTTATTCATTAAAATATTATATCAAAATTATTAGAATAAGAAGATCATACCTTAATTCCGAAGCCTTACGGTACACCTTGAAAGGTTGAATTTTTCCTTTAGATGTTAACAATGAATCGTATCTTGCCTCCTAGATTCAGAAAGCAGCCTCCAGATGTTGCAAGGATCAAGAGACAACAACCACCTTGACTTTATTTGTTCTATTTGAATTTGTTTTATGAAATTTTTATTTTCATGGAGGCCATTAAAGGAGAGGAGGAGAGCTTAGAAAGAAAGAAGGAAAATTTTGTCTGTTTGAAAAAACGTGAATGAGGATAAATGAGAGAAACATAAAAGAAAACAATAAAACCTTTTCAGTTTCCTCCTTTAAACCTTCCTTATTTAATTTCAAAATTAAATCACCAAATCCACTTCCACCCTCTTTATATATTCGATAGAATAAAATAAAGAGAAAAGGACAAAGTTTGTTTCATAAATGATATTTAAGTGATTCATAAAAAGGAGATTTATTTCCTTCTCCTTTTTCTTTTTTTAATTAATTCCTCCTTTAGATTTTCAAATCACATTTGAAACCTATCACTTTTTTCATCATGCATGTGGGCCTCAATGAAAAATTCCAAAAACACTTCGCAATTAATCTATTTAAATCTAATTTTAATATTTTATTGATATCGAATATCAATACGCGCATTTATAACTTTTATAGACGCACTTTATTAAGTATAAGTCAAACAAATCAAATGAAGTTTAACAATTAATATTTCATAAATATTAATTAATTTCATTAACTTACAACAATTTATAAATTAATTAAATCATGTCGTTCATTCAGAGTATTCATCGTTACGGTTGTGCGACTCAAAGGTGTAAATTCAATCAGCGATTAATATCGAACTATTCGAGTATTAATGTTCACACGTCACTTAGATGGTGTTGTGACATTTTAGCTAAATTTATCGCTTACACATCTTTTGGTAAAATCCAATTTTATTATTATAAGTGGTACCTCATAGTGACAATTATTTACACCAATTCTCTTCGTCAAAACTATATCACATTAGGACTTATGGAATTTGGTAGTGGTCAAAATTCCAATATCGTCCACATTCAACTTTATAATCCAAACACAAAGTCCTTGGTTCAATAATAACAATTATTATTAACTGAACTGCTCTGGCCAGAAACTTTGACTTTGAGTTGACATCAGTTGACCGTGATACTAACCTCATATAATTGAGGAGATGAATCATCTCTTGAATAGTGTTTCACTTCCAATGATTTTAGTCGACCCAACTATAGTCGTTCGATGGACGTCATGTCATGATTTATCTATAATCAAAGCGGAGCTTCTATATTGAAGATCAACAGTATTCTCAAGTCGAGAGAACTGTGTAAGTTAGTCACATCGATATTCTCCGCTTGACCTTAGTTATATTAACCAACAGAAAACTATCAAGTGAGTCATTCCATAGTTATCCAATAACTATCAGTACGTAACCCCTTGGTGCCCTCGCAGTCATGAGTAGTACGCTGCCTAACATTTGGAGAGCGTTACATACTCTAGTCTCAACAGATGTATCGATTTCCAATCTCTATACATATTGACTAGGAATATTTAAAATTGTATATTTATTTTCATTGTGATTGTGATAAATTACTCATGGTTACAACACTTTGTAACTACTATCACAAAACATACCATTTATGGATTTTCTATTAAATATACTTTTAATTAAATTAATTAATTAATATAACACATTATATCAAGTATATAATAGAAAGAAAATACCTTTTAGTTTGAACAAGATCATCAAGTTAGATATATGTAACAAATTACATAATTGCACTAGGGCATACCCCTAACTCTATCATTATATATGTTATGTATTATATTTTATCTGTGGCTTTATGACTATGTGACTTTGATATTATTTTGTGATTGTGTATTATTCTGTCCTAGTAGCACATGTGTTTATTATTTTGTACTGAGACCATGTACATTATTGGTAAGTGTTATATGATGAATGTGATATACCGGTGTTAGTTCAAGGGAATATTCAAGTGTGTACCCCCACATCGCCTCATTCTCTGTATTACTCAACAGTATTACTTTATAATACCCTTGGGTAGCATGGATATAGAGGTAGGGGTGTTTACATTTGGTATCAAAGGAGGTCTAGAATAATACATATCATAAAGAGACACGAGTCGCTGGCCTAGATGACCTGGGAGACCTTGACCCTTGGGTATTGGTTAGATAACATATATAAATATATATATATATACACACACACACACACATAGTGATTATAAGGTGTAGTCATCTAGGACCATATTTGATATTTGTATGATCTGCTATATATTATGTATTATTATTATTCTTGAATACCCTTAACTTGAATCTCACTCAAGTGCAGAAGCGCAGAATGGCTGCGTGTTGGTCATACTGACCCAGGTCAGTCCAGTGGATCTGAGGGAGTATATATGATGACCGAGCAACATATGGAATTAGTGAGAAGCATCCAGCAGTCGAGCGCTTCCACCACTTCGAATCCTCCCACTTCTCGATTTGACTTTTCCAGGCTGTGCAGTGACTATGCTAAGCTTGGAGGAAAGACTTTCAATAGCACAGAGGGACTAATAGGAGTGCAGGCATCTTCACACATATGGGCATTACCGATCAGCAGAATGTCCAGTTGCTTCCTACCAGCTTCAGGAAAGGGCTTTGGACTGTCACAAGCTTTTGGTAGTAGAGACGGATGAGTTAGAGCTGACTTGGGAAGATTTCAAAGATCGATTTGAGAAGAAGTGTCTTCTAAAGGCAGAGAAAGCAGCTATGGCACATAAGGTTATAGATCTAAAGTAACATAACATGTCCGTAACTGAGTATGTTTCTTCATGCGAATCTATATCTAAGTACGACATTGAGCTCATTAGCACGCCGCTGAAGAAAAAAAAATCCGTATATAGGCTGAACAAATCTTTAAGGAAAGCTCTTCTGCCTCAGTTGGAGGTTACCTTTGAGAAACTTGTGAACTCAGCTCTGAGACTTCAGGAAGAGGAAAGGGAAAGCAATAAAGATGAATCAAAGACCATAGCAGATGTCGGACAGAAGCGAAGTTTTCCATTCAAGAAGAAACTAGTGAAAGTTAGCACGTCAGGGTTTAAGAGTTACGAGAGAGAGGCTGTAAAGTGCTATAACTTTGGAGAGAGAGAGGACATTTCTCTAGAGAGTGTTCCAAACCATGTCAAGTTCCATTTCAAAAGAAGTGTAGGATCTGCAACAAGGAGGGGCATCTTAGTTATACTTGTCCTACAACGGAGAAGAAGATTGGGAAGCTGAATGTGATAGAGACCGTTGGCAGTACCTCTCAAGTTAAAGGAAAGACGCTTGCAGTCCTTAAAGGTAAGATACTGTTTAAAGAATTTCATATTAGAGTTATGTTCGATACGCGTGGATCACACTTATTTGTATCAAAAGAACCAGTAAATAAATATGATCTTGACGTAGTATATTAAATAACATCTTTGAGGATTGCGAATCCTATTAGAGGATATGAAACTCTCAAGATGTTATGTAAGGATGTTGAATTGCTTTTGGGTAGTTACTCTTTTTACCCCGACTTGCACGTATTTGGATACCTAGGATTTGGAATCATCCTTGGAATGGATTGGCTGAATCAACATAAGGCACACCTATTATTCCCTGAAAGGATTGTGACTCTCAGCCATCCAAATTCTAAAGCCAGAGTTAGTATACTCTTGGGAGAGTTAGTGAAGATTTGGGTGGATCTCTTTTCGCAATTGAAGCTCGAGACAGAGGATGAGATTGTTTGGATTCTAATAGTTAAGGAATACCTAGATATCTTTGACCCTACTATCGATTTACCTCCTGAGCGGGCTATTCGGTTCCAAATAGATCTTGCCCCTGGAGCTCAACCTGTTAGTTGACCTCCAACTAGAATGTCCATGAAAGAGAATGAAGAACTTAAGAAGTAGGTCTCCGAACTAGAGTCAAAGCATTTTATTAGATCAAGTCATTCACTTAGGGAACCGCAACAGTATTTATGAAGAAAGCGGATGGGTCCCTTAGGCTATATATTGACTATAGGAAGTTGAACGAGTTAACTATAAAGAACAAGTACCCCCTTCTTAGGATCGACGATATTTTCAGTCAGCTGAGTGGAGCTAAGATATTCTCACAATTGGACTTGGCTATGGGATTCCATTAGCCTATAATTACGGAAGACAACATTCCACTAACAACATTTAGAACAAGATATGGCTCTTATGAATGGCTGGTATGCCGTTTGGCTTAATGAATGCTCCAGCCTATTTTGTGGATTTGATGAACAGAGTCTTCAGAGACTATTTGGATAAGTTCGTCTTAGTATTCATTGACAACATTTTGGTATACTCTAAATCTGAGGAGGAGCATCAGAAGCACCTTCGGACAGTGTTAGAGACTCTAAGACAAAATAAGTTAAAAGCCAAGTTCTTCAAATGTCACTTCTGGCAGAGGCAAGTAAAATTCTTAGGCCATGTAGTTTCTGAAGAGGGAATCTCAGTAGATCCAGCTAAGGTTGAAGTAATACAATATTCAAAAAGGTCGGAGACGGTATCAGAGATCAGAAGTTTCTTGGGATTGGCTGGTTATTATCGGCAATTCATCAAGGACTTCTCAAAGATAGTACATCCTCTGACCAACCTCACCAGAATAGGAGTAAAGTTTGTTTGGACAAATAAGTGTGAGGAAGCCTACAAGAAGTTGAAGGAGCAACTTACAAATGCACCTATGTTGACAGTACCTGAGGGTAACCAAGATTTGTAAGTATATACAGACAGTTGTGGTTCAGGCTTATTCGCAGAACTAATGCGGAAAGGAAAAGTTGTAGCATATGCGTCCAGACAATTAAGACCCATTGAAGTCAGATATGCTACACATGACTTGGAGCTAGCAGATATAGTGTTCGCGTTAAAGGTTTAGCGATACTATATACTTGGTGAACGATTTGTGCTATACACAGATCACAAATTGTTGAAGTATTTATTTACTTAGAAATACTGAATATGAGACAATAGCTATGGCTGAAATTTCTAGCAGCATATGATCTTGGGATCCAATATATGCTTAGGAAAGATAAACACGTAGCCGATGCTCTAAGTAGGAAGCATCAAGCCGTGATTTTGATGATGATTGTCGAATGGAAGGAATTTGAGACACTTTCTATGTGCAAAATTCGAGCTAATGATTCTATAGCAACTTCGAGAGCAATGTTGGTAAGTCTTGTGGCTTAGCCATCTTTGGTTGATCGGATTGTAGAAGCTCAAAGAAAAGATCTAGAAATACTTAAACTAATTCAGAGGTTGGAAGGTGAAGATGAGGGTGAAGATTTGGATAAGTACTCTCTTGATTCACATAGTTGTTTACAAAAGAGAAACAAATTAGTTGTCCTTGATGTAGATGATCTTCATCAAGAAGTAATGGATAACTTCATCGATCACATTATACTATCCACCCAGGTGGTAGTATAATGTATATGTATATGAAACATCTCTACTGCTGGGAAGGAATGAAACATGATATATATTGGAAGATATGTGAAAGAATGTAATACCTATCAACTAGTAAAAGCCGAACATTAGAAACTCAGTGGCTTACTTCAACCACTAGAAGTTCCCAAATGGAAATGGGACCTTATATCCATGGATTTCATTAATGGGTTACCTCGTTGACGAAGTGGTCACGATAGTGTATGGGTGATAATTGATCGATTGACTAAATCGACTCATTTCATACTAGTGAAGTCAAACAGGACCGCACCATATTTGGCGAAGTTGTATGTGAAAGAAGTGGTTAGACTACATGGAGTGCCTAGTTCTATTGTTTGCGATTGTGATCCCCTATTTTCTAGTAGATTCTAAAGAAGTCTTCAATCAGCTTTGGGAACAAAGCTGAATTTTAATACAGCATATCACCGACAGACCGATGGTCAAAATGAGCGGGTGAATTAGATTCGTAAAGACTTACTTCGAGCTTGTGTGCTTGATTTTGGTGGTAATTGGAAGATCGCCTTTATTTAGTTGAGTTCGCTTATAACAATAACTATCAGTCAGGCAGTGGAATGGCTCCGTTGGATGCTCTATATGGAAGGCCTTGTCGATCAACTTCTTGTTGGTTGGAAAGTGGTGATAAGTTTGTTTTGGGTCTTGATTCTATTAGAGAAGCAATAGAGAAGATTGAGTTAATTAGACAAAGAATGAAAGAAGCACAAGATCGACATAAGTCATACGACGATCAAAGAAGAAAGTAATTAACATTAGAAGTTGGAGATCTTGTGTACGTGAAGATATCACCTCTTAAAGGAATTATGAGATTTAGTAAATTAGGAAAGCTAGTGCCACGTTATATTGGCCCATATCCAATTACCGAACGAGTTGGGGGAGTTGCTTACAAGGTAGCACTTCTAGAGCAATTTGCATGAGTACATGATGTTTTTCATGTATCTCAACTAAGGAAGTGTTTGCTTGATTCAGAAATTGTGATAGAGCCAAGAGAGATACCAGAGCTTGAAATATCTCCAAATCTGACTTATGTGCAAAATTAGATTATACCTGGGAGACTTAGGAGCACATGGAATGATCTTATCCTGAGTTATTTATTGATGCACATGAGTCAAGTATGTATTTCATTCATTATCTATTATTAATTAATGGTGTAGAGAGATAGAATTTAACAAGCTAATTATAGGTATTTCCTAAGAAGGAATTATGAGGACACAATTTTATTAAGGGGGGAGTCTGAAACAACCCGTTGTTGAAAACCAATTAATTAATAATTAAATAATAATAAACAATGAATTAATTTGGGTTTGAATTATTTATTTGAATTAAGGTGATAAATTAGAAATTGATAGGAAATGCTTTATTGAAACGACAATAATTTAATATAAAAAGAATAATTATTTAGTTATTTTATTAATTCCTTTGGAATAGGAAAATAAGAATTAATTATTTTGGAGATAATGATAAATGAAAATTTGTAAATATGAAGTCCATTTTGATAAGAGAATAAATTTATTAATAAAGTTTTGCAATTAATTAATAAATGATTTAAATAAAATGATTAATTAAATAAATAAAATTATAGAAAAACGATTATGTAAAATAAGTAATGTTGTAATTTGTTAGATTGTAATTCATTGATAGAAATGAGTTTTGTGTTTGGGCTTGAGTGTAAAATTGTTTCATGAAATAATTAAGACATATTATTTATGAATCCGAAATTTCCATGGATCCTTCAGAGATTGATGCGATTCAAAACTGGAAGAGACCGGAGAGTGTAATGAAAATTCGTAGTTTTCTTGGGTTGGCGGGCTAGTACCGTAAATTCATAAAAGACTTTTCTAAAATTTCCTTACCTCTTACTAGTTTGACATAGAAGGGAGTCAAGTACATTTGATTAGACAAATGTGAAGCTACTTTTCAGAAATTAAAAGAACTCCTTTCTGATGCTTCTATTCTTGTGATTCCCGAAGGAAACCAAGACTTGATTGTTTATACCGATGCTAGTCGTATTGGTTTGGGAGCCTTTCTCATGCAAAGGGAACGTGTTATCGCTTATGCTTCTAGGCAGTTAAAGCCTGCCGAGACTAGATATGCCACTCATGAATTAGAGCTCATGGCTATTGTTTTCGCTTTTAGAATTTGGCATCATTATCTTTTGGGAGAGAAATTTGTTCTCCACACCGATCATAAATCTTTAAAGTGTATATTCTCTCAAAAGGAACTTAATTTGCATCAACAACGTCGGCTCGAATTCCTTGCATCTTATGGTCTTGATATTCTTTATACTCCCGTAAAGGGAAATCGTGTTGTCGATGCCCTTAGTCGTAAGCAACAAGTGGTTATTTCCATGATGATAACTGAATGGAATGATCTCGAGACTTTACCCACTTGTGAGATTCGAGATCGTGAATCTGATTCATGTTGATCTCTTGTTTTATGTAACCTTGAGGCTTATCCTTCTCTTTTAGACCGCATCCTTGAAGCTCAAAAGAGATAAAAGTAATATTGATGGTTTGAAAGACTTTGAAATCGATCCTCTTGGAGGCGTTCGAAAATTTGGTAGACTTATTGTGCCAAATATTAGTGGTCTCCGTAAAGACATTTTAGAAGATTGTCATTGTTCTAAATTTACCATTCATCCCGATAGTAGTAAAATGTACGTGGACATGAAATGACTTTATTATTGGGATGGAATGAAATCTGATATTGCTAACTTTATTAAGCGTTGCATGACTTGCCAACTCGTAAAGGCCGAGCATCAGAGGCCCGGTGGGTTATTGCAACCTTTAGACATTCCCGTTTGGAAGTGGGATCAAGTTTCCATGGACTTTATCGATGGTCTTCCCCGTTCCAGTTCAGGTCATGACAGTTTATGGGTGATTGTAGATAGACTTACAAAATCCTCCTATTTTCTGCCAGTTCGGTCCAACCAAACCGTACCTCTTTTGGCTAAACTCTATGTTAAAGAAATTGTTAAATTGCATGGAGTTCCTACTTCTATTGTTAGCGATCATGATCCATTATTTACTAGTGGATTTTGGAAAGGTCTTCAAAAAGCTTTGGAAATGAAGCTTAATTTTAGCACCGCTTATCATCCTTAGTCCGATGAACAAATGGAGCATGTGAATCAAACTCTTGAAGGTCTCTTCGTGCATGTGTTCTTGATTTTGGTGGAAGTTGGGAAGATCATATTTCTCTTGTTGAGTTTTCTTACAATAATAGCTTCCAATCTGGTATTGGTATGGCACCTTTCGAGGCACTCTACGGAAGGCCATGCCGATCTCCTTCGTGTTGGCTTGGAACCGATGAGAAGCTAGTTTTAGGTCCAAATTTTATTCGTGATGCCACATAAAAGATTGATCTTATTCTTCATAGGATGAAAGAACTCAGAGTAGACAAAACTCCTGTGCCGATAATCGAAGAAGGAATTTGAAATTTTCTGTGGGAGATTTGATATTCATTCGTGTTTCGCCTATGAAGGGTGTAGTGCGTTTCAGTCGATCGGGAAAATTAGCACCTCGATATCTTGGCCCGTTTCCCATCACCGAACGCATTAGTCCCGTGGCTTATCGCCTTTCGTTACCGACTCAATTTTCCGCTATTCATGACGTATTTCAGGTTTCTCAGCTACGGAAATGCCTTAGAGATTCCGATTATGTTCTTAAGCCTAGTGTTATTGAAGAAATTGAGGTTTCACCTAATTTGACTTATGAGCAACATCCTATTCGCATCATTGCTACGGAGGTTAAACGCCTTCGTAACAAAGACATTTTGCTTGTGAAAGTTCAATGGTCCGCAAATCCTAAGGATTGTTCTTGGGAATCCAGAGAATTCATCGAGCGAACACATCCTGATTTACTCTCTCGTGCTCCTTAAGGTGAACTTCTCATTTCAATCTTCCTTTTTTTATGTTGTTATGTCACAGAATGGTTGTTACTCTTTATTACCTTCTCAAATATTGCGAGGACGCAATTTCTTTAAGGAGGGGAGTCTGTAACAACCCGCATATTTTACGATTATATATTTAAATGTTTTATTTAATATAGCATCATTGATTATGTTAAAGTCCGAAATGTGACTTTTTGTAAACAGTTGAATCCGGACTCGAGACCGCTTTTATTGAGTTCAAATCGACGTTTACAACTTGTTTAAGTATAAACATTGTTGTGTTCGAAGTTGATTAGAATTTTGGTATTTTCATTTGGGCTTTGGGTTGTGTGCTAGCTCATAAACCCAACAAGATAACCAAAACCCTTCTACCAAATTCCCTAACTTCTCTCCTCTTCCTTCATTCCATTCACAATTTCCTAACACTCCAAGCTTAAAGGATAAAATGGGGGAAAAGAAGGGAAATTAAAATTCCTAAGCCCTAACTTTTCTTAGGAATTCAAATTCAAGTTATAAATCAAAGAGAAGCTTAGGTAAGCATATTCTTCATCTTCTCCATCTCAATCTCTCTCCAATTTTTAGAGATTCCCATAACCTAATCTAGGAAATCTTTGCATGTGATACTAGATTGGAGATTCTAGAGGTGTAATTGAAGAGGAATTGATCTTAGCTTGTTTTGTAGCTTATCTTTTCTATTTTTGAGTTTAAAGGTGAGTTCTTGAACTCACATATATGTCTATAGCTTTGATTGTTGTTAGGTATGAATTCCTAACATCTATTTCTTGTTCAATTGCTTTTGAATTGAATTGGTTTGGTGAATTTTCCTAATATTGGTATTTATGAAGTCAAAATTTATGATACCCTAGAATGGGTGTTTAGACATGTTGTTTTGGGTGAATTAAAGAGCCTTTAGGGCTGAGTTGTCGCTTGGCATAAATCCTTAGTCGCAGTTGCTCATTCAATCGCTTCCAAATCTGAGAAGTTGTGTAGGTTTGCCCATTTAAGGGCTTTGCAAATTCTATCCCGCTACAGGTGAGAGACGTTTGTGGATTATCCACAGACATCTGTGACCTCAAGGTTACAATTTCCCGAATCAGGGGACAGACGTCTGTGGATTTCCCATAGACGTCTATGGTTGTCGAATTCTGGAAATTGGCTTATTTTTATGTGGATTTCCGATTTATCGATTTTTGACGATCCATATAGTTATTTTCAATTAAAATCAACATTCATGATCTCTTTTCTGGATTTTTGGTGTTTCCATTTGATGGATTTGATATCGATTTCCATGGTTTGATTCACGTTATCGAAATGTGGATTTTTGTGATAGATTATTTTTACAATCGTTTCTATGATTTGTCACTTTTAAATACAAAGGTTTTATACGAGTAGTAAATACTAAAACACTTTCACAAAAATGATTTCAACACTACTTTTAACTCGATTTTAAAACCATTTTCCAATCTATTAGTATATACAAACCTTTACCTCATTCGGATGAGAAATCCAATTAAACGACTTAGCAAAACAAGTGGTTTGAAACGCATGTGTTTACTTCGTCGGTTAATTCTTAGACTTGTTCGATTGAAATCTCGTGACAATTTTCGAGTGGGAATCTACAATTTGTTCGTAAATATTGTGAGAAATGCGGATTACGGATCTTAAGGCTGGAATAACACTAGAGGGGGGTGAATAGTTTTTTGTGGATTTTCTAAATCTTTTTGAAACTTATGTAAATTTAATCACCAACAAATGCAATTCACAAACACAGATATAATCACAGAATCAGACAAAGATGCAAATAATAAATAAAAGTTGTAAAGGAAAGAACACACCAGGATTTTATACTGGTTCGGAGTTACCCTACATCCAGTCTCGTACAAACGTACAGATTTCTTATCAAAAATAATCTCCCAGATTACACCCTCGATTTCAAGGCCACGAGGTACACCCTCCTGTATTTGAGTCCGGGGCAAACTCTCTTGATTTACCAAGCCACAAGATCACCTAATCGATTTCCAGGGCAACAATCACACCCAATTGATTTCAAGGCTCAACCGCACCTTTTACTCAACAGTTTGATTTATAAATAATCCTATAACTCTGAATAGCACTGAGATCTTATGGAGAGAGTGGCAGAGAATCAAACAAGAGATAATCAAGTTTGATTCACTTGGTATTTCGGCAGAATATAGTTTGGGATTCTTTAGGATAAATGTGGAAGATGAAGAGAAGAGAAAACAAGTGAATTTTGATGATTAATTCATTTAAAGCTACTGGTATTTATAAGAAATCAACAGCCATATCTATTCGTGAAAGGATAAGACGAATAGAAACTTCTTTTGAAAATTTGAATTTTGAATTTAACGGACACCATATCGACATGGGGGGTTGAGGGATGTCGACATGCTCTAGGCAAAATTGATGATTTTGATTTTCTTATTAAAATTGGTTTCTATAATTTGTCAAAACGATTTCTAAACTTTGTAAATATATTTGAATATAGTTTAAACATATAAAAGAGTTTAGAAAGTAATTTTTAATATATATAATCTTAATCTATAAAGCGATTTAAATTCTGAGTACATAAATATATTAAAGCTAAATATTTAACACAAAAGATAGTTTAAAATCAATGACAATTTTGAAATCAAAATATTAAAAATGATAAAGATAGTTTTGAGGCTAATATATTTCAAACAAGAGAGATGTCTTTTTGAAAAGAAGGTTTTGAAAACATTTAAAATAAGAGATATATTTTTGAAAAACATTTTTATAAAATTAGTGGATATCAAAATAGGACCACTATATGTTCCACTAGATATTGTCGTGGGTTCCATCCCACTAGGGTTCCATCCTTTTAACAGGCTCGAAGTGGATTCCATTCCACGAATAAATTTTGAATAAAGATGTAAGTGCTTTCAAGAAGTTTTAACATAATTCTAGACTCAATACTTATCTTGTACTATTAAAATCTTGAACTCTTGATAACTTGATTTCTTGATACTCATGAGTCTCCAATCTTGATATCTTTGATCTTTAAATTCATCAGCCTTGTATCTCTATACCGTACAGTCTTCTTTCTTGGTACCTGCATGTTTATATCCTGCATATACATACATATATATATATATATATCTAAACTATAATGTTAGTATTTATATTTTATAACAAGTCCTAAGGTTGTTGTCATCAAAACCATCCTTCTCAAGGACTAACAATCTCCCCCATTTTGATGATGACAACCTATGTTTATAAAATATACTTCACCTTCACTATAACTCCCCCTAAAACTAATAACTCCCCCTTAATCTAAGCCTAACTATCCTATTTTATAATTCTCCCCCTTTGTCATCAACAAAACATCCTAAAACCATAAAACCATAAAACTATAAAACTCCCCCTTAAACTAATACTAGAACAAAGTACAGTAAATGGAATGTGAAAGACATTAACATAATTATATTATAATTATCCAATACATAAATATGTATAAGTATATTTCAGACAATCTAATCAACACACACATCAAATCCAATCATGTCAACCAAGTCAAACAAATTAATCAAGTCAATCAATTCAAACAAGCCAATCAAGTCAAACAAGCCAATCCAATCAAACAAGTCAATCAAAACATACCAAACAAATGAAAAACAGATAACCCTATACTATAAGACAATAATATAAACTCTCCCTAAATAAAATACACTTGTTATGTGTACATGTGTGCAATATGTAGTTTGTAATGCAGTATGAAATGTATGACATATGCAATGTAGCATAAGATGATATGCAGAATGAAGTGCAACTTAAGATGCAAATGATTATGATATTTCATGCATTATAATTTATGATGTAATATGCAATGAAATGTGATATTAAATAGGATGCATAATGATATGTAATATGAAATAAAATGATAACGAAGTAAAAATAATAATATGCAGAATGATATGATGATATATATACTATGGTAAAAGATATGCATATTATAAGATAAACACGAGTGATAAGTAATATCTAATTGACAAGCATATATATATATGTATGTATGTATACATATATCAAACTATTTATTATAAATCACTTCAACCAAACAAAGGTGTAACGACCCGGAATTTTCGATCCCGAAAATTCCAGATAGTTAGGGAAAAGAAGAAAAGAGGTAGATGAAGAAACAAACAAAACACAGATTCTCACATTCGCAGCAGATAAAATATAATATCAAATAATAGCAGTTATACAAAGAAGAACTGTATCTGTTAATTTACATTCAATATCAGAGTTACAACATTCACACATATGCTGGACAGTTATAACAACTTGTCCCAGAAGTACAAACAATAATATATACAGCGGAATACTCCATACGTTCCTGCCATCCAGCTTGCCTCCTGAGCTCCAGAACGTCCTAACCTGAAAATCTATAATACTCGGTCTGACCTGAGCATTACGATAAAGTAACACCCGAGTCAGGCTGGAAACCAGCGTGAGTAAACCCATATAACTTGAAATACTAAGCTATAAAATTTCTTTGAAACCAGGGTAACTCGTTCATCACTACGAGTTCTTATCTTATTTTAGTCAACAATTATTTCACAAAATAATATCTAATTAGTACCGTTACTTAGTTTCAAAGGTCTAGTTTACTTAATTTATCCCATTCTTTCCTATTCGATTTACAAATCAAATCTATAAAGAATTATAGATTACTAATCGAAGTGGTTTCGGGTATTTACTGATACCCGACACCGGTCTCTTCAATTCAATACCATCTTTTTAAGCCAAGTTGTTTAAGTTTAAACAATTCAATTTATATTCGGGATATCATATTCACATGGCAATTCTATCATAGATAGATAACTTACATTATCAAAATTCATCCAAAGCATCTCATATCACAGAGCATCACAATCACATATCAGATATATCAAATAATCCAAGGAATTCCATATAATTTAATCATCCATAAGCAAGGTTAATTAGTTATACAATTCCTGATTAATTTAATTAAATTAATTACTTTTAATTCCTGCTTAATTGACATTAATTAATTACAAACCATTTATTATTACTTTAATTAATTAATGAAATTAATTAATTAATCAATCCTTAACCATTCACATAAATTAATTAACCTTTAATTATTTACATTAATTAATTAAACTATAATTAATAACAGTAATGAGTGATCCTTAATTAATTACATTAATTAATTATCCCTTGATTAATTATCCTTTAATTAATTACTTCAATTAATTTTATTAAGTAATTATCCTTTAATTAATTACTTCAATTAATTTTATTAAGTAATTATCCTTTAATTACTTTCATTAACTGATTATCCTTTAATTAATCTCATAAATTAATCATCCTTTAATCACTTTCATTAAGTAATTATTCTTTAATTACTTTCATTAATTAACCAACTCTTTAATTAATTACATAAATTAATTAATTCTCAAATTAATTACCTCAAGTAGTTAATCTTTAATTACTCACAATAATTACAATAAGTAATTAACCTTAAATTAATTACATACATTAGTTATCCTTTCAATAAAAACTGGTTTTATATTCTTTTGAAAACTTATTAGCTTGCAAATGAAAACCCGAGCCACACCATCAAAATTCCCGAGCCAAACCCGCTATCTCCCCGAGTTCTTTCCCGAGCCACTCTTCTTTCCCAAACTCAAATCAATCCTGACACGAACGTGCACGTGTGCACGTGCACCAGCAACCCACGTTGCTCCGATCAACTACGCTAACCTCGACACATCGCCGACGATCCCCACTAATCTCCTGACCACCCAGATCCGAAGATCTCACCATGAAATCGAAACGAGAAAATCGAACGACAACAGAACCCAAAAATCGATCAACAAAAACCATCACCGACAACGATCTAGACCACTAGAGGCCACACAAACGTACCCGAAGCTTCATCGATGTCCAATGCCTCGATTCCCCCATGTCCGGCTACCTCCGATCCACTGAAGATGTTGCAGTTTATCGATCTCCGACCAATGCCAAAACGTGAACTAAAACCCTAGATTATCAACATTCGACCACCACGATGATCAGAAATTTTCCTGATCATTTTTCCCGAGTTCGAACATCACCCAGCTACCTCTAGTAGCGATCCCCCTCCTCCATTTTACTCTGATCGCCGAGAAACACCAGAAAACCCAAAAACGATCAACCTGAGATATCTCCATGTTTATTCACTTAAAAATCATGATTCCACTTTCAAAAATCATTGTTTTAGAAAACATTTTACATGATATAATTAAAACCCAAAATCATGATGCTTTAATTTTCAACATATATTGGGTTTTCCTATGTCTTCTAATTTCTAGAAAAAGCCTTAATTAATTTTACAAAAAAATATTTTTAGGATCTAGATCTTGATTCAACAAACATGTTTTGTTTAGATTCTAAACCCTAAAGAAAATCAGAGGGAGAGATTTTGATTTTTTTTTTAAGAAACAGGTTTAAACTCTGATAAACCTGGAACAAAGGCATTTCTGCCTGTAACTGACATACACACACAAATATTTGCATATAATATACATGCAAGCCTTTCTTATAACCATAATTTTATCATTTATCACATGCATCAAGAGTTCAACCCAGGTTCAAGCTTTTAAAATAGTGTTTACTCACCTTTGTTTGAACAGAGGAAGTTTGATAATCTGGAAATGGTTTGATAACTGTAACTGTAATCTTGAGTTTGATCTTGAAACTTGATTTGCTTGTTGGATTTTTGAGCTTAAATTGCTTAGTTTCAGGTTTAAGAACTTGGAGAAGATTGTTTGAATTTATATCCTGTTTCAGGTTAAAAAAATTCAAGAGTTTGATTTCTTTTTCCTTTGGATTCTTCGGTTTTTGAAATGTAAAAATGAAGCCTGGTTCTTCTTTTTAATACATGTTATCTAATTTTAAATTAAAAGATAATGCCATTTTTAATACTAAGCTTACATTTGTCAATGCATATAATTATTTTCTTACAAGTGTTAATATGCAAGAATGAGATATTTACAAATGTTTAAACTTATATTCAAATACCTCTTATGTTTTATATGTATTTATATGTATTATGTTTATAAACTTTTCTTTATATATATACAAAATGCATAAATTTCAAGTATAAAAGAAAGTGTATTTAAATCTTTGTTAAATCTTATTTTAGGCCATCATATTTTTGAACTACTAAAAATTTATTTTTATTGTTTTTGAAAATGTAGAATTTTAACTTAAAATAATAATTTGAAAATTTGATACATTGAATTCAAATCAAATGCTTTCTATACACCCACATAAGTATCTATAATAATTAGAAAACTTATTTTATTTGAATTGTTTATATATATATATACTCACACCTTACAAATTTCCATGTATACTACTTCACATGGCATATACATATATATACACACACTTATATACTTATATGTATATACTTGAAATTCCCAACATTATAAAGTTTGCCTATATTTATATATATATATTAGTTTCCTACAAGATTTATCATTTGCAAATATTTATATTTCAATATTTATTATAGTTTTCAAAATTCATTTATATATCCAGATATCTTTTATTACCAGAATTTTTATCTGTTCAATTGAATAAACTAGTTAATTATCCAATTATCAGATGTCCAAAATCCGGGTTATCACAAATGGTAATACACACCAATTACTAGACTTAGGTTAAGGAAACTAATGAATGGGACTGAAAGTGTGACGACCCAGATTTTTAACGGTTGATAATCGGTAATTAGTTGAATTAAATCATTGAAATGTTATTTTGATAAGTCAAACAAATAATTTCCGATATCAAATGTCTGAATATATGAGTTAATCCAAAGGCCATATTAGATATTAAATTATAGAATTTTGAAAATATAATGAATCTTATAGAAAATATAAATTATATATATATAACTCTACCATTTAAAAATCCAAGATAGAATACATTTGTATAAAAATATAAATGCATACGAAACTTTATGATGTTAATGATATATACTTAAATATATAGGTATACCAGTATTTGAATGTATGCCATATGAAATAGTATATATGGAAGTTTGTATAAATGAGAATATATATATGTACATACATACAATGACAAAATATATTTAAGCAATGTATATCAAAATATGTATAAGTATAAATGTATGTATATGATGGTAAATAGGTAAAGTAATAAGTGTGTATAAGGGTAAGGCAAAAACTATGTTCATAAGTATATGTATGAAGAATATATGAAGAATGTATGAAGAATGTATGAAGGTAAGGATGTATATATATATATACATATACCAATTCATGTAAAATGTTTGTAAACATCTTAGGGAACATAGCATTTAAGGCCTATCCTTTCAAGTATACATTATATCAAATCACTATGAAATCTTATTTTAAAAATCAAGCCTTTTATAAAATATCTAGTCACCATTTGTTCAAATCAGTTTATCAGGTAAAAAAAAGATGCTTGCTGTTGAAGGCAGCAGTATACTGTCTGATAATTATATCTCCACACTTGTCTTCATTTTTTTCATTCATTCATTCGAAACTAATACCAGTAAAAGATAAAGCAAGCTTAAATTTGAAATCAAAATGAGAGAAAAAATATGATGGAAACCAGATCAAACAGCAGCTTTAAAATTTTAAAATAGCAATTGTTTCAGTTTTTTTTTCCTGAGCTAAGTCTCCAACCTAATCTGAAATAAATTCAAGCTGAAGTAATCAAAGCAAAAGTAAGTAAGTTCTGCAAAATCGAAGAAGGCCAGATCATTTCAAAGGGGTTTAGGATCAAGCAATCAATAATGTTTGGATTAAAATCATTTCCAGACTTCAGGAAATAAGCTCTGATCATCCTTTCTAAACAAGTGAGTAAATGTAACAGCCCTAGATTTTTGTATATATTTTAAATTTGACTTTCTTTTATTTAAATTATTTTTAAAATGGTTTATTTCAAATATTTCATTTTTAAATATAAATGTTGATTATTAAGTGATTTATAGTTCAAACTAGTATAATTTGAATATTTTACTGTAAAATGAATTTCTGGTCAAACTGTTCAAACTTTGACTTTTAAACTTCAAATTTAAATTATTTAAAATCTTAAATTTTATCTTTTATTATGAAAATAGACTTAATAACATGAATACTGCTTTTTGTTTCGTTGAAAACGGAATTAAATTGTAAAAGTTATGTACATTTCAATTTTGAGTATAATTTGTTTTATTTTGCAATTTTGCCTATTTTAAATTTTATAAATCATATTTTCTTTGTCATATTTTATTTTAAAATGTGTTAATATGTTATTTTATGTATATTTTTGTCTTTTAATATTTTTGAAGTGATAATAAAACTTTTCCAAAATTTATTGCATTTATTAAAGACTAGTTTCTATTTTTCTACTATATTCTTCATTTAAATTTTATTTAATTATAATTTATTTATTTATTTTCTGAATGCATTTTTATTTTATGTTCTTATCTTTATTTATAAATATTTTTCCAAGTCCATACAATTTTCCCTAAGTTTATTTCATTTATTTTCAAATTTTCTAGACTAGTTTTCATTTTGTACTATTTTCTTATTTTAATCATATATAATTAATATTTATTTATTTATATTTTGTATATTTGTTACATTTTCGAATTGAAACTGAATTTTTAATTATTTTCAGTTATTTAAACTTATTAAAAAGAAATAAAAGTGATTTGAAAGGTTTGTGGCTTTTTATTTCCTAAGGCCTTTTGAATTCCACCTTTTCATATTCAACCTTACCTTTTCATTACCAATCACCACATCCATTCATTTGCTGACCTTATCACTTTGCTTCAGCCAACTTCCCCTCATTTTTCACGCACCAAAACCTTCTCAAACACAAAAATGTCGGCCTCCATCTCCTGAAGAGAAAACTTTGGTAAATAATTCACTTTTCTACACTTTTCCTACTTGTTTTCTTCTTGTACTTGCACTTGCTTCACCTATATTGTTCGGCCCTCCCTCCTCCAGCACCATGGCTGCTTCCACCACCACCACAACCAGCCACCATCACCTCCAGCCCACTGTCCTTCCATAGCCGTGGCCACCTTGTTGTTGATCCACACAAAAACACACAAAAACTTCACCTTATATGCCAAGTCGAGCACCATACATCACCACCACCTCCAAACTCCTCCTTGGCCGCCACCTACTCCACCTCCACCACCCATAGATGACCTGAAACCCACTGCCATGTCATCCCTACCCCACCTGTAGCCATGGCCGTGCCTACCCTTGCCTTGGCCGAGCTCTTTGTTTGCCTAGAAATCATGTTGTTTATGCCTTGTAGCTGTAGTTCATGCACCTATCTCTCTACACCATCACCTCTTACATGCTAGGCCGACCCTTACCAACCCAAAGACCAGATCTTAACCCATGCTTAGCCATGTGTTTCTGACCCTAGACTGAAGCACAAGTGGTTGAAGCAAGTGCAAATACTTTGGTGATGTTTTGTACATTCATTTCTAACATCGTTTTATTATATTCGGGTTGAAAACTTATGTAGATTGTTTTGTTTGTTTGAATGTATTCAAGGTGATTAATCTTTGGCTCTCCCAATCTCAAATCTTATTTGTGCTTTTGTGCCTTCAAAGATCTTAGTTTGTGCGTTTCAGTTATCGTCTCCAGCTTATACTAGTGAGTTATTCTCACCAGACAGTTTTATACTTATATTAATAGTAAATCGATCACATGTGAATCTGTAAATTGCATCACCATATTATATTTGCTATGTCACTATTATATGATGTTCACACATGCTTAAACACCTGTTATGTTATATGTTACTGTTATATTATGCTGTTCTATTATTTTATCAGTTTATCACACTGCAAGTTCCCTTTAGATTAGAATCACTATGGGTTGAAATGATACATACCCGAACGGACTTTAGAATAGGAGAAAATCGTTATGGGCTGAAATGATAGGCCTGAATGATTTTCAATTATTTTCATTTACTTGGGATTGCGGGTTTGAAATGATCAAACCCGGGTTTTCTTTGTAAATTACGGGTTGAAATGATATATTACCCGTATCACTTTACCTAGGCTAAAAATGAAATACAGACCTGTAGTTAAAATATGTTTTTCTAAAAATTTTAAAAATATTTTAGAAATGTAAATGTTATAATATTTTGATTTAAATTTTATTTAAATGATTTTTGTAAAGCATTATTGATTTTCTGAAAATTTATAAGTGAAATAAATTAATGGTAAAATTAGAAAATTTGAAATGTAAGTTAATTTGGGAAATTTTAACTTGGTGATAATTGGAATTTAAATTAAATGTGAAATGTGATAAATTCATGATAATTTGGATTAAAGTTAATTTAAATGATTTTATAATATATTAATGATTTTGAATAAAGTTAAAATGTGAAATCAATGAATATTTAAGTTGAAATTTTGAAATATAACTAAAATTGGAAATTTGTGAATTTTGCTTAAAAGTGAAATTTAAGTTAAGTAAATAAAAAAAATGGAATTAAGTTATATTTGACAATTTAAACTTAAGTGTTAAGTTAATTTAATTTAATGAATTTATAATTTAATATTGGAATTTAATAAGTGAATTATTATTAAATTTTGATTTTTGAATGGAGGTTTAACTTTATAAAATCATGAATATAAGGGTATTTGAATGATTGTTTTAAAAGTGAAATTATATGATTTTATAAGTTAAAAATGATTTATATAAAAATATAATTGTTTGTGAAATTATACTGAATATTTGAAGTTAATTAACTGCATTTCTGAAGTGTTATTAATTCTAATGTAAATGATAATACAACATTTGTAAATGCTGTAGTTGATAATAATGAACCAAATGGCTAAATTTAATTAAAGGCTATTATAGCATTTTTGTAAATGTTATAATGGTTGAATTTAACTAAGTTTATTTGAAACTAATGTAACCCTATTACATCATTTTAAATGCTGTCTTTTGTTAAATTGAACTGTTTTAAATGTGACTTTTCGTAGCATTTTCTAAATGCTGCGAAAGTTGAATTTTCATTGTTTTAATTAATTTAAGTGAACGAATGAACTTTGAAAAGTTAAATTTTGGAAATTTAATAATTTAATTATTAAATATAATAACTTCATTTTATGATTTAAAATGAAGTAATTTGTTTTGAAATATAAACTATTTTGAATATGATATTTTGATATTTTGAAATGGATTTTTGAATGATATTGAATTTTGAAATGATATTTTATTTCGAAGTATAAAATACCATTTTGAAATTTTAACCACGGGATGTATTTAATTTATAGTTTAACTGATCCTTAAAGGATGGGCGGTCCCAAGCATCCTTTGAGTTATTGTGCATTTCTACTACAGTTCACTTGAGTTGGTTTACATTATATAAGTATATATTGTCCTAACTCGAGTGTTTTGTGTTTTACTTTACGCTCGGGTCAGCTTGAGTATTTACAGCTTAGCTTTGGATTTTGTTCTGGAGCTAGGAATCGCTGGAGATTCTGCTTGTCTAGTTATCTATTTCCTTCCAGTTCAGTTGTTCTATTTCAGATCTGGTATTTATAAACTTCTATGTATTTGGGATTTCTATTGTATATGTTTTTAGAATGATATTATGTAATATGTTTTTGAGAGTTTGTATATAGTAGCTTCATGAACTACTATGGTATTTTATTTCCGCTGCGAGTTATTCTGATATGTTCTGTGTCTGTGATTCTGTGTATTTGATTTCATTTGCTCCAAATTTATTTACAATCTGTTATTTTGAATTATTCAAGTCAGACATGTGTGGATTATTGTCGATTTGAATGGTCCAAAATTCCGGGTCGTTACAGTTGGTATCAGAGCTTTGGTTTTAGGCAAACCTTAGCCTGCGGAGCAAAAACTCATTAGAGATAGGGTAGAAATACCCTAGAATGAGTGAAATCAATCTCAGAATCATTTCTTTGTGAGAGAACGTATTTTCGAAGTATAAAATGATTTTCAAATGATTTTTAAAGAATTTTGAAAGATTATTTTGATATAAATTTCCTTGCTTTAAAAGTAAAATATTACTTAAACTACATTCTTTTCGTATCCACCTTGTTAGTAATTTCTTTGATTAGGATCCTCTAAAATTTTGAACTTCTCTCTTGATTGATCTAGATCCATTGTTGATAGGGATCTATTTTGGGTATGGCAAAATCAGTAGTTTGTTAGGATGCTTTGAGTAAATTCTGTTGTATCTTTTGCTTAGCTAAAGTTGTCCAACTAAAGATATTTATGCTTCTGTTTTCGTATGTTATGAATTCGAGTCTTTCCAAAATTTTATGGGAATTTTTCTGTATCGATATAGGTTATATATCTCTAATCTTCGTTTGGATTCTTATCGAATAAGATTCCTTTGAATTTTGGAACGCTCCCACTTGTTCTGAAATCCATTCCTGTCTCCCCTAATTGTATTCTTTTGATTTTGGAGCATTGCATCACTCTACTTTGTATGACCTTTATAGGGTGGCGATTCCGCAAATCTTTGAATGATTATAATTGGCATTGATTCATCGGAGATTTCTGTATCCTCGGTTTACGATGTTTTCTATCTTCTGCTATATTTAGATTCTATCTCTGGCAATCGAAGGTCGATTTGCCTTAGATTTTCGCATTGATTATATTCCTGAAGTCACAGTTGACCAGTTAAGGTCGCCCGCGATTCATATAGGCTTATCCATCTTCTATTTGGTAATTTAATTATCTTATCTTTGTTTGAGCCTATCTTTGAATTAGAATTCTATTTGATTAGAGTCCTTCTAAATTTGAATCTCTGTTTTGCTTTGAAATCCATCCTTGAATCGTCCCTTGGAAAGTTTGTGGTTGATTGTCTTTTGAAAATTGTGTATTCATCGTAGTTTTTATTTTGATAAGGATGGCCATATTTTTATATAAAGATGAAATGTTTTTGATAAGGATTATGTACCTTTTAAAAAAAAATGAGAATTTGAAGTTTTGAAAGGATTTGAAATTTTGAAAATTTTATAAGAAATGTTTTCATATAAAATGATTTATAACTGAAGGTTTTGAATCTGAATTTAAGTGATTGAACTCCGGCATTTTGGAACTGGTTTTAAGATTTTGAAATAATAAATAATATGATTGAAATTATTTTTCCGAATAAGTAATGTTTCAATGATTTTAATGGGTTTTAATGATTTTGAAGGAATTTCAAAGAAGTTTTCAAAGTAAATGGAAGTCCAGAACTCACTTGTGTCGCTGGAAAATAATTTCGGTGATGAGTGCACGCATCATCGACATTGATTTTCGAGTTTCAGAGTGGGGGATAGGCCACTTCAGTAGCATTGCTACGCGAGTTATTTTGCGAAACCAATTTTGATTTCAAAATTTTGAAGTATGATTTGATATTCGAAAGATATATGTATATATATATATTTGAAATGATTTGAAGTAAGCCGGTGTTCAGTCCTCGAGTTTCGGATTTGATATAACCCTATCTATTAAAATTGATTTACTGATTTGTTGCCGATTTCCAACTCCTGAATTTGAAAATGATTTCTTCAACTATTTTGAAGGTTCGAGCACTTCCAAATCAAGGTTAACTTTTTAAAGCTAAGAAATTTTGAAAGGTATGAATTATTTGATAAAGTATATAAATTTGTTTCGAATGTTTAAGTATGAAGTAATATGATTTAAATAAGTTGAAACTGTTTTGTTAAGTAAATGAATAAGGCTATTTTGAATTTTTCTAAATATGGAATTTAGATTTGAAATGTTTTGAAAGAATTTGGTCTTCAAAATATTTTGAATAAAATTTAGTTTAAATGTTTAACTTAGTAACATCTTTATGAAACTATATATTTAACAAGTTGGAATAAATATATAAGTTGTACGTATGGTGTTTTATTCGCATAATTAATTTGATCCAAGTTTGGGTACACAAGTTCGAGGTGGATTACACCATTTCGTGTTAGGATTTTCATTCGATTCTTGATGGCGAATATTTGATATGGATTTTGGGCTTGATTCTAGAATTCTCTATCGTAGTATATGGCTATGCAAGGAGACTGATGGCTTCTAGTCGAGAAACCATATCAAAATCCGCATTAGGGAAGTCGAATGGACAATACTAGTTCGAAAGCGAACTTGTGTGATCAAGCGAGCGATCAAATGTAGTTTTGCGAAATGATGACGTATGTACATCTTATATCCTAATATCATTTATATATTTTAACGCTGAAATTGAAAGCTGTCGAGTTAGAATATCTTTGCTTACTAAAAGAAAATTCCAATTTAAATCACAAAGATATATAACCCATAAAAGCAAAGATATTCAAATCCCATATGGCTCTTCATACAGCGAAATTTATTTTGAAAAATTTGATCCTTATATAAGATGGACCTTACATAAGTATAAGATGATTTTGAAAACATTTGATTTTGGAAATGAATTGGTTGACTTAAATTATTGATTTGGAAATTTGGATTTATTTTCTAAATCTATTATTCTGGAAACGTTGAAACTAAAGAGAATTAATTTGTGAAGAAATAATTCGGTGAAATTGTATATGATTTTGAAATTGAACTGATATTGAAACAAATTGAAATTTGAGAACCTTATGTTACTAAACACTTGATTTGGAAGTTGTCGAACTTATATAAAATTGATTTGTATGAGTATGAAATTGATTCGAAAACTATAGATTTGAAAAGGTACTCAATTTGAAAGTGAAATCTTATATATAATGGATATTATATAAGTACGATATTTGAAAGTGATTTGAAAAGGTACTATATGATACATATTTTCGAAGTAAAGATATGGAAAGTGCCTTCTGCTTGATATCCGATTTGTGGCCACATCTTGGATTCATTCTATCGATATTATTCTCTCTGATTTTGGTTTTCCGGATATGATACTCGAGTGTCTTTCGAATTCCATGGCGTTACCCATGGTCTTACGAACTCGACTGCATAGCGTAATTCGTAAGGCAGTGATTGCTTAAAAGGTACGGATGTTTCCTGGGGGATCCAGGCGTAACCATTGTGTATCTGCAATCTATGGTCGTGTTAGTGGCGTAATCCGCAAGGCAGAGATTGCTTAAGGGGTATGGATGTTTCCTGGGGGATCCAGGCGTAACCATTTTTATGTATCCTGCGGTCCACCGTTTTGTTGCATGGCGAAATTCGCAAGGCAGTGAATGCTTAAAAGGTACGGATGTTTCCTGGGGGACCCAGGCGTAACCATTGTGTATCTGCGATCCATGATTTGATTCGTTTTTGTTTGGATTGTACTTTCCAATCTGTTTTTAAAGGTTTTCCCAGTATTTTCACTAGGTGTTGAAACAGGTCTACTAAGTACCTGGAGAATTCCAGTTTTGCGCCTGATCAACGCACTACCAGAGTCTACAGGAACAAGGATAAACTTGTTGAAACATCGAGTTATAAAAGTATTTTGATAAAATATTATATAAAGGATATTTTGATCAGTTATTTTCCTTCCTAAAGGATTTTAAAGTGTTTTAAATATTTTACCTCTTTAACCAACAATTTAAAATAATGGTTCATCCTTCTCTTTCAACCTGCTTTCCCTCCTAGCTACTTTTCTTCCCTACCTTCTTTCGGGATGTCTTCCAACCTATTGTTCTTTCTAGTTGTTTCTCCGCTCCCTTCCTTTTCGAGGACGAAAAGATTTGAGTGGGGGAGAGTGTAACAGCCCTAGATTTTTGTATATATTTTAAATTTGACTTTCTTTTATTTAAATTATTTTTAAAATGGTTTATTTCAAATATTTCATTTTTAAATATAAATGTTGATTATTAAGTGATTTATAGTTCAAACTAGTATAATTTGAATATTTTACTGTAAAATGAATTTCTGGTCAAACTGTTCAAACTTTGACTTTTAAACTTCAAATTTAAATTATTTAAAATCTTAAATTTTATCTTTTATTATGAAAATAGACTTAATAACATGAATACTGCTTTTTGTTTCGTTGAAAACGGAATTAAATTGTAAAAGTTATGTACATTTCAATTTTGAGTATAATTTGTTTTATTTTGCAATTTTGCCTATTTTAAATTTTATAAATCATATTTTCTTTGTCATATTTTATTTTAAAATGTGTTAATATGTTATTTTATGTATATTTTTGTCTTTTAATATTTTTGAAGTGATAATAAAACTTTTCCAAAATTTATTGCATTTATTAAAGACTAGTTTCTATTTTTCTACTATATTCTTCATTTAAATTTTATTTAATTATAATTTATTTATTTATTTTCTGAATGCATTTTTATTTTATGTTCTTATCTTTATTTATAAATATTTTTCCAAGTCCATACAATTTTCCCTAAGTTTATTTCATTTATTTTCAAATTTTCTAGACTAGTTTTCATTTTGTACTATTTTCTTATTTTAATCATATATAATTAATATTTATTTATTTATATTTTGTATATTTGTTACATTTTCGAATTGAAACTGAATTTTTAATTATTTTCAGTTATTTAAACTTATTAAAAAGAAATAAAAGTGATTTGAAAGGTTTGTGGCTTTTTATTTCCTAAGGCCTTTTGAATTCCACCTTTTCATATTCAACCTTACCTTTTCATTACCAATCACCACATCCATTCATTTGCTGACCTTATCACTTTGCTTCAGCCAACTTCCCCTCATTTTTCACGCACCAAAACCTTCTCAAACACAAAAATGTCGGCCTCCATCTCCTGAAGAGAAAACTTTGGTAAATAATTCACTTTTCTACACTTTTCCTACTTGTTTTCTTCTTGTACTTGCACTTGCTTCACCTATATTGTTCGGCCCTCCCTCCTCCAGCACCATGGCTGCTTCCACCACCACCACAACCAGCCACCATCACCTCCAGCCCACTGTCCTTCCATAGCCGTGGCCACCTTGTTGTTGATCCACACAAAAACACACAAAAACTTCACCTTATATGCCAAGTCGAGCACCATACATCACCACCACCTCCAAACTCCTCCTTGGCCGCCACCTACTCCACCTCCACCACCCATAGATGACCTGAAACCCACTGCCATGTCATCCCTACCCCACCTGTAGCCATGGCCGTGCCTACCCTTGCCTTGGCCGAGCTCTTTGTTTGCCTAGAAATCATGTTGTTTATGCCTTGTAGCTGTAGTTCATGCACCTATCTCTCTACACCATCACCTCTTACATGCTAGGCCGACCCTTACCAACCCAAAGACCAGATCTTAACCCATGCTTAGCCATGTGTTTCTGACCCTAGACTGAAGCACAAGTGGTTGAAGCAAGTGCAAATACTTTGGTGATGTTTTGTACATTCATTTCTAACATCGTTTTATTATATTCGGGTTGAAAACTTATGTAGATTGTTTTGTTTGTTTGAATGTATTCAAGGTGATTAATCTTTGGCTCTCCCAATCTCAAATCTTATTTGTGCTTTTGTGCCTTCAAAGATCTTAGTTTGTGCGTTTCAGTTATCGTCTCCAGCTTATACTAGTGAGTTATTCTCACCAGACAGTTTTATACTTATATTAATAGTAAATCGATCACATGTGAATCTGTAAATTGCATCACCATATTATATTTGCTATGTCACTATTATATGATGTTCACACATGCTTAAACACCTGTTATGTTATATGTTACTGTTATATTATGCTGTTCTATTATTTTATCAGTTTATCACACTGCAAGTTCCCTTTAGATTAGAATCACTATGGGTTGAAATGATACATACCCGAACGGACTTTAGAATAGGAGAAAATCGTTATGGGCTGAAATGATAGGCCTGAATGATTTTCAATTATTTTCATTTACTTGGGATTGCGGGTTTGAAATGATCAAACCCGGGTTTTCTTTGTAAATTACGGGTTGAAATGATATATTACCCGTATCACTTTACCTAGGCTAAAAATGAAATACAGACCTGTAGTTAAAATATGTTTTTCTAAAAATTTTAAAAATATTTTAGAAATGTAAATGTTATAATATTTTGATTTAAATTTTATTTAAATGATTTTTGTAAAGCATTATTGATTTTCTGAAAATTTATAAGTGAAATAAATTAATGGTAAAATTAGAAAATTTGAAATGTAAGTTAATTTGGGAAATTTTAACTTGGTGATAATTGGAATTTAAATTAAATGTGAAATGTGATAAATTCATGATAATTTGGATTAAAGTTAATTTAAATGATTTTATAATATATTAATGATTTTGAATAAAGTTAAAATGTGAAATCAATGAATATTTAAGTTGAAATTTTGAAATATAACTAAAATTGGAAATTTGTGAATTTTGCTTAAAAGTGAAATTTAAGTTAAGTAAATAAAAAAATGGAATTAAGTTATATTTGACAATTTAAACTTAAGTGTTAAGTTAATTTAATTTAATGAATTTATAATTTAATATTGGAATTTAATAAGTGAATTATTATTAAATTTTGATTTTTGAATGGAGGTTTAACTTTATAAAATCATGAATATAAGGGTATTTGAATGATTGTTTTAAAAGTGAAATTATATGATTTTATAAGTTAAAAATGATTTATATAAAAATATAATTGTTTGTGAAATTATACTGAATATTTGAAGTTAATTAACTGCATTTCTGAAGTGTTATTAATTCTAATGTAAATGATAATACAACATTTGTAAATGCTGTAGTTGATAATAATGAACCAAATGGCTAAATTTAATTAAAGGCTATTATAGCATTTTTGTAAATGTTATAATGGTTGAATTTAACTAAGTTTATTTGAAACTAATGTAACCCTATTACATCATTTTAAATGCTGTCTTTTGTTAAATTGAACTGTTTTAAATGTGACTTTTCGTAGCATTTTCTAAATGCTGCGAAAGTTGAATTTTCATTGTTTTAATTAATTTAAGTGAACGAATGAACTTTGAAAAGTTAAATTTTGGAAATTTAATAATTTAATTATTAAATATAATAACTTCATTTTATGATTTAAAATGAAGTAATTTGTTTTGAAATATAAACTATTTTGAATATGATATTTTGATATTTTGAAATGGATTTTTGAATGATATTGAATTTTGAAATGATATTTTATTTCGAAGTATAAAATACCATTTTGAAATTTTAACCACGGGATGTATTTAATTTATAGTTTAACTGATCCTTAAAGGATGGGCGGTCCCAAGCATCCTTTGAGTTATTGTGCATTTCTACTACAGTTCACTTGAGTTGGTTTACATTATATAAGTATATATTGTCCTGACTCGAGTGTTTTGTGTTTTACTTTACGCTCGGGTCAGCTTGAGTATTTACAGCTTAGCTTTGGATTTTGTTCTGGAGCTAGGAATCGCTGGAGATTCTGCTTGTCTAGTTATCTATTTCCTTCCAGTTCAGTTGTTCTATTTCAGATCTGGTATTTATAAACTTCTATGTATTTGGGATTTCTATTGTATATGTTTTTAGAATGATATTATGTAATATGTTTTTGAGAGTTTGTATATAGTAGCTTCATGAACTACTATGGTATTTTATTTCCGCTGCGAGTTATTCTGATATGTTCTGTGTCTGTGATTCTGTGTATTTGATTTCATTTGCTCCAAATTTATTTACAATCTGTTATTTTGAATTATTCAAGTCAGACATGTGTGGATTATTGTCGATTTGAATGGTCCAAAATTCCGGGTCGTTACAGTAAATATATATTTAAAAGCTTAAGTAGATCTGAATCTGGGCATATGAATACTTGAATTAGATTTGTGCATGCTGTGAACTTGAAGTAAAGTATGATTGTTTAAATATGAATTGTATATATATCTATATGATGGAATGGTGTGCATGTCTGTGTATAGAATATTGTTCTGTTTATATTGCATAGGTTGAAGAATTTGATCAAAATCCAAATTCTATCCCAGATTTCTATAGTCTTCATTATATGACAAAATTTGTTTGAAATAGCAGGATCATTGATTTAATGGTATATTTAGTAAGGATCTGATAGAAGTTTTAGTAAAAGGAAAGAAGAACAGCAGGATTTTGATAAACATCAAAATTTCGACTTTATCAATTTGTTGCTTCAAGTATATAATTAGAGTCATTATCGAAAATTAGGATTTTTAAAAATCAAATTAAGATTTTTAGATGTGAAATTGGGAAGAAATCGAGAATTGATGGTGATTTTGGTTTTGAGCATTTGCGGGTGATCGAGGTGATGTGGAGAGTCGGAATCAATGCCAGAGGAAGCGGGAAGGGTGACGATCTCGGCAAAAATAGGGGATGGATTTTTAAGCCACCGTGGCGATGTCAGTTCGACGAACTAGGGTTTAAGGATCTGGGTGGGTCATTGTTGTTCTTGGGTGCGTCGTGACGTCTAGGATGCATCGGTGTAACAACCCTGTATTTCATACCGATTAACTATCGTCTTTAGACGATTTCTTTTCCTAGCTAACTGTTGTTTGGAATTTTCTTAAAATCAGATTGAATTTTCTTTTGAAAAATGGTTAAGTCTTTTTGGTTGCCGTGATAACTAACCAAGACAAAATTCGATCCCCCTTTCTTTTTTTATTTGCTCTGGCCCGATCCCCTTTGAGAAATAGAAATGGCGATTAGGGCTTCGACGATTTTTCGATTTCTCTGGCCAACCTGGTTCGATCTTCTTGACTGCTTGCTCGATTGAATTAGGGCTTTGCCCTTATTCGTTTCACTGGCCAATTCGAGCTTCAGCTTCGTCGACTTTTGTAGTAGCTCTGGAATTAGGGTTCTTCCCTGTTGTCTTGCTGGCGAATTGAAGGTGAGGAATTTTATTTCTCACATCTAATTCCTATCTCTAGCTTATTAGTATTTGAATTCTGTGATTTTTCGTTCGTTTTCGATTGTTGGGTTGTCAATTTATTTTGGTTGTCGTTCGATGTGGGTTGTTGTTTGAGATTTATCTGACACCTTCAAGTTCGTTTTGCTTCTGGGTAGTTTTGTAATGCTTTCGAACTCGTGATATGCTTGCGAACCCGGACTATTTGATGGTTGGCCATTCGATTTTGCTGTTTTTGATGATTTCAGACCTCATTTTCCATACTTTTAATAATTTATTCTCTGTTTTATTTCTTTGATCACCTCACTTTTGAATCTGATCATCTCGACTTTGTTCTATGATATTCTTTTCTTTTAGACTTCACTGTAAATTTAATTCATATCTCTGATCACCTGACTTTTGTTCACAACCTTGATATGTTGTTTATATCTCGACTTCACCTCCGATTATACTGCTGTTGACTTCGAACTTAATTTTGGTTCTGTGATGACCACCGGCTTCGACTTGTTCATCATATTCTATGATCACGGCTTTGACCATTTGTTGTTCATCACTGTAGTCATTTGAGTCAGTTTGCCGGTGCAATTTCATGTATTTGTTTATAGCCACTTCATTGTTCATGTATTAGTGACACTTTGGTTTTGTATCACTTGATGTAGCTTACGTATACTATTTCGTGTTGATCGAAGTTCTGATGCCTTTTAATCTCAGCCTCGAGCTCTGTCTTCACTTCTGATCTGATGCATTTATTGTTGCCATATTGGCTTGTTGCTATATCTGGTTTTGGTGAATTTTCATGTTGCCACTGGTTGTCATGTGAAGTAGTGTTTCATCATTATGCCCTGGTCTGGAGTAGCTCTGTTGCACTGCCTGCTTTGGTTAGGTTGCTGCACACTACTGGTTATCATTTGCATTTCTTTGCATTTCGAGTCAGATGTTTTTGGAACCTCGTACTGTCCAGTTTACAGTACTATATATATATGTTTACAATTTGTACATTTATGTTTTTGAGGCTGATTGCATACAGTTGCATTTTAGTCTTCATACATGGGTATGCAGTCATGTATGTATATACATCATTTGATATGTATATATGTATCTTCGAATTTACATTTTTGCTCTTGAAGTTATTGACTTGGTTTTGGTTATGTTGTTTATCACTTCAGTTGTCTGCACTATGTATTTTGTTTGGTCACCTGTTATCCAAATCTGCGTATATGCACATACATACATAAGTATGTGTGTGTACATATATTGTTGGAATTGTACCAAGCTTGTGTTATTTTTACAGTGCAATTTGCAGTTACCTTGGTTCAAAACTGATAATTGCTCCTGGGCATTTCATTTTAGCTTGTTACTAAGTTGTCTTGGTTTGGGTACATATGCCTATATCACTTTTAGTTGCTGTGGTGATGCATGTTCTTTATGTATCACTGCATTTGCTATTTTTCCATGTTATCGAGTGGCCTGGTAGTTGTGTTGAATCATGACAGTTGTGATTTGACTTTTGCCTTTTGTAATTGATTGATAGCATGCTTATGTATTCATGTTTATGCAGCTTGCATTTGAGTTGTAGTCTTGAGTTTATTTTCCGGTAGTGCTTCATTCCTTTGAGTTATGTGTTCATGCACTAGAACTACTCCTAGATTTCTATTTGCTGTCTTATACGCTGGCACTTGACTTATAGTCTATCTTGTTTTAATGATGTATTCATTGTACATCACTTGTTGCCTCTTTTACTTGATGCACTGATTTTTATTTGCAGTTTTTCCCCCTGTTGGGATTTGTTTTCGAATTCACTTGAGTTGAATCCGGTACTTCGAGGTTTGACCTTGTGATCATTTGTGACTTTCACTGAGCTCTTGTGTATCTCATGCGATAGTGGCGAGGCAGTACACGCGTGCGTGTACTGCAGCCCTATCAGATTTGATAGTTTTAAATTGATGTTTCGATTGTTGAATTGTTTTGTTGGTTAAATTCAATATTTTGAAGCTGTATGCTGATTTGGATTTGCTGATTTGTTGTTTAACACTATTTAGTGGTATATTTGCCGTTATCTGATTCTCTTATCGAGAAGTTGGATATACAAGATTTCTGTGACTGTCGTCTATTCGATATTGATTATTATTGCTCTTGTGCATTAATAACTGAGTTTGAATTAGACTGACCCGTGTATTATTTTCTTTTGAATTTAATACTCGGGTTAGACCCGAGTTATTTCAGGTCGTAGATTTCCTGCTTTGTGTTGCTGTTGAGCTATGAAGACTTTTCACACCTTCTGATGTTGTCTTTGTTATTTTGTAGAAGTCGTGTCATTGTATAGGATGATATGTATTCATGTATATTAGTCGATAATGTACTTGTATATATTACTTCCAGAGTCGACAGTTGTAGTTGTATCATATGTATTGTGTCAAATGTATTGTAACTGATATCAGTTATTATATATATGAGACTTTTTGTTCCATCTGTGTTCCGCATTTATGTTATCTGTGTTATTTTTACATCTATTGTCCTAAACTATTATAGCCACTGTGTAGTAGCTTTGAGTTTGTATCGGTATGTCGGATTTCCTCTTGAAATAAAAATGCATGTTATTCTATCTGACATATCGGTGCTCGCACAAAGCAATTACATAGATGGTCGCTCCTCAACAGCCTTATTCTCCGTGCTAGTTGACAACACTACACCGTAGTGGTCTTGGCTAGCGTGGGTATAGAGGTGGGGCGTCACAATCGGTCTTGGTGAGGATGAGTGGAAAAGAAGCGTTAGACGACGGCGAAGCTAGGGACAGGAGGTCGGGTTTTCTGGTGATCGATGGTAACGTTGCAAGGAGGTTTTAATGGCATGGATTGGTTTTCAAACAGCCTTGTTTTGCTCGATTGTGCTTTCCAGCCCAATTGATCATGCGGGATGGTTGGGTTGATCGGGGATGTTGTCATTGACGTGCTGAGGGTCGGAGTTGGGATCGGAGTTGATCAGCGCCTGTGTGCACGTGCATGCATATCGCGGCGTGGCTGGTTTGAGTGCTGCTGTGGTTAGAGTAGGAAGGGAAGGTTGTAGAAGAGTTGGGCTCGGAAAGATCTCGGGGAAAAGAAGATGGGGCTCGAGTTTTGTTCCGGGTAATTCGTTTGTGTTTATAACATTTTAAATTTAAAACTTAAACAAGTTTTTTTTAAAAAAAAATGTACTCGTGTTTGGGTTCGGGTAAGTGCTGGTTTGACTCGGGTAAATGATTATGTTAACAAGTGTTTAAGGTTAACATAAGTAGGATTATAATAACTCACTTAATCATTCTTTTAAACAAAAGTATTTATTTAATTGTTGATTAATTAAGTTATAGGTTAATGATAAATTATTTTCAAAAGTTATTAAATAAGATTTTAATGTTAATTAAGAAAATTAATTTAAGATAATGGTTAATCCTTTAATTAATAAAGGACTTGAGTAATTAAGATTTATTAATTAATTAATAAGTAATTAAAGATAAAAAAATGAAGTAATTAAGTAATAATTAAGAATGATGAAGTGTTTTATCATCAAACTTAAGGACTTTTGTTGATTTACAAGTTAATGATAATTAATTCCCAAGTTACTAAATTCTGATGATGATTAAGAAGGTGATTAAGATAAATGGATTATCTTAAAATTTATTTAAGGTTTGGGTGGTTAAGATGTATTAATTAATTGATTGATTATTAATTAAAGATTGATTAATTAAGGGATGATTATTATGATTAATTAAAGTTAATTAAGCAAGAAAAAGGTAATCAATTTAATTTCTATTAGGTGATTAAATTAAGTTAATTAAGAATTTTTTGACTACTAATCTTGCCTATAGGTGATAAACTTGAATTGAATACTTTGGTTTGTCTGAATATCCCTGATATTGAGTTGTGATGTATTGTGATATGATATGATGGGTTATACTGGGATATTGTGAGTTATCTATCAATAATTGATTTGTTATGAGTATATGAGAACCTACATTTAAAATTGATTTGTATTCCACTTAAACAATTGGGATTAAGATGATATTGAAATCGAAGAGACCGGGATCGGGTATCAGCAAATACCCGGAACCACTTCGATTTGTAATCTATATTCTTGATAAATTTGATTTTGGAAGTAAATAGGCTAGAATGAATTAAGTAAGAATTATGGCTATTTAAAATGAGTAACAGTTCTTGGGTATTGTTTTGTAATAAGTGATTGACTTTAACAAGTTAAGAACTTGTACGGAAGGTACGAGTTACCCTGGTATTTCAAATATGTTACAACTTATTATTTCATATTATATGGGTTTACTCACGCTGGTTTCCAGCCTAACCCAGGTGTTACTTTAATGTAATGCTCGGGTCAAACCGAGTATTACAGATTTTCAAGTAAGGACGTTCTGGAGCTCAGGAGACGAGTTGGATGGCAGGAACGTATGGAGTGTTTCCACTGTGATATTATTTATGTTTATCTGAGACATGCAATTTGCATATGTCCAGTGTTTATGTATGAGTATAACTCTGATGTAAAAATATAATTGACACATACAGGTATTCTTTTGTAAACTGTTATTATTTGATATTATATTTTGATCCGCTGCGATTTGTGAGAATCAGTGTTGTGTTTCTGTTTCTTCTTCTTCTATCTCTTTCTTCTTTTCCTAACTATCAGGAATTTTCACGATCGAAAATTTCGGGTCGTTACATTTGGTATCAAAGCTGAAGGTTAAGCAAGAACCTTGGCTTTGGTGGGTGTACTCATAAGGATAGGGTCAATAGTACCCTAGAATGAGTTGAGTGTGTGTATATATATGAGAGCATACTTGTTATTTTCTTATATAAAGATTTTAAATGATTTTATATGAGAATATATTTTGATATATATAAAGCAATATTTCTTTCTAATAAATATTAAGGTAATTGGTTGTTAAATTATTGGAATTAAATTAAGTGGTAATAGGAATACAACCAAATTGAAATTAAATAAAGATAAGTTTGAAATGGATTCAAACTAAAGTTAAAATCTTGAATTTGGGAAGGAGTTTCAGAATAAGATAAAAATGAATTGGTATCCAGATATGATAATCTTGGGTATCATCATAAATAGTTATTGTGTTTAATAATGATATATTTGTTAATAAATAAGCCAAATGAAGTAAACTTTTAAGATGAGTATAACTTCTAAATAGAAGTGGGTTTTAAATTGTGAAATTTTAAAACCTAAGTCTAGAAACATTTGAATTGTTTCAAAATGTTAAAAGAAATTTGTTTTGAATTAAAACTAAAAATGGTTTAAAAATTTAAAGTATAACTTGGTGTGCAAAGGAAATATGTATATATAAGGGATATACATAATATCAAAAATGGGTGGAAATAAACTCTAAATGTTGAGTTTTAAATTTGGAATGAGATGTGATACCCAAGGTGATAAGTTTTTGAACTTATAAGATTATTAATGTGAAGTTTAAAATTTGAAATGAGAATCCAAATTGGGTAGGGTTGGCTGGATTAAGTAAATTGAATTTAACTTTGGGAAAGTTAAATAAGTTAACAAGCAACCTAAACTAGAAATTTCAAGATGAAATTGGGATTTAACTTGGAAAGTTAAATGGTTAATTTGAATTGGGAGATTGTGTGATCTCAAAATGGGTTTGAGATCTGATGGATGTTTTAAAATAATTTGGATAATATTATCTTATTGTTATTAATAATCTTTAGAGTGTGAATTGGATTTGTTTAAATGAATGAAGAAATGGATTGTGGTGATATATCCATTATTTAGATAAAAAGGGAAAATAAAATTTGAAATTAAGGATATGGAATTACTTTGAACTGAAAATTTGAATAATTAAATTTGTAAATTAAATTTGTTTAAGAACTGGTTTCAAGACTGTAAAATAAAATTGGGTAATAAATTGAATTTTTAAGATAAAATTGTTTTGAACTCTTATTTGAACTTTGAAATAAGTTAAGTAAAGATAATTTAAAATGGAATTTTGAGAATTGGACTTAGAATTAAATTCTTTAAAGATTGGGGTTATTGATTAAAAATAAAGGTTAATTTGATTTAAGGGGTTAAATCAACATTTGAAAATTTAACTCGAATTTATATAATTCGAGATGGTTTAAAGTTGAGATTCAGATTTCATTAGTTCAAATTGAATCTAGTTTGAATTAACTAGAATTGAAGATGGATAAGTATAAAATTCAAATGGAAAATTTGAATTGGATTAATTTGAAATAAAATTGAATATTGAATGAGTTCAAATTAAAATTGGAATTGGGATTAATTCATATAGAAATTGAAATGATTTGGAATTGAAGTGGATTCAATTTGAAATTAGTCTAAATTAATTTGAATAATTTGAAATTGTAATTAAAGTAAATATGTTTAAAATCAAATGGAATTTGATCTGAATTTGGAAAGAAATTGAGGTGAATTCAACATGAATTGGGATAAATCAAGTTCAAGGGAAATTGAGGTTATTCAAATTAGAAGTGAGTCAATTTAAATGGAAGTGGAAATTTAAATTGAATTGATAGGGAATTGAACAGTTTGACTCTAGACTATTTTCAAAATAAATTGTTTTAATATAAATCTATTTTTCCAAACTATTTACTATACAACTTTTCTTTTTAAACCTAAAACTATCTTAAGCTTATTTTACAATTACTTTTGGAACTATTTAACAATTTTATAACTGATTTATAAACTAATTACTGTTTTTCAATTGTTTTATAAATAATTACTATTTTTCAATTATTTTCAATTACTTAACTATTTTACAGCTATTTTACAAACTAATAATTATTTTTCAACTACTTATCTATTTTTAAATATATTTTTTCAAGCTATTTTCAAAATATAAACTGGTCGGAGTTCAAACTATTATTGATTAAATACCCAACTGAGATAAGAATTGAAGTGATAATCCAAATGGGGATTAAGGAAAATGTGAATAAGTGAATAAAATCAAAGTGAGGATGAATAGAAAGGGAATTGATTTAACTGATAATAAATGAAGATAAATACGTAGGATGTACGTATGTTATTCTATTCGCATAGTGATTTGATCCAGATTCGAGCACAAAATTTCGAGATAGTATTATCAATCCGAGTTGGGATTTTTCGCTCGATTTTCGACGGCGAACCTGGATATGGATTTTTGATTGGTTCTGAATATTCTCTATCATAGTTGTGTCTACGCAAGGAGAATGACGGTTTCTGATCAAGAAACCAGATTTGAGTCCGCACTAGGAAGTCGGGTGGACAATACTAGTTCGGAAGAGAAATTTTGTGATCGAGTGAGTGATCAGATTGATATGGCGTACGGATGATTTGTGTGCATCGTACGAGTTTGAATAAAGTTGATATTGAAAATTTATGGATAAGAACTGTAAAATGGTCTTTGAAACGAAGAGTGTATTTTGTGAGACATATGAGGAAATAAGATGGAAATTGGAAATTTCTATGATTAAGTTTTGCTTTATGGAAGTAAGCAATATGGTAAATGACTTTACAAAAGAGTAATCAAAATTTGAGTATTTGACTTGGGATAAACAAAGTTATATATCTTTGTTATATATGGTAAACTCCCCTTATTGAATCTATAGCCAGAAGAAAAGGGTTTTGAAAGTATTTGAAGTATAAAAGTGAATTTATACAAGTATGAAGTGATTCAAAAATTTCCCAAGGTTGTTATATATATATATATATGTATGTATGTATATATAAAGGATTTTGTGGAAATAATTTTGGGAAAAAAGTTTTGGGAACCTATGGATTTCTAAAAAGACTTTTGATTTTTTTTTAGAAAATCAAATTTGGAACTTGGAAAGCCTAGTTTGTGAATTATTGATTTTGAGAAAGAATATTTATATGAGATTCATACTAGGTGTATGATTTGGAAAATACTATATGTGTATAGTATAAAGTGTTTTGAAGTGGCTCTAGGGAAAAAGGCGCTTCCTTGAATGAACTTCTCAGGAGTTCCACAGAGTGGTACTGCCTTGAGCCCCAAGGGGGAGGCTCTAAAGTGATCCTGTGAGGAGTCCGGACAAACTAGTTCCTGAGGATTGTTGGGTAGCGAAAGTCGAGGGCGTTGATGCCTACAGGGGCATTTGGGTTATGCTGTGACAACAGTGTAACTCGATGTCGCTGCGATCTACTGTGTGGACCATAGCGAAAATCGTGTGGAGGATGAGTGCCAACAGTCTACACTTGATTTTGCAGGGACGGCAACGTAACAACGGTAGACTGCGATCTATGGTCGAGTGGAGGAGTTTCATTCTTTTGGCAGCGAAATTCGAGGGCGCTGATGCCTACGGTTATATGGGTTTTTGTTGTGATAGCAACGTAAAGCCCAGGTATAACTACGATCTGTAGCGGGTTCCATGGTGTAATCGAGGGGCGCGGAGGCCTACAGTTATCTATGGATTTTGCCGGGATGGCAACATAACTGCGACCATGGATGGGGGTGATGATTTCCAGAGCATTTTCACCAAAGATATTTCCTCTATTTTCAAAAATGTTTTCGATATTTTCAATAAAATTATCTTTCAAGTATTTTCACTAAGTGTTGAAATGGGTCTGCTAAGTATTTATTGATTTTCAGTCCTACGCCAGATCAACGTATGACCGAATTTCTATGAGAACAAGGATGGACTTGTTGAAACATCGAGTTATAAAAAGTATTTTTATGTATAAAAGCTATTTTGGTTATATTATGTTATTTATAAGTGTTTAAAATTTTGAAATTTTGAAATAAGTGAGTAAAAGAGTTAAAAATGTTTAAAGAATATTTATCTGATTTTAAGCATTTTCATAAATTCGTTTCGTTCCTTTTCGAGGACGAAAAGTTCTAAAGGGGGGAGGAATGTGACGACCCAGATTTTTAACGGTTGATAATCGGTAATTAGTTGAATTAAATCATTGAAATGTTATTTTGATTAGTTAAACAAATAATTTCCGATATCAAATGTTTGAATATATGAGTTAATCCAAAGGCCATATTAGATATTAAATTATAGAATTTCGAAAATATAATGAATCTTATAGAAAATATAAATTATATATATATAACTCTACCATTTAAAAATCCAAGATAGAATACATTTGTATAAAAATATAAATGCATACGAAACTTTATGATGTTAATGATATATACTTAAATATATAGGTATACCAGTATTTGAATGTATGCCATATGAAATAGTATATATGGAAGTTTGTATAAATGAGAATATATATATATATGTACATACATACAATGACAAAATATATTTAAGCAATGTATATCAAAATATGTATAAGTATAAATGTATGTATATGATGGTAAATAGGTAAAGAAATAAGTGTGTATAAGGGTAAGGCAAAAACTATGTTCATAAGTATATGTATGAAGAATGTATGAAGGTAAGGATGTGTATATATATATACATATACCAATTCATGTAAAATGTTTGTA
Source organism: Allium fistulosum (assembly GCA_030737815.1). Lineage (NCBI taxonomy): Eukaryota > Viridiplantae > Streptophyta > Magnoliopsida > Asparagales > Amaryllidaceae > Allium > Allium fistulosum. The sequence goes on from CM060903.1 coordinate 299,291,642, forward strand.
AACATCTTAGGGAACATAGCATTTAAGGCCTATCCTTTCAAGTATACATTATATCAAATCACTATGAAATCTTATTTTAAAAATCAAGCCTTTTATAAAATATCTAGTCACTGTTTGTTCAAATCAGTTTATCAGGTAAAAAAAGATGCTTGCTGTGGAAGGCAGCAGTATATTGTCTGATAATTATATCTCCACACTTGTCTTCATTTTTTCATTCATTCATTCGAAACTAATACCAGTAAAAGATAAAGCAAGCTTAAATCTGAAATCGAAACTAGAGAAAAAATATGATGGAAACCAGATCAAACAACAGCTTCAAATTTTTAAAATAGCAGTTGTTTCAGTTTTATATTTTCTGAGCTAAGTCTCTAACCTAATCTGAAACAAATTCAAGCTGAAGTAATCAAAGCAAAAGTAAGTAAGTTTTGCTAAATCGAAGAAGGCCAGATCATTTCAAAGGGGTTTAGGATCAAGCAATCAATAATGTTTGGATCAAAATCATTTCCAGACTTCAGGAAATAAGCTCTGATCATCCTTTCTAAACAGGTGAGTAAATATATATTTAAAAGCTTAAGTAGATCTGAATCTGGGCATATGAATACTTGAATTAGATTTGTGCATGCTGTGAACTTGAAGTAAAGTATGATTGTTTAAATATGAATTGTATATATATCTATATGATGGAATGGTGTGCATGTCTGTGTATAGAATATTGTTCTGTTCATATTGCACAGGTTCAAGTATTTGAGCAAAATCTAAATTCTATCCCAGATTTCTATAGTCTTCATTATATGACAAAATTTGTTTGAAATCGCAGGATCATTGATTTAAAGATATATTTAGTAAGGATCTGATAGAAGTTTTAATAAAAGGAAAGAAGAACAGCAGGATTTTGATAAACATCAAAATTTCGACTTTATCAATTTGTTGCTTCAAGTATATAATTAGAGTCATTATCGAAAATTAGGATTTTTAAAAATCAAATTAAGATTTTTAGATGTGAAATTGAGAAGAAATCGAGAATTGATGGTGATTTGGGTTTTGAGCATTTGCGGGTGATCGAGGTGATGTGGAGAGTCGGAATCAATGCCAGAGGAAGCGGGAAGGGTGACGATCTCGGCAAAAATAGGGGATGGATTTTTAAGCCACCGTGGCGATGTCAGTTCGACGAACTAGGGTTTAAGGATCTGGGTGGGTCATTGTTGTTCTTGGGTGCATCGTGACGTCTAGGGTGCATCGGTCTTGGTGAGGATGAGTGGAACAGAAGCGTTAGACGATGGCGAAGCTAGGGATAGGAGGTCGGGTTTTCTGGTGATCGATGGTAACGTTGCAAGGAGGTTTTAATGGCATGGATTGGTTTTCAGACAGCCTTGTTTTGCTTGATTGTGCATTCCGGCCCAATTGATCACGCGGGATGGTTGGCTTGATTGGGGATGTTGTCATTGACGTGCTGAGGGTCGGAGTTGGGATAAGAGTTGATCAACGCCTATGTGCACGTGCACGCGTATCGCGGCGTTGCTGGTTTGAGTGCTATTGAGTGCTGTTGTGGTTTGAGTAATCATTCTTTTAAACAAAAGTATTTATTTAATTGTTGATTAATTAAGTTATAGGTTAATGATAAATTATTTTCAAAAGTTATTAAATAAGATTTTAATGTTAATTAAGAAAATTAATTTAAGATAATGGTTAATCCTTTAATTAATAAAGGACTTGAGTAATTAAGATTTATTAATTAATTAATATGTAATTAAAGATAAAAAAATGAAGTAATTAAGTAATAATTAAGAATGATGAAGTGTTTTATCATCAAACTTAAGGACTTTTGTTGATTTACAAGTTAATGATAATTAATTCCCAAGTTACTAAATTCTGATGATGATTAAGAAGGTGATTAAGATAAATGGATTATCTTAAAATTTATTTAAGGTTTGGGTGGTTAAGATGTATTAATTAATTGATTGATTATTAATTAAAGATTGATTAATTAAGGGATGAATAATTAAGGTTAATTAATCAATGAAATTAATTTAGGATAATTAATCAATGGTTTATGATTAATTAAAGTTAATTAAGCAAGAAAAAGGTAATCAATTTAATTTCTATTAGGTGATTAAATTAAGTTAATTAAGAATTGTTTGACTACTAATCTTGCCTATAGGTGATAAACTTGAATTGAATACTTTGGTTTGTCTGAATATCCCTGATATTGAGTTGTGATGTATTGTGATATGATATGATGGGTTATACTGGGATATTGTGAGTTATCTATCAATAATTGATTTGCTATGAGTATATGAGAACCTACATTTAAAATTGATTTGTATTCCACTTAAACAATTGGGATTAAGATGATATTGAAATCGAAGAGACCGGGATCGGGTATCAGCAAATACCCGGAACCACTTCGATTTGTAATCTAAATTCTTGATAAATTTGATTTTAGAAGTAAACAGGCTGGAATGAATTAAGTAAGAATTATGGCTATTTAAAATGAGTAACAGTTCTTGGGTATTGTTTTGTAATAAGTGATTGACTTTAACAAGTTAAGAACTTGTACGGAAGGTACGAGTTACCCTGGTATTTCAAATATGTTACAACTTAGTATTTCATATTATATGGGTTTACTCACGCTGGTTTCCAGCCTGACCCGGGTGTTACTTTAATGTAATACTCGGGTCAGACCGAGTATTACAGATTTTCAGGTAAGGACGTTCTGGAGCTCAGGAGACGAGCTGGATGGCAGGAACGTATAGAGTGTTTCCGCTGTGATATTATTTCTGTTTATCTAAGACATGGAATTTTTATATGTCCAGTGTATGAGTATAACTCTGATGTAAAAATATAATTGACACATACAGGTATTCTTTTGTAAACTATTATTATTTGATATTATATTTTGATCCGCTACGATTTGTGAGAATCAGTGCTGTGTTTTTATTTCTTCTTCTTCTATCCCTTTCTTCTTTGCCTAACTATTTGGAATTTTCGCGATCGAAAATTTTGGGTCGTTACAGAAAGAGTAGTAAAGACAAGAGTTTAAAGGTAATAAATGATATTAAAACTATAATATATTCATGAAAGGTAGTAATCAAACTCAATATCAAAATCAAATTGCTAAGAAATATGGATTTAAACTATATATATGATCAATATGGTTTTTAAAAATTAATACCCTCCTTATTTAAGTTCTTTAAAATATTTTTTTTTAACTTAATTGCTTTTTTTAAGAATCCAAACTTCCATGTTTATAAAATACTTAACTTACTAATTAAAACCTATATATTAAATTATTATTGATTAAAATATTTAGAAACATGTTTAAACACCTTTTAAATTAAATCAATATCATAATGAAATATTAAATAAAATAACAAAGATTGAAAAACTAAAATAAACATGTGTTATATTAAGGCCTCTTACATTAAAAAAATTAGTTAGTTATTTAAAAAATATTTAAACATGAAATTAATTTTTTTAAATATTCTAATATAAGTTAGAAAATAACTCTAAAAAAACAGAGAAAAATACTTAATTTAAATATCATTTTTACATAGTTTAAAGTTTCAAATAGAAAAGACAGCATTTACAGAATGCTATAAAAAGTTTTTCCAGTAAAATATATTCAAAATATTATAAAACAGAAACTGCAACATTTAACAAATGTTGTGAAAAGTTTCTGAAACACTACAGTGTTTCTTAGCACAGTAATGCTAATTTTACGACTAGATTATGACATGTAAATAATTGATTTTTGACCCAATTTTTTTATAGTAGTTAATATAATTAAAGTAAATAAAAAATATAAAGAAAAATAATGAAAAAACATGTGTAAAGACACTTGGCATTATGCATGTAAAAATGCTTTTATTAAAGAACAAGTGTAATGACACGTGTCATTTTGCATGTATGTCACTATCTATTTATATGACAAGTGTCATGTGATGTGGCTCAATCTTATTAAATGAAGAAATCTATAAATAGAGCTTTATTATAACATTCTAAATTCATTCTGTTAATTTCTTAAAGACATAAAATTAGTATCTTAAAAGAAATATAGTACGAGAAGTAAAAAAGAACATTAGAAAAGTTGAAATCACAAATGAAGGTATGCTTTTCTACTTAGTATAGTTGTAATAAATTAGTAGTAAGATTTATGTGAAAGGAAACACATTTTAGAAGACTTTTAAAAAAAATTAGACCGGTATATCGATATATATACCATGGTGTGTCGATATATGGACCAAAATATCAAAACTTATAAAAGAGATAAATTTCTATGCCTAACTAAATGCATAAATATATATTCCTAAATGCAACAATAAAGATGAAATAATAGTAAAGCGTACCACTTTTTGCACTCCTCTATCTTTCTAACTTTGTTGTTCTTCCATTGTCGTGAACCACACATTTATATATTTCAGAATTTGACGACGAGATCTGTTCTATTGCGACGGGCTTGTTTTTCTGATCATCGTAGTATATTCATTTGCTGAATTTGAAGACTGTATGAGAAAGATACAGATGATTTAGTAGATTGACCAACTTGGCGCCAAAACTTTGAATTTGAATTTTGAATGAATGGACACTTCAACCACTATAAATAGGCCCAACAGTCACCACTTTTCATAAAACTTTTTCTTCTTCATCTTCCCGTTTTTCTATTTACTATCAAACTTTGTTTCTTAACGGAATTGGATGAAACCAGCGGAAAATCGAAGAGGAAGGAAAGGGCTACGATATAGTAATAGTTTGGTGATGAACTTGGACGGTATTGTGGTGCAACAGACCGAACAGTAAGAGAAATGCAGGAAATTCTGTACACAGTTTTCAGTTTTGGATAGCCAACTTCAAACTGTCATATCTCACTCAATTTTGATCGGAATTTGATGGTCCACCCATCAAAACGACCGTGAGAACAAGAACTACAATCTGTAAAAGGAGTTGGGACAAAATACTCAAATCTTTGGATGCAATTTGAAGAATACCATTGATAGTTTTGCTTTCTTTTTCTCTTTGTTCACCAAAACTTCATTTGACCATAACTTGGTCATTTCTTGATGGATTCGCATGAAACCAGTGACATTATGAAGTAGATGGAGAGAAGTATAGTATCAAATCAATTTGTAGATGAGAATCAAAAGTTTTGTATTGATATGGTACCCATTTCATTGTCGGTTGCCATTATATATCCATTTGTTCTTCTTGATCGATGAATGATTATATGGTATCTTTTAACCAACAATCATTAGACACAGCTCTTCTCCTGCAAAACAACATAATCTTTTAAAGAATCAAATGACTTTTCAAAATAACTAAATATAGTTTTAAACAACAATATCATGATGATTCTGTGATATATTCATATGAAAATAGTGTTAATAATTTTATCAAAAAAATTGCCATTTTAAAATTTTTCAAAAATCAGATTATGAGAATTTTGAAAACTAATGCACTGATACCAAATGTGAGAAATGCGGATTACGGATCTTAAGGCTGGAATAACGCTAGAGGGGTGAATAGTGTTTAGTGGATTTTCTAAATCTTTTTGAAACTTATGTAAATTTAATCACCAACAAATGCAATTCACAGACACAGATATAATCACAGGATCAGACACAGATACAAATAATAAATAAAAGCAGTAAAGGAAAGAACACAGCAGGATTTTATACGGGTTCGGAGTTACCTTACATCCAGTCCCGTACAAATGTACGGATTTCTTATCGAAAAAAATCTTCCAGATTACACCCTCGATTTCAAGGCCACGAGGTACACCCTCCTGTATTCGAGTCCGGGGCAAACTCTCTTGATTTATCACGCCACAAGATCACCTAATCGATTTCCAGGGCAACAATCACACCCAATTGATTTCAAGGCTCAACCACACTTTTTACTCAACAGTTTGATATATAAATAATCCTATAACTCTGAATAGCACTGAGATCTTATGGAGAGAGTGGCAGAGAATCAAACAAGAGATAATCAAGTTTGATTCACTTGGTATTTCGGCAGAGTATAGTTTGGGATTCTTTAGGATAAATGTGGAAGATGAAGAGAAGAGAAAACAAGTGAAATCTGATGATTAATTCGTTTAAAACTACTGGTATTTATAGGAAATCAACAGCCATATCTATTCGTGAAAGGATACGACGAATAGACACTTCTTTTGAAAATTTGAATTTTGAATTTAACGGACACCATGTCGACATAGGGGGTTGAGGGATGTCGACATGCTCTAGGAAAAATTGATGATTTTGATTTTCTTATTAAAATTTGTTTCTATAATTTGTCAAAATGATTTCTAAACTTTGTAAATATATTTGAATATAGTTTAAACATATAAAAGAGTTTAGAAAGTAATTTTTAATATATATAATCTTAATCTATAAAGCAATTTAAAATCTGAGTACATAAATATTTTAAAGCTAAATATTTAAAACAAGAGATAGTTTAAAATAATGACAATTTTGAAATCAAAATATTAAAAATGATAAAGATAGTTTTGAGGCTAAAATATTTCAAACAAGAGAGATGTCTTTTTTGAAAAGAAGGTTTTGAAAACATTAAATAAGAGATTTATTTTTGAAAAACATTTTTATAAAATTAGTGGATATCAAAATAGGACCACTATATGTTCCACTAGATATTGTCGTAGGTTCCATCCCACTAGGGTTCCATCCCTTTAACAGGCTCGAAGTGGATTCCATTCTACGAATAAATTTCGAATAAAGATGTAAGTGATTTCAAGAAGTTTTAACATAATTCTAGACTTAATACTTATCTTGTACTATTAAATCTTGAACTCTTGATAACTTGATTTCTTGATACTCATGAGTCTTCAATCTTGATATCTTTGATCTTTAAATTCATCGGTCTTGTATCTCTATACTGTACAGTCTTCCTTCTTGGTACCTGCATGTTTATATCCTGCATATACATACATATATATATATATATATCTAAACTATAATGTTAGTATTTATATTTTATAACAAGTCCTAAGGTTGTTGTCATCAAAACCATCATTCTCAAGGACTAACAAATATTTAAGTTAAGCCAGTGGTTATGGGACATGAAGCTAAACTCATTTATTTACTAGCTTTGTGTAATTTACACTTATTGATCAATGATGATTATTTTGTGATTTAGACTTGCAATGTGCAATGTATCTTTGTCCGCGTGGGGGACTATACCCCATTCTATGGAGCTTCGGCTCATTTTTATGGGGTAGCAACCCATGGTTTTTTGACCGTTTGTGGAGCTTCGGCTCATTTGTCCGCAAGGGGCGACTATACCCTGTTCTGTGGAGCTTTGGCTCATTTTTATGGGTTAGCGATCCATGGGATAGCGTCCCATTTGTGATACACGTGTTGGTGAGTTTTCATGCTCCCATTTGTGATAGGCCTCCCCCCTTTGTGCTTCCTGTATTTCTAAATATTGATTTTTGGAATTTGTGTTTCACCAATTTTTGTGATTTGCATTGATAAGCTTTATCAATATTTGTGATTTAGTGAATAAAATTAAAGAATATGATATTCTTTTTGGGTGTTTGAGAAAACTTGAGATATTTTATGATTTTTGTTGTTATCATATATATTTGTCACACCTCTTATCTTATCTCATCTTACATGATAATTATAGCTAGACTGATACGTTTATTATTTTTCTTCTTAAATAATACTCGGGTCAGACCGAGGTGTTTCAGGTACTCCCACTTGACTTCTTAGTAGAGACCAGCTTCTAACTTTTGGCTAACTACTTTAGCTTAGTAGTTTTTGTCTTTTATGTATACGAGATAGAGACTCTTTGATGTATATATATTATTTTGTGTAGTACATGTACCTATTCTTTTAGGATGTAGTGGATCTTGTATGACCACTACTGTAATGTTCATTTCTATGTATTATATTCATATACGTTTTCGCCATTGTGATATGAATATCTATACCTGATTTTATGTTATGATTATTTTATGTTGTTTCCAAAGGGCATTTAGCCACTGTGTAGTAGCTTTGAGTTTGTATTGAATATGTCAGATTTCCTCTTGAAATGAAAAGTGTGATATACTATCCAACATATCGGTACTCGCTCAAAGTAATTATACAGTTGGTCGCTCCTCAATAGCCTTATTCTTCGCACTAATCGACAGCATTACCCGGTAGTGTCCTTGGTTAGTGAAAGTATAGAGGTGGGGCGTCACAACGTGGGTGAAGCATCGTGAATATTACCTTGGACTAACACTGAATACATCTCATAATATAAAAATTGCTCATCTTGACGTAGATAGTCTCGGTACAAAGCAATAAACACGTGTAGTGCCCGGGCATAGAACAATACCCAATATAAAATAAATCACAGAGAACATAGAGTCATCAACGCTGTGATGAAAATATAATACGTCACATAAGTTTGTGTAGGATACAAAAAGTCCAATTCCCACTTAATCTTAATTATATACATGATATATCAAATCCCACATCACATATACAAGTCCAAATACACAATATACAATATGTCTAATAATACAGCCTTCAATTAAGCCCAATAAGCAATTCTGGTCACACAATCCCTACACCTAAAATGTCTCGAATTGACTCATATATTATATAAATAATAAACGAGTCAGACTATGTGTGACGCCTGTGACGACCGCCCATGACCCCTGCACCAAACCTGGAGATAGTGCGCTTTAAAGTGTGCCAGGCAGCCATGGACGATTGCCAGGGTAAATTAAAACAGCAGAATCTATCGTATTACTCACAGCGCATGGACAAAATACAATAGAATATATATATAGTGAAGCTTCACAAAATAGAATCTCATCAATAAAACTTCATAATAGTTGAATACAAACATCTGAATAGTCAATACATCAAGCCTCACTACATAACACTCAGAGAATATACAAGCAGCGAAACATCCAGTACATATAGTAAGAAGATAATATGCAAGCATCCAGCTCGTCTTCGACATCAGCACCGTGGAAAGCAAGAACAGCACCTGTCACCTGCTACCTAGTCTGCCCGTCCTAAAATGGACGAACAGCCCAAGGCAATAAGAGTTAAAACATAAAGCCTTGAGTCAGACAACAGTCTTAGTGAGCGGTAAATTAACTAACAACATACCAAAAGAGCATAAAGGAAAAGGAATAGGAATACAACCCTCCCACTCCACCTCTTTCTACAGTGATAGCCCCAGACACACACTAAGCAGAAGCAAACATAGCAAAGCATACAATTTAAAGTAAAGCAATTATCACTCGAGTCAAGGGTGATGTTTTCCAAGCACAAACCCCCAAGGCCTAAACCAAGATCAGATAAGCACCCAGAAAATACCGCTCTTGAGACCGAATGACGATACAACCAAACATCCATGACTATGGCTATCACTGTTATCGTTGCTTCGATATCATCGTTAATTGAATGACTGGCTCATTCTTTCATCCGTCCGTCAAGGGCTAATGGAAACCCCGGTTCTAGACATAACTCCGCACGTCGTCAAAACCCATGCCTAGGACTATCGAATCTGCCCAGAGTACTCGACTACCAATCAGTAGCCTTCAGGGACTATCGAATCTGCCCAACGTACTCTTGCTTTGAGCATGCTAGAACCTTCAACAACGATGAGATCTCAGCCTCCTAGTCATCCTCCTCGACGACTATTTCCATACTAGCTCAAGCGCCTCTCGAGCAAACCATTATCCTCAAACTCGAACCATTTCACCGAGTTATCAACATGCTTGGAATGATCCCGTCTGGATTAGACCAAGGCTATCTCATATCATGCCTCGCTTCATCACATCCTAGCAAAGCCTCATCTCAACATCATCATCATCAAATCTATCCATATGAGCTTCATCATCCGCTACATATGCCACGAGCAGCTTTTCCAATTTAAGAGCCTTTCCCTTAGCTTTTGAATCATCTTCGACCATCTTGTCTAAATCAAATCATCAATCAACTAATTCATAGCAATCAATCAATTCAAACATTAATCCAAGTAATCAAGCATTCAAATATGATCTAATGAACAATTATAACAATAATGGCAATTTCGTAAATAAAGAGTCTAAAGTCTAACAAGCATGAAAACATGAGCAATATCTCTATAATCTTGATGAATGAACTTGCATAGGTTAATGTGTAGTAAAATGGATGTCAAATCATCATGAACAATGGATCTATACTTAAGTTTACAAAAATGCATGAAAATCACTACTTTAACACCAAATCAAACCAACGATCCGATATACTCCTTTGGATCCGTGTGAGAGATAATCACCACTCACCAAATCACTTAAACAACCCAAAAGCAACACACTTCAGATCTGGACAGCGAAGGATCTAACTCGATCTATCACAAATTCGCTTCAAACGATGAAATCTCTCTTCGATGGATGAAGATCTTCAATCTAAGCTCTTGGATCTTCGATTTGGATGGAAGGAATCACAAGATTAGAGTGGAGAAAAGAAGTGAAGAAGTGTAGAAGTCGAGCTCTCAAAATGGCAGCACTTCGTCGCGTCGAAATCCGGATCCCAAAGATGAAGAAATGGACGTGTATTTATAGGCAGGAAAAACATAGGTCGTTCGCTCGGAATTAGGTCGTCCACGACCTAAGAAACCCTACGACCTAAAACTTCGACCTAACAGACCCAAGCCTATGCGCATCCACGCGACCTAACAAAACTCCACAACTTACGACCTAACGCATGCGCTTCTACGACCTACGACCTAACCCAGATCTGCGCATCCATGCGACCTACGACCTAACACACATGTGCTTCCTCGCGACCTACGACCTAACAAAGATGCAGCCTAGCGACCTAACACAGATCGCTTCTACGACCTAACACACCTGCGACCTAACACACACGTGACCTAACTATCTTAGCTAGGATACGACCTAACACCTTAGGTCGCTCACGACCTAACTACGCTAACTCGCTAACTCTTATACCGTTAGCTCTTAGGTCGCTAACCACTAGGTCGCTAACTACTGTAGGTTACTAACCCTTAGGTCGCTAACTCCTATAGGTCGCTAACTCTTAGGTCGCCAACTCTTAGGTCGTTCACTCTAACTCCTATAGGTCGCTAACTACTAGGTCGTTAGCTCGCTAACTCTCTTAGGTCACTGCCTTTCCTTAAGTCGCTCAAACCTTAGGTCGCCAACATCCTATAGGTCGCTCCAACCGACCTAACCTACCCCACGACCTAAGCCACCATACGACCCAACTCCTATACGACCTATCCCCAAAATCCTTAGGTCGCCAACTTCCTTAGGTCGCTCCACCTTCTTAGATCGTCTACTCCGACCTAACTACTATATGACCTAGGACTTAGACTATGGATGACTTATCAACAATGCGACCAAATGACAACTATTTTACGATGTTTCGATCCGTAAAAATACGGGTCGTTACAACGCCCCACCCCAAGACCCACATTAATAAAGAGAATTACTTAGTAATTCTGTCTGCTAATGCAGAGAATAAGGCTGGTTAGGAGCTACCATCTATAGCCTTGTTTTAAATATCAGCTCAAATCAATCGCCTCGAATAGCTCCGGTCGTACAAGTTCGTAATTAACCGAAAAAGTAAACACACGTGTCCCATACCACGTGTGTCACTAAATCATTTAATTCTCTTCCTCATACGTCCGAAGAGTGTAAAATAGTGTATTTAATATTTAAACTAATTTACTTTAGAAAATAAGGTTTTAAACCAATTTACGAAATCAATTTTGAAACCGTATTTAGAAATTCTCTTATTATAGAAAAAAATAGATTTTTATATTTGGAAATACTTTTAAAATACTATATATAATTATTTGAATTGCCCCTTTTATTTAAAAATTATTACAAAAATCGTTTGGAGAAAATCGTGCTCGAAAACAATGAAAAACCAATAAAATAATCAAAACCGATAACTCCAATTCAATTCGAATTCAATCCAAACTTAATTCAAATTCAAATTGAATTTGAATTTCAAATTATCCAAAATTTAGCTAGCCTATTGCTAGGCATCATAGCTCTCAAAACATCACAAAACATCTCAAAATAAATCAGCAAATGCAAGAGAAACAAGGAGTAAAACAATGAAGGGAGCAAACAAAAGCAGGTAACGGGCAAGAGGCACAAGCCTCTCTGGGTCGACCTGATGGTCCCTTGGTCGACCGCAGGGTCGACTTAGGTAGCTAAGCGGTCGACCCCTAGGTTGACAGGCATGTCGACCTAGGGCACGGATGTTTCAGGCCACGATTTCCAGCTCCGATCTGATTTTCAAGCAACGATTTGAGCATTCAAATGACATTATTTTTCAACCAAATTTTGCAGGCATATACTACAACATTCAGGCTATGATCCGGAGAAATGCCGGAAGCATTTCATGAAAAGAACAACAAGATAAAATTACTTAAAGGAGCAACCCAAAGGCACTATAAACTGTAAACTAAAAAGGAGAAGAATTGTTTACAGTAAACGATTTATACTACAGATTTCATCAAACTGAACCTTGTTTAGCTAGAGATTGTGAGTAAATAACTCACCTTGCAATTCATGGAGATTAACATCAATAAAATTGGCCAAAACAGAAGCAAGATGAAGGCTTTTTGGCAATAGAAAGCTTCAGCTACCTGTAGAAACTTAGAAACAGGACATGCAACCAAAGAGAAGCAAATTACAGACAACCAAAGCAAAAATTAGAGTTTGATGAATTATTCTCTGATTAGGAGTAGATTACCTGAATTAAATGGCTTTATTTTGATTGTTATAGCAAGAATTTGAATTAAACTAGGGGATTTTGGTTTTTTTGATTATGAAGAGGAGTTGGGTTTCTTCTTTTCTGTTTTACTGTAAAATGTGTTATGTACGTACAGGAAGAAAAAAGCTTCTTTTTTTATTTCTGGTTTAGGCTAAGTAGGCTTTGGACCCAAAGTTATTTAATTAATTAGCCTATGAGAATTTATTTAGCACTAAACAAGTATAAACATTATGTAATTAAAGTAAACAACACATTTTCTGCAAGTTTTCTCTACAAATGATTCATGTAAATTCAATTATATGTTAAATAAAATATTTTACATCATATAAAAAGATAATTTTTAGTTTTAAAAACAGTTTGTTTATTAAAACCCCTTATTTTAAACAAATGACCAATTTTACACATTTAAATGCTTAAATCACCATTTTTAGCTCCAATAAATTTATAAAAATTATTTTCTTGAATAGAAAAATACAATAAATCATCCTAACATCATTTTTATAATCAAAGCTTATTTTTAAATGAAATTCCTCCTTTTTATCTAAATAAACAATATTTAAAAATCAATACTTCCTTTAAAAATTATTAAAAGAAGTAATTGGCAATAATTAATAAAATTATTGCATTTTTACCAAATAAAATCATTTTCCACTCATTATTCTCACAAATAAACATAATAAAGTTTCCAAAACTTTATTTTCACATTTTATTTCCAAAATTCATTGTTTATTAAAATAAACAATTTAAATCTCCAATTTATTTTTATTCATAATATTAAATTATAACCTTCGTTATAATTTAATATTTACAGGTAATCACCGAAACCAGGGTTGTTACAGACTCCTCCCTTATAAAAATTACATCCTTGAAATTTCTAGAGAAACGTTTGTATTCAACACAATTATTTCATCAATCAAAGGAAGGATAGACAAACTCGAGAGTAAAACTTCTCACTCACAACTCAAAATGATAAAAGACCAAGATAAAATTGCTCGACAAATTCTTTGATTTTCCCGTACATATATGTCGAGATTAGCGAACTATAGAATATCTTCGAGCAATACCTTATGATTTCGAAGGCATCTCGCCCTCAAAACAAGAACACAAAAGCAGAAAGCTACTCATAATCAATCGAGAGAGATTGATTTCTCAGAAACTTCTCAAAAAGATTTGGGATTTGGCATCACTTCATCCAAACTCCAAACAACACGGCGATGACTTTCTGTGTGTCACCACGGAAGGAGCCATTCAGATACTAAGATAACAACATATCAGCCAAAATTAGGATACCTAGATATAAGATCCTTCGAATCACAGAATGTGGCTTGATAATATGCAAGCCACTCCATCTCGAATCATACCAAACTCTAGATAGCAAATAGCGTGCTAATTCGCACGAAAAGATAAGCTACAAGGAACAATCCCAAAATCCTCAGACATCATACCAAATATTGCGGATCCCCTCAATAGGATTAGCAATCCTTAAAGAAATCACAAGATAAGGACATCAAAAAGTATTAACAAATTCCTCCGATACGGATGAGTGTCAAGCACCCGTATCGAAGAGGACTCAAATGGAATAATCCAAATTGACTCTCTGAAATGGTCAAGACCATATAAAATGTTTGCATCTATTTTTACCACAAAAAGCTTAAGTTTGTCCCAGAATCTGAAGAGAGTGAAACGCTTCAGCCAGACGGGGAAATTGGCACCATGCTATATTGGGCCATTTCCTATTACAGAGTGTATCGGTCTTGTTGCATATCGTGTAGCACTTCCCGATCAATTTTTCTAGAATTCACGATGCATTCCACGTTTCTCAGTTGAGGAAGTGTATATGAGATAAAATTTCTCATTTTCTCAAGTAAAATATTTTATATAAAATATATATTATTTTACACTTTTCGAACATACGAGGAAGAGAATTAAACGATTTAGTAAAACACGTGGTATGAGACACGTGAGTTTATTTTATCGGTTAATTCCGGACTTGTATCGATCGAAACCTCTCGAGTATATTGATTTGAGATGATTTATGGGATTTGCCATATTATGGCGTATTTTGAGAATTTTAGTTCCTAAATTTACGAATCTTCCGAGATGGCCAATATTTGGCGAACTTTATGGTTCGAGATCTCTTATTTAGGAGTATAATCGATGAGAACCATCATGATGTATTTTATTGGCCGATGGAATGAGGCAAGTTTTAAGATGGAGATTTCTAGCTACCATCGCATCTAGTATGTTGCAAGAACGGGCTGGAGCTGGAGGCTGAGATAAGTTAAATGCTTAAATCACCATTTTTAGCTCCAATAAATTTATAAAAATTATTTTCTTGCATAGAAAAATAAAATAAATCATCCTAACATCATTTTATAATCAAAACTTATTTTTAAACCAAATTCCTCCTTTTTATTTAAATAAACAATATTTAAAAATCAAATACTTCCTTTAAAAATTATTAAAAGAAGTAATTGGCAATAATTAATAAAATTATTGCATTTTTACCAAATAAAATCATTTTCCACTCATTATTCTCACAAATAAACATAATAAAGTTTCCAAAATTTTATTTTCACATTTTATTTCCAAAATTCATTGTTTATTTAAAATAAACAATTTAAATCTCCAATTTATTTTAATTCACAATATTAAATTATAACTTTTGTTATAATTTAATATTTACAGGTAATCAACGAAACCAGGGTTGTTACACCATGTCTAAATTTAATAGTGAGAATATAAATGATATCTCAAGGAATAACACATACACAGCATACTAAAGAAATTTAACCAAAGGAATAATAAAACATCCATAACACATTGAACAACATCCATAACACATCAAACATCTATCAAACATCAAAACACTATCATACATCACACAATATACATCAATCATCCATTGCACACATCACGCACAACACCCATCTCAAACATCACACCCAGCATACATCGCACACATCTCACACGTCCACATCACACGCAGCACACATCAAACATCAATTCATACATATTTATTTAGTAATATTAGATTTATTCATTTTATTCTTCATTTTTATTTTCAATACTGCTACTGCTAGCTATTGTTATTACTACTGCTAGAAGCAGAGTATACACCTGAGCCTTGTGGCTTCTCAGAAGCAAATGGGGACCCTATTCATAAATACTTTGTAAGTGTCCTCACCAGTCTTTAGCTGCACAATAAACGCACATTGCTTCCCCGTTCTCGCTCCTCGCTCCCATCGACTATCTCCTTGCCTCGTTCTGTATTTGTCTCATTGGCCCGTGCAGTAGACTGTAACCATGTGATGAGGGGGCCATGTCATCGCAATCGCATCAGGGAGCGACCCCATGGTCGGTCAAGCTAGGATGAGGCTAGCAAAAACTTCTGGCAATCACATCCTTGTAAGGAATTTCGTACTCCTCGTTCCACTAAGGAAAATTAAGGAATAATATAATTTGCCTCACAAGTTAAGTCAAAAATCCAAGTAATATCGATCAATATGGGTTTATAATATAGAATAATCTACCGACATCCAAATATCAAATACTCAGTCCTCAATGATTACATGGGTTGAGTAAATAAATATACCCCATACGGATGTCCCATAACACCCGGTGAAATACAATTATATACATGACACCCTCAATAAATCAATATTAAATAAATTTCGCTTATTAATTCACTCTCACTTAAATTGCATTTATGTTCATTATTCTTCAATTATATTGTTTTATAACTCATCACAATGGGTAATTTTACTTCATCTCATTCGTAACACACAAATCAACAATCATCCATTCATACATCAATTTATTATTCAATTAGTAATTAACAAGATGAAGGGCTTTGTGTAAATCTATTTCACTTTAATTTTCCTCCTCTTTTTTATAAAAGCTCTTCAATTTAATTTAACGCAAAACATATTCTTTACTTATTTCCATCTCTTTTTTAAATAATAAATTTAATTGTCTCATCTAATTTCGAATCCATATTTCAAAATACTATTTGGTTTCAAAGAAACCTTTACTCGAACCCGTTCAATAAATTTTAAAACCTTAAATATACCTTCACTTCAATTTCCTCTTTAATAGTAATATAGAAATACTACAAAGGAATTTATATTTTTCAATTATCTATAAAATCTCAAATCCGAAAAATATACTCAATCCAAAAATATTTGCAACTCCAAATCTACAACTTCAAAATCATAATTTAAAATCCTATTTATTTCAAACACTTCATTTTAAGCTATCAATCCATCAAAACTAATAATATATTACTTCCAAAAATTCATTTCTTATTAAATCCTCAAAAATATAAATTTTCATTCACTTAAATAAATAAATTGCAATCATCTGGTAGTTACTACAAAATATCACTTTATAAACTTCCATATATTAAATTCAAATCATTCATCACTTTTAAAAGTATAAATTCAA
The DNA here is from genome assembly GCA_030737815.1 of Allium fistulosum. NCBI lineage: Eukaryota > Viridiplantae > Streptophyta > Magnoliopsida > Asparagales > Amaryllidaceae > Allium > Allium fistulosum. The sequence continues at coordinate 299,308,846 of CM060903.1, forward strand.
CTTCCATTTTACAAACATCCTTCAAATATTTTTACAATTAACGATAAACAGATAATTTAACCCTTTGAAAATTCACTTATTAATAAAATTTCCAAAACTCATCATTTACCAAAAGTTTTAATCACAAAATCTTCTACTTATTCAACCTTTATATATATTTTTTCCAAAATCATTTCACTTCCAAATTTTCCATTAATCACAAGTAATCTCAATATTAAATAAAACATCATTTCAAAATTCACTATTTGCTTTCAAAATAATTTATTTGATTCAAATTTACATCTTTTAATTCATTTATTCCCAATCAATTTCAAATTCCATTCAATTATTCGCAAACATTGAATTACTACTCAAGCATCACTCAACAATCTAACATCAATCATCACAACATCAAATAAATCATAATTCACCGCAATTCCTACTAATTCAAACTACAACAACCATCATTCATCAACAACTAACCAGTTTCATCCAATATCAACAATCGATTCGACCGAGCAAAGCAAACAATTATATAGCTAAATACGCATCGAATAAAATGAATTAGACATAGATGCGAGTGAGATAATTCACTGAATGATACTCGAATTCCAAACCAGCAACCACCATCAATACTACAAAATTTCCATTATCTCCTTTATTGTCATCAAACTCGTGCACAAAAGATTCCCGCAATCTACAATCACATCGTACACCCCAATCAGCTCAGTCATCAACCCCTGGCCAAAACTGATCACCACCAGCACTTCAAGTTTGCCTGCAACATAATCACCATTGTCTGCCTAACCACGTCCAACATGCGCATGTATGCACACCAGCCAACGAACTCATTACACAACCCAGGTCGGCCTCCTTCTGCCTCGCATCACCACCAGAATTTATGACTCCATCACTCAATAGTTGCTGCCCAATCCTTCATGCAAAGCCACATAGCCTTGCTTTAGGTCACGCACGGCTGCTTCTCCCCTAAGCCATCATCGATTGCCTAATCCGCCCCACCCAACATCGCACCTCTCCCTCTCCACGCTCGCGTCAACCACAATGGTCAGGGTCACATCTCCCCCTTCCTGCGTGCATTAGTTATGGTGTGGCACCTTCGGCAATCGCGATTCACACGAGATTTTTTTCCTTATGTAAATTACCTTATTCTCATTTTAGGGGATTTATGGTTGAAATGAAATATAGGGCTTTAGGCTTAGTCAGGAAGCCAAGCGATATTTCTAAAATCACAGAGACAATAAAAATGGGTTTGGGCTAGGTTGAAATTGATTTAGGCCTAAATCTAGTGTTTGGCCTTAATTTAATTCAATTCAATATTAATTAATTTGCAATACATTCAAATTTGAATTTTAATCCTCAAAATTAAACTTTAATCTAACATAAATTGACTTACACCTCAATTTACAATTTATATTTTAGTAACTGGACAATTTTATTCAAATGAATGTCGGCTCATTTTTATTTAATAATCCATTATTCTATTACAAAATAAATTTATTTTCCAATTATTCCAACCTTATATGAAAATTATTTACACTTCAAAATATTTCATTTTTAATCAAAACTATTTATTTTATTTTAATAAATCGTTTAGAAAAATTTATCAATTTAGTTCAATTTGTTACAACAAAATCTTTTGTTAAATAAAATTTAATTAACTAAAAATTTATTTTTAAATTTAATCATCACAATTTGAACTCAACCAATTTTTTTGATAAAAATTTATTAATTTATACAGTGTAGAAAACAAGGCTGTTATAGACTTTCCTCGTTAAGAAAATTGCATCCTCACAATTTCTTATATGGAAGTCGATATACATAACTCATACCCCGACTTTCCTCGTATTTAGCACTCTTCTATCAAACTCAAACTACTCGATTCTCTATGCGGCTCATATACATCAATTCATCCCATCGTATGTTATGACTTCAAATAGATTCAAATAACGACTATCTAATCTTCACATACGATAAATTTTGTGAAAAATTTCTAGGTGTTAGATTTTCCAGAAAATTTCGGTAGTCTCCATTGTATGGAGAGTGCTCCAGAAAATGAAACACAATTATATCACAAAATATACTCCATTCAATAGGGCATCCAAAAACATGGAAAGATAATATAATATCACACTATATATTTGTATACCGTAAAAACGTACCTTTTTAGCAAACTTGCTTATTATTAAGCGAGCTAAAGCGTGTCAACATCGCCAAATAGTCCAAGTAGATTCGTATGTACCAAAACTCAACTCAACTTCAAACATTAGTTGTTTATATTAGGATTTAAGAAGTATGTATAATTTTAATACGTAGGTAACATGCATTTTAATTAGGCTACCTATCAACAAGATTTAAAGAGTAAGAATCATCAAATTAGACGATAATTTTAAAATGGAGTTATGACATATTGTATTAGTATTCATAAGTAACTCTCGGATCATTAAAACATAAAATGTACAAAGAATTATGCCGCAATTCACAAAACATCAAAATCTGAAGTGCTTATATAGGTGGAGGTCCACTTATTAATTTCATATCTTTAGCCATGAAAACATCAAAATTTCACGGAACACTACAAGCGAAAGTTGTAGCTTATGTTTTAAGCTTTCCAAAATGGGCAAAAGTCATCGAAATCAGACAAACAGTTCAAAAGTTATAAGCCAATGAGTTCAGCTCAGTTTTGGGAAATTTTCATTTCGAGAAAGTGAACACCATTCTTATTAATTCATGTTTAAACCTTCATGAACTTCAAAATTTTGGAAAGTGATAAACATCAAAGTTGTTACTTATGCAATTGTATTTTTAATGAAACAAGAATCGACAAAATCAGATCACTCTATCACAAGTTATGGTTATATTAGTAAGCCTTCTTTCTTTTCCTTTTTCTTCAAAATAATCAACGCTTTTAATTTACAAATCTCTTATAATAATAATCATATCGCTTTTACATATACATACATACATACATATATATATATATATATATCATCTTCATTCAACATCTTCTAATACTTCAAAACCATCATTCATAACTTTCATCTAATCTTCTCGAATAGTATTGTTCTATTTCTTCTAATACTTCAAAACCATCATTCATAACTTTCATCTAATCTTCTTGAATAGTATTGTTCTATTTCAACACAAACCAATTCAATATATTTTATTAGCATCAAAATCTAATTATTATTATTTTTTCCATTCATATATTTTATCTATTTATTTTGACAATGCATCACATCAAACATCTAAATATAGAAAATAAATTTACTACTTTTCAAAACAATTTGTTACATCACTATAATAACACTCATTCTTATATATACACCCAAGTTAAAATAATTTCAAATACTTCAAAATATTATACAATTTTTCATATATTTGTATATAATATACATGCAAGCCTTTCTTATAACCATATTTTTATCATTTATCACATGCATCAAGGGTTCAACCCAGATTCAAGCTTTTAAAATAGTGTTTACTCACCTTTGTTTGAACAAAGGAAGTTTGAAAATCTGGAAATGGTTTGATAACTGGAACTGCAATCTTGAGTTTGATCTGGAAACATGATTTTCTTGTTGGATTTTTGAGCTTAAATTGCTTAGTTTCAGGTTTAAGAACTTGGAGAAGATTGTTTGAATTTATATCCTGTTTCAGGTTAAAAAATTTCAAGAGTTTGATTTCTTTTTCCTTTGGATTCTTTGGTTTTTGAAATGTAAAAATGAAGCCTGGTTCTTCTTTTTAATACATGTTATCTAATTTTAAATTAAAAGATAATGCCATTTGTAATACTAAGCTTACATTTGTCAATGCATATAATTATTTTCTTACAAGTGTTAATATGCAAGAATGAGATATTTACAAATGTTTAAACTTATATTCAAATACCTCTTATGTTTTATATGTATTTATATGTATTATGTTTATAAACTTTTCTTTATATATATATACAAAATGCATAAATTTCAAGTATAAAAGAAAGTGTATTTAAATCTTTGTTAAATCTTATTTTAGGCCATCATATTTTTGAACTACTAAATATTTATTTTTAGTGTTTTTGAAAATGTAGAATTTTAACTTAAAATAATAATTTGAAAATTTGATACATTGAATTCAAATCAAATGCTTTCTATACACCCACATAAGTATCTATAATAATTAGAAAACATTATTTTATTTGAATTGTTTATATATATATATATATACTCACACCTTACAAATTTCCATGTTTACTACTTCACATGGCATATACATATATATATACACACTTATATACTTATATGTATATACTTGAAATTCCCAACATTATAAAGTTTGCCTATATTTATATATATATATATTAATTTAATACAATATTTATCATTTGCAAATATTTATATTTCAATATTTATTATAGTTTTCAAAATTCATTTATATATCCAGATATCTTTTATTACCAGAATTTTTTCTGTTCAATTGAATAAACTAGTTAATTATCCAATTATCAGATGTCCAAAATCCGGGTTATCACAAAAGGTAATACACACCAATTACTAGACTTAGGTTAAGGAAACTAATGAATGGGACTAAAAGTGTGACGACCCAGATTTTTAACGGTTGATAATCGGTAATTAGTTGAATTAAATCATTGAAATGTTATTTTGATTAGTCAAACAAATAATTTCCTATAACGACCCTGAATTTTTGATATTTAAAATGTGAATATTTAATTTAGTTTAAATATTCGAATGATAATTTAATTTGAAATTCAAATATCAGAATGGTATTTGTCAATTAAATTATTGAATTTAATTATTGAAACTGGGTAAAATGTTGTATCTTCAGTTTTAAGCTGATTAAAAATAATCTGAAGACTTAGAAAATTTATATTAATAATTCTGAAGGTACTGGAACTTTCAAAATTGAATTTGGAACTGTTCTGTTCAGTTTTGAATTTATATCGTTTAAATTGAATTTAAAAATAGCGGTCCGGGGCACAGTCTCGGAATTTGACGAAACCAGTTCCATTGGATCCGTAATATTGTATTATTATCGGATTTCGATTTTCATAATAATTGGAGTGGTTGTGTGAGCGTATGATATATAAACGCACTGAATTTATATCGAAATTTAATTTAAATAGTCGGTCTAAAAAGCTGGTCAAATCCCCACAACTCCTTTTTCTCTGCTTAATTACGTACAAGTGTTATCCTAATCTAACATCTGTCTTTATTTTGAACACGCATCACCCTCTAAAATAAACAATTCCTTCGTTCAAAAGAAAACAATCTCGTTCTAAAACAAAATCAACTACAGATTCAACGCAAAGAAAAAAATGGCTGCTTCCCTTGTTAATTTCAAAATTCGATTCCTTCCCTTTCATAACCAATCTCGTTCGTTTCCCCTCTCGTTTCCAATTCAAACATCGAATCCCCCTATTCGATTTCAGAAAATAGAAAGAAGTCGCGATGGCAGACTCGAGAGACAGGGCGAGTTCGACGATTTAGGCTCGGGGTTGCTAGGGTTTGCACTCGAATTCATGGTCGAAGCCGCGAGGAGGCTGGCAGCGAGTAGTCGAGATGGGTCGTCGACTTGAAGGCGAAGGCGGCATCTTGAGTTCAGCGTTGTCAAAGCTTGGGGTGACAGATGCAGGCGACCAGTGTACACGCGATTCAAGGCAGCATCGCGAGTTCGAATTCGTGGTTGTGGCGATCTGGTTCATGGTGGTATGGTCTCGAGCTCGGAAGTGAAGAAAGGAAGGACGAGGCGTCGAGGTGCATCGATCATTGGAGGAAGGCAGTTCGATCTGGGGAGGAAATGCTATTTGTTTGAGGGTGCTCGCGAAAGAGTTGTTAGTGAGGTATTTGAATTTATTTCTTAAATTTAGTTTTGATTCGATAAATACGTATATACATTTGATATTTAGAGTTTAAATTACGGTGAAATATTTAAAATACAGCTATATACATGTATATGTATAGTAGGAAATTTTACAGTAAAGTATGTGGTTTCAAATTTATATATATATATATATAAACATTTTTCAGAAAAGAAAAATAATAAATAGATGAATATAGACAGAGGGTATTTTACAGTGCTGTTTAAATTAATTGAAATAAATAATAATATATTTTGATTTTGAGTTTAAATAAGCTATTTTATATATAAGTAAGGTTTCAAAAGAAAAGGAAATATTCTTGTTTCGAATCAAATTTTAATTTTAAAATTTAAATCATCGGCTAATTAAATTTATCAAATGAAGATGGATTATTCGATTGATTCGAATATTGATAAATCGTATAAATGTTTATACAAGGTTAATACAATGAAGAAATGATCAAAACGGAAATGGGATTGCAAAATAAAAGCAAAGGTGAGATCTTCTCACTCAGATTTAATTTTGAATTGCAGTTATTGATTGTGTGATTGCTATTGATTGTGATATTAGATATAGTAGGATATATCTATATATATAGCAATATATACATATTGGCATATGTATATATTGGATTGATTGATTTCCCGCATTGTATAGCGGATGAGACCCTATTGCGCCGTTAGTAAGCGGATGATATTTTATAAAATCCTATATACCGCGATATTCCACCTCGAAGTGGAATTGGTATTGTGCTAACATCTGTGGATGCAGGGAAACAGGTTGGAGGGATCCAACAGGATTCCTCAAAACATTTGAATTGATTTCATATGTTGTGTGATTGATTATTTATAATCTGTGTATGATTATATCTGTGATTGAATGTGTTGAAGGCTAAATTTTAGCTGAATGTATTTTTGGTATCGTTGGATACCAAAAATAAATGAAATTGGATTTTTGAAATTTAGATTGGAAATTTTAAGTAACTTCCTTTTGAAAGAATTGAATAAATTAAAAGAAGTAATTTTAAAAAAATGTAAAATTGATTTTTGAAATGTTATCGAATTATTTCAAATTTTGGGAAGATTGTTATAAATGGATTTTTAATAGTAATTTTTGAAAGTTGGAAAATTTATTGAAAATGGAATTTTAAATGGTTTGGAAGAGAATAAAGGAATTTATTTTAAATGATGATAAATTGGTTTGAAATCAATTTGATAATTGATGTGGTATTTAAAATAAATCCTGGGAAATCCATTTTTAATCGATTTGGTGTTTGAAATAAATGTTTGGAAAATCAATTTGGAAATTCGAAATAAACTTAGAAATTGATTTGTAAAATGATTTTTTTGTGTTGAAATGAATTTAGGAATCAATTTGAAATTTGATTTGGAGTTTGAATATAAAATTGAGAAATCAATTTGAAAGTTGATTTGGTGTTAAAAATGAATATATTTGGAAATGTAAATTCAAATTGGAATTTATAAAGGAAAGGGAAATTTGTTTTAAAAATAAACATTGATTTATTTTTAAAGTGTGAAAGTAAATTTATGGATTTTGAATGTAAATTTGTAATAAATCGATAAGGATTTATTAAATTGATTTAAATGGACCGTTTTGAAGTGAAAGTGTATATTCACTATAAGGCCGAGTATATTTTCCAAAGTGGCTTTTAAAATATAAATTAAAAGTTATAAGTGGACTTTTAAAAGATACATTTGGAAATGTATTCCGCGTAAGGGAATTGATTTGAAATTTATTTTCAAAAGTTGAAAGGTGAAATATGATTTGAAAATTTGTTTTCAAAGTGATGAAGTGTGGAAATAAATTTACTGATTGGGATGTAAATTTAAAATAAATCTATAAGGATTTATTTAAGTGGTTTAAATGAATGTGATTTGGAAATTGTTTTCAAATGGTTGAAATATAAACCATATATCGGGAAGATATTTGAAATTTATTAATTTGGGAAAATTATTTAAATCTGATGATTGTTGTGAATATTATTGATAGTTAAAACAAACGCTTATTATTCGGTTTAGCCGGGAAAGGACCTTTGTGTCAGATAACCCATTCCGAATAATAATACGACGATATGGATCGTATTGAAGATCGGTGATGAAGACCGGGTATTTGTGAAAACGATAGGATGACCTATCGATTGTCTCTGCACCGTTAGCTACGGTATTGAGATTTCCTTTGTGATGGGAAGTTTTATCGGGATTGTGAATATCCGGATTTGCAAGGACTTCTTTTGGAAGTGCCTTCGGTTCTGTTCGAACCCGGAACAGACTTGTATGGTTACGTGTCTGACATTACAATTTGAGATGTAAAGCTGATTTCTTTCAAATACATTTCTGTTGGTGGCGGAGAATTTATTCTCTTAGCTTAACACCCTTCTCTGAGACGTACGAGCTCAGAGGTTATGTAGTTAAAATTTATCAGCGATATATTCGCAATTTGGTAATGTGGCATGCTGAGTGTTACTGTGTGACGATCAGTGTTTGATCATTTGTTTGATCATTTATCTTTGTGATCATAGGTTGATCATCTGTTGACCCAAAGCGTGGCTTTTTGAAAAAGCGTAGCTTTGTGGACGAGACTTCGTCAGGGCCTCAACCACCCGGAAATGGTCGAAACAGGAATGTTGCGGCAAGGTTATGAGGGTCATGCCCTTTAGGGTATGTCATTTCCTTCTGGAAAGGGGTGGTGTCATGGTATGGAGCCCAGATACTTACTCATGTGGATACACTTTCTTTATGATGTGTGATGATGCTACCGAGCGCTCGGATAAAGGTCCCAAAGGACCGGGTGATGACATATTCGTGAGTTACCTGTTACAGGGGTAACCCGGCCTTGTTTGGCAGAGAGCAGTTTGTCTCTCGGGACGTCCAGCCAGAGGCGATCCTATTCGGCAGGAGGAAAGGAAGTTCCTTAGCCTGACCATTTATTGGAAAATCCAAATAAACAATACGAACCTTGTACGGTATTAGTTGTAGAACCTGCCATTTACTTATGGTGGCGCCCCACTGTTTAGATGGTAGCTATAGTAAGCATAGTTCGGAATGTCTATGCTGGCTAAGATTAATATTATACTTTCGAAATGTTTTCCACACTAGACATTAATAATAATATCCAATGATTGGCGTAGTAAGCATCTTTGACTATCATAAGAAGAAATCTCCTCCAATTCTGCGTTTGCATTGTGTGTGTGGCGGGAGGTCTTATGGTAGTTTCATTTTCCAAAAGCATTGCGAATCTGTTTTATTCTCTTTGTGAAAATAACTGTTTTACGATCGCACACCAGTCACCATGACTGACTCGGAGTTTATTGTTCCCTTCTAAACTCTGGGTGCCCATAATTTTCCACACGGGCAGCCTAGAGTTATTTTTATCAGGATATTCTGGATATTCTGGAGCTTTGGGGATAAGCTGGATGGCGAAGCGTACTACCGTACTTGCTTTATTCCGCTGTGTATTCTGTATGAGGACAGGTTTATATAACTGTCCATTGTTTGTATTGAGTTGTACATTGACTCTGATTGATGTATGTATAAACTGATATAGTCTTTGTTGTAAAGATTATTGATTTATCTATTATACATTGTTCCACTGCGAATGTGAGATTCTGATGTTGTTTCTGCTTCTGTGTTTCTGTTCTTTCTTTTCTTCTTCTTCCTTCTTCTACCTCTTCTTTTAACCCTAATGGTTCGGTTTTCCGGCATTTGATTGCGCGGCATTTGATACAGTGGACGTATTAATGTCGACTTTCGAGCGTCGAAAAATCGCGATCGTTACATTTGGTATCGGAGCATATGGTTAAGCGACAACCCTGTTCTGTTGGGTGTTACTCATTAGAGATAGAGCCAGTAGTACTCTAGAATGAGTTGAGTGTAATAATAGATATGAGCGCGTATTTGTTAGTGAATATAAATTTTGTTTTGTATTGTGTTGACTTATCGGTTGATTGTTTATAGATTCTGGTCGGTGCAGTCTAGCTAACTGTAATCGATAGGGGTTTCTAAACTCTTAAACAAGATAATCTGACACAGTATTGTTTTAAATAGGGTAAATGAAATAATTTTGCCCAAAACTATTTTTGTATAGAAAAGAAATGATTTTCTATAAATTATTATAGTATATGGATGCTTGGTTGTTAGGAAGTGATAGCATTGAAAAATTATCATTGTTATATGAAAAATGAATAAGAAATAAAATAATAACCAAAGATTTGAAGATAAGTTCATCTAACAAATGAAATTTATAAAAATAGATTGAAAGATAAGAAATTAAATTCATATACAAATGATATTTATAATTGGAAATAGAATTCCAGGAAAGTATTTGAGAATAAAATTCATTAAGGAAATGAAATCGGTAATGTGAATTTATAAATGAATTCTCTAAATTAAAATAAAGTGCCATAGTAATTGTTTGACTCTGGAATTTCTTTAAAACGTTATGGAATGTAAATAAGTTTGATAACTTATAAAATATTTGAAATTTGATTGGAATAATATTCAAGTTGAAAATAAATGAATCGGAAGTGAATAATGAAATGGATTGAATTCAAGTAAAATTAACTTGATAAATTGTTAATTCATGAAGTAATGAATTGGAAGTTAGTTAAATTAAAGTTGAGTTGTGAACTAAAATTAAAATGGGTTGAATTTGCAAATAAATTCAAGTAGTAGAAATAAATTGAATTTCCTTGATAAAGATAAAATAAAATCGAAATGAATTGAATATGGAAATTGAAATTTAAAATGAATAAGTGAATATACTAATTGAATTAAATTAGTGAATGGAATAGATTTGATAAATGAAAATCAAATCAAGAATTGAAATTGGAAATTGTTTACAAGGAAATGAACTTGAGTTTTGAAGTGAAATAGCTGAAGTAAATATCGAATAAATACTCGACTTAAGAAAATTTTCTGTGAAATGGTTTCGAATGAAATGAACGAGAATATGGAATGTAATTTAAATTGAATGGGATCAATTTAAATGATTGTTAGCTTAAGTAATCATTTAGGTGCATGGATATTAACAGATCTGAATAAAAAAAATTATCGTTGATAAAAACGAAATTGTATAAATTCTATGAGTTAATAAAAGCAAATAGAAATTGATTTTTGTATTAATTGAAATAGATATGAGTTAGATTCACTTAGAAATGAATTGAATATAAGAAAGTGAGTTGTTAATCACTTGAATTAAATAGAAATTTAATGTGAATTAGATGGAAGCGATTTAAGTTGTATTGAAACCTTATGAATTGCAAGTAAATAAACTTTAAACTGAATGTTGAACTTTGTTTTGAATCTGTTGGTAAATGGAATTTAAGCAGAATATTGGAAATTTAATTTGATTTTTGATAAACAAAGTGAAGTATTGAAATAAAATTAGTAAGTGAAACTAATTGAAAGAATGACAAAGTAAATATGATTTAGAGATGAATTTGAATTTTTACATCTTGAACTTAAGAAAGGATTGTCAGATAAAATTCAATATTCAAAGTTGTAAATGAATTGAATTCATATGGTAATGGGAAAACTATTTGAATAGAAGTAGATATGAAAACTTCTGTAAGAAAATGTGTGAAATGATTTTTAAGATCTGTAGTTGGATATAGTTAAATAGGATATACAGGTGTATAAAGGAAATTGGATTTGATTTCAAAGATAATTTTGAATGGCTCGACAAAAGGTAAGTATTTGAATTTCGATATGAGATTTGATGATTTCTTGTCTAGCCGCTTGGCTTTTTGTTTTATTTTGAGATTTGAGAGTCCGTGGGGACGTTTTGTAGTCGTACCGTGTTAGCCGCGCAAAGGAGACGCTGGCGAAATTTTTTGAAAATTTAGAGTGTTAGAAAAATTTTGAGAAAATTTTGAAAGTTTACAATTTGAATTCAAATTTGAATTTGAATAGTGAAGTAAAATAAATTTGTGGAAGCTATGGAAGATTTTTGAAAGATAGTTGGAATGATAATGATCTTTAATAAAAAGATTTGGGTTGATGAATTGATAAAACTGTTTGAATTGGGAAAATAACAGACGAGATAAGGGCATTCTTCTCTACTTGTAATTTCGGGACGAAATTCTTTTAAGGGGGGAAGATTGTAACGACCCTGAATTTTTGATATTTAAAATGTGAATATTTAATTTAGTTTAAATATTCGAATGATAATTTAATTTGAAATTCAAATATCAGAATGGTATTTGTCAATTAAATTATTGAATTTAATTATTGAAACTGGGTAAAATGTTGTATCTTCAGTTTTAAGCTGATTAAAAATAATCTGAAGACTTAGAAAATTTATATTAATAATTCTGAAGGTACTGGAACTTTCAGAATTGAATTTGGAACTGTTCTGTTCAGTTTTGAATTTATATCGTTTAAATTGAATTTAAAAATAGCGGTCCGGGGCACAGTCTCGGAATTTGACGAAACCAGTTCCATTGGATCCGTAATATTGTATTATTATCGGATTTCGATTTTCATAATAATTGGAGTGGTTGTGTGAGCGTATGATATATAAACGCACTGAATTTATATCGAAATTTAATTTAAATAGTCGGTCTAAAAAGCTGGTCAAATCCCCACAACTACTTTTTCTCTGCTTAATTACGTACAAGTGTTATCCTAATCTAACATATGTCTTTATTTTGAACACGCATCACCCTCTAAAATAAACAATTCCTTCGTTCAAAAGAAAACAATCTCGTTCTAAAACAAAATCAACTACAGATTCAACGCAAAGAAAAAAATAGCTGCTTCCCTTGTTAATTTCAAAATTCGATTCCTTCCCTTTCATAACCAATCTCGTTCGTTTCCCCTCTCGTTTCCAATTCAAACATCGAATCCCCCTATTCGATTTCAGAAAATAGAAAGAAGTCGCGATGGCAGACTCGAGAGACAGGGCGAGTTCGACGATTTAGGCTCGGGGTTGCTAGGGTTTGCACTCGAATTCATGGTCGAAGCCGCGAGGAGGCTGGCAGCGAGTAGTCGAGATGGGTCGTCGACTTGAAGGCGAAGGCGGCATCTTGAGTTCAGCGTTGTCAAAGCTTGGGGTGACAGATGCAGGCGACCAGTGTACACGCGATTCAAGGAAGCATCGCGAGTTTGAATTCGTGGTTGTGGCGATCTGGTTCATGGTGGTATGGTCTCGAGCTCGGAAGTGAAGAAAGGAAGGACGAGGCGTCGAGGTGCATCGATCATTGGAGGAAGGCAGTTCGATCTGGGGAGGAAATGCTATTTTTTTGAGGGTGCTCGCGAAAGAGTTGTTAGTGAGGTATTTGAATTTATTTCTTAAATTTAGTTTTGATTCGATAAATACGTATATACATTTGATATTTAGAGTTTAAATTACGGTGAAATATTTAAAATACAGCTATATACATGTATATGTATAGTAGGAAATTTTACAGTAAAGTATGTGGTTTCAAATTTATATATATATATATAAACATTTTTCAGAAAAGAAAAATAATAAATAGATGAATATAGACAGAGGGTATTTGTAACGACCCAAAATTTTAGTGATTTTATTTATTAAATTAATTGAAATTTTGTGAAATTTAAACAATAAAATTTGGAAATAAAAATTTATTATTTGGAATACGTCTATTTTAATATAGCAACTGGTAAATTTTCATCTGATAATATTGAAGTTTATTTTCCTGTGAAATTTTATTTCAAATCAAACCGGTTAATAACAGTGAATTTAAAAGTTTTCCGAAACCAAAATATGACAACAGGAGAAAATTTATTTAGATCATTCTGAATCAGACTGCGAAATTCGTTTCACGAAATTTGAACTTCTATTGCTCATCTTAATTCTGGCAGAATAGCAGCATTTCTGGTACCGATTATCGACTTTTGATCGGGTGATCGTACCACTAATATCTGTATATCGTTTTGATCGTCTCGTCGTGCCGATCTCTACGGTATATTCATTGCTGTATTTTGAGATCCGGTACGCGACGGAAATAATAGAATGATATGTCGTACCGGTACCATATAGGATGACCGTTAGTTTTCCTTTTGCCTTTTTAAAACTTGAACGTGAATCCCAAGCCAAATAAATTGATTTATTGACTTACCAATCAGAGTACAGCTGTTGCAATCCCATGACCTTTCAAAAGTTATAACGTACAAGAACTAATGCGTTTATTTCGCATTCATCTACCTTTATTTCTTTATACTTTACTCTACATAAAATAGCCGTATGATTTGAGATCTGAGAAACTGCTCCTCTTTTATTTATTCTTTCCTCCATTTAAGCCGGATCCAGCTCATCCCTCCGCATAGTCTCCTCCGTCCTCTCTCACTTCCCACGCAAGCCACCGAAACGAGCAGCCAACCCACGTCTTCATTTTTCACCTTACGACCGAGCCACCTTCACGTTGCCTGCTCACCATTTTTCTCTACCAAGCTTCACGTGCGGCAGCCTACCCAGCTCCTCCTCCCATCTCCACTCTACAAACCCCACTGCTCCACCTGACCCAAAGCCTCGTCCACCCATGCCTCGGCCTTCCTTTGCTCCGCTGCCGAGACACCATCGCCCTCCTCTTCTCGCCTCACCGTCGTAGCCTCACCTCCGACCTGTCGCACCTGGCCTCCGCCTCCACCTTCGGCCTGCATCTTCCCTTCTTCCTTTTGATCATCCCATGTCCCTGTTGTAAGTATATATATATATATAGATTTATATATATAGTTTGAGTTTATACAGCATACTATATAAAGTTTATTAAGTTTGGAAGTCTACGTAAGTTAGATAAAAATTTTGTTAGGAGTTGCATATAAATCTGGTAGTTGTTATATTTTAGTTTATAAGGTTTATGATCTATTCATTATATATATAATGTATAAATTTTAGAATGTGTTATGGGCATTGACAGAGTTATATATATATATATATGGGTTAGTTTAAGTAAGTTAGGTGGGTTTTATAATATTGAACTTAAATTTTTTTTATATGAATCTAGTCATGTTTTATTAAAATTGGTTACGGTATGTTTATGAAGGAAAATTTTATATATTCAAATGTTTCCAGATGGTTCCATATCAGCCTACAAACTTATCTCAAGTTATTTTATAAGAGTTGTTGATTTTATGGAACATATGTTTACAGTAGGTGTACTTATATGAATTTATATATAACCTAGTGTTTCCTAATATTTGCGTGTGTCAGTCATATGTTTAAAGTATTTATGCTAGTTTGATAAAGTGATGTCACTAATAATATAATTGTTTACCTAAAATTTTATATGAATATTGCTTATATAAAGTTACGAAGTTCTAAAGGTTTATCAAACAGTGTGTTCAATTTTATATGAACTGATTTGTATTTTAACGGTTGTGTTTTTTTGAAATATATATACATCTGTTAATTTCAGCTGCAAAGTTAGGCGGTTTATAATAAGTTTATATGTGTAAAACCATTAAAGTTTTATATATAGATTCATAGTTGATTTATATACATATGAGGCTATTATATAGGAAGATATATAACTTAATTCTTTTATATGTTAGTTGTCTTATATACGTAGTTTATGTAGTCCATATAAACTTGATCGAGTTAATATATTATAAGTAGTGGGTAACTTAGTGGTTTACAGTAAGTTATTTTATCAGCCGTTATATATGTTGATATACATTTTCGATTTCAAATTTTTTAGTTTAAACCAATAATTGGAGTCGTATTGTGACGACCCGCCATTCATTCCACAGAATGACGCATCGCTGATAAGAAAGAAAGGGATAGAAAGAGAAAAGAAGAGAAGAAAGAAAGAAACAACAACAGAATCTAAACAGCGGAACGAATAAATTATATTAATAACATAAACTATTACATAGTATCATTTACAACAACTATCAGAGTTACACAACATATACAACACATACTAGACAGTTATAAACACCTGTCTAGTTTCTACAATACAAGATACAACACAGATAACAAATGACTCAGAGATCAACACAGCGGAATACTATATCTACGAACGCCGAAGCCTCCTGCTCCATTGCTCCTCCAGAATATTCGTCAAAGCAAACCTGACTCCCTTGGCTACTCGTAAAAATTTGAGTACCCAAGAGTTTATATAAAACAGAAATAAACACTTGGGTCAGACATGGGTCTGGTGTGAGTAAACGGTTTAAACTTGCTTAAGTTCAAAACCCTTGAAATCAAAAGGTATCACGTAAGACTTCCCACACATAAACATGGGTAAGTTTTTACCTTACGCTAACCAAAACATTTGATAGGAAATTCGATTGTATTATAATAGGTCTAGGGTTTTCAAGTAAAATACAGAAATAGCTGGAATGCTTACATCTCACGTTCCAACATAGTTGGGCACAACTAAATCGTACGTCACTTATTGGAAGTTGGATTTCCATACAATGGCAGGGCTACTGGGGTACCGCCCGTCACAGTACGTGGCCTAGATCACCGTACCGAGGAGTACGCCCGCTCCCCTGCAACACAAAGCCGGAACCATCCCTTACTGGATAATTCCGAATAAAATCACCCCACGGTTGTGTACATCAACCGCACCACTAAGTCGAAAATAGAAAGGGACATCTAGACAGGGATGACCTTACTCTCAGTGGGCGCTACCCACGAAGCCTTGCTGCACCCCTGTTTTAGCCATTCCCGGTTGATGAGGCTTGAGGCTACGATTACCTTAGAAAAGAACACATCACTTAGAATGCTCATCGTCCTCCTGACGATGTGCTGAAAGCATTCAATCCATACAAGTTCGTTCCGGGTTCGAACGAAACCGAAGGCATTATCTCGTTACACTCGTTTTGGAATCACCCTCAGAGTTAACGACAATAACCCTTGCACTCTGAATCTTCATCTTCACTTGAGATTCACGACCTATCGTAATTTGGATCGATGTGGTATTCGGGTCTCCAGACCTGGAAATCCGGTATACGGAAACCCGATCCCGGTCTCATCGAAATCCAAAACGTATCTTTTAAGGCCAAGTTGTTTAAAGGTTTAAACAATTCAATTCAATACTTGAATTCACACAGCTTAAACATAGATAAATATTACACATTTATCACAGATATATCTAATATCATATCACAGAATATCATAGTATATCATCCAATAGATATCAACCAAATCAGACATTCTACTCAACCATCATTCATAAGCAACCATTTATTAATCTCTAATATAATCAATTTAATCAACTTAAATTAAATTAATTACTTAAGAATTAATTCCTATCCTTGCTTAATTAATCATTAATTAATTACAATACATTTTAATTAATTAATCATTCTTTAAATATTAATCACTCTTGATTAATTATTCATTAATTACATAAAGTAATTATCCTTTAATTAATTTCACAAATTAATTATTCTTAACCATTAACAGTAATTAACCTTTAATTACTCTCATTAATTACATTAATTAATGATCCTTAATTAATTACTTTAATTAATTAATTAACCTTTAATTAATTACATTATTCCTTAATTAATTACATTAATTAATCATACATTAATTAATTACTTTCATTAATCAACCTTAAATAATCATTAACAGTAATTAACTATTCTTAATTACTTTAATTTCTTTTATAAATCCTTTTTGATTAATTACACTAATTTCATACAATAATTCATTTATCAATTACTTACACTAAGTAATTACTCTTATCCAATCTTATTAAGTAATTATACTTAATTACCAAGTGACTATCTTTAATTAATTAACAAATTAATTAACTTAAATAAATCACATTCATTCCTAAATCGTAACTGAGTAACTCATCCTTAATTACCCTTTAAACAATTTAATTAATCCTTGATTAATTATTCTTTAACTATTAATTAATAAACCTTAATTTATTAATCAATATTCTTTAATACAAAGTAATTAATCCTTAATTACTTTTATAATTAATTACTTAAACTTAATTAACTAATTAATTACTTCTTAATTATTAATTAATAAAACTTAATTATTAATTAACAACCTTAATTACCAATTTAATTAATCCATAATTATCTATTAATCAATCTTTAATGATAATTAACTAACCTTAATAAAAGTTAATTAATCCTTAAATAACTTTAATTATAAATTAATAATTTCTTAATTATTAATTAAGAAAACTTAATTATTACTTAATAAAACTTTATTAAGTACTTCTTAATTATTATCTTAATTAACCTTTAATCATTTAATTAATCCTTATCAATAATTAATTAAATAAATTAATTAATCTTAATTTCTTAATTAAATTAATTAATTTCAACTCATTTAAAAATCTTAATTAATCTTAAGATAAAACATTATCATTAAAACATTTGATCTTAGTAATTTAACTTACTTAATTAAATGTCATTAATTAAGTTTTAAAATAAATAATTAATTACTTATCTTTAATTATAAATTAACAATCCTTAATTACAAGTAAATAAAACACTTGAAAACTTAATTGTTAATTTACTTATCCTTAAACATCAACGAATTTAATTAATAAGTCACGCTTTAATTATCTCATAAACTATCCAACTTTAATTAAGTTTTTAAGATAAAAACATCTCCTTATTAATTAACCTTTATATTAAGTTTGAAAATAACTTAAGATTTTGACTTAATATATTTAGGTTAAATAAATCATACAATTTAATTTATTTAAACAATTTATTACAAAGTAATAAATTTTCAAGAAAATTGATTTAACTTAATTATTTAAATTTACAACTTACCTTTACTTAAATTTAAAAACTAGTTTAACATTTACTTTGGTTTTAACCCATATGTATTTAAATCTAAGCCAATACATCTGCATCTTTATTAAACAGAGATTTAATTTTAGAATTTAAAACTGTTTTGAATTTAAAGAAATTTAAACTGCTAACAGTTTTCACTCAGCTCACAACGACCCGAAGGCAAACCCGAGCCAAAACCTAATCTACCCGAGACCTCCCCGAGAATTTTAAAACTGTCGCTTTGAAATTTAAACTGTTAAAAACTTAACAGTTATCACACAAAATACTCGTGTACCTCCCCATAATATTACTCGGACCAAAGGCCTTCTTCCCCGAGACCAACTTCGAGGAAAACACCCACGAAACCCAAACCCAAATCAACACTGTCACGCTGTGCCACTGTGCACCGTGCACCGCCAACGGTGATCCTCCGACCATCGCCAAAGCTTCCCACACACCCACGAACTTTCCAGCAACCCATCGAAATCATCCAACCACCATCAGAAGCCACGATTCAAAATCGAGTACCCAGGGTGAACTGTAACCCAAACCCATCACCAGAAATTGGTTCAAACTCTCGTCTCCGATCACTGGAGTCACAGCGATCCCGGCTACATCTTCTCTAGCATTCCAAGCCACTATCTTCAAGATATAACATCACTCGATCACTCGAGATACCATAATTCCCTCATTTCCAGATTCGTACACTTTTTGGGTTTTAACCCTACTTTGATGAACTGCCGCCACCACGGTGAAGATAAAAACCCTCTACCATTTTTCCCTGCAACTACGAGCAACACTCCATCACCAGAAAAGCTACTGGCCACCCAAACTTCCTAGATCGACAGGGAAGACCAAAAACCCACTTTCTAATCAATCGTGAATATCTCATTCAATACTAACTTAAAATTTTTGATTTAACTCTTAAAAATCATTATCTAAGACAAGGATTCAGATTATAAAAGAAAATCACAAGATTATATAGTTTGAATTTTTAACATTTATTAAAATTCCTACTGTCACTTTCTTTCCCAAGTGATGTTTAAATCATCCTTACTTAATTTTAATTCCAGAACTTAGATTAGGATTTAATAACAAATCCTATTTGAATCCTAAAGCCTAACAGAGAATTTATGAAATGATTTTGATTTTAGATCAAAACTTCAATCTCTGAAAAATAAACAGAGATATGCTCAAACAACAAACATGTACACATGGTTTCAATAATTCATGTATTTAAAAACAGACATGCATAATATATTTCAGACATACATTCAAATTTATTCCAACATATATTATCTGTATCAAATCTAGGGGGAATTTATTGTTCACAGTTATAGGCAGAATATTGAACTAATAAGTAGATACTTTAAAACTTAACAGATATACACATTTTTTTCTCAAATATACAAGAGCATACATAATTTCAGACATGCAAAGTAATTACCAACTCATTAATTCACATGCAATTTGATACTTAGATTTTTATTCAAAAGTTTACTCACAGTTTTAAAAAAATATGAACAGAGCTAACATAGATATATAACATGCACATTTCAATTATTCAGACATCTAATTCATCATCATGCAAACAATATTTATATCAACATTGATGATTTATTTAAGCAACCAGATTTAAGACAAACAAGTTGGGTTTACTCACAGTTTAAAGAGGCAAAGATTTTGGGAAAACTGGATTTGAAACTTGACTGCTTTGATCTCTTAAAAACAGGAAAGCTTGCTTTGAAAACTGTAATGCTAGCTTTGAAAACTTGAAAACCATGGCCTCTGGAATTTGTAAGCTTCGAAAACTTGCTTTGATTTACTTCAGATTTACTTGCATGCATTAATTACTGGTCTTGAAGAATAAATGTTTACAAGCTTGAAGGATGATTGTCACAGGTCTTAAAAACATTGCAGGTTTGTTTTGAACTTATACAATGTTTAACAGGGCCTTGATTTGGTTTGAAATAAGATTTCAGGTCTGAGAACAATGGCTTCAGGTTGTATATTTTTGGTTTGAGAAATGAATTTAGCTTTTGGTTGTGAGATGATTTTGGTTTGAATAATTATCTGGTTTTGGTTTTGAAGATGATCATTTCAGTTTGTAGATTCTTGGTTTGGAAATGATTTCAGTTTTGGTTTGAGAAGATTATTTCAGATTTGGTTTGGAGGAGATTTCGGTTTGAATATTTCTGATTTTAGTTTTGTCTTTAAGAAATGAGATTAGAAAAAGAAAAGAGAATGAAGAGGTAGGCTTATATAAACTAGATTTATGGTTTATTAAAAATCAAGGAAAATGAAAATAAAATGACACTTGTCTTCATACATTAGTTTATGATCTTACACATGTATTTACATGTGTATAAAATTAACACTTGTCATTAATTGTTTTATATTATTTTTTAAAAAGATTATAAAAGCTTATATATTTATTTCCTAAATAGATAAATACATTTATTAGTTATAAATGCTTTTCTATATTATAAATAAATGAAACCTTTAAAAGAAAAACAATAAAACTCATTTATATCCTAATAAAATTATATACAATATTTTTAATTCATTTTTAAGTGTAAACATATCTTTTGTATTTATTTACTATTTAAATAAACACTTTATTTAGTTTGAAATTGATATAAAACAACTCAAGACAATATATATATATATTTAAACAATACTTATTAATTTTAGAAATGATAAATCTATTAAAAATCAAATTTATAAAATAACATAATTTAAACAATTATTCTTATTAAAAAATCAATCTATACCATAATTAAAACATCTTATTATTATATTATTTGGTTATTTATATTAATATTATCAATTTAAATAATTTAAATTTAGAGATTATCACATTTTAAATTCCTCGAAATCCCGGGATATCACACGTATGTGGCCCGCATCCTATTCTATAATAACCACTGTATATTTGCTGTCTACTAGTATAATACAAAATGTTAGTAATCTAGTTATGTGCATATATTGACATAAGTTCAGTCATACCATTTTTACTCATCGATCCAGCTCCAACTCGACTTCGTCAATTCTTGTTATCAGCTTTAATCGTTGAATTCGGGCCAATTTTGCTTTGTCTTGGAATTCGTGCTTGGATTCGTAACTCATCCCATTTTGTTCTTTCCTCTAGCCTCGAAAGGTGAGCAATCACTCACGATTAACGTTCTTTTATTATTTAAATTTGATTTCAATTGAAATAGCAATTGAAATATGCTGCTGTAGTTATTTACATTGTTATATATGCTATTATCTATAACTGTTCACCTGTGACATCTAACACCAGTATCTAGTATTATATGCCTGTTATTACTATTATCTATAACTGTTCACCTGTGACATCTGACACCAGTACCTAGTATTATATGCCTGTTATTACTATTATCTATAACTGTTCACCTGTGACATCTGACACCAGTATCTAGTATTATATGCCTGTTATTACTATTATTTGTATCTGTTCACCTGTGACATCTGACACCCGTATCTGTTATTTATACTGATGATATATGCCTGCTGTTATATATTTTTTTAGTATCTGTTATCACTCTGCAAGTTCCCTGTTAGTATAGAATTCACTATGGGTTGAAATGATACATACCCGAATGGACTTTAGAATAGGAGAATTTCGTTATGGGTTGAAATGATAAACCCAAGCGATTTTCATTTGAATTGAAATTGGGATTACGGGTCGAAATGATATCTACCCGTTTATATTTAAATTTCGGATTGAAATGATAAATATTCGTATCACTTAACCATATGATAAATATATATACAGACACCGTTGGTCCATATATATATAAATATTTTAAAAATGAATTCTATGGTTTTGGAAAAAAATATGTGGTTTTAGAAAATGTTGATTCTTAAATTTTTTATATATAAATGTAAATGATATATATAGATTTAATAATGATATTTAATTTAATTAAGATGGATTTAATACATATAATATGTTAAGTATAAAATTTATATTTCGAAATAGATTTTTGGTAAAAATTTGAATAAGTTAAGGTTGGGAAGATAATTTGAATTTAGTAAAGAATTTTATTTAATTAAACCAATTTAAAGCTTATTGAAATTGGGATTTAAGATATGATTTATAACTTGAGTTTGATTTAAATAATTAAATGAATATTTCTTGTTTAAATAAATTTAAGGAAATACTTAGTAAAATGAAATTTAAGGCTAGTTAAATGATATCGGATGTATTAAGTGAATATTCCCTGATTAAATAATAATAAAGTTAAATCAAGTGCTATATGAAACTGTTAAATTTAACTTTGAAAATGTTGAATATTAAAGTTTTGAAATATATTGAAAATTTAAATGGTATATTTAGAACTGGATTGAATTGATGAATTTAGATTGAATTAAATTGGAATTTGAAATTTGAGTTGATTTGAATCGATTTGCGAGACTTGAGAAAATATTAAATACTTTACTTTTTAAATCATTTAATATATATATACTATTTTGGAAAATAGATATATTTGAAATGAAATGATATTTGGGTTGAAGTATAAATTAAATTGAAATGACCACGGTGTTACAGTGTATATTCCCACCTTGTAGATAGTTCTGAAGATCCTTAGAGGATGGTTATCCCAAACATCCTTTAAGTTACTTGTATTTCAATTTATGTTTCACTTGAGTTGGATTTATTTATATAAGAATGTTAATCCTGACTCGAGTGTTTTGTGTTTTGCTTTACGCTCGGGTCAGACTGAGTGATACAGCATTCGAGACTCTCCTTTGAAGTTTGGAGCTTCGTTTGGAGATCCAACTTTTGATTCAGCTTCCAGCTTTCCAGTTGATTCGTTCACAGAAGTCATCTGTTTGGATTGGAGACTTCACTGTAATTGAGATATTCTGTTGTATTTTATTTAACTCTGATGTTTATATAGTAGCTTCATGAACTACTATTTTATCTATTCCGCTGCGTATTATTGTATTACTCTGTGTCTGTGATTTTGTGATTGATTTATTTACCGTATATTCTGAGTTTTGCCAAATTTAAATTAACAATCTGTATTTTGAATTATTCAAGTCAGACATGTGTGGATTTATTGTCGATTTGAATGGTCCAAAATACCGGGTCGTTACAGTTGGTATCAGAGCTTTGGCTCTAGGCAAAACTTAGCATATATTGTAAATTTATTTACAGAATCACTTTCGTTTGAGTTGAATCTCTTCCTTTTGACTCGAATTTTCTTTGAACTTTGGAACGTCCCTGCAGTTCCAAAATTCATTCTTGTCTCTCCCTATTTGTATTCTTTTGATTCTGGAGTATCCCATAACTCCACTTTGAATGATCTCTATAAGAATAGGCGATCCCGCCAATCTTTGAATGATTTGTAAAGGGGTGGAACTCCTTTACATTTGGCATTGATTCACCGGAGATTTCTATATCTTTGGTTTAGATGCCGCTATCTCTTGCGATCGAATGTTGGTTTTCTTGGAATTCCGCATCGATCTTGTTCTTGAAGTCACGGTTGATCCGGTTATGGTCGCCCGCGATTTATATAAGTATATTCATCTTCTATTTTGAAATTTAATTATCTCATTTTCGTTCGAACTTATCTTCGAATCAGAATCCTAATTGATTAGAGTCCCTCTAATTTGAATGTTTATCTTTGTTTTGAAATCCATTCTTGAATCATCCTTTTGAAAAATCGGGTTTATCAGTATTTTGGAAATTGTTTTATATATCGAAATTTTATAAGTATGATTATATTCTATATATAAAAGTGAAATGTTTTCGATAAGGATTATATATACCTTTTAAAAAGATAAGAATTTGAATTTTTGAAAGGATTTGAATTTTGAAGTTATATAAGAAATTGATTTATATAAAAATGATTTATAACTAAAGGATTTTAAATTTGAAATTCGAAAATTGAACTCCGGTATTTTGAAATTGGTTTTAAGATTTTGAAATATATAATTATAATATGATTTAAAAGTATTTTCCGAATAAGAAATGTTTCAAATGATTTTAATGAGTTTCGAATGATTTCGAAGAAATTTCAAAAGAAGTTTGAGAAAATAGAAGTCCAGAACTCACTTATGTCGCTGGAAAATAATTTCGGTGATGAGTGCACGCATCATCGACATTATTTTCGAGTTTCATAGTGAGGGAGAGGCCACTTTAGTAGCATTGCTACGCGAGTGATTTTGCGAAACCAATTTTGATTTCAAAAATTTTGAAGTATGATTTGATATTCGAAAGATATATGTAAATGTATGAACCGGTGTTCAGTCCTCGAGTTTCGGATTTGATATAACCCTTCTATTAAAATTGATTTACTGATTTGTTGTTGATTTCCAACTCTTGGATTGAAATATGATTTCTTCGACTATTTTGAAGGTTCGAGTACTTCCAAATCAAGGTTAACTTTTCAAAGCTAAATTTTTTGAAAAGTATGAATTATTTGATAAAGTATATAAATTTGTTTTGAATGTTTAAGTATGAAGTAATATGATTTGAATAAGTTGAAACTGTTTTGTTAAGTAAATGAATAAGGCAATTTTAAAATTTTCTAATATGAAATTTAGATTCGAAATGCTTTGAAAAGAATTTGGTCTTCAAAATATTTTGAATAAAATTTAGTTTAAATGTTTTAACTTAGTAACATCTTTATGAAACTATATATTTAACAAGTTGGAATAAATATATAAGTTGTACGTATATTGTTTTATTCGCATAATTAATTTGATCCAAGTTTGAGTACACAAGTTCGAGGTGAATTACACCATTTCGTGTTAGGATTTTTCATTCGATTCTTAATGATGAATATTTGATATGGATTTTTGGGCTTGATTCTAGAATTCTCTATCATAGTATATGGCTATGCAAGGAGACTGATGGCTTCTAGTCGAGAAACCATATCGAAGTCCGCATTAGGGAAGTCAAATGGACAATACTAGTTCGAAAGCGAACTTGTGTGATCGAGCGAGCGATCAAATGTGATTCTGCGAAAGGATGACGTATGTACATCTTATATTCTAATATCATTGATATATTTTGACGCTGAAATTGAAAGCTGTCATGTTAGAATATCTTTGCTTACTAAAAGAAAATTTCCAATTTAAATTACAAAGATATATAATCCATAAAAGCAAAGATATTCAATCCCATATGGCTCTTCATACAGCGAAATTTATTTTGTAAAATTTTGATCCTGATATAAGATGGACCTTATGTAAATATAAGATGATTTTGAAAACCATTGATTTTGGAAATGAATTGTTTGACTTAATTATATTGATTTGGAAATTTTGATTTATTTCCTAAATTTATTATTTTGGAAACTTTGGAACTAAAGATATTTAAATTTGAGAAGAAATAATTTGGTGAGATTGTATATGATTTTGAAATTGAACTGATAATTGAAACAAATTGAAATTTGAGAACTTTATGTTACTAAACACTTGATTTGGGAGTTGTCGAACTTATATAAAATTGATTTGTATGAGTATGAAATTGATTCGAAAACTATGGATTTGAAAAGGGTACTCAAAATTGAAAAGTGAAATCTTATATAATTAAAGTCTATATAAGTGTGATTTGATATACTTTTGATTTTGGAAAGTATTTGATTTGAAAATTAAATCTTATATATAATGGATTTTATATAAGTACGATATTTGAAAGTGATTTGAAAAGGTACTATATGATACATATTTTCGAAGTAAAGATATGGAAAGTGCCTTCTGCTTGATATCCGATTTGTGGCCACATCTTGGATTCATTCTATCGATATTATTCTCTCTGATTTTGGTTTTCCGGATATGATACTCGAGTGTCCTTCGAATTCCATGGCGTTACCCATGGTCTTATTGTTCTCTCGTGACTGCATAGCGCAACTGCCTGGCTAAGTCTTGCCTAGGGGTACGGATTGTTTCCTGGGGGATCCAGGCGTAACCATTGTGTATCCTGCATTCTACTAGTCATCATGGCGTAACTCGCAGGGCTGAGAAAGTCTACGGATATGGATTGTTTCCTGGGGGAACCAGGCGTAACCATTGTGTATCTGCGAACCATGGTTAGACAAAGGTTTTGTTCGTTTTGATTGGATTGTACTTTCCATATCTGTTTTAAAAGTTTTTCCAGTATTTTCACTGGGTGTTGAAACAAGTCTACTAAGTACCTGGAGAATTCTAGCTTTGCGCCTGATCAACGCACTGCCAGAGTCTACAGGAACGAGGATAAACTTGTTAAGACATCGAGTTATAAAAGTATTTTCGAAAGGAAAATTTGTTTCGATGTAAACGTATTTTATTATAAAGGTATTTTATTATAAAAGTATTTCCAACAAAGAAATTTTGTATTAATATTTGACATTGAAATTCTTATGGTTCTAAATTAACTATTAGTGCCCGATACTATTCCTTGAATCTACCTTATCTGCTCAGCTTTATTTATTCACCTATATTCTGTTCCCAAATCCTCCTTCTTTTCCTGGTTGACTATATTCTTTTAAGTATTGTTTAATTATAGACTACATGGTTAAATAGAAATTAATTTTTTTTGGTTATTAATTTGATAAAACATATTAAAGTAAATGATTATTGATTATTAATAATATTTGAAAAGTATCTTGAGATGAAAAAAATTTTTAATAAATTATGAATTATGAATTTAATGTTTTCAAATAGCTTCTTTGTAAATATAAGTAATAATGTAAATAACTGTTTTCAAATAATTTTCATATATTTATAAAGTGGTTATTTAAGCATATAAATGGTAATTGTAAGGAAGCAAGAAATTTTGCAAATGGATCTTGAAAAAAGTTTTAAAGTATATAAGACAATTGAATTGCAAATGAAGTTTTCAAATTTAAGTAAAATTTATATAGTTCAAATTAATTGTTTAATTTTGACTTTCAATCTACTTTTATTTCTGGTTGTTTCTATACTTCTACCTCCTTTCTTTTCGGGGACGAAAAGTTTTGAGTGGGGGAGAGTGTAACGACCCAAAATTTTAGTGATTTTATTTATTAAATTAATTGAAATTTTGTGAAATTTAAACAATAAAATTTGGAAATAAAAATTTATTATTTGGAATACGTCTATTTTAATATAGCAACTGGTAAATTTTCATCTGATAATATTGAAGTTTATTTTCCTGTGAAATTTTATTTCAAATCAAACCGGTTAATAACAGTGAATTTAAAAGTTTTCCGAAACCAAAATATGACAACAGGAGAAAATTTATTTAGATCATTCTGAATCAGACTGCGAAATTCGTTTCACGAAATTTGAACTTCTATTGCTCATCTTAATTCTGGCAGAATAGCAGCATTTCTGGTACCGATTATCGACTTTTGATCGGGTGATCGTACCACTAATATCTGTATATCGTTTTGATCGTCTCGTCGTGCCGATCTCTACGGTATATTCATTGCTGTATTTTGAGATCCGGTACGCGACGGAAATAATAGAATGATATGTCGTACCGGTACCATATAGGATGACCGTTAGTTTTCCTTTTGCCTTTTTAAAACTTGAACGTGAATCCCAAGCCAAATAAATTGATTTATTGACTTACCAATCAGAGTACAGCTGTTGCAATCCCATGACCTTTCAAAAGTTATAACGTACAAGAACTAATGCGTTTATTTCGCATTCATCTACCTTTATTTCTTTATACTTTACTCTACATAAAATAGCCGTATGATTTGAGATCTGAGAAACTGCTCCTCTTTTATTTATTCTTTCCTCCATTTAAGCCGGATCCAGCTCATCCCTCCGCATAGTCTCCTCCGTCCTCTCTCACTTCCCACGCAAGCCACCGAAACGAGCAGCCAACCCACGTCTTCATTTTTCACCTTACGACCGAGCCACCTTCACGTTGCCTGCTCACCATTTTTCTCTACCAAGCTTCACGTGCGGCAGCCTACCCAGCTCCTCCTCCCATCTCCACTCTACAAACCCCACTGCTCCACCTGACCCAAAGCCTCGTCCACCCATGCCTCGGCCTTCCTTTGCTCCGCTGCCGAGACACCATCGCCCTCCTCTTCTCGCCTCACCGTCGTAGCCTCACCTCCGACCTGTCGCACCTGGCCTCCGCCTCCACCTTCGGCCTGCATCTTCCCTTCTTCCTTTTGATCATCCCATGTCCCTGTTGTAAGTATATATATATATATAGATTTATATATATAGTTTGAGTTTATACAGCATACTATATAAAGTTTATTAAGTTTGGAAGTCTACGTAAGTTAGATAAAAATTTTGTTAGGAGTTGCATATAAATCTGGTAGTTGTTATATTTTAGTTTATAAGGTTTATGATCTATTCATTATATATATAATGTATAAATTTTAGAATGTGTTATGGGCATTGACAGAGTTATATATATATATATGGGTTAGTTTAAGTAAGTTAGGTGGGTTTTATAATATTGAACTTAAATTTTTTTTATATGAATCTAGTCATGTTTTATTAAAATTGGTTACGGTATGTTTATGAAGGAAAATTTTATATATTCAAATGTTTCCAGATGGTTCCATATCAGCCTACAAACTTATCTCAAGTTATTTTATAAGAGTTGTTGATTTTATGGAACATATGTTTACAGTAGGTGTACTTATATGAATTTATATATAACCTAGTGTTTCCTAATATTTGCGTGTGTCAGTCATATGTTTAAAGTATTTATGCTAGTTTGATAAAGTGATGTCACTAATAATATAATTGTTTACCTAAAATTTTATATGAATATTGCTTATATAAAGTTACGAAGTTCTAAAGGTTTATCAAACAGTGTGTTCAATTTTATATGAACTGATTTGTATTTTAACGGTTGTGTTTTTTTGAAATATATATACATCTGTTAATTTCAGCTGCAAAGTTAGGCGGTTTATAATAAGTTTATATGTGTAAAACCATTAAAGTTTTATATATAGATTCATAGTTGATTTATATACATATGAGGCTATTATATAGGAAGATATATAACTTAATTCTTTTATATGTTAGTTGTCTTATATACATAGTTTATGTAGTCCATATAAACTTGATCGAGTTAATATATTATAAGTAGTGGGTAACTTAGTGGTTTACAGTAAGTTATTTTATCAGCCGTTATATATGTTGATATACATTTTCGATTTCAAATTTTTTAGTTTAAACCAATAATTGGAGTCGTATGTGGCCCGCATCCTATTCTATAATAACCACTGTATATTTGCTGTCTACTAGTATAATACAAAATGTTAGTAATCTAGTTATGTGCATATATTGACATAAGTTCACTCATACCATTTTTACTCATCGATCCAGCTCCAACTCGACTTCGTCAATTCTTGTTATCAGCTTTAATCGTTGAATTCGGGCCAATTTTGCTTTGTCTTGGAATTCGTGCTTGGATTCGTAACTCATCCCATTTTGTTCTTTCCTCTAGCCTCGAAAGGTGAGCAATCACTCACGATTAACGTTCTTTTATTATTTAAATTTGATTTCAATTGAAATAGCAATTGAAATATGCTGCTGTAGTTATTTACATTGTTATATATGCTATTATCTATAACTGTTCACCTGTGACATCTAACACCAGTATCTAGTATTATATGCCTGTTATTACTATTATCTATAACTGTTCACCTGTGACATCTGACACCAGTACCTAGTATTATATGCCTGTTATTACTATTATCTATAACTGTTCACCTGTGACATCTGACACCAGTATCTAGTATTATATGCCTGTTATTACTATTATTTGTATCTGTTCACCTGTGACATCTGACACCCGTATCTGTTATTTATACTGATGATATATGCCTGCTGTTATATATTTTTTTAGTATCTGTTATCACTCTGCAAGTTCCCTGTTAGTATAGAATTCACTATGGGTTGAAATGATACATACCCGAATGGACTTTAGAATAGGAGAATTTCGTTATGGGTTGAAATGATAAACCCAAGCGATTTTCATTTGAATTGAAATTGGGATTACGGGTCGAAATGATATCTACCCGTTTATATTTAAATTTCGGATTGAAATGATAAATATTCGTATCACTTAACCATATGATAAATATATATACAGACACCGTTGGTCCATATATATATAAATATTTTAAAAATGAATTCTATGGTTTTGGAAAAAAATATGTGGTTTTAGAAAATGTTGATTCTTAAATTTTTTATATATAAATGTAAATGATATATATAGATTTAATAATGATATTTAATTTAATTAAGATGGATTTAATACATATAATATGTTAAGTATAAAATTTATATTTCGAAATAGATTTTTGGTAAAAATTTGAATAAGTTAAGGTTGGGAAGATAATTTGAATTTAGTAAAGAATTTTATTTAATTAAACCAATTTAAAGCTTATTGAAATTGGGATTTAAGATATGATTTATAACTTGAGTTTGATTTAAATAATTAAATGAATATTTCTTGTTTAAATAAATTTAAGGAAATACTTAGTAAAATGAAATTTAAGGCTAGTTAAATGATATCGGATGTATTAAGTGAATATTCCCTGATTAAATAATAATAAAGTTAAATCAAGTGCTATATGAAACTGTTAAATTTAACTTTGAAAATGTTGAATATTAAAGTTTTGAAATATATTGAAAATTTAAATGGTATATTTAGAACTGGATTGAATTGATGAATTTAGATTGAATTAAATTGGAATTTGAAATTTGAGTTGATTTGAATCGATTTGCGAGACTTGAGAAAATATTAAATACTTTACTTTTTAAATCATTTAATATATATATACTATTTTGGAAAATAGATATATTTGAAATGAAATGATATTTGGGTTGAAGTATAAATTAAATTGAAATGACCACGGTGTTACAGTGTATATTCCCACCTTGTAGATAGTTCTGAAGATCCTTAGAGGATGGTTATCCCAAACATCCTTTAAGTTACTTGTATTTCAATTTATGTTTCACTTGAGTTGGATTTATTTATATAAGAATGTTAATCCTGACTCGAGTGTTTTGTGTTTTGCTTTACGCTCGGGTCAGACTGAGTGATACAGCATTCGAGACTCTCCTTTGAAGTTTGGAGCTTCGTTTGGAGATCCAACTTTTGAT
The DNA here is from genome assembly GCA_030737815.1 of Allium fistulosum. Lineage (NCBI taxonomy): Eukaryota > Viridiplantae > Streptophyta > Magnoliopsida > Asparagales > Amaryllidaceae > Allium > Allium fistulosum. Next base: position 299,340,541 of record CM060903.1, read on the forward strand.
TCAGCTTCCAGCTTTCCAGTTGATTCGTTCACAGAAGTCATCTGTTTGGATTGGAGACTTCACTGTAATTGAGATATTCTGTTGTATTTTATTTAACTCTGATGTTTATATAGTAGCTTCATGAACTACTATTTTATCTATTCCGCTGCGTATTATTGTATTACTCTGTGTCTGTGATTTTGTGATTGATTTATTTACCGTATATTCTGAGTTTTGCCAAATTTAAATTAACAATCTGTATTTTGAATTATTCAAGTCAGACATGTGTGGATTTATTGTCGATTTGAATGGTCCAAAATACCGGGTCGTTACAGTATTTTACAGTGATGTTCAAATTAATTTAAATAAATAATAATATATTTTGATTTTGAGTTTAAATAAATTATTTTATATATAAGTAAGGTTTCAAAAGAAAAGGAAATATTCTTGTTTCGAATCAAATTTTAATTTTAAAATTTAAATCATCGGCTAATTAAATTTATCAAATGAAGATGGATTATTCGATTGATTCGAATATTGATAAATCGTATAAATGTTTATACAAGGTTAATACAATGAAGAAATGATCAAAACGGAAATGGGATTGCAAAATAAAAGCAAAGGTGAGATCTTCTCACTCAGATTTAATTTTGAATTGCAGTTATTGATTGTGTGATTGCTATTGATTGTGATATTAGATATAGTAGGATATATCTATATATATAGCAATATATACATATTGGCATATGTATATATTGGATTGATTGATTTCCCGCATTGTATAGCGGATGAGACCCTATTGCGCCGTTAGTAAGCGGATGATATTTTATAAAATCCTATATACCGCGATATTCCACCTCGAAGTGGAATTGGTATTGTGCTAACATCTGTGGATGCAGGGAAATAGGTTGGAGGGATCCAACAGGATTCCTCAAAACATTTGAATTGATTTCATATGTTGTGTGATTGATTATTTATAATCTGTGTATGATTATATCTGTGATTGAATGTGTTGAAGGCTAAATTTTAGCTGAATGTATTTTTGGTATCGTTGGATACCAGAAATAAATGAAATTGGATTTTTGAAATTTAGATTGGAAATTTTAAGTAACTTCCTTTTGAAAGAATTGAATAAATTAAAAGAAGTAATTTTAAAAAAATGTAAAATTGATTTTTGAAATGTTATCGAATTATTTCAAATTTTGGGAAGATTGTTATAAATGGATTTTTAATAGTAATTTTCGAAAGTTGGAAAATTTATTGAAAATGGAATTTTAAATGGTTTGGAAGAGAATAAAGGAATTTATTTTAAATGGTGATAAATTGGTTTGAAATCAATTTGATAATTGATGTGGTATTTAAAATAAATCCTGGGAAATCCATTTTTAATCGATTTGGTGTTTGAAATAAATGTTTGGAAAATCAATTTGGAAATTCGAAATAAACTTAGAAATTGATTTGTAAAATGATTTTTTTGTGTTGAAATGAATTTAGGAATCAATTTGAAATTTGATTTGGAGTTTGAATATAAAATTGAGAAATCAATTTGAAAGTTGATTTGGTGTTAAAAATGAATATATTTGGAAATGTAAATTCAAATTGGAATTTATAAAGGAAAGGGAAATTTGTTTTAAAAATAAACATTGATTTATTTTTAAAGTGTGAAAGTAAATTTATGGATTTTGAATGTAAATTTGTAATAAATCGATAAGGATTTATTAAATTGATTTAAATGGACCGTTTTGAAGTGAAAGTGTATATTCACTATAAGGCCGAGTATATTTTCCAAAGTGGCTTTTAAAATATAAATTAAAAGTTATAAGTGGACTTTTAAAAGATACATTTGGAAATGTATTGTAACGACCAAGAATTTTGACCAAATTAAATTGAGAATATTTAATTTATTTTAAATATTTGAACGACGATTTAATTTGAATCCCGAAGATAACTTTGAATTTGACGATTAAATTATAAAATTTAATCGATTGAAGTTGAATAAAAATTTGAATATTCAATTTAAAGCTAAAGAAAAATATTTCGAAAGATTTTAAAATTCGTATTTATATCGCTGAAGATAATAGAAGCTTCAGAATCGAATTTGAAATTGAATTGTTCAGTTTGAAATTATATCGTTCGAATCGATATTTAAAAATAGCGTTCCGGGGCGCAGTCTCGGAATTGGACGAAACCAGTTCCATTGGGTCCGTAATATTGAATTATTGCCGGATTTCAAATTTCGTAGCATTCGGAGTTTATATGTGAGCACACGACGTGTAAACGCATTGAAATTTGTATCGAAACAAATTTAAATTTAATTTTAAAATAAAAGAAAACAAACGTCTCCATCAGCACGTTCTCCCTTAACTCACGCCTTCAATCACGAAGTGATCGTGCAGACCATACTTCGATCAAATTTAAAAATCTCATCCCTCCTCTCTGTTAATTTAAAATCCGTCTTCTCTTTTCAATCTCGTTCAAGAAAAAAAATGGTGACAACAAATTAAAATCAAATCCTATACCTCTTCATTTAAATTCCATGAATCAGATCAATTTCAAAAGAAAATAAAAATGGCCGATGTTTCCCAATCCTTCCCCTTCATTCTTTCGAACATCCTCTGCCTCATCTCTACGCGAATGGAAGGGATGGGGGTTCGATTTCGCTAAGGGGAACAAAGCGGCGGCTCGAGTGAGGTTCGATGGCATCGGCGACTTAGGGTTTCGCGGTGGTGGTGTCGCGAAGGCGATTAAGGCTCGAGCCTGGGTTTTCTCGTTCGAATGACGGTCGACTGGATGTCGAAAACTAGGGCAAGTTCGAGCTGGTTGGAGGGGTTGGCCGCGGTCGTTCGATTTGGGCAAGCGAAGACAAGGAGGTGCGCGTATGAGTTAGGGGGTTGGCTCGTTTTCGAGTTCGAGCAATCAGAGGCGATGGCAACGGCGTGGGTCGCGAAGCAGTTTTCGCGAGCAGTATGGGGAACTGGGACAGCAGTTCGGTAGTCGTGGAGTTCATCGGAGAAATGGTGAACTGAGGGATTGATGGCTGTTCGTCGAGTTCGATCTTCATTGCAGCGAGGTATTTTCGTTTTTACTAAATGTTGGATTTGCAGATGGTTTTATATGTAAAATGTATATAACTGCAATAAAGGAAACTGTAATTTAAATTAATAAATAATTTTATACAGATTAAAGGAAATATATATATAGGTTGGAAACAGAGGAAATTAATATTTACAGTAAGTTATATAGACTATTTCATTTTTAAAAATAAAATAAAAATAGGTTTAATAAAATATATATATATATACGGATTTAAAATATATATGAAGTTTAAGGTAGAAAACTCTTTTTGGAAATATATGAATATGGGACTTTGAAAACAATATAAAGATTAGATTTTTAAAATAAATATAAGTCATTTTGGGATAAGAAATTACAAAGAAATGATATAAAAATAAATATATATATTTTACGTATGCAGCAGTTTAAATGTTTTGAATTGTAAAGACAGTTTAAAATTTAATTATTCGTATAATTGGATCTGGAGTATCGTTGTTATTAAAAAAATACATTTTTAAAGAAAATTTAGTTTTAATTTAAATTTTTGTTAGATGAATTTATTAAAAGGAATTGGGTCAAAATAAAATCTTAGCTGAATAAGTTTATTTCAAAAGGAAATCAGTAAAAATTTAAATTAATTGTTTAAAACGAAATCACCGATGAATTGAAATTATCAAATGAAAATTTATTTATTCGATTTAATTCAAATATTAATAAATTGTATGAAATTGTTTATACAAGGTATAAAGCAAGAAAAATTCGAGTCAAAGGAAAAACAAACTGGAACAAAAATGGATGGCAAAATAAAAAGCTAAGGTGAGATTTTTCTCACTCGATTGAAAAGTGGAATTTTCAGTTATTTATTGATTTATGATTTGATTGCTATTGGATGTGGTATTAGATATGATAGGATATATCTATATATATAGCAATATATACATATTGGCATATGTATATATTGGATTGATGATTTCCCGCCTCGTATAGCGGATGAGACCCTATTGCGCCGTTAGTAAGCGGATTTTTATAAAACCCATATACCGCGATAATTCCGTACTGGAGCGGAATTGGTATTGTGCTAACATCTGTGGATGCAGGGAAACAGGTTGGAGGGATCCAACTGGATTCCTCACCAGTAGTTATTTATTTACAGATATTGATGTATATTCTGTTATCATATGTTGATATATGATGTTGTTGTTGTGGTGGACTAATTGGTGCGTTGCATCATCGGGTTCAATTTTAAAGTTTAAAAATAAACGATTTTTACTTTAAAAGGGATTTTGAAGTGATTTTTGGAAAGTATACGATTTATTAAATTTTGGAATTTATTTATCTTAAATAAATAAATGTTATGAATTTAAAGTTATGAAAATTTTAAATTGTGAAATATACCTGAAAGGTGATTTTGAAATAAATAGTCAAGTGATAAATAAAATAGTTTAAGTTGGATTTCTTTTGAATTATTTAAAAATGATGTATATAAAAGATGTACAGAATTGATATTTATCAATTAAAAGTATTGGAATTTTAAAACGAGTTTCTATAAGTGTTAGAAATTTATAGAATTATAAATTGTGAAGACATGAGATTTATAGAATTATAGATTGTGAAGATTTGAAGTTTATAGATTTATAAAGATTGAAGTTTATAGATTTATAAAGTATGAAGTTATAAAATGAATGAAGTTGTAGAATAAAGACTGATAAGAAATTTACTTGTAACTTGGATTGTTGCCTTTAAATGGGATATTGATCGAATTATTAATAAAGAAGATTTATTAAATTGAAGTCGTTAGAAAATAGAAATAGAATTTATAAACGTTGTTTTATAAATTCGAAATCAATTGGATTCGATAAATTAAAAAGTTAAAGGGGATTTTATCCATGATTTTGGACAGTGGGTAATTCTTGAAATAAATGTGTAGGAAAGATCGAAATTTGGTTATTGAAGTATATTCACGATTTTGGACAGTGAATATATTATTGAAAAAAATGGTTATGTTTGGGAAAGCGATATTATAAAGGAAGTTAATTGTTTTAAAAGATGTTTTAAAACGTGTGAACTATCGAAATCATAGATTTCAACATTTATTGTTGAAATAGACGTTTTCGAGAAAAATAAGGAAATGGTAGACTATAACACTGTTGTTATAGTAAATGATTTCCGAAAGGAAATATTTTTATGTAGTATTGGGATTTATATATCTATTTTAATTTCGAATCCCTATACTAGTGATTTTGAGTCGTCGTAACGATGTTTTACGCAACATTCGTTTTGACTCAAATAGATGTTAAAATTTATGATTTCCTTAAAGAATGAATATATACTTAATATTGATTTAAGTATATCGAATATTTTCCAAGTGTTGAAAATAAATGATTTGTGAAATACTTATTATTAAATAAGTAGGGAAATGCTTTTCCAATATGAAATGAAACGTTTTGAGATTTTATCTTCTTAAAGATAAATCGAAAATGAATATTTGAAAACGATTGTAAATCGTATATCAGTAGATATTTTTGAAATGTAAATTCACTATGGAATTTATAAAAGAAAGGGAAGTTGTTTAAAAATAAATGTTGATTTATTTTTGAAGTGTGGAAATTTTATATCTAGTAAAGATATTTTTGGAAGATAAAATAATTTGGAAAATTATTTGGAATCTGATGATGTTGCGCATCTTTATTGATAGTTAAATAACCGACTATCAGTAATTACCTTGGATATGGTATTTGTTGTGATTGGATGATTTTGAATGCCACACTTGTTTTTAAATAATCGCTCACTATTCGGGTTAGCCGGGAAAGGACCATGGGGTCGTATAACCCATTCCGAATATGTGATACGTCGTTATGAATTGCATTCGAAGACCGGTGTTGAAGACCAGATATTTTTGAAAATGGAAGGATTACCGTCGAGTTACTCTACATCGGCTGATCTCCGGTTTAGAGGTTTTATCACCCTTAGTGACGGGAAGTCTGGACGTGATTAGAAATTTATCCGGATGTGTAAGGGCTTCGTGAGAAGTGCCTTCGGTTCTGTTCGATCCCGGAACAGACTTGTATGGATTGTGTGTCTGACGTTACAATTTGAGATATAAAGCTGATTTCTTTCAAATACATTTCTGTTGGTGGCGGAGAATCTATTCTCTTAGCTTAACACCCTTCTCTGAGACGTACGAGCTCAGAGGTTATGTAGTTGAAATTTATCAGCGATATATCCCAATTTGGTAACGTGGCATACTGAGTGTTGCTGTGAAATGATCAGTGTTTGATCATTTGCGATATGATCATTTGTTTGATCTTATATCTTTGTGATCATAGGTTGATCATTTGGTTTGACCCGAAGCATGGCTTTGTAGAAAGCGTAGCTTTGTGGACGAGACTTCGTCGAGCCTCACACCCCGGAAATGGTCGAAACAGGAAGGATGCGGCAAGGTTCTAGGGAGTAGCGCCCCTTAGTGTATGTCATTCCTTCTGGATAAAGGTGGTATCATGGTATGGAGCCCAGATACTTAACCTCTGTGGTTGCTGCAAAATTTATTTCTTTGTGGTTGTTGCGAATCGGGGATCCTCGGGAAGATCGGTGACGATCGGGGGATGGCATACGCGTGTCAGTAGTTACCTATTTTTGCAGAGGTAACCCGGCCTTGTGTTGGCAGAGATCCGGTTAGGTTCTCGGGTCGTCTATTCCAGGGACGTACCCATCGTGGATAGGAAGTTCCTTAGCCTGACCATTTGTTGGAAATCCAAAGAAACAATACGAGCCTTTACGATTTCAATTGTATAACCTGTCTCCTCAGGAGGCAGCTATAGCAGGCATAATATAATGGTACCTATGCTGGCTAAGATTTATATTATACTTTCGAAATGTTTTCCACTATGCACTAATAATAATATCAAAAATGATTTGATTTTGCGTAGTAAGCATCTTTGACTAACATAAGAAGAAATCTCCTCCAAGTCTGCGTTTGCATTGTGTGTGTGGTGGGAGGTCTTATGGTAGTTTCATTTTCCAAAAGCATTGCGAATTGACATTAAAAATATTCATGTTTATTTTAAAGATAAATAACTGTTTTACGATCTCACACCAGTCACCATGACTGACTCGGAGTTTATTGTTTCCCTTCTAAACTCTGGGTGCCCACAAATTTCCACACGGGCAGTCTAGAGTTATGTTATCAGGATATTCTGGATATTCTGGAGCTTTGGAAATAAGCTGGAGGACGAGACGTAGTATTTGTATCTGATAGTATTTATTGCGCTGTGTATTCTGTATGAGGACAAGTTTATATAACTGTCCATTGTTGTTTATTGACTCTGATGATATGATGTGATGTAATGTAATAACAGATATAATTCTTTTGTTTTTAAATGATATTCATTTATCTATTATATATCGTTCCGCTGCGATATGTGAGATTCTGATATTGTTCTGTTTCTGTTGCTGTTCTGTTGTTCTTCTTCTTTCTTTCTTCTCTTTTTCTTCTATCTTTTCTTCCTCCTCTTCTTTTAAATATTAAAGTTCGCGTTTCCGCCATCCGATTGTTCGGCAATTTCTATAGTGGACGTAGCAGTGTCGGGTTTTCGGAAGACGGATTTGCGGGTCTTTACATTTGGTATCAGAGCATATGGTTAAGCGACAACCCTGCTCTGTTGGGTGTTACTCATTAGAGATAGAGTCAGCAGTACTCTAGAATGAGTTGAGTGTAATAATAGATATGAGCGCGTATTTGTTAGTGAATATAAAAATTGTTTTATATTGTGATGATTGATTTATTGAGTGGTATATGGATTCTGGTCAATACGAGTAATTAACGATCATTGATAGGGATCTCTAAACACTTGAATGGAACAATTCGGCACAATATTGTTTTAAAATAGGGTGAATGAAATAATTTTGCCCAAAACTATTTTTGTATAGAAAAGAAATGTTTTTCTATAAAGTACTATAGTATATGGTTGCATGGATGTTAGGAAATAATAATAGTGAATTATCATCACTGAAATTGAATAAGAAGTGGGAATTATAAACTCCAAAGTTAAGAAATAAAATTTACATATACAAATGAAATTTAAAGAATATAAATTACAAATGTGAATTGTAATTTAAAACGGAATTCCAGAGAAGTTTTTGGAAATGTTTTGAAAAGAATTTGGAAATTTTGGAATTTAATTCCTTTTTGATTTGAAAATGAATTTCAAAGGTTTTGAAAAATGTTTTGAAGAGATGAAAGCTCTAAACTCTTTTCGGTCGCTGGAAAATAATTCCGATGATGATCGCGACATCACCGGTGTTCATTTTCGGGTTTCCAAAAGAGGAATTGCTGCCGATTGTTTTAAATGAAAGTTGTTTGGAAAATTTGGATTTTGTTTTAGAAAATTCAAAGGATGATTTGAATTGTTTTCAAAAAAAATGGTTTTGAAAAGGTTGAAAAGACTCTGGAATTGAGTATTGAATTATGAGAATAAAATTGTGAATGAATGAATAAGTTTGCAATTGCAAGTACATGAATGTAAATTGAATTCGAATGGAAATCCAGTTTAATACAAGTGATTGTAAACCAAAATAGTGAATTGTAAATAAATTTTGGGAGCGAACAAAAGTGACTAAAACTGGAATTGAAACTGAATACTAAAAACGAATTTGAATAAGTGGATTAGAATTTGTGATGAATTAGTAATTGAAACAAATTTAAAATAAGCATTTGTAAATGAAAGTTAATCGATGAAATTCAGTATTTCAGAATTGAAGATGAATTGAATTTAAATAGAATTGAAATTGTGAATTAAATTCAAATAAATGTGAAATGCAAGATTGAACGAAATTTGATATGTAACTTCAATAGTGAAGTAAAGATGTATAAGCAGTTTATATTGAAATTTTGTAATAAGATTTGCAAAATGATTTGAATGTATAACTAGATATTATGGCTAGTAGGATATACAGGTGTTATAAAGGAATTGGAATTTTAATTTCGAAGATAAATTTGAATGGCTCGACAAAAGGTAAGTATTTGAATTATAATATGAGTTTTTGATGATTTCTGGTCTAGCCGCTTGGCTTTTTCTTTTTCTTTTTGAAATCTGAGAGTCCGTAGGGACGTTTTGTAGTCGTGCCGTATTAGCCGCGCAAAGGAGACGCTGGCGAAATTTTTCGAAAATTTCGAGTGTTAGAAAATTTTTGAGAAATTTTGAACGTTTAAAATTTGAATTTAAACTCGAATTTGAACTTTGAAGTAAAACAATGATATTTGAAAACTATGAAAGATTCTAGGAAGTTAGTTGAGTTAATAACGAATCTTTAATAGAAAGATTTGTTTTGACAATTTGATAAAACTATTGGATTGTGAAAGATAGTAGACGAGTTAAGGACCTTTTTCCCCTAACTTGTAATTTCGGGACGAAATTCTTTTAAGGAGGGAAGTCTGTAACGACCCAGAATTTTGACCAAATTAAATTGAGAATATTTAATTTATTTTAAATATTTGAACGACGATTTAATTTGAATCCCGAAGATAACTTTGAATTTGACGATTAAATTATAAAATTTAATCGATTGAAGTTGAATAAAAATTTGAATATTCAATTTAAAGCTAAAGAAAAATATTTCGAAAGATTTTAAAATTCGTATTTATATCGCTGAAGATAATAGAAGCTTCAGAATCGAATTTGAAATTGAATTGTTCAGTTTGAAATTATATCGTTCGAATCGATATTTAAAAATAGCGTTCCGGGGCGCAGTCTCGGAATTGGACGAAACTAGTTCCATTGGGTCCGTAATATTGAATTATTGCCGGATTTCAAATTTCGTAGCATTCGGAGTTTATATGTGAGCACACGACGTGTAAACGCATTGAAATTTGTATCGAAACAAATTTAAATTTAATTTTAAAATAAAAGAAAACAAACGTCTCCATCAGCACGTTCTCCCTTAACTCACGCCTTCAATCACGAAGTGATCGTGCAGACCATACTTCGATCAAATTTAAAAATCTCATCCCTCCTCTCTGTTAATTTAAAATCCGTCTTCTCTTTTCAATCTCGTTCAAGAAAAAAAATGGTGACAACAAATTAAAATCAAATCCTATACCTCTTCATTTAAATTCCACGAATCAGATCAATTTCAAAAGAAAATAAAAATGGCCGATGTTTCCCAATCCTTCCCCTTCATTCTTTCGAACATCCTCTGCCTCATCTCTACGCGAATGGAAGGGATGGGGGTTCGATTTCGCTAAGGGGAACAAAGCGGCGGCTCGAGTGAGGTTCGATGGCATCGGCGACTTAGGGTTTCGCGGTGGTGGTGTCGCGAAGGCGATTAAGGCTCGAGCCTGGGTTTTCTCGTTCGAATGACGGTCGACTGGATGTCGAAAACTAGGGCAAGTTCGAGCTGGTTGGAGGGGTTGGCTGCGGTCGTTCGATTTGGGCAAGCGAAGACAAGGAGGTGCGTGTATGAGTTAGGGGGTTGGCTCGTTTTCGAGTTCGAGCAATCAGAGGCGATGGCAACGGCGTGGGTCGCGAAGCAGTTTTCGCGAGCAGTATGGGGAACTGGGACAGCAGTTCGGTAGTCGTGGAGTTCATCGGAGAAATGGTGAACTGAGGGATTGATGGCTGTTCGTCGAGTTCGATCTTCATTGCAGCGAGGTATTTTCGTTTTTACTAAATGTTGGATTTGCAGATGGTTTTATATGTAAAATGTATATAACTGCAATAAAGGAAACTGTAATTTAAATTAATAAATAATTTTATACAGATTAAAGGAAATATATATATAGGTTGGAAACAGAGGAAAATAATATTTACAGTAAGTTATATAGACTATTTCATTTTTAAAAATAAAATAAAAATAGGTTTAATAAAATATATATATATATATACGGATTTAAAATATATATGAAGTTTAAGGTAGAAAACTCTTTTTGGAAATATATGAATATGGGACTTTGAAAACAATATAAAGATTAGATTTTTAAAATAAATATAAGTCATTTTGGGATAAGAAATTACAAAGAAATGATATAAAAATAAATATATATATTTTACGTATGCAGCAGTTTAAATGTTTTGAATTGTAAAGACAGTTTAAAATTTAATTATTCGTATAATTGGATCTGGAGTATCGTTGTTATTAAAAAAAATACATTTTTAAAGAAAATTTAGTTTTAATTTAAATTTTTGTTAGATGAATTTATTAAAAGGAATTGGGTCAAAATAAAATCTTAGCTGAATAAGTTTATTTCAAAAGGAAATCAGTAAAAATTTAAATTAATTGTTTAAAACGAAATCACCGATGAATTGAAATTATCAAATGAAAATTTATTTATTCGATTTAATTCAAATATTAATAAATTGTATGAAATTGTTTATACAAGGTATAAAGCAAGAAAAATTCGAGTCAAAGGAAAAACAAACTGGAACAAAAATGGATGGCAAAATAAAAGGCTAAGGTGAGATTTTTCTCACTCGATTGAAAAGTGGAATTTTCAGTTATTTATTGATTTATGATTTGATTGCTATTGGATGTGGTATTAGATATGATAGGATATATCTATATATATAGCAATATATACATATTGGCATATGTATATATTGGATTGATGATTTCCCGCCTCGTATAGCGGATGAGACCCTATTGCGCCGTTAGTAAGCGGATTTTTATAAAACCCATATACCGCGATAATTCCGTACTGGAGCGGAATTGGTATTGTGCTAACATCTGTGGATGCAGGGAAACAGGTTGGAGGGATCCAACTGGATTCCTCACCAGTAGTTATTTATTTACAGATATTGATGTATATTCTGTTATCATATGTTGATATATGATGTTGTTGTTGTGGTGGACTAATTGGTGTGTTGCATCATCGGGTTCAATTTTAAAGTTTAAAAATAAACGATTTTTACTTTAAAAGGGATTTTGAAGTGATTTTTGGAAAGTATACGATTTATTAAATTTTGGAATTTATTTATCTTAAATAAATAAATGTTATGAATTTAAAGTTATGAAAATTTTAAATTGTGAAATATACCTGAAAGGTGATTTTGAAATAAATAGTCAAGTGATAAATAAAATAGTTTAAGTTGGATTTCTTTTGAATTATTTAAAAATGATGTATATAAAAGATGTACAGAATTGATATTTATCAATTAAAAGTATTGGAATTTTAAAACGAGTTTCTATAAGTGTTAGAAATTTATAGAATTATAAATTGTGAAGACATGAGATTTATAGAATTATAGATTGTGAAGATTTGAAGTTTATAGATTTATAAAGATTGAAGTTTATAGATTTATAAAGTATGAAGTTATAAAATGAATGAAGTTATAAAATGAATGAAGTTGTAGAATAAAGACTGATAAGAAATTTACTTGTAACTTGGATTGTTGCCTTTAAATGGGATATTGATCGAATTATTAATAAAGAAGATTTATTAAATTGAAGTCGTTAGAAAATAGAAATAGAATTTATAAACGTTGTTTTATAAATTCGAAATCAATTGGATTCGATAAATTAAAAAGTTAAAGGGGATTTTATCCACGATTTTGGACAGTGGGTAATTCTTGAAATAAATGTGTAGGAAAGATCGAAATTTGGTTATTGAAGTATATTCACGATTTTGGACAGTGAATATATTATTGAAAAAAATGGTTATGTTTGGGAAAGCGATATTATAAAGGAAGTTAATTGTTTTAAAAGATGTTTTAAAACGTGTGAACTATCGAAATCATATATTTCAACATTTATTGTTGAAATAGACGTTTTCGAGAAAAATAAGGAAATGGTAGACTATAACACTGTTGTTATAGTAAATGATTTCCGAAAGGAAATATTTTTATGTAGTATTGGGATTTATATATCTATTTTAATTTCGAATCCCTATACTAGTGATTTTGAGTCGTCGTAACGATGTTTTACGCAACATTCGTTTTGACTCAAATAGATGTTAAAATTTATGATTTCCTTAAAGAATGAATATATACTTAATATTGATTTAAGTATATCGAATATTTTCCAAGTGTTGAAAATAAATGATTTGTGAAATACTTATTATTAAATAAGTAGGGAAATGCTTTTCCAATATGAAATGAAACGTTTTGAGATTTTATCTTCTTAAAGATAAATCGAAAATGAATATTTGAAAACGATTGTAAATCGTATATCAATAGATATTTTTGAAATGTAAATTCACTATGGAATTTATAAAAGAAAGGGAAGTTGTTTAAAAATAAATGTTGATTTATTTTTGAAGTGTGGAAATTTTATATCTAGTAAAGATATTTTTGGAAGATAAAATAATTTGGAAAATTATTTGGAATCTGATGATGTTGCGCATCTTTATTGATAGTTAAATAACCGACTATCAGTAATTACCTTGGATATGGTATTTGTTGTGATTGGATGATTTTGAATGCCACACTTGTTTTTAAATAATCGCTCACTATTCGGGTTAGCCGGGAAAGGACCATGGGGTCGTATAACCCATTCCGAATATGTGATACGTCGTTATGAATTGCATTCGAAGACCGGTGTTGAAGACCGGATATTTTTGAAAACGGAAGGATTACCGTCGAGTTACTCTACATCGGCTGATCTCTGGTTTAGAGGTTTTATCACCCTTAGTGACGGAAAGTCTGGACGTGATTAGAAATTTATCCGGATGTGCAAGGGCTTCGTGAGAAGTGCCTTCGGTTCTGTTCGATCCCGGAACAGACTTGTATGGATTGTGTGTCTGACGTTACAATTTGAGATATAAAGCTGATTTCTTTCAAATACATTTCTGTTGGTGGCGGAGAATTTATTCTCTTAGCTTAACACCCTTCTCTGAGATGTACGAGCTCAGAGGTTATGTAGTTGAAATTTATCAGCGATATATCCCAATTTGGTAACGTGGCATACTGAGTGTTGCTGTGAAATGATCAGTGTTTGATCATTTGCGATATGATCATTTGTTTGATCTTATATCTTTGTGATCATAGGTTGATCATTTGGTTTGACCCGAAGCATGGCTTTGTAGAAAGCGTAGCTTTGTGGACGAGACTTCGTCGAGCCTCACACCCCGGAAATGGTCGAAACAGGAAGGATGCGGCAAGGTTCTAGGGAGTAGCGCCCCTTAGTGTATGTCATTCCTTCTGGATAAAGGTGGTATCATGGTATGGAGCCCAGATACTTAACCTCTGTGGTTGCTGCAAAATTTATTTCTTTGTGGTTGTTGCGAATCGGGGATCCTCGGGAAGATCGGTGACGATCGGGGGATGGCATACGCGTGTCAGTAGTTACCTATTTTTGCAGAGGTAACCCGGCCTTGTGTTGGCAGAGATCCGGTTAGGTTCTCGGGTCGTCTATTCCAGGGACGTACCCATCGTGGATAGGAAGTTCCTTAGCCTGACCATTTGTTGGAAATCCAAAGAAACAATACGAGCCTTTACGATTTCAATTGTATAACCTGTCTCCTCAGGAGGCAGCTATAGCAGGCATAATATAATGGTACCTATGCTGGCTAAGATTTATATTATACTTTCGAAATGTTTTCCACTATGCACTAATAATAATATCAAAAATGATTTGATTTTGCGTAGTAAGCATCTTTGACTAACATAAGAAGAAATCTCCTCCAAGTCTGCGTTTGCATTGTGTGTGTGGTGGGAGGTCTTATGGTAGTTTCATTTTCCAAAAGCATTGCGAATTGACATTAAAAATATTCATGTTTATTTTAAAGATAAATAACTGTTTTACGATCTCACACCAGTCACCATGACTGACTCGGAGTTTATTGTTTCCCTTCTAAACTCTGGGTGCCCACAAATTTCCACACGGGCAGTCTAGAGTTATGTTATCAGGATATTCTGGATATTCTGGAGCTTTGGAAATAAGCTGGAGGACGAGACGTAGTATTTGTATCTGATAGTATTTATTCCGCTGTGTATTCTGTATGAGGACAAGTTTATATAACTGTCCATTGTTGTTTATTGACTCTGATGATATGATGTGATGTAATGTAATAACAGATATAATTCTTTTGTTTTTAAATGATATTCATTTATCTATTATATATCGTTCCGCTGCGATATGTGAGATTCTGATATTGTTCTGTTTCTGTTGCTGTTCTGTTGTTCTTCTTCTTTCTTTCTTCTCTTTTTCTTCTATCTTTTCTTCCTCCTCTTCTTTTAAATATTAAAGTTCGCGTTTCCGCCATCCGATTGTTCGGTAATTGCTACAGTGGACGTAGCAGTGTCGGGTTTTCGGAAGATGGATTTGCGGGTCTTTACATGTATTCCGCGTAAGGGAATTGATTTGAAATTTATTTTCAAAAGTTGAAAGGTGAAATATGATTTGAAAATTTGTTTTCAAAGTGATGAAGTGTGGAAATAAATTTACTGATTGGGATGTAAATTTAAAATAAATCTATAAGGATTTATTTAAGTGGTTTAAATGAATGTGATTTGGAAATTGTTTTCAAATGGTTGAAATATAAACCATATCTCGGGAAGATATTTGAAATTTAATAATTTGAGAAAATTATTTAAATCTGATGATTATTGTGAATATTATTGATAGTTAAATCACCGACTATCAATATTGCCTTTGAAATGGCACTTGATTTGTTTTTAAAACAAACGCTTATTATTCGGTTTAGCCGGGAAAGGACCTTTGTGTCAGATAACCCATTCCGAATAATAATACGACGATATGGATCATATTGAAGACCGGTGATGAAGACCGGGTATTTGTGAAAACGATAGGATGACCTATCGATTGTCTCTGCACCGTTAGCTACGGTATTGAGATTTCCTTTGTGATGGGAAGTTTTATCGGGATTGTGAATATCCGGATTTGCAAGGACTTCTTTTGGAAGTGCCTTCGGTTCTGTTCGAACCCGGAACAGACTTGTATGGTTACGTGTCTGACATTACAATTTGAGATGTAAAGCTGATTTCTTTCAAATACATTTCTGTTGGTGGCGGAGAATTTATTCTCTTAGCTTAACACCCTTCTCTGAGACATACGAGCTCAGAGGTTATGTAGTTGAAATTTATCAGCGATATATTCGCAATTTGGTAATGTGGCATGCTGAGTATTGCTGTGTGATGATCAGTGTTTGATCATTTGTGATATGATCATTTGTTTGATCATTTATCTTTGTGATCATAGGTTGATCATCTGTTGACCCAAAGCGTGGCTTTTTGAAAAAGCGTAGCTTTGTGGACGAGACTTCGTCAGGGCCTCAACAACCCGGAAATGGTCGAAACAGGAATGTTGCGGCAAGGTTATGAAGGTCGCGCCCTTTAGGGTATGTCATTTTCTTCTGGAAAGGGGTGGTGTCATGGTATGGAGCCCAGATACTTACTCATGTGGATACACTTTCTCTATGATGTGTGATGATGCTACCGAGCACTCAGATAAAGGTCCCAAAGGACCGGGTGATGACATATTCGTGAGTTACCTGTTACAGGGGTAACCCGGCCTTGTTTGGCAGAGAGCAGTTTGTCTCTCGGGACGTCCAGCCAGAGGCAATCCTATTCGGAAGGAGGAAAGGAAGTTCCTTAGCCTGACCATTTATTGGAAAATCCAAAGAAACAATACGAACCTTGTACGGTATTAGTTGTAGAACCTGCCATTTACTTATGGTGGCGCCCCACTGTTTAGATGGTAGCTATAGTAGGCATAGTTCGGAATGTCTATGCTGGCTAAGATTAATATTATACTTTCGAAATGTTTTCCACACTAGACATTAATAATAATATCCAATGATTGGCATAGTAAGCATCTTTGACTATCATAAGAAGAAATCTCCTCCAATTCTTCGTTTGCATTGTGTGTGTGGCGGGAGGTCTTATGGTAGTTTCATTTTCCAAAAGCATTGCGAATCTGTTTTATTCTCTTTGTGAAAATAACTGTTTTACGATCTCACACCAGTCACCATGACTGACTCGGAGTTTATTGTTCCCTTCTAAACTCTGGGTGCCCATAATTTTCCACACGGACAGCCTAGAGTTATTTTTATCAGGATATTCTGGATATTCTGGAGCTTTGGGGATAAGCTGGATGGCGAAGCGTACTACCGTACTTGCTTTATTCCGCTGTGTATTCTGTATGAGGACAAGTTTATATAACTGTCCATTGTTTGTATTGAGTTGTACATTGACTCTGATTGATGTATGTATAAACTGATATAGTCTTTGTTGTAAAGATTATTGATTTATCTATTATATATTGTTCCACTACGAATGTGAGATTCTGATGTTGTTTCTGCTTCTGTGTTTCTATTCTTTCTTTTCTTCTTCTTCCTTCTTCTACCTCTTCTTTTAACCCTAATGGTTCGGTTTTCCGGCATTTGATTGCGCGGCATTTGATACAGTGGACGTATTAATGTCGACTTTCGAGCGTCGAAAAATCGCGATCGTTACATTTCCGATATCAAATGTCTGAATATATGAGTTAATCCAAAGGCCATATTAGATATTAAATTATAGAATTTCCAAAATATAATGAATCTTATAGAAAATATAAATTATATATATATATATAACTCTACCATTTAAAAATCCAAGATAGAATACATTTGTATAAAAATATAAATGCATATGAAACTTTATGATGTTAATGATATATACTTAAATATACAGGTATACCATTATTTGAATGTGTGCCATATGAAATAGTATATATGGAAGTTTGTATAAATGAGAATATATATATATGTACATACATACAATGACAAAATATATTTAAGCAATGTATATCAAAATATGTATACGTATAAATGTATGTATATGATGATAAATAGGTAAAGTAATAAGTGTGTATAAGGGTAAGGCAAAAACTATGTTCATAAGTATATGTATGAAGAATGTATGAAGGTAAGGATGTATATATATATACATATACCAATTCATGTAAAATGTTTGTAAACATCTTAGGGAACATAGCATTTAAGGCCTATCCTTTCAAGTATACATTATATCAAATCACTATGAAATCTTATTTTAAAAATCAAGCCTTTTATAAAATATCTAGTCACCGTTTGTTCAAATCAGTTTATCAGGTAAAAAAAAGATGCTTGCTGTGGAAGGCAGCAGTATACTGTCTGATAATTATATCTCCACACTTGTCTTCATTTTTTTCATTCATTCATTCGAAACTAATACCAGTAAAAGATAAAGCCAGCTTAAATCTGAAAACGAAATGAGAGAAAAAATATGATGGAAACCAGATCAAACAGCAGCTGTAAAATTTTAAAATAGCAGTTGTTTCAAAAAAAAATTCTGAGCTAAGTCTCCAACCTGATCTGAAACAAATTCAAGCTGAAGTAATCAAAGCAAAAGTAAGTAAGTTCTGCTAAATCAAAGAAGGCCAGATCATTTCAAAGGGGTTTAGGATCAAGCAATCAATAATGTTGGATCAAAATCATTTCCAGACTTCAGGAAATAAGCTCTGATCATCCTTTCTAAACAGGTGAGTAAATATATATTTAAAAGCTTAAGTAGATCTGAATCTGGGCATATGAATACTTGAATTAGATTTGTGCATGCTGTGAACTTGAAGTAAAGTATGATTGTTTAAATATGAATTGTATATTTATATCTATATGATGGAATGGTGTGCATGTCTGTGTATAGAATATTGTTCTGTTCATATTGCATAGGTTGAAGAATTTGATCAAAATCCAAATTCTATCCCAGATTTCTATAGTCTTCATTATATGACAAAATTTGTTTGAAATAGCAGGATCATTGATTTAAAGATATATTTAGTAAGGATCTGATAGAAGTTTTAATAAAAGGAAAGAAGAACAACAGGATTTTGATAAACATCAAAATTTCGACTTTATCAATTTGTTGCTTCAAGTATATAATTATCATTATCGAAAATTAGGATTTTTAAAAGTCAAATTAAGATTTTTAGATGTGAAATTGGGAAGAAATCGAGAATTGATGGTGATTTGGGTTTTGAGCATTTGCGGGTGATTGAGGTGATGTGGAGAGTCGGAATCAATGCCAGAGGAAGCGGGAAGGGTGACGATCTCAGCAAAAATAGGGGATGGATTTTTAAGCCACCGCGGCGATGTCAGTTCGACGAACTAGGGTTTAAGGATCTGGTTGGGTCATTGTTGTTCTTGGGTGCGTCGTGATGTCTAGGGTGCATCGGTCTTGGTGAGGATGAGTGGAAAAGAAGCGTTAGACGACGGCGAAGCTAGGGACAGGAGGTCGGGTTTTCTGGTGATCGATGGTAACGTTGCAAGGAGATTTTAATGGCATGGATTGGTTTTCAGACAGCCTTGTTTTGCTCGATTGTTCTTTCCGGCCCAATTGATCATGCGGGATGGTTGGGTTGATCGGGGATGTTGTCATTGACGTGCTGAGGGTCGGAGTTGGGATCGGAGTTGATCAGCGCCTGTGTGCATGTGCACGCGTATCGCGGCGTGGCTGGTTTGAGTGCTGCTTTGGTTAGAGTAGGAAGGGAAGTTTGTAGAAGAGTTGGGCTCGGAAAGATCTCGGGGAAAAGAAGATGGGGCTCAAGTTTTGTTCCGGGTAATTCGTTTGTGTTTATAACATTTTAAATTTAAAACTTAAACAAGTTTTTAAAAAAAAATGTACTTGGGTTTGGGTTCGGGTAAGTGCTGGTTTGACTCGGGTAAATGATTATGTTAACAAGTGTTTAAGGTTAACATAAGTAGGATTATAATAACTCACTTAATCATTCTTTTAAACAAAAGTATTTATTTAATCGTTGATTAATTAAGTTATAGGTTAATGATAAATTATTTTCAAAAGTTATTAAATATGATTTTAATGTTAATTAAGAAAATTAATTTAAGATAATGGTTAATCCTTTAATTAATAAAGGACTTGATTAATTAAGATTTATTAATTAATTAATAAGTAATTAAAGATAAAAAAATGAAGTAATTAAGTAATAATTAAGAATGATGAAGTGTTTTATCATCAAACTTAAGGACTTTTGTTGATTTACAAGTTAATGATAATTAATTCCCAAGTTACTAAATTCTGATGATGATTAAGAAGG
This sequence comes from Allium fistulosum, assembly GCA_030737815.1. Lineage (NCBI taxonomy): Eukaryota > Viridiplantae > Streptophyta > Magnoliopsida > Asparagales > Amaryllidaceae > Allium > Allium fistulosum. The sequence goes on from CM060903.1 coordinate 299,360,599, forward strand.
TGATTAAGATAAATGGATTATCTTAAAATTTATTTAAGATTTGGGTGATTAAGAAGTATTAATTAATTGATTGATTATTAATTAAAGATTGATTAATTAAGGGATGATTATTACGATTAATTAAAGTTAATTAAGCAAGAAAAAGGTAATCAATTTAATTTCTATTAGGTGATTAAATTAAGTTAATTAAGAATTGTTTGACTACTAATCTTGCCTATAGGTGATAAACTTGAATTGAATACTTTGGTTTGTCTGAATATCCCTGATATTGAGTTGTGATGTATTGTGATATGATATGATGGGTTATACTGGGATATTGTGAGTTATCTTTCAATAATTGATTTGTTATGAGTATATGAGAACCTACATTTAAAATTGATTTGTATTCCACTTAAACAATTGGGATTAAGATGATATTGAAATCGAAAAGACCGGGATCGGGTATCAGCAAATACCCGGAACCACTTCAATTTGTAATCTAAATTCTTGATAAATTTGATTTTGGAAGTAAACAGGCTGGAATGAATTAAGTAAGAATTATGGCTATTTAAAATGAGTAACAGTTCTTGGGTATTGTTTTGTAATAAGTGATTGACTTTAACAAGTTAAGAACTTGTACGGAAGGTACGAGTTACCCTGGTATTTCAAATATGTTACAACTTAGTATTTCATATTATATGGGTTTACTCACGCTGGTTTCCAGCCTGACCCGGGTGTTACTTTAATGTAATGCTCGGGTCAGACCGAGTATTATAGATTTTCAGGTAAGGACGTTCTGGAGCTCAGGAGACGAGCTGGATGGCAGGAACGTATGGAGTGTTTCCACTGTGATATTATTTCTGTTTATTTGAGACATGCAATTTGTATATGTCCAGTGTTTTTGTATGAGTATAACTCTGATGTAAAAATATAATTGACAGATACAGGTATTCTTTTGTAAACTGTTATTATTTGATATTATATTTTGAACCACTGCGATTTGTGAGAATCAGTGCTGTATTTCTGTTTCTTCTTCTTCTATCTCTTTCTTCTTTTCCTAACTATCAGGAATTTTCACGATCAAAAATTTTGGGTCGTTACATTTGGTATCAGAGCTGAAGGTTAAGCCAGAACCTTGGCTCTGGTGGGTGTACTCATAAGGATAGGGTCAATAGTACCCTAGAATGAGTTGAGTGTGTGTGTGTGTGTGTGTATATATATATATATATATATATATATATATATATATGAGAGCGTACTTGTTATTTTCTTATATAAAGATTTTAAATGATTTTATATGAGAATATATTTTGATATATATAAAGCAATATTTCTTTCTAATAAATATTAAGGTAATTGGTTGTTAAATTATTGGAATTAAATTAAGTGGTAATAGGAATACAACCAAATTGAAATTAGATAAAGATAAGTTTGAAATGGATTCAAACAAAAATTAAAATCTTGAATTTGGGAAGGAGTTTTAGAATAAGATAAAAATGAATTGGTATCCAGATATGATATTCCTGGGTATCATCATAAATAGTTATTGTGTTTAATAATGATATATTTGTTAATAAGTAAGCCAAATGATGTAAACTTTTAAGATGAGTATAACTTCTAAATTGAAGTGGGTTTTAAATTGTGAAATTTTAAAACCTAAGTCTAGAAACATTTGAATTGTTTCAAAATGTTAAAAGAAATTTGTTTTGAATTAAAACTAAAAATGGTTTAAAAATTTAAAGTATAACTTGGTGTGCAAAGGAAATATGTATATATGAGGGATATACATAATATCAAAAATGGGTGGTAATAAACACTAAATGTTGAGTTTTAAATTTGGAATGAGATGTGATACCCAAGGTGATAAGTTTTTGAACTTATAAGATTATTAATGTGAAGTTTAAAATTTGAAATGAGAATCCAAATTGGGTAGGGTTGGCTGGATTAAGTAAATTGAATTTAACTTTAGGAAAGTTAAATAAGTTAACAAGCAACCTGAATTGGAAATTTCAAGATGAAATTGGGATTTAACTTGGAAAGTTAAATGGTTAATTTGAATTGGGAGATTGTGTGATCTCAAAATGGGTTTGAGATCCGATGGATGTTTTAAAATAATTTGGATAATATTATCTTATTGTTATTAATAATCATTAGAGTGTGAATTGGATTTGTTTAAATGAATGAAGAAATGGATTGTGGTGATATATCCATTATTTAGATAAAAAGGGAAAATAAAATTTGAAATTAAGGGTATGGAATTACTTTGAACTGAAAATTTGAATAATTAAATTTGTAAATTAAATTTGTTTAAGAACTGGTTTCAAGACTAGAAAATAAAATTGGGTAATAAATTGAATTTTTAAGATAAAATTGTTTTGAACTTTTATTTGAACTTTGAAATAAGTTAAGTAAAGATAATTTAAAATGGAATTTTGAGAATTGGACTCAGAATTAAATTCTTTAAAGACTGGGGTTATTGATTTAAAAATAAAGGTTAATTTGATTTAAGGGGTTAAATCAACATTTGAAAATTTAACTCGAATTTATATAATTCGAGATGGTTTAAAGTTGAGATTCAGATTTCATTAGTTCAAATTGAATTTAGTTTGAATTAACTAGGATTGAAGATGGATAAGTATAAAATTCAAATGGAAAATTTGAATTGGATTAATTTGAAATAAAATTGAAGATTGAATGAGTTCAAATTAAAATTGGAATTGGGATTATTTCATATAGAAATTGAAATGATTTGGAATTGAAGTGGATTCAATTTGAAATTAGTCTAAATTAATTTGAATAATTTGAAATTGTAATTAAAGTAAATATGTTTAAAATCAAATGGAATTTGATCTGAATTTGGAAAGAAATTGAGGTGAATTCAACTTGAATTGGGATAAATCAAGTTCAAGGGAAATTGAGGTTATTCAAATTAGAAGTGAGTCAATTTAAATGGAAGTGGAAATTTAAATTGAATTGATAGGGAATTGAATAGTTTGACTCTAGACTATTTTCAAAATAAATTGTTTTAATATAAATCTATTTTTCCAAACTATTTACTATACAACTTTTCTTTTTAAACCTAAAACTATCTTAAGCTTATTTTACAATTACTTTTGGAACTATTTAACAATTTTATAACTGATTTATAAACTAATTACTGTTTTTCAATTGTTTTATAAATAATTACTATTTTTCAATTATTTTCAATTACTTAACTATTTTACAGCTATTTTACAAACTAATAATTATTTATCAACTACTTATCTATTTTTAAATATATTTTTTCAAGCTATTTTCAAAATATAAACTGGTCGGAGTTCAAACTATTATTGATTAAATACCCAACTGAGATAAGAATTGAAGTGATAATCCAAATGGGGATTAAGGCAAATGTGAATAAGTGAATAAAATCAAAGTGAGGATGAATAGAAAGGGAATTGATTTAACTGATAATAAATGAAGATAAATACGTAGGATGTACGTATGTTATTCTATTCGCATAGTGATTTGATCCAGATTCGAGCACAAAATTTCGAGATAGTATTATCAATCCGAGTTGGGATTTTTCGCTCGATTTTCGACGGTGAACCTGGATATGGATTTTTGATTGGTTCTGAATATTCTCTATCATAGTTGTGTCTATGCAAGGAGAATGACGGTTTCTGATCAAGAAACCAAATTTGAGTCCGCACTAGGAAGTCGGGTGGACAATACTAGTTTGGAAGTGAAATTTTGTGATCGAGTGAGTGATCAGATTGATATGGCGTACAGATGATTTGTGTGCATCGTACGGGTTTGAATAAAGTTGATATTGAAAATTTATGGATAAGAACTGTAAAATGGTCTTTGAAACGAAGAGTGTATTTTGTGAGATATATGAGGAATAAGATGGAAATTGGAAATTTCTATGATTAAGATTTACTTTATGGAAGTAAGCAATATGGTAAATGACTTTACAAAAGAGTAATCAAAATTTGAGTATTTGATTTGGGATAAACAAAGTTATATATCTTTGTTATATATGGTAAACTCCCCTTATTGAATCTATAGCCAGATGAGTGCCAACAGTCTACACTTGATTTTGCCGGGACGGCAATGTAACATCGGTAGACTGTGATCTATGGTCGAGTGGAGGAGTTTCATTCTTTTGGCAGCGAAATTCGAGGGCGCTGATGCCTACGGTTATATGGGTTTTTTCTGTGATAGCAACGTAAAACCCGGGTATAACTACGATCTGTAGCGGGTTCCATGGTGTAATCGAGGAGCGCGGAGGCCTACAGTTATCTATGGATTTTGCTGGGATGGCAACGTAACCATCGAGTTAACTGCGACCATGGATGGGGGTGATGATTTCCAAAGCATTTTCACCAAAGATATTTCCTCTTTTTTTTAAAATGTTTTCGATATTTTCAATAAAATTATCTTTCAAGTATTTTCACTAAGTGTTGAAATGGTTTTGCTAAGTATTTATTGATTTTCAGTCCTACGCCTGGTCAACGTATGACCGAATTTCTATGAGAACAAGGATGGACTTGTTGAAACATCGAGTTATAAAAAGTATTTTTATGTATAAAAGCTATTTTGGTTATATTATGTTATTTATAAGTGTTTAAATTTTGAAATTTTGAAATAAGAGAGTAAAAGAGTTAAAAATGTTAAAAGAATATTTATCTGATTTTAAGCATTTTCATAAATCCGTTTCGTTCCTTTTCGAGGACGAAAAGTTCTAAAGGGGGGAGGAATGTGACGACCCAGATTTTTAACGGTTGATAATCGGTAATTAGTTGAATCAAATCATTGAAATGTTATTTTGATTAGTCAAACAAATAATTTCCGATATCAAATGTCTGAATATATGAGTTAATCCAAAGGCCATATTAGATATTAAATTATAGAATTTCGAAAATATAATGAATCTTATAGAAAATATAAATTATATATATATAACTCTACCATTTAAAAAATCCAAGATAGAATACATTTGTATAAAAATATAAATGCATACGAAACTTTATGATGTTAATGATATATACTTAAATATATAGGTATACCAGTATTTGAATGTATGCCATATGAAATAGTATATATGGAAGTTTGTATAAATGAGAATATATATATGTACATACATACAATGACAAAATATATTTAAGCAATGTATATCAAAATATGTATACGTATAAATGTATGTATATGATGGTAAATAGGTAAAGTAATAAGTGTGTATAAGGGTAAGGCAAAAACTATGTTCATAAGTATATGTATGAAGAATGTATGAAGGTAAGGATGTATATATATACATATACCAATTCATGTAAAATGTTTGTAAACATCTTAGGGAACATAGCATTTAAGGCCTATCCTTTCAAGTATACATTATATCAAATCACTATGAAATCTTATTTTAAAAATCAAGCCTTTTATAAAATATCTAGTCACCGTTTGTTCAAATCACTTTATCAGGTAAAAAAAAGATGCTTGCTGTGGAAGGCAGCAGTATACTGTCTGATAATTATATCTCCACACTTGTAACGACCTGAAATTTTTAACCATTCGCATCCGCACATGTCAGACTTGAATTGCTCAAAATACTGCGTTGTAAATAAAATTTGGCAAATCTCAGAATATACGGTAAATAAAAAGATCACAGATCATAGACACAGAGTAAGAAGTGCAGCGGAAGTAAAAGAAATAGTAGTTCATGAAGCTACTATGTAAATATATCAGAGTTAAATAAGATACAATAGAAGAAATAAAGTACAACAGAAGTCTAAATATGATAACCAAGTACAAGCTGAATAGAACCACAAAACTGATATAGATAGGACAAGACACAGCAGATAATCTCCAGCGATTCAAATCTCCAAGAGAGCGAAAATCCAAATCTGTGAATAACTCAGGCTGACCCGAGCGTAAAGCAAGACACAAAACACTCGAGTTAGGACAATATATACTTATATAATGTAAACCAACTCAAGTGAACTGTAATAAGACACAAGTAACTTAAAGAATGCTTGGGATCGCCCATTCTTTAAGGATCCGTTAAACTATCTACTATGTAGTAATATTCGCTATTAATATAATGTCTAATATAAAATAAACATACTTTTTAATAGCGTCAAGGGGTTACCCATATAGCCCTTAACACGTAATAGTCCCAGTAGTCTATCCAGTATTAGCATACTCCCGAAATGAGGGCTACCCTCGATACTCCACAGGCTACGAGAGAAATCACAAATCGTAGTAAAGCTCGATATGGTAGGTGACACGACACACAAGGCAATGCCAGGGTAGATAAACCAATTACGCACACGGACTGATGGAACGCATAGCAGCCACTACCGTTGTCACGTACGGGAATTTTCGACTTTCGAAAATTCGACATCGATACTCACTTTATCGACTGCCGAGGAATCGAGTGCCGGAAACTCCAATAATGAGGGTTTTAGAAAGAAGAAATAGAAGAAAAAGAGAAGAAGAAGAAGAACAACAGAACACACAGAACAGAAACAGAACAATATCAGAATCTCACATATCACAGCGGAACAATATATAATAGATAAATGAATAATCTTTAAACAAAGAACTATATCATTTTATACATACATCAATCATCAGAGTCAATATACAACTCAATACAACAATGGACAGTTATATAAACTTGTCCTCATACAAAATACACATCGGAATAAATATATCAGATACAAGTACTACGTCTCGCCATCCAGCTTATCTCCAAAGCTCCAAAATATCCAGAGTATCCTGATAATATAACTCTAGACTGCCCGTGTGGAAATTGGTGGGCACCCAGAGTTTAGAAGGGAAACAATAAACTCCGAGTCAGTCATGGTGACTGGTGTGAGATCGTAAAACAGTTATTTTTCACAAAGAAAATAAAACAAATTCGCAATGCTTTTGGAAAATGAAACTACCATAAGACCTCCCGCCACACACACAATGCAAACGCAGACTTGGAGGAGATTTCTTCTTATGATAGTCAAAGATGCTTACTACGCAAAAATCAAATTCTTTTTGATATTATTATTAGTGCATAGTGTAGAAATCATTTCGAAAGTAGAATATAAATCTTAGCCAGCATAGGTACCATTATAGTATGCTTGCTATAGCTGCCATATTAGATGGCAGGTTCTACAACTAAAACCGTACAAGGCTCGTATTGTTTCTTTGGATTTCCAACAAATGGTCAGGCTAAGGAACTTCCTATCCACGATGGGTACGTCCCTGGAATAGACGACCCGAGAACCTAACCGGATCTCTGCCAACACAAGGCCGGGTTACCTCTGCAAAAATAGGTAACTACTGACACGCGTATGCCATCCCCCGATCGTAACCGATCTTCCCGAGGATCCCCGATTTCCAACAAACCACATAGATAATAATGCAGCAACCACATAGGTTAAGTATCTGGGCTCCATACCATGATACCACCTCTATCCAGAAGGAATGACATACACTAAGGGGCGCTACTCCCTAGAACCTTGCTGCATCCTTCCTGTTTCGACCATTTCCGGGGTGTGAGGCTCGACGAAGTCTCGTCCACAAAGCTACGCTTTCTACAAAGCCATGCTTCGGGTCAAACAAATGATCAACCTATGATCACAAAGATATAAGATCAAACAAATGATCATATCACAAATGATCAAACACTGATCATTTCACAGCAACACTCAGTATGCCACGTTACCAAATTGGGAGTATATCGCTGATGAATTTCAACTACATAACCTCTGAGCTCGTACGTCTCAGAGAAGGGTGTTAAGCTAAGAGAATAAATTCTCCGCCACCAACAGAAATGTATTTGAAAGAAATCAGCTTTATATCTCAAATTGTAACGTCAGACACACAATCCATACAAGTCTGTTCCGGGATCGAACAGAACCGAAGGCACTTCTCACGAAGCCCTTGCATATCCGGATAAATTTCTAATCACGTCCGGACTTCCCGTCACTAAGGGTGATAAAACCTCTAAATCGGAGATCAGCCGATGTAGAGTAACTCGACGGTAATCCTTCCGTTTTCAAAAATATCCGGTCTTCAACACCGGTCTTCGAATGCAATTCATAACGACGTATCACATATTCGGAATGGGTTATACGACTCCATGGTCCTTTCCCGGCTAACCCGAATAGTGAGCGCTTATTCAAAAATAAGTGTGGCATTCAAATTCATCCAATTCACAACAAATACCATTCAGGGTAATTATTGATAGTCGGTTATTTAACTATCAATAAAGATGCGCAACATCATCAGATTCCAAATAATTTTCCCAAATTATTTATCTTCAAAAATATCTTTACTAGATATAAAATTTCCACACTTCAAAAATAAATCAACGTTTATTTTTTTTCTAAACAATTTCCCTTTTCTTTTATAAATTCCATATTGAATTTATATTTCAAAATATCTTCTGATATACGATTTTCAAATCGATTTCAAAATTCACTTTCAATTTATCTTTACAAAGATAAATTCTTAACAAACATTTCATATCGTATTGGAAAAGTAATTCCATACTTATTTAATAATAAGTATTTCACAAATCATTTATTTTCAACATTTGAAAATATTCAATATACTTAAATCAATATTAAGTATATATTCATTCTTTAAGGAAAACATTCTTTTAACACCTTTATTTGAGTCAAAACGAATGTTACGTAAAACATCGTTACGACGACTCAAAATCACTAGTATAGGGATTCGGATTTTAGATAGATATATAAATCCCAATACTACATAAAACATTTCCTTTCGGAAATCATTTACTATAACAACAGTGTTATAGTCCACCATTTCCTTATTTCTCGAAAACGTCTATTTCAACAATAAAAGTTGAAATCTATGATTTCGATATTTAACACGTTTTAAAACATCTTTTAAAACAATTACTTCATTTCATAATATCACTTTCCCAAAACGTATCCATTTTACTTAACAATATATTCACTGTCCAAAATCGTGAATATATTTCACTAACTACATTTCAATATTTTCTACACATTTTATTTAAAAGCTTATCCACTGTCCAAAATCGTGGATATAATTCCTTTAATAACTTCTATATTAAATTCATCAAATTTGATTGATTTCGAATTTATAAAACAACGTTTATAAATTCTATTTCTATTTTCTAACAACTTCAATTTAATAAATCTTCTTTATTAACAATTCGATTCATAACTCAAATCTTACACCAACAATCCATAATTATAAGTTAAATACTTATAATTCCTTTATTTTACAAAATCATTTCCATTTGTAAGTTCACAATTTATAAATTTCATTTATTTAATAATTCTTAAAAATTCATTTTAACGCTTATAAAAACTCGTTTTATAATACCAACATTTCAAAGTTATAAATATCAATTTTTGTACATCTTTTACATACATCGTTTTTAATAATTCAAAATTTTCCATTTAAAACCATTTTTATAGATTTCTTAACTATTTATTCCAAAAGAAATTACCTTTTGGTTATAATTCACAAATCTTAACTTTTATAACTTTAAAATCTTAACGTTTATAAATCAATTCAAAAATTCCATAAAACGTATATTTTCAAAAATCACTTTAAAAATCCTTTTAAAGTAAAAGTCGTTATTTTTAAACTTCAAAATTTTGAATCCGATGATGCAACAGCACCAATTAGTCAATCACAACATTCAATATCATATATCAACATGATAACAGAATATACATCAATATCTGTAAATAAATAAATACAGTTGAGGAATCCAGTTGGATCCCTCCAACCTGTTTCCCTGCATCCAAAGACGTTAGCACAATACCAATTCCACTTCGAGGTGGAATATCGCAGTATATGGGTTTTATAAAAATAATCCGCTTACTAACGGCGCAATAGGGTCTCATCCGCTATACGAGGCGGGAAATCATCAATCCAATATATACATATGCCAATATGTATATATTGCTATATATATAGATATATCCTATCATATCTAATATCACATCCAATAGCAATCATATCAGTCAAATCAATAACTGTAAAAGAAAATCCACTTTCATTTGAGTGAGAAGATCTCACCTTGATTTTAATTCTGATTTCAGCGTTTATTTCGAATAAAATTAAACGGCCGTTTAATTTTACCCGAAATTCAAACTAGTTCCAAACGACTCCAATCCAATTGCATCGCAAAGAGCTCGTCGAGACGATCCCATCGCAAAAAATTTCGTCACAATCCGACCTTGTATGAACAAAATACGTCATTTTAAAGTTACACGATATAAATAAAAATTTATTTACAAATTTCTTTTAATTATTTTAACCCTACGAAATCGCAGCCGTTCCTTTTCTTTGATATGAGATCTGGGCCGCGATATTCTTTCTTCTCCCCCTCCCAGACAATCACGTATGCAAAGAACCCAAAGCTAGTCGGCCCTAGGGTTTTGAATGTCTCCTTCCTCATCAACCAAAACCCCATCATCTCGTCGCCGATCGAAGCGCCATCACCAGAGCCCCCCACGCTGGCCGACCGCACCCCCCTAGCGCCTCCACCTCGTTGAAAAACGTGACCAAAGCTGGCTCCTTCTAACCCATTTTCCCGTTGATCCGTTCATCAATTTTCGATCATAGCCGTTCAGATTGAAGATCTCACTTATCTCTACAACTTTCACGTTGGGAGTTTCGCGAAATTATTGATGGATTGAGAGATCTGGAGGGAGAAAGGTTGATGAATTCTGGCCGTTCAGCATAGAAGTGGCGGCCACGAACGTATAAACTAGGGTTTTCTCTTGAATGAAGGGGGTGGGTTGCTTTTATAGAGAACCGACGAACACTATTCACTCCTAAATTTCCGAACTCCGATTTACGCGCGGTCACTATCGTTTCTAGGGTTTATCCCGCGTTCCGAACGCAATGGAACGTGTTTCGGGAGCTAATTCGGACATTTGTGCGAGATACGGAGAAAAACGATCAAATTAAATTAAATCGATTTAAATCGATTTCGAGGCGTTTTGGCTTGTCCCGGACAAACGGTAAATCCAAAAATTACGAAATTTGAAATCTTACAATAATATCACATTATGGATCCGATGAAACTGGTTTCGTCGAAATCCGAGACTGTTCGAAAAATGACTATTTTAACTCGATGATTTAAAATTAAAACGATATCGATGCGTTTCGAGTTGCCACGGTCAAACGATAACTTCGATTGCTACGAAAATTGAAATCCGATAATAACTAACTATTACGGATCCAATGGAGCTGGTCTCGTTCAATTCTGAGACTGTTCGAAAATTGGCTATTTTTCAGTCGATAATTAAATATTAAAATATTCGATTTTCACAAATTAACTCCAAATTCAATTTTAAAAGTTCTATAACCTTTTTATAACTCCAGTATGATTAAATAAAATTTTACAAATCATTTTCAATCATTTTAAACCCGATTTTCAATTATCTCTGGAATTTCCCTATGGAATTATCGATTTAATTATCCAATTAAATCTAGATATTCGAATTTTAAATTTATTCGACTTATTAAATTCATTTATTAATATTTAAAATCAATTAAATATTCGAATTTTAATTATCAAAAATTCTGGGTCGTTACAGACTTCCCCCTTAAAAGAATTTCGTCCTCGAAATTACAAGTTAGGAAAAATGGTCCTTAACTCGTCTACTATTTTTCACAATCCAATAGTTTTATCAAATTTTAAAAACAAATCTTTCTACTAAAGATTCGTTATCCTTCAACTAGCTTTCTAACTTCAATTATGAGTTTTAAACAACATTGTTTACTTTAAAATTCAAATTCGAGTTTAAATTCAAATTTTAAACTTTCAAAATTTCTCAAAAATTTTCTAACGCTCTAAATTTTCGAAAAATTTTGCCAGCGTCTCCTTTGCGCGGCTAATACGGCACGACTACAAAACGTCCCTACGGACTCTCAGATTTCAAAAAGAAAAAGAAAAAGCCAAGCGGCTAGACCAGAAATCATCAAAAACTCATATTATAATTCAAATACTTACCTTTTACGAGCAATTCAAATTATCTTCGAAATCAAAATCCCAATTCATTTACACCTGTATATCCTACTAGCCATAATATCTAGTTACACATTCAAATCATTTTGCAAATTCCATTACAAAATTTTTGATACTTCTTATATCATCTTTACTTCCCTATTGAAGTTTCATATTCATTCTCATTCAATTTCACATTTCAAATTTCATTTGAATCTAATTCACAATTTCAATCTAATTTGGATTCGGTTCAACTTCTGAATATTGAATTTCATCGATTAACTTTCATTCAACTGCACTATTTTAGATTAGTTTCATTTACTAATTCATATCACAGATTCTAATTCATTTATTCAAATTTGGTTTCAACATTCAGTTTTAATCTTATTCAATTGATAATTCACTTAACATTCCAAGTCGAATTTCACTTATATAACTCAAGTTCATATTCATTTCAGTAATAAATTTTGATACCCAAAATCAAATTCATTCATCATTTCTTAAGTTATATTCCCATTAAACATCATTTATTTCACTTTCATTTTCTCATTTTATAAGTTATACAACTTATATTCAATCTTTCAAAACCATTTTTGAAAACAATTCAAGTTATCCTTTGAATTTCCAAAACAAAACCCACATTTTCAAACAACTTCCATTTAAAACAATTTGGCAGCAATTCCTCTTTTGGAAACCCGAAAATGAATTCTAATGATGTGGCCACCATCATCAGGATTATTTTCCAGCGACCTAAAAGAGTTTAGAGCTTTTATCTTTTCAAAACATTTCCAAATACTTCTCTGGAATTCCGTTTTAAATCACAATTCACATTTATAATTTACATTCTCAAATTTCATTTGTATGTGGATTTATCTCTTAACTTTGGAGTTACAATTTCAATTTCTTATTCAATTTTAGTGATGATAATTCACTATTATTACTTCCTAACATCCATGCAACCATATACTATAGTACTTTATAGAAAAACATTTCTTTTCTATACAAAAATAGTTTTGGGCAAAATTATCTCATTTACCCTATTTAAAACAATATTGTGCCGAATTGTTCTATACAAGTGTTTAGAGATCCCTATCGATAGAGTTGTACGGACAATACCGACCAGAATCCATATACCACTCAACAAACCAATCATCACAATATAAAACAATTTTATATTCACTAACAAATACGCGCTCGTATCTATTATTACACTCAACTCATTCTAGAGTACTACTGACTCTATCTCTAATGAGTAACACCCAACAGAGCAGGATTGTCGCTTAACCATATGCTCTGATACCACGCTGTCACGTACGGGAATTTTCGACTTTCGAAAATTCGACATCGATACTCACTTTATCGACTGCCGAGGAATCGAGTGCCGGAAACTCCAATAGTGAGGGTTTTAGAAAGAAGAAATAGAAGAAAAAGAGAAGAAGAAGAACAACAACAGAACACACAGAACAGAAACAGAACAATATCAGAATCTCACATATCGCAGCGGAACAATATATAATAGATAAATGAATAATCTTTAAACAAAGAACTATATCATTTTATACATACATCAATCATCAGAGTCAATATACAACTCAATACAACAATGGACAGTTATATAAACTTGTCCTCATACAGAATACACAGCGGAATAAATATATCAGATACAAGTACTACGTCTCGCCATCCAGCTTATCTCCAAAGCTCCAGAATATCCAGAGTATCCTGATAATATAACTCTAGACTGCCCGTGTGGAAATTGGTGGGCACCCAGAGTTTAGAAGGGAAACAATAAACTCCGAGTCAGTCATGGTGACTGGTGTGAGATCGTAAAACAGTTATTTTTCACAAAGAAAATAAAACAAATTCGCAATGCTTTTGGAAAATGAAACTACCATAAGACCTCCCGCCACACACACAATGCAAACGCAGACTTGGAGGAGATTTCTTCTTATGATAGTCAAAGATGCTTACTACGCAAAAATCAAATTCTTTTTGATATTATTATTAGTGCATAGTGTAGAAATCATTTCGAAAGTAGAATATAAATCTTAGCCAGCATAGGTACCATTATAGTATGCTTGCTATAGCTGCCATATTAGATGGCAGGTTCTACAACTAAAACCGTACAAGGCTCGTATTGTTTCTTTGGATTTCCAACAAATGGTCAGGCTAAGGAACTTCCTATCCACGATGGGTACGTCCCTGGAATAGACGACCCGAGAACCTAACCGGATCTCTGCCAACACAAGGCCGGGTTACCTCTGCAAAAATAGGTAACTACTGACACGCGTATGCCATCCCCCGATCGTAACCGATCTTCCCGAGGATCCCCGATTTCCAACAAACCACATAGATAATAATGCAGCAACCACATAGGTTAAGTATCTGGGCTCCATACCATGATACCACCTCTATCCAGAAGGAATGACATACACTAAGGGGCGCTACTCCCTAGAACCTTGCTGCATCCTTCCTGTTTCGACCATTTCCGGGGTGTGAGGCTCGACGAAGTCTCGTCCACAAAGCTACGCTTTCTACAAAGCCATGCTTCGGGTCAAACAAATGATCAACCTATGATCACAAAGATATAAGATCAAACAAATGATCATATCACAAATGATCAAACACTGATCATTTCACAGCAACACTCAGTATGCCACGTTACCAAATTGGGAGTATATCGCTGATGAATTTCAACTACATAACCTCTGAGCTCGTACGTCTCAGAGAAGGGTGTTAAGCTAAGAGAATAAATTCTCCGCCACCAACAGAAATGTATTTGAAAGAAATCAGCTTTATATCTCAAATTGTAACGTCAGACACACAATCCATACAAGTCTGTTCCGGGATCGAACAGAACCGAAGGCACTTCTCACGAAGCCCTTGCATATCCGGATAAATTTCTAATCACGTCCGGACTTCCCGTCACTAAGGGTGATAAAACCTCTAAATCGGAGATCAGCCGATGTAGAGTAACTCGACGGTAATCCTTCCGTTTTCAAAAATATCCGGTCTTCAACACCGGTCTTCGAATGCAATTCATAACGACGTATCACATATTCGGAATGGGTTATACGACTCCATGGTCCTTTCCCGGCTAACCCGAATAGTGAGCGCTTATTCAAAAATAAGTGTGGCATTCAAATTCATCCAATTCACAACAAATACCATTCAGGGTAATTATTGATAGTCGGTTATTTAACTATCAATAAAGATGCGCAACATCATCAGATTCCAAATAATTTTCCCAAATTATTTATCTTCAAAAATATCTTTACTAGATATAAAATTTCCACACTTCAAAAATAAATCAACGTTTATTTTTTTTCTAAACAATTTCCCTTTTCTTTTATAAATTCCATATTGAATTTATATTTCAAAATATCTTCTGATATACGATTTTCAAATCGATTTCAAAATTCACTTTCAATTTATCTTTACAAAGATAAATTCTTAACAAACATTTCATATCGTATTGGAAAAGTAATTCCATACTTATTTAATAATAAGTATTTCACAAATCATTTATTTTCAACATTTGAAAATATTCAATATACTTAAATCAATATTAAGTATATATTCATTCTTTAAGGAAAACATTCTTTTAACACCTTTATTTGAGTCAAAACGAATGTTACGTAAAACATCGTTACGACGACTCAAAATCACTAGTATAGGGATTCGGATTTTAGATAGATATATAAATCCCAATACTACATAAAACATTTCCTTTCGGAAATCATTTACTATAACAACAGTGTTATAGTCCACCATTTCCTTATTTCTCGAAAACGTCTATTTCAACAATAAAAGTTGAAATCTATGATTTCGATATTTAACACGTTTTAAAACATCTTTTAAAACAATTACTTCATTTCATAATATCACTTTCCCAAAACGTATCCATTTTACTTAACAATATATTCACTGTCCAAAATCGTGAATATATTTCACTAACCACATTTCAATATTTTCTACACATTTTATTTAAAAGCTTATCCACTGTCCAAAATCGTGGATATAATTCCTTTAATAACTTCTATATTAAATTCATCAAATTTGATTGATTTCGAATTTATAAAACAACGTTTATAAATTCTATTTCTATTTTCTAACAACTTCAATTTAATAAATCTTCTTTATTAACAATTCGATTCATAACTCAAATCTTACACCAACAATCCATAATTATAAGTTAAATACTTATAATTCCTTTATTTTACAAAATCATTTCCATTTGTAAGTTCACAATTTATAAATTTCATTTATTTAATAATTCTTAAAAATTCATTTTAACGCTTATAAAAACTCGTTTTATAATACCAACATTTCAAAATTATAAATATCAATTTTTGTACATCTTTTACATACATCGTTTTTAATAATTCAAAAATTTCCATTTAAAACCATTTTTATAGATTTCTTAACTATTTATTCCAAAAGAAATTACCTTTTGGTTATAATTCACAAATCTTAACTTTTATAACTTTAAAATCTTAACGTTTATAAATCAATTCAAAAATTCCATAAAACGTATATTTTCAAAAATCACTTTAAAAATCCTTTTAAAGTAAAAGTCGTTATTTTTAAACTTCAAAATTTTGAATCCGATGATGCAACAGCACCAATTAGTCAATCACAACATTCAATATCATATATCAACATGATAACAGAATATACATCAATATCTGTAAATAAATAAATACAGTTGAGGAATCCAGTTGGATCCCTCCAACCTGTTTCCCTGCATCCAAAGACGTTAGCACAATACCAATTCCACTTCGAGGTAGAATATCGCAGTATATGGGTTTTATAAAAATAATCCGCTTACTAACGGCGCAATAGGGTCTCATCCGCTATACGAGGCGGGAAATCATCAATCCAATATATACATATGCCAATATGTATATATTGCTATATATATAGATATATCCTATCATATCTAATATCACATCCAATAGCAATCATATCAGTCAAATCAATAACTGTAAAAGAAAATCCACTTTCATTTGAGTGAGAAGATCTCACCTTGATTTTAATTCTGATTTCAGCGTTTATTTCGAATAAAATTAAACGGCCGTTTAATTTTACCCGAAATTCAAACTAGTTCCAAACGACTCCAATCCAATTGCATCGCGAAGAGCTCGTCGAGACGATCCCATCGCAAAAAATTTCGTCACAATCCGACCTTGTATGAACAAAATACGTCATTTTAAAGTTACACGATATAAATAAAAATTTATTTACAAATTTCTTTTAAATATTTTAACCCTACGAAATCGCAGCCGTTCCTTTTCTTTGATATGAGATCTGGGCCGCGATATTCTTTCTTCTCCCCCTCCCAGACAATCACGTATGCAAAGAACCCAAAGCTAGCCGGCCCTAGGGTTTTGAATGTCTCCTTCCTCATCAACCAAAACCCCATCGTTGTTTTATAAATTCGAAATCACCATGCTGTCACGTACGGGAATTTTCGACTTTCGAAAATTCGACATCGATACTCACTTTATCGACTGCCGAGGAATCGAGTGCCGGAAACTCCAATAGTGAGGGTTTTAGAAAGAAGAAATAGAAGAAAAAGAGAAGAAGAAGAAGAACAACAGAACACACAGAACAGAAACAGAACAATATCAGAATCTCACATATCGCAGCGGAACAATATATAATAGATAAATGAATAATCTTTAAACAAAGAACTATATCATTTTATACATACATCAATCATCAGAGTCAATATACAACTCAATACAACAATGGACAGTTATATAAACTTGTCCTCATACAGAATACACAGCGGAATAAATATATCAGATACAAGTACTACGTCTCGCCATCCAGCTTATCTCCAAAGCTCCAGAATATCCAGAGTATCCTGATAATATAACTCTAGACTGCCCGTGTGGAAATTGGTGGGCACCCAGAGTTTAGAAGGGAAACAATAAACTCCGAGTCAGTCATGGTGACTGGTGTGAGATCGTAAAACAGTTATTTTTCACAAAGAAAATAAAACAAATTCGCAATGCTTTTGGAAAATGAAACTACCATAAGACCTCCCGCCACACACACAATGCAAACGCAGACTTGGAGGAGATTTCTTCTTATGATAGTCAAAGATGCTTACTACGCAAAAATCAAATTCTTTTTGATATTATTATTAGTGCATAGTGTAGAAATCATTTCGAAAGTAGAATATAAATCTTAGCCAGCATAGGTACCATTATAGTATGCTTGCTATAGCTGCCATATTAGATGGCAGGTTCTACAACTAAAACCGTACAAGGCTCGTATTGTTTCTTTGGATTTCCAACAAATGGTCAGGCTAAGGAACTTCCTATCCACGATGGGTACGTCCCTGGAATAGACGACCCGAGAACCTAACCGGATCTCTGCCAACACAAGGCCGGGTTACCTCTGCAAAAATAGGTAACTACTGACACGCGTATGCCATCCCCCGATCGTAACCGATCTTCCCGAGGATCCCCGATTTCCAACAAACCACATAGATAATAATGCAGCAACCACATAGGTTAAGTATCTGGGCTCCATACCATGATACCACCTCTATCCAGAAGGAATGACATACACTAAGGGGCGCTACTCCCTAGAACCTTGCTGCATCCTTCCTGTTTCGACCATTTCCGGGGTGTGAGGCTCGACGAAGTCTCATCCACAAAGCTACGCTTTCTACAAAGCCATGCTTCGGGTCAAACAAATGATCAACCTATGATCACAAAGATATAAGATCAAACAAATGATCATATCACAAATGATCAAACACTGATCATTTCACAGCAACACTCAGTATGCCACGTTACCAAATTGGGAGTATATCGCTGATGAATTTCAACTACATAACCTCTGAGCTCGTACGTCTCAGAGAAGGGTGTTAAGCTAAGAGAATAAATTCTCCGCCACCAACAGAAATGTATTTGAAAGAAATCAGCTTTATATCTCAAATTGTAACGTCAGACACACAATCCATACAAGTCTGTTCCGGGATCGAACAGAACCGAAGGCACTTCTCACGAAGCCCTTGCATATCCGGATAAATTTCTAATCACGTCCGGACTTCCCGTCACTAAGGGTGATAAAACCTCTAAATCGGAGATCAGCCGATGTAGAGTAACTCGACGGTAATCCTTCCGTTTTCAAAAATATCCGGTCTTCAACACCGGTCTTCGAATGCAATTCATAACGACGTATCACATATTCAGAATGGGTTATACGACTCCATGGTCCTTTCCCGGCTAACCCGAATAGTGAGCGCTTATTCAAAAATAAGTGTGGCATTCAAATTCATCCAATTCACAACAAATACCATTCAGGGTAATTATTGATAGTCGGTTATTTAACTATCAATAAAGATGCGCAACATCATCAGATTCCAAATAATTTTCCCAAATTATTTATCTTCAAAAATATCTTTACTAGATATAAAATTTCCACACTTCAAAAATAAATCAACGTTTATTTTTTTTCTAAACAATTTCCCTTTTCTTTTATAAATTCCATATTGAATTTATATTTCAAAATATCTTCTGATATACGATTTTCAAATCGATTTCAAAATTCACTTTCAATTTATCTTTACAAAGATAAATTCTTAACAAACATTTCATATCGTATTGGAAAAGTAATTCCATACTTATTTAATAATAAGTATTTCACAAATCATTTATTTTCAACATTTGAAAATATTCAATATACTTAAATCAATATTAAGTATATATTCATTCTTTAAGGAAAACATTCTTTTAACACCTTTATTTGAGTCAAAACGAATGTTACGTAAAACATCGTTACGACGACTCAAAATCACTAGTATAGGGATTCGGATTTTAGATAGATATATAAATCCCAATACTACATAAAACATTTCCTTTCGGAAATCATTTACTATAACAACAGTGTTATAGTCCACCATTTCCTTATTTCTCGAAAACGTCTATTTCAACAATAAAAGTTGAAATCTATGATTTCGATATTTAACACGTTTTAAAACATCTTTTAAAACAATTACTTCATTTCATAATATCACTTTCCCAAAACGTATCCATTTTACTTAACAATATATTCACTGTCCAAAATCGTGAATATATTTCACTAACTACATTTCAATATTTTCTACACATTTTATTTAAAAGCTTATCCACTGTCCAAAATCGTGGATATAATTCCTTTAATAACTTCTATATTAAATTCATCAAATTTGATTGATTTCGAATTTATAAAACAACGTTTATAAATTCTATTTCTATTTTCTAACAACTTCAATTTAATAAATCTTCTTTATTAACAATTCGATTCATAACTCAAATCTTATACCAACAATCCATAATTATAAGTTAAATACTTATAATTCCTTTATTTTACAAAATCATTTCCATTTGTAAGTTCACAATTTATAAATTTCATTTATTTAATAATTCTTAAAAATTCATTTTAACGCTTATAAAAACTCGTTTTATAATACCAACATTTCAAAGTTATAAATATCAATTTTTGTACATCTTTTACATACATCGTTTTTAATAATTCAAAAATTTCCATTTAAAACCATTTTTATAGATTTCTTAACTATTTATTCCAAAAGAAATTACCTTTTGGTTATAATTCACAAATCTTAACTTTTATAACTTTAAAATCTTAACGTTTATAAATCAATTCAAAAATTCCATAAAACGTATATTTTCAAAAATCACTTTAAAAATCCTTTTAAAGTAAAAGTCGTTATTTTTAAACTTCAAAATTTTGAATCCGATGATGCAACAGCACCAATTAGTCAATCACAACATTCAATATCATATATCAACATGATAACAGAATATACATCAATATCTGTAAATAAATAAATACAGTTGAGGAATCCAGTTGGATCCCTCCAACCTGTTTCCCTGCATCCAAAGACGTTAGCACAATACCAATTCCACTTCGAGGTGGAATATCGCAGTATATGGGTTTTATAAAAATAATCCGCTTACTAACGGCGCAATAGGGTCTCATCCGCTATACGAGGCGGGAAATCATCAATCCAATATATACATATGCCAATATGTATATATTGCTATATATATAGATATATCCTATCATATCTAATATCACATCCAATAGCAATCATATCAGTCAAATCAATAACTGTAAAAGAAAATCCACTTTCATTTGAGTGAGAAGATCTCACCTTGATTTTAATTCTGATTTCAGCGTTTATTTCGAATAAAATTAAACGGCCGTTTAATTTTACCCGAAATTCAAACTAGTTCCAAACGACTCCAATCCAATTGCATCGCGAAGAGCTCGTCGAGACGATCCCATCGCAAAAAATTTCGTCACAATCCGACCTTGTATGAACAAAATACGTCATTTTAAAGTTACACGATATAAATAAAAATTTATTTACAAATTTCTTTTAATTATTTTAACCCTACGAAATCGCAGCCGTTCCTTTTCTTTGATATGAGATCTGGGCCGCGATATTCTTTCTTCTCCCCCTCCCAGACAATCACGTATGCAAAGAACCCAAAGCTAGTCGGCCCTAGGGTTTTGAATGTCTCCTTCCTCATCAACCAAAACCCCATCATCTCGTCGCCGATCGAAGCGCCATCACCAGAGCCCCCCACGCTGGCCGACCGCACCCCCCTAGCGCCTCCACCTCGTTGAAAAACGTGACCAAAGCTGGCTCCTTCTAACCCATTTTCCCGTTGATCCGTTCATCAATTTTCGATCATAGCCGTTCAGATTGAAGATCTCACTTATCTCTACAACTTTCACGTTGGGAGTTTCGCGAAATTATTGATGGATTGAGAGATCTGGAGGGAGAAAGGTTGATGAATTCTGGCCGTTCAGCATAGAAGTGGCGGCCACGAACGTATAAACTAGGGTTTTCTCTTGAATGAAGGGGGTGGGTTGCTTTTATAGAGAACCGACGAACACTATTCACTCCTAAATTTCCGAACTCCGATTTACGCGCGGTCACTATCGTTTCTAGGGTTTATCCCGCGTTCCGAACGCAATGGAACGTGTTTCGGGAGCTAATTCGGACATCTGTGCGAGATACGGAGAAAAACGATCAAATTAAATTAAATCGATTTAAATCGATTTCGAGGCGTTTTGGCTTGTCCCGGACAAACGGTAAATCCAAAAATTACGAAATTTGAAATCTTACAATAATATCACATTATGGATCCGATGAAACTGGTTTCGTCGAAATCCGAGACTGTTCGAAAAATGACTATTTTAACTCGATGATTTAAAATTAAAACGATATCGATGCGTTTCGAGTTGCCACGGTCAAACGATAACTTCGATTGCTACGAAAATTGAAATCCGATAATAACTAACTATTACGGATCCAATGGAGCTGGTCTCGTTCAATTCTGAGACTGTTCGAAAATTGGCTATTTTTCAGTCGATAATTAAATATTAAAATATTCGATTTTCACAAATTAACTCCAAATTCAATTTTAAAAGTTCTATAACCTTTTTATAACTCCAGTATGATTAAATAAAATTTTACAAATCATTTTCAATCATTTTAAACCCGATTTTCAATTATCTCTGGAATTTCCCTATGGAATTATCGATTTAATTATCCAATTAAATCTAGATATTCGAATTTTAAATTTATTCGACTTATTAAATTCATTTATTAATATTTAAAATCAATTAAATATTCGAATTTTAATTATCAAAAATTCTGGGTCGTTACAGACTTCCCCCTTAAAAGAATTTCGTCCTCGAAATTACAAGTTAGGAAAAATGGTCCTTAACTCGTCTACTATTTTTCACAATCCAATAGTTTTATCAAATTTTAAAAACAAATCTTTCTACTAAAGATTCGTTATCCTTCAACTAGCTTTCTAACTTCAATTATGAGTTTTAAACAACATTGTTTACTTTAAAATTCAAATTCGAGTTTAAATTCAAATTTTAAACTTTCAAAATTTCTCAAAAATTTTCTAACGCTCTAAATTTTCGAAAAATTTTGCCAGCGTCTCCTTTGCGCGGCTAATACGGCACGACTACAAAACGTCCCTACGGACTCTCAGATTTCAAAAAGAAAAAGAAAAAGCCAAGCGGCTAGACCAGAAATCATCAAAAACTCATATTATAATTCAAATACTTACCTTTTACGAGCAATTCAAATTATCTTCGAAATCAAAATCCCAATTCATTTACACCTGTATATCCTACTAGCCATAATATCTAGTTACACATTCAAATCATTTTGCAAATTCCATTACAAAATTTTTGATACTTCTTATATCATCTTTACTTCCCTATTGAAGTTTCATATTCATTCTCATTCAATTTCACATTTCAAATTTCATTTGAATCTAATTCACAATTTCAATCTAATTTGGATTCGGTTCAACTTCTGAATATTGAATTTCATCGATTAACTTTCATTCAACTGCACTATTTTAGATTAGTTTCATTTACTAATTCATATCACAGATTCTAATTCATTTATTCAAATTTGGTTTCAACATTCAGTTTTAATCTTATTCAATTGATAATTCACTTAACATTCCAAGTCGAATTTCACTTATATAACTCAAGTTCATATTCATTTCAGTAATAAATTTTGATACCCAAAATCAAATTCATTCATCATTTCTTAAGTTATATTCCCATTAAACATCATTTATTTCACTTTCATTTTCTCATTTTATAAGTTATACAACTTATATTCAATCTTTCAAAACCATTTTTGAAAACAATTCAAGTTATCCTTTGAATTTCCAAAACAAAACCCACATTTTCAAACAACTTCCATTTAAAACAATTTGGCAGCAATTCCTCTTTTGGAAACCCGAAAATGAATTCTAATGATGTGGCCACCATCATCAGGATTATTTTCCAGCGACCTAAAAGAGTTTAGAGCTTTTATCTTTTCAAAACATTTCCAAATACTTCTCTGGAATTCCGTTTTAAATCACAATTCACATTTATAATTTACATTCTCAAATTTCATTTGTATGTGGATTTATCTCTTAACTTTGGAGTTACAATTTCAATTTCTTATTCAATTTTAGTGATGATAATTCACTATTATTACTTCCTAACATCCATGCAACCATATACTATAGTACTTTATAGAAAAACATTTCTTTTCTATACAAAAATAGTTTTGGGCAAAATTATCTCATTTACCCTATTTAAAACAATATTGTGCCGAATTGTTCTATACAAGTGTTTAGAGATCCCTATCGATAGAGTTGTACGGACAATACCGACCAGAATCCATATACCACTCAACAAACCAATCATCACAATATAAAACAATTTTATATTCACTAACAAATACGCGCTCGTATCTATTATTACACTCAACTCATTCTAGAGTACTACTGACTCTATCTCTAATGAGTAACACCCAACAGAGCAGGATTGTCGCTTAACCATATGCTCTGATACCACGCTGTCACGTACGGGAATTTTCGACTTTCGAAAATTCGACATCGATACTCACTTTATCGACTGCCGAGGAATCGAGTGCCGGAAACTCCAATAGTGAGGGTTTTAGAAAGAAGAAATAGAAGAAAAAGAGAAGAAGAAGAACAACAACAGAACACACAGAACAGAAACAGAACAATATCAGAATCTCACATATCGCAGCGGAATAATATATAATAGATAAATGAATAATCTTTAAACAAAGAACTATATCATTTTATACATACATCAATCATCAGAGTCAATATACAACTCAATACAACAATGGACAGTTATATAAACTTGTCCTCATACAGAATACACAGCGGAATAAATATATCAGATACAAGTACTACGTCTCGCCATCCAGCTTATCTCCAAAGCTCCAGAATATCCAGAGTATCCTGATAATATAACTCTAGACTGCCCGTGTGGAAATTGGTGGGCACCCAGAGTTTAGAAGGGAAACAATAAACTCCGAGTCAGTCATGGTGACTGGTGTGAGATCGTAAAACAGTTATTTTTCACAAAGAAAATAAAACAAATTCGCAATGCTTTTGGAAAATGAAACTACCATAAGACCTCCCGCCACACACACAATGCAAACGCAGACTTGGAGGAGATTTCTTCTTATGATAGTCAAAGATGCTTACTACGCAAAAATCAAATTCTTTTTGATATTATTATTAGTGCATAGTGTAGAAATCATTTCGAAAGTAGAATATAAATCTTAGCCAGCATAGGTACCATTATAGTATGCTTGCTATAGCTGCCATATTAGATGGCAGGTTCTACAACTAAAACCGTACAAGGCTCGTATTGTTTCTTTGGATTTCCAACAAATGGTCAGGCTAAGGAACTTCCTATCCACGATGGGTACGTCCCTGGAATAGACGACCCGAGAACCTAACCGGATCTCTGCCAACACAAGGCCGGGTTACCTCTGCAAAAATAGGTAACTACTGACACGCGTATGCCATCCCCCGATCGTAACCGATCTTCCCGAGGATCCCCGATTTCCAACAAACCACATAGATAATAATGCAGCAACCACATAGGTTAAGTATCTGGGCTCCATACCATGATACCACCTCTATCCAGAAGGAATGACATACACTAAGGGGCGCTACTCCCTAGAACCTTGCTGCATCCTTCCTGTTTCGACCATTTCCGGGGTGTGAGGCTCGACGAAGTCTCGTCCACAAAGCTACGCTTTCTACAAAGCCATGCTTCGGGTCAAACAAATGATCAACCTATGATCACAAAGATATAAGATCAAACAAATGATCATATCACAAATGATCAAACACTGATCATTTCACAGCAACACTCAGTATGCCACGTTACCAAATTGGGAGTATATCGCTGATGAATTTCAACTACATAACCTCTGAGCTCGTACGTCTCAGAGAAGGGTGTTAAGCTAAGAGAATAAATTCTCCGCCACCAACAGAAATGTATTTGAAAGAAATCAGCTTTATATCTCAAATTGTAACGTCAGACACACAATCCATACAAGTCTGTTCCGGGATCGAACAGAACCGAAGGCACTTCTCACGAAGCCCTTGCATATCCGGATAAATTTCTAATCACGTCCGGACTTCCCGTCACTAAGGGTGATAAAACCTCTAAATCGGAGATCAGCCGATGTAGAGTAACTCGACGGTAATCCTTCCGTTTTCAAAAATATCCGGTCTTCAACACCGGTCTTCGAATGCAATTCATAACGACGTATCACATATTCGGAATGGGTTATACGACTCCATGGTCCTTTCCCGGCTAACCCGAATAGTGAGCGCTTATTCAAAAATAAGTGTGGCATTCAAATTCATCCAATTCACAACAAATACCATTCAGGGTAATTATTGATAGTCGGTTATTTAACTATCAATAAAGATGCGCAACATCATCAGATTCCAAATAATTTTCCCAAATTATTTATCTTCAAAAATATCTTTACTAGATATAAAATTTCCACACTTCAAAAATAAATCAACGTTTATTTTTTTTCTAAACAATTTCCCTTTTCTTTTATAAATTCCATATTGAATTTATATTTCAAAATATCTTCTGATATACGATTTTCAAATCGATTTCAAAATTCACTTTCAATTTATCTTTACAAAGATAAATTCTTAACAAACATTTCATATCGTATTGGAAAAGTAATTCCATACTTATTTAATAATAAGTATTTCACAAATCATTTATTTTCAACATTTGAAAATATTCAATATACTTAAATCAATATTAAGTATATATTCATTCTTTAAGGAAAACATTCTTTTAACACCTTTATTTGAGTCAAAACGAATGTTACGTAAAACATCGTTACGACGACTCAAAATCACTAGTATAGGGATTCGGATTTTAGATAGATATATAAATCCCAATACTACATAAAACATTTCCTTTCGGAAATCATTTACTATAACAACAGTGTTATAGTCCACCATTTCCTTATTTCTCGAAAACGTCTATTTCAACAATAAAAGTTGAAATCTATGATTTCGATATTTAACACGTTTTAAAACATCTTTTAAAACAATTACTTCATTTCATAATATCACTTTCCCAAAACGTATCCATTTTACTTAACAATATATTCACTGTCCAAAATCGTGAATATATTTCACTAACCACATTTCAATATTTTCTACACATTTTATTTAAAAGCTTATCCACTGTCCAAAATCGTGGATATAATTCCTTTAATAACTTCTATATTAAATTCATCAAATTTGATTGATTTCGAATTTATAAAACAACGTTTATAAATTCTATTTCTATTTTCTAACAACTTCAATTTAATAAATCTTCTTTATTAACAATTCGATTCATAACTCAAATCTTATACCAACAATCCATAATTATAAGTTAAATACTTATAATTCCTTTATTTTACAAAATCATTTCCATTTGTAAGTTCACAATTTATAAATTTCATTTATTTAATAATTCTTAAAAATTCATTTTAACGCTTATAAAAACTCGTTTTATAATACCAACATTTCAAAGTTATAAATATCAATTTTTGTACATCTTTTACATACATCGTTTTTAATAATTCAAAAATTTCCATTTAAAACCATTTTTATAGATTTCTTAACTATTTATTCCAAAAGAAATTACCTTTTGGTTATAATTCACAAATCTTAACTTTTATAACTTTAAAATCTTAACGTTTATAAATCAATTCAAAAATTCCATAAAACGTATATTTTCAAAAATCACTTTAAAAATCCTTTTAAAGTAAAAGTCGTTATTTTTAAACTTCAAAATTTTGAATCCGATGATGCAACAGCACCAATTAGTCAATCACAACATTCAATATCATATATCAACATGATAACAGAATATACATCAATATCTGTAAATAAATAAATACAGTTGAGGAATCCAGTTGGATCCCTCCAACCTGTTTCCCTGCATCCAAAGACGTTAGCACAATACCAATTCCACTTCGAGGTGGAATATCGCAGTATATGGGTTTTATAAAAATAATCCGCTTACTAACGGCGCAATAGGGTCTCATCCGCTATACGAGGCGGGAAATCATCAATCCAATATATACATATGCCAATATGTATATATTGCTATATATATAGATATATCCTATCATATCTAATATCACATCCAATAGCAATCATATCAGTCAAATCAATAACTGTAAAAGAAAATCCACTTTCATTTGAGTGAGAAGATCTCACCTTGATTTTAATTCTGATTTCAGCGTTTATTTCGAATAAAATTAAACGGCCGTTTAATTTTACCCGAAATTCAAACTAGTTCCAAACGACTCCAATCCAATTGCATCGCGAAGAGCTCGTCGAGACGATCCCATCGCAAAAAATTTCGTCACAATCCGACCTTGTATGAACAAAATACGTCATTTTAAAGTTACACGATATAAATAAAAATTTATTTACAAATTTCTTTTAAATATTTTAACCCTACGAAATCGCAGCCGTTCCTTTTCTTTGATATGAGATCTGGGCCGCGATATTCTTTCTTCTCCCCCTCCCAGACAATCACGTATGCAAAGAACCCAAAGCTAGCCGGCCCTAGGGTTTTGAATGTCTCCTTCCTCATCAACCAAAACCCCATCGTTGTTTTATAAATTCGAAATCACCATGCTGTCACGTACGGGAATTTTCGACTTTCGAAAATTCGACATCGATACTCACTTTATCGACTGCCGAGGAATCGAGTGCCGGAAACTCCAATAGTGAGGGTTTTAGAAAGAAGAAATAGAAGAAAAAGAGAAGAAGAAGAACAACAACAGAACACACAGAACAGAAACAGAACAATATCAGAATCTCACATATCGCAGCGGAACAATATATAATAGATAAATGAATAATCTTTAAACAAAGAACTATATCATTTTATACATACATCAATCATCAGAGTCAATATACAACTCAATACAACAATGGACAGTTATATAAACTTGTCCTCATACAGAATACACAGCGGAATAAATATATCAGATACAAGTACTACGTCTCGCCATCCAGCTTATCTCCAAAGCTCCAGAATATCCAGAGTATCCTGATAATATAACTCTAGACTGCCCGTGTGGAAATTGGTGGGCACCCAGAGTTTAGAAGGGAAACAATAAACTCCGAGTCAGTCATGGTGACTGGTGTGAGATCGTAAAACAGTTATTTTTCACAAAGAAAATAAAACAAATTCGCAATGCTTTTGGAAAATGAAACTACCATAAGACCTCCCGCCACACACACAATGCAAACGCAGACTTGGAGGAGATTTCTTCTTATGATAGTCAAAGATGCTTACTACGCAAAAATCAAATTCTTTTTGATATTATTATTAGTGCATAGTGTAGAAATCATTTCGAAAGTAGAATATAAATCTTAGCCAGCATAGGTACCATTATAGTATGCTTGCTATAGCTGCCATATTAGATGGCAGGTTCTACAACTAAAACCGTACAAGGCTCGTATTGTTTCTTTGGATTTCCAACAAATGGTCAGGCTAAGGAACTTCCTATCCACGATGGGTACGTCCCTGGAATAGACGACCCGAGAACCTAACCGGATCTCTGCCAACACAAGGCCGGGTTACCTCTGCAAAAATAGGTAACTACTGACACGCGTATGCCATCCCCCGATCGTAACCGATCTTCCCGAGGATCCCCGATTTCCAACAAACCACATAGATAATAATGCAGCAACCACATAGGTTAAGTATCTGGGCTCCATACCATGATACCACCTCTATCCAGAAGGAATGACATACACTAAGGGGCGCTACTCCCTAGAACCTTGTTGCATCCTTCCTGTTTCGACCATTTCCGGGGTGTGAGGCTCGACGAAGTCTCGTCCACAAAGCTACGCTTTCTACAAAGCCATGCTTCGGGTCAAACAAATGATCAACCTATGATCACAAAGATATAAGATCAAACAAATGATCATATCACAAATGATCAAACACTGATCATTTCACAGCAACACTCAGTATGCCACGTTACCAAATTGGGAGTATATCGCTGATGAATTTCAACTACATAACCTCTGAGCTCGTACATCTCAGAGAAGGGTGTTAAGCTAAGAGAATAAATTCTCCGCCACCAACAGAAATGTATTTGAAAGAAATCAGCTTTATATCTCAAATTGTAACGTCAGACACACAATCCATACAAGTCTGTTCCGGGATCGAACAGAACCGAAGGCACTTCTCACGAAGCCCTTGCATATCCGGATAAATTTCTAATCACGTCCGGACTTCCCGTCACTAAGGGTGATAAAACCTCTAAATCGGAGATCAGCCGATGTAGAGTAACTCGACGGTAATCCTTCCGTTTTCAAAAATATCCGGTCTTCAACACCGGTCTTCGAATGCAATTCATAACGACGTATCACATATTCAGAATGGGTTATACGACTCCATGGTCCTTTCCCGGCTAACCCGAATAGTGAGCGCTTATTCAAAAATAAGTGTGGCATTCAAATTCATCCAATTCACAACAAATACCATTCAGGGTAATTATTGATAGTCGGTTATTTAACTATCAATAAAGATGCGCAACATCATCAGATTCCAAATAATTTTCCCAAATTATTTATCTTCAAAAATATCTTTACTAGATATAAAATTTCCACACTTCAAAAATAAATCAACGTTTATTTTTTTTCTAAACAATTTCCCTTTTCTTTTATAAATTCCATATTGAATTTATATTTCAAAATATCTTCTGATATACGATTTTCAAATCGATTTCAAAATTCACTTTCAATTTATCTTTACAAAGATAAATTCTTAACAAACATTTCATATCGTATTGGAAAAGTAATTCCATACTTATTTAATAATAAGTATTTCACAAATCATTTATTTTCAACATTTGAAAATATTCAATATACTTAAATCAATATTAAGTATATATTCATTCTTTAAGGAAAACATTCTTTTAACACCTTTATTTGAGTCAAAACGAATGTTACGTAAAACATCGTTACGACGACTCAAAATCACTAGTATAGGGATTCGGATTTTAGATAGATATATAAATCCCAATACTACATAAAACATTTCCTTTCGGAAATCATTTACTATAACAACAGTGTTATAGTCCACCATTTCCTTATTTCTCGAAAACGTCTATTTCAACAATAAAAGTTGAAATCTATGATTTCGATATTTAACACGTTTTAAAACATCTTTTAAAACAATTACTTCATTTCATAATATCACTTTCCCAAAACGTATCCATTTTACTTAACAATATATTCACTGTCCAAAATCGTGAATATATTTCACTAACCACATTTCAATATTTTCTACACATTTTATTTAAAAGCTTATCCACTGTCCAAAATCGTGGATATAATTCCTTTAATAACTTCTATATTAAATTCATCAAATTTGATTGATTTCGAATTTATAAAACAACGTTTATAAATTCTATTTCTATTTTCTAACAACTTCAATTTAATAAATCTTCTTTATTAACAATTCGATTCATAACTCAAATCTTATACCAACAATCCATAATTATAAGTTAAATACTTATAATTCCTTTATTTTACAAAATCATTTCCATTTGTAAGTTCACAATTTATAAATTTCATTTATTTAATAATTCTTAAAAATTCATTTTAACGCTTATAAAAACTCGTTTTATAATACCAACATTTCAAAGTTATAAATATCAATTTTTGTACATCTTTTACATACATCGTTTTTAATAATTCAAAAATTTCCATTTAAAACCATTTTTATAGATTTCTTAACTATTTATTCCAAAAGAAATTACCTTTTGGTTATAATTCACAAATCTTAACTTTTATAACTTTAAAATCTTAACGTTTATAAATCAATTCAAAAATTCCATAAAACGTATATTTTCAAAAATCACTTTAAAAATCCTTTTAAAGTAAAAGTCGTTATTTTTAAACTTCAAAATTTTGAATCCGATGATGCAACAGCACCAATTAGTCAATCACAACATTCAATATCATATATCAACATGATAACAGAATATACATCAATATCTGTAAATAAATAAATACAGTTGAGGAATCCAGTTGGATCCCTCCAACCTGTTTCCCTGCATCCAAAGACGTTAGCACAATACCAATTCCACTTCGAGGTGGAATATCGCAGTATATGGGTTTTATAAAAATAATCCGCTTACTAACGGCGCAATAGGGTCTCATCCGCTATACGAGGCGGGAAATCATCAATCCAATATATACATATGCCAATATGTATATATTGCTATATATATAGATATATCCTATCATATCTAATATCACATCCAATAGCAATCATATCAGTCAAATCAATAACTGTAAAAGAAAATCCACTTTCATTTGAGTGAGAAGATCTCACCTTGATTTTAATTCTGATTTCAGCGTTTATTTCGAATAAAATTAAACGGCCGTTTAATTTTACCCGAAATTCAAACTAGTTCCAAACGACTCCAATCCAATTGCATCGCGAAGAGCTCGTCGAGACGATCCCATCGCAAAAAATTTCATCACAATCCGACCTTGTATGAACAAAATACGTCATTTTAAAGTTACACGATATAAATAAAAATTTATTTACAAATTTCTTTTAATTATTTTAACCCTACGAAATCGCAGCCGTTCCTTTTCTTTGATATGAGATCTGGGCCGCGATATTCTTTCTTCTCCCCCTCCCAGACAATCACGTATGCAAAGAACCCAAAGCTAGCCGGCCCTAGGGTTTTGAATGTCTCCTTCCTCATCAACCAAAACCCCATCATCTCGTCGCCGATCGAAGCGCCATCACCAGAGCCCCCCACGCTGGCCGACCGCACCCCCCTAGTGCCTCCACCTCGTTGAAAAACGTGACCAAAGCTGGCTCCTTCTAACCCATTTTCCCGTTGATCCGTTCATCAATTTTCGATCATGGCCGTTCAGATTGAAGATCTCACTTATCTCTACAACTTTCACGTTGGGAGTTTCGCGAAATTATTGATGGATTGAGAGATCTGGAGGGAGAAAGGTTGATGAATTCTGGCCGTTCAGCATAGAAGTGGCGGCCACGAACGTATAAACTAGGGTTTTCTCTTGAATGAAGGGGGTGGGTTGCTTTTATAGAGAACCGACGAACACTATTCACTCCTAAATTTCCGAACTCCGATTTACGCGCGGTCACTATCGTTTCTAGGGTTTATCCCGCGTTCCGAACGCAATGGAACGTGTTTCGGGAGCTAATTCGGACATCTGTGCGAGATACGGAGAAAAACGATCAAATTAAATTAAACCGATTTAAATCGATTTCGAGGCGTTTTGGCTTGTCCCGGACAAACGGTAAATCCAAAAATTACGAAATTTGAAATCTTACAATAATATCACATTATGGATCCGATGAAACTGGTTTCGTCGAAATCCGAGACTGTTCGAAAAATGACTATTTTAACTCGATGATTTAAAATTAAAACGATATCGATGCGTTTCGAGTTGCCACGGTCAAACGATAACTTCGATTGCTACGAAAATTGAAATCCGATAATAACTAACTATTACGGATCCAATGGAGCTGGTCTCGTTCAATTCTGAGACTGTTCGAAAATTGGCTATTTTTCAGTCGATAATTAAATATTAAAATATTCGATTTTCACAAATTAACTCCAAATTCAATTTTAAAAGTTCTATAACCTTTTTATAACTCCAGTATGATTAAATAAAATTTTACAAATCATTTTCAATCATTTTAAACCCGATTTTCAATTATCTCTGGAATTTCCCTATGGAATTATCGATTTAATTATCCAATTAAATCTAGATATTCGAATTTTAAATTTATTCGACTTATTAAATTCATTTATTAATATTTAAAATCAATTAAATATTCGAATTTTAATTATCAAAAATTCTGGGTCGTTACAACCGTCCACCTCGAACAACACTCCCAAATCAAGGGTGGCCACCATAAATCACAAAGTAATAGAATGGTATCAAAGAAGTGTGTCCGATAAGAGGTGCTACCTCACTGGTCCGAGATCGCTCCTGTTTTAGCCACCTTATGCCAACTCATGGGAGTTGGGTCCACGTATATACCTTAGGATCGTCGTCACCATCCTACTTCATTCTGGAAACTCCACCGCGTACACAGTTGTCAAAGTGGTTTTCGGTATCGACAGAGAGTATGTCCATATCCGATCCCGGTCTCTTTAACAACCAGTCGTTATTATAACCTGTGGTTATAAATTTAAAACAGTTTATACTTCAAAATAGAATATCATTTCAAATCCAAATCTTTATCAAAAATAAAGATTAAATCAATTCCAAACCATTTTAATATATTTAAAATATCATATCATTTCAAAACTTCA
This sequence comes from Allium fistulosum, assembly GCA_030737815.1. Classification (NCBI taxonomy): domain Eukaryota; kingdom Viridiplantae; phylum Streptophyta; class Magnoliopsida; order Asparagales; family Amaryllidaceae; genus Allium; species Allium fistulosum. Next base: position 299,394,852 of record CM060903.1, read on the forward strand.
TTTCAAATCATTTCAATATATCAAAATATCATATCTTTCCAAAACTTCATTTTAAATCATTTTAATATACCAAAATATCATTTGAGTTCAAATCTAAATATTTAACTTTAAATACTTTTTAAATTGAAAGATATCATTCATTTATTATCATTTCAAGTCACCTTTTAAATAGTTTATATTTCAATCAAAATAATTCATTTAAACCATTTAAAAGTGAAATTATTATACTTTTAAATCAAGTATTAAAATTTCCAAAGTTTCAATTCAATTCAATCATTTATTTCAATTAAATTTCTATTGACCATTTCAAATTTCATAAATTTCAAATATAGATTTATCCACAAAATAACTATTCAAATTATAAAATAAATTCCAACGCTTTATTATCCTATATTTCATAAGTCCAATATCTTTTAAATAGATTTAGATTACAAGTAAACCAAATATCTTCCATACTAATATAAAATTCAATTTTTTTTATTTCAAGATTTAATATCATTTCAAATTCATTTCAAAATATCATTTCAAAACATCATCTATTTAATTTAAATTTAAATACCATTTAATCATATTTCAAAATAGTTGTATTTCCCAAATCAACTATTCCATTTAAATCTTTTAAAGTCAATTCATTATATTTAATAATTAAATATTTAATTTCCAAAGTTTAATCTTTTTCAAAGATCATTTATTCATTTGAATTTATTAAACAAAGAAAATTCAACTTTCGCAGCAATTAGAAAATGCTACGAAATGTTGTGCTTAAAAACAGTTCATTAACAAAAGACGGCATTTAAAATGCTGTAATATCTTAATTTAGTTCCAACTAAAATTTTAGTTAAATTTAACAACGATAGCCCTAACAAAGTGCTATGATAACCCTTAGTTCAAATTTGCTATTTGGTTCATTTAAAACAACTATAGCATTTTCCAATGCTGTAATATCTTTACGTTACATTTCAAAAATGCTGTCAAATCAAATTCAGAGTTTTATTTACAATTTCACACATAATTAATTTTTAATATAAATCATTTTAACTTATAAAATCATATATTTTCACATATTAAAAACAATCATTTAAATACCTTTATTTCTATGATTTTATAAAGTCAAATTTCCATACAAAAATCAAATTAAATAACAATTAAATTTTCATTTCTTTAATTAAATCCTTTACTTAACAACTAAGTTTAAATTTCAAAAATATAACTTATTTCCATTTATTTTACTTAATTAAACATTCACTTTTAAACAAATTTCACAAAATTCAATTTAAGTTATATTTCCAAATTCAGCTTAAATATTCATTTATTTCATATTTTAATTTATACAAAATCATTAACACTTTTCACAATTATTATTACTGAATAAAATCAATAAATCCATCTTTTAAATCAAATTTGTCATATTTTCTTACTTTACATAAATTCCATTTATAAACAAAACCATAAATTCCAAAATTAACTTATATTTCAAATTCTACTTCACCATTTACTTAATTCACATATTTAATTTGTAGAAAATCACAAATATTTTATAGAAATCATTTTAATAAAATTTAAATCAAAATATCATAATATTTACATTTTAAAATATTTTAGAAATTTCAGAAAAATATATAAACCATGGGTCTGTATAAAATTTTCTAGCCTAGGTCAAGTGATACGGATACGCATCAGGGTTTATAATATAGAATAATCTACCGACATCCAAATATCAAATACTCAGTCCTCAATGATTACATGGGTTGAGTAAATAAATATACCCCATACGGATGTCCCATAACACCCGGTGAAATACAATTAGTGAAAATTAGCCACACATCCTTAAAACGGAACTTAAATTCAAAACGGGTCCCTGTCATAAAATATATATTTTCTACATCCTGTTTCTGTTTTCTACCATTTTTTTCCCAAATTACCCTTGCGTTTCGCTGTGGAGCTGAATCTTCTTCTTATTTTTCGATTTAATGGTAAACTGCAATTAAATTAAAGATGATTCAATTTTTTTTATGAAATATGATATTCTTAATATTTGCAGTTATGAATAATCGCAACAAATTTCTGCAAATATATGCACAATAGTTGCAGAAATTTCTACAACTATAAGCAATAGTTGCAGACATTTTTGCAACTATAAGCAATAGTTGTAGAAATGTCTACAACTATAAGCAATAGTTGCAGTAATTTCTGCAACTATACGCAATAGTTGCAGACATTTCTGCAACTATTAGCAATAGTTGCATTTCTGCAACTATATGCAATAGTTGCAGATATTTCTGCAACTATACGCAATAGTTGCAGACATTTCTGCAACTATTTGCAATAGTTGCAGATATTTCTGCAACTATACGCAATAGTTGCAGACATTTCTGCAACTATTTGCAATAGTTGCATTTCTGCAACTATATGCAATAGTTGCAGAAATGTTTGCAACTATGTGCAATAGTTGCAGATATTTCTGCAACTATATGTAATAGTTGCAGATATTTCTGCAACTATACCGTATAGTTGCATAAATTTCTGCAACTATACCCAATAGTTGCTGACATTTATGCAACTATACCATATAGCTGCAGAAATATCTGCAATTATTTGTAATTTTTGTAAATTTCAAAAAAAATAAAAAAGGTTTAAAAGTTGCTGAATTGTCTGCAAATATTTGAAATAATTGCACATTTACTACAAATATGAATTTTTGATATCAACAATGGATCTCATTTCAAAGATCATAAAATTTGTGATTTTTTGGTGAAAACGGTTTGTTGATCCGGTTTTTGTACATAAAGTTATACGCGTTTGAAATGTTAAAAACGTAAAGGGTATTTGTGTATTTTTGCCTGCGCGAATTTGAAAGTAGGGGGCGGAAATGTAAGTTTTGTATGTGAAGGATGTTTTGTTTATTTTGAAACTTATCAGGGATGTGAGCCAAACTTACCCATACAATTATATACATGACACCCTCAATAAATCAATATTAAATAAATTTCGCTTATTAATTCACTCTCACTTAAATTGCATTTATGTTCATTATTCTTCAATTATATTGTTTTATAACTCATCACAATGGGTAATTTTACTTCATCTCATTCGTAACACACAAATCAACAATCATCCATTCACACATCAATTTATTATTCAATTAGTAATTAAAAAGATGAAGGGCTTTGTGTAAATCTATTTCACTTTAATTTTCCTCCTCTTTTTTATAAAAGCTCTTCAATTTAATTTAACGCAAAACATATTCTTTACTTATTTCCATCTCTTTTTTAAATAATAAATTTAATTGTCTCATCTAATTTCGAATCCATATTTCAAAATACTATTTGGTTTCAAAGAAACCTTTACTCGAACTCGTTCAATAAATTTTAAAACCTTAAATATACCTTCACTTCAATTTCCTCTTTAATAGTAATATAGAAATACTACAAAGGAATTTAAATTTTTCAATTATCTATAAAATCTCAAATCCGAAAAATATACTCAATCCAAAAATATTTGCAACTCCAAATCTACAACTTCAAAATCATAATTTAAAATCCTATTTATTTCAAACACTTCATTTTAAGCTATCAATCCATCAAAACTAATAATATATTACTTCCAAAAATTCATTTCTTATTAAATCCTCAAAAATATAAATTTTCATTCACTTAAATAAATAAATTGCAATCATCTGGTAGTTACTACAAAATATCACTTTATAAACTTCCATATATTAAATTCAAATCATTCATCACTTTTAAAAGTATAACTTCAACTTCCATTTTACAAACATCCTTCAAATATTTTTACAATTAACGATAAACAGATAATTTAACCCTTTGAAAATTCACTTATTAATAAAATTTCCAAAACTCATCATTTACCAAAAGTTTTAATCACAAAATCTTCTACTTATTCAACCTTTATATATATTTTTTCCAAAATCATTTCACTTCCAAATTTTCCATTAATCACAAGTAATCTCAATATTAAATAAAACATCATTTCAAAATTCACTATTTGCTTTCAAAATAATTTATTTGATTCAAATTTACATCTTTTAATTCATTTTTTCCCAATCAATTTCAAATTCCATTCAATTATTCGCAAACATTGAATTACTACTCAAGCATCACTCAACAATCTAACATCAATCATCATAACATCAAATAAATCATAATTCACCGCAATTCCAACTAATTCAAACTACAACAACCATCATTCATCAACAACTAACCAGTTTCATCCAATATCAACAATCGATTCGATCGAGCAAAGCAAACAATTATATAGGTAAATACGCATCGAATAAAATGAATTAGACATAGATGCGAGTGAGATAATTCACTGAATGATGCTCAAATTCCAAACCAGCAACCACCATCAATACTACAAAATTTCCATTATCTCCTTTATTGTCATCAAACTCGTGCACAAAAGCTTCCCGCAATCTACAATCACATCGTACACCCCAATCAGCTCAGTCATCAACCCCTGGCCAAAACTGATCACCACCAGCACTTCCAGTTTGCCTGCAACATAATCACCATTGTCTGCCTAACCACGTCCAACATGCGCATGTATGCACACCAGCCAGCGAACTCATTACACAACCTAGGTCGGCCTCCTTCTGCCTCACATCACCACCAGAATTTATGACTCCATCACTCAATAGTTGTTTCCCAATCCTTCATGCAAAGCCACATAGCCTTGCTTTAGGTCACGCGCGGCTGCTTCTCCCCTAAGCCATCATCGATTGCCTAATCCGCCCCACCCAACATCGCACCTCTCCCTCTCCACGCTCGCGTCAACCACAATGGTCAGGGTCACATCTCCCCCTTCCTGTGTGCATTAGTTATGGTGTGGCACCTTCGGCAATCGCGATTCACACGAGATTTTTTTCCTTATGTAAATTACCTTATTCTCATTTTAGGGGATTTATGGTTAAAATGAAATATAGGGCTTTAGGCTTAGTCAGGAAGCCAAGCGATATTTCTAAAATCACAGAGACAATAAAAATGGGTTTGGGCTAGGTTGAAATTGATTTAGGCCTAAATCTAGTGTTTGGCCTTAATTTAATTCAATTCAATATTAATTAATTTGCAATACATTCAAATTTGAATTTTAATCCTCAAAAATAAACTTTAATCTAACATAAATTGACTTACACCTCAATTTACAATTTATATTTTAGTAACTGGACAATTTTATTCAAATGAATGTCGGCTCATTTTTATTTAATAATCCATTATTCTATTACAAAATAAATTTATTTTCCAATTATTCCAACCTTATATGAAAATTATTTACACTTCAAAATATTTCATTTTTAATCAAAACTATTTTTTTTAATAAATCATTTAGAAAAATTTATCAATTTAGTTCAATTTGTTATAACAAAATCTTTTGTTAAATAAAATTTAATTAACTAAAAATTTATTTTTAAATTTAATCATCACAATTTGAACTCAACCAATTTTTTTGATAAAAATTTATTAATTTATACAGTGTAGAAAACAAGGCTGTTATAGACTTTCCTCGTTAAGAAAATTGCATCCTCACAATTTCTTATATGGAAGTCGATATACATAACTCATACCCCGACTTTCCTCGTATTTAGCACTCTTCTATCAAACTCAAAGTACTCGATTCTCTATGCGGCTCATATACATCAATTCATCCCATCGTACGTTATGACTTCAAATAGATTCAAATAACGACTATCTAATCTTCACATACGATAAATTTTGTGAAACATTTCTAGGTGTTAGATTTTCCAGAAAATTTCGGTAGTCTCCATTGTATGGAGAGTGCTCCAGAAAATGAAAACACAATTATATCACAAAATATACTCCATTCAATAGGGCATCCAAAAACATGGAAAGACAATATAATATCACACTATATATTTGTATACCGTAAAAACATACCTTTTTAGCAAACTTGCTTATTATTAAGCGAGTTAAAGCGTGTCAACATCGCCAAATAGTCCAAGTAGATTCGTATGTACCAAAACTCAACTCAACTTCAAACATTAGTTGTTTATATTAGGATTTAAGAAGTATGTATAATTTTAATACGTAGGTAACATGCATTTTAATTAGGCTGCCTATCAACAAGATTTAAAGAGTAAGAATCATCAAATTAGACGATAATTTTAAAATGGAGTTATGACATATTGTATTAGTATTCATAAGTAACTCTCGGATCATTAAAACATAAAATGTACAAAGAATTATGCCGCAATTCACAAAACATCAAAATCTGAAGTGCTTATATAGGTGGAGGTCCACTTATTAATTTCATATCTTTAGCCATGAAAACATCAAAATTTCACGGAACACTACAAGCGAAAGTTGTAGCTTATGTTTTAAGCTTTCCGAAATGGGCAAAAGTCATCGAAATCAGACAAACAGTTCAAAAGTTATAAGCCAATGAGTTCAGCTCAGTTTTGGGAAATTTTCATTTCGAGAAAGTGAACACCATTCTTATTAATTCATGTTTAAACCTTCATGAACTTCAAAATTTTGGAAAGTGATAAACATCAAAGTTGTTACTTATGCAATTGTATTTTTAATGAAACAAGAATCGACAAAATCAGATCACTCTATCACAAGTTATGGTTATATTAGTAAGCCTTCTTTCTTTTCCTTTTTCTTCAAAATAATCAACGCTTTTAATTTACAAATCTCTTATAATAATAATCATATCGCTTTTACATATACATACATACATACATACATATATATATATATATATCATCTTCATTCAACATCTTCTAATACTTCAAAACCATCATTCATAACTTTCATCTAATCTTCTCGAATAGTATTGTTCTATTTCTTCTAATACTTCAAAACCATCATTCATAACTTTCATCTAATCTTCTTGAATAGTATTGTTCTATTTCAACACAAAACAATTCAATATATTTTATTAGCATCAAAATCTAATTATTTTTATTTTTTCCATTCATATATTTTATCTATTTATTTCGACAATGCATCACATCAAACATCTAAATATAGAAAATAAATTTTCTACTTTTCAAAACAATTTGTTACATCACTATAATAACACTCATTCTTATATATACACCCAAGTTAAAACAATTTCAAATACTTCAAAATATTATACAATTTTTCATATATTTGCATATAATATACATGCAAGCCTTTCTTATAACCATATTTTTATCATTTATCACATGCATCAAGAGTTCAACCCAGATTCAAGCTTTTAAAATAGTGTTTACTCACCTTTGTTTGAACAGAGGAATTTTGAAAATCTGGAAATGGTTTGATAACTAGAACTGCAATCTTGAGTTTGATCTGGAAACTTGATTTGCTTGTTGGATTTTTGAGCTTAAATTGCTTAGTTTCAGGTTTAAGAACTTGGAGAAGATTGTTTGAATTTATATCCTGTTTCAGGTTAAAAAATTTCAAGAGTTTGATTTCTTTTTCCTTTGGATTCTTTGGTTTTTGAAATGTAAAAATGAAGCCTGGTTCTTCTTTTTAATACATGTTATCTAATTTTAAATTAAAAGATAATGCCATTTGTAATACTAAGCTTACATTTGTCAATGCATATAATTATTTTCTTACAAGTGTTAATATGCAAGAATGAGATATTTACAAATGTTTAAACTTATATTCAAATACCTCTTATGTTTTATATGTATTTATATGTATTATGTTTATAAACTTTTCTTTATATATATATACAAAATGCATAAATTTCAAGTATAAAAGAAAGTGTATTTAAATCTTTGTTAAATCTTATTTTAGGCCATCATATTTTTGAACTACTAAATATTTATTTTTAGTGTTTTTGAAAATGTAGAATTTTAACTTAAAATAATAATTTGAAAATTTGATACATTGAATTCAAATCAAATGCTTTCTATACACCCACATAAGTATCTATAATAATTAGAAAACATTATTTTATTTGAATTGTTTATATATATATATATACTCACACCTTACAAATTTCCATGTATACTACTTCACATGGCATATACATATATATACACACACTTATATACTTATATGTATATACTTGAAATTCCCAACATTATAAAGTTTGCCTATATATATATATATATTAATTTAATACAATATTTATCATTTGCAAATATTTATATTTCAATATTTATTATAGTTTTCAAAATTCATTTATATATCCAGATATCTTTTATTACCATAATTTTTTCTGTTCAATTGAATAAACTAGTTAATTATCCAATTATCAGATGTCCAAAATCCGGGTTATCACAAAAGGTAATACACACCAATTACTAGACTTAGGTTAAGGAAACTAATGAATGGGACTAAAAGTATGACGACCCAGATTTTTAACGGTTGATAATCGGTAATTAGTTGAATTAAATCATTGAAATGTTATTTTGATTAGTCAAACAAATAATTTCCGATATCAAATGTCTGAATATATGAGTTAATCCAAAGGCCATATTAGATATTAAATTATAGAATTTCGAAAATATAATGAATCTTATAGAAAATATAAATTATATATATATAACTCTACCATTTAAAAATCCAAGATAGAATACATTTGTATAAAAATATAAATGCATACGAAACTTTATGATGTTAATGATATATACTTAAATATATAGGTATACCAGTATTTGAATGTATGCCATATGAAATAGTATATATGGAAGTTTGTATAAATGAGAATATATATATATGTGTACATACATACAATGACAAAATATATTTAAGCAATGTATATCAAAATATGTATACGTATAAATGTATGTATATGATGATAAATAGGTAAAGTAATAAGTGTGTATAAGGGTAAGTCAAAAACTATGTTCATAAGTATATGTATGAAGAATGTATGAAGGTAAGGATGTATATATATATACATATACCAATTCATGTAAAATGTTTGTAAACATCTTAGGGAACATAGCATTTAAGGCCTATCCTTTCAAGTATACATTATATCAAATCACTATGAAATCTTATTTCAAAAATCAAGCCTTTTATAAAATATCTAGTCACCGTTTGTTCAAATCAGTTTATCAGGTAAAAAAAAGATGCTTGCTGTGGAAGGTAGCAGTATACTGTCTGATAATTATATCTCCACACTTGTCTTCATTTTTTTCATTCATTCATTCGAAACTAATACCAGTAAAAGATAAAGCAAGCTTAAATCTGAAATCGAAACGAGAAAATGAGTAACAGTTCTTGGGTATTGTTTTGTAATAAGTGATTGACTTTAACAAGTTAAGAACTTGTACGGAAGGTACGAGTTACACTGGTATTTCAAAAATGTTACAACTTAGTATTTCATATTATATGGGTTTACTCATGCTGGTTTCCAGCCTGACCCGGGTGTTACTTTAATGTAATGCTTGGGTCAGACCGAGTATTACAGATTTTCAGTTAAGGACGTTCTAGAGCTCAGGAGACGAGCTGGATGGCAGGAACGTATGGAGTGTTTCCACTGTGATATTATTTCTGTTTATCTGAGACATGCAATTTGTATATGTCCAGTGTTTGTGTATGAGTATAACTCTAATGTAAAAATATAATTGATAGATACAGGTATTCTTTTGTAAACTGTTATTATTTGATATTATATTTTGAACCACTGCGATTTGTGAGAATCAGTGTTGTATTTCTGTTTCTTCTTCTTCTATCTCTTTCTTCTTTTCCTAACTATCAGGAATTTTCGCGATCAAAAATTTCGGGTCGTTACATTTGGTATCAGAGCTGAATGTTAAGCCAGAACCTTGGCTCTGGTGGGTGTACTCATAAGGATAGGGTCAATAGTACTGTAACATCCCGAAAATTTTCGACTTTCGAAAATTCAACATCGATACTCACTTTATCGACTGCTGAGCCATCGAATGCCGGAAACCCGGAAAGTTATGGTTTTAAGAAAGAAGAAAAAGTAGAAGAAGAAGAAAACAGAAGGAAGAGAGTAGAAAAAGAAAAGAAGAACAACAACAGAACAAGAACAGAAACAGAAACAATATCAGAATCTTACACATCGCAGCGGAACAATATACAATAGATAATTACTGGTCTTTTAAAACAAAGAACTATATCATTTTATACATACATCAATCATCAAAGTCAATATACAACAATGGACAGTTATATAAACTTGTCCTCATACAGAATACACAGCGGAATAAATAATATCAGATACAAATACTACGTCTCGCCATCCAGCTTATCTCCAAAGCTCTAGAATATCCTGATAATCTAACTCTAGACTGCCCGTGTGGAAATTGGTGGGCACCCAGAGTTTAGAAGGGAAACAATAAACTCCGAGTCAGTCATGGTGACTGATGTGAGATCGTAAAACAGTTATTCTTTAAAATAAACAACAGGATAATTTTAAAGTCAATTCGCAATGCTTTTGAAAAATGAAACTACCATAAGACCTCCCGCCACACACACAATGCAAACGCAGACTTGGAGGAGATTTCTTCTTATGATAGTCAAAGATGCTTACTACGCAAAAATCAAATTCTTTTTGGATATTATTATTAGTGCATAGTGTAGAAAACATTTCGAAAGTATAATATTAATCTTAGCCAGCATAGGCATTCCGCACTTATGCCTACTATAGCTACTATGTTCAATAGCAGGTTACCGCCACATTCCATAGCAGGTAATACAACTAAAACCGTACACGTCACGTATTGTTTCTTTGGATTTCCAACAAATGGTCAGGCTAAGGAACTTCCTATCCACGATGGGTACGTCCCTGGAATAGACGACCCGAGAACCTAACCGGATCTCTGCCAACACAAGGCCGGGTTACCTCTGCAAAAATAGGTAACTACTGACACGCGTATGCCATCCCCCGATCGTCACCGATCTTCCCGAGGATCCCCGATTCGCAACAAACCACAAAGTAATAATAACTGTGCAGCAACCACAGAGGTTAAGTATCTGGGCTCCATACCATGATACCACCTTTATCCAGAAGGAATGACATACACTAAGGGGCGCTACTCCCTAGAACCTTGCTGCATTCTTCCTGTTTCGACCATTTCCGGGGTGTGAGGCTCGATGAAGTCTCGTCCACAAAGCTACGCTTTCTACAAAAAGCCCTGCTTCGGGTCAAACAAAATGATCAACCTATGATCACAAAGATATAAGATCAAACAAATGATCATATCACAAATGATCAAACACTGATCATTTCACAGCAACACTCAGTGTGCCACGTTACCAAATTGGGATATATCGCTGATAAATTTCAACTACATAACCTCTGAGCTCGTACGTCTCAGAGAAGGGTGTTAAGCTAAGAGAATAAATTCTCCGCCACCAACAGAAATGTATTTGAAAGAAATCAGCTTTATATCTCAAATTGTAACGTCAGACACACAATCCATACAAGTCTGTTCCGGGATCGAACAGAACCGAAGGCACTTCTCACGAAGCCCTTGCAATTCCGGATAATTTTCAATCACGTCAGGACTTCCCGTCACTAAGGGTGATAAAACCTCTAAACCGAAGATCAGTCGGTGTAGAGTAACTCGACGGTAATCCTTCCGTTTTCAAAAATATCCGGTCTTCAACACCGGTCTTCAAATGCGATTCATAACGACGTATCACATATTCGGAATGGGTTATACGACCCCATGGTCCTTTCCCGGCTAACCCGAATAGTGAGCGATTATTTAAAAAAATAAGTGTGGCATTCAAATTCATCCAATTCACAACACCTATCTAAAGGGAATTATTGATAGTCGGTTATTTAACTATCAATAAAGATGCGCAACATCATCAGATTCCAAATAATTTTCCAAATTATTTCATCTTCAAAAATATCTTTACTGGATATAAAATTTCCACACTTCAAAAATAAATCAATATTTATTTTTTTTAAACGAATTCTCATTTCCTTTATAAATTCCATATTGAATTCGTATTTTTCGAATATCTACTGATATTCGATTTCCAATTGATTTCAAAAATTCACTTTCGATTTATCTTTAAGAAGATAAATTCTCAAAAACATTTCATTTCGTTTTGGAAAACATTCCATACTTATTTAATAATAAGTGTTTCACAAATCTTCTATTTTCAACATTTGAAAATATTCGATATACTTAAATCACATTAAGTATAATTTCATTCTTTAAGGAAAATATTCTTTTAACACCTTTATTTGAGTCAAAACGAATGTTACGTAAAACATCGTTACGACGACTCAAAATCACTAGTATAGGGATTCGAAATTTAGATAGATATATAAATCCCAATACTACGCTAAAAACATTTCCTTTCGGAAATCATTTACTATTACAACAGTGTTATAGTCCACCATTTCCTTATTTCTCGAAAACGTCTATTTCAACAATAAATGTTGAAATCTATGATTTCGATAGTTCACACGTTTTAAAACCATCTTTTAAAACAATTAACTTCCTTTATAATATCGCTTTCCCAAACATAACCATTTTTTTTAATAATATATTCACTGTCCAAAATCGTGAATATACTTCAATAACCAAATTTCGATTTTTTCTACACATTTATTTCAAGAATTACCCACTGTCCAAAATCGTGGATAAAATCCCCTTTAACCTTTTAATTTACCAAATCCAATTGATTTCGAATTTATAAAACAACGTTTATAAATTCTATTTCTATTTTCTAACGACTTCAATTTAATAAATCTTCTTTATTAATAATTCGATCAATATCCCATTTAAAGGCAACAATCCAAGTTACAAGTAAATTTCTTATCAGTCTTTATTCTACAACTTCATTCATTTTATAACTTCATACTTTATAATCTATAAACTTCAATCTTTATAAATCTATAAACTTCAATCTTTATAAATCTATAAACTTCAATCTTTATAAATCTATAAACTTCAAATCTTCACAATCTATAATTCTATAAATCTCATGTCTTCACAATTTATAATTCTATAAATTTCTAACACTTATAGAAACTCGTTTTAAAATTTCAATACTATTAATTGATAAATATCAATTCTGTACATCTTTTATATATATCATTCTTAAATAATTCAAAAGAAATCCAACTTAAACTATTTTATTTATCACTTGACTATTTATTTCAAAATCACCTTTCAGGTATATTTCACAATTTAAAATTTTCATAACTTTAAATTCATAACATTTATTTATTTTTTTAAGATAAATAAATTCCAAAATTTAATAAATCGTATACTTTCCAAAAATCACTTCAAAATCCCTTTTAAAGTAAAAATCGTTTATTTTTAAACTTTAAAATTGAACCCGATGATGCAACGCATCAATTAGTCCATCACAACATCAAACATCATATATCATCATATGATGACAGTATATATATCAACATCTGTAAATAAATAAATACAGTTGAGGAATCCAGTTGGATCCCTCCAACCTGTTTCCCTGCATCCAAAGACGTCAGCACAATACCAATTCCGCTCCAGTACGGAATTATCGCGGTATATAGGTTTTTATAAATCCGCTTACTAACGGCGCAATAGGGTCTCATCCGCTATACGAGGCGGGAAATCATCAATCCAATATATACATATGCCAATATGTATATATTGCTATATATAGATATATCCTAAAATATCTAATATCACAATCCAAACAGTCAAATAATCAATCAATAACTGCAAATCAAAATTTTCCTTCGAGTGAGAAAATCTCACCTTAGCTTTTATTTGCAATCCGATCCCATTCCAGTTTTGTTTTCTCGATTCTAACCTGGTATAAACAATTTTATAAAATCTATAAATATTCGAATTAAATCGAATAATCGATTATCGTTTAATAGTTTAATTAACTGATAGTTTTATTTAAACCAATTCTCCTTTAAATAAATTTATTTGACAAATAATTTAAATTTAAAACTATATTCTTGTCAAAAAAAATATTTTTCTAGTTACCTAAAATAATTATATAGGTTAACCAAATAATTTATCCATTATAATTTATTGTTTTAAAAAATCTACTATTTAGTTTAACTTATAAGATTTCCATTTTAAAAATATCCTTTAATGACTAAAATAAATTTAATAAGTAAATTTAATTATCTATCCCCTAACATCATTATTTAAAGCAAACTAAAACTTTTATACTTATATATATATATTTTTTATAACACTTACTGTAAATTTTCTCAAACCCATATATATATATACATATATATTAAAATTATCAGTAAATAAATAAATATCTGTTTTGTACTTCACTGTAAATTGGGAAAATACCTTTAACATTCGTCCCAGGAAAACAAAATGCAACAACCCAACAAATCGATGAGCTTCAGCTCGAAAATAGTGCCACCACGACCCAGCCGCGAACTCGACAAACCCTAGCTCTACCATTGCCTCGACATCGCGATGAAGCTCCACGCCACATTGATTCGAACGCCACTGCCACCACAAACCCGAAGCCCTAATGGCCCATCCACATCCTAGCCCAGCTTCGCGATAACCACCATGCCGCCTCGATTCTTTCCTCCACGCGCCCAGTCGAACAAATCGTCGCCGAGACCAATCGCGATCCCACTCGCGTTCGTGGCCGCCTCCGCTCTAATCTACAGATCGCGACGAAGTTGCCTGCTTCAACACTCGAACCCCATCGCACTACCATTCGCGAATCCCCCTCTCCTTTTTTTCTTTATCTCGAAATAGAGGCCGCCATGAGATTTGAATTCGAACGAAATTGCTTCGGCCATTTATTTAGTTTAGAACGAGATAGTTTTCGTTTGGTTGAGGAGGGAAGACGTAGATTCGCAATTTTCAACTGCCATTTTTTTTTTATCTCGTTTTGATTTTGAAGAGGGAAGGGACGAGATACCTAAAGTCGAACGAGGTATGGGTTTGCACGAGAAATTTCAGGGTCTTCAGCGTGATTTCCTCCGTGATTAAAGGAACGAATACCCAATTTAAAATTTTAAAATCAATTTGAATTCAATTAAAACTCAATGCGTTTTCTAACCGTATGGTCACAAAACAACTCCGAAAAGTATGAAATTGGAAATCCGACAATAATACAATATTCCGGACCCAATGGAACTGGTTTCGTCGAATTCCGAGACTGCGCCTCGGAACGCTATTTTCAAATATCGATTCGAACGATTTAATTTCAAAACTGAACAAAACACTTTAAAATACAATTCTGAAGCTTCTGTTATCTTCAGTATTATAAATACGAATTTTAGAAACTTTCGAAATATTTTTCTTCAACTGTAAATTGAAGATACCAATTTTTATTCAACTTAAATCGATTAAATTTTATAATTTAATCGTCAATTTCAAAATTATATCGGGAATCCAAATTAAATCATCGTTCCAATATTTAAAATTAATTAAATATTTCCAATTTAATTCGTTCGAAATTCTGGGTCGTTACAAACTTCCCTCCTTAAAAGAATTTCGTCCTCGAAATTACAAGTTAGGAAAAATGATCCTTAACTCGTCTATTATTTTTCACAATCCAATAGTTTTATCGATTTTCCAAAACAAATCTTCTTACTAAAGATTCGTTATCATTCAACTAAATTTTCCAACTTGAATTCTAAGTTCCAAACAACATTGTTTAACTTCTAAATTCAAATTCGAGTTTAAATTCAAACTTAAACTTTCAAAATTTTCTCAAAAATTTTCTAACACTCGAAATTTTCGAAAAATTTCGCCAGCGTCTCCTTTGCGCGGCTAATACGGCACTACTACAAAACGTCCCTACGGACTCTCAGATTTCAAAAAGAAAAAGAAAAAGCCAAGCGGCTAGACCAGAAATCAGCAAATCTCATATTTAAAATTTAAATACATACCTTTTTCGAGCAATTCACTTTATCTTTGAAATCAAATTCAATTCCTTTACAATACCTGTATATCTACTAGCCATTATATCTAGTTACACATTCAAACATTTTGCAAATTCCACTACAAAAATTTTCCAATATAAACTACTTATATCATCTTTAGTTCACTATTGAAGTTATATCCATTATCTTCAATTTTACATTTCAAATTTTATTTGAATTCAATTTCACATTTCAATTCCTCATTTGAATTTACTTTACCATTTTAATTCAATTTATCTTCAATTCCGAAATATTGAATTTCATCGATTAACTTTTATTTACAACTGCTTATTTTAGATTAGTTTCATTCTCTTGCACTTATAATTGAAATTTTTATTTACTAGTAACTGTAAATTCCATTCATTCAGAAATTTATCTCTACTTACTTGAACATATTTGCAATTTCGAACCATTCTTTTATTTAGTTCACAATTCAAGTTTTAAATTCACTAATTCAACTTCCATTTCATGAATAAATTAATTATCAAAGCAGTTTATTCGGATTCAATCCTTATTCATTTTTCTCAAGTTTGGATTTTATTCCACTTGATTCAAGTCTCATTTCAATTTTTCAATTTCAATTCATTGCTTACAACTTCAAAATGAATCTCAACTTCCACTTCCAGTTTTATTCTTTTGTTCATTCCCAAAATTTATTTACAATTTACTATTTTGGTTTACAATCACTTATATTAAACTGGATTTCAATTCGAATTCAATTTACATTCATGTACTTGCAATTGCAAATTGATTCATTCCTTCTCAATTTTATTTTCATAATTCAATACTCAATTCCTGTGACGACCCGACTTTCCACTCCCGGAAAATCGCATCGACAGTAAGAAAGAAAGGGGTGAGAAATAGAAAAGAGAAGAAGAGAAAAGAAAACAACAACAGATACTCACAGCGGAAACGAAACGAAATATAATATATCACATAAATATTACATAGTATCATATACATCATCTATCAGAGTTACACAGATTACACATCTCATACTAGACAGTTATAAACATCTGTCTAGTTATTACATCTCAACACAATACAGATCAATACAAAGATCAACACAGCGGAAAACTACTATCTATATCTACAACGCCGAAGCCTCCTGCTCCATTGCTCCTCCAGATTACTCGTCAAAGCTAAACCTGAATCCCTTGGCTACTCGTAAAAATTTGAGTACCCAAGAGTTTATAAAACAGAAATAAACAACTTGGGTCAGACATGGGTCTGGTGTGAGTAACAGGTTAAACTTGATTAACTTCAAAACCTTTTGAAAGAAAAGGTATCACGTAAGACTCCCCACCAATAAATATGGGTAAGTTTTTACCTTACGCTAACCAAAACATTTGATAGGAAATTCGATTGTATTATAATAGGTCTAGGGTTTTCAAATAAATATGAAATAGCCGAAATTGTTACATTCATTAAATTCCAGCATACATAGGTATACAATCAAGTCCGTTATCACTTATTGGATTTTGGATTCCATTCAATGGCAGGGCTACCGGGGTACCGCCCGTCACAGTACGTGGCCTAGATCACCGTACCGAGGATCACTCCCAATCCCCTGCAACACAAGGTCGGAACATCCCTTACTGGATAATTCCCGCACAAGATACCCCACGGTTGTCATGATTCAACCGCACCACTAAGTCGAAAATAGAAAGGGACATCTAGACAGAGGTCATCTTGTCCTACTTGGGTGCTACCCACTAACCTTGCTGCACCTCCCCTGTTTTAGCCATTCCCGGTTTGTGAGGCTTGAGGTCACGATTACCTTAGAAAAGAACACATCACTTAGAATGCTCATCGTCCACCTGACGATGTGCTGAAAGCATTCAATCCATACAAGTTCGTTCCGGGTTCGAACGAAACCGAAGGCATTATCTCGTTACACTCGTATTGGAATCACCCTCAGAGTTAACGACAATAACCCTTGCACTCTAAATCTTTATCTCGAATCTGAAAGTACTATCTCCGTCAACTCATTACGGAATCACCCACAGAGTTATACTGACAAAGAATCGTTCTTACACCTCGAGTCTTCACTTGCTCCATTTGGATTTCACGACCTAACGTAAATTTGGATCGATGTGGTATTCGGGTCTCCAGACCTGGAAATCCGGTATACGGAAACCCGATCCCGGTCTTATCGAAATCCAAAACGTATCTTTTAAGGCCAAGTTGTTTTAAAGGTTAAAACAATTTAATTCAATTATCTTTATACACTTAGAAAGATAATTCACAATAGATAATCAACATTATCAATATCATCAGATAATCCATTATCACAATTCAACTAAACATCCATATCACATAGCATATATCTCATCAGAGATATCAATCAAATGCAAAGCATTCAGTATTATCATCCATCCATAAGTAATGATCTATATCATCTCTAATTAATTTAAAGTTAATTAAATTAATTACTTTTATTTTATAAATCCTTCTTACTTAAACATTAATTAATTACAAATTAATTAATTATCCTCTAATTACCTTTTTCAATTAATCATCTTTGATTAATTATCTTTTAATTACCTTCAAGTAATTTATCCTTAATTAATTACTTAAATTAATTATTCTTAACCACTTATAGTAATTAACCTTTAATTACTTCATTAATTAATTAACTAAAATTAATTAAATTAATCAACTATAATTAATTATATTAAACCTTAATTAATTACATTAATTAATCACTTCATTTATTAATTATACTTAATTAATCAATCTTAATTATATCGTTAATTATATTAATTAATGATCCTTAATTACAAATTAATTATTAATTACTTTAATTAATTACATTAAGTAATTAACTTTAAATTAAACAACATTTATTAATCACCTTGATTAATCTTCAATCAGTAATTAACTACCCTTAATTACTTTCATTTACTAAATTAATTCTCCTTAATTAATTTCTTAATTAATCCCTTGATTAATTATTCAAAGTAATTAAACTTAAATTACTTTCCTTAATACATAACCATCAATTAATTACTTCAATTAATTATCTTATTATTTACTTCCTAAATAATCATACCTTAATAATTACATTAAGTAATTATTTATCAAATCATCCATTGATTAATTTAAATTAATTAAACTTAATTAATTAACTTAACTAAATCAAATTAACTCAATTAATTACCAATGATTAATTAATTCCTTGATTACTTTTATTAAGTAATTACATTTAAACCATTTTCACAAATAATTATCTTTAAATCAATTAATCTAATTAATTATCAAAATTAATCACATTAATTATTTATTTAAATAATCTCAAGTTAATGACCTTCATTAACTATTAACAACCCTTTAATTACTTTTCTTAGGTAATTAACTTAGATTAATTATTATTAATTTCAAATTAATAAATCTTAATAACCAATTTAATTAATCTAATTATTTAATTAATTAAGTGTTAACCATAACTTAATTAATATTTAATTACTTATTAATTAATTCCTAACCATTAATTAATACTCTAATTTATAATCCTTAATTACAAATTAATTATTCCTAATTAATTTATCTTAATCATTAATTAAAAATCAAATCCTATTTAATTAATGAATCTTAATTACAAGTTAATTATTCTAAAAATAATTAATCTTAAACCTTTAAGATTTAACCTTTAATTACCTTTACTTAGGAAATCTATATTAAAACTTTGATGTAAATTTTCTGTTTAAATATTGCTCTACAAATTTACATTCAATTTCAAAATTTAAGCAAACAGGTTTTTGTAAAAGCCTGGAAACACTAATAGTACTCGAGAACACCATAGATTACTTCGAGTCACCTCTCCAAAATCTTCGAGCATCACTCGATCAAATTTCAAGAAAAACTCGAGCCATACTTCTCTGTTAAAACCAACTTCACCCAGATATTCGATCGCGTGCACGTGCACACCCCATTGCCAGAGCTCCGATCATCGATGACGACCCCAACACATCGGCGATCGACCACAAACTCGATTACGACCATCACCTCTTCTATCTATACTCGAAATCGAGATCGAGTATTTCGAGCCCCAACTGGAATACATACTTCCTCCAAAACCTGGCAACAATCCCTTGTTTTCGAAATCACGATCACCAGAATGCTAGCGACTTCGGCGACGAGTTCGTCCATGTCATAACTTCAATTTCCCAGAGTTCTATTGAACTCGATCGACCAGAGACGTCGGGGAAGACCAATTTCCGATTACTACAAAAATTAGGGCTAAAACCCAATTCTGATCACCGCCGCCTCCAAAATGTTTAGAACACCTTCCAGATAATTTTCCTCTGATCTTCGATCCTTCCTCCATCAACACTGAAGGTCCCAGCCTCTACGATCAAACAGATCACCAGGAAAGCCCCAAAATACAAATCCTGAACAAACTCGAACTGCTCGTTCGATTCAACTCTAAAAATTATGATTTTAGTTTTAAAAATCATGTTTTTGTTTAGGGTTTGAGTTTATATACCTGAACTAAGTAATTATGAATTTTGAGTTTTGCCAAAACTTAAGCTTGTACTGTTCTTGTTATTTTTCCAGAGCAGATTTAATTTGTTTAGCTTTCATAAAATTTTAAAGTTTAATCTATGCTTAAACAAACAAATTTTATTTGAATTCTAAGAGTTAACAGAATTTATTTAAAGAGATAATGGATTCTTTGAAACAGAACTTGGTCTTGAAACTGGAAAAATTGTTACAGGTATTTCACAACATGCACTCATCTAACATCCAAATATTTACAGAAATTTCATATATGTATACTAACATTCTCACTTCAGAGATTTACAGGTAACCACATTTATACTTAAGCATTTTAGAATAGATGCTACTCCCCTAAAACAAATGTTGAACAGAGCACTTAAACAGCATGCACAAAATATCAACATTCACTTATGCAGTATACACTTATACTCAACCATACTAGCATTCAACCCAATTGTATTTTAAATTTTTAAAAAGTTACTCACCTGAAATAAAATGAAACAGAGCCTTATAATTTGAAAATCTTGAAACTGTTTTTGACTTAAGACTGGAATGCCTCTTTGAATCTTTAAACTTGCATGCCTCACTTGATTTAAGAACTTGAGTTGTTGAATGCTTAAAACTGCTTTGAACCACATGCATGCTATTCCCAGATTACAATTGAATGCAGACAGTTTGAATTTGCTTCCAGAGATTTGAATAGAATGCAGCAGCTTTAGACTTGATTTTGAAATATGCAGATAGGTTTTGATCTTTGATTTAGAAGTTGATTTATAGGTTATTGAATTTTGGTTTGAGGCATGTTGATTACTGACTATGTTTTGAAAATTGTACAGAGTGAAGTTTTCTTAACTTTGAATTAAAGAGAATAGGAAAAAGAATGAAGAGAATGAAATATATGTTTATATAAGCTGAAAATATGATTTAAATAAAAATAAAAGAAAATTAAATCTAAAAATGCCACTTGTTACTTTGAGTTATTAGAATGTTTACAAGTGTATTTTCAAGAGTTAAATGCCTTACACATGTTATACAAAGCTTTAGGATAATGACATATGTCTCTTAAGTATTTATCTTATTTCTATTTATTTTAAAGTATATAAAATGGCTTTTCTTATTTATAAAATACTTATCTATATATATACAAATTACTTTTTTTTAAAGAAAGAAAACTAAATTTATTTATAACTAAAAGTTTATACAATTTTCTAAACTCTACAACAAATTTAAATATTTATTCTCTTGAATTTCAAAACTTAATTTCAAATTCAATTTAAATTAAATCCTAAGATTCAATTTAAAAGTTAAGTTATATATATACATATATAACTATTCATTCAATTAAATAAAAATTCCATATTCTATAAAATCCATTCATATTAATAAAAATAATACATTATACTTATTATTTGAAATTAACATATTTGATATTAAATAATTTATATAAAAGATTATATTATCAAGTGATATTTTAAAAAGAAACAAAACAAACCATTTTTGTTAACTCTTATTTATTTAAACTTAAGTAAAAATATCTTAAACTAATTAAAGTATTTTAAAACTATAAATTTACTAATTTAAATAACTTTGAAAAGTCATATTAAATTAAATCTAAATTCCCAATTTACCCAAAGCTTCTATTTACAATATATATAAATAAATATATATATTCAAATAGAAAATATCTTATTAACTTTTTAAAAGATAAAATCACCAATTAATACTAATTTAATCAGATTATTAAATTAAATTCAAATCTTATTATCAAATATCATCAATATCAATTTAATTATTTAACAGATTATTAAATTGATATTGTTAAAATTTCCGGGATATTACATTCCTTCCCCCTTAAAATAATTTCGTCCCCGAAATTTAAACAAAGGTAATTTAATAATCTTATTAAAGATTTTAAATTTTAAAACACAAGCATATACTATCAACCATATGCTAACAGCCATAACAACCAATTCATCCAAACAAACAATTCTAACTATCCAGACAAAATTCTGGATAAAATTCCTCGAGTTTTCCCAAGTATATATATACCGGGATACTCGCTCTACAACAATCTAAACTACTAAGCTATAGATCTCCTACTCATCTAGATCTACAGAACTAAACAGAATATCAGACTACAGACGAGTCTGACTCAACAACTAAACCTTCCAAAACTGCTGATTCCAAATCTAGAGATAGATCAAATACGTACTCCCTCAGAGATACGTAAAACACAATGAATCTCAGTCATCCAAACTGACCATTCAATTCTGAAGACCAAATACTTATCCAAATCAGAACACAGAAGAGATCCAAAACACAACTCTACTTCACAACTATCAGTAGATTCCAAACTACTTCTCCTATCCAGAGATATACTCCAAACTGCTTTCGCTGCTCAATTCTGATCTGAGGTAGAACACAAGCACAGACTGGACAACTCATTCCAGAAATAAGGTTCACTGATCCATAAAGAAAACTCAGATACTTCAGCAAAACTTGAGTTGCTGCACCAACTCCATCTCTAGGAAACATCCTTCAACTAGATTGAACTACCGGTACTACTCCTGGAATCCAGTCGATAAGAAAACTCAATCTTCAGATGCGGACAACTCCTGACTTCTCTGAAGACACTCAGAAAAACTCTGATAACCCAAGAGAACCCTCAAACTATCGCAAGTCACTTTTGCGATCAACCCAGCCTATTTCCAAAGAAAACTGTTCCTCTTAACAAATCAGAACAGCCCATACTTAACTATCCAATCCATCGAAGAAATGGATCCTCATTGCTGCTTCTGAACTTCACCTTCAGAAAAACTGCTCAGCCAGAAAACTTCCTGCCATCACAGAATACTCCGAGCTGCACTGCTGATACTGATGCCAAGGACTTTCTATCCAAAGATCTTTGAGAAACTCGAACTCCAAACTAAACAGAAACACCATGCTGAACTCAGCCACAACACTGAAACAGACACACTTCCTTAAACTCGTTCCAAAGAAAACATCTTCGGGAACATCCATCGTCACTGCATCTCAACACACAGCTACTATTACCTGAGGTATCAAGATACCATCACTTGCTTCTGTTCAACCGATAGATCCAAACTCTACTCATCCAACTTTACAGATAAACTCCGAACCTTAACAGGTTTCCTTCAGAGATTCGATGAAATTCTTCATCACAGCAAAACTTACTCGAGACAGTATTGGGTCTACAGTCTCGATAAATACACTTCCAACCTTAATTCCAACCATTGGTAGTCGTGTTACACACACTACCACCCTATCTACCTTTATATCTTATATTGGAGAACCTGTACGGGTAACCCAACAATATAGGTAGAATATATATATATATATATATATATAGTTATATAAAAATTACAAATACGCTCTCTCACGATAGATACCATTCCAGAGCTAGGTATTCACTCAACCAATAGCTCTGATATTCACTTAACCAAAATCTTAGGCATTCGCTCAACCTAAGCTCTGATACCACGTGTGACGACCCGACTTTCCACTCCCGGAAAATCGCATCGACAGTAAGAAAGAAAGGGGTGAGAAATAGAAAAGAAAAGAAGAGAAAAGAAAACAACAACAGATACTCACAGCGGAAACGAAACGAAATATAATATATCACATAAATATTACATAGTATCATATACATCATCTATCAGAGTTACACAGATTACACATCTCATACTAGACAGTTATAAACATCTGTCTAGTTATTACATCTCAACACAATACAGATCAATACAAAGATCAACACAGCGGAAAACTACTATCTATATCTACAACGCCGAAGCCTCCTGCTCCATTGCTCCTCCAGATTACTCGTCAAAGCTAAACCTGAATCCCTTGGCTACTCGTAAAAATTTGAGTACCCAAGAGTTTATAAAACAGAAATAAACAACTTGGGTCAGACATGGGTCTGGTGTGAGTAACAGGTTAAACTTGATTAACTTCAAAACCTTTTGAAAGAAAAGGTATCACGTAAGACTCCCCACCAATAAATATGGGTAAGTTTTTACCTTACGCTAACCAAAACATTTGATAGGAAATTCGATTGTATTATAATAGGTCTAGGGTTTTCAAATAAATATGAAATAGCCGAAATTGTTACATTCATTAAATTCCAGCATACATAGGTATACAATCAAGTCCGTTATCACTTATTGGATTTTGGATTCCATTCAATGGCAGGGCTACCGGGGTACCGCCCGTCACAGTACGTGGCCTAGATCACCGTACCGAGGATCACTCCCAATCCCCTGCAACACAAGGTCGGAACATCCCTTACTGGATAATTCCCGCACAAGATACCCCACGGTTGTCATGATTCAACCGCACCACTAAGTCGAAAATAGAAAGGGACATCTAGACAGAGGTCATCTTGTCCTACTTGGGTGCTACCCACTAACCTTGCTGCACCTCCCCTGTTTTAGCCATTCCCGGTTTGTGAGGCTTGAGGTCACGATTACCTTAGAAAAGAACACATCACTTAGAATGCTCATCGTCCACCTGACGATGTGCTGAAAGCATTCAATCCATACAAGTTCGTTCCGGGTTCGAACGAAACCGAAGGCATTATCTCGTTACACTCGTATTGGAATCACCCTCAGAGTTAACGACAATAACCCTTGCACTCTAAATCTTTATCTCGAATCTGAAAGTACTATCTCCGTCAACTCATTACGGAATCACCCACAGAGTTATACTGACAAAGAATCGTTCTTACACCTCGAGTCTTCACTTGCTCCATTTGGATTTCACGACCTAACGTAAATTTGGATCGATGTGGTATTCGGGTCTCCAGACCTGGAAATCCGGTATACGGAAACCCGATCCCGGTCTTATCGAAATCCAAAACGTATCTTTTAAGGCCAAGTTGTTTTAAAGGTTAAAACAATTTAATTCAATTATCTTTATACACTTAGAAAGATAATTCACAATAGATAATCAACATTATCAATATCATCAGATAATCCATTATCACAATTCAACTAAACATCCATATCACATAGCATATATCTCATCAGAGATATCAATCAAATGCAAAGCATTCAGTATTATCATCCATCCATAAGTAATGATCTATATCATCTCTAATTAATTTAAAGTTAATTAAATTAATTACTTTTATTTTATAAATCCTTCTTACTTAAACATTAATTAATTACAAATTAATTAATTATCCTCTAATTACCTTTTTCAATTAATCATCTTTGATTAATTATCTTTTAATTACCTTCAAGTAATTTATCCTTAATTAATTACTTAAATTAATTATTCTTAACCACTTATAGTAATTAACCTTTAATTACTTCATTAATTAATTAACTAAAATTAATTAAATTAATCAACTATAATTAATTATATTAAACCTTAATTAATTACATTAATTAATCACTTCATTTATTAATTATACTTAATTAATCAATCTTAATTATATCGTTAATTATATTAATTAATGATCCTTAATTACAAATTAATTATTAATTACTTTAATTAATTACATTAAGTAATTAACTTTAAATTAAACAACATTTATTAATCACCTTGATTAATCTTCAATCAGTAATTAACTACCCTTAATTACTTTCATTTACTAAATTAATTCTCCTTAATTAATTTCTTAATTAATCCCTTGATTAATTATTCAAAGTAATTAAACTTAAATTACTTTCCTTAATACATAACCATCAATTAATTACTTCAATTAATTATCTTATTATTTACTTCCTAAATAATCATACCTTAATAATTACATTAAGTAATTATTTATCAAATCATCCATTGATTAATTTAAATTAATTAAACTTAATTAATTAACTTAACTAAATCAAATTAACTCAATTAATTACCAATGATTAATTAATTCCTTGATTACTTTTATTAAGTAATTACATTTAAACCATTTTCACAAATAATTATCTTTAAATCAATTAATCTAATTAATTATCAAAATTAATCACATTAATTATTTATTTAAATAATCTCAAGTTAATGACCTTCATTAACTATTAACAACCCTTTAATTACTTTTCTTAAGTAATTAACTTAGATTAATTATTATTAATTTCAAATTAATAAATCTTAATAACCAATTTAATTAATCTAATTATTTAATTAATTAAGTGTTAACCATAACTTAATTAATATTTAATTACTTATTAATTAATTCCTAACCATTAATTAATACTCTAATTTATAATCCTTAATTACAAATTAATTATTCCTAATTAATTTATCTTAATCATTAATTAAAAATCAAATCCTATTTAATTAATGAATCTTAATTACAAGTTAATTATTCTAAAAATAATTAATCTTAAACCTTTAAGATTTAACCTTTAATTACCTTTACTTAGGAAATCTATATTAAAACTTTGATGTAAATTTTCTGTTTAAATATTGCTCTACAAATTTACATTCAATTTCAAAATTTAAGCAAACAGGTTTTTGTAAAAGCCTGGAAACACTAATAGTACTCGAGAACACCATAGATTACTTCGAGTCACCTCTCCAAAATCTTCGAGCATCACTCGATCAAATTTCAAGAAAAACTCGAGCCATACTTCTCTGTTAAAACCAACTTCACCCAGATATTCGATCGCGTGCACGTGCACACCCCATTGCCAGAGCTCCGATCATCGATGACGACCCCAACACATCGGCGATCGACCACAAACTCGATTACGACCATCACCTCTTCTATCTATACTCGAAATCGAGATCGAGTATTTCGAGCCCCAACTGGAATACATACTTCCTCCAAAACCTGGCAACAATCCCTTGTTTTCGAAATCACGATCACCAGAATGCTAGCGACTTCGGCGACGAGTTCGTCCATGTCATAACTTCAATTTCCCAGAGTTCTATTGAACTCGATCGACCAGAGACGTCGGGGAAGACCAATTTCCGATTACTACAAAAATTAGGGCTAAAACCCAATTCTGATCACCGCCGCCTCCAAAATGTTTAGAACACCTTCCAGATAATTTTCCTCTGATCTTCGATCCTTCCTCCATCAACACTGAAGGTCCCAGCCTCTACGATCAAACAGATCACCAGGAAAGCCCCAAAATACAAATCCTGAACAAACTCGAACTGCTCGTTCGATTCAACTCTAAAAATTATGATTTTAGTTTTAAAAATCATGTTTTTGTTTAGGGTTTGAGTTTATATACCTGAACTAAGTAATTATGAATTTTGAGTTTTGCCAAAACTTAAGCTTGTACTGTTCTTGTTATTTTTCCAGAGCAGATTTAATTTGTTTAGCTTTCATAAAATTTTAAAGTTTAATCTATGCTTAAACAAACAAATTTTATTTGAATTCTAAGAGTTAACAGAATTTATTTAAAGAGATAATGGATTCTTTGAAACAGAACTTGGTCTTGAAACTGGAAAAATTGTTACAGGTATTTCACAACATGCACTCATCTAACATCCAAATATTTACAGAAATTTCATATATGTATACTAACATTCTCACTTCAGAGATTTACAGGTAACCACATTTATACTTAAGCATTTTAGAATAGATGCTACTCCCCTAAAACAAATGTTGAACAGAGCACTTAAACAGCATGCACAAAATATCAACATTCACTTATGCAGTATACACTTATACTCAACCATACTAGCATTCAACCCAATTGTATTTTAAATTTTTAAAAAGTTACTCACCTGAAATAAAATGAAACAGAGCCTTATAATTTGAAAATCTTGAAACTGTTTTTGACTTAAGACTGGAATGCCTCTTTGAATCTTTAAACTTGCATGCCTCACTTGATTTAAGAACTTGAGTTGTTGAATGCTTAAAACTGCTTTGAACCACATGCATGCTATTCCCAGATTACAATTGAATGCAGACAGTTTGAATTTGCTTCCAGAGATTTGAATAGAATGCAGCAGCTTTAGACTTGATTTTGAAATATGCAGATAGGTTTTGATCTTTGATTTAGAAGTTGATTTATAGGTTATTGAATTTTGGTTTGAGGCATGTTGATTACTGACTATGTTTTGAAAATTGTACAGAGTGAAGTTTTCTTAACTTTGAATTAAAGAGAATAGGAAAAAGAATGAAGAGAATGAAATATATGTTTATATAAGCTGAAAATATGATTTAAATAAAAATAAAAGAAAATTAAATCTAAAAATGCCACTTGTTACTTTGAGTTATTAGAATGTTTACAAGTGTATTTTCAAGAGTTAAATGCCTTACACATGTTATACAAAGCTTTAGGATAATGACATATGTCTCTTAAGTATTTATCTTATTTCTATTTATTTTAAAGTATATAAAATGGCTTTTCTTATTTATAAAATACTTATCTATATATATACAAATTACTTTTTTTTAAAGAAAGAAAACTAAATTTATTTATAACTAAAAGTTTATACAATTTTCTAAACTCTACAACAAATTTAAATATTTATTCTCTTGAATTTCAAAACTTAATTTCAAATTCAATTTAAATTAAATCCTAAGATTCAATTTAAAAGTTAAGTTATATATATACATATATAACTATTCATTCAATTAAATAAAAATTCCATATTCTATAAAATCCATTCATATTAATAAAAATAATACATTATACTTATTATTTGAAATTAACATATTTGATATTAAATAATTTATATAAAAGATTATATTATCAAGTGATATTTTAAAAAGAAACAAAACAAACCATTTTTGTTAACTCTTATTTATTTAAACTTAAGTAAAAATATCTTAAACTAATTAAAGTATTTTAAAACTATAAATTTACTAATTTAAATAACTTTGAAAAGTCATATTAAATTAAATCTAAATTCCCAATTTACCCAAAGATTCTATTTACAATATATATAAATAAATATATATATTCAAATAGAAAATATCTTATTAACTTTTTAAAAGATAAAATCACCAATTAATACTAATTTAATCAGATTATTAAATTAAATTCAAATCTTATTATCAAATATCATCAATATCAATTTAATTATTTAACAGATTATTAAATTGATATTGTTAAAATTTCCGGGATATTACAATTCCAGAGTCTTTTCAACCTTTTCAAAACCATCTTTGAAAACAATTCAAATCATCCTTTGAATTTTCTAAAACAAAATCCAACTTCGCAAAACAACTTCCATTTAAACAAATTGGGCAGCAATTTCTCTTTTGGAAACCCGAAAATGAACACCGATGATGTCGCGATCATCATCGGAATTATTTTCCAGCGACCTAAAAGAGTTTAGAGCTTTCATCTCTTCAAAATATTTTTCAAAACCTTTGAAATTCATTTTCAACTCCAAAAAGAATTTAAACTTTCCAAATCTCCAAAATTTTCAAATTCTTTTCAAAACATTTCCAAAAACTTCTCTGGAATCCCGTTTTCAATTATAAGTTACATTTATAATTTACATTCTTAAATTTCATCTGTATATGGATTAATTTCTTAATTTTGGAGTTACAATTTGAATTTCTTATTCAATTTCAATGATAATAGATTAATATTATCACTTCTAACAACCATGCAACCATATACTATAGTAATTCATAGAAAAACATTTCTTTTCTATACAAAAATAGTTTTGGGCAAAATTATCTCATTCACCCTATTCAAAAACAATACTATGTCGTCTTGCCTCGTTTAAGTGTTTAGAAATCCCTGTCGATAATATGGCGTCCCACATACCGACCAAAATCCATAAACATCTCAACGGATAAGCAAACACAATATAAAACAATTTTTATATTCACTAACAAATACGCGCTCGTATCTATTATTACACTCAACTCATTCTAGAGTACTACTGACTCTATCTCTAATGAGTAACACCCAACAGAGCAGGGTTGTCGCTTAACCATATGCTCTGATACCAAATGTAACATCCCGAAAATTTTCGACTTTCGAAAATTCAACATCGATACTCACTTTATCGACTGCTGAGCCATCGAATGCCGGAAACCCGGAAAGTTATGGTTTTAAGAAAGAAGAAAAAGTAGAAGAAGAAGAAAACAGAAGGAAGAGAGTAGAAAAAGAAAAGAAGAACAACAACAGAACAAGAACAGAAACAGAAACAATATCAGAATCTTACACATCGCAGCGGAACAATATACAATAGATAATTACTGGTCTTTTAAAACAAAGAACTATATCATTTTATACATACATCAATCATCAAAGTCAATATACAACAATGGACAGTTATATAAACTTGTCCTCATACAGAATACACAGCGGAATAAATAATATCAGATACAAATACTACGTCTCGCCATCCAGCTTATCTCCAAAGCTCCAGAATATCCTGATAATCTAACTCTAGACTGCCCGTGTGGAAATTGGTGGGCACCCAGAGTTTAGAAGGGAAACAATAAACTCCGAGTCAGTCATGGTGACTGATGTGAGATCGTAAAACAGTTATTCTTTAAAATAAACAACAGGATAATTTTAAAGTCAATTCGCAATGCTTTTGAAAAATGAAACTACCATAAGACCTCCCGCCACACACACAATGCAAACGCAGACTTGGAGGAGATTTCTTCTTATGATAGTCAAAGATGCTTACTACGCAAAAATCAAATTCTTTTTGGATATTATTATTAGTGCATAGTGTAGAAAACATTTCGAAAGTATAATATTAATCTTAGCCAGCATAGGCATTCCGCACTTATGCCTACTATAGCTACTATGTTCAATAGCAGGTTACCGCCACATTCCATAGCAGGTAATACAACTAAAACCGTACACGTCACGTATTGTTTCTTTGGATTTCCAACAAATGGTCAGGCTAAGGAACTTCCTATCCACGATGGGTACGTCCCTGGAATAGACGACCCGAGAACCTAACCGGATCTCTGCCAACACAAGGCCGGGTTACCTCTGCAAAAATAGGTAACTATTGACACGCGTATGCCATCCCCCGATCATCACCGATCTTCCCGAGGATCCCCGATTCGCAACAAACCACAAAGTAATAATAACTGTGCAGCAACCACAGAGGTTAAGTATCTGGGCTCCATACCATGATACCACCTTTATCCAGAAGGAATGACATACACTAAGGGGCGCTACTCCCTAGAACCTTGCTGCATTCTTCCTGTTTCGACCATTTCCGGGGTGTGAGGCTCGATGAAGTCTCGTCCACAAAGCTACGCTTTCTACAAAAAGCCCTGCTTCGGGTCAAACAAAATGATCAACCTATGATCACAAAGATATAAGATCAAACAAATGATCATATCACAAATGATCAAACACTGATCATTTCACAGCAACACTCAGTGTGCCACGTTACCAAATTGGGATATATCGCTGATAAATTTCAACTACATAACCTCTGAGCTCGTACGTCTCAGAGAAGGGTGTTAAGCTAAGAGAATAAATTCTCCGCCACCAACAGAAATGTATTTGAAAGAAATCAGCTTTATATCTCAAATTGTAACGTCAGA
Organism: Allium fistulosum; assembly: GCA_030737815.1. NCBI lineage: Eukaryota > Viridiplantae > Streptophyta > Magnoliopsida > Asparagales > Amaryllidaceae > Allium > Allium fistulosum. The sequence goes on from CM060903.1 coordinate 299,426,644, forward strand.
CACACAATCCATACAAGTCTGTTCCGGGATCGAACAGAACCGAAGGCACTTCTCACGAAGCCCTTGCAATTCCGGATAATTTTCAATCACGTCAGGACTTCCCGTCACTAAGGGTGATAAAACCTCTAAACCGAAGATCAGTCGGTGTAGAGTAACTCGACGGTAATCCTTCCGTTTTCAAAAATATCCGGTCTTCAACACCGGTCTTCAAATGCGATTCATAACGACGTATCACATATTCGGAATGGGTTATACGACCCCATGGTCCTTTCCCGGCTAACCCGAATAGTGAGCGATTATTTAAAAAAATAAGTGTGGCATTCAAATTCATCCAATTCACAACAAATACCTATCTAAAGGGAATTATTGATAGTCGGTTATTTAACTATCAATAAAGATGCGCAACATCATCAGATTCCAAATAATTTTCCAAATTATTTCATCTTCAAAAATATCTTTACTGGATATAAAATTTCCACACTTCAAAAATAAATCAATATTTATTTTTTTTAAACGAATTCTCATTTCCTTTATAAATTCCATATTGAATTCGTATTTTTCGAATATCTACTGATATTCGATTTCCAATTGATTTCAAAAATTCACTTTCGATTTATCTTTAAGAAGATAAATTCTCAAAAACATTTCATTTCGTTTTGGAAAACATTCCATACTTATTTAATAATAAGTGTTTCACAAATCTTCTATTTTCAACATTTGAAAATATTCGATATACTTAAATCACATTAAGTATAATTTCATTCTTTAAGGAAAATATTCTTTTAACACCTTTATTTGAGTCAAAACGAATGTTACGTAAAACATCGTTACGACGACTCAAAATCACTAGTATAGGGATTCGAAATTTAGATAGATATATAAATCCCAATACTACGCTAAAAACATTTCCTTTCGGAAATCATTTACTATAACAACAGTGTTATAGTCCACCATTTCCTTATTTCTCGAAAACGTCTATTTCAACAATAAATGTTGAAATCTATGATTTCGATAGTTCACACGTTTTAAAACCATCTTTTAAAACAATTAACTTCCTTTATAATATCGCTTTCCCAAACATAACCATTTTTTTTTAATAATATATTCACTGTCCAAAATCGTGAATATACTTCAATAACCAAATTTCGATTTTTTCTACACATTTATTTCAAGAATTACCCACTGTCCAAAATCGTGGATAAAATCCCCTTTAACCTTTTAATTTACCAAATCCAATTGATTTCGAATTTATAAAACAACGTTTATAAATTCTATTTCTATTTTCTAACGACTTCAATTTAATAAATCTTCTTTATTAATAATTCGATCAATATCCCATTTAAAGGCAACAATCCAAGTTACAAGTAAATTTCTTATCAGTCTTTATTCTACAACTTCATTCATTTTATAACTTCATTCATTTTATAACTTCATACTTTATAATCTATAAACTTCAATCTTTATAAATCTATAAACTTCAATCTTTATAAATCTATAAACTTCAATCTTTATAAATCTATAAACTTCAAATCTTCACAATCTATAATTCTATAAATCTCATGTCTTCACAATTTATAATTCTATAAATTTCTAACACTTATAGAAACTCGTTTTAAAATTTCAATACTATTAATTGATAAATATCAATTCTGTACATCTTTTATATATATCATTCTTAAATAATTCAAAAGAAATCCAACTTAAACTATTTTATTTATCACTTGACTATTTATTTCAAAATCACCTTTCAGGTATATTTCACAATTTAAAATTTTCATAACTTTAAATTCATAACATTTATTTATTTTTTTAAGATAAATAAATTCCAAAATTTAATAAATCGTATACTTTCCAAAAATCACTTCAAAATCCCTTTTAAAGTAAAAATCGTTTATTTTTAAACTTTAAAATTGAACCCGATGATGCAACGCATCAATTAGTCCATCACAACATCAAACATCATATATCATCATATGATGACAGTATATATATCAACATCTGTAAATAAATAAATACAGTTGAGGAATCCAGTTGGATCCCTCCAACCTATTTCCCTGCATCCAAAGACGTCAGCACAATACCAATTCCGCTCCAGTATGGAATTATCGCGGTATATAGGTTTTTATCAATCCGCTTACTAACGGCGCAATAGGGTCTCATCCGCTATACGAGGCGGGAAATCATCAATCCAATATATACATATGCCAATATGTATATATTGCTATATATAGATATATCCTAAAATATCTAATATCACAATCCAAACAGTCAAATAATCAATCAATAACTGCAAATCAAAATTTTCCTTCGAGTGAGAAAATCTCACCTTAGCTTTTATTTGCAATCCGATCCCATTCCAGTTTTGTTTTCTCGATTCTAACCTGGTATAAACAATTTTATAAAATCTATAAATATTCGAATTAAATTGAATAATCGATTATCGTTTAATAGTTTAATTAACTGATAGTTTTATTTAAACCAATTCTCCTTTAAATAAATTTATTTGACAAATAATTTAAATTTAAAACTATATTCTTGTCAAAAAAAAATATTTTTCTAGTTACCTAAAATAATTATATAGGTTAACCAAATAATTTATCCATTATAATTTATTGTTTTAAAAAATCTACTATTTAGTTTAACTTATAAGATTTCCATTTTAAAAATATCCTTTAATGACTAAAATAAATTTAATAAGTAAATTTAATTATCTATCCCCTAACATCATTATTTAAAGCAAACTAAAACTTTTATACTTATATATATATATATTTTTTATAACACTTACTGTAAATTTTCTCAAACCCATATATATATATACATATATATTAAAATTATCAGTAAATAAATAAATATCTGTTTTGTACTTCACTGTAAATTGGGAAAATACCTTTAATATTCGTCCCAGGAAAACAAAATGCAACAACCCAACAAATCGATGAGCTTCAGCTCGAAAATAGTGCCACCACGACCCAGCCGCGAACTCGACAAACCCTAGCTCTACCATTGCCTCGACATCGCGATGAAGCTCCACGCCACATTGATTCGAACGCCACTGCCACCACAAACCCAAAGCCCTAATGGCCCATCCACATCCTAGCCCAGCTTCGCGATAACCACCATGCCGCCTCGATTCTTTCCTCCACGCGCCCAGTCGAACAAATCGTCGCCGAGACCAATCGCGATCCCACTCGCGTTCGTGGCCGCCTCCGCTCTAATCTACAGATCGCGACGAAGTTGCCTGCTTCAACACTCGAACCCCATCGCACTACCGTTCGCGAATCCCCCTCTCCTTTTTTTCTTTATCTCGAAATAGAGGCCGCCATGAGATTTGAATTCGAACGAAATTGCTTCGGCCATTTATTTAGTTTAGAACGAGATAGTTTTCGTTTGGTTGAGGAGGGAAGACGTAGATTCGCAATTTTCAACTGCCATTTTTTTTTATCTCGTTTTGATTTTGAAGAGGGAAGGGACGAGATACCTAAAGTCGAACGAGGTATGGGTTTGCACGAGAAATTTCAGGGTCTTCAGCGTGATTTCCTCCGTGATTAAAGGAACGAATGTACCCAATTTAAAATTTTAAAATCAATTTGAATTCAATTAAAACTCAATGCGTTTTCTAACCGTATGGTCACAAAACAACTCCGAAAAGTATGAAATTGGAAATCCGACAATAATACAATATTCCGGACCCAATGGAACTGGTTTCGTCGAATTCCGAGACTGCGCCTCGGAACGCTATTTTCAAATATCGATTCGAACGATTTAATTTCAAAACTGAACAAAACACTTTAAAATACAATTCTGAAGCTTCTGTTATCTTCAGTATTATAAATACGAATTTTAGAAACTTTCGAAATATTTTTCTTCAACTGTAAATTGAAGATACCAATTTTTATTCAACTTAAATCGATTAAATTTTATAATTTAATCGTCAATTTCAAAATTATATCGGGAATCCAAATTAAATCATCGTTCCAATATTTAAAATTAATTAAATATTTCCAATTTAATTCGTTTGAAATTCTGGGTCGTTACAAGTACCCTAGAATGAGTTGAGTGTGAGTGTATATATATATATATATGAGAGCATACTTGTTATTTTCTTATATAAAGATTTTAAATGATTTTATATGAGAATATATTTTGATATATATAAAGCAATATTTCTTTCTAATAAATATTAAGGTAATTGGTTGTTAAATTATTGGAATTAAATTAAGTGGTAATAGGAATACAACCAAATTGAAATTAGATAAAGATAAGTTTGAAATGGATTCAAACAAAAATTAAAACCTTGAATTTGGGAAGGAGTTTTAGAATAAGAAAAAAATGAATTGGTATCCAGATATGATATTCTTGGGTATCATCATAAATAGTTATTGTGTTTAATAATGATATATTTGTTAATAAGTAAGCCAAATGATGTAAACTTTTAAGATGAGTATAACTTCTAAATAGAAGTGGGTTTTAAATTGTGAAATTTTAAAACCTAAGTCTAGAAACATTTGAATTGTTTCAAAATGTTAAAAGAAATTTGTTTTGAATTAAAACTAAAAATGGTTTAAAAATTTAAAGTATAACTTGGTGTGCAAAGGAAATATTATATATGAGGGATATACATAATATCAAAAATGGGTGGAAATAAACACTAAATGTTGAGTTTTAAATTTGGAATGAGATGTGATACCCAAGGTGATAAGTTTTTGAACTTATAAGATTATTATTGTGAAGTTTAAAATTTGAAATGAGAATCCAAATTGGGTAGGGTTGGCTGGATTAAGTAAATTGAATTTAACTTTGGGAAAGTTAAATAAGTTAACAAGCAACCTGAATTGGAAATTTCAAGATGAAATTGGGATTTAACTTGGAAAGTTAAATGGTTAATTTGAATAGGGAGATTGTGTGATCTCAAAATGGGTTTGAGATCCGATGGATGTTTTAAAATAATTTGGATAATATTATCTTATTGTTATTAATAATCTTTAGAGTGTGAATTGGATTTGTTTAAATGAATGAAGAAATGGATTGTGGTGATATATCCATTATTTAGATAAAAAGGGAAAATAAAATTTGAAATTAAGGGTATGGAATTACTTTGAACTGAAAATTTGAATAATTAAATTTGTAAATTAAATTTGTTTAAGAACTGGTTTCAAGACTAGAAAATAAAATTGGGTAATAAATTGAATTTTTAAGATAAAATTGTTTTGAACTCTTATTTGAACTTTGAAATAAGTTAAGTAAAGATAATTTAAAATGGAATTTTGAGAATTGGACTCAGAACTAAATTCTTTAAAGATTGGGGTTATTGATTTAAAAATAAAGGTTAATTTAATTTAAGGGGATAAATCAACATTTGAAAATTTAACTCAAATTTATATAATTCGAGATGGTTTAAAGTTGAGATTCAGATTTCATTAGTTCAAATTGAATTTAGTTTGAATTAACTATAATTGAAGATGGATAAGTATAAAATTCAAATGGAAAATTTGAATTGGATTAATTTGAAATAAAATTGAAGATTGAATGAGTTCAAATTAAAATTGGAATTGGGATTATTTCATATAGAAATTGAAATGATTTGGAATTGAAGTGGATTCAATTTGAAATTAGTCTAAATTAATTTGAATAATTTGAAATTGTAATTAAAGTAAATATGTTTAAAATCAAATGGAATTTGATCTGAATTTGGAAAGAAATTGAGGTGAATTCAACTTGAATTGGGATAAATCAAGTTCAAGGGAAATTGAGGTTATTCAAATTAGAAGTGAGTCAATTTAAACGGAAGTGGAAATTTAAATTGAATTGATAGGGAATTGAACAGTTTGACTCTAGACTATTTTCAAAATAAATTGTTTTAATATAAATCTATTTTTCCAAACTATTTACTATACAACTTTTCTTTTTAAACCTAAAACTATCTTAAGCTTATTTTACAATTACTTTTGGAACTATTTAACAATTTTATAACTGATTTATAAACTAATTACTGTTTTTCAATTGTTTTATAAATAATTACTATTTTTCAATTATTTTCAATTACTTAACTATTTTACAGCTATTTTACAAACTAATAATTATTTTTCAACTACTTATCTATTTTTAAATATATTTTTTCAAGCTATTTTCAAAATATAAACTGGTCGGAGTTCAAACTATTATTGATTAAATACCCAACTGAGATAAGAATTGAAGTGATAATCCAAATGGGGATTAAGGCAAATGTGAATAAGTGAATAAAATCAAAGTGAGGATGAATAGAAAGGGAATTGATTTAACTGATAATAAATGAAGATAAATACGTAGGATGTACGTATGTTATTCTATTCGCATAGTGATTTGATCCAGATTCGAGCACAAAATTTCGAGATAGTATTATCAATCCGAGTTGGGATTTTTCGCTCGATTTTCGACGGCGAACCTGGATATGGATTTTTGATTGGTTCTGAATATTCTCTATCATAGTTGTGTTTATGCAAGGAGAATGACGGTTTCTGATCAAGAAACCAGATTTGAGTCCGCACTAGGAAGTCGGGTGGACAATACTAGTTTGGAAGTGAAATTTTGTGATCGGGTGAGTGATCAGATTGATATGGCGTACAGATGATTTGTGTGCATCGTACGGGTTTGAATAAAGTTGATATTGAAAATTTATGGATAAGAACTGTAAAATGGTCTTTGAAACGAAGAGTGTATTTTGTGAGATATATGAGGAATAAGATGGAAATTGGAAATTTCTATGATTAAGATTTACTTTATGGAAGTAAGCAATATGGTAAATGACTTTACAAAAGAGTAATCAAAATTTGAGTATTTGATTTGGGATAAACAAAGTTATATATCTTTGTTATATATGGTAAACTCCCCTTATTGAATCTATAGCCAGAAGAAAAGGGTTTTGAAAGTATTTGAAGTATAAAATTGAATTTATACAAGTATGAAGTTATTCAAAAATTTCCCAAGGTTGTTATATATATATATATATATATATATGTATATATAAAGGAGTTTGTGAAAATAATTTTGGGAAAAAAATTTTGGGAACCTATGGATTTCTAAAAAGACTTTTGAATTTTTTTAGAAAATCAAATATGGAACTTGGAAAGCCTAGTTTGTGAATTATCGATTTTGAGAAAGACGATTTATATGAGATTCATACTAGGTGTATGATTTGGAAAATACTATATGTATATAGTATAAAGTGTTTTGAAGTGGCTCTGAGGAAAAAGACGCTTCCTTGAATGAACTTCTCAGGAGTTCCACAGAGTGGTACTGCCTTGAGCCCCAAGGGGGAGGCTCTAAAGTGATCCTGTGAGGAGTCCGGACAAACTAGTTCCTGAGGATTGTTGGGTAGCGAAAGTCGAGGGCGTTGATGCCTACAGGGGCATTTGGGTTATGCTGTGACGATAGTGTAACTCGATGTCGCTGCGATCTACTATGTGGACCATAGCGAAAATCGTGTGGAGGATGAGTGCCAACAGTCTACACTTGATTTTGTCGGGACGGCAACGTAACATCGGTAGACTGCGATCTATGGTCGAGTGGAGGAGTTTCATTCTTTTGGCAGTGAAATTCGAGGGCGCTGATGCCTACGGTTATATGGGTTTTTGCTGTGATAGCAACGTAAAGCCCGGGTATAACTACGATTTGTAGCGGGTTCCATGGTGTAATCGAGGGGCGCGGAGGCCTACAGTTATCTATGGATTTTGCTGGGATGGCAACGTAACCATCGAGTTAACTGCGACCATGGATGGGGGTGATGATTTCCAAAGCATTTTCACCAAAGATATTTCCTCTTTTTTTTAAAATGTTTTCGATATTTTCAATAAAATTATCTTTCAAGTATTTTCACTAAGTGTTGAAATGGTTTTGCTAAGTATTTATTGATTTTCAGTCCTACGCCTGATCAATGTATAACCGAATTTCTATGAGAACAAGGATGGACTTGTTGAAACATCGAGTTATAAAAAGTATTTTTATGTATAAAAGCTATTTTGGTTATATTATGTTATTTATAAGTGTTTAAAATTTTGAAATTTTGAAATAAGAGAGTAAAAGAGTTAAAAATGTTTAAAGAATATTTATCTGATTTTAAGCATTTTCATAAATCTGTTTCGTTCCTTTTCGAGGACGAAAAGTTCTAAAGGGGGGAGGAATGTGACGACCCAGATTTTTAACGGTTGATAATCGGTAATTAGTTGAATTAAATCATTTAAATGTTATTTTGATTAGTCAAACAAATAATTTCCGATATCAAATGTCTGAATATATGAGTTAATCCAAAGGCCATATTAGATATTAAATTATAGAATTTCGAAAATATAATGAATCTTATAGAAAATATAAATTATATATATATATAACTCTACCATTTAAAAATCCAAGATAGAATACATTTGTATAAAAATATAAATGCATACGAAACTTTATGATGTTAATGATATATACTTAAATATATAGGTATACCAGTATTTGAATGTATGCCATATGAAATAGTATATATGGAAGTTTATATAAATGAGAATATATATATATATGTACATACATACAATGACAAAATATATTTAAGCAATGTATATCAAAATATGTATACGTATAAATGTATGTATATGATGGTAAATAGGTAAAGTAATAAGTGTGTATAAGGGTAAGGCAAAAACTATGTTCATAAGTATATGTATGAAGAATGTATGAAGGTAAGGATGTATATATATACATATACCAATTCATGTAAAATGTTTGTAAACATCTTAGGGAACATAGCATTTAAGGCCTATCCTTTCAAGTATACATTATATCAAATCACTATGAAATCTTATTTTAAAAATCAAGCCTTTTATAAAATATCTAGTCACTGTTTGTTCAAATCAGTTTATCAGGTAAAAAAAAAGATGCTTGCTGTGGAAGGCAGCAGTATACTGTCTGATAATTATATCTCCACACTTGTAATGACCCGAAATTTTTAACCATTCGCATCCGCACATGTCAGACTTGAATTGCTCAAAATACTGCGTTGTAAATAAAATTTGGCAAATCTCAGAATAAATAGTAAATAAAAAGATCACGGATCATAGACACAGAGTAAGAAGTGCAGCGGAAGTAAAAGAAATAGTAGTTCATGAAGCTACTATGTAAATATATCAGAGTTAAATAAGATACAATAGAAGAAATAAAGTACAACAGAAGTCTAAATATGATAACCAAGTACAAGCTGAATAGAACCACAAAACTGAAATAGATAGGACAAGACACAACAGATAATCTCCAGCGATTCAAATCTCCAAGAGAGCGAAAATCCAAATCTGTGAATAACTCAGGCTGACCCGAGCGTAAAGCAAGACACAAAACACTCGAGTTAGGACAATATATACTTATATAATGTAAACCAACTCAAGTGAACTGTAATAAGGTACAAGTAACTTAAAGAATGCTTGGGATCGCCCATTCTTTAAGGATCCGTTAAACTATCTACTACGTAGTAATATTCGCTATTAATATAATGTCTAATATAAAATAAACATACTTTTTAATAGCGTCAAGGGGTTACCCATATAGCCCTTAACACGTAATAGTCCCGGTAGTCTATCCAGTATTAGGATACTCCCGAAATGGGGGCCACCCTCGATACTCCACAGGCTACGGGAGAAATCACAAATCGTAGTAAAGCTCGATATGGTAGGTGACACGACACACAACGCAATGCCAGGGTAGATAAACCAATTACGCATACGGACTGATGGAACGCATAGCAGCCACTACCGTCCACCTCGAACAACACTCCCAAATCAAGGGTGGCCACCAAAAATCACAAAGTAAAAGAATGGTATCAAAGAAGTGTGTCCGATAAGAGGAGCTACCTCACTGGTCTGAGATCGCTCCTGTTTTAGCCACCTTATGCCAACTCACGGGAGTTGGGTCCACGTATATACCTTAGGATCGTCGTCACCATCCTACTTCATTCTGGAAACTCCACCGCGCAGGCAGTTGTCAAAGTGGTTTTCGGTATCGACAGAGAGTATGTCCATATCCGATCCTAGTCTCTTTAACAACCAGTCGTTATTATAACCTGTGGTTATAAATTTAAAACAGTTTATACTTCAAAATAGAATATCATTTCAAATCCAAATCTTTATCAAAAATAAAGATTAAATCAATTCCAAACCATTTTAATATATTTAAAATATCATATCATTTCAAAACTTCATTTCAAATCATTTCAATATATCAAAATATCATATCTTTCCAAAACTTCATTTCAAATCATTTTAATATACCAAAATATCATTTGAGTTCAAATCTAAATATTTAACTTTAAATACTTTTTAAATTGAAATATATCATTCATTTATTATCATTTCAAGTCACCTTTTAAATAGTTTATATTTCAATCAAAATAATTCATTTAAACCATTTAAAAGTGAAATTATTATACTTTTAAATCAAGTATTAAAATTTCCAAAGTTTCAATTCAATTCAATCATTTATTTCAATTAAATTTCCATAGACCATTTCAAATTTCATAAATTTCAAATATAGATTTAATCCACAAAATAACTATTCAAATTATAAAATAAATTCCAACGCTTTATTATCCTATATTTCATAAGTCCAATATCTTTTAAATAGATTCAGATTACAAGTAAACCAAATATCTTCCATACTAATATAAAATTCAATTTTTTTTATTCCAAGATTTAATATCATTTCAAATTCATTTCAAAATATCATTTCAAAACATCATCTATTTAATTTAAATTTAAATACCATTTAATCATATTTCAAAATAGTTGTATTTCCCAAATCAACTATTCCATTTAAATCTTTTAAAGTCAATTCATTATATTTAATAATTAAATATTTAATTTCCAAAGTTTAATCTTTTTCAAAGATCATTTATTCATTTGAATTTATTAAACAAAGAAAATTCAACTTTCGCAGCAATTAGAAAATGCTACGAAATGTTGTGCTTAAAAACAGTTCATTAACAAAAGACGGCATTTAAAATGCTGTAATATCTTAATTTAGTTCCAACTAAAATTTTAGTTAAATTTAACAACTATAGCCCTAACAAAGTGCTATAATAACCCTTAGTTCAAATTTGCTATTTGGTTCATTTAAAACAACTACAACATTTTCCAATGCTGTAATATCTTTACGTTACATTTCAAAAATGCTGTCAAATCAAATTCAGAGTTTTATTTACAATTTCACACATAATTAATTTTTAATATAAATCATTTTAACTTATAAAATCATATATTTTCACATATTAAAAACAATCATTTAAATACCTTTATTTCTATGATTTTATAAAGTCAAATTTCCATACAAAAATCAAATTAAATAACAATTAAATTTTCATTTCTTTAATTAAATCCTTAACTTAACAACTAAGTTTAAATTTCAAAAATATAACTTATTTCCATTTATTTTACTTAATTAAACATTCACTTTTAAACAAATTTCACAAAATTCAATTTAAGTTATATTTCCAAATTCAGCTTAAATATTCATTTATTTCATATTTTAATTTATACAAAATCATTAACACTTTTCACAATTATTATTACTTAATAAAATCAATAAATCCATCTTTTAAATCAAATTTGTCATATTTTCTTACTTTACATAAATTCCATTTATAAACAAAACCATAAATTCCAAAATTAACTTATATTTCAAATTCTACTACACCATTTACTTAATTCACATATTTAATTTGTAGAAAATCACAAATATTTTATAGAAATCATTTTAATAAAATTTAAATCAAAATATCATAATATTACTTTTTATAAATATTTTAGAAATTTCAGAAAAATATATAAACCATGGGTCTGTATAAAATTTTCTAGCCTAGGTCAAGTGATACGGATACGCATCATTTCAATCCGCGGTTTACAAAGAAAAACCGGGTTCTATCATTTCAAACCCGCAATCCCAAGTTAAATAAAATAAATAAAAAGTCGCTCAGGCTTATCATTTCAGCCCATAACGATCTTTCCCTATTCTAAAGTCCGTTCGGGTATGTATCATTTCAACCCATGGTGATTTCTATACTAACAGGGAACTTGCAGTGTGATACACTGATATAAATAAACAGTATACAATATATAATAGTAACAGATGATATAACATGTGTATAAACAGGGATGAACATCATATAATCATAATATAACAGTTATAACAGGATGATATAAATTTACGGATTCAAGTGATGTCAGTTTATCAACTATATAAGTACATATTAGTCTGGTGAGATTTACTCACCTTTTTAAAGCTGAAGACAACAATTCAAACACAAAGATCAAACTCCGGAAAACACAAGAGGCACGACAAAGCACGATCCAAACTTGAGTGATAGGAGAGCTAAGATTTCAACTTATGTACACAAACAAATACAAAATACATAAGTATATTTAATACAAAAGATTAGATGAAATAAACAATGAAAATGATTGAGATAAGATGGCATAACCTTGCTCTATCTTATGCAAGTGGTGATGGAGGTGGTGATGGGGTTAGCAATAGGAGGTAGAGGCCGAGCCTATTCATGAAGGAAACAAAGAAAGAAAAAGAAGAAAGAAAGAAAAAAGAAAAGAAAAGGAAGAGGAAGAAGAAGCCATGGATATTTAGATCTATAAATTTTTCTCTTAGGAAATAAAATGAGAATGAGATGTGAGATGAGAATATTTGTACGTGATTTGTAAGAGTAATAGGTGGCTAGGGTTATGGAAAAACGTCTACGAGAATAAATGGTAAGAAAATAATAAAGGGGATTTAATTCCTATTTAATAAAAGAAACGTATGCAAAGATCTTTAAATCAGAAGAGTCAAATGAGGAAGGAAATGTTGGGAGATAATTTGCGCGAAATTTGATGGGAGTAATACATGGCTAAGCAAATGGTAAAGGGCTAAATCAATAAAGAGGCAAGGCAATTTAAGGTAGGAGTTTTAATGGTTTGGGAAATAAAAAGGCAACAAATAACTGGATGTATTTATTAATTTTTTCCTTTGTTTGCATGCAACGAAAAGAGGAGTTTGAGGAACAATACGTACGTGAATTATGAGAAGAATTCATGGTTAATGAACATGGGAAGTAATTGGCTATGCAAATGGAAAGGCAAGGGAAAAGGAAAAGGTAACAAATAAACAAACAAGTAACATATATCTCTTGCAATTTCTAAGCTATTATTAAAAAGAAAACCCATTAAAAATCAAATGAATATATTCAAAGTTTATACAAATAAAAATAAAGGTTAGGGAAATAAACATAGAAAAAAAATATAGAAATCATTTAAATCCAAACCCAAATCAATATATCATTTATTCCTAAATGCAAATGAAAAGACAGTGTTTAAACAATGAAACGTATGCCCCTTAAATTTCTCCAAGCCATATATTTGCATACATTTCTTTCTAGAAATGAAATGTGAAGTAAATGTGTACGTGAATTATGAGGTGGTGTGGATGGCAAGAAAAGATTTGAACGACTAAGGAGTAAATGAGGAAATGGTAAAAGAAACGACTTAGGAGGTGAAACGACTTTACGTTTCAAAAGCTTTTAAAACCTTTCAAATTTCCTTAATTCATATAAGTTTACCTTACTGAAAATAATAATAATTTCAGTTACAAATTCGAAAATATAACAAAATATAAAATATATATAAATATTTATTAATTATATAAGGTTAAAATAAGAAAATAGCGCAAAATTGCAAACCTAGTCTACGAAAATGGAAAATAAACAGAATGAACTTTGGAAAATTTATATGGACTTGTAAAAATATTTATAACAAAGATAACAACATAAAAGTAAAAATGCATTCACAAATAAATATATAAAATTTAATTTAAATAAAAATTTAAATGAAGAAATTAGTAGAAGGATAGAAAACAGCCTTTTAAAAATAGGGAATAATTACAGTAAATTTTGGAAAAATCCTATTATCATTTTAAAAATATTTGAAAGTCAAAATATTCATAAAATAAAATATTTACCCAGATTAAAATGAAATATGAAAATAAAAATATAATTTATATAATTTAAAAATAACAAAATTGTAGAATAAACAAATTGCAGTCAATATTGAAATATACATAACTTTCACTGTTTAACTCCATTTTCAACGAAACGAAAAGCAGTGTTCAAGTTATTACATCTATTTTCAAAATAAAAGATAAAATTTAAGATTTTAAAATAATTTAAATTTGAAGTTTAAAAGTCAAAGTTTGAATGGTTTGACCAGAAATTCACTTTCCAGTAAAATAACCAATTTATACTAGTTTGAAATTATAGTTCATATAATAATTAACATTTATTTTAAAAATGAAATGTTTGAAATCAAACAAGTTAAAAATAGTTTCAAAAATAAAATAAAGTCACATTTTAAAATATAGGCCAAAATCTAGGGTTGTTACAACACTTGTCTTTATTTTTTTCATTCATTCATTCGAAACTAATACCAGTAAAAGATAAAGCCAGCTTAAATCTGAAATCGAAATGAGAGAAAAAATATGATGGAAACCAGATCAAACAACAGCTTTAAAATTTTAAAATAGCAGTTGTTTCAATTTTATTTTTTCTGAGCTAAGTCTCTAACCTGATCTGAAACAAATTCAAGCTGAAGTAATCAAAGCAAAAGTAAGTAAGTTCTGCTAAATCGAAGAAGGCCAGATCATTTCAAAGGGGTTTAGGATCAAGCAATCAATAATGTTTGGATCAAAATCATTTCCAGACTTCAGGAAATAAGCTATGATCATCCTTTCTAAACAGGTGAGTAAATATATATTTAAAAGCTTAAGTAGATCTGAATCTGGGCATATGAATACTTGAATTAGATTTGTGCATGCTGTGAACTTGAAGTAAAGTATGATTGTTTAAATATGAATTGTATATATATCTATATGAGGAATGGTGTGCATGTTTGTGTACAGAATATTGTTCTGTTCATATTGCACAGGTTCAAGAATTTGATCAAAATCCAAATTCTATCCCAGATTTCTATAGTCTTCATTATATGACAAAATTTGTTTGAAATAGCAGGATCATTGATTTAAAGATATATTTAGTAAGGATCTGATAGAAGTTTTAATAAAAGGAAAGAAGAACAACAGGATTTTGGTAAACATCAAAATTTTGACTTTATCAATTTGTTGCTTCAAGTATATAATTAGAGTCATTATCGAAAATTAGGATTTTTAAAAATCAAATTAAGATTTTTAGATGTGAAATTGGGAAGAAATCGAGAATTGATGGTGATTTGGGTTTTTAGCATTTGCGGGTTATCGAGGTGATATGGAGAGTCGGAATCAATGCCAGAGGAAGCGGGAAGGGTGACGATCTCAGCAAAAATAGGGGATGGATTTTTAAGCCACCGTGGCGATGTCAGTTCGACGAACTAGGGTTTAAGGATTTGGGTGGGTCATTGTTGTTCTTGGGTGCGTCGTGATGTAACAACCTGGTTTTTCGCGTCAGTTTATAAATGACGATTTAATTTGTTGGCAATTGTAATTAGAATTATATTCGAGTTGTAATTCGCTTATCAATTGCAAATTCTTTTAAAAAAATTTATTAAGGGTTTCGGGCTTTAAATTTTTATTTATTTTGGCCCACATCTTCAATTGTGTGTTGTTATCTAACTAAGAAAACCGGATCCCCTTACTTCATTCTCTCGTTCATTTTCTAACCCTAAACCTAGAATAGACGAAGAAACGAAAATGGCGACTTCGTGATTTCTTTCTTCCTCTGATCGACTAAATTGCGTTGTTCCTGTGAGGCTTGCTAGGGCTTCGACCTTGCTTCTGTTTCTTCGAGATTCGCTAGGACCTCGGCTCCGTGCAAATTAGGGCTTCTTCGCGCTCGTCTCTGCATCGTTCGACTTCCTTAGTCTCGCTCGCGACCTCTTCGAAAAAGGTGAGTGGTTAATTCCTTCACATCTAATTCGAATTCGTGTACTGGTGATTTTGTTTTAGTCGTGATTTCCTTGGCTTACTTTGATTTTGTTCAATTGCTTTGCTGTGATGATGATTCCCTGGTTTACTTGTTCGAGTTTCTGGCAATTGATTTTGTGTTGACTTCGGTCTTGTTTCTGAGTAAGGGGTTCTATGGCTTCGGCCATTGCTGTTGTTCTCGTGGTCGTCTTTGTTCGAGTGCCAAACTCATTTTATTGGGTCTTTTGAAATGAATTCGTTATGCCAGGTTGTTTAGGGATGTTCGTATTCCTTTGATTTCGTTTTTGTTTAACTCGGTTTCGAACTTTAAGTGTTTGATTTCCATCCCTTTGGCTTTGTTAAAACTGTTAACTTGTAATTGTGCTTCCTATATAAGTGTATACATATGCATATACATACGTATATATTTATGTGGTGATTGCATTGTTGTTTCTCTGTTTTTACAAGTACGGTTTAATTCTTTGTTTAAAGGGTAGCTTTGGTTTTGAGTATTGTATACTCTTGCAGTCGTGTACGTGCATTTACTGATGCATGTTACGTCTAGTCTAGATGTGAGGCCGCTTAGTCCATTTTCCCTGACCTTGTATTTGTTTAGACAGCACACTTTGCTTATGAAATTTGGATACCTCTTTGAGGTCGAGATTGCTGTACCATTTCCATCCTACTGCTGCACCTTGCATTCACATTGGTTGACACTTGAATGCATCCACTGTCCTTTGTTTGTACATTTCGTGATCTTCATTTCAATCCGGTTGCTCTTCGATCATGGCAGTCTTCATTGAGTCTGTTGTATTCCTTTGTTTGTTTTCCAGTTGCACTCCTTTGACTTCATTGCATATTTTTGCAGTTGCCACTCCCTTCACTTGTACATGTTCATTTAACTTGAATATGTTGCATGGGTCTGTGTCACTGAAGTAGTTGTCACTGTCATTTAGTACATATGCCATTCACCTCAGTTGCCTGCATATGCATATTTGATTAATTAATTCTTGTTTACTTGTTAGCACTTCTAACATATACACCTGTGCACTTATATGGGTCTGCATTAGACTTTGTATTTGTTCCTCACTTCGAGACAGTTTCAGTTGCAAGTGCATTTAGTTATTTGCACTTGATTTTGTTGACTTGGCCACTGTGATATAACTGGAACTGTTTTGATGTTGCATCCATTGAGTTTGATCATCTGTTGTAGCTTGTTATATGTACTTGAGCATTCTGATCTGTGAAGCATTTTGATCATTATATGTTGATCACTGTGAAGCATTCGAGTCTGGTGCATTGTTGGCATTTGTTTGAGTTTGCATTGTGACGATCTTTTGTTCACGATTTATGGCAGCTGTATGTTTACATTTCTGCTATATGCCCACTGTGCTTCATCATGCTTTGTCCCTTTGCATTTGTTTAATAGCCGGATAACCACGTCTTCGGAGATGATACTTCTGACATGTTCATCCCTGTCTGGAGTAGCTTCTGCATTGTTTCATTTGGCATTTCATCTTGAACCACGTCTGCAGCACTGAACTTAGTCTTTGTGGTGTATTTACCTTATGTTCATTATAAGCTCGAGTTGTATACTGTAGCCTTGGTCATTGCTGTCCTGACCTGCACACTTGTTTGATCTTGAGTCTAGCCCTTAATTCATCTCTGCAGTGGCGAGGCAGTGCACGCGTACGTGTGCACTGCAGCCACCAAGAAATCGACAGTTTTGAATTGATCTTTTATGCCATATTGGCGAGGCCGTACACGCGTGCGTGTACAGCAGCCAATCGTTTTTAATGGTTTTTAAAGTGAAAATTTCAATTGTTTAAATTGTTTTAGTCGATTGATAAATTGTTTATCTATCTCTGTTGATGATCTAAATCTGCTGATCTATTGTTGAACACTGTTAAGTGTTATATTTTCGTTATCCGATTTCTTTGTTAAAAGAATTGGATAGACGGGAATTATTGTGACTGTCGTCTTTTTAAATTATTCTGCCTATATGCACTAATAAATTGGTTTGAATTAGACTGACCTGGGTATTATTTTCTTTTGAATGTAATACTCGGGTCAGACCCGAGTTATTTCAGGTTGTAGATTTTCTTCTTTGAGTTGCTGTTCAGGCTATGAAGACTTTTCACGTCTTTTGAAGTTGTCAGTGTCATTTTGTAGTAGTCGTGTCATTGTATAGAACGATATGTATTCATGTATATTAGTCGATAATGTACTTGTATATATAACTTCTAGAGTCGACAGTTGTAGTTGTATCATATGTATCGTGTCAACTATATTGTAACTGACATCGGTTATATATATGAGATTTTTGTTATTCTGTGTTCCACATTTATATTATCTGTGTTATTGTTATATCTAATGTCCTAAACTATTATGAACTATCGTAGTTTGTTTTATACTGATAATTGGATATGTCGATGGGAGTAAATAAATAATAGATGAAAAATAAAAAGTATATACCACTCCTATCGAGATAACCGATATTAGTGTAAGGCCAATTACGGATGGTCGCTCCTATCCAGCCTTATTCTTCGTAATAATAGACAGTATTTCTTTTAATACTCTTTGTTATTATGAGCATAGAGGTGGGGCGTTACAGTTGGTATCAGAGCTTGGGGTTTATGGACATAATATAAAACATAACTTGGATGGAACATATGTTACAACTATTGGTCGATGTTTTATTTGTGGTTGAGTCAAAACTAAAGTTTTGAAATTTTGATGAAATTTTTAAATATCGTTATTTAAAAATAAAAGTGGAATTGTGTTTTGTTGTTTGGATGAAATTGTGTTCTGATGATTTGATTGATTTGTGTTCTATTTATCAGAGTGCGCAGCGGAAACAGTGAAACTGTCTTCGCTGAGTACAACTGATAATCTTTTTGATTTAAGAATCAAAATACGAAATTGATATGAATTCCAATTGTTGTTTACATAGCTGTAATTATTTGTTTCTTTGAGAATTTTGAATCCAAATTGAGAATTCGAAGATTACAGTTATGAGATTTTTGTTGAAATTTCCGCTGGCTTTCTTTTGTACTAATCATCTATTGATTAGATTTTGTTGTTTTGAATTATCTTCATTGAAGATACATTCGAATGATTTCTTTGTTCATTTTATAGTACGTGCAAAAAATTTGAATTGCACGTTATTGCATTTATTTTACGTTGAACCGATGCTTGGTTATGAAACGTATTTTGTTGCCGTTATTTTTATAACGGGATTTTACACCAATGCTATATTTTGAAGCACGGTGTTTTGTGGCATTTTGATGAATGAAAATTCACTGATATTACATTTTGATGTAAATTATTTTGATGAGATTTTGACGTTTAAAAATTACTGTCACCTTGGCTTCGGTAACCGTCAAGTTTTAAAAGTGGATTTTCAAGCGGTTATTCCGCAATACTGATTTGTGACCGTTTTTACGGTATTTTGAGAAGTACAATTTCCTTATCGAAATTGTTACTAATATTGCTGTTTTAATCACGTGATTGGAAACTCGTTTTAAAAATGAAAATTGTTTTATAAATTTTTAACGGTTTGCGTTTTCAAAAGGATGAGAAAGCGACTTAAACGATTCAGCAAAATCGAGGATTATGACCCCTTTCTTTTACTGTTTCGCTTAACTCCGGACTTGTCCAGTTGAGAATGTGAATTGTTATTTTTGCAAAATAAATAAAATTGCTTTCGGGAATTTTAACAGTTTGCGCTTTCAAAAGAATGAGGAAGCGATTTAAACGTTTCAGCAAAATCGAGGACTATGACCCCTTTCTTTTACTGATTCGCTTAATTCCGGACTTGTCCGTTTGAGAATGTAAAGTGTATTTTTACAAAATACACAATTTTGCACTTTCAAGGAAACGATGAAGTGATTTAAACGATTTAGCAAAAGTGCGGAGTATGGAACCACACTTTTACTATTTCGGTTAATTCCGGACTCGTTAATTGAATATCTGTTGTTTTGATGATTCTACACTTTCAAGGAAACGATGAAGAGAATTAAACAATTTAGTAAAACTCGTGGTTATGGGACATGTGCGTTTACTATTTTGGTTAATTCCGGACTCGTTAATTGAAATATTTGATGTTTTTGTGTGCTTTCGAGCCACTATGTTGGACCTTCGGGTCATATGTTGGACCTTCGGGTCAAATACCAGTACTAGACCTTCGGGTCATATGTTGGACCTTCGGGTCATTTGTTGGGCGCCAAAAAAATTATGTTGAGTACTTGGTAGGCTTCGGCCATATGTTGTTGCACGTGCGGCGAATTAAAAACTCGCCATCTGATGGGATCGATCCAAGCTTTTATGTTGATTTTCTAGTCTTCTTAATTGATTTCTAGATATTTGTTGCTTCCAATTATCTGCAGGTAATTGGATATTTGTTGATATGAGTTCTGATTATTGTTTTTGATAATCGGATATTTGTTGTTTCTAATTATCGCTTGTGATAATTAGATATTTGTTGATATGAGTTCTGATTATCGTTTTTGATAATCAGATATTTGTTGTTTTTAATTATCGCTTTAGATAATTAAATATTTGTTGATTGGAATTTAATTATCGCTTTAGATAATTAAATATTTGCTGATTTCGAATTTAATTATCGCTTGAGATAATCAAATATTTGTTGAATTTGAAATTTGATTATTGCTTTTGATAATCGAATATTTGTTGAATTTGAAATTTGATTATCGCTTGAGATAATCGAATATTTGTTGAATTTGAAATTTGATTATCACTTTTGATAATCGAATATATGTTGAAATTGAAATTTGATTATCGTTTTGATAATCGAATATTTGTTTTCTGATTATCGTTTGAGATACTCAGATATTTGATTTGTCTTCTGATTATCGTTTTT
This sequence comes from Allium fistulosum, assembly GCA_030737815.1. Classification (NCBI taxonomy): domain Eukaryota; kingdom Viridiplantae; phylum Streptophyta; class Magnoliopsida; order Asparagales; family Amaryllidaceae; genus Allium; species Allium fistulosum. The sequence continues at coordinate 299,447,462 of CM060903.1, forward strand.
GATAATCAGATATTTGTTGTTTTTAATTGTCGCTTTAGATAATTAAATAGTTGTTGATCGAGATTTAATTATCGCTTTAGATAATTAAATATTTGCTGATTTCGAATTTAATTATCGCTTTTGATAATTAAATAATTGCTGTTTTGAGATTTAATTATCGCTTTAGATAATTAAATATTTGTCGATATGAGATTTAATTATCGCTTTTGATAATTAAATATTTGCTGATTTGAGATTTAATTATCGCTTTCGATAATTAAATATTTGCTTATTTGAGATTTAATTATCGCTTTTGATAATTAAATATTTGTTGAATTTGAAATTTGATTATCGTTGTGATAATCGAATATTTGTTGATTTGAGAAATTTGATTATCGTTTTTGGTAATTGAATATTTGTTTTCTGACTATCGTTTGAGATAATCAGATATTTGATTTGTCTTCTGATTATCGTTTGAGATAAGTAAATATTTGCGATTTGAAAATTCAATTATCGTTTTGATGATTGAATATTTGCGACTTTTGAGATTTGAGCTTCGTCTTTTTCTCTGGCGATTCAGGTGAGTAATTTGATTTACTCACATTCAATTCGTGCTCTGTATGGGGTTTCTGCTCTGTTTTTCCTTCTCTTTTAGTTGCTAGAACTCGATTGATTCTTGCTTTAGACAGTCGTCTGATTTTGATTTCCTTAATCCCCACGATGTTGATTCTTTTGATTTGAATCAGTCGGACCTTTTGATTTCATTTCTAATACTTCCCCTGCTAACATTTGCTTTGCTTATGCACTCGTCATTGCCATGCTCTTTTGGTTGTTACCTTTTATCCATTTATTCCCTATGATTGCGTGGACGCAATTTCTTTAAGGAGGGGAGTCTGTAACAACCCGGTTTTTCGCGTCAGTTTATAAATGACGATTTAATTTGTTGGCAATTGTAATTAGAATTATATTCGAGTTGTAATTCGCTTATCAATTGCAAATTCTTTTAAAAAAATTTATTAAGGGTTTCGGGCTTTAAATTTTTATTTATTTTGGCCCACATCTTCAATTGTGTGTTGTTATCTAACTAAGAAAACCGGATCCCCTTACTTCATTCTCTCGTTCATTTTCTAACCCTAAACCTAGAATAGACGAAGAAACGAAAATGGCGACTTCGTGATTTCTTTCTTCCTCCGATCGACTAAATTGCGTTCGTTCATGTGAGGCTTGCTAGGGCTTCGACCTTGCTTCTGTTTCTTCGAGATTCGCTAGGACCTCGGCTCCGTGCAAATTAGGGCTTCTTCGCGCTCGTCTCTGCATCGTTTGACTTCCTTAGTCTCGCTCGCGACCTCTTCGAAAAAGGTGAGTGGTTAATTCCTTCACATCTAATTCGAATTTGTGTACTGGTGATTTTGTTTTAGTCGTGATTTCCTTGGCTTACTTTGATTTTGTTCAATTGCTTTGCTGTGATGATGATTCCCTGGTTTACTTGTTCGAGTTTCTGGCAATTGATTTTGTGTTGACTTCGGTCTTGTTTTTGAGTAAGGGGTTCTATGGCTTCGGCCATTGCTGTTGTTCTCGTGGTCGTCTTTGTTCGAGTGCCAAACTCATTTTATTGGGTCTTTTGAAATGAATTCGTTATGCCAGGTTGTTTAGGGATGTTCGTATTCCTTTGATTTCGTTTTTGTTTAACTCGGTTTCGAACTTTAAGTGTTTGATTTCCATCCCTTTGGCTTTGTTAAAACTGTTAACTTGTAATTGTGCTTCCTATATAAGTGTATACATATGCATATACATACGTATATATTTATGTGGTGATTGCATTGTTGTTTCTCTGTTTTTACAAGTACGGTTTAATTCTTTGTTTAAAGGGTAGCTTTGGTTTTGAGTATTGTATACTCTTGCAGTCGTGTACGTGCATTTACTGATGCATGTTACGTCTAGTCTAGATGTGAGGCCGCTTAGTCCATTTTCCCTGACCTTGTATTTGTTTAGACAGCACACTTTGCTTATGAAATTTGGATACCTCTTTGAGGTCGAGATTGCTGTACCATTTCCATCCTACTGCTGCACCTTGCATTCACACTGGTTGACACTTGAATGCATCCACTGTCCTTTGTTTGTACATTTCGTGATCTTCATTTCAATCCGGTTGCTCTTCGATCATGGCAGTCTTCATTGAGTCTGTTGTATTCCTTTGTTTGTTTTCCAGTTGCACTCCTTTTACTTCATTGCATATTTTTGCAGTTGCCACTCCCTTCACTTGTACATGTTCATTTAACTTGAATATGTTGCATGGGTCTGTGTCACTGAAGTAGTTGTCACTGTCATTTATTACATATGCCATTCACCTCAGTTGCCTGCATATGCATATTTGATTAATTATTTCTTGTTTACTTGTTAGCACTTCTAACATATACACCTGTGCACTTATATGGGTCTGCATTAGACTTTGTATTTGTTCCTCACTTCGAGACAGTTTCAGTTGCAAGTGCATTTAGTTATTTGCACTTGATTTTGTTGACTTGGCCACTGTGATATAACTGGAACTGTTTTGATGTTGCATCCATTGAGTTTGATCATCTGTTGTAGCTTGTTATATGTACTTGAGCATTCTGATCTGTGAAGCATTTTGATCATTATATGTTGATCACTATGAAGCATTCGAGTCTGGTGCATTGTTGGCATTTGTTTGAGTTTGCATTGTGACGATCTTTTGTTCACGATTTATGGCAGCTGTATGTTTACATTTCTGCTATATGCCCACTGTGCTTCATCATGCTTTGTCCCTTTGCATTTGTTTAATAGCCGGATAACCACGTCTTCGGAGATGATACTTCTGACATGTTCATCCCTGTCTGGAGTAGCTTCTACATTGTTTCATTTGGCATTTCATCTTGAACCACGTCTGCAGCACTGAACTTAGTCTCTGTGGTGTATTTACCTTATGTTCATTATAAGCTCGAGTTGTATACTGTAGCCTTGGTCATTGCTGTCCTGACATGCACACTTGTTTGATCTTGAGTCTGGCCCTTAATTCATCTCTGCAGTGGCGAGGCAGTGCACGCGTACGTGTGCACTGCAGCCACCAAGAAATCGACAGTTTTGAATTGATCTTTTATGCCATATTGGCGAGGCCGTACACGCGTGCGTGTACGGCAGCCAATCGTTTTTAATGGTTTTTAAAGTGAAAATTTCAATTGTTTAAATTGTTTTAGTCGATTGATAAATTGTTTATCTATCTCTGTTGATGATCTAAATCTGCTGATCTATTGTTGAACACTGTTAAGTGTTATATTTTCGTTATCCGATTTCTTTGTTAAAAGAATTGGATAGACGGGAATTATTGTGACTGTCGTCTTTTTAAATTATTCTTCCTATATGCACTAATAAATTGGTTTAAATTAGACTGACCTGGGTATTATTTTCTTTTGAATGTAATACTCGGGTCAGACCCGAGTTATTTCAGGTTGTAGATTTTCTTCTTTGAGTTGCTGTTCAGGCTATGAAGACTTTTCACATCTTTTGAAGTTGTCAGTGTCATTTTGTAGTAGTCGTGTCATTGTATAGAACGATATGTATTCATGTATATTAGTCGATAATGTACTTGTATATATAACTTCTAGAGTCGACAGTTGTAGTTGTATCATATGTATCGTGTCAACTATATTGTAACTGACATCGGTTATATATATGAGATTTTTGTTATTCTATGTTCCGCATTTATATTATCTGTGTTATTGTTATATCTAATGTCCTAAACTATTATGAACTATCGTAGTTTGTTTTATACTGATAATTGGATATGTCGATGGGAGTAAATAAATAATAGATGAAAAATAAAAAGTATATACCACTCCTATCGAGATAACCGATATTAGTGTAAGGCCAATTACGGATGGTCGCTCCTATCCAGCCTTATTCTTCGTAATAATAGACAGTATTTCTTTTAATACTCTTTGTTATTATGAGCATAGAGGTGGGGCGTTACACGTGACGTCTAGGGTGCATCGGTCTTGGTGAGGATGAGTGGAAAAGAAGCGTTAGACGATTGCGAAGCTAGGGATAGGAGGTTGGGTTTTCTAGTGATCGATGGTAACGTTGCAAGGAGGTTTTAATGGCATGGATTGGTTTTCAAACAGCCTTGTTTTGCTTGATTGTGCATTCCGGCCCAATTGATCATGCGGGATGGTTGGGTTGATCGGGGATGTTGTCATTGACGTGCTGAGGGTCGGAGTTGGGATCGGAGTTGATCAACGCCTATGTGCACGTACACGCGTATCGCGGCGTGGCTGGTTTGAGTGCTGTTGTGGTTTGAGTAATCATTCTTTTAAACAAAAGTATTTATTTAATAGTTGATTAATTAAGTTATAGGTTAATGATAAATTATTTTCAAAAGTTATTAAATAAGATTTTAATGTTAATTAAGAAAATTAATTTAAGATAATGGTTAATCCTTTAATTAATAAAGGACTTGAGTAATTAAGATTTATTAATTAATTAATAAGTAATTAAAGATAAAAAAATGAAGTAATTAAGTAATAATTAAGAATGATGAAGTGTTTTATCATCAAACTTAAGGACTTTTGTTGATTTACAAGTTAATGATAATTAATTCCAAAGTTACTAAATTCTGATGATGATTAAGAAGGTGATTAAGATAAATGGATTATCTTAAAATTTATTTAAGGTTTGGGTGATTAAGATGTATTATTTAATTGATTGATTATTAATTAAAGATTGATTAATTAAGGGATGATTAATTAAGGTTAATTAATCAATGAAATTAATTGAGGATAATTAATCAATGGTTTATGATTAATTAAAGTTAATTAAGCAAGAAAAAGGTAATCAATTTAATTTCTATTAGGTGATTAAATTAAGTTAATTAAGAATTGTTTGACTACTAATCTTGCCTATAGGTGATAAACTTGAATTGAATACTTTGGTTTGTCTGAATATCCCTGATATTGAGTTGTGATGTATTGTGATATGATATGATGGGTTATACTGGGATATTGTGAGTTATCTGTCAATAATTGATTTGCTGTGAGTATATGAGAACCTACATTTAAAATTGATTTGTATTCCACTTAAACAATTGGGATTAAGATGATATTGAAATCGAAGAGACCGGGATCGGGTATCAGCAAATACCCGGAACCACTTCGATTTGTAATCTAAATTCTTAATAAATTTGATTTTGGAAATAAACAGGCTGGAATGAATTAAGTAAGAATTATGGCTATTTAAAATGAGTAACAATTCTTGGGTATTGTTTTGTAATAAGTGATTGACTTTAACAAGTTAAGAACTTGTACGGAAGGTACGAGTTACCCTGGTATTTCAAATATGTTACAACTTAGTATTCCATATTATATGGGTTTACTCACGCTGGTTTCCAGCCTGACCCGGGTGTTACTTTAATGTAATGCTTGGGTCAGACCGAGTATTACAGATTTTTAGGTAAGGACGTTCTGGAGCTCAGGAGACGAGCTGGATGGCAGGAACGTATAGAGTGTTTCCGCTATGATATTATTTCTGTTTATCTGAGACATGGAATTTGTATATGTCCAGTGTTTGTGTATGAGTATAACTCTGATGTAAAAATATAATTGACAGATACAGGTATTCTTTTGTAAACTATTATTATTTGATATTATATTTTGATCCGCTGCGATTTGTGAGAATCAGTGTTGTGTTTTTATTTCTTCTTCTTCTATCCCTTTCTTCTTTTCCTAACTATCTAGAATTTTCACGATCGAAAATTTCGGGTCGTTACAGAAAGAGTAGTAAAGACAAGAGTTTAAAGGTAATAAATGATATTAAAACTATAATATATTCATGAAAGGTAGTAATCAAACTCAATATCAAAATCAAATTGCTAAGAAATATGGATTTAAACTATATATATGATCAATATGGTTTTTAAAAATTAATACCCTCCTTATTTAAGTTCTTTAAAATAATTTTTTTTAACTTAATTGCTTTTTTTAAGAATCCAAACTTCCATGTTTATAAAATACTTAACTTACTAATTAAAACCTATATATTAAATTATTATTGATTAAAATATTTAGAAACATGTTTAAACACCTTTTAAATTAAATCAATATCATAATGAAATATTAAATAAAATAACAAAGATTGAAAAACTAAAATAAACATGTGTTATATTAAGGCCTCTTACATTAAAAAATTTAGTTAATTATTTAAAAAATATTTAAACATAAAATTAATTTTTTTTAAATATTCTAATATAAGTTAGAAAATAACTCTAAAAAAACAGAGAAAAATACTTAATTTAAATATCATTTTTACATAGTTTAAAGTTTCAAATAGAAAAGACAGCATTTACAGATGCTATAAAAAGTTTTTGCAGTAAAATATATTCAAAATATTATAAAACAGAAACTGCAACATTTAACAAATGCTGTGAAAAGTTTCTGAAACACTACAGCGTTTCTTAGCACAGTAATGCTAATTTTACGACTAGATTTTGACATGTAAATAATTGATTTTTGACCCAACTTTTTTATAGTAGTTAATATAATTAAAGTAAATAAAAAACATAAAGAAAAATAATGAAAAAACATGTGTAAAGACACTTGGCATTATGCATGTAAAAATGCTTTTATTAAAGAACAAGTGTAATGACACGTGTCATTTTGCATGTATGTTACTATCTATTTATATGACAAGTGTCATGTGATGTGGTGCAATCTTATTAAATGAAGAAATTTATAAATAGAGCCTTATTATAACATTCTAAATTCATTCTATTAATTTCTTAAAGACATAAAATTAGTATCTTAAAAGAAATATAGTACGAGAAGTAAAAAGAACATTAGAAAAGTTGAAATCACGAATGAAGGTATGCTTTTCTACTTAGTATAGTTGTAATAAATTAGTAGTAAGATTTATTTGAAAGGAAACACATTTTAGAAGACTTTTAAAAAAAATTAGACCGGTATATCGATATATATACCATGGTGTGTCGATATATGGACCAAAATATCAAAACTTATAAAAGAGATAAATTTCTATGCCTAAATAAATGCATAAATATATATTCCTAAATGCAACAATAAAGATAAAATAATAGTAAAGCGTACCACTTTTTGCACTACTCTATCTTTCTAACTTTGTTGTTCTTCCATTGTCATGAACCACACATTTATATCTTTCAGAATTTGACGACGAGATCTGTTCTATTGCGACGGGCTTGTTTTTCTGATCATCGTAGTATATTCATTTGCTGAATTTGAAGACCGTATGAGAAAGATACAGATGATTTAGTAGATTGACCAACTTGGCGCAAAAACTTTGAATTTGAATTTTGAATGAATGGACACTTCAACCACTATAAATAGGCCCAACAGTCGCCACTTTTCATAAAACTTTTTCTTCTTCATCTTCCCGTTTTTCTATTTACTATCAAACTTCGTTTCTTAACGGAATTGGATGAAACCAGCGGCAAATCGAAGAGGAAGGAAAGGGATACGATATAGTAATAGTTTGGTGATGAAATTGGATGGTATTGTGGTGCAACAGACTGAACAGTAAGAGAAATGCAGGAAATTCCGTACACAGTTTTCAGTTTTGGATAGCCAACTTCAAACTGTCATATCTCACTCAATTTTGATCGGAATTTGATGATTCACCCATCAAAACGACCGTGAGAACAAGAACTACAATCTGGAAAAGGAGTTGGGACAAAATACTCAAATCTTTGGATGCAATTTGAAGAATACCATTGATAGTTTTGCTTTCTTTTTCTCTTTGTTCACCAAAACTTCATTTGACCATAACTTGGTCATTTCTTGACGGATTCGCACGAAACCAGTGACATTATGAAGCAGATGGAGAGAAGTATAGTATCAAATCAAGTTGTAGATGAGAATCAAAAGTTTTGTATTGATCTGGTACCCATTTCATTGTCGGTTGCCATTATATATCCATTTGCTCTTCTTGATCGATGAATGATTATATGGTATCTTTTAACCAACAGTCATTAGACACAACTCTTCTCCTGCAAAACAACATAACCTTTTAAACAATCAAATGACTTTTCAAAATAACTAAATATAGTTTTAAACAACAATATCATGATGATTCTGTGATATATTCATATGAAAATAGTGTTAATAATTTTATCAAAAAATTGCCATTTTAAAAATTTTCAAAAATCAGATTATGAGAATTTTGAAAACTAATGCGCTGATACCAAATGTAAGAAATGCGGATTACGGATCTTAAGGCTGGAATAATGCTAGGGGGGTGAATAGTGTTTAGTGGATTTTCTAAATCTTTTTGAAACTTATGTAAATTTAATCACCAACAAATGCAATTCACAGACACAGATATAATCATAGAATCAGACACAGAAGCAAATAATAAATAAAAGCAGTAAAGGAAAGAACACAGCAGGATTTTATACGGGTTCGGAGTTACCTTACATCCAGTCCCGTACAAATGTACGGATTTCTTATCAAAAATAATCTTCCAGATTACACCCTCGATTTCAAGGCCACGAGGTACACCCTCCTGTATTCGAGTCCGGGGCAAACTCTCTTGATTTATCACGCCACAAGATCACCTAATCGATTTCCGGGGCAACAATCACACCCAATTGATTTCAAGGCTCAACCACACCTTTTACTCAACAGTTTGATATATAAATAATCCTATAACTCTGAATAGCACTGAGATCTTATGGAGAGAGTGGCAGAGAATCAAACAAGAGATAATCAAGTTTGATTCACTTGGTATTTCGGCAGAGTATAGTTTGGAATTCTTTAGGATAAATGTGGAAGATGAAGAGAAGAGAAAACAAGTGAAATCTGATGATTAATTCGTTTAAAACTACTGGTATTTATAGGAAATCAACATCCATATCTATTCGTGAAAGGATACGACGAATAGACACTTCTTTTGAAAATTTGAATTTTGAATTTAACAACACCATGTCGACATGGGGGGTAGAGGGATGTCGACATGCTCTAGGCAAAATTGATGATTATGATTTTCTTATTAAGATTGGTTTCTATAATTTGTCAAAATGATTTCTAAACTTTGTAAATATATTTGAATATAGTTTAAACATATAAAAGAGTTTAGAAAGTAATTTTTAATATATATAATCTTAATCTATAAAGCAATTTAAAATCTGAGTACATAAATATTTTAAAGCTAAATATTTAAAACAAGAGATAGTTTAAAATAATGACAATTTTGAAATCAAAATATTAAAAATGATAAAGATAGTTTTGAGGCTAAAATATTTCAAACAAGAGAGATGTCTTTTTTGAAAAGAAGGTTTTGAAAACATTTAAAATAAGAGATATATTTTTTAAAAACATTTTTATAAAATTAGTGGATATCAAAATAGGACCACTATATGTTCCACTAGATATTGTCGTGGGTTCCATCCCACTAGGGTTCCATCCCTTTAACAGGCTCGAAGTGGATTCCATTCCACGAATAAATTTCGCATAAAGATGTAAGTGCTTTCAAGAAGTTTTAACATAATTCTAGACTTAATACTTATCTTGTACTATTAAAATCTTGAACTCTTGATAACTTGATTTCTTGATACTCATGAGTCTTCAATCTTGATATCTTTGATCTTTAAATTCATCGGTCTTGTATCTCTATACTATACAGTCTTCCTTCTTGGTACCTGCATGTTTATATCCTGCATATATATATATATCTAAACTATAATGTTAGTATTTATATTTTATAACAAGTCCTAAGGTTGTTGTCATCAAAACCATCATTCTCAAGGACTAAGAAATATTTAAGTTAAGTCAGTGGTTATGAGACATGAAGCTAAACTCATTTATTTACTAGCTTTGTGTAATTTACACTTATTGATCAACGATGATTATTTTGTGATTTAGACTTGCAATGTGCAATGTATCTTTGTCCGCGTGGGGGACTATAACTCATTCTATGGAGCTTCGGCTCATTTTTATGGGGTAGCAACCCATGGTTTTTTGACCGTTTGTGGAGCTTCGGCTCATTTGTCCGCAAGGGGGGACTATACCCTGTTCTGTGGAGCTTCGACTCATTTTTATGGGTTAGCGATCCATGGGATAGCGTCCCGTTTGTGATACACGTGTTGGTGAGTTTTCATGCACCCATTTGTGATAGGCCTCCCCCCTTTGTGCTTCCTGGATTTCTAAATATTGATTTCTGGAATTTGTGTTTAACCAATGTTTGTGATTTGCATTGATAAGCTTTATCAATATTTGTGATTTAGTGAATAAAATTAAAGAATATGATATTCTTTTTGGGTGTTTGAGAAAACTTGAGATATTTTATGATTTTTGTTGTTATCATATATATTTGCCACACCTCTTATCATATCTCATCTTACATGATAATTATAGCTAGACTGATACGTTTATTATTTTTCTTCTTAAATAATACTCGGGTCAGACCGAGGTGTTTCAGGTACTCCCACTTGACTTCTTAGTAGAGACTAGCTTCTAACTTTTGGCTAACTACTTTAGCTTAGTAGTTTTTGTCTTTTATGTATACGAGATAGAGACTCTTTGATGTATATATATTATTTTGTGTAGTACATGTACCTATTCTTTTAGGATGTAGTGGATCTTGTATGACCACTACTGTGATGTTCATTTCTATGTATTATATTCATATACGTTTTCGCCATTGTGATATGAATATCTATGCCTGATTTTATGCTATGATTATTTTATGTTGTTTCCGAAGGGCATTTAGCCACTGTGTAGTAGCTTTGAGTTTGTATTGAATATGTCGGATTTCCTCTTGAAATGAAAAGTGTGATATACTATCCAACATATCGGTACTCGCGCAAAGTAATTATACAGTTGGTCGCTCCTCAATAGCCTAATTCTTCGCACTAATCGACAGCATTACCCGGTAGTGTCCTTGGTTAGTGAAAGTATAGAGGTGGGGCGTCACATTAATAAAGAGAATTACTTAGTAATTCTGTCTGCTAATGCAGAGAATAAGGCTGGTTAGGAGCAACCATCTATAGTCTTGTTTTAAATATCAACTCAAATCAATCGCCTCGAATAGCTCCGGTCGTACAAGTTCATAATTAACCGAAAAAGTAAACACACATGTCCCATACCACGGGTGTCACTAAATCATTTAATTCTCTTCCTCATACGTCCGAAGAGTGTAAAATAGTGTATTTAATATTTAAACTAATTTACTTTAGAAAATAAGGTTTTAAACCAATTTACGAAATCAGTTTTGAAAACCGTATTTAGAAATTCCCTTATTATAGAAAAAATAGATTTTTATATTTGGAAATACTTTTAAAATACTATATATAATTATTTGAATTGCCCCTTTTATTTAAAAATTATTACAAAAATCGTTTGGAGAAAATCGTGCTCGAAAACAATGAAAAACCAATAAAATAATCAAAACCGATAACTCCAATTCAATTCGAATTCAATCCAAACTTAATTCAAATTCAAATTGAATTTGAATTTCAAATTATCCAAAATTTATCTAGCCTATTGCTAGGCATCATAGCTCTCAAAACATCTCAAAATAAATCGGCAAATGCAAGAGAAACAAGGAGTAAAACAACGAAAGGAGCAAACAAAAGCAGGTAACGGGCAAGAGGCACAAGCCTCTCTGGGTCGACCTGATGGTCCCTAGGTCGACCGCAGGGTCGACTTAGGTAGCTAAGCAGTCGACCCCTAGGTTGATAGGCATGTCGACCTAGGGCACAGATGTTTCAGGCCACGATTTCCAGCTCCGATCTGATTTTCAAGCAACGATTTGAGCATTCAAATGACATTATTTTTCAACCAAATTTTGCAGGCATATACTACAACATTCAGGCTATGATCCGGAGAAATGCCGGAAGCATTTCATGAAAAGAACAACAAGATAAAATTACTTAAAGGAGCAACCCAAAGGCACTATAAACTGTAAACTAAAAAGGAGAAGAATTGTTTACAGTAAACGATTTATACTACAGATTTCATCAAACTGAACCTTGTTTAGCTAGAGATTGTGAGTAAATAACTCACCTTGCAATTCATGGAGATTAACATCAATAAAATTGGCCAAAACAGAAGCAAGATGAAGGCTTTTTGGCAATAGAAAGCTCAGCTACTTGTAGAAACTTAGAAACAGGACATGCAACCAAAGAGAAGCAAATTACAGACAGCCAAAGCAAAAATTAGAGTTTGATGAATTATTCTCTGATTAGGAGTAGATTACCTGAATTAAATGGCTTTATTTTGATTGGTATAGCAAGAATTTGAATTAAACTAGGGGATTTTGGTTTTTTGATTATGAAGAGGAGTTGGGTTTCTTCTTTTCTGTTTTACTGTAAAATGTGTTATGTACGTACAGGAAGAAGAAAGCTTCTTTTTTTATTTCTGGTTTAGGCTAAGTAGGCTTTGGACCCAAAGTTATTTAATTAATTAGCCTATGAGAATTTATTTAGCACTAAACAAGTATAAACATTATGTAATTAAAGTAAACAACACATTTTCTACAAGTTTTCTCTACAAATGATTCATGTAAATTCAATTATATGTTAAATAAAATATTTTACATCATATAAAAAGATAATTTTTAGTTTTAAAAATGGTTTTATTATTAAAACCCCTTATTTTAAACAAATGACCAATTTTACACATTTAAAATGCTTAAATCACCATTTTTAGCTCCAATAAATTTATAAAAATTATTTTCTTGCATAGAAAAATACAATAAATCATCCTAACATCATTTTTATAATCAAAGCTTATTTTTAAATGAAATTCCTCCTTTTTATTTAAATAAACAATATTTAAAAATCAAATACTTCCTTTAAAAATTATTAAAAGAAGTAATTGGCAATAATTAATAAAATTATTGCATTTTTACCAAATAAAATCATTTTCCACTCATTATTCTCACAAATAAACATAATAAAGTTTCCAAAACTTTATTTTCACATTTTATTTCCAAAATTCATTGTTTATTTAAAATAAACAATTTAAATCTCCAATTTATTTTTATTCATAATATTAAATTATAACCTTCGTTATAATTTAATATTTATAGGTAATCACCGAAACCAGGGTTGTTACAGACTCCCCCCTTATAAAAATTACATCCTTGAAATTTCTAGAGAAAAGTTTGTATTCAACACAATTATTTCATCAATCAAAGGAAGGATAGACAAACTCGAGATTAAAACTTCTCACTCACAACTCAAAATGATAAAAGACCAAGATAAAATTGCTCGACAAATTCTTTGATTTTCCCGAACATATATGTCGAGATTAGCGAACTATAGAATATCTTCGAGCAATACCTTATGATTTCGAAGGCATCTCGCCCTCGAAACAAGAACACAAAAGCAAAAAAGCTACTCATAATCAATCGAGAGAGATTGATTTCTCAGAAACTTCTCAAAAAGAGTTGGGATTTGGCATCGCTTCATCCGAACTCCAAACAACACGGCGATGACTTTCTGTGTGTCACCATGGAAGGAGCCATTCAGATACTAAGATAACAACATATCAGCCAAAATTAGGATACCTAGATATAAGATCCTTCGAATCACAGAATGTGGCTTAATAATATGCAAGCCACTCCATCTCGAATCATACCAAACTCTAGATAGCAAATAGCGTGCTAATTCGCACGAAAAGATAAGCTATAAGGAACAATACCAAAATCCTCAGACATCATACCAAATATTGCAGATCCCCTCAATAGGATTAGCAATCCTTAAAGAAATCACAAGATAAGGACATCAAAAAGTATTAACAAATTCCTCCGATACGGATGAGTGTCAAGCACCCGTATCGAAGAGGACTCAAATGGAATAATCCAAATTGACTCTCTGAAATGCTCAAGACCATATAAAATGTTTGCATCTATTTTTACCACAACAAGCTTAAGTTTGTCCCAAAATCTGAAGAGAGTGAAACGCTTCAGCCAAACGGGGAAATTGGCACCATGCTATATTGGGCCATTTCCTATTACAGAGTGTATCGGTCTTGTTGCATATCGTGTAGCACTTCCCGATCAATTTTTCTAGAATTCACGATGCATTCCACGTTTCTCAGTTGAGGAAGTGTATATGAGATAAAATTTCTCATTTTCTCAAGTAAAATATTTTATATATAATATATATTATTTTACACTTTTCGGACATACGAGGAAGAGAATTAAACGATTTAGTAAAACACGTGGTATGAGACACGTGAGTTTATTTTATCGGTTAATTCCGGACTTGTATCGATCGAAACCTCTCGAGTATATTGATTTGAGATGATTTATGGGATTTTCCATATTATGGCGTATTTTGAGAGTTTTAATTCCTATATTTAGGAATCTTCCGAGATGGCTAATATTTGGCGAACTTTATGGTTCGAGATCTCTTATTTAGGAGTATAATCGATGAGAACCATCATGATGTATTTTATTGGCCGATGAAATGAGGCAAGTTTTAAGATGGAGATTTCTAGCCACCATCGCATCTAGTATGTTGCAAGAACGGGCTGGTGCTGGAGGCTGAGATAAGTTAAATGCTTAAATCACCATTTTTAGCTCCAATAAATTTATAAAAATTATTTTCTTGCATAGAAAAATACAATAAATCATCCTAACATCATTTTATAATCAAACTTATTTTTAAACCAAATTCCTCCTTTTTATTTAAATAAACAATATTTAAAAATCAAATACTTCCTTTAAAAATTATTAAAAGAAGTAATTGGCAATAATTAATAAAATTATTGCATTTTTACCAAATAAAATCATTTTCCACTCATTATTCTCACAAATAAACATAATAAAGTTTCCAAAACTTTATTTTCACATTTTATTTCCAAAATTCATTGTTTATTTAAAATAAACAATTTAAATCTCCAATTTATTTCAATTCACAATATTAAATTATAACTTTCGTTATAATTTAATATTTATAGGTAATCACCGAAACCAGGGTTGTTACACCATGTCTAAATTTAATAGTGAGAATATAAATGATATCTTAAGGAATAACACATACACAACATACTAAAGAAATTTAACCAAAGGAATGATAAAACATCCATAACACATTGAACAACATCCATAACACATCAAACATCTATCAAACATCAAAACACTATCATACATCACACAATATACATCAATCATCCATTGCACACATCACGCACAACACCTATCTCAAACATCACACCCAGCATACATCGCACACATCTCACACGTCCACATCACCCGCAGCACACATCAAACATCAATTCATACATATTTATTTAGTAATATTATATTTATTCATTTTATTCTTCAATTTTATTTTCAATACTGCTACTGCTAGCTATTGTTATTGCTACTGCTAGAAGCAGAGTATACACCTGAGCCTTGTGGCTTCTCAGAAGCAAATGGGGACCATATTTATAAATACTTTGTAAGTGTCCTCACCAGTCTTTAGCTGCACAATAAACGCACATTGCTTCCCCGTTCTCGCTCCTCGCTCCCATCGACTATCTCCTTGCCTCGTTTTGTATTTGTCTCATTGGCCCGTGCAGTAGACTGTAACCATGTGATGAGGGGACCATGTCATCGCAATCGCATCAGGGAGCGACCCCATGGTCGGTCAAGCTAGGATGAGGCTAGCAAAAAATTCTGGCAATCACATCCTTGTAAGGAATTTCGTACTCCTCGTTCCACTAAGGAAAATTAAGGAATAATATAATTTGCCTCACAAGTTAAGTCAAAAATCCAAGTAATATCGATCAATATGGGTTTATAATATAGAATAATCTACCGACGTCCAAATATCAAATACTCAGTCCTCAATGATTACATGGGTTGAGTAAATAAATATACCCCATACGGATGTCCCATAACACCCGGTGAAATACAATTATATACATGACACCTTCAATAAATCAATATTAAATAAATTTTGCTTATTAATTCACTCTCACTTAAATTGCATTTATGTTCATTATTCTTCAATTATATTGTTTTATGACTCATCGCAATGGGTAATTTTACTTCATCTCATTCGTAACACACAAATCAACAATCATCCATTCACACATCAATTTATTATTCAATTAGTAATTAACAAGATGAAGGGCTTTGTTTAAATCTATTTCACTTAAAATTTCCTCCTCTTTTTTATAAAAGCTCTTCAATTTAATTTAACGCAAAACATATTCTTTACTTATTTCCATCTCTTTTTTAAATAATAAATTTAATTGTCTCATCTAACTTCGAATCCATATTTCAAAATACTATTTGGTTTCAAAGAAACCTTTACTCGAACCCGTTCAATAAATTTTAAAACCTTAAATATACCTTCACTTCAATTTCCTCTTTAATAGTAATATAGAAATATTACAAAGGAATTTATATTTTTCAATTATCTATAAAAACTAAAATCCGAAAAATATACTCAATCCAAAAATATTTGCAACTCCAAATCTACAACTTCAAAATCATAATTTAAAATCCTATTTATTTCAAACACTTCTTTTTAAGCTATTAATCCATCAAAACTAATAATATATTACTTCCAAAAATTCATTTCTTATTAAATCCTCAAAAATATAATATATTTTTTTGGCATAGCCAGCGGGGTTAACTGGTCCCCTACCAGTTTATTGCACGAACAATAAATGTTACAACAGAAACACAGAGAAAACAAAGAAAGAAAACAACAAGAATAAAAAAAAGAGAAGCAAACAGGCTCATTCCCAAATAAGCAACTGGTCTGGAGTGAACACAGTTTGACAACACTGCAGATGACTGTAAATACCAATCCTGACTTCTTGCCAAAGCTCATCCCATTCCTTTCTTTTATTTTCAAAAAAAATTGCATTTCTTTCTCTCCATATGACAGTTATATATATTTTCATACAGACAGAAAGCAATCTACCCACCATGTTTCTCTTCTTGGCAACAAAGTGGAAGACATCCCAAACACCACCAGAGTTTGCAGTTTGAAGGTTAATTCCAGTTTTAATCCCTATTCTAAGAAGAAGAAAAATAAGAGCAGGGCACTCGAAGAAAATATGTTCAGGTGTCTCCTCAAAACAGTCACAAAACAGGCAATTCAGAGTGCAACTCATACCATATTTACTCAGCACATTTCTAGTTAGCATGGCTTTGTTAATTACTTTCCATAGCATCAAGTTATGTTTAGGTTGAGAGTCAGTAGACCAGATAACATAGTTCCAATTAGATGCAGGCAGAGGAGCTGAGACAGTGACATAATTGTAGACTCCTTTGATGGAATGAGGCTTCATATCCCAAACCACAAAGTCATATTTCATTGAAGGGGAGAAGAGTTGCTGCATTTGACTCCACAGTTGCCTTAAATATTGATTACTATTGTATGGTAGAACAACCTTTCCATCATGTATGTAATCACTGGCCTTAGCATCAGTGTGTATTCCAGACTGCATAATTTGATTATAGTCACACATTGAAGACAAGATGAGGCCTTTACTGACCCAAGGATCATGCCAAAAACTAACAGAAGAATTTGGCTTGACAGGATATAGAATCATAGGAAGGAAAACAGCTCTAAATTTCAATATATTTCTCCATAGCCAACTACTAGTCATGGGAATTGTCATGCACCAAAAATACTTATTCTTAATTTTGTGATACCAAGCCCAATCAACCCATAAACTATCTCTCTTGTTGCTAAGATCATCAATGTGTTTACTTATAGCTGCTATGTTCCACTTCCTAACATTAAAAACCCCAAGACCACCCAGTTTCTTAGAGGCTTCAAACATGGTAAAGGAGCATGGCAACAGTTTTCTATTATGTATGCTTCCAGTCCAAAAATATCTGTTCATAGCAGACCTAACTTGAAGCACAAGCCTGACAGGGAGAATCATAGTTCGAGCCCAGTAAACAAGGGAGGAGAAAATAGTAGATTTGATCAACACTAATCTACCACTCTGAGACAGTTGCCTGTTTTCCCAAGCATTCATAACAGAGGTGATTTTGCTGAAAAGAGGAAGACAATCATCTTTGGATATTCTTTTTGTAATTAGAGGTAGACCAAGATACTTCATATCAGAATCCATGGATGTGAATCCAATGTGCCTCTGTAAAGCAATAGCTTGAGCATCACTGACCCCAGATGTAACGACCCGACTTTCCAGACCCGGAAAATCGAACCATTTTAGTTAAGAAGAAGAGGTAGAAGAAGAAAAATAGAAAAACAACATCAGAATCTAACCATCGCAGCGGAATAAAATATAATATATATCAACAGATCTTTACACAAATCAAAAACTATATCTGTTTATACCATACATCATCAGAATACATCATCAGAGTACATCATCATCCATAACATACAACTGAATACACAGCGGAAAAATAATAGCAAGTACGAGAGTACGTATCGTCATCCAGCTCGTCTCCTGAGCTCCACAGTATCATATCCTAAACCTGTTTATCTCGGTCTGACCCGAGCATCATATAAAACAATACCCGAGTCAGTCTGGAATACCAGCGTGAGAAAATCACACTCAATTGATTATTAAAGTTTCAAAAATCCTTTTGAAAATAAAAGCATCTCGTAAGACCACGCCACCAATAAACATGTCGGGTTTTTACCTTACGATAGCTAAAACACTTTATATCAAAATCCTCTGATATTATAATAGTGTCTACAGAAAGTAAAATAGAATCTAGCTGAAATGCTTGCATCTCACATTTCAACAATAGTTAGGCACAATCAAAACCGTACAGGCACGTAGGGAGAATGGATTTCCAACGAATGACTAGGCACTGGGGTACCACCTGTCACAGTACGTGGCCTAGATCACAGTACCGAGGAGTACGCCCGCTCCCCTGCAACACAAAGCCGGAATCATCCCTTACTGGATAATTCCAAGTAAAATCACCCCACGGTTGGGATCAGCAACCGCACCACTAAGCCGAAATAAAAGGGACATCTAGACAGGGATGACCTTACTCTCAAGTGGGGGCTACCCACGAAGCCTTGCTGCATAACCCCTGATTTTCAGTCATTCCCGGTTGATGAGGCTTGAGGCTAAACGATACCTTTATAGCACATATCCCTTAGAATGCCCATCGTCCACCTGACGATGTCACGAAAGCATTCGTCCATACAAGTCCGTCCCGGGTCCGAACGGAACCGAAGGCACTATTCCTACTACATCCATTTTGGAAATATCCTCAGGATTAGTAGCGACTAGCCCTTGCACTTCACTGCTCCATCTTCGACTCCGAACACGTTACATGAAACGTACAAACCGAATCGAAGTGGTATTCGAGTCTCCAGACCTAGAATCCCGGTATACGGAAACTCGATCCCGGTCTCTTCGAAACGATCAGCGCATTGGCCAATATTGATAGTCGGTTATTTAACTATCAATTAACATCCACAAGCAACCATCACACAATAAATAATTTCCCACATTATTTATTTGCCCAAATATCTTTCCAAGATATATTTCCAAATTTTCAAAGCTCATTTGAAAACAATTTCAAACAGTTTCCGCTTACGGAATACATTTCCCAAAGGTTTATTTCCACTGAATCACCAAGTACAAAATACTTTTAATTTTAAAATAATTTAAGAACACTTTATTTTAAATATATTTTATAACATTGAAATCAAACTACTTTAATACTTATTAAAAATATATACTTTAAAATAAACCACTTTATAAATATAAACTAAATTTCTCCTTTTTTAAAACATAATAGCAAATCACTTTATATAATTACTACAAAAATAGATTTTGAAAGTACTTACTTAGGAAATTAACATTTAGAAAAAATCAATTTTCTAAAACATGCTTTTAAAAACACAATTAGAACTTTTAACTTATATTAAAAATTTCTTTGAAAACGTACTTGGCTATCCAGAGAAATACACTTCTCATTTCCATCTTTTAAAAATAAATCAACATTTATTTTTAAACCAATTCATATTCCTTTATAAATTCCCACCTTGAATTTATATTTCAAATATCCGGTGATATTTTATTTCACTTTATAAACCCAGTTTATCTCTTCAAAATCTCATTTCTCTTTAAATTTCAAATCCCAAAGTATTTAAATCAATTAACAATTGATTCTCCAATTTAATTTACTTTGAAATAAATTTCCTTACTTAATCCATTTATTTCCAAATTCATTAACTTCCAGATTTTATTTCTCATTATGATTTAAAATCTTTAAACTGAAACACAAGTTTCAGATTTCCCAAGTTCTTTCTTTCTTTTTAATTACATTTAAACATTGAATTAGAATGAATTATTCCTTTATCACATACGTTTTCTTTAAATTCAATATTTCTCTATTTATTTAAAATTCTTCTTTTCCATATTTAATTTATTCGAATTCACTAGAATTACTTAACTTAAATTTTACTCTTTTATTCTTTCCAAAAATCCAATTCAATTGCTTTTGATAACTCATTATACTGGGAAATTCAATCCAACCAGATTATCCAATATAAATCATCACAGGATATCAACAATCATATCATAGAATATTTAAACAAAATTAAATATTTTGAGGAATCCAGTTGGATCCCTCCAACCTGTTTCCCTGCATCCACAAACGTTAGCACAATACCAATTTCACTTCAAAGTGGAATATCGCGGTATATGGGTTTTATAAAATATCATCCGCTATTATGCGGCGCATAGGGTCTCATCCGCTATACAATACGGGAATATCGACAACTCCAATATACACATATGCCAATATGTGTATATTTCTATATACTACTATATATATATAGCACCTCAATCAATGCAATCATCCAATCAATTATTTAAATTTAACCATTTAAATTTAAATTAAAAATTCAACTGAGTGAGATTAACTCACCTTTTGCCCCTTCTATTTTGCAATTCGACCCAAATCAATAGTCCTCTTCACGATGCCAGACCTTGAATACATATTATATGATTTCATTAATATTCAAACAATTTGGACAAATCAATTTCTCTCTAATAGATTTTATTTTACTTAATAAGGTAATTTTCCCGTTATCAAATAATTATATATAAGTTAACTAAATAAATTTATTTCCACGATTTCTCAAATCTTGTTTGACCATTTACAGTTTATTAATATTCCAAATAAATCAGGAAATAAATTCCTATCTATTTCTCTAAGTTAAACTAAAATTTAATTTATCTAAAGACTAAATTTTAAACTGACTTTATATAGATACTTCAACGTCTAAACCCTTATATCTTTTTCTCTGACTTACATAGGTTTAACCCGACAACCTTATTTTATATAAATTCATTTCCTATTAAATTTAAAAATACAAATTCAAATTAGTTTAACAAAGTATAGGGGAACCTCGTATAATATTATACTATTTATTAACATCCATCTAATAATTAATTTCTCTTAAATAAATCATTTCCAGTAACTATCTAGACTAAACAGGTTAATAGACTAATAGCTTACTAGATCCATTATTTTAAAACTAAACTGGCCAGTTAAATATATAAATGTATATTTATATTATTATTATCTATATATATAAATCCCTAAATAAATTTCTAGTTTACTGGAAAAAATTCAAATACAGATTATATGTATAATTTCAAAATTTCAAAATTAGATTTATTTACCTTATAGTTAAATCCAACACAGCCTCCCCTAAATCTGAACCCACAGCTCGAACGAAACTCGAGACCCCTCCCTAAATCGAGAGAGCGCGCCTCCCTCAAGAAATCGCGATGCCCACGTGAAAACAAACTGCAGCCCTTCCACGCATCGGCGAGCTCGCCTCACATCACCATCACGTCGCTGACCACGTCCAAGGCTCTCGAGCCACCCTGAGTAGCCACGGCAATTCACCACCAAGAGATTCGATCCAGCCCTTCAACCCGGATGCAACATCGACCTTATCACTTCCCCGACTTCGACCGTGCTTCCCAGACTCGACGTCGACGAAGACCTCGACTGAATCGAACTCAAGTTGACGTCAGAACCCAGGCGACTGACCAGATGAACGCGAAGATAGGGAGTGCCGCGACGAACACAAGCTCCCTTGCCAAGCCTCTATCGCGAAATCACGAGCTCGTGAGGGTTTTTACGTGATTTCAATTTCGAATTTTTAGGAGTTGGTAATTTCGTTCTGCCTTTATTTGAGAGGAAGGGCACGATTCGTTTTTGAACAAGGAGTGGCCATTTTATTCTTTCGAATCGAACTGTAAATTTTTGATTTTGAATAGCAGCCATGATTTTCTTACATATTAAGGAACGAACGAGATTTTGGATTCTCGCAGAAGCTTCGTTTTGTTTTCTGAACGAAGAAAAATATCTACCCCTTTTTAAATTATTAAACGAAGAAGCGTATTGGAGAAGGATCAGGAAGGCTCTAATGTGAAGAAATCTGGACCAGTCAATAATATAGATTATATTTTGAATTCTCGAAATAAATTCCAACGCGTTTACATATCGTACGCTCGCACAACATTTCTGATCACTACGAAATTCGAAATCCAATAATAATTCAATATTACGGACCAATGGATCTGGTTTCGTCGAATTCCGAGAATGTGCCTCGGAAGGCTGTTTTTAAATTCAATTTAAACGATATAAATTTCAAAACTGATCAAATCAGTGTTAGATTCAATTTAAAACTTCTATTATCCTCAGTAGTATCAATATAAATTTTACAATCCTTCAAATTATTTTTAACAGGCTTAAAATTTCAGATTCAAGAATTTTACCCAATCCCGATAATTAAATTTAAAAATTAATTATCCAAATAAATACTGTATATTTGAAATTAAAGTTAAAATTTAACCTTCGGATATTTAAAATAAATTAAATATTCACATTTCAAATATACAAAAATTCCGGGTCGTCACATTCCTCCCCCCTTAAAAGAATTTCGTCCCCGAAATTACCAGTTAAGAGGAATGATCTATAACCCATATCACCTACTTATCAATTCAAATTTAAATTTGAATTCAAATTTTGAATTATCAAAATTTCTCAAAAATTTTCTAACTCTCTAAATTTCCGAAAAATTTCGCCAGCGTCTCCTTTGCGCGGCTAGCTCGGTACTACTACAAAATGGCTCTACGGCCTCCCAATCTCAAAAAGAAAACAAAACGCCAAGTGGCTGGATCAAAAACCCAATCAAATTTCATATAGAAATTCAAATACATACCTTTTTGTCGGGCCATTAAATTTATCTTTTAAAATCAAAATCCCAATCTATCCGTTGCTTTTATACACCTGTATATCCTATTAAGCAATAATATTCAATCACAATCCCAAAGTCATTTTATACTTTTCTTTACAAATTTTCCATATTTGCTTTACTTAAGCCCGTACGATGCACATATATCATCCGTACGCAATATCACATTTGATCGCTCACTCGATCACACAATTTCACTTCCGAACTAGTATCGTCCACCCGACTTCCTAGTGCGTACTCAGATCTGGTTTCTCGATCAGAAACCGTCATTCTCCTTGCATAGCCCCCAACTATGATAGAGAATTTCAGAATCAATCAACAATCCATATCCAGGCTCGCCGTCGTAAATCGAGTGAAAAATCCTAACTCGGATCGGTATAACTATCTCGAAATTCTGTGCTCGACGTCTGGATCAAATAGCTATACGAATAAAATAATATACGTACATCTTACGTATAAATTTCAATTGATTATCAGTTATATCAATTCTCTTTTATTCACATTCCTTTTGATTGTTATCCCCTTATTCACAACTATCCCATTTCACAACTTCAGTTTTAGTCTTCATTCAACTATTCACTTAGTATATATATATATATTTTTCCCAAAATTACTAAGTATATTTCCAATACAAATTTTCTTAAGAATTTCATATGAATTCCAACTTACTTAAATTTACTACTTCATTTCAAATATAAATACTTATTCCACATTTTCAATTCAGATTTTCATTTCCAATTTTTCTTTCTTAAATTCAATTCATCTCCAACTTCCAAAAATCGAATTTTATTTAGCTCGAAAACAGTCCAAGTTAATTCATTCAATAATTATTTCTCAACTTATTTAAACCACTCCTCTGTTTGAGTTCAGTTTCCATTCAACATTTACTTAAGTCAATAACTTAAGTTTATTTCCCATTCAGCCAACCCTTTAAAGTTTTATTTCCATCTTTCATTTGATTCTTATTTAATCAAATTCCATCCATTTATTTATTTAATATAATTGGTTCATTCACTCAATCATTATGAATTTTATTTTCCCTACTCAATTCATATGGAATTATTTTATTAATAACCAGGTCATTTCCAATTTATTTTTACTTATTTGGATTCCATTCGCAATCCAAACCATCACTATTTTAATCCAATTCCATTAACTAATTTATTATCTAATTAGTTCCTCTGCTGGTTAAAATTAAATACTTGCTTTTTAATTCCAAATATCACTTCACTTAATTATCTTAAGTTCAATTTATTTTATAATTCAAGTTTGGATTTATTTAAAAATTAAGATTACTCATCTTAGTCGTTTCCATTTGATAATTACAATTTCAAATTATAACTTTTAATGGTTCAAAGAAATGAATTCCCATTTATGACTTACAATTTCATTTCTATTCATAAGTTTTAACTTACTTACTTAAGATCTGGGACTATTCATTTAAGTCCATTTTCATCTTTACACTCAAATTTCAAATTATTACACTTAAGAACTTAAGAACATGAATTTCTTTACACAATTATAAGCATTTTACATTACCTTTATATCGAATTCAATTCGACTTCAACTTATTTACATTTAATTCAATTCCAATTCTCAATTTTATTTAACTTATCTTAAGTTAAATTCAAATATAATTTATTCACCTTCATATACTCGAATTAAATTTTAATTCTAGGATACAATTTTATACAAGTTTTACAATTCATTCACCTTCCAGTTCTCTAACTCTTTTATCTACCAACTTATATTACTCATTGAGTTATTTTCATCTCATAATTATAATCCCAGAATTAAACTTCCATTCCCTTCTTATTTCAATCAACTTCATTCTATACTTTATATTGTTGATTCATTTAAATTTCCACATTTATATTTTAAATAGAATTCCCAGAATCTAATTGCCCGGTTTTATTTCAAAACCATTTTGAACCCATAAATAACTCATACATATCTGGTATATCACCTCAAATCCCAATTTCCAAAACAATCTGCCTTTACCAAACAATTTTCCCTTTGAAATTTCAAAACTACCCAGTTCACAATCATTTCCAATTTAAAACAGTTTGGTAGCAATTTCTCTTTGGAAACTCGAAAATAGACATCGATGATGCTGCAGTCATCACCGAAATTATTTTCCAGCGACCGAAAGAGAATTTAATGCTTTTATCACTCTAAAACATTTCAAACATTTTTAAATCTCAAATCCCAACAGATTTCAATTCAATTTCAAAAATATTCATGAAATAATATCATCATTATTTCCCCAAAACCTTTAAACTATTTTTAAATCCAAAGGAATTTAAACCTTTCCCAAAACTTCAAATTCAAAATCCATTCAATTTTATATCCAAACATTACTTTGGAATTCTATCACATTTTATTTCAAGTTATAAGTCACATATACAATTTACATTTACAAATTTCATTTGTTTATGAATTTATCTCATTTGATTATAAATCACATTCATAATTCACATTTGTATATAAAGTTTATCTCAATTTATAAATTGCATTTATAGTCTATATTTCAAATTCCATTTTGTTATATAAATTTATTCTTCAACTTAGGTTATAAGTTTTCAGTTTCTACTTAATAATGAGACTAACTCATTATGGTCATTTTCTAACAACCAAGCATCCAAATATATAACTATAATAAATTTCAAATAATTATTTCTTTTATATACAAAATAATTTAGGCAAAATTATTTCATTCACCCTATTTAAAACAATACTGTGTCGAACTATTCTATTCAAGTGTTTAGAAACCCCTTCGATACAGTTGTCCAGACTGTGCCGACGAAGGTTCATATGCCACTCAATAAATCAACCAACACAATATAAAACCATTTTATATTCACTAACAAATACGCGCTCATATCTATTAGTACTCTCAAAATTCCCAACAGAGCCAAGGTTATCGCTAGCCTAAGCTCCGATACCACTGTAACGACCCGACTTTCCAGACCCGGAAAATCGAACCATTTTAGTTAAGAAGAAGAGGTAGAAGAAGAAAAATAGAAAAACAACATCAGAATCTAACCATCGCAGTGGAATAAAATATAATATATATCAACAGATCTTTACACAAATCAAAAACTATATCTGTTTATACCATACATCATCAGAATACATCATCAGAGTACATCATCATCCATAACATACAACTGAATACACAGCGGAAAAATAATAGCAAGTACGAGAGTACGTATCGTCATCCAGCTCGTCTCTTGAGCTCCACAGCATCATATCCTAAACCTATTTATCTCGGTCTGACCCGAGCATCATATAAAACAATACCCGAGTCAGTCTGGAATACCAGCGTGAGAAAATCACACTCAATTGATTATTAAAGTTTCAAAAATCCTTTTGAAAATAAAAGCATCTCGTAAGACCACGCCACCAATAAACATGTCGGGTTTTTACCTTACGATAGCTAAAACACTTTATATCAAAATCCTCTGATATTATAATAGTGTCTACAGAAAGTAAAATAGAATCTAGCTGAAATGCTTGCATCTCACATTTCAACAATAGTTGGGCACAATCAAAACCGTACAGGCACGTAGGGAGAATGGATTTCCAACGAATGACTAGGCACTGGGGTACCACCTGTCACAGTACGTGGCCTAGATCACAGTACCGAGGAGTACGCCCGCTCCCCTGCAACACAAAGCCGGAATCATCCCTTACTGGATAATTCCAAGTAAAATCACCCCACGGTTGGGATCAGCAACCGCACCACTAAGCCGAAATAAAAGGGACATCTAGACAGGGATGACCTTACTCTCAAGTGGGGGCTACCCACGAAGCCTTGCTGCATAACCCCTGATTTTCAGTCATTCCCGGTTGATGAGGCTTGAGGCTAAACGATACCTTTATAGCACATATCCCTTAGAATGCCCATCGTCCACCTGACGATGTCACGAAAGCATTCGTCCATACAAGTCCGTCCCGGGTCCGAACGGAACCGAAGGCACTATTCCTACTACATCCATTTTGGAAATATCCTCAGGATTAGTAGCGACTAGCCCTTGCACTTCACTGCTCCATCTTCGACTCCGAACACGTTACACGAAACGTACAAACCGAATCGAAGTGGTATTCGAGTCTCCAGACCTAGAATCCCGGTATACGGAAACTCGATCCCGGTCTCTTCGAAACGATCAGCGCATTGGCCAATATTGATAGTCGGTTATTTAACTATCAATTAACATCCACAAGCAACCATCACACAATAAATAATTTCCCACATTATTTATTTGCCCAAATATCTTTCCAAGATATATTTCCAAATTTTCAAAGCTCATTTGAAAACAATTTCAAACAGTTTCCGCTTACGGAATACATTTCCCAAAGGTTTATTTCCACTGAATCACCAAGTACAAAATACTTTTAATTTTAAAATAATTTAAGAACACTTTATTTTAAATATATTTTATAACATTGAAATCAAACTACTTTAATACTTATTAAAAATATATACTTTAAAATAAACCACTTTATAAATATAAACTAAATTTCTCCTTTTTTAAAACATTATAGCAAATCACTTTATATAATTACTACAAAAATAGATTTTGAAAGTACTTACTTAGGAAATTAACATTTAGAAAAAATCAATTTTCTAAAACATGCTTTTAAAAACACAATTAGAACTTTTAACTTATATTAAAAATTTCTTTGAAAACGTACTTGGCTATCCAGAGAAATACACTTCTCATTTCCATCTTTTAAAAATAAATCAACATTTATTTTTAAACCAATTCATATTCCTTTATAAATTCCCACCTTGAATTTATATTTCAAATATCCGGTGATATTTTATTTCACTTTATAAACCCAGTTTATCTCTTCAAAATCTCATTTCTCTTTAAATTTCAAATCCCAAAGTATTTAAATCAATTAACAATTGATTCTCCAATTTAATTTACTTTGAAATAAATTTCCTTACTTAATCCATTTATTTCCAAATTCATTAACTTCCAGATTTTATTTCTCATTATGATTTAAAATCTTTAAACCGAAACACAAGTTTCAGATTTCCCAAGTTCTTTCTTTCTTTTTAATTACATTTAAACATTGAATTAGAATGAATTATTCCTTTATCACATACGTTTTCTTTAAATTCAATATTTCTCTATTTATTTAAAATTCTTCTTTTCCATATTTAATTTATTCGAATTCACTAGAATTACTTAACTTAAATTTTACTCTTTTATTCTTTCCAAAAATCCAATTCAATTGCTTTTGATAACTCATTATACTGGGAAATTCAATCCAACCAGATTATCCAATATAAATCATCACAGGATATCAACAATCATATCACAGAATATTTAAACAAAATTAAATATTTTGAGGAATCCAGTTGGATCCCTCCAACCTGTTTCCCTGCATCCACAAACGTTAGCACAATACCAATTTCACTTCAAAGTGGAATATCGCGGTATATGGGTTTTATAAAATATCATCCGCTATTATGCGGCGCATAGGGTCTCATCCGCTATACAATACGGGAATATCGACAACTCCAATATACACATATGCCAATATGTGTATATTGCTATATACTACTATATATATAGCACCTCAATCAATGCAATCATCCAATCAATTATTTAAATTTAACCATTTAAATTTAAATTAAAAATTCAACTGAGTGAGATTAACTCACCTTTTGCCCCTTCTATTTTGCAATTCGACCCAAATCAATAGTCCTCTTCACGATGCCAGACCTTGAATACATATTATATGATTTCATTAATATTCAAACAATTTGGACAAATCAATTTCTCTCTAATAGATTTTATTTTACTTAATAAGGTAATTTTCCCGTTATCAAATAATTATATATAAGTTAACTAAATAAATTTATTTCCACGATTTCTCAAATCTTGTTTGACCATTTACAGTTTATTAATATTCCAAATAAATCAGGAAATAAATTCCTATCTATTTCTCTAAGTTAAACTAAAATTTAATTTATCTAAAGACTAAATTTTAAACTGACTTTATATAGATACTTCAACGTCTAAACCCTTATATCTTTTTCTCTGACTTACATAGGTTTAACCCGACAACCTTATTTTATATAAATTCATTTCCTATTAAATTTAAAAATACAAATTCAAATTAGTTTAACAAAGTATAGGGGAACCTCGTATAATATTATACTATTTATTAACATCCATCTAATAATTAATTTCTCTTAAATAAATCATTTCCAGTAACTATCTAGACTAAACAGGTTAATAGACTAATAGCTTACTAGATCCATTATTTTAAAACTAAACTGGCCAGTTAAATATATAAATGTATATTTATATTATTATTATCTATATATATAAATCCCTAAATAAATTTCTAGTTTACTGGAAAAAATTCAAATACAGATTATATGTATAATTTCAAAATTTCAAAATTAGATTTATTTACCTTATAGTTAAATCCAACACAGCCTCCCCTAAATCTGAACCCACAGCTCGAACGAAACTCGAGACCCCTCCCTAAATCGAGAGAGCGCGCCTCCCTCAAGAAATCGCGATGCCCACGCGAAAACAAACTGCAGCCCTTCCACGCATCGGCGAGCTCGCCTCACATCACCATCACGTCGCTGACCACGTCCAAGGCTCTCGAGCCACCCTGAGTAGCCACGGCAATTCACCACCAAGAGATTCGATCCAGCCCTTCAACCCGGATGCAACATCGACCTCATCACTTCCCCGACTTCGACCGTGCTTCCCAGACTCGACGTCGACGAAGACCTCGACTGAATCGAACTCGAGTTGACGTCAGAACCCAGGCGACTGACCAGATGAACGCGAAGATAGGGAGTGCCGCGACGAACACAAGCTCCCTTGCCAAGCCTCTATCGCGAAATCACGAGCTCGTGAGGGTTTTTACGTGATTTCAATTTCGAATTTTTAGGAGTTGGTAATTTCGTTCTGCCTTTATTTGAGAGGAAGGGCACGATTCGTTTTTGAACAAGGAGTGGCCATTTTATTCTTTCGAATCGAACTGTAAATTTTTGATTTTGAATAGCAGCCATGATTTTCTTACATATTAAGGAACGAACGAGATTTTGGATTCTCGCAGAAGCTTCGTTTTGTTTTCTGAACGAAGAAAAATATCTACCCCTTTTTAAATTATTAAACGAAGAAGCGTATTGGAGAAGGATCAGGAAGGCTCTAATGTGAAGAAATCTGGACCAGTCAACAATATAGATTATATTTTGAATTCTCGAAATAAATTCCAACGCGTTTACATATCGTACGCTCGCACAACATTTCTGATCACTACGAAATTCGAAATCCAATAATAATTCAATATTACGGACCAATGGATCTGGTTTCGTCGAATTCCGAGAATGTGCCTCGGAAGGCTGTTTTTAAATTCAATTTAAACGATATAAATTTCAAAACTGATCAAATCAGTGTTAGATTCAATTTAAAACTTCTATTATCCTCAGTAGTATCAATATAAATTTTACAATCCTTCAAATTATTTTTAACAGGCTTAAAATTTCAGATTCAAGAATTTTACCCAATCCCAATAATTAAATTTAAAAATTAATTATCCAAATAAATACTGTATATTTGAAATTAAAGTTAAAATTTAACCTTCGGATATTTAAAATAAATTAAATATTCACATTTCAAATATACAAAAATTCCGGGTCGTCACACCAGAAACTAACGGTGAAGATTTGTCTTGATTAATTTTAAGGCCAGTCATTCTGTAAAATTCCTGCAAGGCCTCAGTAATTGCAGTTAAGGAAGGAACCTCAAGCTTAGAAAACACCATAACATCATCAGCAAACATGATAGATGTAATATGTTGTTGTGCACACTTAGGATGATACTTAATTTTCTTCCGGGAATACCTGTTTTAAATTGCAATCATCTGGTAGTTACTACAAAATATCACTTTATAAACTTCCATATATTAAATTCAAATCATTCATCACTTTTAAAAGTATAACTTCAACTTCCATTTTACAAACATCCTTCAAATATTTTTACAATTAACGATAAACAGATAATTTAACCCTTTAAAAATTCACTTATTAATAAAATTTCCAAAACTCATCATTTACCAAAAGTTTTAATCACAAAATCTTCTACTTATTCAACCTTTATATATATTTTTTCCAAAATCATTTCACTTCCAAATTTTTCATTAATCACAAGTAATCTCAATATTAAATAAAACATCATTTCAAAATTCACTATTTGCTTTCAAAATAATTTATTTGAATCAAATTTACATCTTTTAATTCAATTTTTCCCAATCAATTTCAAATTCCATTCAATTATTCGCAGACATTGAATTACTACACAAGCATCACTCAACAATCTAACATCAATCATCACAACATCAAATAAATCATAATTCACCGCAATTCCTACTAATTCAAACTACAACAACCATCATTCATCAACAACTAACCTGTTTCATCCAATATCAACAATCGATTCAACCGAGAAAAGCAAGCAATTATATAGGTAAATACGCATCAAATAAAATGAATTAGACGTAGATGTGAGTGAGATAATTCACTGAATGATGCTCAAATTCCAAACCAGCAACCACCATCAATACTACACAATTGCTAATCATTATCTCCTTTGTTGTCATCAAACTCGTGCACAAAAGCTTCCCGCAATCTACAATCACATCGTACACCCCAATCAGCTCAGTCATCAACCCCTGGCCAAAACGATCACCACCGGCACTTCCAGTTTGCCTGCAACATAATCACCATTGTCTGCCTAACCACGTCTAACATGCGCATGTACGCACACCAACCAGTGAACTCATTACACAACCCAGGTCGGCCTCCTTCTGCCTCGCATCATCACCAGAATTTATGACTCCATCACTCAATAGTTGCTGCCCAATCCTTCATGCAAAGCCACATAGCCTTGCTTTAGGTCACACACGGCTGCTTCTCCCCTAAGCATCATCGATTGCCTAATCTGCCCCACCCAACATCGCACCTCTCCCTCTCCACGCTCGCGTCAACCATAATGGTCAGGGTCACATCTCCCCTTTCCTGCGTGCATTAGTTATGGTGTGGCACCTTCGGCATTCGCGATTCACACGAGATTTTTTTCCTTATGTAAATTACCTTATTCTCATTTTAGTGGATTTATGGTTAAAATGAAATATAGGGCTTTTGGCTTAGTCAGGAAGCCAAGCGATATTTCTAAAATCACAGAGACAATAAAAATGAGTTTGGGCTAGGTTGAAATTGATTTGGGCCTAAATCTAGTGTTTGGCCTTAATTTAATTCAATATTAATTAATTTGCAATACATTCAAATTTGAATTTTAATCCTCAAAAATAAACTTTAATCTAACATAAATTGACTTACACCTCATTTTACAATTTATATTTTAGTAACTGGACAATTTTATTCAAATGAATGTCGGCTCATTTTTATTTAATAATCCATCATTCTATTACAAAATAAATTTATTTTCCAATTATTCCAACCTTATATGAAAATTATTTACACTTTAAAATATTTCATTTTTAATCAAAACTATTTATTTTATTTCAATAAATCATTTAGAAGAATTTATCAATTTAGTTCAATTTGTTACAACAAAATCTTTTGTTAAATAAAATTTAATTAACTAAAAATTTATTTTTAAATTTAATCATCACAATTTGAACTCAACCAATTTTTTTTATAAAAATTTATTAATTTATACAGTGTAGAAAGCAAGACTGTTGCAGACTTTCCTCGTTAAGAAAATTGCGTCCTCACAATTTCTTATATGGAAGTCGATATACATAACTCATACCCCGACTTTCCTCGTATTTAGCACTCTTCTATCAAACTCAAACTACTCGATTCTCTATGCGGCTCATACACATCAATTCATCTCATCGTATGTTATGACTTCAAATAGATTCAAATAACGACTCTCTAATCTTCACATACGATAAATTTTGTGAAAAATTTCTAGGTGTCATTTTCCAGAAAATTTCGGTAGTCTCCATTGTATGGAGAGCGCTCCAGAAAATGAAAACACAATTATATCACAAAATATACTCCATTCAATGGGGCATTATCCCAAAACATGGAAAGACAATATAATATCACACTATATATTTGTATACCGTAAAAACGTACCTTTTTAGCAAACTTGCTTATTATTAAGCGAGCTAAAGCGTGTCAACATCGCCAAACAGTCCAGTAGATTCGTATGTACCAAAACTCAACTCAACTTCAAACATTAGTCGTTTATATTAGGATTTAAGAAGTATGTATAATTTTAATACGTAGGTAACATGCATTTTAATTAGGCTACCTATCAACAAGATTTAAAAAGTAAGAATCATCAAATTAGACGATAATTTTAAAATGGAGTTATGAAATATTGTATTAGTATTCATAAGTAACTCTCGGATCATTAAAACATAAAATGTACAAAGAATTATGCCGCAATTCACAAAACATCAAAATCTGAAGTGCTTATTTAGGTGCAGGTCCACTTATTAATTTCATATCTTTAGCCATGAAAACATCAAAATTTCACGGAACACTACAAGCGAAAGTTGTAGCTTATGTTTTAAGCTTTCTGAAATGGGCAAAAGTCATCGAAATCAGACAAACAGTTCAAAAGTTATGAGCTAATGAGTTCAGCTCAGTTTTGGGAAATTTTCATTTCGAGAAAGTGAACACCATTCTTATTAATTCATGTTTAAACCTTCATGAACTTCAAACTTTTGGAAAGTGATAAACATCAAAGTTGTTACTTATGCAATTGTCTTTTTAATGAAACAAGAATCGACAAAATCAGATCACTCTATCACAAGTTATGGTTATATTAGTAAGCCTTCTTTCTTTTCCTTTTTCTTCAAAATAATCAACGCTTTTAATTTACAAATCTCTTATAATAATAATCATATCACTTTTACATATACATACATACATACATACATACATACATATATATATATATATATCATCTTCATTCAACATCTTCTAATACTTCAAAACCATCATTCATAACTTTCATCTAATCTTCTTGAATAGTATTGTTCTATTTCTTCTAATACTTCAAAACCATCATTCATAACTTTCATCTAATCTTCTTGAATAGTATTGTTCTATTTCAACACAAAACAATTCAATATATTATATTAGCATCAAAATCTAA
Organism: Allium fistulosum; assembly: GCA_030737815.1. Classification (NCBI taxonomy): domain Eukaryota; kingdom Viridiplantae; phylum Streptophyta; class Magnoliopsida; order Asparagales; family Amaryllidaceae; genus Allium; species Allium fistulosum. The sequence continues at coordinate 299,481,836 of CM060903.1, forward strand.
TTATTATTATTTTTTCCATTCATATATTTTATCTATTTATTTCCACAATGCATCACATCAAACATCTAAATATAGAAAATAAATTTACTACTTTTCAAAACAATTTGTTACATCACTATAATAACACTCATTCTTATATATACACCCAAGTTAAAATAATTTCAAATACTTCAAAATATTATACAATTTTTCATATCACGATTTTACTAAATCATCATCTCAAAAGTATATTTTTCTTATCAATATATATATATATATATATATATATTTTTGAAAATGGGTAAACCGCCTCATTAAAAACCTTACTAGATATCAACGTGATATCTTGGTAAGGAAAAAAGAGTGCGGTGCTTTATTGATATATCTAAAAATATCGATTTACAGTTTACAAACATAGTTCTTCTAATCGGGTAAAAGAGAACACCCGATCCTACTCAGTACACAACATAACTAATCAGTTGAAACAAAACACATATCAAGGAAAACTGAAAAAACTGAAAGCAGGTTATCAACCGTTATCCACTAGATCAATTCCCCATCTTTGTAAAATTTCTTCATTTTCTTTCGATCTCACTGTCTTCCTTTTACTTTTCATCAGCAAGTATTTAACATCCATCTCCACATAGTTCCAACGCTGAAATTTGTCTATTTCTTTGCCATCATGTATTCTGGCATTTCTTTCCAACCATATATGATAGATTATTGTGACGAAGCTGCAGGAAGCAAGGTCTTTAATTTGATTTGCAATTTTGAATGAATCATGAATGTCCATCGCTTCCTCTTCAATCAGCATCGAGCTGTTCATATTCATTCCTAGTTTGAGTTTACTTCGAGTCCAGAGATATGCCGAATATGGGCATTGAAAGAACAGGTGATCTCTATTTTCTGGCTCTCGATTACATAACACACGTGTAGGATCTACTGAGAATCCCCATTCCATCTGTTTGTCTTTGGTAGGTATTCTGTTAAGAATAATTTTGTATGTACATAAAATCATTTTAGGACTGTTGCAATGGTTCCAAATAATTTTAGCCCAAAAATAAGGCTGAAAATGTCTTCTAGTGCTATCCCATGCTGAATAGAAAGTGAAACCATTTGGCTTGTGGTTCCAGCTCCAATAGTCAGAAACATGAGTAGTAGACAGTTTTACTTCTTTAATTTGGTTAACTTGTCAGTAAACTGTAGGATCTGTGGCTTAATAGTGTTGTTTTGTATTATACTACTGACCTTCAGATTGTCCCCTCCATATAAACCAAGAGCATCCCACCCAAGGATATTGACCAATAATTCATTGTTTATCCAGGGGTCGTGCCATAGCAGTGTGTCCTGCCCATTTACTATGTTTCTGTGGATGTGTTGTAGACCTTTTTGTCTATGTTTTAGTATAGATTTCCAAGTGCAAGAACTGTTGTTATCTATCACCATCGTCCAGAAGTGTTTTCCTTTGCAATATCTACTTCTCATCCAGTTTGCCCAAAGATTGTTGTTAATTATGTAATGCCACAACAATTTGATAGCAGTAGCAGTTCTAATATCCTCAAAATTTCGTAGACCCACCCCTCCTTCAAGCTTAGGTCTGCAAATGATGTCCCAGGCAATTTTATGCGTTCTGCCACCCCACACAAAATTTGCACATAGTTTATTGATTTTATTGATTGTAGCATGAGGTAATTGATATATCATCATCCAGTATAGTACCATAGGTGTAATAACTGAGTGTATAAGTTCAATCCTTCCTGCCATTGATAGGAGTTTGCAATCCCATCCATCCATTCTGTTTTGGATCCTTTCAAGTAGATTTCCACAGTCATTATAATGAATGTAATTGTATGATAGAGGGACTCCCAAATATTTAATGGGAAGTATTCCTTCATTCATATCCAATATGTTGAGGAGAGAATTTCTGTTGGTTACACCTCTGCTGAAATAAATTTTAGATTTCAAGTTGTTTATATTTAATCCTATCAAATCTTTCAATTTCTGCATCATGTCTTTGAGGGCTGTAGCATATTTATGCTTAGCTTTTGAAAATATCATGAGATCATCTGCATACATGAGGTGAGTGACACAAGGATCTTGATTGTAGATAGGTTGAAAATTGCCTGCCTTGTGAGCTTTATATAACATCAAAGATAAACATTCCATGGCTATGCAGAAAAGATAAGGAGAGAGGGGATCTCCCTGTCTCAACCCTCTATTGCTATGAATAAAACCTTTGGGGCTACCATTGACAAGGATAGAATAGGTAGGGGATGAGATGCATTTTCTTATAAGTTTGATAAGGCTACGCGGGAAACCCATCATGTTCATCATGTGGCATACAAACTTCCTATTAACCATATCATAAGCCTTTTGAAGGTCAATCTTTAGACACATTTTGTCACTGCCTTTTCTATTAAATTGTCTTATTTGTTCATGTGCAAGCAGGATATTTTCTGCTATGCATCTTCCTGGAATGAAAGCTGACTGGTTTTCTGATATAAGGTGAGGTAAGAAAGGCTTAATCCTATTGCATATGATTTTGGATATAATTTTGTATAGAACATTACAGCAAGCAATTGGTCTATAATCAGAGATGCTAACAGGCTGTTTGATTTTAGGTACAAGTGTGATAAAAGTATGGTTTAGACCTTTTTCAATTCTACCTGTATTGAAGGCTTCTTGAATTAAGTCCAGAATATCATACTTCAACTCATTCCAGTGAATTTTGTAAAATTTTGCAGTGAATCCATCAGGGCCTGGGCTCTTATCTTCAGGGATTGAGAAAACTGCTTTTTGAACCTCTTCTATTGTAATAAGAGAAGTGAGTTTAATTCTTCCTCTATCATTTATTTTGTTCTTACACTGGATATCTGGGAAATTACTAGACAGAGGCTGTGTGGAGTAAAAAATGGTAGTGTAATAATTTAAAGCCTCAGATTCTATTTTATTAGCATCTTGTAATATTTCCCCATTGCTCATAATAATCTGGTTCCAGTTGTTGATATATCTCCTTTGTGACATCTTTGCATGAAAGAATTTGGTACTTGAATCCCCTTCTGTCAGCCATTCAATCTTTGCTTTCTGTTTTGATTTTAAAAATTCTGCCTCATTTTGTATCTTCCAGTTGGTATATGCGTTGCTAAGCTTTTCAAATAAAAGAGTGTTTGTAGGGTTTGCATCACAATCCTTAAGGCATTTATGGTATTCTTCTTCATAGAATTTGAGAAGGTTACCCTCTCTACAATTTTTGAGATTCCAATCTTTGAGCCTGTACTTGCATTGAATAATGAATTTCATGAACTTGTGCATTTTTGAAGCTTGGTAATTTGGGGAAGTTACCTGGTAAATTTCTAAAGCACTTTGAAAACATTGCATGTAGCTTTCTGTCATATGCCAGGAATTCACATATCTAAAAGGAGTGCTTTTAAGAGATTTTACCTCTTTATTAAAACTGATAAATATTGGTATATGGTCGCTAACAGCATTAGAAACCCCAAAGGAAGTAATCCCAGGATTAGATCCCATTAATAAGTGATTACACAGGACCTTATCAATTTTAGAAGCTACCCCCTTCTTCCTCCAAGTGTATTTAAAACCTATAATCGGTAGTTCCAGCAAACCCACTCTAGTAACGCAATTATTAAATCCTGCCATTTGACTAAAAGGCACAACTGATCCTCCCTTTTTATCTGAAGGTGATAATATATTATTAAAATCTCCTAATATTATCCATGTGGAATTCACCAATCTAGCTTCTTCAATTAAGTCTTCCCATAATTTATTTCTGTCTTTAATGAAATTGCTAGCATAAACAAAAGTTATTCTGCATGTAAATCCACCAGTGTTTACAGCTAGTATAGAAATGTGTTGAACAGATTTTTTTCTCCATTTGAAAACTCCAAATATTTGAGTCCCAGATAATGAGGATATGGCCTTTGCTACCACAGTCATTATTATCAATCATTTTCCAATTATTTTCCAGTCTTTGCCCCAATTTATCTATATTCATATTACTTAATTTATTTTCCAGTAAGCCAGCAATAGTTGGCTTGTATTTTGTTAGGAATTTAATCACTTCGAATTGTTTATTCTTAGTATTTAAACCCCTAACATTCCATGAAACAATGTTCATTATTTATTCTTGCTTTGGCTCCTTGTATTTGCTTTAGGAGGAGCAGAGGTTAGTTTTCCTTTTCTACTTTTAGTGCTATATATGTTAGCTGTTTCAATTTCTTCATAAAATTTTTGGTTTTTATCCACACAGTTCGATACATCTTCCAATTTCTCTGGTTGTTTGCATTCCTTTTCTTCTCTGGCAAGATTCCTGATTAGTTCCTCTCCTTCATAATCACTTAAATCTTCTACCAAGCCTTCTGAGATTTGTTCACCAATGTGACTGCTTTGTACTGGTGTAATGTCTGGCCTATCAGGTTCAGAAGAGGTATTACTATCCTTTAACAATGATCTATCAGAGCTCTTCTCTTTATGAATGGTAGACATTTCATTTATTAAATTCTTTTCTGTTGTTTTATCAACTGCAGGCATCTTGAATTGGTCAGAGATAGTCGAATCCTTATTACAGTTAGTTTCCATGTTTTCTGGGATTTCAATTGCAGTCCTGTTATGAACAATAAGATTTTCTTGATTTTCATTTGTAGTTTCAGCATCTACATGTATAATTTCTTTAGTGGAATTTAAATTTGTATTTCCTGTTGATAGCTCTGCATTTCTATCACCTACTGGATGTTCTCTGTTATTCAACACTACATTCTATTCAGAGTTTAATTCTCTTGCAATTTGTTCAGTCACTTTTGGAACCCATTTCTCTTTGCTTTTTATTTTGCATTGTTGAGTAGAGTGGCCGAATACTTTACATTCTTTACAGCTATATGGTTTGTAAAGGTAGTCAACTTTTATTGAAATCTCTTCCCCAGTATGCAAAATTGCTGTCACTTCATTAGGAAATTCATCACTTGCTTGCATTTCAACCAAAATTTTTGCAAATGCTATCCTGGATTCATCAGCTGTAATCTTGTCCATTTTAATTGCTTTTCCCAGTACACTTGCTACTGCACTAATTGCTTCTTTATCCCAGAGTTCTAGTTCAAGATTAGAAAGTTTTATCCATATTGGTAGAGTTGTCAGAAGTTCTTTTCTGAATCTAGTACCTATCATCCATTTCTTCAGAATGATAATTTTGTTGTCAAACAGATAAGGCCCCCTTTTTAACACATTATCACAGTCAATTTTATTATCAAAACGTATTAGGAAAAATCCATTTTCACGTGATAGCAGTTGAAATTTTCCTGTAGGTTTCCAGACACGTTCTATATATCCCTTTAGATGAAGATGATACGGTCTGATCCCATATACATAGAAAATGATCGAGTGTTCCCATTTATCTTCCGCTCTCTTCACTGAAGCTTCTGATATAAAAGCTTTCTTCTTATTATTTTCCATCAATGGTTCGATGTACTTTACAATTTCTTTTCAACACTCAACTCAAAACATCTTTACAATTTCGACTTCTTTGCAAAACATCTTTTTCGAAATATTAATTACACTTTTCCTCAAATTTAATATCTCTTTCAACATAAAAACTCTTCATTCATTGAAACATTTTGCTCAATTTAAAATATTTTCATATTACTCTAATCTCTTCAAAATAATTAATATAAATTTTCTTCAAAATATTATTTCAAACATTGGTTTATAATATAATTCAAAACACGTTCCTCTCTTCAAAATAATTTATCACTCTTCAAAATCTTGTGTCCAACAGTCTCGTTTTAATGTTTAGGAATCTCTATCGATAACGTTGGCCAGAGGCATCGAGCAGAATTCTTAAACCTTCAATGGACAAATTAACACAGTCACCTTCATGAATTCTTTTAAATATTTACTTATAGAACAACTTAATCTTTTATAAAAATATTCACCAACTTCTAATAAAACATCTCTCCAAACCATATATATACTATTCCCAAAACGATTTTTAATCAAATATACGCTTGCTTATATCAAAAGGTTTATAAATAATCAATCAAGTACAATAAAAAATACTCAACTACAAAATTCCAAACGTCATTAATCATTTATTTTTAATTATAAACAAGCAAGATTTCATCTTCATGTTCATTTCAATCACATTTTAATTTTTATATAAGAATACGCCGTCTTATTTATGTGAAAATAATTCTCATTGTCTCTATCGGTAACTTCAAAACTGAAGACACCACCAGATTCAAATTATCAAAACTCGTATGGGATACAAATTTGAGCGATAGTTTCTAATGAATACCACACTTACCGACACTATTGGTCGGACCAACCACTTTTACCTCTTTAACCTCCCTCCACATCTCATATAGAGATTTACACTTGGTAAAAGGTAGAAAAATATATTACATAATAAGAAAAGTACAAATATGTGCCCAGAAGATTACCTCGTAATCATCGTATACTCCTACTATCAATTAAGTATAAACAATCACTACCACACACCCATGGGGACAAGGACTCTAAGTCTCATCTAAGGCCAAGGCTTGTGTCTCTTATACTCTGTATTGTTATAAACCTGCTTCGATACCAACAATGTAACACTCCACCTCTATACCCATATTACTCAAGAGTATTACCAAATAATACCATCGAGTAACACAGAGATTGAGGCGATGTGGATGAAGCACACATGAATATTCCCTTGTACTAACACTAAATACGCCTCATAATATAAAAACTGCTCATCTCGACGTAGACAGTCTTAATACAAAGCAATAAACATGTGTGGTGCCCGAGGATAGAACAATACACAATATAAAATAAAACACAAACAACATAGAGTCATCAATGCAGCGATGGAAAGATAATACGTCACATAAGTGTGAGTGGGATACAAAAAGTCCAATTCCCACCAAAACCTTAATTGTATACATGATAAATCCAATACATCTAATCCAACATCATATACATATACAAGTCCAAGTAAACAATATACAATACGTTTGAAAGTCTATGTGGATCGTATATGTATGTAGTATATGACAAGTACGTGTATGATAATATGAATTGCACAGAGTAATAATGCAGGTAAAATTAAAAGTAGTCACACCAGAGTTTTTATACTGGTTTGGACCTCCCATCCTACATCCAGTCCCAAAGCTCCCCTTCGGAAATACACTAACCAATTTCCCTCGCTTCACCCGGAGGAATAGGCTTTTATACAAGAGTATTTCTTTGACAAATGTGTGTACTATGCAACACTGGTTTTGACTACAAGTACAGCTTCTTCCGATAATCTCCTTTGAGTAGTATGTAGTTTAAGCTTTGATATAAGGAAGAGATAAAAAGTTTGTTTTTGAGTACTTTTGGAAATTACAGAAATATTAGAAAATAAAGAAAGAAAGTTCAGAATGACAAGTTAATTGTAGCTTTCAATTTCATGTTTATTTATAGACGCTGAAGAGTTTGTTTGAGAAGTAACGACTTTCGGTTCACTCTATTTCAGTCCAAGAGTTACAATGTTTGAAGAGAAAGAGTTATGACCAAAACAAGAGGATGCAATTCTTTGATTAAAGAAGATGACTTTTAGTGAAAAATGGTTGTTACCCAGGAAAGACGTTTGGCCATTTATGCCAGACATCTGGTCTGTTTAAAATTTTAGAACCAGAACATGTTGCCAGACGTCTAAGCATATACGCCGAACGTCTGACACATGTATATTCTGTTACCTTCCTTTTTTAAATAAATTGTATGTGCAGATGCTTGTAAAGATTACTCTAGGAGATTGTACATATCATCTATTTAAGAAATTAACAGAATGTACTAATATTTCTCAATATAATAATCCTTGTGTCGGTCTTCAAGTCGTGGTCGCGAAAGTCTACCTGCATATGGATGATATATATACCTATGTATATTGAATGCAAGTGCTTGTATAGTTGTTGTCATTGAAATCGAGGTTCTAATATTCTCCCCCTTTTTGATGATGACAACTATACAATTTATTTTATAAGAAGCTCCCCCTATCTTTTGTAATTTCTCCCCTAGTGTGAACCCTCTCCCCCTTTGTCATTATCGAAAAAGAGTTTATGAAATAATAGGACAATATCATAATGTTATTAATCAAAAAGTCAAAGTTCTAAAGCAAATTATCATAGTCAAACAAGCGGGAATAAAAATTAGTAAATAACTTATTGAGAGGAAAATAACCCTAAAGATTATACGTAGTGTCATCATGGTCGTTATGTTGCCATTGCGACTGATCATGATATTCTTCATTTTCTTGAATAGAAAGTCCTTGAAAAGATGAAAAGTGTGTGATGTTAGGCTTCTTGTGGAGGCCATGAGATATCTTCACTTTCCTCAGTGTCCACAGTGATTGGAGCTTTTCTAGGAGCATGGGTCTGTAAAGGCTCTTCGACTGTTCGAGTTCTGGATGGATGTGAATGAGGTGCTAGAGGTGGTGTAGGAGACGGCGATGATGAAGATCGTGAAGATGATCGTCCGCGAACTTTCCGCATAACCTTTCCCAAAGTTGAGACGACCTTTTCTAAAGTCTTTTCTACCTTAGTCATCCATGTAGAAAAAGATCGTTCGAGGCGAAACTTTCCTATCTAAGACTTTTTGATTTAGAGATAGAATACGTTGGTTTTGAAGTGCTATATATTTAATACTTTTTTCTTGTCCTGCTGCAATTCGAGCCTCTTGAATTTCGGAATCAGAAGGATAACATGTTGATTCAGAAGGCCTTGATGTTGAGGTAGGTTGTATAGGAGTAGACTGTTGGGGTTGAGGTTGGTGTTGTTGGTGTTGATACTCAAAAAATGGTGTGATACTTGGAAGATTTTCGAGAAGATGCATCGAAGATAGGAAGCGAATTCCACTTTCCTTAACAGAAAGTTCTTCATATTGTGATAAGAAAGAAGACACGTTTTGCGCTTGAAGAATTCGCATAATATATGGAGCATAAATGATTGTTTGACGAACTGGTGTCCAGAAGTTTTTAATTTGGTCAAAAATATATTGAGACCAATTTACTTTTGTATGACCGAAAATAGCATATAAAGCTTTATGGTCATGGTCATACACTTGCTCATGACTACCTAATCTAGGGAGTATGGTATTGACAAGCATTCGATTAAGTAGTCTAGCTTGTGGGAAAAAATGGATTGGTGGTAATTTTCTCATGTCATCTTCCCAAATGAGATGTGTAATTGCATCCCTTGTGATGCAGCAGCGGAATAACAAAATGATGATTCTGTGAAAGTAGCAATCGATGGAATGAATAATACTGAATGGCCCAAATTCGTTGATCCGAAGATACTGAATTCTAGCTATCTTCATCACGTTGATCGCGCACGATACCATGAAAGAAGATCTGCAATTCTTCAGACGTTGATCAAGCGCACTTGATATCGTGAATTGGCTTCTACGATCGTTGATTCGAGCGCACTCGAATGCCGAAAGAGGAGATAGGAGATTACACTCAACTACCAATTTAATGAAAGCACAAAGCTAATAAACAAAGGTTTTTATTCAAAATCGACCAACCGTTACAAATGATACCACCTGCCTATTTATAGGCTTACAATTTACAACACAAAATTCTGGACAACACTTAGGTCGTGGACGACCTAACACAGGCAAACGACCTACGACCTATATACAAAGCGACATAAGGAAAACACACTACAACATATTATAGCACAACACATTACAACACATAGGTCGGCAACGACCTAAGACCAACAGCGACTTACGACTTAGAATATTTACAGCACATAAACAACCTAAGAATACAACGCACGCGACCTACGACTAACATATTACCATACATCAGCTTCCATCAGCGACCTAGTATAGGTCGTTAACGACCTAACACTTCATGCGACTCCAGAATTCCAGGCGGCATAAGCTTCAGCGACCTAACATAGATCGTGACATGCTTCCACGACCTAACATAAGTCGTAACCCTACCTTGCGACCTAACATAGGTCATACCTCCTCTCCGCGACCTAACTTAGGTCGTAACCCTACCTCGCGACCTAACACAAGTCGTACCTCCTCTCCGGGACCAAACTTAGGTCGTATCTCGTTCCAGTCCTTAAGCGTTAGATCGGAGCAACCTAATGCTTGTTCACTTAGCTCGTTCAGTTGCTTGTCTTCCTTACCACTGGTCTCATTAGCTCGGAAGCGACCTTCACTAGGTCGTGAACGACCTAAAACTTCACTAGGTCGTGAAAGACCTAAAACTTCACTAGGTCGTGAACGACCTATAATCCTGGAACGACTCAAATCTGAACAGTTACCAGATCACGCTGCATCATCCTCCCCCTGTTGACAAAAATTCGACCTCGAATTTGCACTTTCCTCTTCCACAACAATCTCATCTCCATGATACGGAATCAAATATTTGACATTGAAAACATCATAAGTATGAACATCATCCGGCAATCTCAACTGATATGCATTCTCATTGATTTTCTTCAAAATTTCCACTGGACCGATTTTTCGAGCTTTCAACTTATTGTACGTTCCCACTGAAAAACGATCTTTTGTCAACACGGTGTAAACCAAATCACCTTCTCTGAAATTCACATTCCTTCGCTTCTTATCCACCAGTTGTTTATACTTTTCGTTTGATGCAAGCAATCGTTCATGAACAGTTCTGTGGCACTCCTGCAATTCGGTGACAAAATCACAAGCCTGCTTAACAACTCCCTTCTGATATGGCACTGTCATCAAATCCAATGGACCCTTCGGACTTGCTGAGTATACAAATTGAAACGGACTGAAACCCGTACTACGGTTTATAGCATGATTATGAGCAAATTCCGCTTGACACAACTTCACATCCCAACTCTTCAAATTATCCTGTACAAGACATCGCAGCAAATTCCCCAATGATCTGATACCAAATGATCTGTTTACCACTTCCGTTTGCCCATCTGTTTGCGGATGATAAGGGCTACTAAAATTCAGCTTCGTTCCAACCATCTTCCACAAACTTAACAAAAAATGGCTTAGAAATCTAGTATCCCAATCTGAGACGATAGATTCAAGTAGCCCATGTAATCGATACACCTCTTTAAAGAATAACTGAGCAACACGGACGGCATCAGCTGTCTTCTTACAAGCGATAAAATGTGCCATCTTGGAAAATCTATCTACCACAACAAATATAGAATCATTGCCTCGCTGAGTTCTAGGCAAACCCAAAACAAAATCCATGCTGATATCAACCTATGGTTTAATAGGCACAGGTAATGGCATATATAATCCCGCATTCGTCGCTGTCCCTTTGGAAACTTGACAAATATGCCATCTCTCCACAAATCGTTCAACTTCCTTTCTTATAGTAGGCCAAAAATATGATTGCGAAATCAACTGTAAGGTACGGTCTCTCCCCACATGACCTTCCTCATGTAACTCTTCCACAATCTTCATTCGTAGACTGCCTTCTGGTATACATAATCTGTTTCCCTTGAATAGAAAACCGTCCACTAACACGTACTCATCTGTCTTTCCTTTATTGACTTCATCCATGATCTTAGCAAAGTAAGGATCATCAACAAACAAATCTGGCAACACGTCAAACCCTGTCACCTCTACCTTCATTGTAGTCAACACATGATTCCTTCGACTTAATGCATCCGCCACTCGATTCGTAATTCCCGACTTATGCTTCACCACAAATGTAAATTGTTGTAAGTATGCAATCCACGAAGCATGCCTAGCTGCAATCTTGTCCTGTCCCTGCATATGCTTCAACGCTTCATGATCAGTATATAAAACAAATTCTTTATGAAACAGATAATGCCTCCAATGTTTCAAAGCTTGCACGATAGCATAAAATTCCACATCATAAGTATTATATTTCATCTTTGCTCCTGATAGCTTCTCACTGAAATATGCAATAGGACGTCCTTTCTGACTCAACACCCCTCCAATTCCAACCTTCGATGCATCAGTATGTAATTCAAACAACAACTGAAAATCCGGCAACACTAGAATCGGTGCTGTTGTCAAAAGTTCCTTGATTCTCTCAAAAGCAAATCCTGCTTCCTCCGTCCATGAAAATTGCTTCCCCTTCATACAATCAGTAACTGGTGCCATCACGCTACTGAAGTGTGGAATAAATCTTCAGTAGAATGATGCCAAACCATGAAAACTTCTAACTTCTGTTATCGTCATGGGTTGTGGCCAATTTCTGATTGCTTTAACTTTATTTTGATCCACCTGTATACCTCCTCCCGATATAACATACCCCAAAAATAAAACACTATGCGTCATGAACACGTATTTCTTCGTTGCAGCATAAAAATTTTCCTATCGCAGTACCATCAACACTTCTCTCAGATGTTGCAAGTGTTCTTCTGGATTCCCACTATATACCAGTATATCATCAAAATACACCACTACAAACTTCCCGATAAATGGTCTAAAGATCTGATTCATCACCCGCATAAATGTACTCGGTGCATTCGAAAGACCAAACGGCATAACCAGCCATTCGTACAACCCCCCACGTGTCTTGAACGTTATTTTCCATTCATCCCCTAGTCTGATTCAAATTTGATGATAATCGCTTTTCAAATCAATCTTCGAAAAGATAGTAGCTCCACTAAGCTGATCCAACAAGTCGTCCAATCTAGGCATAGGAAATCTATATCTCACAGTAATCTTGTTCAGTGCCCGACTATCAGTGCACATCCTCCACGTTCCATCCTTCTTCGGTACTAACAAAGCTGGCACCGCACAAGGACTTAAACTTTCCTGTACACGCCCATGTTCAAGCAATTCTTCCACTTGCCTTCTCAACTCCTCATGTTCTTTTGGACTCATTCTGTAGTGTGGTCTATGAGGTAACACAGCTCCTGGAACAAGATCAATTTGATGTTGAATGTCTCTCAACGGCGGTAACTCCGTTGGTAGCTCCTCAGGAAATACATCGTCAAACTCTCCCAGCACTGGTTTCACTTCTTCAGGGATCTCAACCACTTCCTGACTCTCACGTCCAATCAACAAGAATACTTCAGGCTCCTCTTCTACCTCCTTAACAAACTCCTTTAATGATAACAAAGTTTTCAACTCTTCAATCTCCTCTAACTTGCTTTCTTCGTGTTGTCGCTTCTTAGGAATTAAAGTAATCTTTGTACCCTCAAACATGAAACTGTAACTGTTAGCACGTCCATCATGTTGCACAGCCCTATCATACTGCCATGGTCTTCCCAACAACAGATGGCATACGTCCATGTCCACAACATCACACCAGATTTCATCTTTGTATTTCTTCCCAATTGAAAAATTAACACAAGCTCTTCTTCCAACTTTCACCTCCCCACCTTTTCTCAACCAAGCTAACTTGTAAGGTTTCGGATGCTTCTCTGTCTTCAATGATAACTTCTTCACAGCTTCTGTAGAGATAATATTGTCACAGCTTCCCGCATCAATAACAAACTTGCAAACCCTTCCCAATATAGTACATGTTGATTGAAAGATGTTACTCCTTAACCAGCTTGTTTCCTCCTCTTGTTTTGGTGTTAAACACAACCTCTTCATCATCAATGAATACCCTTCATCTCCCGACACATTTTCTTCCTCCTCATCATGTAGTGAATTAGAACATTCAGCTTCTACCTCATCTTCCTCTGCCTCAGCAATCATCGTTCGCTTCTTTGGCTTCGTACATTCATTGCTTTTATGACCCATTTCCTGACAATTGAAACATTTGATACCACTATTGACTCTGGTCTTAGCAACTTCATTAACAACCGGTTTTGCAACAGCCTTCGAAATATTCGCATTGTTACTAGCCCCTTTCATTGGATTGTTGGAATTTGTAAACACACCACCCCCTCTCCTTCCTTGCTTCTCCCAAGTGATAGCTTTTTGATGTGCTTCAGCAACAGATCTGGGATCAAACATATTCACCATATCTTGTATCTGCATTCTCAACCCTCCAACAAATCTAGCTGTCAACTGCTCTTCTGTTTCCATGATGTCATTCCTCTCAATCAACTGATAGAATTCATCCGCATAATCATTCACAGATTTCGTTCCCTGTCTCAGATTCTGTAATCGTTGATACATAAGAGATTGATAATTATATGGCAAGAATGTAGCTTTCATCAATTTCTCCATCTTCTCCCAAGATTCAATCTTTGACTTCCCTATTCTCTCCCATGTAAGTATAGTTTGCTGCCACCATGCCATAGCTCTTCCTTTCAAACGAGTAGCAACTAACTTCACTCTTCTATGATCAGGAACCTCCTTAAAGTCAAAAATTTCCTCCACATTAGACAACCAATCCAAGAATTCCTCAGCCACCATTCCTCCCTTGAATTCTGGAATTTCAGTTTTCATTCCCGACTCCCATCGTCGATCCTCCTCAACATCCTGATATGCATTTCGTCCTTGGTCTCGATCTCGATAATGATTATTGCTTCTATCACTTTCTTCATCATATTCACGTGTATTTCGATATCGATCTCGACCATCAACATCCCTTCGATCACGCATGTCTCTTCTACTATCTCTGTCATCATCTCGATATGGCTCATACTCAAACTCACGTTGAGTTCTTCTTTCTTCATCTCTATATTCATGGTGATCTCTTCTCATCGAAACTAATGATTCTCTTCTTCCTCGATCAGATTGTGGCGACACCCTCCTCACTTCCGTAATCGATGGTGAAACTCTGTTTCCTCCATGGTTCGAGATTGGCGACCTTCTTCTTTGACCTTGGTTCATATCCATCATCAATTTCTCTAACCTCCCAATATCTTCATCTAACTTCTCATTGAATTTGTTGCTAATTCTTTGTTCCATCTGTTCGGCATCCTCTTGCTTATACAAATCTTCAACATTTTGATGACGGTTAGCTCTTCTCGGCGGCATTGTCAAATGAAACAAACTTCAACTCTCGGTGTGAACGAATATGATGCACGGCCTTCACTTGCTCTCGGCTCTAACCCCAAATACTTCACTTAGCTCGGCTTTGCTTGATGTAGCTCGGCTTCACTAACTCCTCAAACTTCTTCAATAAGAATTGGTTCCAAGACTCGGCTTAGCTATGATTGGCTAAGTCTAGCTCTGATACCAAATGATGCAGCAGCGGAATAACAAAATGATGATTCTGTGAAAGTAGCAATCGATGGAATGAATAATACTGAATGGCCCAAATTCGTTGATCCGAAGATACCGAATTCTAGCTATCTTCGTCACGTTGATCGCACACGATACCGTGAAAGAAGATCTACAATTCTTCAGACGTTGATCAAGTGCACTTGATACCGTGAATTGGCTTCTACGATCGTTGATCCGAGCGCACTCGAATGCCGAAAGAGGAGATAGGAGATTACACTTAACTACTAATTTAATGAAAGCACAAAGCTAACAAACAAAGGTTTTTATTCAAAATCGACCAACCGTTACAAATGATACCACCTGCCTATTTATAGGCTTACAATTCACAACACAAAATTCTGGACAACACTTAGGTCGTGGACGACCTAACACAGGCAAACGACCTACGACCTATATACAAAGCGACATAAGGAAAACACACTACAACATATTATAGCACAACACATTACAACACATAGGTCGGCAACGACCTAAGACCAACAGCGACTTACGACTTAGAATATTTACAACACATAAACAACCTAAGAATACAACGCACGCGACCTACGACTAACATATTACCATACATCAGCTTCCATCAGCGACCTAGTATAGGTCGTTAACGACCTAACACTTCATGCGACTTGAGAATTCCAAGCGGCATAAGCTTCAGCGACCTAACATAGATCGTGACCTGCTTCCACGACCTAACATAAGTCGTAACCCTACCTTGCGACCTAACATAGGTCATACCTCCTCTCCGCGACCTAACTTAGGTCGTAACCCTACCTCACGACCTAACACAAGTCGTACCTCCTCTCCGCGACCTAACTTAGGTCGTATCTCGTTCCAGTCCTTAAGTGTTAGATCGGAGTGACCTAATGCTTGTTCACTTAGCTCGTTCAGTTGCTTGTCTTCCTTACCACTGGTCTCATTAGCTCGGAAGCGACCTTCACTAGGTCGTGAACGACCTAAAATTTCACTAGGTCGTGAACGACCTAAAACTTCACTAGGTCGTGAACGACCTATAATCCTGGAACGACTCAAATCTGAACAGTTACCAGATCGCGCTGCATCACCTTGGCTGGTATCTCATATCAGGTATATCTTGTAATCTAATTCCTGTATATGAGCACTGTAATATTTGTCCAAGCATTTCAACGTTGAATTTGATAATTTCCCCATAAACACTTGTCCATATCCAATTTTTCGGATCAGAGGGGTTCCAAATATGAAGTAAACATAAATTTATGAAGAATAAAAAGACAGCTAATTGATCAATTTGACTGAGTTAGAATCATAATTAATGAGATGGTGAATCTCAACATCACTCACCAAATCATCGATTTCGTAGTTGAAGAATCTCCTCAGTGGGTAATGGACCACGATGTATTCTTTTCTTTTCCAATTCTTGATGCTTTTGCCAGCCATCTTGTTCCACCATCCACTCATTAATGATTTTGTCTGTTACAAATTGTTGGGAAGGTTGTTGAGAGCTTTAGCCTGTCTTTTTACGCTTGGGAAAAGGTTTCTTAGATTTGGGTGCCATTGAGTTGAAGTTTTTGGAAGAGGAGAGCAAATTAATTTGGGGCTTAGGGTTTTTGCTGTAGGGTTTGGTGAAAAAGTTGTAAAAGAATGAAGATGATGATTTATAGATGGTACTGAAAAGGTGATTGTGGAGTACGGTCAAACATCTGAAGTGATAATCAGACGTTTGGTCGTTTAGGGAATTTTGAGGCAGAGACTAGGATCAGACGTCTGAGAATAATATCAGGTGTCTAAGCTGAGTTAGTCAAATTTTCCAAAAACATGATCCAAACGTCTGGTGTAAGTCACAGACGTTTGAGCTGATACGTGCAAGTTTTTCAAGAATATAAGTAGACGTCTGTTTGGTCAGGAAATATTTTATTATTAATAGTTGATATAAATATTCTTACAAACATAAGTATGAATGAACTAGCTTATTATGGTCAATATTATAGCTCTATATCACAGCTTGTTGTAGTAGAATAGTGAAAATTTTGTTATTTAGATATTTTTGGATTGTTGTTATAGATATAACTTTTCATTTAAGAACAAGATATAAGGTATATGCTTGAATGGGTTGAGTCGTACAACTTAGAAAATAAATATTATATATGTATATTATATATATATATGAAATACGATTCTTAGAAGAACAGAGTTAATTTTTCTCCCATGAATTTGGTTTCTCCTTTGTATCCTTTTTTAATGCTCGTATTGAGACCAAGAAGGAGGTACTGGACTGAATTGGGCTTCAGATGTTCCTTCTCCCCATAGTTTACGTGGAGTTATTCGATGAGCACGTGGAGGAGTTTCAATCACATGAGGAGATCGTACATGAACACAATCCTTTGTAGGAGAGTGTCCACATATTGCAAGAATGCACTTTTCTAAAAAGTTTAGATGAGCTCCTTGGTTTCATTGTGTATAGTACATTTCTTTTTGAACATTCATCGTTTCTTTTTTATAATGATGAACTTCGTCAATTTTGTCATGAAGAGAAGCATTTTCAAGATTAATACCATATTTGGCATTTTTATCTTTTGGAGAATAGCCGGTATGGTACATAGAAGTAGTAGTAGGAACAACGTGTTTGGAAGGAGAGGATTTTGGTGTTGTTTTGGTAGGAGATGTATATGAACTGCCAGAAGAAGGAGAGGAGAAACCAATGGCTGAGTAAGTCGAATCGTGATTAGATGACATTATATATAAAAGTTAAAAAAATTTAGAGAGTGAAAGATTATATGGTTAAGAAAAATTTATCTTTGAGATATATATATAGGTTTTGTCAATTTCTAATTATGAAAAAAAATTGTTTGTTAGTTAACAAAATTCATGGTTAAAAATTATTTAAAAATATTGTGGTGTTCAGAAGGTATTAAAACAAAAGGTGAAGAAGACTTTTCTACTTGTTTGCTTTTCTGAGTAACCATTTAGGATAATATAGATTAATTTATTAATTCATTATATGAACAAATTCCTAAATTTCGTCTAAGTTTTACAAACGATTGTTCATTTAATGGTTTGGTGAATATATCGGCAATTTGATTATCGGTGTTAACAAATTCGAGGGAGATAATTCCTTTTTCGACATTATCTCTAAGAAAATGGTGTTGTATGTCTATATGTTTAGTTTGAGAATGGTTAACTGGATTTTTAAATAAATTGATAGCACTATTATTGTTGCAGTATATCAGAGATTTTTCAATTATTTTATCAAAACCTCTAAGTGTTTGTTGCATATAGATGACTTGAGCACAAGTTAAGGTGGCAGAGATATATTTTGCTTCATAAGTCGAGAGGGAAACACAATTTTGCTTTTCGCTAAACCATGAAACTAAAGATTGACCTATAAAATGACAGGTACCACTTGTGCTTTTTCTGTCTGTTTTACATCCCTCGAAGTCTGCATTGCTATATGATACGAGTTGGAAAGCCGTACCCTTAGGATAAAATAAGCCGTAATCTGTGGTGTTAGTTAAGTAACGTAAAATTCGTTTCACCCTCGATGATGTGATTCCTTAGGTTGAGCTTGAAAGCGAGCGTAGAGACATACACTCATCATTATATCGGGTCTACTAGCTGTTAAATATAATAGAGAGCCGATCATACTACGATAAGATTTTTGATCATAGTCTTTTTCCTTTTCATCTTTGTCTAAATATAAAGTTGTGCTCATAGGAGTTGGTTTACTAGTGGTGTTCTCCATTCTGAAACGTTTAAGTAAATCTTTACAATACTTTTCTTGATTTATAAAAATACCATTGTCCAATTGTTTTATTTGTAATCCTAGGAAAAAATTTAATTTGCCCATGTGTGACATTTCAAACTCATTTTTCATTATTTCAGAAAATTCATTACATAAACTTTCATTAGTTGATCCAAATATGATGTCGTCAACATATATTTGTACCACTAATATATCATTATTTTTATGTTTTATAAATAGTGTAGTGTCTATTTTGCCTATTTGAAATCTAGAATTTTGTAAATTAGTTTTTAGTCGATCGTACCAAGCACGTGGTGCTGTTTTAAGCCGTATAGAGCCTTTTTGAGTTAAAAAACATGATCTGGATTTTTTTCATGAATAAATAATGGCGGTTGTTCTACAAAAACTTTTTCTTTGATAAAACCGTTTAAGAAAGCACTCTTAACATCCATTTGAAATAATTTAAAGTTATGATGACACGCAAAAGCAAGTAGAGTACGAATTGCTTCGAGACGAGCTACGGGAGCAAACATCTCTTCATAATCAATTCCCTCTTCTTGGTTGTAGCATTGAGCACTAATCTTGCTTTGTTACGAATAATATTTCCATTTTCATCTGCTTTGTTTTTTAAAACCCATTTTGTTCCTATTACAGATTGATCTGATGTTCTAGGAACGAGTTCTCATACATAATTACGTTCAAATTGATTTAATTCTTCTTGCATTGCTAAGATCCAAGAATCATCTTTAGATGCTTCTTTACAATTTTTAGGTTCTGTATTTGAGATAAAAGCAACGTGCCTCATTTGATTTAAGTTATTTCTAGTGACTCGAGAATTTAAGTCTCTAATTATATTATCCAAAGGATGATTTTTAATATTCATGTGGGTGATCTTAAAACATTTTCATTATTATCAGAGGATGAATTCTTCGTATTATTTGTATTTTCAGTTTGATTTTGAGTTAAAATTTCATCTTCTTCTTCTTTAATAGTTTGTTGGAAATTTTCATCAAAAGACACATGTAAGCTTTCTTCTATAATATTTGTTCATTTATTATAAATTCTATAAGCTTTACTACGTTCTGAATAACCAACGAAAATTCCTTCGTCGGCTTTGGGATCAAATTTTCCAAGATTATCTTTAGTATTTAAAATAAAACGTTTTGACCCAAAAGTTCTGAAATATGAAACTTTTGGTTTCCTTCCATAAAATATTTCATAACATGTATTTTTAGTCATAGGTCGAAGTGTGACACGATTTAATACATAACAGGCAGTGGCAATGACTTCAGCCCAGAAATGTTTGGGTAGATTACTACTATTTAGTAGTGTTCGTGCACATTCCTGTAAAGTTCTGTTTTTCCTTTCAACTACACCATTTTGTTATGTGTTCGTGGAATTGAAAATTTATGACTAATTCCTTTTTTGTTACAAAAATTAGTGAAAAATTCATTTTCGAATTCTCCTTCATGATCACTGCGTATTTTTTTTATTTTTAAATCCATTAAGTTAGTAATCCGTTTTGCAAAGAATTTAAACATTCCAAAAGTGTCACTTTTATGATTTAAAAATAATGTCCAAGTATATCTTGAAAAATCATCTACAATTACGAACACGTATTTGTTATGATTTATACTACGTACTTGTGTTGGTCCAAATAAATCTAAATGAAGTAATTCTAATGGTTGCTTAGTAGATATTTTATTTTTAGATTTGAAAGAACTTTCTTTAACTTGTCCATTTGACAAGCGTCACATAAAATTTTAATTTTATAATTAATTTTAGGTAGACCTCTAACTAGATCATGTTTTGCTAGTTTGTTAATATATTTAAAGTTTATATGACAAAAACGTTTATGCCAAATCCAAGGATCATCATGATTTGCGGATAGACATAAATCTGAATTATTTTTAATGTTCATATTTAGGGTATATATATTACGATTTTTAAATCCTTCAAAGAGTAAATTTTTGCTTTGATTGAAAATTTTACATTTATCCTTTTCAAATTTTATTTCAAACCCTTTATCACACAACTGACTTATACTAAGAAGATTATGTTTTAGGTTTCCTACTAATAAAACATTTGAAATAATAGGAGAGTTAGAGATACCGATATTGATGACTTCTCCAATGCCAATGACGAACCCTTTTGAATTATCGCCAAAAGTTACAGTGCCACCATCAATGTATTTTATATTTGACAGCATGTGAGCATTTCCCGTCATGTGCTTGGAGCATCCACTATCTAATGTCCATTTCTCTTTATTTTTGTATTTGGATACCTACAAAAAATAAAAATATTTAAATTGGTGCCCTTTTTATTTTTGGGTCCTAAGTGTTAGTTGGTGAGGGTAACCATACCCAAGATGGTTTGGTTCCTTTAGAAATATAATTATTATTGTGAATCACTTCTTTTATATAATTACATATATATTTCTATTTAATTAGGTTGTTATTTGTTTTAGGAACCCATATTTTAATCATTTTTGAATTTGTGATTAATTTCTTGTTTTTGTTAGAAGGTTTTATCTCAGTATAAATCTTACTATACTTTGTAATTTTTGTTTTATTCTCAAACCCTATTCCATTTCGATTTTTGAATGGCTTGGAAATTTTAATTAAATTCTCCAAGTCTTGTTTTCCTTTGTTAAATTTTGTAACATTATTTGTAATTTTATCCAATTTGTTTTTAAGATCGGTATTTTCAGATCTTGAAGTTTCTAGATTATCTTTTAAGATAATGTGCTCATTACTAATTTTATTATTTTCTAGTTTAACTTTTCCTAATTCACAAGATAAAGCATTATTTTCAATAGGAAGATTCTTACATTTTTCTTAAGCATTCTCTAATTCTTCTTCTAAAATAGATTTTTCATCTTTTAGTAACCCTATTTCAAGTTCTAATCGATTTATTTTAGCAACATATTCCTTATTTAATTCCTTAGTTTCTCTATATTTGTCATCGAGTTCCATACTTACTTCTAAAATTTCATCATAAGTAAGATCGGGACATGCCTCATTAGTGTGTGCCATGAAACATACATTTGCTTGCTCTGTATCACTTTCACCTTCACTATCGGATGAAGGGAAGAGTCGGAGTCATCCCATGTGACTTGGAATGCCTTTCTCTTTTTCTTAAATTTCTCAAACTTATTTTTCTTTTTCTCGATGTTGAGTTTTGGGTAATCCTTCTTCATATGTCTGAACTGATCGCATTCAAAGCACTTAATCGAAGTTTGATTTGATGAGTTTGGTTTTCCGTTATTTTGGAATCTAGTCATTTTCTTGAATTTCTTAAATTTGTTGTAGTTCTTGGTAATAAATACAATTTCATCTTCATCCCATTCAGAATCTTCATTGTTTGCTTGAAATGCTATGTTCTTCTTTTCATGGTTTTGTTCCTTTCTAGCCTGCAAATTAGCTTCATATGACATTAAATTTCTAATCAACTCTTCAACTTTGAGTATAGAGATATCATTTGCTTCTTCGATAGCCAGTACTTTTCTTTCCCACTCAATTGTTAAAGAGTTGAGAGTTCGAGATACTAAATCAAAATCAGTAAATTTAACTCCTAGTGCCATAAGATCGTGTTGTATAGTTTGAAATCTTGAATACATGTCAACAATTGACTCATTTTGTTTCATTTTGAAAGATGAAAATTGATTTTGTAAAATTGATATTTTTGTTTGTTTGACCTTAGTTGTACCTTCGTGTGTAACTTGTAAAGTACGCATATATCATATGCAGTAGTACATAACATAACACGTGAAAATTTATTTTTATCAAGAGAACAAAATAGTACATTCATAGCTTTAGCATTATTAGAAGCAGTGCTTTTTTGTGAATCTGTCCATGTGCTAATGTTTGTTTCAGGTGCTACATACTAAATTTGAGTTGCTGACCATATTTCTAAACCATTTGCTTCCATAAAAATTCTCATTCCGGTTGACCAATATGCATAATTAGATCCAGTGAATAGTGGAGGACGTGCAGTTGACTAACCTTCTTGAAAGATACTTGCCATATTAACAAATTTTCAACATGTTACTGTGGTTTGAACTAACCTTGCTCTAATACCAATTGAAAGTCTATGTGGATTGTATATGTATATAGTATATGACAAGTACGTGTATGATAATATGAATTGCACAGAGTAATAATGCAGGTAAAATTAAAAGTAATCACACCAGAGTTTTTATATATACTGGTTCGAACCTCCCGTCCTACGTCGAGTCCCGAAGCTCCCCTTTGGAAATACATTAACCAAATTCCCTCGCTTCGTCCGGAGGAATAGGCTTTTATACAAGAGTATTTCTTTGACAAATGTGTGTCCTATGCAACACTGATTTTGACTACAAGTACAGCTTCTTCCTATAATCTCCTTTGAGTAGTATGTAGTTTAAGATTTGATATAAGGAAGAGATAAAAAGTGTGTTTTTGAGTACTTTTGGAAATTACAGAAATATTAGAAAATAAAGAAAGAAAGTTCAGAATGACAAGTTAATTCTAACTTTCAATTTCATGTTTATTTATAGATGGTGAAGAGTTTGTTTGAGAAGTAACGACTTTTGGTTCACTCTATTTCAGTCCAAGAGTTACAATGTTTGAGGAGAAAGAGTTATGACCAAAACAAGAGGATGTAATTCTTCGATTGAAGAAGATGACTTTTGGTGAAAAATGGCCATTACCCAGGTCAAACGTCTGGCCATTTGTGCCAGACGTCTAGTCTGTTTAAAATTTTAAAACCAGAACATGTTGCCAGACGTTTGAGCACATACGCTAGACGCCTGACACATGTATATTCTGTTATCTTCCTTTTATAAATAATTTGTATGTGCAGATGCTTGTAAAGATCACTCAAGGAGATTGTATATATCATCTATTTAAGACATTAACAGAATGTACTAATATTTCTCAATATAATAATCCTTGTATCGGTCTTCAAGTCTTGGTCGCGAAAGTCTACCTGCATATGGATGATATATATACCTATGTATACTGAATGCAAGTGCTTGTATAGTTGTTGTCATCGAAATCGAGGTTCTAACAACGTCTAGTAATACAGCCTTCAACTAAGCCCAATAAGCAATTCTGGTCACATCGTCCCTGAATCTGAAATGTCTCGGACTGACCCGAGTATTATATAAATAATAAACGGGTTAGACTATGTCTAAATTTAATGGTGAGAATATAAACAATATCTCAAGGAATAGCACATATACATCATACTAAAGAAATATAACCAAAGGAATGATAAAACATCCACAACACATCGAACAACATCCATAACGCATCAAACATCAAAACATCCATCAAAAATCAAAACACTATCATACATCAAACATCCATCACACACATCATACAAAATACCCATCTTACACAACACACATCACACATTGCACACATCGAACACATCTCACACGTTGCACACATCACGCATCACACACAACACACATCAAACATCAATTCATACATATTTATTTAGCACCATTAGATTTATTCGGTTTATTCTTCATTTCTATTTTCATTACTGCTATTATATATACTATTGTTATTGCTCCTGCCAGAAGCCGAGCCTTCGCCTAAGTCTCGTGGCTTCTCAGATGCGAAGGGAGACCCTACTCGTAAATATTTTGTGAGCGTCTTCATCAGTCTTTAGCTGCATAGTAAATGCACATCAATTCATTGCCTCCTAGCTCCCATCGACTGCCTCCTCGTTTTGTATTCATCCTGTTAGCCCGTGCAGCAGATTGTGACCATGTAACGAGGGGAACATGTCGCCGCAACCGCAACGGGAAGTGACCCTACTGCCAGTCAAGCTAGGATGGGGCTAGAAAAATTTTCTAGCTATCCATCCTCGTAAGGGACTATGTACTTCTCGTTCCACTCAAAAGCGAAGGTAATCATATTCCCACTTTAAAATAAATTAAGGAATAATATAATTTCCCTCACACGCCAAGTCAGAAATCCAAGTAACATCGATCAATACAGGTGTATAATATAGAATAATCCACCAACATCCAAATATCAAATATTCGGTCCTCAATGAATTACTTGACATTATACTTGTGTTGAGTAAATAAATACACCCCAAACGGACGTTCCATAGCACCCGGTACACGACACCCTTAGTTAATCAATATTAAATAAATTTCTACTTTTCTTATTAATTCACTCTCGCTTAAATCGTTTTTCTATTCATTATTCTTTAATTTTATTATTTTACAATTCAACACAACGAGTAATTTTACTTTATCTCATTCTTAACACACAAAGCAACAATCATCCATTCACACAGCAATATATTATTCAAGTGATTGACAAGATGAAGGATTTTGTTTAAATCTATTTTACTTTAATTTTCCTTCTCTTTTTATAAAACCTCTTCAATTTAATTTAACACAAAACATCTTCTTTATTTATTACCATCTTTTTTTAAAATAATAAACTTAATTCTCTCATCTAATTTCAAATCCATATTTCAAAATACGTTATTTGGTTTTAAAGAAACCTTTATGCGAACCCATTCGATAAATTTTAAAACCTCAAAAATACTTTCACTTCAAATTTCCTCTTTAATAATAATAGAAATACTTCAAAGGAATTTATATTTTCTAAAACTCTACTCCAGAGAGTAGAGCTGAGGAATTTGATGGGTCTGCCACACCGACCCTCCTTTAAGCCAGGCTCTCACAGAGGCACTTTTTGATCCCGAGGCTTTCACTCATTTAAGGGATCATTACATGCCTCCGCAAATAACAGGTGGCTAAAGTGAAGCTATCAGGGCTCGAACCCTCTCCCTCGGTTGGGAAACTGGGAACCTCTGCCAGGGCTTGAATTTATATTTTCCAATTATCTTTAAAATCTCAAATCCAAAAAATATACTCAATCCAAAAATATTTTCAACTTCAAATCTACAATTTCAAAATCAAATTCAAAATCCTCATTTATTTCAAACACTTCTTTCAAGCACCACCAAAAATAATAATATATATTACTTCCAAAAACTCATTTCTTTTAAATCCTCATAAATGAAAATTTTCATTCAATTAAATAAAATAAATTGCAATCACCTTGCAATTACTACAAAATATCGTTTTATAAACTTCCATCTATTAAATTTAAATCATTCATCATTTTTAAAAGTATAACTTCAACTTCCATTTTATAAACATGCTTCAAATATTTTTATAATCAATGATAAACAAATAATTTAACCCTTCAAAAATTCACTTATCTATAGAATTTTGAAAACTAATCATTTACAAAAAGTTTTAATTCACAAAATCTTCTACTTATTCAACCTTTATACATATTTTTTTCAAAATTACTTCACTTCCAAATTTCCACTAATCACAAATAAGCTCAATATTAAATATAACATCATTCTAAAACTCACTATTTTCTTTAAAAATAATTTATTTGATTCAAATTTACATCTTTTAATTCATTTTTTTCCAATCAATTTCAAATTCCATTAAATTATCTGCAAACAACGAATTACTACACAATTATCACGAATCAACAATCTAACATCAAACATCACAACATCAAATAAATCATAATTAACCACAATTCCTACCAATTCAAACTATAACAACCATCATTCATCAACAACCAACCAGTTTCATCCAATATACCAATCGATTCAACCAAGCAAAGCAAGCAATTATGTGGGTAAATACGCATCGAATAAAATGAATTAGACACAGATCTAAGTGAGATAATTCACCGAACGACGGTCGAATTCCAAAACAGCAATCACCATCATTACCGCACAATCATCAAACTCATGCACAAAGCCTCCCACAATCCGCAATCACGATGTATTCCCTAATCAGCTCTGTCATTAACTCTTCACAAAAACTAATCACCACCAACACCTCCAGTTTGCATGCGCCTTAATCACCATTGTATGCCTTACCACCTCCAACCTGCACATGTATGCACACCAACTAGTGTTCCCATTGCGCATCCCAGGTCGGCCTCCCTCTACATCACATCACCACTAGAATTCACGACTCCATCACTTAGCAGTCGCTACCAATCCTTCACACAAACCTACATAGCCTCACTTCAGATCACGTCGCAGTCGCTTCTTCCCCAAGCCAGCATCGATCATCCAATCCCTCCAATGTCGCACCTCGACCTCTCCACTCTCGCATCAACCAAGACGGTCAGGGTCGCATCTCCCCCTTTATGCATTCATTGGCCATGGTGTAACACCTTTGGCATTCACGATTCACGTGAGATTTTTTTCTTCTGTAAATCGCCCTGTTCTCATTTTGGGGGATTTAGGGTTAAAATGAAATATATGGCTTCGGTCTTAGTTGGAAAACCAGGCGATGTTTCCAAAAGCATGGAGATAATAAAAATGGGTTTGGGCTAGGTTGAAATTGATTTGGGCCTAAATCTTGTGTTTTGTCTCAATTTAATTCAACTCAATTTTAGTTAATTTCAACACTTTTAAATTTGAATTTTAATCCTAAAAAATAAACTTCAATCTAACATAAATTGACATATACCTCATTCTACAATTTATATTACAATAACTGGACAATTTTATTCAATTCACTATCAGCTTATTTTTATTTAATAATCCATCATTCTGTTATAAAATAAATTTATGTTCTAATTATTCCAACCTCACATAAAAATTATTTACACTTCAAAGTATTTCATATTTAATCAAAACAATTTATTCGATTTCAGTAAATCGTTCAGAAGAATTTACCAGTTTAATTCAATTTGTTACAACAAAATCTTTTGTTAAACAAAACTTAATTAACTAAAAAATTATTTTTAAATATAATCATCACAATTTGAATTCAGCCACTTTTATTTTAATAAAAATTTGTTAATTTATACGGCGTATAAAGCAGAGCAGTTACATTCATCATTTCAAGATGTACTAATAAGCTTTGGAGATAGGGTAATTTTTTATCTATAATTATAATTTTATGTCTTGATAATCAATATATCGTCACATTTAGAATGGTTGTTTGATTATATATATATATATATATATATATGTATGTATGTATGTTTGTATGTATGTATGTATGTGTATATATATGTACATATGTATAATTTATTTTTCGATACATGCCAGCCATTATTGTTTGTGGCACAAAATTAAAAAATTGATTTATTATTATTATTTAATTATTAGTTGAATATTCATTATTTAAATTATATAAACATTATAATTTAAATACAACATCTTATACTATGCAAAATATGGTTTTATAATTTTGCACATTCAGTTTCTTAACTAAGATATTTTGACATAAATAAAATAATTTTTATATATTTATTTATTATTATTCAAATATTATTTAAATCAACTAATTACATAAATAATTATGTCAACATATATATTATATAAAATCTATTTTATATTTTATAAAATTAATTTAGTACATGATATACTTTTGCCATAAAGATAATATATATAATATAAATATTTAAATAACAGACAAAATCTAAAAATTGAATTTAAAATTGGTTTTAAATTATAAAATATATATATAATATTTAAATATTAAAAATTACTTAGATTATTACTAAAAATTTGAAATTTGAAATTTTATTTCAAAATTATTTTATTAGTTTAAATTAATTTTTGTATGGAAATTAATATATATAAATATTTAAAATTTAAAAAAACTAACTTTTTCCATGAGCCGTAAATAAATAATTCAAATATGTACATTTATTTTTAAAAAGAAATTGATTTTGATTTCGAATTTTCAGTAAATAAATAAATAAATTTTAATATAATTTTAAATAATTCAAATATGTACATATACTTACATACATGCATACATACATATATATATATATATATGAAAAATATTATATATATACACATGTTTATTTACAAATATTTTCAAAATAAAATGTAGATTTATATATACATATATTTGCAATATTTTAAATACATAAACTAAAGTATATAATCATACATTTGGTCGATATATTTGTATACAGGATGAGCTGACGTATTCGTTGCAGCGTAAATCCCAACACTTATACATAAGCATGTTATACCTTGCATGGATTGCTATGTTACACAAGCACACACATATATGTATATATGATACCGTATATATATACACACACACATATATATATATAATAATTACATAACATAAAACTATTTTATAAATCTAAATAAAATAATGATTTTATTTAAAAGAAATTTAGAAATGTTCTAAATAAATTAGACTTCATTGAGCTAGTGAAGATCCAAAATGGTAAAAAAAAATTGAAATTCACCAATTTCTTCCGCTATTGGCTGGCCTAGTTACGACAATGGTATCAGAGCTCAATAGCCTATGCGGTCTAAAATAGTCATGTTATGGTTAACTAATTATGCCCATAGCCTAAACAGTAGGGTGTCTAGAAATGTAATGTCGAAGGATTGAGTTTGGATAATCAAGTACTCTACACTACCTGGCTACCGGCCTTGCCCAAATCGATACGTGAGCCCAAAGGTTGTCCCTAATAGAAAAGACCCAATTTGAATTGGGCCTTGGGCTAATTTAAAAAAAATAGAAAATTAAAATATAAGATTTTAAATTTAAAAGTTAAATTTAAAATAAGATACACACACACACACACACATATATATATATATATTATAAAAGTTATAATATAATAAAAAAAATTCAAAATGTTTGAAAATATTAAATATTAATTTTGAAATTTAAATTTATAAATAAGATTAAAAAACTTAAATTAATTATATATATTGATATATGTAATGTTATTTTAAAACTTATAAGATAACATAAGTATACATGTTTGTATATAAAACAATTTTCGAAACTAATATAATTTAATTAAAATTCTTTAGTTAAATAAATTAATTAAAGGTTAAATAAATAAATAAAAGGTTAATCAATTAAATGAAAACACACATATATGAAATATATGTGTTATATTATAAAGGTTATAGTATATAAATATTCAATACAAATGTTATATGGGGATAATATAAATTAGTTAAAGAGTTAATTATTTAAAATTAATTAAATAAGATTTAATTAAAATAATGTAATACATAAAATATTATGTAAGTTAATTAAAATATACAAGTTATATAATACTAAAACTTATCTAATAAAAATTTATAAGCTAAAGGCAAAACATTAAAGAAACCCTAAATAAAATTAAGGAATAAATAAATACGGATATGTACGTATACCATGATTTCTTATGTGTCTAACACTTTAATCACGAGGGTATTTCATAAAAAATACATTATTTCATAAGTCGACATCACTTGATATAATATATTGAATATCATGAATCTTTAATATACGGTTGTCCTCTATCATTTATATATTAATATATTACTTGGATGCTCTTTAGTTTTTGAGCTCTCCTCAAGCTAAGGATGTTATGTGTAGTGCTATTAATATACTAAATTGATGAAGTAAGATAACTACACATATTTGTTGAGCTTTCCTCAAGGTATGTGCATTACACTTAGACCGTCGTGAAATGATAGGTCTAAGTGAATAATCTCACTTTACTTGTTGAACTTTCCTCATGTTAATAGCGGGATTAGGACAAGGAACCATGGGTTAGGTGTTTGATGTGATACAACCGATAATGAGTTATCCATCATATGTAGTCCTATGATTTATAGAGCTTTCCTCAAGGTCAGAATCCCAAGACATACAAGTCCTAACATCCGCTAGTGAAGTTGAAAGACTTCTATGTTCCACTTAGGGTTTATAAAACATAAAAGGCTAGTGGGAGCCTTATTAGAAAGTGAAATGGTAACATTTAACGTTTATAATACTATAAGAAGATATGCTATATAATGTTATAATAATCTACATTGATAAATTTGAGCATTTGATATGATTGATAAAACGTTTATCAATTAAGATACACAAGTGAACTGAAGTGAAGATTGATAAACAGAAATATCATATATATATATACACATACACGCACACATACACTTACTATTAAATATATCTTGCATGTCAATGTTTTTTATACCCATGAAAATGCCTAATTTTACAACTTCCTAATTTGTTTGAAAATTTGGTCACTTAAATCTTTATTTGGTCGAGACCGTGTATTACATTCAATGAGTTCCAAACTCGAAAGCAATACAAGACTATGGATATTTGATCCATATATTATCATATATAAGTGTTACATGGTGAAAGGTCATAGTTCCTAATGTACGATACTTCGATGAAATTAGTTCATTTAGTGCATAGAAATAAACTGTGACGTGAGATCGAGTATTTAGTTTGATTGATTACAATAAAGATCATGTTATTTAAATGTAACACTGGACCAAAACTACAAGATAGATAACTCGATCTTTAAATGTCAGTTTGATCAGTTTACGCAAAGTGCAACATACTTGTTGTTCTTAAATTTTAAGGATGATCGAGTGTGCTTTTGTAAATAGTTCGTTATGATGTTGCGGTAAGAGTATTCTTTTGAATGCTTCGACCTTTTAGAAAGAAAAACTAGTGTATAAGAATAGATGTGATTAATGAAGAGAGTGAATTGTCACTTCTACATCGAAAAGACACACCAAAAATGAGAATTATAATAATAATAATTGATACTTCACATTGAAATGAGAAATACAATTTCTATTCCAAAATGTATTTTTATATAAAAAATTGTTTTCTTTTAGATTTATTTCCTTGGGTTCAAGATATTTAATCAAAGAACTCTCTACTATAACCTGGTTGTAGCATATAAAATCAATAGTCTATATTAAGTGAATGATGGACCTTCATAGTCGGTACGATATTATAGTTCAGAGGATATTGTAGAAGCATGCCATATAACACTTATTGATTGCATCAAGTTACGAAAATTGTTTTTGTAAAAAGTACTGCACATTATTCATGAAATAATATATGTTCTTCGGTGATGACTAAAGAATATACATAGTTTTATTTCAATGAGAGTATTATGAATATTTGTTGCCAATAAAACTGCAATAGAGGTATTTGATGCATTGGAAAATATAGAATTATCAAAAATTATTTACAATTATTTTAGCATTGTAGACTAAACCATAGTTTTGAAAAATAATTATTATTACATGATTATGAATAATATGATACTGGTTAATTATATCTCAAACAATTAAGAGTCATGCATCCATTTAGTGGGGGCATCATAAGAGTTGATGAATTCTTCGGATTGTTACATATAGATGTATGCAATCATAAGTCTATTAATACCAAAACGATTCCACTTACTTCATCATATTCACCGTTGAGTTATAATAGACATGGACATGTGTATTTGATACACATGTAATGATATGCTTATAGAATATAAAATGGAAGTAAATAATATAACATGCGACATAAATGATTCAATTTGATGGAATGGATGAGTATATTGGAAAGAGTTATGTATGTACCTAATATGAATAAAGATTCAGGCTCAAAGGTCACTCCTCCCTATAATACATAGTGATGCATTAATAAGGAGTAATTGAACTTTATAGGACAAAGCACGATTAATGATGAGTGAAGTCAGTTTAAACTATTTCTATAAAGTGTGTACTTAAGAGTAGTATATAAGGTGAAAATCAGTATCATCCAAAGAATAGTTTACAAAATCATACAAGATATGGGTTTATAAAAAACCCATGCATATCTCATGCCAATGAGTTAGCAGGTAGCGCGAGTCGAAAGACCACATGTAATAATTGTACGTAAAGGGTCTTATATGAATCATCCTAAGAGAATTTTAGGAACGATAGTCATTAGATGACTAGTTTATGTTATAAACATAAATATATTATGAACTAATGCAAAATTAGTTTAATATAATGTTATTCATAAAATGTTTATAGTTGCCCATTCCATTGCACAGAGAATAACTATTATTTCAAGAAATACAAACTTCACAGCAGAAAAATTTCTTTAAGAAATTATTGGTATAAAATGAATTCGGATATGATCCAAGCATAAAACTAATTACAAGGGATGATATGAAACTGACCAAACCTAAATGAACATAATACATTAGAACGTCTAATGAGTGTTATTCTACATTAAAGAGAAAATGTGAGTTTCTTGTCAATGTCAAGAATAAATAATCCTCGGATATTTAATTAAACCATTAAGAGTATTGACTATACGATATGGTATGATGTGCAGATCTGAAGTAGATTCCAAGTACATTATCAAAGTATGATTTTGACAGTTGTATCCGAAGGGATATAATATATTGGCCGCAAATGTTTTCTAAGAGAAAAACAAATGTAGTTGGAGTATTTAAGCCACATTGATTAGAATAATACAGTGAATTTTAATTGTTGAAATTAATGTAATAGATTCACCATTCGATGTGCTCTAGTGGGTTTGAATTTACTCACAAAATTATCATCTGGTATGATTTTATGTTTTGATATATATGTGCTAAAGCAGAAAATTCTAAATATAGATTTAGACTAGACTGTTTGCACATAAAAACCAAAGTGTCTCGAAGTCAGCGGGAGTGATATCAAATTGGTGGGTTTTCGGATACGATCCGAGAACGGATATGAAAGTATCATTCAGAAAAGCATCAAAATTGAACAAGTGTTTTGATAGAGATATCAAATAGTTTGATTATCAGTCAAAATGCAGAGGAAATGTGCGTTCATAATAAAGAACGTTAAAAGATACATAGATATTTCTAAACTATAAGTAAACAATACACTATTGATTGTTAATGAAGTACCTGTGTTAAAATCAACTTTAGTTGTTTTAACACTCGACATTGGATTTGTGAATGATGTCTCTTATAGTAAGTATAAAAGATATTGGGAATGTCCTAATCGATATGCAAAGAAACATTCTTAAAATGTTTAATATGGAGCATTTAAGATGGATTCCTTACGCATTTGCAATAGGAACCATCGTACATGTTTTGTAGCCTATAATATCACGATTTGCCTATGTATTTAATACATGAAGCAAATATCAAATCCAAATTAAAGGTCACTAAATGGTAGTTTGGAGTATTCTCGTGTATTTACGAAATAATGTAGAATAGTTTACAAAAACAACAAACTACTTATGAAGGAATAATCGGATTTAAACTTCATAAGTGATATTAAGTATTGCATGTCAATATCGAATTCATATTCAAAACTTAGTTAATCAGCTTTAAGTTAGAAATGTTCCAGATGAGAGATAGTGGTCGATTCAACAAATGGGCTAAGTATATTGCCTTGAATAGCGCCATAATAAAAGCAATGTATATATAACAAATGCACAAATTTATAACCGAGCTGAAGGTGTTCGTATGTCGAGAATCCCATAACATTGTTATATGATAATAATGTTGTGATATAGTTCATAATAGAACTTAAAGCTCACTAAAATTCGAGCAACATAGTCCTTATTGTTCCACATGATAAAAATACTTTATCGGCGTTGCGGAGAGTTGATTGACAGAGTAGAAAATTGAAACATAATAGCATACGCATTCATTGACGGACTTCGTTTGGTTTTGAGGAAACCGATTGGAGAAGTTGGAATAAGATTCCATGATTGACCCCAAGTTCAAGTGAGATATTGCTAGTAGGGATGAGCTTTCGGTCGGTCCGGTCAGTTTTAAGGTAAAAAATTTCAAACCGAACTAAAAATAGAAGAATTCTAAACCGAACCAAGCCAAATTAATTTCGGTTAATTTAGTCGGTAACTAATTTAACTGAACTAGGAAAGTATGTTGTAACGACCCCACCGCTATATCCATATTATTAAAGAACATTAATGTCATCTAATAATATGGAGAATATGGCTTGCTAAGGGCGACCAAATGTAAATATATCTTTTAACTAACACTAGAATAAAATTCGACGTGTACAGTTTCAGTTCAAAGTAATAAAATCTCTGGTTTCTCAGAATCAGAACAGTATATCGTATAAAATAATAGTCATGGATCACAGTGGAATAATAAACATCAAATACAAATACATATTGTGAGTCTGCAAAATATGACACTAGACCCACATAATACATCCAGTACAAGTCGCTATCTTAAAATATACATCCTATATACATATGCAAAATCCTACATGAGATAAACAGAAAAGTCCAAAAATAGTTTATCTCCATGCTAGCACACCCACCCAAATGCCTTCAAGTCCTGTAACCTGAAAATTCTCGGCCTGACCCGAGTATTATAAAATAAATGGTCGGACTATCTCTAAAATCCAAAAGGTGAGAACAAGATATAACACAAGGATATACGTCATTATAAAAAAAATTATAGATGTTATATATATAAAGAAGTCACGAGAATAGTCCAACTTAGAATTCATCTCCAGTCACATGAATACTTAAAGAACAAAACACAGAATAGTCACAAAACCCAAAATTCCAGAATAAATATAATATCTCAAAATCCAAGAAAAACCTAATCCATACCGATCACTATGATCATACTCATACCAATCGTCCTAATTGTACATACCGTGGAAACAAATCCTAAGCCATACTGATCTGATCAAGATCGTCCATACCGTGGAAAACAAAATCTCAAAATCCAAGAAAACCTAAATCCATACCGGTCATAATGATCGTATCATACCAATCGCAATGATTGTCCATACTGATCACAAAGATCGTAGAAAACATAACTCGAAAACCAGAGAAAATATAACTCATACTAATAGCAATGATCGTATAAAACTCCATGACTATATCCCTTAAGGATCTATTGGCCTAAAATCCAAACACCAAAAGAGAACACACTCTAAAGTGCCAAACACTGTCACTTTAGTAATCACAAGAGCTTAACCGGAAAGTCCCATACCGCTTGGTGAAATTTAAGTATTTACTAGAAGCTAGTAAGTCTCACTCATTACGGATATCACTAGAGAACCTAAACTATATATCTCTTAAGGATCTGTCGGCCTACACAAATGTTGAATACCAAAACAGAATACAACCCTAAAGTGTTAAATACTTTTCCAAAGGCAATCATAATAATTTAACCAAAGCATCCCATACTACCTGGTGGAATTCAAGTGTTCGCTAATAGGTTAGTAAATTCCACTCAAATATTCTATTCAATGAGTTATACCATATTCGATGAAGCGTTATTTGAAAGCATTTATACTAATCAATAACACTAAGTCGATTATTAGTACTTCTCATATTATAGAATTAAGGCTCCAAATTTTTTATCTCAATG
The DNA here is from genome assembly GCA_030737815.1 of Allium fistulosum. NCBI lineage: Eukaryota > Viridiplantae > Streptophyta > Magnoliopsida > Asparagales > Amaryllidaceae > Allium > Allium fistulosum. The sequence continues at coordinate 299,517,878 of CM060903.1, forward strand.
TCTATTCCAAATCCTTGGATAAAAATAAACTATCAATTCCAAGATTTATCTCAAGATTTATTTAATAATAAGAAATCATATTTTAGAGAAAGAACTAGTGATTTCATGGGCCAAAACCAAAATATTTTTGAAAGCAAATAATAGGATTTTATTCATATAGGAAATAATTTCCAAAATACTTTATCTATATACTTATTTTCACTTCTTATTTTAAAATCTATAAACTTATTTGTTGCCAACAATAAATATTTATCACTAGATAGAAAAGGCCATATATCTGATTTGACATCAAAATATATGTACACATAGTTGATCAAAATTGACTGAAACTCTATTGGTTCTTAAAATAGGTCCTTTAACATATATTTCTACAAAATATCTTCTAAAACCATGAATTTGTTTAATTACTAAACATAAGTTTTAAGAATATAAGTTTATTATTTGTTACTAAACTAAGTTGAAAACTTGATCTAAAACAAAGCGTACTAGATATATTTGTAATTGTTCATAAACAAAAGGATTCATCGAGTTTATAAAACAATTTACCAAGTATCTGTTTATATATAATGTTTAATAATTAGATAGCTGAGATTACACCAAGTTTTTAGTGCGACATAACATACGAAAATAACACAAATGATCAAAATGAAGTAGAATAAAGAATGAAGCAAATGAACTTGATAAAATAGTGAAACAAAATCTTTAAAAGCAAACAATACCAGGGACATGAAAAACAAAGCAACATAAGAAAGGCAACAATATATATATATATATGGAACTACTAACAAAATGAACAATAAGGACATATAAAGGATAAACAAGGTGAGGCAAGAAATGCAAGGCATAGGAACATGTGCATCAAGGCAAAATACATAGGATGCATGATTTAGTTTAATGGCAACAAAGCAACAAAGCAATACAAAACAAATCAACAAAAAGGAACTGCTATTCACCAAAAGAAGATTTGTATTTGAGTCTAACTAGATTTGTACAATTGCACAAAAAGGGAAATGCAAATAAGGCTGCAGTCATTAACTAAACAAAGTCAAGGCAAGGTAAGCAAACAAGACAAGATGGGATGTGTGCCCTTTAGCATGTGAAGTATTAAAGCAAGCAAAAAGGTGCGAACTAATTCTAATGACAGGGGTAAGGATGCAAGAAATTGAAGCAAAGCTTAGGTGTGCGATCAAGTTGTCAAGATAAGGGAGCATGGACGTAAAATATAAAGCAACAGGACAACAGAGCATTACACCATGATTTCACGCAACAGGTTTCATTTATATTTACTAAGTCATGGATTTCAGTGGGCAGTAACTAATTATTTCAGCAAACACTAATTTATTCATAGAAACCACAGTTTGATTCAATAATATAAACACGCATTTAGATATTCAAAGATAGGTTGTGTGAGGATTAACTCGCCTTGACTATTCAATTCAGCGGCTAAAATTATCACTTCAACCCAAAACATCGAACCAGCAAACCCTAAATAATTCATAAACAAAACAAACACAAAACCCTATTTTAAACTACTGTAAAACTGAGATATAAGATTCTATTGAGATGTAAAAGGAATTGAGATGATTACGTGCAATTTATTAGCTTCAAAAGGTGTTTAATTTACCATGGAATTGATTTGATTTTTGAGAATTTGTTTCTAGGTTTAAAGGAGGAAGGTTTTGACCTTCTTTTTGTTTATAGTAAAACTAAAAATGTGATATAAGAATGTACAGTAAATTTTTTTAGAAATTTTCTTTCTCAACTCGGTTTATATTAGGCCTTATGTTGCAAATGGACCCAATAAGAAAAGAAATCCTTAATTTTTTTATTTCTAAAGCCATGGTTATTTCTATATGAAATTAAAAACTTAATACAGCACGATACTAAAGCACACGTTTATTTAGATATCATTTTAAATACTAATTTTATTTTATTTTGAATTTATCATAAATGGACATAAAATAATAATACTAATTATAAAGTGATTTCTAACACTTTGTGTAACAACCCTGTTTTCGAAGACGTGATATCGGACAAATTTAATTATAGTAAAAGAATTTGAATCCGATTTTTAGTAGTTAGTATCTTGTAAATAAGGTTTTATTTAATTGAAATCTAATTAATGATAGATTTTTTTTAACAAGTTGAATCAATTAATATAAAAAATTCAGAAGTTATATTAAACTGGATAAAGTGTTATTATTGAATATAAAATAATTTAAGGTGTAAATAATTATATATATATATATTTGAAATAGATGAAAAGAAGTTTTAGGTGATATTTAGTTAAATCAATAAATCGACGAAGACGAATAAATTTATTTATATTAGTTCAACCGATAATTAAATACAACGAAATAACATTGAATTGAATAAAATTGTACATTTATCGAATTATATTTGATTTAAAGAAGTGTAAATCAATCTAAATTAAATAGAAATACATTATTAAATAAATAATAGAAATGGTTAGAACTTAAAAGGATGGTTGGTGTTTGAATTAAATAAATGTAGGGGTTTATTGGAAATAAAAAGAAAATGGAATTAATTGTTATTAATCAATAAAAGCCTAGGTCTAAAAGAAAGCTTCCATACTTTATCTTTTATTTCCTATTTGTCGTATAACAATGTCATTCGTTCCTAAAAACCCTAGGTCGTTCTTTTTCTCTAAAATCATATAACCAAATTTGGAAAAAAAGAGGCGACGCGAATCGTAGCTTCGGCCAACGCTGGCGATGAGAGGAGGCCGCATGCCTCAAGAGGTGGCTGGATAATGCTCGAGCTTACGGAGGCTTCCATGACCGAAAGGTGGTCAGTGACGATGTGATGATGGAGGCGCGGTCGATTGTAATCGACGAGGCTGCTGCGACATTGGTTGGTCACGAGATAGGGCTGGCAGTAATCGACGAGGCTGGATACTAGTTGCGACATGGAGCTTCGACTGGAATGGAGGTTGGTTGCATGTACTTGCAGCGGCTAGCTAGTGGTAGTGGAAGTTGTAACATTTCAGTTCTTGAGCTTGGGAGATGGTGCAGAGGAGCAGCGTTTGATGGAGATTTTGGTGGTGAAGTCGGTACAAGGGTTGTTGATTTGGGCGTAACTCAAGCATCGTTCTAGGTGAGTTATTTTACTTAACTCACACCCTATTTCTAAATCAGTTATATCGTTGTTTGTATGCCCGGTTTTAGTTACGAATGTTGTAAATATTTGGTAGTGATGGAATGATAGGATTGAAATAAATAACATGCTATAGTTTATAATTAAATGGGTGTATAAATTGATTGAATTTTGTGTTTAAAATATGGAATTTGAATAGATAGTTGAAATTGAATCAAATGGTTAAAATAAGATTATACGTTAAGATTTAAATTGTCATCGTGAGTTTGGATTGATGGTTGATTATGATATGACATGTATATTGGAAACCATCAAAATACTTTTAATTTTGTAGTTAAATTATATAATGATTTTGTATTGTTGAAGTGATCGGAGTTGTCGAAAAAAAACTCGGATCGTTAAATATTTCCATGTTATGGAATTATATTTTTAGGGCGACGTAGGCTATAGTAGTTACAATTTTAATGGATTACCGGTTTAAATTGTTTAAATCTTTTTCAAAGAATTTCAAAAGTGAGATTTAGTTTATTTTGATCCTTATTGGAAATTTAATTTATAGGATATAGTTAAATTATACTATTTTTGATTTCCAGTAGTAATTAACTATTTTGAGTTGAAATTACCTTTGTATGTTAATTTAAAGAAATATATCTATTTGTAGATATAAAGCTTGTTTTGAAATGGATTTAAATAAGATTTTTAAGTTTACAAATAGTTTGATAGACTCCTGGTTGTTTTAAAATTGTAAATGATTGTGCAAAATTAATATTGAGTAGAAATTACTATTGACAGTTGAAACTTGCTCAATAGTAACAATAAGAACTTGCGGTGTAACAACCCGCATATTTTACGATTCGTATATTTAAATGTTTAATTTAAATACAGCATCGTTAGTCGGATTTTAGTCCGAAAGGTCACTATTCGTCAAAGAACAGTCGAATTAGTGGAAGGTCTTTGTGGATCGAGTTTCAGTGGTGTCTATTTGAGAAAAACTATCTCACAGGAATTCAGATGTCTGAAATGCTTCATTCAGACGTCTAAAATTGTTCGAATCAAACTAGAGAGGAAATAGGCCAAAATTGCAATTTTCAGACGTCTGAATGGAGTTTGAGAATTCATATTTTTCCAGATTCAGACGTCTGGTTCGGAAATTTCAGACGTCTGAATCAGGAATGAAGTTGAGAATCAACAATTTGAACTTAAGACCACTTCCATTGAGTTCAAAATGTTGTTTGCGACTTTTTTGAGTATAAGCTTCGATATGTTTGGAGTAAGTTGATTTTTGCTATTTTCTAATTGGGCTTTGGGCTTGGGTTTCACCCAAGTCATCATATACCCTAACTCAGCCCCTCTCTTCATCCATTCATTCTCATTTCATTTCTTTAAACTCAAGCTCAACTGAAAATGGGGGAAGAGAAAAGGAATTAGAAATTCCAAGCCCTAGCTCCTCTTGCAAACTCTAATTCTTGCTCCAAAATCCAAGAGAAGCTTAGGTAAGCATCCTCTTCTACTTCTCCATCTCAATTCCTCTTTGATTTCTGAAATTTTCTAAACCCTAACTTAGGAAATATTTTTTCTTGAGCTTAGACTGAAGCTCCTAGGGTTATAATTGAAGATAGATTGTTCTTGCTTTGCTTTATAGCTTCTCTCTTGAATTTTTGGGTTAAAAGGTGATTTTTTGAACTCACATCTACATCTATATCTTTGATAGTGTTAGGTAGCAATTCCTAACATATATTCCTTGTCCATTTGTTGTTGAATTGAATTGGTTTAATGAATATTCCAATTTTTGGCGTTTGAAGTCAAAATCTATGAAAAATCCTTATATGGTAGTTTGGGCATATTGGTCAGAATGTATTGGTGAGTCTCTAAGATTGGGTAGTAGTTTGGCGTAAACCCCTACCTATCATCACTCATCCAATTGCTTCCGATATGATTTGGCCATTTTTGGCCTAGGCAAAGTATTGCCTAAACACCAGATTCAGACGTTTGAAATATACAATTCAGACGTCTGAACCTGCTTGTCTCAGCCCAATTTGCCTATTTTGCCTGGTTTCCAATTTTAATCGATTCGTGTCGATTCCAATTAGTTGTTATTGCATATTTGACTTTGATAATTCCTTTTTGATTTCGTACACGGGTTTTATAAAGTGATCTTTTTAAATTGTATTAAAAGCTCGTTCCAACTTATAAATTCTATTTAAAACACACACACAATTTTGCACTTCGAGCGAAGAGGGAGGAGAATTAAATGATTAAATAAAACGCGTGCTATGAACACGTGTGTTTATCTTTTCAGTTAATTCCTAATCTATTCGTTTGACCATTTTGACCTATGGGTCTGGTTTACCGATGAGATGAGGTGAACTTTGTACTGCTTTGAGTGTGAAATTGACTAACGGATAGTAAACCGTTTAGTGCGAACGTGGGGTATGGGACTCACGTTAACATTTTCCGGGTTCCTTGCTAAGAGTTGTGACATATTCCGCCGGGCAGTGGTGTCCAGTACTGCCACTACGGTTTATTGCCTTCGGGCGTTGCCTTCGGGGTTTGTTGCCTTCAGGCTTGAGCCTTCGGGGTTTGTTGCCTTTGGGCGTATGGATCCTTGTAATACAGTACTGGGCTCGAACATCTTTTATTTCTTTGATAATTATATTTCCCTAGTGTATCGCCTTTCGGGGTAGGTTCTTTGAACCACACGATATATAGCGATTACCTTGTGGAAATTTATGTTACCTTTATTGGTATTTGTTATTTGCCTTTTGGCTTGTTTTGGGATATGATATCCTTTGTTTATTTGAGTTGCTGATGATATGAGGCTTGTTATGATTCATCTTATGTTAGATGATTTGGTTATCTCTTTTGGAGATAATTGTGGTACTTTATGATCTTGTATGTTCATTATCATTTAGTTTATCTAACTGATTAGTTTAGCTAGACTGACCCGGGTATTTTATACTCGGGTCAGACCGAGATGTTTCAGGTTAGGTACATTGGACTTAGCCTATTTTGCTTCCGCATGGACTATTTTACTAGCCCCCTTTTGTTATAGCTTTTTGTGTAGTCCTTTTTGTCTGTAACTCTAATATGTATTCTATTGACTTGCTTGTACATTGTGGTTTGCTTTACCACTTGACATGTCTCATTTTGTAAACTCTGTAATGTATCTGTATATATGTAAATGTATGTGATGATCTACTGTTCTATGATGTGTATTACATTTGAGTTGTTATATTTTATTCTGATAGGTCCTTCAGCCACCTATGACTTTGTATTAAGTATTTATTGGATATGTCGATCCATTTAAGTAAGAAGTGGCATTGTCGGCGTATTCAATAGATAATTAAGACAAGACTATAGATGGTCGCTCTTATCCAGCTCTATTCTCCGTATTAGAAGACGGTGTTACTTAGTAATACTCTTTGCTAATGTGGGTCTCGGAGTGGGGCATTACAGCTTGGTATCAGAGCTGAGTTCAGAACAAAATATGATAAACATAGAACAGAGACACATATTACGGTACATCAAAGGGTAGTACGAATGTTACGAATCTTTGTATCATCGCGCCTTTATTCTTTTCGTGCCTTTGGGGTAGATAGAATTTTTGGGAATATGTCTAGGAATGCATTTTTATTCCATAGTATTCCATATTGGAATTAATGATATCTACCTTGTGAATAATCTCCTCTTATCCTTGATGACATTATTTTATTTTATGATCTTCCTTTTTGGTTTCTTTTGATACGGGTGCGTCCCACTCTTTTATATCAAAAGAACTTGTTGATTCTTTTTCTTTAAATATTTTTCGGCTTGATGACTTCACTGAGAATTGCGAATCCGGTTGGTAGATCCGCAACACTTAGTTTGCTTTGTAGAAATGTCGAGAATATTTTTGTGATTATTCTTTTCGAGCCGATTTGCATGTTATGCGTTATTTAGGCTTCGAAATTGATTTTTGGGAAAGGATTGGCTTAATTATTATGAAGCCCACATCCTATGTCCTGAGCGGACTATTTATCTTCGACATTCTCAATCTGTTATGCAGATTTCTATTGTTTTTAAAGATTTTGGTTTTCAAATTTGGTGGCAACATTTTATTCTTTAAAACCCACTTGATGAGGGAAATGAGGGAAGTGTTATTTCTCTCATTCAAGTAGTTTGTGGATTTTCCGGTATGTTTGAGCTTGTCTTAGGATTATCACCTAAGCAATCTATTGAATGGTGTTAAGGTCTTTTTAGCTCGACCTTGCCATCGGTTTTCATCAGCTACGAGTTGTGGAAAGTAGCATCCTCTTACCGCATTCCGCACTCGTTGTGATTTTTGTGTTTGGTTCGTTATGTCATTCGGTATGACGAACCTTCTACCTTATTTCATCCATTTTGTGGATCGAGTATTCTACGAATATCTCGATTAGTTTATCTTGGTATTTATGAATTATGGATGAAAATAACAAATTTAAAAATTTGCAAATCTTTTTAATAAGATGTTTATAAGCATGATTGGATTTTGCTCTTAAAACGAGCAAAGAATATTAGTAAAACTTTTAAGAGATATATTTATCATATAGAAAATGATTTTGTGATTGTATTGCCCATTGAGTGCTTTAAGAATTCTGGTCGGTGCGCTTGATCAACGTTATCGATAGGAATCTCCTAAACGCTATGATGAGACAGTCAAACACAGTAAATTCTTGTAAAAAGTTAATTTTTCTAAAAAGATATATATGTATAAAGTAAATTATAATTTTGAAAGTCTTAGCTTTTCGGGAAAGAGAATCGATTAAAGGAACTCTTTTCCAATGCTTTTATTCTTACGGTTCCCGAAGGGAACCAAGACTTTATTGTTTGTACCAATACTAGTCGTATGGTTTTGGTGTCATTCTCTTACAAAGGGAATGTGTTATCGCATTTGCTTCTTGACAATTAAAGCTTGTCGAGACTAGATATGCCATTCATGATCCGGTGCTCGCGGCTATTGTTTTCGCTCTTAGAATTTGGTGTCATTATCTTTTGGGAGAGAAATTGTTCTCTACCCCGATCATAAATCTTTGAAGCATCTATTTTCTCAAAAGGAACTTAATTTGTGTCAACAACGTTGGCTCGAGTTCCTTGCATCTTGTGATCTTGATATTTTTTTACTTTCGGAAAGGGAAATCGTGTTGTCGATGCCCTTAAGCCGAGAGCAGCAAGCGGTTGTTTCCATGATGATATCCGAATGGAATAATCTCGAGACTTTATCCGCTTGTGAGATTCAAGATCGTGAATCCAATTCATGTTCATCTCTTATTTTGTGTAGCCTTGAGGCTCGTCCTTCTCTTTTTGACTATACCTCTTTTGGCTGAACTTTGTGTCCTGTTATATTGCATGGAGTTCCTACTTCTATTGTTAGCAATCGTGATCCATTATTTTACTAGTGGATTTTGGTAAGGTCTTCAAAAGCTTTGGGAACAAAGCTTAATTTTATCACCGCTTATCGTTCTCAATCCGATGGACAAATAGAGCGTGTGGATCAAACTCTTGAAGATCACTTTCGTGCATGTGTTCTTGATTTTGGTGGAAGTTGGGAAGATCATATTTCTCTTGTTGAGTTTCCCTATAATAATAGCTTCCAATCTTGTATTGGTATGGCACCTTTCGAGGTACTCTACGGAAGGCCATGCCGATTTTCTTTGTGTTGGCTTGAAGCCGGTGAGAAGCTGGTTTTAGGTCCAGATTTTATTTGTGTTCATTTGTGTTTCACCTTTGATGAGTGTTGTGCGTTTCAGTCGATCGGGAAAGTTAGCACCTCGATATGTTGGTCCATTTCCCATCACCGAACGTATTGGTTCAATGGCTTATCGCTTTTTATTACCGGCTCAATTTTCTGCTATTCGTGAAATATACAATTCAGACGTCTGAACCTGCTTGTCTCAGTCCAATTTGCCTATTTTGCTTGGTTTCCAATTTTAATCGATTCGTGTCGATTCCAATTAGTTGTTATTGCATATTTGACTTTGATAATTTCTTTTTGATTTCGTACACGGTTTTTATAAAGTGATCTTTTTAAATTATATTAAAAGCTCGTTCCAACTTATAATTTCTATTTAAAACACACACACAATTTTGCACTTCGAGCGAAGAGGGAGGAGAATTAAATGATTAAATAAAACGCGTGCTATGAACACGTGTGTTTATCTTTTCAGTTAATTCCTAATCTATTTGTTTGACCGTTTTGACCTTTGGGTCTGGTTTACCGATGAGATGAGGTGAACTTTGTACTGCTTTGAGTGTGAAATTGACTGACGGATAGTAAACCGTTTAGTGCGAACGTAGGGTATGGGACTCACGTTAACATTTTCCGGGTTCCTTACTGAGAGTTATGACATATTTCGCCAGGCAGTGGTGTCCAGTACCGCCACTACGGTTTATTGCCTTCGAGCGTTGCCTTCGGGGTTTGTTGCCTTCGGGCTTGAGACTTCGGGGTTTGTTGCCTTCGGGCGTATGGATCCTTGTTATACAGTACTGGGCTCGAGCATCTTTTATTTCTTTGACAATTATATTTCCCTAGTGTATCGCCTTTCGGGGTAGGTTCTTTGAACCACACGATATATAGCGATTACCTTATGGAAACTTGTGTTACCTTTATTGGTATTTGTTATTTGCCTTTTGGCTTGTTTTGGGATATGATATCCTTTGTTTATTTGAGTTGCCGATGATATGAGGCTTGTTATGATTCATCTTATGTTAGATGATTTGGTTATCTCTTTTGGAGATAATTGTGGTACTTTATGATCTTGTATGTTCATTATAATTTAGTTTATCTAACTGATTTGTTTAGCTAGACTGACCTGGGTATTTTATACTTGGGTCAGACCGAGATGTTTCGGGTTAGGTACATTGGACTTAGCCTATTTTGCTTCCGCATGGACTATTCTGCTAGCCCCCTTTTGTTATAGCTTTTTGTGTAGTCCTTTTTGTCTGTAACTCTGATATGTATTTTATTGACTTGTTTGTACATTGTGGTTTGCTTTACCACTTGACATGTCTCATTTTGTAAACTCTGTATATATGTAAATGTATGTGATGATCTACTGTTCTATGATGTGTATTACATTTGAGTTGTTATATTTTATTCTGATAGATCCTTCAGCCACATATGGCTTTGTATTAAGTATTTATTGGATATGTCGATCCATTTAAGTAAGAAGTGGCATTGTCGGCATATTCGATAGATAATTAAGACAAGGCTATAGATGGTCGCTCCTATCCAGCTCCATTCTCCATATTAGCAGACGGTGTTACTTAGTAATACTCTTTGCTAATGTTGGTCTCGGAGTGGGGCGTTACATGCGGTGTCTTCAGAAGTGTAGTTACTGCAGAAAATAGTGAAAAATTAAATTTATCTGAAATGTTAACTCATATGTGTGATTAAAATTAAGATGAATTAAAAATTTGATGTTTACTTGGGGAATATATTATTGAATGCATGTGTTGTGGAATTATTAGTAGTAAATAATTATTTTATGTTAATATTAAGATTGATTGGAAGAATTTTAATAAAAGCAAACATCTATTTGAATTAAAATCTTTTGATATTAGATATACATATATATATATATATATATGGAACTTAATTATGGTTATTATAGACAAGTAAATATTTTGTAAAGGCATAAAGTATTAAAAGATATATGTTATTATATAGAAATTTATTATTGTGTTAAATTGCCCGTTGAGTGCTTTAAGAATTTTGGTAGATGCACCTGATCAACGTTATTGATAGGGGTTCCTAAACACTAGTACGAGACATTCATACATAGTGTTTTGGGCAATAAAATATTTTTAGAAATAATATTTTATATAAGTGTGTAAAATTAAATTTTTGAAGGAGATGCCTTAGGGTATTTTAATAAATAAAATAAAGTATTTGAAATGAGAGTAGAATTTATATTTTAAATAAAAATTTGGCATTTATAAAATGTTATATATTCATTTTGTAAGAGATGCATGTTAAATAAATGTTGTGTGATACTTTTAAATGATGGTACATATTATATTAAGGTTGTAGTGAATGTTAAGATTATATACATAAGAATATTTTGAAGAGAAAAATAATTTTTGAGATAATAAGTATTCGAAAAAATGATACTCATTTTATATAAGTAGATATATACACACACACACACATAGACACACACATATATGAGAATTTTAAGGTAATTCCAAGAATAAATATTACTAAATTTTAATTTATTCAAGGTAATGAGTTATATTATACAACTAAAGTTAATGCATCCACTTTGACAAATATCTATGATAAAATAATATGTTGAGGTTATATGTAGATCAGTGAATAAATATTAACTTTCACAAATAATTTACTTTTCAAGTGAAGTTTGAAATGAATATAATTCATTTATAAATATAGTAAGTTAATTGAAAGCGGGATACTTTGATTAGATGGAAATAAATTAATAAAATTTTATAAAATTTCCTGACAAATGAGTATACATCGCTTTAATATATTTTTAGTGAGTGCTTCATGCCATGTAGTTGTAGGAATTTGAGTGTAAGGGTGAGCGGGTGTGTGTGTCTACATTCATGAATATGTGCAGAGTACTTATATATAATTATAATTAGGTGTGCGTGCATATTTTCCACTAGGTATTTCCTTAGCACTGTCAGTTTTATATGTTGGTACCTTGTTTATATTGTGAGACTTCATTAACAATATTGATTTTAAACATTGTATGTATCATGTGCCATTTTACTTTTTCTATAGCTTATGAGTATCCATGCTTTATCATAGCTTAGTTTTGTATAATATTTCTAGTTGCTTGTAAACTATATATGTAACTAATCTTCTCTAATTTACTATTGGATATGTAAGTACATTTACATCTATATAAGCTGAATCAAATACATCATTGTATATGATAGGCTTATATGTACCATAATTCGTTGTTATATATATATATATATATATACTATGATCTAGTTACTCACTTCTTGAGCAAGTGTGTAGCTCTTTACTTGTACCAACTTAAGTAATTTATAACTTAAATATAAATAAATACATCTATACTCTAATATATATATATATATATATATTCTTGTTAGCTGTGAATGGTATATTTTGTTTTAATTGATTATTTGTTTATAGTGTTATGTTGAATCTGCTCTATTCTCAAAATAGCGCTTTAACACTTAAAGCAACTTTCTTTTCAACAATATTATTATTTATATATAGAATTATTGGTCTGCATTAAAAAGAAAGTAGTATCTGTTTTTTATGTTCTAGAATATGAAATTATTATCCTCTCTGGATTTATTTCCCATTATAAAGTGAAGTAGTTTAAGTATATACATATATATGACTCAAGCTAAAACCAGATTCATTCTAATGCTTGCATCTTTAATTTCCTGTTCTCTTTCTTGTTTGAATCTTGGTTCTGATCATTTATGTGAGGATTTAAAGGTTGAATAATTTTTGGTTTGAAGGCATCTTGTATATATTCTAGACTAGCCTTCATTGTTTGTTTCTTATTTTTGACTATGCTTGTTTTACACTGCTATAATGATTTGAAATTTGAATCACATACCTTAAGAACATTTTGGTATCTAAGAAATGAAATCAAAAGGAGCTTGAGTTCAATATAAGCAAAATTTTGAAATTCATGTGTATTTTGTTTAGAGAGACATTTGGTTTCAGAAAATTAAAAGAAGTGCAATTTCATTACTTATATTAAAATCCGAGGTTTAAAAAAAAAGTTTGATGCCTACGAGGCAGCATGTTAGTTGAAAGAAGGTGTATTATATCTAGTAGTAAGGACATTCCAAGTAGAGTTGGGCATTTTAAAAACAATTCTAGTTTCTTAATGATTGAGATTGGTTATTGGTTTAAAATTGAAACTTAAAGTGAATACGAAACATAAATTATTTTAGCAGAAAATAATTATAAATTTTATTCAAAAAAAATACTAGTGTCAATTATTTATATTGTTGTGATCTTAACAATATTGTTTTTTCACTCAATTCATGCTAATGGTATTAAGAGTTTGTTTTTAGAAATTATAGAATTTGCCATGCAGCAGCGCCATGCTGCTGCGGCGCAGCATAGGGCTGCGGTGATGTAGCTGACTACTTTAATATGTAGTAGTGCAAAAGAAAAAGAAAAAAACCACGTGATTCAAGTTGTACTCCACATCGTTGCATTTTCGAAAATTGTTTGACGAAAATAACACTTTAGGCAACAATACACTCTTTGAAATCATCATCCAATTTTATGTTTTATCACTTGAACCCTTTATCGGAAAATCACTTATACATTAATATTATGATTGATTATTTATTGAATGAATACATGCTTATCTTATCTCATTATATGTGATAAATATTCAAACTTGAGTTAAGCATAGGTCAAGAAGGCTACTGGATTGGAATATGGCGCAAACTCGCTCTCGCTCGCATTAAAATTTAACAAGTTACTTAAAAATGCTAAAATAAAGGTACGCTTTCGGATTAAATACAGAATTGTTAGAAATATTGTGTTTTCGACCATGTGGCCGACATATATTGTTTATATTATAATTGTGAAATTGCAAACGGCTCTCCGTACAAAGGAGACTCTACTGAAATTTTTCAAAGTTTTCAATAAATTTTCATATGGGAAGAAATGGAAATTAATAAATGAATTTATTTGAAATTATAACATTCAATAAGTTTGATTCTAATGTTAACTACTTAAGGTTTTGATCGAGTTTCAACTTAATAGTAAAATTCGAAGAGAGTTAACGTTTGCTTGTGTTTTTAACGTCTTTCTATAAGAAATTGCGAGGACGCAATTTTCATAAGAAGGGAGGTCTGTAACAACCTTGTTTTCGAAGACGTGATATCGGACAAATTTAATTATAGTAAAAGAATTTGAATTCGATTTTTGGTAATTAGTATCTTGGAAATAAGGTTTTATTTAACTGAAATCTAATTAATGATAAATTTTGTTTTAACAAGTTGAATTAATTAAAATAATTTTCACAAGTTATATTAAACTGGATAAAGTGTTATTATTGAATATAAAATAATTTAAGGTGTAAATAATTATATATATATATATTTGAAATAGATGAAAAGAAGTTTTAGGTGATATTTAGTTAAATCAATAAATCGACGAAGACGAATAAATTTATTTATATCAGTTCAACCGATAATTAAATACAACGAAATAACATTGAATTGAATAGAATTGTACATTTATCGAATTATATTTGATTTAAAGAAGTGTAAATCAATCTAAATTAAATAGAAATACATTATTAAATAAATAAATAATAGAAATGGTTAGAACTTAAAAGGATGGTTGGTGTTTGAATTAAATAAATGTAGGGATTTATTGGAAATAAAAAGAAAATGGAATTAATTGTTATTAATCAATAAAAGCCTAGGTCTAAAAGAAAGCTTCCATACTTTATCTTTAATTTCCTATTTGCCGTATAACAATGTCATTCGTTCCTAAAAACCCCAGGCCGTTCTTTTTCTCCAAAATCATATAACCAAATTCGAAAAAAAGAGGCGACGCGAATCGTAGCTTCGGCCAACGCTGGCGATGAGAGGAGGCCGCATGCCTCAAGAGGTGACTGGATAATGCTCGAGCTTACGGAGGCTTCCATGACCGAAAGGTGGTCAGCGACGATGTGATGATGGAGGCATGGTCGATTGTAATCGACGAGGCTGCTGCGACATTGCTTGGTCACGAGATAGGGCTGGTAGTAATCGACGAGGCTGGAGACTAGTTGCGACATGGAGCTTCGACTGGAATGGAGGTTGGTTGCATGTACTTGCAGCGGCTAGCTAGTATTGGTGGAAGTTGTAACATTTCAGTTCTTAAGCTTGGGAGATGGTGCAGAGGAGCAGCGTTTGATGGAGATTTTGGTGGTGAAGTCGGTACAAGGGTTGTTGATTTGAATATTTGGTAGCGATGAAATGATAGGATTGAAATAAATAACATGCTGTAGTTTTTAATTAAATAGGTGTTTAAATTGATTGAATTATGTGTTTAAAATATGGAATTTGAATAGATAGTTGAAATTGAACCAAATGGTTAAAATAAGATTATACGTTAAGATTTAAATTGTCATTGTAAGTTTGGATTGATGGTTGATTACGAAATGACATATATATTGGAAACCATTAAAATACATTTAATTTTGTAGTTAAATTATACGATGATTGTGTATTGTTGAAGTGATCGGAGTTGTCGGAAAGCAACTCGGATCATTAAATATTTCCATGTTATGGAATTATACTTTTAGGGCGATGTTGGCTATAGTAGTTACAATTTTAATGGATTACTGGTTTAAATTAATTAAATCTTTTTCAAAGAATTTGAAAAGTGAGATTTAGTTTATTTTGATCCTTATTGGAAATTTAATTTATAAGATATAGTTAAATTATACTATTTTTGATTTTCGGTAGTAATTAACTATTTTGAGTTGAAATTACTTTTAAATGTTAATTTCAAGAAATATATCTATTTGTAGATATAAAGCTTGTTTTAAAATGGATTTAAATAAGATTTTTAAGTTTACAAATAGTTTATGGTTTTAAAGTGTTTATGAACTAATATTATATATATATATATATATATATTTGAAATAAAGTGAATTATCAATTATTTAAGTATTGTTTTGATTCCAAAAACCAAATAAAGGAATTTTATTTTAAGATTTAAAACTTCGTAACTCTTTTCTTTTTATATATAAGAGTTATCGGATTTTAAAAGTGATTTTGGGAAAAATTATATCTTGGTATATATAAAAACTAATTTAAAACTCTTTTAATTTATTTATTGTGGATTAAAAAAGGTGAGAAGTTTAAAAGTGAATTATAGATAAAATATTTTAGAAATCATTTTCTATATAATAACATTATATTAACTACTTTCAACCAATAAACTACTGTTGGCTTTTATTGTATTTCGTTGTTGGCTATTTTTGTGCAAGTTTGAATTGGATGTCTGATGATTTCATGATTTTCTATGAAACAAAGAATTTTAATTAACGATCGAATTGTCGGGTGGTATGGAACGCTTTGTACAATTCTTTCGATTATTATTATAATTTGTTAAATAGAGTTAAAGTTGAAATTGCTAGCTTTTAGTAAATACTTGAATTTACTTTATAGTATGGGACAGTTAGCTAAATTCTTGTAATTACTGAAGTGACAGTAATTAACACTTAGAGTTGTATTGTCATAGGATGTTCGGATTTTCGACCGATAGATCCCCGAGAAAAGATAACTCATTTTTCATCGATCTAAGAATCGATAAATTTTTAGATTTGGGTAGGCAGATCCCTTTTGGAAGATCTGCTATGGTGTAAATACGGTTGTCTCTTTCGGAAGGAAGATTTTTACATGCATCGTAGTCTATAGATACTACAACCTATCGGTTTATTTTGTTTTATACAGTTGGACTATGTTTACCTCTTTCGGAAGGTAAATTTTCATAGAACAGATTAGGTACACGGCTGCTCTTTTCTTTGAGCGGTGTCCCTAATCTACAGTCTCTTTCGGAAGGCTTCCTTTCTATGTAGCAGGTCTCTTTCGGTAGATTTCGTGTCATTGTATTAAACTAATAGATAACTACGATTATTATTTCATTATTGATGATTATTTCTTCAGAGATTTATTAGTATGGATATTCTGTATCCTTTATTGCTCTGAGGAATTTTGAATTGGTTATCACCATATTTTGAGATGATGGTCTATTGAGACTTGATATGTATTTATGAAATGGTGATTTGTTAGATATGCCTTATTTGAGTATTTGTTTTGGGCATATTATATTTTGGACTTAGTTGGTTATTGTTAAGTCAAAATTTTGAGATCAGAATTTATTGGTTTAGTACGCCTTTTTGAATTTTTGGGTTTTACGCATATTTTGAGATGACTTATTTTAGACTTAAGTCATCTATGGATTTATATAGTGAATTTAATTAATATGCCTTATTATAATTGTTTGTTTGGCATATTTTATATGGATTATTATTTTAAGTCCTAAAGTTATAATATTAGCGTCTCACCTATTATTTAGATACAGTCTGACCCGTTTATTATTTTAATACTCGGGTCAGGCCGAGACTTTACAGGCTCAAGGACCCATTGACCTTTGGATTTTGGGCTAGCATTGAAGTAAAATATTTTGATAGTTATAGTTTACTTCATACTTGTATATATTGACAGTTAGGAGTTTATGTCATCTATATTGAATAGTAGTGACTTTGTACCTGATACAAGATTTTGGATATGGTGTATATATTTATGTGGGTCTAGTACTGATATTTTGTAGACTCACATTCTATTATGTATATGATGATGTATATTATTTTGCCGTGATCTGTGACTCAGATTTTGATTTGTCTATATTATATACTGTTCTAAATATTTTTAATCGGTGTGTTTATTACTTTGTATTAATACCGTACAACTCTAAATTTTAGTTCAGATCCTCAAAAAGACTAATAAGACGTGTCAGTATTAGTATAAAGATATATTCACATTCGATTGCTCTTAACCAGTCATATTGTCCGGATTAGCAGACGACATTACTTGTAATGTTTTTTTACTAAACTGGGCATAGCGGTGGGGTCATTACACTTTGAAAAACTAACATTTACAAATTTCACAATGATTTAGAAATAAACATTCTAAAACAAATTATCTTCTATAAAAGAATACAAATTCCAAACAATGATTTAAATTCTCCAATTTAAATCATTATTTATTTTATTTAATCCACTCAAAAATTTGTGTTGTTACAGACTTCCCCCTTAAAGAAATTGCGTCCTCGAAATTTCAATTTAGAGAAAAGTCTATAATATATTTCCAAAAATCTATCTTTAGATTCCCTCTCCATTCTTTTAAATTTAACCAAACATCACAAGAATAAAACATTGTTTTAACTTAATAATTCAATTTACAAAATCAATATATCATCCTTCCTTATTTTGTAATTTAATACCAGTTCACACAATTATTTTACATTCTTTGAAATAAGACAACACCTTTTCATAAATTTAAGATTTTCACATTTTAATTCAAACCTCTTTATTTAAAACTAAAGTGATTACTTTGGATTTAAATTCCTATACAATTAATTTTCCTACCAATTCCATTTTTATTCACAAAAGAATCGAAAGTTTTATCTCAAATTTATTAAACTACTAGTAATTTAATTATCTTTCCAATAAACACTTAGTAGATCATATAAAGGTTTGCTTATTTATATAAAAAATCTTACACTATTTAATCCATAATTTAATTTTCCACACAAATGAATAAAATATAAATTAAATCATCTCACTATATAAAATAATATTAAGCCATGAAATTTAGTGATTCATTCCATTACTACAAAGTTGATCGCATAAGCTATCAACATTGTATTTCCAAGTCTCTCCAATTCACCCAATTATTTTATTGCTAAAATATTATTTCAATTCATTTAAACTCAAAATATTTTCCATTTTCCTAAAACAATTATTTTTGGATTCTCATGTCAAAATGCCTAGTTCGATGTTTAGGAACTCCTATCGATAACATGGCATCCCATATATCGATCAGAATCCTTAAACATTTTCCGGACAAGTCAACACAATAAATACACAATTTTTCCTTAGTTATATTTATTTTATCATTAATAACATCCATGCATCCAATATAAATGTAACTAAGCTATCAATTTCTAACAACCAATCAAACAAAATAAAACAATCGCCTACAGCGGTCCCTAAAATTCCACTGTGCAACTCAAATTACTCCTAGGTCATTTAAATTTTTAAACTCATTTATTCAAATTTCCCAAATTCTCTACTAAAAGGAAATTGTTTACTTTAAATCAATTCACTCCAATTTATCTCCTTCAAATTTTTAGAATTAGTTTCCCAATAATCTAAAAATAAATTTCCAAACTCTAAAGGATTTTAACACATCTCTTTTTTTAAGGCAAATGAGGTTTTATACTGGTCCCCTACCAGTTATATTAAATACTTAAAATTCGAAGAAACATACATGGTTAACAATAGATTATAGGAAAGAAAATTATAAAGACTGTCGAAGGGAAAGAAAATACACAGGCCGAAATAATTAATTAAGGAATCGGCCATGAAAGCCCAATTAAGGAAACGGGCCATGAAAGACTGTCGAAGGATTTTAACGCATCACTTTTCATAATTTTAATGTCACAAATTCCAACTTATCTAATTAAAATTTTAAATCAAAATACATCCCAAATGATTATCTCGATAATCATTTTATATCCCTATCTCTGTATAGATAATTAATATAACTATCTACCACACACCTAGGGGACAGGACTCTAAGTCATCTAGGTCATAATCGGTGATATTATACTCCATAATGTTCTGATTTAGCTCCGATATCAACTATAACAATCTCACCGCTATATCCATATTATTAAAGAATAATATAATTAATGTCGTCTAATATCATGGAAAATACGGCTTGTTAAGGGCGACCAAATGTGAATATATCCTTAAATTAACACTAACACGTCATACTTACCTTTTTTCTTTGGAATAAAATTTGACGTGTACAGTCTCAGTTCAAAGTAATAAACACACTGATTACTCGGAATCAAAACAATATATCATATAAAACAATAGTCACATATCACAGCGGAATAATAAACATCATATACAAATACATATTGTGAGTCTCCAAATATAACACTAGACCCACATTATACATCCAGTACAAGTCCCTATCTTAAAATATACATTCTATATACATACACAAAATCCTACATGAGATAAACATAAAAGTCCAAAAATAGTTTATCTCCATGCTAGCACACCCACCCAAAAGTCTACACGTTTCGTAACCTAAAAAGTCTCGGCCTGACCCGAGTACTATAAAATAAATGGCTTAGACTATCTCTAAATATCCAAAAGGTGAGAACAATATATAACACAAGGATATATGGCATTATAAAAACAATTATAGATGTCATAAATATAAACAAGTCACGGGAATAGTCTAACTCAGAATCCATCTCCAGTCGCATGAATACTTAAATCACAAAACACAAAATAGTCACAAAACTCAGAATTCCAGAATAAATATAATACCTCAAAATCCAAGAAAAACCTAATCGATACCGATCACAATGATCGTACTCATACCAATCATCCTGATTGTACTTATGCCATGGAAACAATTCCTAATCCATACTGATCTGATCAAGATCGTCCATATCGTGGAAAACAAAATCTAAAAATCCAAGAAAACCTAAATCCATACCGATCACAATGATCGCACTCATATCAATCGCAATGATTGTCCATACCGATCACAAGGATTTTAGAAAACATAACTCAAAAACAAGAGAAGATATAACTCATACAGATCACAATGATCGTATAAAAATCCATGAGTATATCCCTTAAGGATCCATCGACTTGAAATCCGAACACCAAAAGAGAACACACTCTAAAGTGCCAAATATTATCACTTTTAGTAATCACGAGAGCTTAACCTGAACGTCCATACCGCTTGGTGAAATTCACGTATTTACTAGAAGCTAGTAAGTCTCACTCATTACGGATATCACTGGAGAACCTGAACTATATATCTCTTAAGGATCTATCAGCTTACACAAATGTCAAGCACCAAAAGAGAATACAACCCTAAAGTGTTAAATACTTTCCCAAAGGCAATCAGAAGAATTTAACCAAAGCATCCCATACAACTCGGTGGAATTCAAGCATTTGCTAATGGGTTAGTAATGTAACGAATCAGATTTTCAATCATTGAAAATCAACACTGATACGTCTACTGTATCACATGCCGAATATTCAAGTGCCGAAAATAACGATTTATTAGGGTGAAAGAAGAAGGTAGAAGATAGAAGAAAACTAAACAACATAGAATCTCACAATGCAGCGAATAATATATAATACAACATTGATCTTTACAAAAAAAGAAACATCTTTATTCATATATACAACATCAGAGTACACTAGACATATCCTAAATTTGGACGGTTATAGGAACTTGTCCTTATATTGACAAACATACAGACTCTATAATACAGCGGAATGAAAACATACGTGAATACGTCTTAACCATCCAGCTCCTCTCCAACTCCCAAGTTCCAGCTAAACCTGGGAAAACATGCTTGATCTGACACGAGCATTACATGGAATAACTCCCGGGTCAGTCTGGTAAACCAACATGAGTAAAACTCGATAACAAATAACAACCAAACTGATTTCTACATTTGAAAACTTTTCAAAGAAAGGATATCTCGTAAGACCACACCGCATAGAAAAACGAACGGGTTTTTACCTTACGATAACCAAAACATTTTATATCAAAATCCAGTGATATTATCATAATGTCTAGGTTTAAAGTAAATAGATAAAATAGCTGAAATGCTTGTATCTCACATTCCAACATACTAGGTTCTACAATCGAAAATGAAAGGCATGTATTGGAGATTGGATCCTAACAATGGCAAGGTAAGGGACTACCTTCTGATGATACACCACTAGAAATGCACCGATGCTAACACAGAGCCGGCTGCCCCTTCAACATGGCAGACCGGATTACCTCACCCCCTTGACACCGAGGCCTTATACTACCACGGTGTTTGCGTGCAAACCAATTCTGAAAGGGACATCTAGAATGGGGTGACCGCTTCTAATGGTAGCTAACCACATAGCTCTGGTGCATGCATTGTTTTTGCCATTCCTCTCAATTGTGAGACTTGAGGCTATGCTTTACCTGTCTAAATAGCAATCCATCTTGGAATTCTAACACTGTCCTCCAGGCGTTAATGCAATGCCAGCATTCTTCCATACAAGTTCATTATGGGTCTGAACGAAACCAAAGGCACTGCTTCTATTACATCCATTACAGGGAATCCCTCCCATGGAAAATAGAAAATAGCCCTTGCACTTTAAAACTCCATCTTCGATTCCATGCTCTTCAAGATGTCTTCAATACAAAACGTTGAGTAGGATCGAAGTGGTTTTCAGATAACATATCCAATCCCGGTCTCTTCGAAACAACTTTCGATATTTCTGGTAAACTCAACACTGGTTCTTTACGAAATAAACAGACAAATGACAAGAGTGGAGTTCGCCTCCTAACCGTTTGTGGATGGATTTTCTTATCATTCATCCTAGAAGAACGAAACGAGTTTATACGTATAGTATAGCACCTTCGACGGTAACTGTACCATATAATTCTCGTGTTTCTCCTAGATATTTCCAAAGTTAGGTTTTGATCCAGATTTGATAGTTAAATAACCGACTATTTACCAAGGACGCATGCAATTAATGCAAGGCATAGGAACGAGTGAATTAAGGCGAAATACATGGGATGTGTGATTTAGTTTCATGGAAATAGAGCAACAAAGCAATACAAAAAAATCAACAAAAAGGAACTACTATTCACCAAAAGGAAATCTGCAGTTAAGTCTAGCTAACCATGTACAAATGCACAAAAAGGAAATACAAATAAGGCTACATGCATTAGCTAAACAAAGCCAAGGAAAGCTAGGCAAACAAGACAAGATGGGACGTGTGTCCTTTATCATGTGAAGTATTAAAGCAAGGAAAAAGGTGTGAACTAATTTTAATGATAGGGGCAAGGACGCAAGAAATTGAAGCAAAGCATAGGTGTGTAATCAAGTTGTTAAGATAAGATAGCATGGACGTACGATATAAAGCGATAGGACAACAGAGCATTACACCATGATTTCACGCAACATGTTTCATTTATATTTACCGAGTCATGGATTTCAGTAGGCAGCAACTAATTATTCAATAAACACTAATTTATTAATAGAAATTGCAGCTGGATTCAATAATATAAACACACATTTAGATATTCAAAGATAGGTTATGTGAGGATTAACTCACTTTTACTTTTCAATTCAGCGGCTAAAATTATCACTTCAACCCAAAATTTCAAACCAGCAAACCCTAGATAATTTTCAAACAAAACAAACACAAAGCTCCATTTTAAACTACTGTAAAACTGAGATATAAGATTCTATTGAGATGTAAATGGATTGAGATAATTACCTGCAATTTATTAGCTTCAAAAGATGTTTAATTTACCATGGAATTGAATTGATTTTTGAGAATTTGTTTCTAGGTTTAAAGGAGGAAAGTTTTGACCTTCTTTTTGTTTATAGTAAAACTGAAAATGAGATAAAAGAACGTATAATATTTTTCTTAGAAATTTTCTTTCTCAGCTTAGCTTATATTGAACTTTATGTTGCTAATGGACCAAATAAGAAAAGAAATCCTTAATTTTTTATTTCTGAAGCCATGGTTATTTCTATATGAAATTAAAAACTTAACACAACACAATACTAAAGCACACTTTTATTTAGATATCATTTTAAATACTAATTATATTTTATTTTAAATTTAAAAATGGACATAAAATCACAATACTAATTATAAGTGATTTCTAACACTTTGAAAATACCAACATTTACAAATTCACAATGATTTAGAAATAAACATTCTAAAACAAATTATCTTTTATAAAAGAATACATATTCCAAACTAATGATTTAAATTCTTCAATTTAAATCATTATTTATTTTATTTAATCTACTCAAAAATCCGGGTTGTTACATATTTTATTATTTAAATAATTGATTCAATCAAACTAAAATATAAATTGATGATGGACATGTTTTATTGAGTATTTTTTATGTTAATAATAAAATTTGACCTGTTTTCAAACTTTACACTTCGTATTTTTATCACTAAACCAATTACCAAAAGTGTTACGATACCGTAAATTTGGATAATGTAATAAAAATTTGGTTAAATGGATAACTAATTTTTTTTACAAACCAAATTCAAACCAATTTAATTTCATAACCGAATCAAACTAACCAAAATGAACTGGTTCATCGATTAATTCATTTCTAACCAAATGTTCCTTATCCCTAATTGATAGAGTTAGGGGTATGACATAAGTGCAATTATGTAATTTGTTACAGATATCTAACTCGATAACCAATCTTTTCAAAATAAAGGTGTTTTTTATTATATACTTGATATAATGTGTTATATTAATTAATTAATTTAATTAAAAATATATTTGATAGAAAATCCATAAATGGTATGTTTTGTAATAGTAGATACAAAGTGTTGTGACCATAAATAATTTATCACAATGAAATTAAACATACCGTTTTAAATATCCTTAGTCAAGGTGTATCGAACTAGATATCGATACATTCGTTAAGACTAGAATACGTAACGCTATCCAAATATTGGGCAGTGTATTAGTTATGACTATTCGAGGGCACAAAGGGGTTACGTACTAATAGCTATTGGATAACTATGAAATGACTCACTCAATAGTTTTTTGTTGGTTAATATAACTAAGGTAAAATAGAAAATATCGATGTGACAAAATTACATAGTTCTCTTGACTTAAGAATACTATCGATCTTTAATGTGGAAACTTCACTTTGATTATAGTTAAATCGTGGCATGACGTTCATCAAACGACTATTGTTGGGTCGAGTGGAAGCATTGAAAGTGAAATACAAAGGAAGGATTCATCTCCTTGGTTATATGAGGTTAGTATCATGGTTAACTGAAGTCAACTCAATATCAAAGTATCTGGCCAGAGCATTTTAGTTAATAATAATTGTTATTATTAAACCAAAGACTATGTGTTTAGAATATAGATTTGAATATGGATGATATTACAATTTTGACCATTACCAAATTCCATAAGTCCAAAGTGATATAGTTTTGACGAAGAGAATTGGTGCAAAAAATAGTCATAATTGGGTAATGCTTAACAAAGTAAAATTTGATTTTATTGAAACTAAGTAAGTGATAAATTTGGCAAAAATGTCACACCACCTGCTAAGTGATATGTGAATGTTAATATTCGAATAGTTCAATACTAATCGCTGATCAAATTTACGCCTGACGGGTCACACAACTGAAATATCGAATACTCCCTTGGCCAAACTATTTAATTAATTTGTAATTGTTAAAAATCAATTAAATTAAATAATATTTATGAAAGATTAATTAGGAAATTTCATTTTGGTTCGTTGAAAAACATTGTTAAATATATTTATAAAAGTTATAAATATATTAATTGATCTACGATATCGTTACGCGTTTAAATTGGATTTAAATGCAATATAATTTGTTCAGATTTTAAATGGGTTTGAAGCCCATCTGGAGGCATCTGATTTTTAGCCACTATAGACCAGTAAAGTGGGCGGCTATAACATGGCTAGAGAAGATAGGGTTGAATGAATAAGAGGTAAGAAAGAGTAAGAGAGAAATGTGGATCTTGATCCTAACTTCTCTCTACATTTCCTCCTCTGTACAAGCATCTTAACCCACTCTCATTTCTCACTTTTTGGAGCCACCATCAACATTCCCTTTAACCGAAAACAATCCATATTCATCCCCTCATTTTCAAACTCAAAGCAAATAAAAACAAACACTGTTCGATAGTTGGTAGTCATCAGTTCGAAAGCTAGTACCTTGCTGGATTAGAAACTAGTTCAAGGAGTTGGTTTCATCAATTTAAGGTATGCTAATATGCTTTGGAAATAAGGTAATTTCTGATCTATAATTATAATTTATGTCTAGATAGTTCATATATTATATATTGCTTTGTTAGTTAGATGATGATTCTAATATATCAATATATCACCATGTTTAGAATGGTTGTATGATTATATATATATATGATTTATTTTGCAATACACACTAGCCATTATTGTTCGCAAAACGAAAAAATTGATTTATTATTATTTAATTAGTTTAATATCCGTTATTTAAATTGTATAAACATTATAATTTAAATGCAACACCTTATACTATGCAAAATATGGTTTTATAATTTTATATATTTAGTTTCTTACTTCAAATATTTTCGACATAAATAAAATATTTTTTTAATATATTTTTTTATTATTATTTAAATATTATTTAAATCAGCTAATTACATAAATTAATTATATAACATACATATATATTATATAAAATATGTTTTATATTTTATAAAATTAATTTAGGATGATATACTTTCAGCATAAAGATAATATATATATATATATATATAATTTAAATATTAGTCGAAATAAAAAATTGATTTTAAAATATAAATACATATATAAAATATTTAAATATTAAACACTACTTAAATATTTACTAAAAAATTTAAATTTGAAATTTTATTTCAAAAACATTTTTTTATTAATTTATATTAATAAGGAAATTAATATATATAAATATTTAAAAATAAAAATTAACTTTGCCGTGAGAATATAAGAGACATATATTTATTTAATATACTTAATATACATACATACATACATATAGTTTATTTAAATATATATATATATATATATATATATATATATATGGGATGATATTTGCTCTGAAAAATATCATAAATGCCATTTGGGTTGGGAGAAACAACAGAGTTTTTAATTGCTTTTCTAAAGGAAAGGTTGCTCTATCTCTTGCTATGTGAATTAAAACTGGAATGAGGGACTCTGGTTTCCCATTTGGTAGCTCCGCGTTTGCTGTTTAGCAAGATTCGAGCATCATGTTTTTCTTTTCTTGTTGTACGTTGTCTTCTGTTATATGTGTGCCTTCTATTTGTATGTCTTTTTTTAATTTCTTTATTTACTTGTTGTTTTGTTTCTCAACTTTGGGTCCTTACCCTGTTAAGAATTTGCTTGTGATGTGTGTATCTTTTATTGTATTTGCAATAAAATTGGTAGGGAATCAATCAACCCCATTGGCTTTGCCATATATATATATAATTTTATTATTGAATTATTCATAAGATATATATGTATATATTATACTTTTAATTTTAAAAAAATTGATTTAATTTCGAATTTTCAGTAACATAAATAAATAAGTTTTTAATATAGTTTTAATAGTTTCAAATATGTATGTATGTATATATATATATATATATTTATAAATACTACATGTTTATTTATATATTTATAAATATTTTCAAAATAAAATATAGATATATATATTTGAAAATTATAGATAAATATAAATATAGAGAGGAACTCCACAACAATGGTAGAAGGGATGGTTCAATTTTTTTCCTTTTTTTGGATCCCATGTTTTTAACAGATAACAAAGGAGGCAAACAAATCTACAGTTTTTGACCTTATTTTCAAAAGACGTCACTTCAGAAATAATATGGAATCAAGTTTTGAAACAAAATAGGTCACTCTAGCACGGTTCTTAATTTTCTCAGATTGGGTTCCACATTTTTGAGAAACAAATGCTTCCTACATTGGACGAACTACATAAATAAAGTTCGTTCCTTGGATGTGCTGCTATAAAATATAAATCTGTATTTGCATCAACTTTGTAAAGATACAAGGTGGGTCGGTAGTTGCGGTTACAAAGGCGAAAACGAAACTAGCTATTATCTCAAACGTTGCGGATCTGGTTCTAGGAGTGGGTGCATCGCGATTAGGGTTAACTAGAAATGCATCAAAAGTGGTTACTGGTGAAGACGCCGATTGAAACTGTTTTGAGAAGTCACGTGAATGGAGCAGTTATTTTCCTAAAACGTGATAAAATCTTACCCGCTACCACGTAAGATGTATCGATAGAAGGCAACACATGATTAACTCTTTTTATTTGCAGTTGTTAATTCTCATCAGAGTCAAAAAGGGTACGTGGACCATGTTTTGCAGTTGCTTAGAAGATTTGGCTGAATGAGAATATACACACTACTACGTGGTGAAACTTCCTTGGGCTTAATAGAATTATATATGACTAATGCTTGGAATTATGATTTAAATTATATATGTTTAATTTCTTGCACTATGTAAGCCTATAACTGCTGGAACATATTATATGATTGTGCTCTGTAATTGTATAAATATAATAAAAGGAACCCAATTTCAAAAATATATATATATATATATATATATATGCAATATTTTGAATGCATAAACTAAAGTATATAATCATACATTTGGATGGTATATTTGTATACTAGATGAGCTGACATGTCTATTGCGGTATAAATCACAGCATCTATACACGTATATATTATACCTTGCACGGATTGCTATGTTACACATGGACACACATATATGTGTATATGATACATGTATATATATAATAATAATAATAGTAATAGTAGTAGTAATAATAACAATAATAATTTCATAATATAAAACTATATTATAAATTTAAATAAAATAATGATTTTATTTAAAGAAATTAAGAAATGTTCTAAATAAATTAGACTTCATAGAACCAATAAAGATCCAAAATGGTAATTTTTTGAAATTCACTCATTTCTTCCGCTGTGGGCTCATCTAGTTCCATCAGGTAATTGGTACTGCTAATGTCATTAAGTATTTTTTATTAACTTATATTTCAATATAGAATATTGTAAAATGATATTTTTAATGATACTGTGCCGAAGGGAACACTTTAACTAAAATTTATGCACTTTATGTATTTTAGCCAACTCTAAATGTGAATATTATATATCATTTTCAATCTTGAAACTATGAATTCATTATGATCGTATTTATTATAAGATGTCTTATTTATTAATTTGTTAACTTGAGACTGAAAGAGCTTCACACTTATCAGACCAAATAAATCGAACGCCTTTCCTCGTAAGGCTAGTCAAAGGAAGAACAATGCGGGAAAAGTCTTTGATGAAACGACGATAATAACCCTTGCACTCTGAATCTCAAGTGAAGATGAAGATTCAGAGTGCAAGGGTTATTATCGTCGTTTCATCAAAGACTTTTCCCGCATTGTTCTTCCTTTGACTAGCCTTACGAGGAAAGGCGTTCGATTTATTTGGTCTAATAAGTGTGTCAGGGCCGGCTCTGCAGTTCTAGCTGCCCTAGGCAATCCATGGAAAAAAAATGACTTCAACGGTAAAAAGAAAAATGACTTTACCACCACTTATTACCAGATTTGAACCTGCGCCATACCAATGCTTTGGTTGCCCTACCAAATGAGCTAAAGATAACAATGTAAATGAATTATATACTATCCCTCATATTTTCTACATTTGTTTTTGACATCACTAGCATTGGTTGCCCTGTCCGGGGGGTTGCCCTATGCGGTCGCCTAGCCCCAAAACCGGGCCTGCTTCTAATCTATAACACTCCTTTTCTTTCATATTAGAGGATTATGTTCCATGAATATAGCGTTATGACAAAGAATTTCATTTTGAGGAAATACTAACACAAGATTTCAACCAAATATATTAATTTGGAGATCAAGGAAGGCGACATAAGCAATACATAAGTTCATACAAGTAGAATGCCTTTCAATTTTCAAACGCATTAAAGTTGAGTACGCACTACAGTGTGTACATTCTTTCCCCAAGCGCCGTCGATAACATATTTTAGCGGTCTATGTTACAATTTTATTTGATCAATTATTAGGCATCCCTTTGTTGAATTTTTTACTAGAAAAAAGATGTAATTAGTATACTATAGTTGTGCGATCTTCATATTCTAAAGAAAATTTTATATTGCAAAAGATGTTTTCTCACTTATGTTTTACCCCGCATTGTCTTTAATATAGCATGCAAGTTGTTTGCATCAATAACAATATAGCTGCTTTTAAAAAAATATTGTTCAGAGAGAAAACATTTTTCAACATATTATGTATAGTTGATATACTTTGTGCCATTGAATGAAAGTATCGGCAATGTCATTTGTACACCTGTTGCCAATTGTTTTCTTACCATACCTCATTCATATTAGCGAATTAAAAAAAAATCACTTATCAGTTCCATCTATACATGAAAAAAGTCCATTTAATTTGGCGTTAAATCACTTAAATATGACCGAAAAGATTTCTCTGCAATGCGCATAACTACCACAATATCTACGTGCAATGAATGTACATAATAGACATTTCATTAATTATTTTTTGCACCGAATGACATGTTGCCTATCATCGTATAACTTAATTGTAATATTTCATATTTTAGCAATGAAATTCTGAACAACTAAGTTATAGATTATTTTTTCAAATGTACAAGAGTAAATTGAATGAATTAATTGTTTAACTTTATATAACCTTGATGTGCAAACAAGATCGATGTAAATTCTTTTGACATTTCTCCGTCTTTCAATCTTAATGATATTGGTGACTATTTCTCCATCTTATAATTGGAATTATCGTTTTGCAATGCAAAATAAAAGCTCATAGAATTAACAATGTAATTCTTTTGCTCTTGATGCTATGTGTTTATTAATGTTTATTGTACATGTTGACCGGTTCACTTTCCTCCAAATACACAGTGATCTAATATACATTTATATCTACTAATTTTCTATCACAATATTTTCCTTCTATTTTTTATGTATATTAAGTTTGCTAGTGCCCAATTTTCTGTATAACATGATAAATAGTGTTAAAACAATATCCGTGTATGTGCCATCGGCACATGCTCCATGCTAGTTACTTGTACAGTATCCACGGTTGTAAGTTATCGTACCCGATTGCATTTACATATTTCAATTGAAACTATTCTCGAGATCCTTAGTGAATTCTTAAGCAACGTTGTTTCTTTGATAGAAACGCATCTTTTTATGCTTGTACAATGCTTAAACGGTAATAAAATGAGAAGCAACATGGAAATATGAATAGCTAATGGTCGAACAACTATAAAAATGTGTTGTTAATTATTTTTTGTAGAATTGTTTATAATTACATCTATTAATATTCTTACTTTTTGTATCCCATCATAAAACCTCCATGTTTAGTAATGATAGGGTTTACATTCCAAAATCATAGTTCTACTCAAATTGATCTTGGGTGTTTGTGATAAAAATGACGTAAACAAACACCATTGCACTTGTACTCGAATGAAAAGAAAATATTCAAAACATATCATTTATAAATCTTATTGAGATTGTTATAGGGACTCCACTTTTAGACCAGGAGGGACTAATTTTTTTTTAACATTATTAAGAGGGGTGCATAATAGATCAGCCCCCTTATAAACAAATTAATAGCAATTACAATACGAACCTCATTCTTAGTTCTTTCTAATCTCTCCTAATGTAAATCCTAATTTCTAATAGAGAATACTGATTTGAAAGAAGATGCTAATTTGAAAATTGAATTTGACAAAATAATTGAAATATAGGAGAGCTTGATAGAAGATCAAAGATTGACCCCTCATGTAAGAAATTGATAGAAGATCAAAGATTGACCCCTCATGTAAGAAATTGATAGAAGATCAAAGATTGACCCCTCATGTAATTAGAAATTTACAACTTGTTATCTTTGGTGTTGGTTGAACTAGGTGGATGCCGCAGCTTGATGGAAATCGAAATTTTGTCAAAAATAATAAGTGTTCATACAATGTAAAACGCGAAGTGTCATCGTCGTGCGTTATTGTTGAAATAACGTAAAAACGGTGATGTCGGGCCGAATATACAAAAAACAATTGTGATTAGCCGTTTTTGAATTTTTCGGTTCTTGTGATATAATGCATAGACGGTAGGTTTAAGCCGAATATATTTTTTAAAAATGGTGGAGGTTGGCCGTTTTGTGGAATTTTTGGTGCTTATGTCAAGGCCGAATGTATTTGAAAAAAAGGATGGATGTTGGCCATTTTTTTATAATTTAAACATTTTTCATTGGCCGATTTTAATGAAATTGAATTTTGTCTCTGATTACTTTACTTTTTTTTACTCCATTGTAGAGTAGTGAACAATTTGACAATGATTTGCTTTGAAAACAAGATGAGTTTGAAGAAAATGGAGAAGACGATGATAATGATGTGGAAGAAGATGAGAATAATGAGGACCATGTTAAATTTTCAGATTTAACTGAATATTTTACAACTAATAGGATATGATTACTTTCAGTTCATTTCTAAATTATAAGTAATTAAATGTCATTTATAGTAGGTTAATTTTTTTGAATTAGTATGTTCGTGAATAATGCAGATTTTTGACTCGAATGAAGAAGTACAAGACCGATATATAGAACGTGGACTAAGTATCAACTGTGTTATTGTGACGAGAAGAACTAGAATTCGAAATGTAAGCAACAATGGAAACAGATCATGGATGGTATTAGTATGTGAATGGATTGGTGAATATCGCAACCATAGACCAAAGAATTTTGTACCGAAAACCCAACAAAAGCGAAGAAGAACTAGAAGTATGAAATGCAGTTGTCCGTTGGATTAAGTGTTAAATTGATGGGAAGTGGATGCTTACGGTAAAAAATGGACTTCACAATCTCCATCTTCTCAATTGTCTAGTTGGTCATGCTTATGCCGCGAATATAAAAGATAGTGAATTGAAGATAGTTAAAACCATGACTAATAGTGGAGCTAGACCACGACAAATGTTATTCACAATTAAAATAGAAAACCCTGAAAATCAACCAACTATAAGAAATGTTTACAATGCAAAAATCAAATTGAATTGCAGAATACTGAAGGGACATCTGTTATGCAACAGTTTATGAAACTGTCAATTGAACGTCATTATTTCGTGTTTCATAGATTTGATCCAACCACCAATCAAGTATCCGACCTATTTTTTAGTCATCCAAGGTGTATTGATCTTGCAGATCATTTTCATCAGATATTATTCTTGGATTGTACTTTCAAAACTAATCGTTATAAGCTCCCTTATTTCCAAATGGTGTCACTTACATCAACGGGGAATACATTCAATGTTGCAATTGCTTTTATAAGTCGAGAAACCATAGAATTATATATTTGGGCTCTTGAATGTGTTAGGAGTCTTTATAGAGAAAACCATATTCTAGATGTTATTATAATAGATGCTGAAGTCGTTCTTATTTAAGCAGTGTCGACTATATTTCCAACTACTCATTAATTCCTATGTGCATGGCATAGCTTTAAAAATGTGCAAGCAAATTGTAAACCAAAATTCATTAAGAATAAAAGAGTGATGGTTGGCGATAAGGAGATTATAGTGGAAGATGAGCAGGGTAAAAAAGAACATCTGCTGTTTTTGAGATGGTTGGACTAATCTTATTAACTCTTTAACTGAAGAAGAATATGAACATTTCTTAAAATCGTTTCGAGAAGAATGGTTCTCGAAGCAAAAAAGTTCGGTAACATATGTGGTCAAAAATTGGTTGAGTAAGTATAAAAAAATGTTTGTGCTGGCGTGGACCAACAACTATAGACATTATGACAATGTCTCCACTAGTATTGTTGAGAGTGCCCAAGGACGGTAATTGTGGTTATTGGGTCGTCGTTAATTAATTAAAGTTGCATAATAAAAGATCTGATAATCCATGCAAATATATACGTGCGACAATGATTGATAACTTAGAGCTAAATAAGAAAATGTACAAGGCAATGTAGGATGATTGTGGATTCAATGAACTGAAGAACAAGATACAGTCCAAGAATTATATTCAAAGAGTGAATGGATGCAAATGCCGGAATCATGATACGTTATCGCAGAAACTTTTGGTATTGTTGTCGTGTTGTTAAGTAAGTTTACGAGTTGTACTTATGTCCCGGCAACAGTACGTGCAAATTTGTTGAATCAAAAGAGGATGGTGATCATGGGTTTTGTTGATAATTCTCATTTTGTTAGTATTCGATTCAAATCAGACTCTCCTTTGCCTCCTGCTTTATAATCTTCATACTTTGAGATGATATTCAATATTTACACAAGCGATTGGATTAGATAGTACCAAGATAGAATTAACAAGTGCATGGCTTTGGTGGAAACTAATGATGATGATCAAACAGTAGTGAAAGTAGAGTAGAATCGACAACTATGGAAATTTTGCAATGGAATGTTGTGTTGTTTTTGTTGTTATTTTGTGCTTGGAAGTTGGTAGAATTGACAATGTTCTTATTTTGGAAGTTGGTAGAATTGACAATGTACTTTGATTTTGGTAGAAATATAGTTGCGTTTCTTTTATTGTTATTTTGTACTTATTTTTATAACATAGTAGAATTGACAAGGATGCTTTGTACGTATTGTTATTTAAAACCAATTGTAACGACCCGTATTTTTACGGATCGACAAGTTCGTCAAAATCTGGAATTTTCAGCATTTTAAGTCGTTTCAGATTTTTAGACAGAATTTGCTAAGTCCTAAGTCGTGAACGACTTAGTGTAAGTCGTAAGTCGTATACGACTTAGGGGATAGGGGTGTCTTTGGGATTTGGCGAGTTAAGGGTTTGAAGATAGGTCGTTTGAGCGACCTAAGGGTTTTGGTGAGTTAAGTGTTAGGTCGGCTGTAACGACCCGACTTTCCAGACCCGGAAAATCGAACCATTTTAGTTAAGAAGAAGAGGTAGAAGAAGAAAAATAGAAAACAACATCAGAATCTAACCATCGCAGCGGAATAAAATATAATATATATTAACAGATCTTTACAAAAATCAAAACTATATCAGTTTTATATAATATAGCATCAGAGTATACACCAGAGAACACATAACATACAACTGGACAATAACCATATCATGTCCTCAATACAACAGAGTACAACAATCAACACAGCGGAATATATATATATATAAACAAGTACGGGAGATACGTCTCGCCATCCAGCTCATCTCCTGAGATCCACAGCATCATATCCTGTATCCTATAATACTCGGTCTGACCCGAGCATCATATAAAACAATACCCGAGTCAGTCTGGAATACCAGCGTGAGAAAATCACACTCAATTGATTATTAAAGTTTCAAAAATCCTTTTGAAAATAAAAGCATCTCGTAAGACCACGCCACAAATAAACATGTCGGGTTTTTACCTTACGATAGCTAAAACACTTTTTATAAAAATCCTCTGATATTATAATAGTGTCTATTCACAAATACTTATTAAAATAGCTGAAATTGTTACATGATTAAATTCCAGCATACTAGGTATACAAACAAATACCGTACAAGGCACGTAGGGAGAATGGATTTCCAACGAATGACTAGGCACTGGGGTACCACCTGTCACAGTACGTGGCCTAGATCACAGTACCGAGGAGTACGCCCGCTCCCCTGCAACACAAGGCCGGAATCATCCCTTACTGGATAATTCCAAATAAAATCACCCCACGGTTGGGATCAGCAACCGCACCAGTAAGCCGAAATAAAGGGACATCTAGACAGGGATGACCTTACTCTCAAGTGGGGGCTACCCACGAAGCCTTGCTGCATAACCCCTGATTTTCAGTCATTCCCGGTTGATGAGGTTCGAGGCTAAACGATACCTTATAGAACATATCCCTTAGAATGCCCATCGCCCACCTGACGATGTCACGAAAGCATTCGTCCATACAAGTCCGTCCCGGGTTCGAACGGAACCGAAGGCACTATTCCTACTACATCCATTTTGGAAATATCCTCAGGATTAGTAGCGACTAGCCCTTGCACTTCACTGCTCCATCTTTGACTCCGAACACGTTACACGAAACGTACAAACCGGATCGAAGTGGTATTCGAGTCTCCAGACCTAGAATCCCGGTATACGGAAACCCGATCCCGGTCTCTTCGAAACGATCAGCGCATTTGGCCAATATTGATAGTCGGTTATTTAACTATCAATTAACATCCACAAGCAACCATCACACAATAAATAATTTCCCACATTATTTATTTGCCAAATATCTTTCCAAGATATATTTCCAAATTTTCAAAGCTCATTTGGAAACAAATTTCAAACAGTTTCCGCTTACGGAATACATTTCCCAAATAATTATTTCCACTGAATCACCAAGTACAAAATACTTTTAATTTTAAAATAATTTAAAACACTTTATTTTAAATATATTTTATAACATTGAAATCAAACTACTTTAATACTTTATTAAAAATATATACTTTAAAATAAACCACTTTATAATATAAACTAAATTTCTCCTTTTAAAACATAATAGCAAATCACTTTTATATAATTACTACAATAATAGATTTTGAAAATCTTACTTTAAAGTTTAAACATTTAAAAAGAATAGATTTTTCCAAACATACTTACTTAGGAAATTAACATTTAGAAATAATCAATTTTCTAAAACATGCTTTTAAAAACACAATTAGAACTTTTAACTTATATTAAAAATTTCTTTGAAAACGTACTTGGCTATCCAAAGAAATACACTTCTCATTTCCATCTTTTAAAAATAAATCAACATTTATTTTTAAACCAATTCATATTCCTTTATAAATTCCCACCTTGAATTTATATTTCAAATATCCTCTGATATTCCATTTCACTTTATAAACCCAGTTTATATCTCCAAAATCTCATTTCTCTTAAATTTCAAATCCCAAAATATTTAAATCAATTTACAATTGATTTTCCAATTTACTTTGAAATAAATTTCCTTACTTAATCCATTTATTTCCAAATTCATTAACTTCCAGATTTTATTTCTCATTATGATTTAAAATCTTTAAACTGAAACAAAAGTTTCAGATTTCCCAAATTCCTTCTTTCTTTTTAATTACATTTAAACATTGAATTAAAATAAATTATTTATTCTTTTAAATAATATCACATAAGTTTTCTTTAAATTCAATATTTCTCTGTTTATTCAAAATTCCTCTTTCCCATATTTATTAGAATTTTGGAAATCACTTTTATTCTTAATCAGATTTATTCTCAAATTTATTCCAAACTCTTTATAATTATTTTACTTAAAAATTTACTCTTTTATTTCTTTTCAAAAATTCCATTCTAGAGATTTTGATAACTCAGCATATCCAAATCGGTCCAACCAAACCATAACATCCAATTATCCATATAAGTCATCACAGGATATCAAAATCATATCATAGAATATTTAACAAAATTAAATATTTTGAGGAATCCAGTTGGATCCCTCCAACATGTTTCCCTGCATCCACAGATGTTAGCACAATACCAATTTCACTTCAAAGTGGAATATCGCGGTATATGGGTTTTATAAAATATCATCCGCTATTATGCGGCGCATGGGGTCTCATCCACTATATAATGTGGGAATTATCAACAACTCCAATATATACATATGCCAATATATATATTGGTATACTACTATATATATATCACATCAATCAAATCAATCAAATCAATCAATTCAAACATCCATCAATATTTAAATTTAACCAATTAAATTTAAATTATAATTTAACTGAGTGAGATTAACTCACCTTTGATTTTTGTTTGCAATCCATTCCAAACGGCTTGTTTCCTTGATTTTAAACCTTGTATAACAATTCACGATTTATTATTATTTGAATTAATCAAAAATTAATTTCTGTCTAGTTATCTAATTCTAAACTAATAATTTCCTATAAAAATCCTTTGGTGCCCTGAGAAATTAAAATAAGTTAATTACCCTAATTAATCTCTTTAATATATTATTAACAATAAACTAATTGGTGAAGATATGTATATCTTTGAAACTCATTCACTTATAAAATTTATTTATATAGATTTAAAAATCTAATTTTTATAATTTATTTTTAACATTTAAAATTCCTATCTATTTTCCAAAATCTCCTTTATATTCATATTTCTTTTAACCTATATACAGATGTTTAAATTAGATTCAAATTGGAAAATAAGTGTTAACATAAATACCTCACTGCCTATCACTTCTCAATCAACCCTAGCAGGTCTCCTTCCATCCCATCGCTGAATCGAGTTTCCAGGCGAGCTCTTCGCGGCCCCCTACTATACATGAACTCGCCTCCATCGATGACGAACCCCGCCCGCTAATGTGAGTGCCGCCATCGCCTTGAACTTCGAGTTTCCCTTACTTGCACTGTCACTCGAGCATTCCAGATCCAAACTCGCGATCCCAATCCCTGCCGTGACCCACTGCATCGAAACATCCAACTCGATGCCGGCCTTCGACCACGTTGCCTTCCTCAAACTCAACGGAAGTCGTGAACAATCGCTAGCCAAAGCCCTAGCTCGCCGGCCTCCTCCACACGCTCACGAACGCGCTGACCTTCTCCCCTAATCGAAACGAAGTCGCCATCAAAGCTCGCGGCTACAGTGGGATTCGCGACTCAGCTTGGAACGAAGAGGGTTTTTTTTGTTCGATTTCGTTTGATTGAAGAAGAAGAAAAAAAATAAGGAAGGCCGGCTTTGAATTCAAACGAAAGGGGAGGAAGCCTTATCTTCAAATTTGTAAAGGGAAGAAAACTGTTCGGCCATGATTTTTCTCCAGAAATCAAACTTTGATTTTCATTTATCTGTATATTTTCTGTTTGTTTAAACGAGCAGAGGTGGAAGGGAATAGCGTGTTCGAGAAGGCAAAGGAACGTGTTGGAAAAAAATATCTAGCTACAGTGTTTTTCTTATATTGTTTGTATTAAATTTCCGTTTAAATTTTAACGCGTTTGTAAGCCGTACATTTACACACTAACTCCGATCAATACGAAATCTGAAATCCGATAATAATTCAATATTACGGATCCAATGGAACTGGTTTCGTCGAATTCCGAGACTGTGCCTTGGAAGGCTATTTTTAAATATCGATTCAAACGATATAATTTCAAAACTGAACAAAACAGTTTGAAATTACATTCTGAAGCTTCTATTATCTTCAGTATTATCATTACGAATTTTACGAGCTTTCAAAGTATTTTTAATTAGCTTAGAATGCCATATTTACTATTTTATCCAACTTCAAATAAATTTAATTTAATTATTAAATTACTCAATAAACAGCGATATTTGAAATTTAAGTTTATAATTAATCTCTGAATATTTAAAATTAATTAAATATTCCAATTTCAAATATACAAAAATTCCGGGTCGTCACATTCCTCCCTTCTTAAAAGAATTTCGTCCCCGAAATTACTAGTTAGGAAGAATGATTCAATCCCCGTTAACTATTTCCCAAATTCAAACAGTTTTAACAATACCCAACAATCTTTTATTAATGATACACTAATCATCTTTTAACTTCCCAAACTTATTCATAAGTTCAACCCATACCACCTACTTATCCATTCAAATTTAAATTTGAATTCAATTTTGAATTATCAAAATTTTCCAAAATTTTCCTAACTCTCTAAATTTCCGAAAATTTTTGTCAGCGTCTCCTTTGCGCGGCTAGCTCGGTACAACTACAAAATGGCTCTACGGCCTCCCAATCTCAAAAAGAAACAAAAAGCCAAGTGGCTGGATCAAAAACCCAAATCAAATTTCATATAGAAATTCAAATACATACCTTTTTGTCGGGCCATTAAATTTATCTTTTAAAATCAAAATCCCAATCTATCCGTTGCTTTTATACACCTGTATATCCTACTAAGCAATAATATTCAATCACAATTCCAAAGTCATTTTATACTTTCCTTTACAAATTTACAATATTTGTTTTACTTAAGCCCGTACGACGCACATATATCATCCGTACGCAATATCACATTCGATCGCTCAATCGATCACACAATTTCACTTCCGAACTAGTATCGTCCAACCGACTTCCTAGTGCGGACTCAGATCTGGTTTCTTGATCAGAAACCGTCATTCTCCTTGCATAGCCACCAACTATGATAGAGAATATCCAGAATCAATCAACAATCCATATCCAGGTTCGCCGTTGAAAATCGAGTGAAAAATTCCAACTCGGATCGATATATCTATCTCGAAATTCTGTGTTCGACATCTGGACCAAATAGCTATGCGAATAAAATAATATACGTACATCTTACGTATAAATTCCAATTGATTATCAGTTATATCAATTCTCCTTTATTCACATTCCTTTTTGATTGTTATCCCCTTATTCACAACTATCCCATTTCACAACTTCAGTTTTAGTCTTCATTCAACTATTCACTTAGTATATATTTTTTTTTCCAAATTTACTAAGTATATTTCCAATACAAATTTTCTTAAGAATTTCATTCTTCAATTCTTAAGTTCAATATAAATTTTTCTTATATTTATTTACTACTTCACCATTGAAGTGTATATATTCAAATTGAACTCCCATTTCATATGAATTTCAACTTACTTCAATTTACTACTTCATTTCAAATATAAATACTTATTCCACATTTCATTCAGATTTTCATTTCTAATAATTTTCTTAAATTCAATTCATCTCCAACTTCTGAATATTGAATTTTATTTAGCTCGAAAACAATCCAAGTTAATTCATTCAATAACTATTTCTCAACTTATTTAAACCACTCCTCTGTTGAGTTCAGTTTCCATTCAACATTTACTTAAGTCAATAACTTAAGTTTATTTTCCATTTAACCAACCCTTTAAAGTTTTATTTCCATCTTTCATTTGATTCTTATTTAATCAAATTCCATCCATTTATTTATTTAATATAAGTGGTTCATTCACTCAATCATTATGAATTTTATTTTCCATACTCAATTCATCTGGAATTATTTTATTAATAACCAGGCCATTTCCAATTTATTTTCACTTATTTGGATTTCATTCGCAATCCAAACCATCACTATGTTAATCCAATTCCATTAACTCACAATTCAATTTCATTAACTAATTTATTATCAAATTAGTTCCTCCGCTGGTTAAAATTAAATACTTGCTTTTTAAATCCCAAATATCACTTCACTTAATCATCTTAAGTTCAATTTATTTTATAATTCAAGTTTGGATTTATTTAAAAATTAAGATTGCTCATCTTAGTCGTTTCCATTTGATAATTACAATTTCAAATTATAACTCTTAATGGTTCAAAGAAATGAATTCCCATTTATGACTTACAATTTCATTTCTATTCATAAGTTTTAACTTACTTACTTAAGATCTAGGACTATTCATTTAAGTCCATTTTCATCTTTACAATCAAATTTTCAAATTATTACACTTAAGAACTTAAGAATATGAATTTCTTTACACAATTATAAGCATTTTACATTACCTTTATTTCCAATTCAATTCAACTTCAACTTACTTACATTTAATTCAATTCCAATTCTCAATTTTATTTAACTTATCCTAAGTTAAATTCAAATATATTTTATTCACCTTCATATACTCGAATTAAATTTTAATTCCAGGATACAAATTTATACGAGTTTTACAATTCATTCACCTTCAAGTTCTCTAACTCTTTTATCTACCAACTTATATTACTCATTTAGTTATTTTCATCTCATAATTATAATCCCATAATTAAACTTTCATTCCCTTCTTATTTCAATCAACTTCATTCTATGCTTTATATTGTTGATTCATTTAAATTTCCACATTTATATTTTAAATAGAATTCCCAGAATCCAATTGCCCGGTTTTATTTCAAAACCATTTTGAATCCATAAATAACTCATACACATCTGGTATATCACATCAAATCCCAATTTCCAAAATAATCTGCTTTTACCAAACAATTTTCCCTTTGAATTTCAAAACCAACCCAGTTCACAATCACTTCCAATTTAAAACAGTTTGGTAGCAATTTCTCTTTGGAAACTCGAAAATAGACATCGATGATGCTGCAGTCATCACCGAAATTATTTTCCAGCGACCGAAAGAGAATTTAATGCTTTTATCACTTTAAAACTTTTCAAACATTTTTAAATCCCAAATCCCACCAGATTTCAATTCAATTTCAAAAATATTCATGAAATAATATCACCACCCAAAACCTTTAAACTATTCTTAAATCCAAAGGAATTTAAACCTTTCCCAAAACTTCAAATTCAAAATCCATTCAATTTTATATCCAAACATTACTCTGGAATTCTATCACATTTTATTTCAAGTTATAAGTCACATTTACAAATTTCATTTGTTTATGAATTCATCTCATTTGATTATAAATCACATTTGTAATTCACATTTGTATATAAAGGTTATCTCAATTTATAAATTTCATTTATAGTCTATATTTCAAATTCCATTTTGTTATATAAATTTATTCTTCAACTTAGGTTATAAGTTTTCAATTTCAACTCAATAATGAGACTAACTCATTATTGTCATCTTCTAACAACCAAGCATCCAAATATATAACCATAATAATTTTCGAATTTTTTTTTCTTTTATATACAAAATAATTTGGGCAAAATTATTTCATTCACCCTATTTAAAACAATATTGTGTCGAACTGTTCTATTCAAGTGTTTAGAAACCCCTTCGATACAGTTGTCCAGACTGTGCCGACGAAGGTTCATATGCCACTCAATAAATCAACCAACACAATATAAAACCATTTTATATTCACTAACAAATACGCACTCATATCTATTAATACTCTCAAAATTCCCACCAGAGCCAAGGTTATCGCCAGCCTAAGCTCTGATACCACTGTAACGACCCGACTTTCCAGACCCGGAAAATCAAACCATTTTAGTTAAGAAGAAGAGGTAGAAGAAGAAAAATAGAAAACAACATCAGAATCTAACCATTGCAGCGGAATAAAATATAATATATATTAACAGATCTTTACAAAAATCAAAACTATATCAGTTTTATATAATATAGCATCAGAGTATACACCAGAGAACACATAACATACAACTGGACAATAACCATATCATGTCCTCAATACAACAGAGTACAACAATCAACACAGCGGAATATATATATATATATAAACAAGTACGGGAGATACGTCTCGCCATCCAGCTCATCTCCTGAGATCCACAGCATCATATCATGTATCCTATAATACTCGGTCTGACCCGAGCATCATATAAAACAATACCCGAGTCAGTCTGGAATACCAGCGTGAGAAAATCACACTCAATTGATTATTAAAGTTTCAAAAATCCTTTTGAAAATAAAAGCATCTCGTAAGACCACGCCACAAATAAACATGTCGGGTTTTTACCTTACGATAGCTAAAACACTTTTTATAAAAATCCTCTGATATTATAATAGTGTCTATTCACAAATACTTATTAAAATAGCTGAAATT
The DNA here is from genome assembly GCA_030737815.1 of Allium fistulosum. Taxonomy (NCBI): domain Eukaryota; kingdom Viridiplantae; phylum Streptophyta; class Magnoliopsida; order Asparagales; family Amaryllidaceae; genus Allium; species Allium fistulosum. Next base: position 299,560,902 of record CM060903.1, read on the forward strand.
GTTACATGATTAAATTCCAGCATACTAGGTATACAAACAAATACCGTACAAGGCACGTAGGGAGAATGGATTTCCAACGAATGACTAGGCACTGGGGTACCACCTGTCACAGTACGTGGCCTAGATCACAGTACCGAGGAGTACGCCCGCTCCCCTGCAACACAAGGCCGGAATCATCCCTTACTGGATAATTCCAAATAAAATCACCCCACGGTTGGGATCAGCAACCGCACCACTAAGCCGAAATAAAGGGACATCTAGACAGGGATGACCTTACTCTCAAGTGGGGGCTACCCACGAAGCCTTGCTGCATAACCCCTGATTTTCAGTCATTCCCGGTTGATGAGGTTCGAGGCTAAACGATACCTTATAGAACATATCCCTTAGAATGCCCATTGCCCACCTGACGATGTCACGAAAGCATTCGTCCATACAAGTCCGTCCCGGGTTCGAACGGAACCGAAGGCACTATTCCTACTACATCCATTTTGGAAATATCCTCAGGATTAGTAGCGACTAGCCCTTGCACTTCACTGCTCCATCTTTGACTCCGAACACGTTACACGAAACGTACAAACCGGATCGAAGTGGTATTCGAGTCTCCAGACCTAGAATCCCGGTATACGGAAACCCGATCCCGGTCTCTTCGAAACGATCAGCGCATTTGGCCAATATTGATAGTCGGTTATTTAACTATCAATTAACATCCACAAGCAACCATCACACAATAAATAATTTCCCACATTATTTATTTGCCAAATATCTTTCCAAGATATATTTCCAAATTTTCAAAGCTCATTTGGAAACAAATTTCAAACAGTTTCCGCTTACGGAATACATTTCCCAAATAATTATTTCCACTGAATCACCAAGTACAAAATACTTTTAATTTTAAAATAATTTAAAACACTTTATTTTAAATATATTTTATAACATTGAAATCAAACTACTTTAATACTTTATTAAAAATATATACTTTAAAATAAACCACTTTATAATATAAACTAAATTTCTCCTTTTAAAACATAATAGCAAATCACTTTTATATAATTACTACAATAATAGATTTTGAAAATCTTACTTTAAAGTTTAAACATTTAAAAAGAATAGATTTTTCCAAACATACTTACTTAGGAAATTAACATTTAGAAATAATCAATTTTCTAAAACATGCTTTTAAAAACACAATTAGAACTTTTAACTTATATTAAAAATTTCTTTGAAAACGTACTTGGCTATCCAAAGAAATACACTTCTCATTTCCATCTTTTAAAAATAAATCAACATTTATTTTTAAACCAATTCATATTCCTTTATAAATTCCCACCTTGAATTTATATTTCAAATATCCTCTGATATTCCATTTCACTTTATAAACCCAGTTTATATCTCCAAAATCTCATTTCTCTTAAATTTCAAATCCCAAAATATTTAAATCAATTTACAATTGATTTTCCAATTTACTTTGAAATAAATTTCCTTACTTAATCCATTTATTTCCAAATTCATTAACTTCCAGATTTTATTTCTCATTATGATTTAAAATCTTTAAACTGAAACACAAGTTTCAGATTTCCCAAATTCCTTCTTTCTTTTTAATTACATTTAAACATTGAATTAAAATAAATTATTTATTCTTTTAAATAATATCACATAAGTTTTCTTTAAATTCAATATTTCTCTGTTTATTCAAAATTCCTCTTTCCCATATTTATTAGAATTTTGGAAATCACTTTTATTCTTAATCAGATTTATTCTCAAATTTATTCCAAACTCTTTATAATTATTTTACTTAAAAATTTACTCTTTTATTTCTTTTCAAAAATTCCATTCTAGAGATTTTGATAACTCAGCATATCCAAATCGGTCCAACCAAACCATAACATCCAATTATCCATATAAGTCATCACAGGATATCAAAATCATATCACAGAATATTTAACAAAATTAAATATTTTGAGGAATCCAGTTGGATCCCTCCAACCTGTTTTCCTGCATCCACAGATGTTAGCACAATACCAATTTCACTTCAAAGTGGAATATCGCGGTATATGGGTTTTATAAAATATCATCCGCTATTATGCGGCGCATGGGGTCTCATCCACTATATAATGTGGGAATTATCAACAACTCCAATATATACATATGCCAATATATATATTGGTATACTACTATATATATATATCACATCAATCAAATCAATCAAATCAATCAATTCAAACATCCATCAATATTTAAATTTAACCAATTAAATTTAAATTATAATTTAACTGAGTGAGATTAACTCACCTTTGATTTTTGTTTGCAATCCATTCCAAACGGCTTGTTTCCTTGATTTTAAACCTTGTATAACAATTCACGATTTATTATTATTTGAATTAATCAAAAATTAATTTCTGTCTAGTTATCTAATTCTAAACTAATAATTTCCTATAAAAATCCTTTGGTGCCCTGAGAAATTAAAATAAGTTAATTACCCTAATTAATCTCTTTAATATATTATTAACAATAAACTAATTGGTGAAGATATGTATATCTTTGAAACTCATTCACTTATAAAATTTATTTATATAGATTTAAAAATCTAATTTTTATAATTTATTTTTAACATTTAAAATTCCTATCTATTTTCCAAAATCTCCTTTATATTCATATTTCTTTTAACCTATATACAGATGTTTAAATTAGATTCAAATTGGAAAATAAGTGTTAACATAAATACCTCACTGCCTATCACTTCTCAATCAACCCTAGCAGGTCTCTTCCATCCCATCGCTGAATCGAGTTTCCAGGCAAGCTCTTCGCGGCCCCCTACTATACATGAACTCGCCTCCATCGATGACGAACCCCGCCGGCTAATGTGAGTGCCACCATCGCCTTGAACTTCGAGTTTCCCTTACTTGCACTGTCACTCGAGCATTCCAGATCCAAACTCGCGATCCCAATCCCTGCCGTGACCCACTGCATCGAAACATCCAACTCGATGCCGGCCTTCGACCACGTTGCCTTCCTCGAACTCAACGGAAGTCGTGAACAATCGCGAGCCAAAGCCCTAGCTCGCCGGCCTCCTCCACACGCTCACGAACGCGCTGACCTTCTCCCCTAATCGAAACGAAGTCGCCATCGAAGCTCGCGGCTACAGTGGGATTCGCGACTCAGCTTGGAACGAAGAAGGTTTTTTTTTGTTCGATTTCGTTTGATTGAAGAAGAAGAAAAAAAATAAGGAAGGCCGGCTTTGAATTCAAACGAAAGGGGAGGAAGCCTTATCTTCGAATTTGTAAAGGGAAGAAAACTGTTCGGCCATGATTTTTCTCCAGAAATCAAACTTTGATTTTCATTTATCTGTATATTTTCTGTTTGTTTAAACGAGCAGAGATGGAAGGGAATAGCGTGTTCGATAAGGCAAAGGAACGTGTTGGAAAAAAATATCTAGCTACAGTGTTTTTCTTATATTGTTTGTATTAAATTTCCGTTTAAATTTTAACGCGTTTGTAAGCCGTACATTCACACACTAACTCCGATCAATACGAAATCTGAAATCCGATAATAATTCAATATTACGGATCCAATGGAACTAGTTTCGTCGAATTCCGAGACTGTGCCTTGGAAGGCTATTTTTAAATATCGATTCAAACGATATAATTTCAAAACTGAACAAAACAGTTTGAAATTACATTCTGAAGCTTCTATTATCTTCAGTATTATCATTACGAATTTTACGAGCTTTCAAAATATTTTTAATTAGCTTAGAATGCCATATTTACTATTTTATCCAACTTCAAATAAATTTAATTTAATTATTAAATTACTCAATAAACAGCGATATTTGAAATTTAAGTTTATAATTAATCTCTGAATATTTAAAATTAATTAAATATTCCAATTTCAAATATACAAAAATTCCGGGTCGTCACATCGGCAGGGCGGGTTAGCGACCTATAGAACCTGACCGAGTTAAGGGTTAGATCGTGGACAGTTTGGAGCGACCTAGTGGTTCCGAGTTAGCATTGTTAGGTCGGCAACGACCTAAGGAGTTTGGAGATAGCTGTGTAGCGACCTAGTGTCTTGGTATGACCTATAGGTTAGCGACTTAGGGAGTATACGACCTATGGGAGTTAAGTCGTACGAGTTAAGTCGTAAGTCGTAACATGTTTTAGGTCGCCTGAAGACTTAAGGTGTTAGGTCGCTGGGTTTCTGCCTGAGTGATAGGTCGTGAGCGACTTAGTAGTTGTTAAGTCGCGAGCGACTTAAGAGTTGATCTGTTTTAAGTCGTAGACGACTTAGTAGTTGAGTCGTAGCCCCAGTTATTTGTTAAGTCGTAGCCTACTTGTTAAGTCGCGTGTAAGTTAAGTCGCACGCTTGAGATTTCCTTAAGTCGTAGGTTGGCATAGCAGTTAAGTCGTAGGTCGTATGGGGTGCTAAGTCGTAGGTGGGTATTTCTGTTAAGTCGTAAGTCGCTATGGCTTAGGTTGTTAAGTCTTTAGGTCGGAGGGGTCTTAGGTCGTAAGTCGGAGACGACTTAGGAGATAGCCGAGTTACGACTTAGTGGATTTTCAGCTATAAATAGGAAGGGTTTTTCTCACTTTTTGGGATCCGGATTTCGAAGCGACGAAGTGCTGCCATTTTGAGAGCTCGACTTCTACACTTCTTCACTTCTTTCCTCCACTCTAATCTAGTGCTTCCTTTCATCCAAATCGAAGATCAAGATCGAAGATCCAAGAGCTAAAGTTGAAGATCTTCATCCATTGAAGTTAGATTTCTTCGTTTGAAGCGGATTCGTGATAGATCAAGCTTGATCCTTCGCTGTCCAGATCTGAAGCGTGTTGATTTGAGGTTGTTTAGGTGATTTGGTGAGTGGTGATTATCTCTCACACGGATCCAAAGGAGTATATCGGATTGTTGGCTCGATTTGGTGTTAAAATAGTGATTTTCATACATTTTCTTCATCCTAAGTGTAGATCCATTGTTCATGATGATTTGACAACCATTTTACTAAGTGTTAACCTATGCAAGTTCATTCATCAAGATTGTAGAGATATTTCTCATGATTTCATACTTGTTAGACTTTCAACTCTTTAATTACGAAATTGCCATTATAGTGATAATTATCTACATAAATCATATTTGAATGTTTGATTGCTTGGATTAATGTTTGACTTGATTGATTGCTATGAATTAGATGATTGATAATTTGATTTAGACCGAAGACAATTCAAAAGCTAAGGGAAAGGCTCTTGAATTGGGAAAGCTGCTCGTGGCATATGTAGCGGGATGATGAAGCTCTTATGCATATATTCGATGATGATGTTGAGATGAGACTTTGCGAGGATGTGATGAAGCGAAGTATGATATGAGATAGTCTTGGTCTAATCCAGACGGGATCATTCCAAGCACATTGGTAACTCGGTGATATGATTCGAGTTAAGAGTAATGGATGCTTGAGAGGCGCTTGAGCTAGTATGGAAATAGTCGTCAAGGAGGATGACTAGGAGGCTTGGATAACATCGTTGTTGAAGAATCTAGCATGCTCTAAGCAAGAGTACGTTTGGGCAGATTCGATAGTCCCAACGGCCAACTGTTGATGGTCGAGTACTCTGGGCAGATTCGATAGTCCTAGGCACGGGCTGCGACGACGTGCGGGAGTTATGTCTAGAACCGGGGTTTCCATTAGCCCTTGACGGACGGCTGAAAGAATGTGCCGGTCATTCAATTAACGGTGATATCGAAGCAATGTTAACAGTGATAGCCAGAGTCATGGATGTTTGGTTGTATCGTCATTCGGTCTCAAGAGCAGTGTTTTCTGGGTACTATCTGATCTTGGTTTAGGCCTTGGGGGTTTGTGCTTGGAAAACATCGCCCTTGACTCGAGTGATAATTTCCTTACTTTACATTGTATGCTCTGTTATGTTTGCTTCTGCTTAGTGTGTGTCTAGGGGCTATCACTGTAGAAAGAGGTTGGAGTGGGAGGGTTGTATTCCTATTCCTTTTCCTTTATGCTCTTTTGGTATGTTGTTAGTTAATTTACTGTTCACTAAGACTGTTGTCTGACTCAAGGCTTTATGTTTTTAATTCTTATTGCCTTGGGCTGTTCGTCCATCTTTGGGACGGGCAGACTAGGTAGCAGGTGACAGGTGCTGTTCTCTTCTCACGATGATGATATCGAAGACGAACTGGAGGGTTGCATATTATCTTCTTACTATATGTACTGGATGTTCCGCTGTTTGTATAATCTCTGAGTGTTATGTAGTGAGGCTTGATGTATTGACTATTTGGATGTTTGTATTCAACTATTATGGAGTTTTATATGATGGCATTTTGTTCTGTAAAGCTTCACTATACATATGTTCTATTGTATTTTGTCCATGCGCTGTGAGTAATACGATAGATTCTGTTGTTTTAATTTACCCTGACAATCGTCCATGGTCGCCTGGCACACTCTTCAGCGCACTATCTCTAGGTTTAAGTGCAGGGGTCATGGGCGGTCGTCACACCAATGTGCATAGCACTCTTCTGCAACCCGAGAGTTTATGACCACATATTGTCGTTTGCACTATAAAACTTCGGCATGGGATCACCGTCTGAGTATTGTATATGAATTACTCCTTTACCCGAGAGTTTACGGCCAAGGGTTGTCATCTTACTGAATAAAGTTCGGTAGTCCCTTGCTGTTTGAGTATCATGTGTGTATTTCTTTAGTACGCGAGATTTTGCGGTTGAAGGTTGTCATTTTACTAAAGAAACAACGGCAGCGTACCACCATCCGAGCATTCTGCAAAGTATTACCCTTTAACCTGAGAGTTTACAGCCTAGGGTTGCCGTTTTATTGAATAAACTTCGACACAGTGCCACCGTCTAAGCATTGTGCATATTATTGCTCTCTAACCCAATAGTTTATGGTGAATGGTCCTTGTATTAGTAAGCAAAATACGGCAGAGCATTGTTGTTTTAATGAATACGGTCATTGTCTACCGTTTTGATGTAACAGAATAACAAATGACTTTGCCGTTAACCTACAAACTATCACAATGTAACATAATGACAAATGACCAGATGACAGTGAACAAACCGTAGCACATAATTGTCTACATCAATTCAATTGACATTCAAACCATAACACAGACGATTAACAAACCAAAACATAACACATTCAACTAGCAAACCAAAATTAACAATTGTATGCAACAAACCAAAACAACAGTAAAATTCAAATATTAACCCCATAGTACATTGTCTTCATACAAAAGAAACCACATTGTCTTCGTACAAAATAATCCCATAGTCCATTCAAACAACAACATAAAACATTGTTTTAATACAAAACAAACCAAAATAGAATACCACATCTACTTTTTCTTGGACATAAATTTCTTCACACGCCTGCCCTTTCCTCTAACAACAGCAGCTTTACTCTTGCTCGCCTTCGCACCTACATTATGTTCTTCTACTGGCACAGTCTCTCCATAAAGCTCCAATGGTTCAACTTCCTATATTTGCTTAATCTTTTCTATCACTTGAGTCATTGATTCGCTAGAAGCACACGATCGAATAAAACCAGCAATGTGTTGAAGTCGACGTTTCTGGAAAGAAAAAACGAAGAGTCAATACAAGTATTATGTGCGGTAGGAATATTTTGTTTTTTCAAACAAATTACTGTAAGTAAGATAATTACAATGCGAACAAGAAGCAAATTATGTTCATAACATTCATTGATTCGGTAATTATTTTTTTTGGATTGGTCATAAGAGGATGAGATGCATTTTGTACCACTTTATATAACTTTCATCACGATCCCAAGGATTTGCAACTTGTCATGATGTTAGACTCTCATTAAGGAGATGATTACTTCATTCACTCCAACTAAAATCGCCTAAATTATAGTATGTAGCTTTAAATCCTCGAGACGATGACTTAAACTTCCTCTTATCAAGAGTGAATGTAGTAGTCGAGATGGACTGAACATAACCAAATTGGCGTAGAAATCTTTGAGGGAGATATAATTCTACGGTTTCAAAGCAAATAACATGACCGTTTTATAACGCACATTATTGAAACCTGTAATATTGCCGTTTCTTCTTAAAACAATCCCAAATAACGTCAGAACTTTGTATATCATCGATCCTCCCTTTTAGAGTAACCAAATCAGAAGTTAAGTTCGTACCAGTTTCCTTTACAAAATAGAAAGTGGCTCTCACATCACCTTCAATTGCACCAACACACCAATTATGTCATCTCAGACTTGGTAAGTGCCCAAAAATCCAAACCTATAACCAAGTAACAAATGCATAAGTAGACGATATTGTATATGATTTGAGTATAAACTTGTACGCTTACCTGAAGTAAGGTCATACAACCAATCATTTGGTGGACATCTTTTCTTGTGCTTTGTCCTAAGTTACGCAACAACCAACTCAAACAAAGCAGTTGCCCAAGAATAAGTATGCACTTGTTTTAACTCCCTAAAGCATTGCAGAAAATGCATGGATACTTTATTCCTAGACTTCTCACAACAAACTAAACACCCAATCATGTACAAAAGGTATGCTATCACATAGTGCGTCTTGCGTTCATCACTATCCCACTCCTTTGAACCTTCAAACTGACTTCTTAACCATTCCAATCTTATCTCCTTTTCACCTGCCAATACAATAATAGCAGTTGCCTTGTCAACCCCAAGACATTGAACCAACAGGTCATAAACATCACCATAACTAATACCCCTAGATCCTCTAAGAGGTCCTGTCGTAGCTCTTCCTTCAGTTGGAAGATTAGTCATGTGAACGACTTCATCAATAGTAATTCCCATTTCAGCGAAGGGTAGATGAAAAGTGTTTGTTTCAGGATAAAATCTTTCGACGAAGGAATTGATAAGAACTTTATCAAGTTTTCCATGAGCATGTAATACTAACTGATAAAATCCTGACTGAACAACTAGATCCTTTACAAAAGAACATTCTTTCTTATAATCCCACAAACTTTGTGTTCCAACGCGACTACGAACTTTTACTATTCTGGCTTCTCCCCGTGGTTCCTAAGTTATATATACATTAAAATCAACACATATAAACTAATAACTTTAACTTAATCTTAAACATTATAAAAAGAAAACTTACATCTGAGTTCCAAATTTTATGAGCTATATGATATTTGAATGTGCACAATAGTGATGGCCGCTCTTCAGATTCAGGTGGCTGACGGGATGCTTGTTTTCTCGGACTTTTCCCTTTTTCTTTAACTTTTACTCCTTTTCTCCACCTCTATCTCTTCTTCCACTACATTTTCATCACCTTCATCCCAATCACTCTCTTCATCAGCTTCATTGTCAGGCTCCTTATGTTTTTGTTGTCTTGTACCGTGTCCTTTCTTTTTAATTGTCTTCCTAGTCTCTTCCTTTATCACTTCATGCTCTACATTTTCGTCCTCTTCATTTGATTCATCACCTTCACTAGTATTTGTCTCCTCATCAGAACTATGACTCTTATCACCGCTTTTATTTGCACTTAAACTTTGTTCAGGTTCACTATCTTCCTCTTCATCTACCTCCACTTCTTTTCATTTTTGCGCTAGCAATTGTTTCTACCTTTCCATAGCTAACTTCTTTCGATTAGAAGCCGTGCATGGTACACAAGTAGACGTAGATATTTTATTTTGCTGCAAATAAACATTGATTTGAAGTGGTAAAAAAAAGGCAGGGTAATAACTAATTGACAAAGATAAAGGCAAGGATGTGCCGAACAATTACAAAAAAAACGCCGAGCACTTAACAAAACATGAAACAACAAAATTAACATATTAAGCTTATTTCGGTAGGGGACCACCTTTTAACATACGACATTATGGTAAGTGGCTGCCGAAATAAATATTATATTGCTTTATTACTCTACATTCTCTTCGCTAATGTATGGCCGTTTATACAAATTTTATACGGCACCATTCCACCGTTTTATAAACATAATGCCAACAATGCCCACCAATTTCTTCATCTTCCCCATTCACACATTAATCTAAACCAAGCAAAACGATCGACAAAAAAATCAAAATTCAAAACCCTAAAAACACGTACCTTTCCAATATTCGCTCCATGATGTTAGGATCAAGCCGCTTCCTTTTCGTGGTCATCATTCTCACCATTGTCGAAATTACTAAATCCTAGCATTGCCTGCGTGGAAGAACATCGCTCACAAACCCTAATTGATGTTTGGCAGCAATGTATCGATCCAAAAAGCTCGTAAACCCTAAACGTTTTAAGTGCGTGAAAACTTACTTTGGCAGGAACGAAGTTAAAAGAAGACAAACAGTAGGGTAAAATTGCACTCACTTTTTTATATATTACTATATTACAGCCCCAACAATTTTAAAATGAAATGGAGTCCCCCTAAAATTGTTACCCCTTATCCAAAAGTAGAGTCCTTATAACAATTCATATATTATTGGAAATATCATAAAATTTAAGATTTAATAGTGACCAATTTCATTTTGTCAGTTTGACCAACTATTACAAGTCTCCATTTAATAAGTTAGATCAAAGATGAGAATATTATTTTGTTAACAATATTAAAATTGTGTATCCACTAAATTACGACAATTAAGTGTTTCATTTTAAAAATATAATATATGGTTTATTTAATGGTCTGTTTGGTTTGAAAACGTTTTATGTTTTTCATTTTCAACTTGTATTAGAAAATGCACAAGCTGGAAGAAGGGGTGTAAAACATTAATTTGGAGAAGGATTTTAATATCTAAAATAAAAAACAATTTCTTCTTGTTTTCACCTATTAAAAAATATCAAAATCATATTTTTTACCTTCTTTTTTCGCTTTGCTGTAATCATTAAAATTTACAATTTCTACTTACAAAATATTTCAATGTAGCCGTTTGGTTTTATTTGAGTTTTGTGTTTTGCGTTTTCAACATGCATTTTTACAAAGCATGAGAATAAGGTTTAAAATACTAGAGTCTATTTGGTTTCATTTTGTATTTTGTGTTTCGTGTTTTCAACATTCATAACAAAATATGAGAATGCCGGAAGAGAAATATAAAATTTTGAAGCATTGCGACGACGATGAAGGGACAACGGATGTGATGGATGAACGAAGAGATTGATTGTTTTTCGTTCTTTTGTTCAAACACGAAAAAATAAATAAATTTATTTTCTGTTTTATATGTTGGCTTTATTTTCCAAATGATTGTTTTTCAAAAATAAATGCATTGTATGCACTGTTTTTAACCAAAACAAAAAACTAAAAATAGCAAAACAATCGGGGACGGTGGAGTGACGGACCTATGAAACATTTTGTTTCCGTTTTTACGTCTCAAGTGCCAAATAGGCCTGTCCGTGCCTCTGCTGAGCCTACTAGCGAAGACAGTTCCTAGCGCCCTTTCTCAGTTTCTCAAAAGTCTCCTCCAAACGACTATAAACCCCAGAACCATTTAAAAGTAAAACCCACTATCAGACGGTCTCTTTGTGAAAATAATAAATAGATAATCGGAGTAAAATCAAGAATCGGAAGAAGAAAAGAAGATGAGTACAATAGACAAGATGCTGATAAAAGGCATCCGGAGCTTCGATCCTGAAAACAAACACGTCATCACTTTCTTCCGCCCTCTAACCCTAATCGTCGGTCCTAATGGCGCTGGCAAAACCGTAAGTTGCCCTCTTTACGCCCTCTATCTTTTCCTCTTATTTAGTGAATATGCTTTGTTAGCTACTTATTTACACGATTATTAAACAAATGGAAAAATACACAGACAATTATAGAATGTTTGAAGCAAGCATGCACGGGTGAGCTACCTCCCAACTCCCGTTCCGGCCACACCTTCATTCACGATCCCAAGGTACTAAATCTTGTATTTTGGTTTGAATTTGGTTTTCGTTTGAAAACGAATTGTATTGTCTGAATTGATCCAAGGTTTCTGGCGAGACTGAGACTAAAGGGCAAATAAAGCTTCGATTCAAGACGGCAGCTGGCAGAGATGTTGTTTGCATTAGGTCATTTCAGCTCACACAGAAGGCATCTAAAATGGAGTTTAAAGCACTTGAAAGCGTTTTGCAAACTATCAATCCTCATACTGGAGAGAAAGTGTGTCTCAGCTATCGGTGTGCGGATATGGATAAGGAAATTCCTGCTCTCATGGGGGTTTCTAAGGCGATTTTAGAGAATGTAATATTTGTGCATCAGGACGATTCCAATTGGCCTGTGCAAGATCCTTCTACTTTGAAAAAGAAGTTTGATGATATCTTCTCTGCCACAAGGTATCAAATGCTTCCACATATTTTAGTTCTCCTGTTGCTGTTAGTGCAATAATTAAATGGTTTGAGTTGGGAGTTTCGAATGGGCAAATGTTTTTCTTTTTCCTTCCTTTCAATGATGGATGTTTCAGATGCCAACATTGATTCTTTTTGCTGTGTTTGGTGTATTTGAAACTGATATCCATAATAAAATTTGAATATCATGCCTGCTTAATAAAGGCTACTATACAAACTAGTAGCGCCTACGTTAGGGAGTAAGTTACTATGTTATCTTTGTTAGGTTTGACAGCATTAAAACAAACATTTGGTTCCAAAAGCAATGTAAAACCATACTTTTAACTGATACAACCAATTTTTATTTGAATATTCAATGCATACCTGTTTTTTTTGGGTACTTAATTAAGTTTTATTGTTATGTAAACGCTATATGTTCATCTGAGATTAAGATATTTTGATGGATCTCTGCCTTCTCTATTAGAAGGTATTAAGCGTTAACTTTCTTTCTATGTGCAAGGTACACAAAAGCTTTAGAGGTAATAAAAAAGCTCCATAAAGAACAAGCACAGGAGATAAAGACCTATAAGCTAAAATTAGAGAATCTCCAAACCCTAAAAGATGCAGCTTATAAGGCACGTTCCTTTCAAACTCAACAATCATATTTATGAGCATGCCAAGTCCATTCCTCATAAATATGTACCATGCTTTTATATTCATGGATATCATTTTGTTCATAAACTTTTACATAGACAATGTATGATATTAAAATTCATGATATCGTTTTTTCAATCTGTTTTGAACTACTAAGTTTCGCCACCCTCCCCTCCAAACCCCCACCCCCCTAACAAAAAAACCTGTTTAGAAAGCTTTTATAGTAACCTATCTGTTATGTTACATGTAGCTTCGTGATAGCATATCTCAAGATCAAGAGAAAAGTGAATCTCTAAAAGCACATATGGATGAACTTGAGAGAAACATCCAAGCCAAAGCGGACCAAATGTTACTTACAGAAACAACTATAAAGGAGTTGCAAAAGCTTGAGGATCAGATTTCAACATATGATACAAAAAGAAGCACTTTATACGAGCTTCAACAAAAACAGTATGATGCACTTGATGAGGAAAATGAAGGTAACAATCTAAATTTCACACATTAAAATTTGAACACATACTTGCATGTTGTTACTATGTCTCAAAAGCTTCTTGTATGTCATACAATATACAGCTTAATCTCCCTAAGCTGAATTCATAAAAATACATGTTTCTAAACATTCATCATCCTTCTTTCGTTTTAGATACCGACGAGGAGCTAAAAGAGTGGCAAACAAAATTTGAAGAAAGGATTGCAATACTGCAATCTAAAATGAGTAAATTGGAGAGGGAGATGAACGACGAGGAGATTAATTATGCTAAATTATCAAAAAAGATAAATGATTCTATGCTAGAGATTGGGAAGCAACAAGCTGAAGCTGCTGTAACTTTTTCAATGCCCCATATGAAACATTATTGTTTGCAAAATTTTGTTTTAGAAATTTGTTACTTTATTTTACTTCGAAAGTACCAATGGTAAATGATTGCATCAGGCTCATTCAAAGTTGATGGATGAATGTGATTTAAGGATTCAGAGGATTCTAACAGAGCATAACCTTGGTAATGTTCCTAAACTACCTTTCAGCAATGAAGTGGCCGCCAATCTCTTAAAGAGAATACAAGCTAGAATGTCCGACATCGAGAAAGATTTGCAAGACAGGAAGGTACGGTTTTCCAAATTAACTTTCCGTTGATTACTTGTACATGTTTGTGAATTTCATCAGTTTTTTGCCATATTTGAAGGCTATTTGGTCAATATACTGTTATAATCAAGCAAAATATTTTGTGTATGAAAAATGTAACAATTGTGGAGAATCATTCTTATGGCTGTGCCACACATTGTTTGTTACAAAAGCACTAAAAACAGTGAATTGACTGTACGTCAATTCATATATTATCTATGCTTATCATGTTGTTTGCAGTTAGCTTCTTTTTTTGGTCTTCTGTTGAATGGGTTGGCAGTTTTAGACCGCTTAGTGCCCAGTTTTCAATATGTTATATATCACTCAATCGCTCTCCCAACCAGCAATAAACATAACAATGGATTCAACTGAATTTGAGCAAATCTTATTCATAATTGGTATCTTAGTATCATTTTTAGGATTGAATTTGCTATATATTTCCATAGCATTAGACTCAAGTGTATAGCCTATTCTTAGTGCGAGTTTATTTTTATGACTATAATGCTTACATATGAGAGATTTATTGATTCATTTAATCACAACTCATTATCATGTCGGCAGTAGACCATTATTTACGCTTCACCATTTGCATGTCATTTTTTTGCTTCATCTCATGCTTCCAACTTCACTGTACAGGAATACATATATACACACACGTCTATTTTTTATTTATTTTAATAAACAGAATTGATTGTATAGGATTCACTACTGTTAGTCACTTCAAACGCCGTAAGTTATTGTAAAATGAAGACGTAAAACTTCTTTTACATTTATATATTTAGTCAAGCAATCAATTTATATGTTTAGTCGTTATTTCATTTAGACATTTATATTGTTCTGCACTCGTTATCGTTTTAAATATTTATTTATCATAATCATATCAATAACTGTATGTTATATACCATCGACTTGTTATATAGCTATTCATAACTTTAATTTATACTGTAGATTGAGTATTTACCTTTTTCTTAAGATTTGATTTTTAATCTACCTTTTGTAATTAGCATAATGTTCTCGAAGTGGTATCGCATAACTTGTATTGCAAATTGTACCTAAAATTTATTTATACTGCAAAATGATATTTTATTGCTTTTTTCAAGGGATAGCTTAACACTCTTGAATAGATGCTATATATACGAGATTTAATGGCAAGTGCAACGCACGCGCATGTAAAAAATTCTTATAAAATTTAAACTTTCTGCGTAGTTTTGATAAAAATAAAGGTGGGACCCAGTGCACTAGGCTCTCGCACGATAGCGGGCTCTAGAGAGGTTGATAATGTACACAACCTTTTCCTTGCATTGCGAAGATGTTGTTTTCGGACTCGAACCAGCGCGCCCAGATCACCATGCATGTGATCTAACCATAGCACCAAGGCTTCACCTCATAGTTTTGATAAAAATAAATTAAAAAATATGAAGATTTTTTTTGTTGAAACAAAGTTTTGAACTTGTAATCTTAGTTACATTTCAAAATTTCCATTTGAAAATAGATGTTAATATTTGTTTTTTGTAGTATTTGAACTTCCGACTCTTATTTGCATATAAGGGTATTTTCGGAACTTCGCGGTCGGCCCAAAAAATTGTGTTTATATTTCAACCATTAATAAAGATGTATATATATTCAGTTTAAGCAATCTATTTATACATGTTGATACTATTACATTTAGACATTTGTATTGTTCTGCTAACAGGTAATCATTATGAGACTCAAGCAAACATTTATTTATCATATCAATGATTATTTACTGTATGACATTGATTTGTTATATAGCTATTCATAACTTTAATATATACCACAGATTGAGTTTTAACATCTCTTTTGCAAAATCGAATTTTTTATATCATTCTTTCTGTAATTAGCCTGATGACTTCAAAGTGATCTTGTATAACTTATACTGCGAATTGTATCTAAAATTTATTTATATTGTAAATTGATATTTCATTGCTTTTTTCAAGATACCTTAACACTGGAATAGATGTTATATTCTTTGTGCACGCGCCCGCACGCACGTTGTGAACTTATATTTACCATCTGGTTTATATGGCAGGTTAACATATAGTCATATTGCAAACTAACATGTGTTTATATGCAAGGTGACTTTTGTACTGTAAACTAACATTCTCTTTAACATTTCAGATTTCTATTTGTCATATACTAATTTAACAATTCAGAATAGCTAATGCTTATTAAATATATTTAAAGAAGCAATGTTTTAAATCTCGGATGTTGATCAAGTTTCATCTTGGAATATTTACATAAGATATCTCGTACCAGATGAGGTTTCGGAGGAGACGACTGTATTTCAGTTAGATCTTGGGTTGATATCTCGGTTTATGATGTACATCTTGGGACTATCTTTGGTAACTTACGAGGTTAATTTGACATTTTTTTTGTATTGTTATTTCAGCTAATAAAAATAAGAACAAAAATTGTAACATGATTTGCATAGAAAGATGATTGATGTACTAGACAAAGAAGATTAGTTTATCTTTTTGGAGGAGAGTAATAGATAATTTGGTAGGAGGGAATTAGGCAAAACAACCGTTATTAAAAAAATGCTAGATCTAGGCTAAAAGTTTCAAAATTTTGGGAGGAGGACAAACTTCTTCCCTGAATTCACATCATCTCCCAGGATCAGATTTCATGTTGCTTTCCTCCAATGACCACTGCCCCTTGCCGTCCGCCAACAACGCTACCTCACTGCCCCTCCCCTTTCCATCACCATAGCCATCACCTTCGCTACCATCTCCATCTCGAAACCATAAATCACTACGAACCTACCGCCATCAAATCTCATCTTGCATCGCTACATCATGGCTCGTCCCATCACTACTACCCTAGTCAGCCTCCTTTACCATTAGACCGCCGCCAACAATCACCTAAAAACACGTAGTAAAGATTAATAATTTAAATATAATGTTAAATTCATTTTAACAATACACAAAACTCATAACTAGCATTAAAAAGCAAATACTATATTTAATTTTATAGTTCACGAAATGCTAGTTACAACTAACATTATCGACTACCTCTTTGCAATGCGAGGGAAAGACCGCGTACATTATCGATCTCTCTAGAGCCCACTGTCGTACATGAGCCTCGTGCACTGAGTTCCACCTTTACGAAATGCTAGTTACAACTAACATTAAATTTAGTTATATATTCATTTTCTTAGTTCAAAAAATGCTAAATCAAACAAGCATTATAAATATATATTATGCTACTCATTTTCATAGTTGGAAAAATGTTAAATTAAACTAGCATTATATAATTACAATGCTATATCCATGTTTTCAATTCACAAAATGCTAGTTATATTTAGCATTTTTGGTTCTTATTGTATAAAATATATCGACTACCAACAACCACCTCCACTTCCGCTGTCGCCACCGTCGACGTCGACCCGAACCATCGCCTGTCGTCTACACCACAAGTTTGTCGTTTCTCTTCGAGTACAAAACCTTGACCCTAAATGTACTCACGCCACTAGACGTCGCCTTCTCAAATCACCGCCTCCCTCCCATTGTTGCTGTCGTTTCCATTCGCCGTCGCCGCCTACCTTACGCAAACGCCTACCATCTTCATTGGAAATTGTGATCCATGGACGCCGTTAAAGAAAATTGGCTGTGAGATATTTGCCAAAAGTTCGGCATTCAACAAAAAAAATCCATAGCATTATTGGAGCCAAAATTTTCACTATGTTTGTCCGTGTGGCTATTTTCCACATTTTGTAGGAACTAAAGAATTCTTCTCATTTAAACAATGTTAAAAAAGAATATTTAAACAATGTAACAAGGGAGATGTGAAGCCTGTTGTGACTTTTTCTCCTAGAAAGTAAAAAAATTGAATTAGAGGACTATTAAATAATAGCTGGTAGAATATTTCTGTTTTGATCAATAAAAAGTTTAAAAAGGTTACGTAAAAGAAAAACATAATTTCGAGCGATATCTTGAATGTGTGTATAATGTGTAGAAATGAATGCGTGGTACGAGACATATACCATGACTTCATTAAAATGAAATGCCGTGCAAGTGAACAAAATGCACTAATGAGAAAGACCAAGTATGGTATGAAATCAAGACCCTGAATTACCTAATGTTTAGAGTACATGCGCACGCGCACACACACATATGTATAAAAGGATCAGTAGCACCGCTATTTTAAGACATCCCATTAAAACCCCCATCATATATTGAGTTACATAGTTACACTTTTATAAAAATGCTATAAAATTTTATGGATCTGTTCAACCCATACTTAGATCATTTGTACAAAATTTGAGCTCATTTGAATATATCTAATATGATGAATTTGATGTTTCAAATTAACGATTAAAATAAACATTTTAACAGTTAATACTGACTTATTATTTTGACTTATTATTTTGGAGATGTTAGAAATTTCAAAATAATCTCATTTTCTAAGAGATAATATTCATAATGTAAATTAATAAAAATCTACAAAATTTTGTACCATATCTAATAATGTAACTCAAAACATGATAATGTGCAAGGATGCTATAATAAAGACGACCTTCATCCGTGTGTGCGTGTGTCAGAGAAATAATAGATAAAAAAGCAACTATAATGTAATCCTACTAATTGTATAGAATAATTGATCACTCAATATTTCCTCCCAAATGTTAGATGGTCTATCTTATCCCTATCCTATGACTGATTGTCTATCTTATCCCAATCCTATGACTGATTGGTTAGGGTGGCTCTCTAAATATCACAGAGTCACTGATAATTAGTAGGTAAGATATTTGCAGTTTGGCGCAAAATACCAAGCTTATGTCATTGTCCACAAGTTTAGTAATAGTTTCTTTCTCTGTGGCTTCCTCTTCTACTGTAACATTGTTTCTAGCGCACCATGTGCCCCAATAGGTATGAGAAGGGATTATTTTGCATTTATCGAGTCACCTCTACTTTGGATGACCAGTAGGATAGTCCCTCGATCTATATCCTATGGGAACTCCCGATTCTCATCAGCGATTCAAAATATCTTCATGTATATCCCGATAGGTAAAGAGATTACTAGGTTAGGTAAAGTAAAAAATATAAGGGGAGAAAAAGAATTTTGAATGTCAAACCATTATAACTCTAAAGTCTTAACAGCCGCTTTTAAAAAAAAATATAATTTTGTTTATTTTTTACTACACTTCTGTAAATGTTATTTGAATCTTTACGTACTCTGCAAAATTATGATACCAACATATTACAGTATGTTACAAATACTAGGCAAAAGAATGCAAAATTACATCATATATTTTATATCCTTATTTTGATATTTTCATGCAACATTCTATGATTGGAAAACAATTTTTTTTATCGAACATGTATTATTTTCATATACAATTTTATTGGAAATTATCCCATTCAAAAAAATTAGCAGTTCAAAATATAGTGTCAAAAGTTATTTTGATTTTTCTGAACTAGAACTTTCTTTTTTTACCTTTCTTATTTCTTTTTCCAGTTTTTAGATCTTTTTCATCTTTTAGAATGTTTCGAAACAAATAAAATGAACTTTTTAACAGAAAAAACAAATAAAATGAACTTTTGTTTTGTTGCAGAGGTCTTTTTAGTCATTCAACAATTTCCAGTAATTTATATAAATAATATTTTTATACAATCGAGGTGGAGCCTTGGCGAAACGGTTAGGTCACCCGCACGGTGATTTGGGCGCCCAGGTTCTAGTTTGGAAACAGCCTCTTCACAATGCGAGGGAAAGGCTGTGTACATCATCAACCTCTCCAGAGTCCGCTACCGTGCGGGAACTTCGTGCACACCTTTTAATATTTTTATACAATCAAGTTCATAATCAATATGGACAAAATCATATAATCATTTGTTATGAGCTTCATGGTTGTTTAACGTTTACCTTGACACCTCTTTAGTCTGTCCTAACCTACAAACACCAATGTTTATGGATGTGTTAGTTTGTTGTAAGTGTTTTTTTAATAGTATATATAAAATTAGTGATAAAAATGTTAAAAGGTTGTTTGTTTACAATGTGTTCGAAACACACCGGCAAATGTTCACGAATTCTGGTTCAGTTTGAATAAGTGACATGTTAGTGCTTAACTTCTGAATGTTGACTGGCAAATATTTCCAGCTATTAGTTGAATTTCTGAAATTACAATTTTTTTAAATAGTGATTGAGTTTTAATTTGTATTGTTACTGCTTTTAACTCTTTCTTATCATAATTTTTATAAGGTGAATATTAAGATTTCGTTTTGTAAAATGTTATCACATTTAGTTTGGTCAAAAATCCATAATAGTTTCACCATCTTTTGATCAATAATATAGTTTCACTTTTTGATTATTTGGTTCTATATTAGATTAGATCCAACCGAAATTAAGAAAGTTATCATTAATTTACAAATAAGGAGGGGTACCATTGTCACAATTGTTATTTGATTAATAAAAGAAAGTTCATTTAGAGCTCAAAAAAGAAGTAAACAAACAACTATTTTAATATTCCCATTCTGCATTTAAGTAACAATCAGAACTATAAACAAACACCACCTATGAGATGTTCAAATCACCATTTTTTGGGTATATATGACATGTATGTATAGCATATCATTATTTTGTTAGCATGTCATCCTAGTTATTAGTCATTGATTAAATCAATCCAACCATTTAGTTTAGGGTGCAGATTTGCCTTGAAAACAATGAAGTCCAACAAATAACAAATTTGATCTGATTAATTAACGATTCCCTTGACACCTCTTATGTCTATTTCTTCTTGTTCAATCATTAATATAGTTGCTTTCAATGAATTATATTCATTTGTAACAGAAATCGGATGAAATGGAGCTGAAATTTTTATGGGAACAATATGAAAAAGCATATAACAAATGCTGTGAAATTGAAGCTGATAAGCAATCAAAGATTGGAATAAAGGTCTGCAACTATAATAGAGCTGATAGGAGATCCTTATTTCAATCATATTATTTTGTTATGAGAGGATTGGTCTTTGCATTTTTCAGGCAGGCATTATGAAGCGAATAGAAGTGAAAGAGAACGAAAGGGATATTGCTGAACAAGAGCTGGATAGATTTAATCTTCACAGTATAGACAAAAAGGAAGAGAAACTGGTATATATGTTACTTAATCTCGCATAACTTTAAATCGTCTGGTTTTGTATTAACATGGTCCATTTTCGTTTATTTGAAGAAAGCTGAGCTGGAACAGAAGACAAATGCACTACTAAGCAGGAACTTCGAGTCAACCATAACCCATAAAAAAAATGAAATATATAGTTTAGAGCAACAAATTTTTTCTCTTGAGCAGGAAAGAAATATGATTGACAGTGATGTAGAAGATAGAGTCATACTGGAAATGAAGAAAAAAGAGCTGGAAAGCTGCAGGAAGAAGATGAAGAAAGTGTAGGTTCTGCCAAGTATAGTTCTTGATAAGCTTTCAGAAGTTACACCTGCACATACTTGCGGGTGCATGTTGCACACTGACACACTTGCATGCGATATATGTATGTACGTACGTTTAAATGATATATAAACATACATATATAATCATACATATGAGGAATGCCTGCTCATGAAATTCACATTCCACACACATGCATGAACCTCATGAATGCAGATCTGTTTGGTTATTGCTTTTAGTTAATGGAAATCACTTTTATCCAATTTTGCTATTGTGGTATCTCTAACAACGCCTGCACATGAAATTCACATTCCACACACATGCATGAACCTCGTGAATGCAGATCTGTTTGGTTATTGCTTCTACTTAATGGAAATCACTTTATCCAATTTTGCTATTGTGGTATCGCTAACAATTTCTATGGCCTTTTTTTTAACATGTAATGTCGATAGAAGTTTATCCAATTTTGATATAGTTTTGCTATTGCTTTCTACATGTGTAAGTACCTATATACATAAATACACGCACACAGAGGGAGGGTGAGAGAGGGGTTTGTGTGGTTTTTTTTTGAAAGGGTTTGTTTTTTGGGGGGGGGGGGGTACATGTTAGAAATCTTCAAAATGCATGGAACTTGATCTTTGTTGGCTTCATTGCACATGGATAATGGTGCGGATTTATTTGTGTATTCACAAAACTACGATGATTATCGAGAAGTGTTCTTGCTCAAACCAGTCCCGGGCACGTATAAGACCCATATTCACATGTTAACTTCTAACATGCAATATTTCAATGTTAATTCAGAATGGATGAATCTAACACCAAAATTAGGAGTGTGCTCAAAGGGAGACTTCCTTCTGAAAAAGAACTGAAAAATGAGATCTTCAGCGCTTTAAGGTATTTACATGCTTCTCCTATTTATTTATCACAGATCAGTATGCAACTGATGATACATAAAATTGAGTCACTTTTCATCTTAATATGCCAATATGTTTTGTTGTACAATTTTTATGTTATTCATTGACTCTGAGATTGCGTGTTGCCAACTATACTACTTCTGAAGAAGAAGCGAAGAGTGACACCTCCAGTGCATTTGTGTATCTGCAATCTTCTCCTTTTTTTTGGGTCTAGTATGAAACTGACGGGGTATCTATATTGAGTCACTCATCCTCTTAATAAATCCAATATGTTCTGTTGCACAATTTATGTTATTTAATAGCTTTGTGATTGTGTGCTCCTGTATTACTTTTGTTTGTTAATTACTGTCAGTATTGAAACCTTAAGGTACTGTTTGGCAGCTACCAAGGCTGGATCTAGCAACTTTGGTACCTAAAACAGACTAATTCAATTTTCAAATGGTGCCCTTTTCATTGTATGTGTGGCTTTTTGGCTGATACTTAAGATGGATCCAGTGATTGCTTTCTCAACCCACTCAATTTTCAGAAAAAACTATCTATAGCTATTCCATTAATTTGAAGAATTCACCTATAAGTAAATTCAAAAATTGCATGAGAATAGAAAGACTGCCAGTTAGGCGACAAGTTTATTTATCTATTAATAAATTCGCTAGGCACCATTTGTTAATTATATATCCCACATCTCAGTAATTACATATCAAATTGATCTATACATGTAGTTCAGACAGTATCAAACGGTGGGCTTGTTCATGCCGAACAACCGGCAATATTACCGGTTGTTTGATGGTATAGGGTATGAAATCCTATTTAGCGGTGTTTATAGACTAATACTTACTATTTATAAGTATTTTTTTTCTGCCTGATTCCTGGCGAAATTGTTTGGTTTTATATTTTTTATTTTTATTATGTTTGTTGAATTTTACTTGTAAGTGAAAATTAGCGGTTTCTATATGGCTCCCACGTCACAATATGGAACTTTTTTTAAAAAAAAAATCTTCTGTCTTTATTTATGTATTAAATACTGGAAACAGACTCTAGTTATTTTTTAAATACCTCTCTTTTTTTTATGTCTAGTTTTGCCTACGGAATACTGAAAACGGCCACTCAGTTAATATATTTAAAATTTGTTACTAGTTTTGTTGCATCAAATTTTATCTGCCTAATTCTACTCGGATGTCAAACTTAACTTTTATCTGGAGAAATTTATACTTAATGGAATCAATATACGTTGAAAGTTATTTTACATGCTTTTTGTCCACAGTATATCATTTCCAATTATTCATTGTATTCTTAAAACGTTCAAATCAGCCACCCTGCTGTGTGTGTGTATGTACTTCCTTTTTGTTGTAAGGTTGTATGCTGCTGTGTTGCATCTTATACTTGGCTGATAGGTGCTGGTGCCTGTGCCTTTGCTTATTACCATGATATTTTTATACGATTGATAGTGTCAAAGGGTAGATGAGCAGTGTCTACAGACCACTTACATGCATGCACACTCACGTACACACACATATTTATATATTTCTCTGTGTGTGGGTGCGCGAGCTATTGCAGTAACCAAATGGGGTTGTCTAATTGGTAAGTAACATAACTAATTGATCAGATGTCATTGGTTCGGACCACACAGCCGGTAGCTATCACTACTCATCCCGTGATTTATCCAAAGCGTGTGTTGGAGGTTCAATGCATACTTCAT
Source organism: Allium fistulosum (assembly GCA_030737815.1). Taxonomy (NCBI): domain Eukaryota; kingdom Viridiplantae; phylum Streptophyta; class Magnoliopsida; order Asparagales; family Amaryllidaceae; genus Allium; species Allium fistulosum. The sequence continues at coordinate 299,584,922 of CM060903.1, forward strand.
CAGAAGCATAAGCTTGGTTCTATGAGATTTTCATTTTTAAAGTTAACTATGCAGAATAGATCACCCAACCCTTTCTCTCTTGTGCAATTTATATGGTTAAAACTTTGGATATTTCCTATAATGGGATATTTCCATAATAAATTTCATTGCATTCTGCTTTTGATGTCATTGTATGTCATAAAATGTGGACCAATGTTCCTGTATGTAATCCATATATAGTTTTGAATTTCCCCTGATACTCCAATGGCTCTTAGTAATCATTGTGCTTAACTAGTTGTGTTTTTCCTTTTTTATGAAAAGAAAAGTGGTATCTCATATTTTCTTGTCAGTTCTGCCAAAAAAGAGTTTGATGATCTGAACTCCAAAACCCAAGGTGCAGAAAAAGAGATGGATTATATCCAGAAGAAAATTAAAGAAACCGAGGGTCACTTATCCACACTTAAGAGGGAAATGGATGGTAAAAATTTCATAGCCCACCCCATTTTTACAATGTTATTGTCCGTGTCTATTATTTATTTTGAGGTTATCTTTATTAATAGTTGAAATAGAAACATAATTTTTTGGTCTGACCGTGAAGTTCCGAAAATACCCTTACATACAAATAAAATGTCAGGTGTTCGAATCCCACTATAACCAAAAATTAAAAGCCATCTTCAAATGGAAATTTTGTTATATAAACAAGGCTGCCAGTTCAGACCCATTCTAACAAAAAAAATTACATTTTTTTCTTTATATTTTTAAGTTTATTTTTATCAGACTACAGAAATTTTAAATTTAATAATTTTGTAAGGGGCTTTTATATGCACGTGTATTAAAAAGTTATGTACATTATAAATCGTAATTAATTAAATAAAACTTACATAGTTCAATGTTTTTTACTAATAGATGCCCAACATTTTAAACCATATTGTAATAACATAATAATAAACATAATGGCGTAAGCATAGAGGTTATTTAGTTATATTATATCATTTAATGTTTAACCTTTTGTGTAGAAGTTAAATTTCAGATAAAAAACTTATAGCTGTTTTTTAACAGTTATTAAGCTTATAACTGATATTGTATGTTTTAAGTAAACAAAAATGAAGAGATGATTTATCATTATATTTTGCTTTGTGGTGTTATTTTGGTAAATTTGTTTCGTGTTACTCCTATGTGTTTATTTTAAATTGTATTTTTTTACTTATAACCTTTTAATCGTTATTTAGTATATTATCGAACTACGGAAAGTCTATAAACTAGTTCTTCCGTCATATCACCGTATTAATAAAGTCAATAAACATATAATACACTCAAACAACAATAGTAGTTTGTGCATACATGACCAATGGTTTATAATAACTTGTTTTAAGAATGTCACATAAAGGAAAACAGTTTTCCGTATCAATAACTACATGCGTTTGTCTCCAAACAAAAAGAATCTACGAAAGAAGCCATTCTTTAGAATTTAAACAAATTATCATGTAAACAGAACTATATGATGAACACCTATTTTAAAGCATTTTTGGATAGCGAATAACAATTTCTTTTTTAAATAAACGGAAAGTTATACCTTTTTACTGTTGTGTGCCATATGCCATACCTTCTCATGTGCGCTGCATTATGGAGCCTAGCAATCGTCGAGCTGCATCATAGTGTGCCTTTCATAACTATGCTTGTGCTTTGTTTTGATTTCAACGATTAAATATTTGGAGTTTGAACTTGATTCACATGATGAGAGTTTGCTCTGTTTGGCATTACCATATCAATAGAAGGAGAATCCTTTTGATGCACAAACCATAATTCATTGTTAGTATATATTATACAAATGTCAATGTCTGTGTGTACGATACAAGTTTATATCGAGGTTTAAAATTCTGGATTTTAATTCTGTTCCGGTCATTTGAAATTTCGGTTCTGTTTCGGAAATTCCGTTTTAGTTCCATTCTGGATTTTGGAGCTTCTTGAAACTTTTATTATATGAATAGACCGCTAAATAATATGAATTTGTATAGTTTTTCATCTAATGTTGGGTAAAATGCAGTTTAATAAGCCCACAAATAACCAAACTCTATTATTATGACTTGAAACTTCACACAAATATAGCAAAAGCCCAAAAGAGCTCAATAAGAAACAATCTCACCGTGGTAAAAAAGAAAATCCACGCCTGCTCTCTTCCAAGAAATAAAACCCTAATTTGCAAGTGCTAATCCATCACGATAAATCCTCCCTTAACATTGTCACTGCCTGCTTGTTAGTCCATGCTACCTCTAAATCTGTCTTTAAGCTTTGATAGCTTTGATGTTTTCCACCTCCGAACTCTATTTTTTATGTCTACGCTGCTTTACAGATGATTTAAGATATTTCCCCCCCTTTTTTCCTCTAAATTGATCCGGAACGGGATTTGGAGGAATTCTGGCCTTGTCATTGCCGGAACTGGTCGGAATTCCGGCATGCCGGCCGGAATATCAAACTATGGTTTATATTATTCATACGGATCCATTCTACTGAAAAAGCATTCTTTTTCCTGAGTACCAAGGTCAAATTGTAGAATTGCATCGTGTTCTCGTTTCTGCGTAAATTACGAACAGCAGTTTTCTTAATATCTGCTGAAATCTTTTATCATTAAACTTCTAAAATTGACAGTGAAGAGGCTTCAGAATCCTCAATAAATTTGTTTATTAGGTTCAGTGGACACTGTGATGTAGAGGTTTAAATTTTTATTGCATGTTATCTATCTTGATGGTGCTTATATACCAGTGAGATCCAAGGCTTTTGAATGGTAAAGACAGAAGGGGATGCTAAACTCATGTTTCACTACTGTGGAATTGCTAACTCAATGCGTTTGACTCTGTAATCATGGAAGCTATGTTAGATTGAACTAAATACCCACTTAACAGATCATCACCATAATAAATCTACTATATGATGACAATAGTTTGTCACCTGACTCACTTATTTGCAGATTGATCTAAATCTTTAGAAGTTGATTTATTTTATCTACCAGTTTACTGATAAAACTAAGCAAATAAATATTATTATTTTCTCACAGCTAAGAGAAGATTTGTTGAATCCAAGCTTAAATCCCTAAATCAGACATCTTTCGATGTTGATTCCTTTCTGAAGGTCCTTCTTCAAGCTATGGAAAATAAAGAGATGCTGAAAAGGTTTGTGTTATATGTATGCTATGAAAATATGATGCAAGAGCAACATTTCCTGCTTTATGTTAACTTTTATAGAACACATATTACAAATGTTACATGTACTCCCACTGCAGTAAATACAGCATGGCAAATGGAATGCGCCAAATGTTTGATCCTTTTGAAAGAGTGGCACGTGAACACCATTTTTGTCCTTGCTGTGAGCGTCCATTCTCCCCAGAAGAAGAGGATGATTTTATTGGAAAAGTTAGTGTTTATTTTTTAATACGGGGTTAATATTCCTGTCCTGAGCTCAGTATACACACCAACCATCAAATATATGAAATGAGCGCCCACTTTCACCCGCACGAACCACCAACTACACCACACCACACTAGCAACAGAAAATTGTTTGTGCATTGATTGGTACTTTTTTCACATCTCAGCAAAGAACAAAAAGTGCAACCTCTGCAGAGCAACTGAGGAAAATTGCAGCTAATTCTTCTGAAGCCGACTCACAGTTTCAGCAGTTAGAAAAGCTTCGTCCGATTTATGAGGATTATGTTAAACTTGGCAACGAAGCTATACCTTCAGCCGAAAGAGATCTGAAAGATTTGAGCAATAATCTTTGTGATAAGACACAAACGTATGAAGAGGTAATTGTAATTCAATTTTTTTTCCTTGACGAGCACTATCATTGTTTGTTTTTATCAATCCGACTTGCATAATTTATGCTTGTTGGTAGGCCTGTCAAATGGGTTGGGTTGAGTCAAAATGGGTTGGGTCGAGTTTGACCCAACCCATTTATGACCCATTCTTTTTTACCCATTTATGACCCATTCTTTTTTACCCATTTATGACCCAATCCATTTATGATCCAACCCACTTAATAAGCGGGTTACCCATTTAAAGATTTAAATTTAATTTGACTAATAAAAAACAAATATAAAATAATTCTAATTTTTATGTTTTGAGTTCCGATAAAAATTTAAAATTCTAATTTTCATCAAAATTCAAATATGGAGATGCGGTAGCTTATTATTTTCTAAGTACAACCGTCAGTCCCCTTGGAGAATTACAGTGTGCGTTCACACGATAAAGTATCCGAGTGTTCTATACTGTCCGTAATTTAGATGGGAGTTAATCGGTCGAAGTCCTGCCTGATTCTGAGTTAGAATGAAGGAGTTATTGCAGTTGGAACAAAAAAATAGCGGCTTCTGCACTAGGCGGAGTTCAAATATGGGGATGCGGTAGAATGTTATTTTCTAAGTACAACTGTCAGTCTACATGAAAAACTACAATGTATGTTCAAAATTCTTATTTTTCAAATTTGTATTAAAATTTAATGTTTTTAATAAATGAGTAAATGAGTTATCCGTTTATAACCCTTTTAAAAATGGGTCAACCCAACCCATAACCCATTCAATAATATTCATAAATGGGTTGATCCAACCCATTTAAAAGTAGGGTAATGGGTTGGGTTAATGGGTTGGGTCATATTTTGACAGGTCTACTTGTTGGCAATCATTATCTGAATAAAAAATATTTACATTTTATTTTACATGGATTTGTCTTCTTTCCAGTTTGTTTAGTAAATCCGAACTATTAAAAATACATGATATCTGTTAACAAATTGTAATCATATAAATTTGCAGTAAGCTGCCAAATCTCAACATTACATAATTTTGTCCAGCTAATTGGGCTGTACAGTAATCTTTATTACACTTAAAGTCTAGCTGAAAGTTTTTTTTTTCTTTCCGTGGACCGAGCTAGTTATACTGGTTTAACAACTTGAAGATTCTATCACATACAACAAAGTCTAACATGTGTCTAAAATTAAGTTGCCCCAGATATACAAATCATGCAATAGTCGGTAGAAATCACGGGCTGTAAACCCATGATAATTATCATTTTCATTTTTTCATTCTTAGCTTTATTTCTGGCTAATGCCAGTAAACTCATCCAGCTTGCGCATTATTTATGCTGGACATCTTCAAATATGAATAAGCAACTTAGGATTAAACTGAATGCAATATGAAATTAGTATATTTTAGTGGCAATTAGGCTCAAGTTCTCATATTTAAACTTATTTCATCAGAAGGTCCTCCCAACCAGACCTTCGAGCAGAAGTACCTATAATTATTTTGGATGATGTGGTCATCTTCCATGTTACTTACCTCCATATTGGTAGAAGCATAGAAAGTGCGATAATTTTCATCTGGAACATCCATCTGGAAGTACGTTTTCACCATTAAATCGCAAATGTTATATTCTTTCCAATGAAATCCACATGTTTATGTGAAATTGTGTTTTGAAGATATTTGCAAAAATATTGACAATGTGAAGCACAATTTGCAAACATTTGCAATTTACATGTAAGATCAAATATTTATATTTTTCTGAAATTTGAAAGATCCAATTGAAATTTTGTTTTCACCATTAAATCACGAATTTTTACCCTTTTCAACAATATTCATAAGTCGTATAGTTTGGTAAAATTTTGTTGGTGTCAATATTTTTGCAATTTGAATAGAAATCACAAATGTTTGCAATTATCTATACTTCTCTTTATGCAATGTAAAGCATTTGCGATTCACCAGGAAAACACAAAACTTCACCGGAACATATAACACATGGATCTTGTGAAAAGAAGCATAAAATTTATGATTTTGTGGTAAAAATGAAATTTCATTTTGATTTTTCTGCAAATAATATTTAAGGTCTTATATGTTAAAAGCGACAGCGGCATTTATAGCGTAATATGCTAAAAGCCTAAAATTATGGACTTAGTTTGAAAGGTGTGGATAGGAGGGTTTCGAGTCATGTTTGAAAAGTTTTTATGGACTTGAGACTAAAGATTCCTTTAATTCATACACTAATATTCAGATTATAGTGTTTCTATCTTTCTGAAATATTAGGATGGGTCTAATCCAGCAAAACAAAGGTTTTGAATGACGCACCATGTTGCCTTCAAAATGGTAGAATATAAGAGAAAAGAGAACATCAACAACAATAATAAAATGTCTAGACATTAAGATTAGTATATGGAGCATTAGACTTTAAATTTGATGCTTTTCGTGTTCAAAAGATTTATTGGTTTGGCTAATTTGATTGTTTCTGTTATCATATTAATCCTTGTTCTAGTTCTCATATTATTCTCATCATATGTTATTACAAAAATAATAGTAATAACAATAATACAAATTACATTTCCAAGGCAAATTGTAACAACAGATAGTCATTACTTCCCATGTAATACACAGTGAGCATGAGATCAAGTGCATGCACCAAAAGGATCCTATTGTTCTCCATAAAATGTAAAGTGAGCATAAAATCTTGTATATGCGGACATCATGGTGAGGATGTAGTATAGTTAGCAGAAAAATTCAGTTCACAGTTTTTTCTTTTTTTGAAATGAATTAGATTTTCCTTTCAAAAACTCATTAATCGGACGACAGTAAGACAAAGTAAGAACTATTTGGGTTCACTTCAAATAAACGATTGAAAGATCCGTATATTAATTCAAGGTTTAAACTGAAATCATTAACATTTAACACATAATAATAATACACAAGTACATGAAGACGATTTAATAATAAGACATTTGATAGTCAATATCACCCATCAAAAAGCACGATGAGATAACCACAATAACATATTGTGAACTTGAAATCATATTTATTGTCTTTGTTTATTCTTTTTCGTTTCTAGTAGCAATAGTGATCTGAGTGATCTCTTGATTCTTTGCTCTATCTTATCTTGTGTTGTAAAGGTGAAAATGGCAAATTTCATTAAAACAAGTATTAATCAAAAGTGGTCAAAATTTGCATCTTATTTGCAAACAATTCAACTTCTCTATGCAATTCGTGATGTTCACTATGTTATTTTTTCTTTAAAATATTCATAATTTTGAAATGAACGGGTGTCAAACCGTTCGGGTTATGGATAATTCCTGAAATTATCAAGGGATGAAGAAGCAAACACGTCATAATCTTGAGTGTTAACTGTTATGCAATCTATTCTAACATGACCACACCAAAAATTTGTGGTTGTGACTATGACATTTATGCTTTAGTTGTTGCCGTAACAACAAAGCATCCACAACTGATCATATGCATGTCTCTTATATGTATCTGTAACAACTGCAACAACTAAGCCAATATTCCCAAACAAGTTGGTATCGACTAGAGATGGAATCCAAAACTAAACGACAAAGTCAAATTAAAAACTATGATAATAATAATAATAAAATAAAGTAAAATAATTCAACAAATAATAATGATAATAAAAATAAAATAAAAATAAAGATAAATAAAATAAAAAATAAAAATATATAAAGAAATTAAAAAACTATGATAATAGTAGTAGTAGTAATAATAGTACTAATAGCAATAGGAACCAAAAACCGAACACTACGTCTTAGGCTCCTATTCATTAGTCATATAATCTAAAATTTATCACACTATTCCTAAACTAACCTTAAGCAAAAACTACTCATATCTCATGATTTTGGTACGTGGATCGCTAACTTTCAAGCGCTCCTGTCGACACCAGCTTTTCAGATATATTTCAATCCCTCAAGTCCCTTTTTACTACTTTCTCCTGTGTCAACCTTGGTCGACCTCTACCTCTCTTTGAGCATTCGATGCGGTCTATAATTCCGACGCTCACAGATGCCTTGGGAGGTTTCCGTTGAAGATGTCCGAACCATCTTAAGCGGTGTTGGACTAGCTTTTCTTCAATTGGTGCTACTTCAAGTTTGTAATGTATATCATACTTTCTAATTCGGTCTCGTCTTGTATAACCATAGTTCCATCGCAACATACACATCTCTGCTACACTTATCTTCTAGACGTGTTACCTTTTAGTAGGCCAACATTCTGCACTATATAACATCACATGCCTGATTGCCGTTCTGTAAAACTTTCCTTTAAGCTATTGTGAGATTTTTCTATCACAGAGAATGTCAGATGCTAGTCGTCATTTCATCCATTCCGCTCGAATTCTAAAACTAACATCTTAATCAATCTCACCATCATATGCAACATTGATCATAAATATCAAAATGATTTCTTCTTGGGCGCTACTTGTCTTGCCAGAGTGACATCCCCATCTTCTAACTTAACACCGTTGAACCCGCACGTCATATACTATGTTTTAGTTTTGCTAAGCCTAAAACCCCTTGATTTTAAAGTCTGCCTCCACAATTCTAGTTTTCTATCAACCCCTATCATATTTTCGTCAATTATCACAACATCATCGGCAAAGAACATACTCCAAAGAATCTCACCTTTTTACCCTTCGTAACCTCATCCATCTCTAGGGCAAAAATGTAGGGGTTCAAAGCCGACTCTTGATGTAATCTTATGTATCTATAAATACATTTAAAATTTTACTTTGTATGATAATAATGAATACATAACAATACATTCAGTTAATTTTAATAATGAAATATCATGTTTTATTTGAAGAGGTAGACTTCTCAATACTATTTCTAGTAAACATATGACATCGATACTTAGCATAATAACCAAATAATATATTAGTCTAATCCATTTTTTTCCTTTGTTTTTCATAACTCTAGGATCAACGATCGCCTCATTTTGATACAAGTAACAAATGTCATGTTGTTCTATTCTAATCCTACTACGCCTTTTTTTATTATTGTTTTAGGACAACTATACGAGTATTTATATTCACTATTTAAATTTTCAACTAGAACCTAATCCTCAGACGTTTCAAAATTGTGGGGAAATAATAACTATGTCAAAAGTTACCCTCACTTTGCTATTAACATTTCAGGTTTGAAACTCCTATCAGGTAAGGTGTTATATTTAAGATGCCAACAATCAAAGTTCTAGATCTTGGATTACAGATGAAATTTTGAATCTTATTTCGGTTCATATGTCGGGTTAAAATCTTAATATCTCAGGTGAGATGAGTGTCAAACAAGATAAAAATTAGTTTTGAAGTTTCAAGAGATCTTGGGTGAGCTCTTAGAAGAGATTAAGGATATTTAAAACTCCGCCAACAATATGTCATTTGACTTGGAACAATTTACCAATGAATTTCTTTTTGTTTCCTTTTTTGGTTTTTCCAAATCATTTAAAACATCACCTGCAATATAAACGATTGCTTAATTTTCAGTTTAGTTTATTTTATGTAAAATATTGGTATGTTAAAAAGGTACATGTTTACTTGCTAACAGTACCATGTCCGATTTAAAACAAATTTTATGTGATACTTTGTTTTATATATGTTTCATTCAAGCTTAGAAGTAGCCAAAACAAAATACCAATGTCAAAGAAGTTCAAGTTACTTCTATACAAAATACATCGAAAGCTATTATCAAATTTGTAGCACTATATCATAATTTCAAATCAATGTAATGTTGATTTGTGTTGTTTTATTTTCATATATTAATTTATAAGTTAGAAACACTTTCATTTGAAAATAAAAATAGTAAAACTTAAAGCATAAAATCCTTAGATAAATGTGTAGTGTGTAAAGCGTTTAAAATTTATTGCTTGACTTTTTAAAACTCACTGAAACTATATGAAAATCCAACGATTGAGATTTGAGATTCACAAAACAATTCAAAAGCTCATCAATTAAGAAGTTCAAGCTACATATTGTTTCAGTTAAGCTCTGATATCGCCAAAACAACATATGAAAGTCAAAAGAAGTTCAAGTTACTTCTATATGCCAAATACATCAAAAGTTATTATCAAATTTGTAACACTATACCATAATTTCAAATTAATCCAACGTTAATTTATTTTGTTTTATTTTCATATATTGACTTAACAGCTAGAAACACTTTCATTTGAAAATGAAAAATTAGTGAAACTTAAAACCTTAGATAAATGTGAAGGGTTATATAACATCAAGAATTTTTTGCTTTGTATATATAGAACTCAATTAAACAATATGTAAATGAAAATCCAATGATTGAGATGAACTCGCTGAAACAATATGAAAATGAAAATCTAATGATTGAGATTTGAAATTCACAAAACAACTCAAAAGCCCATTAATTTAAATCCTTATTAATGAACATAACGTAGAATAGACGTTCCAACAAATAACCATGGATGGAGATGTATTTACACTCATGATACGACATGGAACTAAAACAATGCGTTTTAACCAAATTCGAGAGCTTGGTTTAGGTTTGTGTTTCGATCATAAAAAATATTCGTAATTTTTGAAGTTTCAGTTTTTGTTCATTTCATTTCGATTTTGCATTTCAGGACTTTTCAGTGAAACACACTAACAAATGTTGTAAAAAAAGGCAAAATGAAGTCTTTAATATTAAGGGCTCGTTTGGATTGACTTATATAACTCGTTTTTTTGCTTTTTGGAAGCCAAAACCTATTCATTTCGGCTTTCAAAAAGCTAAAAAGCGACTTATTTAAGTCGATCCAAACGATATGCAAAACCATAGTTAATACCTTCAATTAAATAATTAAATACATTTAGTTTAAACTTAATTAAACATCATAGTTAAAATGCACATCACCCTAACCCTAATTAAGGTGCACAGTCCAAAATTCGATCCAGTTCAACCCTAAAATGAATTTATTTCGTCTTTCCTCCTATTACTCTCCTCCTTCCACTCTAATTACATTTTACAAACTAGGGCAAATGGGCCTAAACAAAATCCCGACATAGTATAAAAAAGTAATATCGTTATCTAATAGTGAGAGGAGCTCGAGAATGAGATCGTGAGTGAGGATCAAATTTGGATTAGGTAAAAGTTTATTCTTCAGTTGATTCTTGTCTTTGATTCATTGTTTCATTTTTACTTTTGTCTTCGATTCTTTTTTAGATTCGTCTTCGATTCACAGTTTCCTCACATATTTAACGTTTAGGATGATACAAGTTTAATTATATAAAAAAGCAAGGGTCTTTTATTACACAGCCCAAAATTGGAATTCTTGTTCAATTGTGAAACGGCTCTGGCCGATACCGGTTGGCTATGACCAAAATTCCGGTTTACCAGTTGGTATCTCAAACCTTAGTTTTAGCCCATTCTTACAATTTGGATAAATTTAAGAATCATGTATTAAATGGGAAAATTAACAAGTTAATTCATAAATATTTTAACTAAATTAACAAGTACTTCAATAAATTGACTTTTTGATAAAAGCAGAAAATTCTCTTTTGATTGCCAAACATACTCTCATGGCCTAAAAACCTTCTCGTAAATTAATTATTATTATTTTTATATATGTCACTTATATTTTATTATCTCTTCAGTAAAAAATTTGCATTTATATCAAATCATTCTTAGGTTTGACTTGGTTTCTTAAAAGTTTGCTTAACACATTAAATAATAAATATACCATTTTGATTGACATGAGAAAATCTACTTTAATTTGTGAAATTAAAACAATGCGCGATCGTCCTATATCTTTGGTATCCAATATAACATGTAGAGTGTGTTGTAACGGTGTCAAGGATGAAACAACTAAAACTCCAAGCATAATATGTCGTATATCTCACAGTGCATCAAATATAATATAATACCAATATAAATATAAAATGGGCGAGACGGATAAGTATAACTCAATGAATCAAAGCAAATATCAGAGTGCAAAGTTCACAGTAGTCATACAAAGCAAATGAACTAAAGTTTATGCATAAGATAACAAACTCAAATCTTATCTAAGGAAATTTATCTCTATAATAATCACAAGTACTCGTAGCTCCACAATACTGCACAACATAGTAATAATAAGTTCCAAAATATAAATATAGATAAACGCTAGCCTTTTGCTCGTCCAGTGAACAACTCCATTTGCTAATCCCAGACTTGCTATATATTCTGCTTATTTAAGAGTACCCGAGATAATAAGAAGCAAAACATGAAATCTCAAGTCAAACAACAATCTGATGTGAGCAGTAAACAATTTCAAGATAGTATAAAAGTTGATATAGTAAAATAGACACCAAGTATGAAGAATCATACCTGACATGTTCCTACATTCAACAAGTTAGCACATAACACTGTACATGCTCCACTACCATCATCATATGGGCATGTAACACTATGTATAATATGAGTGTCGGGGTACCTAACTTAAAAATATCCACCTCACAAGACATCCACCCAGATCACACAATAGTCACACCAATCATAGCAACCTTAACAAACACAAAGTACCATTTGCTAATTCCAGACTTGCTATGTATTCTACTCATTTAAGAGTATCCGAGATAATAAGAAGCAAAACATGAAATCTCAAGTCAAACAACAATCTCATGTGAGCAGTAAACAATTTCAAGATAGTATAAAAGTTGATATAGTAAAATAGAGACACCAAGTATGAAGAATCATACATGACATATTCCTACATTCAACAAATTAGCACATAACACTGTAGATGCTCCACTACCATCATCATATGGGCATGTAACATTGTATAATATGAGTGTCGGGGTACCTAACTTAAAAATACCCACCTCACAAGACATCCACCCAGATCACACAACAGTCACACCAATCATAGCAACCTTAACAAACACAAAGTAAACACGCGACAACGGTCATCAAGGTCTCGTACCGTCATGACTATCATCAAGGTCTTGCGTCACAACTTATCAACACGACCATCATCAAGGTCTCGCGTCACCATGACCATCATCAAAGTCTCGCACTACCACGACCACATTCAAGGTCTTTCGGATACATGATAACTTGAATGACAACATCTCATGTCACAATTGGATTTGATTTTCAACGCATACCTATCCTATAGGTACTGTCTCCTAGGATAGGTCAGATCATCTCATGGTCTGGGATATACAAGTGAGCATCCTCACATAACCTTGCACCACGAAACACATGTCATATCCAAACTCATCAATAATCCCTTTGGCACATGTCTTGATTTGGAACACACCACGTTCCATCACATTGCTTCACCTTGTCAAACGTGCCTCTTCGGACGTCACCAAGTCCATACACACTTCTCAGCCGAAGTACTCGAACAAAATGATACTCACCATCGATATGTCGAAGTTCGAAACATCTCTAGACATCCATCACAACTCGTAGGGTCACCATGACCAAGTTTTGAAGTTGCCAAGTCAAAGCATTGCGTCATCGCATCATCGTCAATACTGTTTATCGTAATGCCATAACGTCAAAATAGACTGTAAAACGAACGAACGTATCACGAATCCCCATGTCCGCGCCTCAAATCCTCTTAGACCCTACATGATCGTCACCGACCATAATCATGTCGGTAACAACTAGGTAATCATGTCGTCACCAGCATGATTACCTAATCGAAAAATCGAGTAAGTTCCAAAAAAATCAAAATCTCTTGTCGTCTGAAATTTGCTCAGAGTCAGCTCTTTACTATCTAGAAGTAGCATCATGACTGGCTCAAAGTAAAATCTCTCGGCATTGAGTGCTCCAAGTACCCATATTTTCTCTAAGCACAATGGTCAAGTCCACTCCCTTGATCAGGAGCAAAGCTCCCCGTGTCCCGAAGTTTCCGCCATCAAGTCCTGAAGTGGCCACCCAAATATCTCGTTGTAGACAACCTTTGCCAACTAATAAATTTTCTAAGTACCAGTTGCATCGTTTTCCACCCTTGCCAGGAGTAGGCCTCACGTACTGACATGTTTTGCCCGTAGTTGCCCACCAAGGTCCCCGAAGCACATCTACCCCCGACCTAATTTCGACGCCACGACGACATGTCGTCAAAACACAATAATTTCTAACCCAAATTTCTTGTAATCAAATCTATAGCCTTCCTAGGCTTTCACAAAACACTTCACATCAATTTCGTCACGTTTCGAACAATTTTGTTCGTGGGAACCACTCAAATAACGAACACTCTCAAATCATATCCAAATGAACTAATATATAGGCAAACGACTTCACATAAACATATATAGCACCCAGCCATCATATACAAACAAACCACACATTTCAAATAATTATATTGTCCTAAATCTAGCAAAATAGAAAATGATGACTTGTTTGGTCTAACACCAAAAATGAATCAAAACCAACATTTATCATTTCTAAACTGTTTTAAAAGTGTTTTAAGATTAGCTCTAGGTTTGAAAATGTTAAACATTCAAAAACCACTTTAAAATGTCATCTTTAACTATATAGGCAAGAATGGTAAGTGAGAAGAACAAACCACTCATCTAGATCAAAAATAGCACGAATACTAAGGCAAATCTGATTTGAACGGCACTTCATGGATCCCCATACACCCCACATTAGTAAATCCCGAAATCCCCTTTGATCTCTTTTGCTAATTACTCACTAATCACTCAATTTGGCTAATTAAAGTGAATGAAATTGTGGATTTTCGTCTAATCAGAATTAATGGAGGTTTTGGGAAGGTTTAGAAAAGAGACTAATGACTGCTGGAGGAGGCTACTATTAACCCTAATCCCGAAAGGAGCTAATGAGCCACACTAATCACCTTTTAATTATCTATTAATCTGTTTAAAGACTGTCCAAACTTAAAACTAACATAACTTCTAAACGATAAGTCGAAAATCCTATTTTGACCATTCTATGGAAAAAAGAAACTATCATATATTTCATTTGGAAGTGAGTTCAAACTCTAATCCGGCTTCTACCAAAAGCTGTAGGCCTTACAGGATTTTGCAAGGTCAAAACCGTCCAATAAAAAAATCTAAAGGTAAAAAATGTCAAGATTGTCCATAATTATAGCATCATACGATCCAATTTGAATTTTAAAATAATATTTTTCGATTCATGAAATACGCGACATTACAAGCACTATTTTAAAACTTTCAAAATATGATATTAGTTTTTCTCTTAATAGTAATCAAATTTTTTTATAAAAAATATCCTTTTCAATAATTTTTAATAATGTAGACCAGTTTTAGTCTAAAGCAAACCAGTTTTAGTTTCTGGTCGTTAATTTAATTTCTACTAAAAATCCTTGATCATAATGAAAATCAAATTCTTAACATTTTTATTTAAATTAATTGCTTTAATAAGTTATTTAACAAAGAGAAGTTCTAGAAATATAATTAGGCAATTACTAATATTTATAATTGATGATGATTATTTGAAATTTGATTTCATATATAAATTTATTATTGCAATTACGAGAGTAACTACACTCAAACAGGCTATTATTTTTCGATCTAATTACGTTATATTATGTGTGCATCTTTGTCACATACACAGTGCTGTCAAGGCACGTAAAAAAACGCAAGGTGCGTCTGGTGGGCTTTTTGGGACTCAAGGTGCATGCGATCGTCAAAGCGCCAGAAAAGCGCAAAAAATCTTAAAGCGCACAAGACACAAAGCTATAAAAAAGCACGCCTTGTTTTATTTAAAAAGAAATTAAATATTTTGGTATTCGGCCCGTTATCCTGCAATCAAACATTAGAAAGCCCAAAATTATAGTTCATTCTTTCCTAATCCACTTCAGCTTTAGAAATATCGCACCCAAAAATAGGTCGAGACAAAACAAAACCCTAAAAGCCAGTAGTTTTTAGCTGCAGTTCTAGCAGGGAAAAGCGCAACTAAAACATGCTTTTTCGCCTTGACTACTTTGTGCATGCAGTCAAGTGATAGCATGTGTGCATCGTTGTCAGATATAGTAAACTGATACCAGATGTCCATCTTTGTCACTATAGTCAAATATATTTGAACATATTTTTCTGTATGCGTATACATTGTACATTCCAAAATACTAATGAAAATAACATAATTTCTATTTCTTCTTTAGCGTATTACTTTCTAGAAAAGAAAGAATGAATGCATTAAGAGATAGGTTTATTCAAAATCTACTGATGTATAAACAAAACCTATAGTTTTTGCTTTTATTTTTTACACTATAGAATTTAGTTCTGAATAATTACACATCTTCATGTTAATCCGCTTCTTTCCCGGCTCGTCTTCACTTAAGGTGAAGCTGTTATCTCTTGTCTTTGATGATCATCCATCTTTTTTTACCTGAATAGGGGAATTCATTAGACCGTGCAAACACTCGACTTTCCAACTTCGTTGCACATAAAAATTCCTCATATGGTTGGAACACTTCTATTCTTTACCTCTGCTTGCATACCCCCTCATTCTTGTGGTTCTTGTTATGAATAAGAGAAGGACTTCTTTTCATTTTGTCTTTTGGGATGTTTCTTCACTTAGCGCTAAGAATGAATTCCTGACAGTGAGATTTTACACATGTCCAAACCAAGTTATGACATTAGACTCGTTCATTTTACGTTAGTCGTTTATATTTGATCAACCCTTACATTGTGGAAAACATTGTGTTAACCACTTAAACTTGCATAGATGCATCATGCAACCCATAGCCTACTTTGCCAAAATAAGTGTTTCCTCTACATAAGTACCAAAGTTTTAAATGTCCTTCATCCCGCCTGAGATTTCATCTGAGTTCTACTTTTTGCACTTGGGCGAAACGAGATTCCAAACATGATTTATAATTGTTACACACCCATCTCACCCGAGATCTTAAGATCTCAATCCGATATATCGACTGTTTCTTGAAGATTTGACCAGGCTACTGAGTGCTCGACATTGGATAGTACTCGGCTTCTATGAGTACTCAGAATCTAGTGGTACTCGGCATCAAGGAGTACTCGGCATCAAGAAATACTCGGCATCTCGTAGTACTCGGCATCCATGGTACTCGGCATCAAGGAGTACTCGACATCTCATAGTACTCGGCGTAGTACTCGACATCTAGGAGTACTCGGCGTAGTACTCAGCCTCCAGTGGAACTCGGCAGTAGGAGTACTCGGCGTAGTACTCGACATCCAGTGGAACTCGGCAA
Source organism: Allium fistulosum (assembly GCA_030737815.1). Classification (NCBI taxonomy): domain Eukaryota; kingdom Viridiplantae; phylum Streptophyta; class Magnoliopsida; order Asparagales; family Amaryllidaceae; genus Allium; species Allium fistulosum. The sequence continues at coordinate 299,601,852 of CM060903.1, forward strand.
CAGGAGTACTCGGTGTAGTACTCGGCATCCAGTGGTGTTCGGCATTAGAAGGCGTTCGACATATATGACTGCTCGACATGGCAATATCGTTCGGCCGGAAGGCACACTAGGCCAAGGAGGATCGTTCGGGCAGAGGGATCGTCCGGCCAAGGAGCATTGTTCGGTCAAGCACATCAGACATACCGTTCGGCATGGAAAGGGTAGTTCGGCATCATTGTGTTCGGCCTGCCTGGTTCGGCATACAGCGACCACTATACTTGAGCTAGAGTGTTCGGCCACCTAGCCCACTTGGAAAGTCCAGCCCATCTTTGTCTATAAATAGAGGGGCAGGGTCACAGTGAAGGGGGGACCTTTTTCGGAGAACACTGGGGAGACTCTGCCATTTTTGGGACTCATCTTCTCTATTTAACAACTTCATTCAAGCATTTGATTCACGAATTGTATTTGTAATCAACTATTAAGAAGATCAATAAAGTTTAACCTCAAAGTGGACGTAAGCAATTACGCTGAACCACTATAAATTTGGTGTTCTTACTTTCTGCATTTAAATTAGCATTCTCTTCCTTGTTTAATTTATTTTCATCATTTATATCTCTACACAATCTTTCTCTACGAGGTTAGTGACCAATTTTGGTGCTAACATCGACCAAGATGTCAATTCGAGATTTCGTGCGAAATCCGAGATTTGAAAGCTTGATAAGCACATTTTGCTTAATATGCTCTTCATGTGTAAAATATCAACATAATTATTATTACGTAAATATATATATGTACATTAGAATTCGGAACCCTCTACACGTTTTATTTAGAATCATGGTTAATATTTCCTACTTGGAATATTCGATAAAAATTATGAACACATGTCAAAGTGACTGATAATATTTTTCACTTCTAATGAGAACATTATTGCGGCATGGTAAAAGTTGTGCACAAACGTTGGTTTTTTATATTTTATATTTTTTATATTTTGGGGGGGAGGGGGTGGGGCGTTGAAATTCGCATACTTTATCAAGGTTTGAGATCTTGGTTTCGGTGTTTTATAATTTCATTCTAGTTCGTAAATTTCAGTTTCAGCTTTGGAATATTACATATGTAATTGCTTATTTGATTAAAGTAAAGTGTATAATTTATCTTGAATTGAAAATAAGATATTAACGAACAATACAAATTAATTATAAATATTTATAATACTTAAAAAATGTTTATTCATTGCTTCATTTTCAACTTTTTTTTTGCTTACGACGTGTTTTTTTATATTAAACCGGAGTTTCGGTAGTGTCGTTCGGTCTCTACTGAAACCGAAACGGAACGATCGGAATCTTTATGTTTCGGTCGAAACCTCAAACCTTGATTTTTATACACCTTTCTTAAATGAAAATGAAAGAGGCCAAAATTGACCACGTTGTTTTTTCTCATACCATTTTGAAAATTTTCAATTACTTGAAAATAATAGTATGTTGGTAAATAAATTGTTTGAACCGAATCTTTGAATATTAGTTAATTAGTTTTACGTTTGAGTAAAATATTACTAATACTACAAATCTTGAAGCATTTATAAAATTTAAGAAAGATTTTTTTTAATTATAAAAGGCACATTCCTATCTCACTCCTAAATCCCAAATATACTTTTGTAGTTGGTCACGTTTTCCTATTTTCTTTTTTTGTCCACTGCAAGCTTCCAAGTTATGTGTAATCTACACATATTCTGGCATATGCAGTGACTATGCCAAACTCTACTTTGCTCCTATTCGCTTCTCATTTCTGTTCCTGCCTTCGAGATATCAATTGTCAGTACTGTGCCTTGTATCAATGTCAAATTTAACTAAGTTTTCACTTCTCATAACACAATTACCAAAACACGGATATGCAGTCGCTACTCCAAACTGTACTTTGCTCCTATTCACTTCTCACTTCTGTCCCTGCCTTTGACGTATTAATTGTGAGTACTCTGACTTGCATCAAAGTCAGATGGCTATTCATGCTGCCCTTTTGCTTGTTGCTTCTCATAACACAATTACCAAAACGTGGCTATGCATAATAGCATATTATCATCATAATTACCCCCAGTTATAAAAAATAAAGCATTTTGTCTTCAATGCTAATTAATAAAAGGGATTTGTTGGACTTTGGGTTATTTATTTTGGAATCTGTTATAGCTAACTGAGATACAACATCATTCTCTGTTATTGTGCCCAAGCAGCAGAATATGTTTAATGACCTAGTTTTTTTTCCTTTCCTTTTTTTTAATGTACAAATCATGGTTTGAGGATCCGGCCGGAACCACGAGATCTCGACGATCTCGTACCGGTTCCGGCAGGTGGCGGGACGGGATTAGGGCAAAATCCCGTCCCGTTCAAACCAGCGCACAAAAAAAAGCTTCGCGTCAGTTACGCAGAGAAAAACAGCCAAAAAAACAACGCAAGAATCAATTAATCAAAAGGTAGCTAAAAAGCAAACCCTAGTTTACTGAACCCTAGTTCGACTTCGACTGCGAGAGCTTCCACTTTCGACTTCGACTTCGACGCAGGCGAGCTTCACAGGGCTTCGACTTCGACGCAGGCGAGCTTCACAGGGTTCGACTTCGAGTGCGAGAGGTTCGACTTCGAGTGTGAGAGCTTCGCCGCAGGGGATTTTTTTTTTTTTGCTTTGCCGCCTTCGTTTTCATCGAAGACCAACATCTGTTTTTTTTTTCTTCTTCTTTCCTATCGTAAGTTTGTTTGGAAAGCGAACAAGGGAAGGGAAGATAAAATATGTGCATGGGCTTTTGGGCTGAGAAGGGTTATTTTAATTTTTAATACGGTAATGGCTACTTGTGCATATTAATTAACTTGTGTATAATCTTTGGCCTGTCATTTTTTTTATACGCAATCACTTCTTAGCATTCTTAACGGGAATATTGCATATATGAAGGAAATTATGAAAACAATCCATATGTAGATTCGAGAAATATCTTTTGGATGCAGTAGTGTTGTGTGTACCGTTATTATTTTATTGTATACTATATTTTTGTATGAATTTACATCATTTATAGTTGCTTTTGTATTACAAAGGCAAATCTTCGATATTAGGACCGAAACCGAAACGAAAACCGAAACAAGCGAAATTTCCGAAACCGACCGAAACCAACAAAATTTAAAAAGACCGAAACCGAAACGAAATCCGAGTTCTCGATCCTTGGTACAAATAGCTATTTTGTATTCTTATTTGTCAATGGAAGATGATGATTATAGCTTTTCTGTTAGTTGCATTCAACAACAATGACTAAAAGTAACTTATGGTCAAGTCAAATAAGACATTTTGTTTTATATGCATAAACGGTTGAAAACTCGGATGCGGATACCCTGATTTCTGCTTTCAGCGTACTGGAAACAATTTAACTGGGGATTGGTATTTCAAGTTTATATGAATCTCTCTCTCACACTCACATATGTATACGTACAGTACTATTGGTTGCTTTTACCGATATCTTGACTTCCAATATCGTATGCTTTGTGCATCTTGTGTTAGACCTAAACCTGTTATGGTAATGATAACCGTTACCAATAAGAGAAAAACGTCACTGTACCGATACCATAAGTAAATCAAAATTAATTACCAATGCATTATCATTACCATTAGTGAAATGATCATTGATATACCAATAAATAGTTAAACCACTAATTGATTATGGTAACGATAATTGTTACCAATAAGATAAAGTCGTCACCTTACCGATACTATAGATAATTCAAAAATGATTACCGATGCATTATCATTACTTTAGTAATATGATCGTTGATATACCGACAGTTGCTAAACCATTAATTGGTAATTGTAAATTTACCAATACAAAGGAAAAACATTAAATTTTTATTGTATTAAAACTTTGATAACGATAAAAAAAGTAAATATTTTTTGCTGATTTACTTTGTTAAACTCCAAATTGAAGTTAGGAAAATTAAAAATAAATCATAAATAATATTACAAAATATAAACAACTTTTTAAATCTGATATATTTTCAAAAGTGTCCATGGTAAGGAACTTAGGAATAATAAAATAGTGAAAAAATAATATTAATATGATCGGTAAAATTACCATCGATCACTTATTTTGACATTTCTTTTAACACCACATTTACTGTTAATAATGGTAAATTTACCATACCAATAAAATTGGTATATCGATGTTGCTCAATATCGGTCATCAGTTGCTTGGGAATGATGATATAATAATGGTAATTTTACCGTTACTATAACAGCTCTGGTTAGACACATCACCAAATATTTTACTGTTACTTTTATTTATCTTTATTTTTGATGAGACGAGTCAACGTAAACGCTACATGGTGAACAGTGATTAAGTTGAGGGTTCTGATTTCTTTGTCTTCATTGATATTTTAATGATATACTTGTGATTAATTTACCGCAGCTCGTAGGAGTTCTTGCTCATGTTGAAACCGAAATGAAAGCCGTGGAAGCTTTGGTTAAACCTGCAGAAACCATTGAAAGACTTATATTTGATATGGAAAACTTGAGAAAGCAGAATGATGAATTGGAAGAAAAACTTGGGAATCAAATACAAGGGATCAAATCTCGTGCTGAAATCGAGTTAAAGTTGAGGTCTAAAACGAAAAAGAAGTAAGCTGTCTACCATTATTATCTTTTTTCTAAAACGCTCTCTAGAATGGACAAAATATAACCTTGCTATGTAACGACTAATGGTACAAGTTATTTTAATGTAACTACATTACATACACCGACAATGGTACTGATGATAATTAATTATAGCATTGGGTCTGATAGTGTTGCTAAATAAATTAATTCACCAGCTTATTTTCCCACTTTAATTTAAATAAGCCATTAATGATTGGATATGGGGTATTCCCGTGAACTTGATTAGATAAATCTACCAAGGATTTCAATTTGTGATCCTTGCTCAAAATTGAATGATAACCTTCCGAGTTATGCAGCTATATTACATGCTTCGAACTGCTGCAATTTAACAGTATTTAACTTTTCATCTCTTTGGAAGCACTGATTTTACATCTGCCTTTATTGTTAATTTGCCATAATGCCAATGATTATGAATGTCTGATGCATGCAAGCTAATGTACTTTTTCATAAACTGGCACATCCAATTCGAAGGAAAATCTTATAAGAGCCTTTCTGAACCATTGTTTTGCAACACCCTTAAAAATACAATTCTGAATCTATTTCATTCCAGTTTCTTACAACCATAGTTATCAAGGCAAAGGAGCGCCTAGGCGCCAGAAAGGCGCAGGCGCACCCCGCACGCCTTTCTGGTGATGAGGCGCCTCGCCTAGTGGAGCGCACAAAAAAGCGCAAAAGGCGCGCCTTTTTTCGAGGCGACTTGATCGATTTGTTTTAGGGTTTCAAAAAATATAAGTCGAGTCGAACAAAAAAAACTGTTGTTGCCATCGACTCCTCCCACCGCCGCCGCCTACTGCTGTCGCCGCTGCTTGTATAAAAGTCGCACAAAAAAGCCCAAGGCGCCTTAACTACTATGCTTAAAATAGAACTTTCAGACATTCAAAACTTGACACTCGTTTATAAATTTGCTGCAAAAATATTATTGATTTGTATTTCTAAATCCAGGAAAATAGAATGATAGAAAAACTTCCGCATTTTTGGATGGACACAAATTTTAAAATTTAATCTAAGGACACTGAACGCTATATTAATATAGCAAATGCTAAACTATAAAAATGAATGCCATATGCACTTAGCATTATATATGTGTAATTCTATATGAACATACATTATATATGTGTAATGATATATTAATTTGGCATTTCTTTAACTGTGAAAATGAGTTATTTTAGTTCATCTAGTGTAGTTTATTCGATGCTAATTTAATTTAGCATTTCGTTTATTTGATACTAGTTTAATAGACTATTTTATCTGATGCTAGTTTAATATAGCATCTTGTTTCCTTTAGGCTAAATTATAAAACTCGTGTCCTTCAAGACTAAAATCAGTCTCAGGTTTTTCCTTTAAACTAGTTCCCTCTTCAAAACTTTTATGGGTAATTACCCTTAAACAGTGTGTACAGAACAAAATTATAGAATGTATGAATAAATTGGTTATATATGCACAGTAGGTATTGTTGATTCAACGGTGGTAAGATCCTTTGAAGTAAACTTTAAATGAAATGGTTACGAGATTTGCTTGACATTTCATTATGATTTTATTGAATTTAACTAATATCATGCGAGGGTAATTGCACTTAAACAAAATGACATAATAAAATTCTTATAGAATGTATAAATTGGTTATATTCACAGTAGATGTTGTTGATTCAAAGGTGACAAGATCCTTTAAAGTAAACTTTAGATGAAATGGTTACGAGATTTGCTTGACATTACATTATGATTTTATTGAATTTAACTAATATTATGTGAGGGAAATGCACTTTTATATCTATACTGTAATAAAATACATCAAAATAAAAATTCCTTTTTGAACTTTGTAAAGTGTACTCGTATATTTTTTGAGCTTTTGCACACATATATTGTAATGTAATAAATCAAAAAGTTAAAGATTGCATTGGTGTTTCTTCGAACTACGATACTCCTTTCGTAGTATGTAAAATCGAGGTGGGTTTATATTTTACACTTTTAGACAATAGTGCAAGTCCACACTTTTGTCTCTGAAAATGAGAAAAAAGATAAGTTAGAGAATTTTATGTGGATACTCTCTTTTTCTTTCTGAAATGTACAATATTGTCTTCTGGACATAAATTAGAGTATGAATTTTATGAAATTATAAATTATTCCCCGTCCTTGAAGGGCTTCATGTTGTTCCTTATTTTGCTTTTTTGTATGCCAGAAATGAGCTCAGCAAAGAGACAGAGAGCCTGAGAGACGAGTGGCAAATGTTGGAACGTGATCTTACAAGTGTGAAATTACGCCATCAGTCTGCTAGGGAAGAAAAAGTAAACGCAAAAAATATAATAGATAAGCTTAATAAGGCAGAAGAAGATTTAATCTCTTTTGCTGAAGAGAAATCTCAAGTTGAACTTGATGAGAAGGTAAAAATTCAGATTATTCATATTACTCTTCTGCCTTCCATTTGGTGTTCAGCTCTGCATGCTTTTGCTTACAGGCGTAATTTTTTCATATGCTTTTGTGTGTACGGGCAATGATCGGCTACACCTCATTTTTGCTACATCTCAATCCCCTTGATTTCAACTATATGTTCCAATTGAAATAATTATACTTTCTCTTACTTCTCGTGTCTTTGTATTATTTAATTTGGAACATGTGGTTGACTTGAGGTGTAGCAATAATGAGGTGTAGCTGATCCTTACCTATATATATTTTCTAGCTTTATGATATTAGTTTGTTAATGTAAAGTTAAATCTTAGCAACTCTTAGCTTTTTGGAAAATGAATTTTAAAACATAAAACTTTGTTTAAGGGACTTTTGTAAAATTCTATTGTTTTTGAGACTATTTTTGGTTTGAAATGAGAATTTATAAATGGTGTTGTTGCTGAAAATTTTTTCTTTTAAAATTGCTGAAGTAAACCGCAATATCTTTTGATTCTTTTGTCTGATTGTGATGATTCCTTTTGGGTTAGAAAGATATCTCAGTAAGTGGCAACTTTTATTTAGATCACCATATCAAATATTAATTCAATTTTCTAAAATAAGGCGCCTCATTTTTGCTACACCTCAAGTCCCCTCAATTTCAACCACATGTTCTGAATTAAAGAATACAATGAAGAGACAATAGAGAGAAAATATAATTATTTAAAGGGGCTTTGCACAGACGATCCTTATTTCTGATGTTGTTACAAGAAAAGTTTCTATAGCCATGAGTATGTAAATTAGGTCCTTTTTTTTTTCTAAATCAAAAAACGCAAACTAGCTTGCAGTTTTCTAGAAAGTGCAAGTTAACTTATGTTTTTCAAAATTTTCAAAATCAGAAAACTACAAGTTAACTTGCATTTTCTGTCAGAAAAGTGCAACACCCCTTGTGTTTTCTATTTTTCAAAAAATAGGGACCAAATGTACATATTCATTCTTACATGGACTTTTCTTATAACAACATTAAAAACAGGGACCTGTGGCTTTTTCCTTGTTATTTAAATCGCAACATGTGGTTGAAATCAGGTGGACTTGAGGTGCAACAAAAATGAGATGTAGTCGATCCTTGCCCATTTATGTGTGTGTGCGAGATTATTTTTGTTCTCATTTCTCTTATATATTGTAAGTTTTTTATACATTTGTAAATACATGTCAAAACTTCCTTTTTCATGACATCAAACGACTACACTTGTTTATGTATTATTCTGTCCAAGCAATTTTAAAAGTTGTTTAGTTGCTTCTGCTCATCAAACGACTACACTATAAGCATTATTTTTTCTTATGCTTGATGATTTCGGAAGTTATTTTTGTTGTTGTTGTTGTTGTCCTTTCCCTTGTATATTAGAAGTCTTTATACTTCTATTCTAAATGTTAAACCTTCCTTTTTCAAACTGCTACACTTGGTTATGTATTACTCTTCCAGAGTGTTTTAAATAGCTCTTTTTCCTGCATCTGATATACAATTGAAATAGAAGTAACATCCTGTGAATTATTTTCTTGCTAATATCACATATCCGGCCAACCATTTATTCATAGATATTTCTTCCACCAATTACATAGCTGCTATCTGTTGTCACCAAATCAAAGCAAATGATCAAAAAATTGGAAATATAAATTGTATAATACATTCCAAGCTCATTACAGTACTCATCAAAACATTGTCATCTTATTTACATTGTCGTCTGGATTATTTTTCAATATTTTTCTAACATGAGCTTGATGCCTTGTTTATACGACACTACTGAAGGGTGTTGGGTGTTGATGCACAGAATGCGTGCACACATGCAAGTACATGATGTATGTGATGTTTATCAATTTGATTAAAGGGTTCATTTATGGTTTAGGTTCGATCAAAGTTTTTAAATGCGAAAATCGTACATGCGGCATTTTTTCTCTCGTGATGCGAGACGTAAGCCTCAAAATATTGATGCGTAAGTTGTTCGAGTAACATTGATGTGTAAGTTATTATTGCTTTGTTGTTATTAATTTTTGATCAATAAACAGAAATTAATAATTAATCATACGAAACTATAAATAACAATATAAACACTTAACTTTAAAAAGTTCAGTCCTAATCGGTCTATAACGACCGCCTTTCTTGCACCGAAAGACGAGCCATTAAAGAGTAGAAGAAAAAGAAAGATAAGAAGAAACTACACAATCATAGAATCTCACCACGAATCAGAACAACATATAATATGTTGGCGGCCTAAAAAGGTTATGGCCTTTAATGGTGTTGGTGGCCTAAAAAGAAAAAAAAAGAGAAGAAAATTAAGACCAAGGAAACTAGAGATGTCTTTAACTAAGTAATCTTGGTGAGTAATATGTTCTTTAATCATATTCCTCTTTTGTAAGTCCTCCATGGCCGTATATAATTATGGCCATTTCTATTGTTTTTAGTAATTTAAATGATATGGAAATATGAGGTTATGAACCCAGTATCAAAGGGGGTTTTGATTTATGCAATTTTCCCATAAATGAATTAATTTGGGTCATTTTCTTTGGAAAATGGTTGGAAATAAGAAGTTTGAGGAGCCTTAAGAAGGAAATACATGAAAATATTTTCTATGATTTTCTGAAAATAAAATAAGCGGTTTACGAAAGAAAATATGCTTGACCAAAGGGTTAGCCGAAAGACATAACTGAGACCAAAAGGTAATTTAATTTAATTAAAGTATTAAATAGTTGGTCAATAGAACAGATCCACAATTTGTGCTGAACGTATCAGTAAAGTACATTATAGCGGTAAGAAATAACTAAGTCAAACTAATCAGACGCCGACACGTGTAAAAGTAGCATCTGACTTGTAGAAAATAGTTCCCAACGTACCGAGAGGCAGTACCAATGACGGTGGAGCCGAACCGAGTGTAATGAGCCGAATCTTAAGTAACCAGACTAAAATATGAAATGCTAAGTATGAAGCTAAGTTGACTAAACCGAAAATATCCAAGTACCGAAGGTGGATCGAGGGTACATAGACGATAAATAGTCTTGCATAGGGGAGGTGATTTTAAAACCTTAGAGATTAAGGGGTCGTTTGGTTTATTTTGTATTTTATGTTTTGAGTTTTCAACATTAATTACAAAATATGAAAAGAATGAAAGGACGTCGGAAGGGATGAACGGAAGATTGGAGGGGACCACGAAGTGGATGGAGGAACGACGGAAGGATGAATTGTTGTTCGTGCTTTCGTTTTTCTCAAAACACGAAAAATGAAAAAAAGTTGTTTTCTATTTTGTGTGTTAAATTCGTTTTCTGAAATGATCATTTTTCATAATATACATGCGTTCGTATTTTTGTATGGACGAAAACTCAAAATTAAAAACGGTAAACCAAACATAGCATAAGTTTTCTCAAATAAGAAAGATAAACTAAATCAGACTTACCTAGACCAGGCCAAAGGGTAGCGATTACAGAGAGTAGGTTAACTCCCTGTAAAATGTTAAGGTTGGAACTATTTGACTTTTGAAAGAGAAATTATGCTAGGGCTTAAGATGACCGAGTCTAAAATTTACAACATTTACGACAATGTAACAAGTAGTGGGGTAAACCGAAGGCAATCAGACTTAGAGTAGCTTAAAGCATTGCAAAAGTGGAAACCTAATGTATGATTGGTTAGTTAGGTAATATGTGATTCGGTTGGCAGAAGGCCTGATGATGTAGCTAAGGACAGAAAGCGCAGGAGTAAGGCCTTAGTGGCATCCGAAATCAAGAATATAGGTGTGAGGCTTGCAGTGGTAACCGAATCCAAGAACGAAGGTGTAAGGCTCGTAGTGGCAATCACAACCGAAAGCGTTGAAGTAATGTCTGGAGTGACATTCGGAACACGAAGGCATTGATGGTAGATGGTGTAAGGCCTAATGCGACAACCAATAACTGAAAGTGGCATAGGTGTAAGCCCTGTAGTGACAACCGAAGCATGAAAACGAAGTAGGTGTAAGGCCTGGAGTGAACCTAAATACGAAAGCATGAAAGCGTTGGTCTAAGGCCTGGAGGCCGGGTGTGTCAACCAAAATAAAAGCGAAGTAGGTGTGAGGTCGGATGTGGTAACCGAAACACGGAAGCGTTGGCCTAAGGCCTAAAGTGGCAACCGAAATCATAGAGCATAGTTAGTAGAACTAACGTAATAATGAATGCATAACGCCTTAGCGGCAGTCAAATGCTAAGACTTTAACCTTATATCTTTAGTAGATGGTGCAAGGCCATAGTCATAGTGGCAGTCGAGGCTGGAATATTTCGGTTAGGCTAAGTAAACGAATAATTTTCGTACGGCATCTCGAATGATTGATTTTGGTTATGGCCCTATGAGATATGTAAAACACAACCATGTTTAGGGTTAAATTTAAGGCTGACTGAATACATGTTGTGGTATAGTGAGAGAAAAAACTGTTCCGTGCTTTAGCGGCATGGTCTCACTATATTTTATGTTTATGGTAATATATTGCACATACCGGACTTTATGTTTAATCCGTGTTTTTATTATTGTTTTCCCTATAAAGTCCCGAATACTCGATTGAGTAGGTTGAGTTTATAAGATTAGGCTGGTTGCTTTTGGGGATAGACAAATATAGCGAGCCGAAGATGAAGCATGATGCTTAGGGTGTTATTTTTGTTATTTTGATTTCGATGAATTTCATTGTTCATGTCAACATCTTCATCATTTATTGGGCATAACACTATTATTTATGATGCATTATATTTTTGACCCCTGCATGGGCACGACAGTTGGGGCCTAAATTGTAAATCTTGAATTGTGATGGCGTGTTTCTTACTTTTAGTTATATCTGCTTTGTTTATTTAAAGCTTTTTAATATCACTTATCTCATTTTTATCACTGGAAGATAATTCCAAGGTGACTGCAAGTCTACAACACAATGTAGTTCAATCTTTAGATTTCGAAATGAAAGATATTACACCGGTAATCTTATTTATAGTAGAGATACCCTGCATTGGATGATGTGAAAACTAGTCTACTCTGTAAAAATCCGCGTGATCAGATGAAGGAAGGAGTTGGGTGTAGATGGCAGTAGTGGAAGAAGCACTAGTCAAGGCTTGTTTGTTGAGAGGTAGAAATGAAAAGAGAGGGAAGAACCTCAAGCGGCATTCCAATTCTAGCAAGTCTAGTTGACGGAGTAAGTTTATATATGAGTTTAGGCCTGTAGGTATCATCATTGTAAGAAACTTGGAGGAGACCGTCGAGACTTGAAAAAGAAGTAAGTTGTTGGTTCTTCTTCCATTGCGGTGGGAAATGCTGGTAGTGATGTTTTAACGACATTGGTATCAGATAATTTTGATCGTTGGGTTCTATGTTCCGGGACATCTTTTCATACGACGTCTAAAAAAGGTTATTTCTCTTATGTCGACAAGGAAGAAAATGCAATTCTTATGGGTAATGATGCTACATGCAAGTCTATTGAAATTGGTTCGACACATATTTGGCGTATGATGAAGTAATTTGTACATCAACCAGTTTTGGCTGTGTTTTAGGTCTTCGGAAGTCTTCGATCTTTTTAGGTCAGTTGTTGACATCATTGGGATACAAAATTAGTATTAAAAGAGATGGTTTGAGGGTTTCTAGGAGCACTTGTAATTATGAAAAGTATTATGGTTTGGAATTTGTATTTGCTTAAGGGCAGCGCACTATTTTTGGGGAATCGTGTGTTAGAGTTAGTAGTGCCAAGGACATGGATGTTAGCAGACTGGCATTTCAGATTAGGTCATACTTCAAAGAAGAACTTGAAGTTTCTTCGTCGAAGAAAGATAATTAAAGGGCAAAACTTCAACAAATTGGATTTTTGTCATTAATGCGTACCGACTAAGTAGACCAGAGTACCATTTGGTGTTGATAAGCACAGTTCTTGAAGGGTATTTGATAATGTTCATTCAGATGTATGGGGACCAGTTTTTTCACTTCAATTGGTGGAGCTTTGTAATCTCTTTCCTTCATTTAAGGCTAACAAATAGAACCGAGATCCACAAACCCGATCCGAAATCGACTGTAACATGATAGGTCTTTGGTTGGGTCTTAGTGACAAAAAATATCATTTTATACCCGATCAAACGCGATCTGAACCGACTAGACCCCAAAAACCTAATCAAAAAGCATAAGAATATGCGTATTTTAAATGTAATTGCCCGACTTGACATCAATCGGCCTGAGACATCTCGAACCGAACCTTGGGTTGAATCGAGTTTAGGTATCAAAATGTATGGTTTAGACCCGACAAAACTCGAACCGTCTCGAACCAATACCCGTTGGATCGGGTCCGATCCGATGGGTCTAATTGCCACCCCTACTTTCATTGATGATTAATCAAGCAAGGTTTGGATGTGTGTAGTGAAAGTCGAGTCGGAAGTGTTTGAGAAAGTTTGGTTGGCTCTTGTTGAAAACCAAACTGATAAGAACTTAAATATTCTGAGGTCCGACTACGACAGCGAACATGTCTCAAATTAATTCCTTGATTACCGCAAATGGCGTGACATTAGGAGACTTTTTATTACATACAAGGACCCGTAATCCAATGTGGTTATGGAAAGGATAAATACGACTTTACTTGAAAAAACTCGTTGCTTAAGATTGACTGCGGGCTTATTTAAAGGTTTTTTGGTTGAAGCTATTTTAACTGCCGCTCATATTGTAAATTGGATTCTGTGCTCAACCATTGATTGGAAGATTCTAAAGGAAAAATGAATTGTACTTGTAAACTTGAATTTTTTCCGTATTTTTGGTTGTTTTGTTTATGTTCACAGCACATGAAATGAAAAGTCAGAACCTAGAGCTTCCAAACGTATTTTGCTTTGTTATATAGATGGTGTTAAATGGTATCGTATTTGGAACTCTGAGATGAAAAAATTATCCAATCAAGGCATGTTACCTTTGATGAGTCGGTAATGTTTTCTATCACAAGACTTGTATGATGTTCCAGACTTAGATGAAGAGAAGCCCAAGGAGGTGGTGTTTGTTGCCACTTTTCAACCTATAAGTAGAGTTGTTACTATTGATGATAAGGAGAATACAGTTGATGAGACGTCACATGATATTCCACATAGTTCTTCTAGTAATGAAAGAGGCATTTATGACACTAGTGAGGATTTAGTTTGAGGTGGAGTTGATGGTGATTTAGGCGATGTTGGAGGCATTCGAGCCAGTCGATGTGTTAAGAATGCATCAGAGAGATATGAAGAGTGACACCATGCAAACCTTAGCCTTGACAATCAATTTGACTATGCATCGCATGTGGTCTCGGATGAAGCTTTGAAGTCAAGTGACAATTTAAGACCGATTTGCGCTAAACGGTATTTGTAGAAGAATAAAACTTGGAAATTAGTTTCGTTATCTCAAGAAAACCTAGTTATAGGATGCAAGTGGGTATTCAAGGTGAAAAACGATAGAAGATACAATGCTAGATTAGTAGTAAAAGAATTTTCATAGAGAAAAAGGAAAGGGTGTGATGGGATCTTTGCCTATGTAGTCCGGCATATACCTTTATCCGGATTTTATTAGCTATCATTGTTATTCAAGACATGGAGCTCGAATAACTTAGATGTGAATGCAACTTTTCTGCATGGAGACTTAAAAGAGATAATTTATATGAAGCAACTAGATGAGTTTGTTATAGATGGAAAGTCTGACCGGGTTTGCAAATTGAAGAAATCATCTTATGTTTTGAAGCAGTTGCCTACACAATGATATAAAAGGTTCGATTCTTTTATGCTTAGTATTGGTTTTGACAGAAGATAAAAGATGCTTGTGTTTATTACAAACATTTTGATTAGTGGAAATTGTTGTACTACTATTTGTGGATGACATGCTTATTGCTTCAAAAGATAAAAATGAAATGTGACCCCCCACCTCTATACCCACGCTAACCAAGAACACTACGATGTAGTGCTGTCAATTAGCACGGAGAATAAGGCTGTGGAGGAGCGACCATCCATGTAACTTCTTTGTGCGAGCACCGATATGTCAGATAGAATAGAATGCATATCTTTTAAGGAGGAAATCCGACATACCGATACAAACACAAAGCTATCACACGGTGGCTATATATAATCTTCGGAAACAAACATAGAAGTAATCATAACAAAAATCAGTCACAAACATCCATATCACAAAGGCGGAAGAAGATATGAATAAATATATATAACACATGAAAGTGTACATCAGAGTAGTGGTTAGAAAGATCCACGATAATACAAAAGAATAGCAACACGTGCTATACAAAAGAATAAGTACACAACGTAGAGTCTATATCTCAAATGCGTACAATCAAAAACTACTAATCTAAGTAGTTAGCCAATAGTCAGAATAATCCTGAAGAGAAGGCAAGCAGAAGCACCTGTAACATCTCGGTCTGACCCGAGTATTATTTATAAGAAAATAATAAACGGATCAGTCTAGCTATAAATATCAGATGATAATGTATAGGATAAATAATATGGCATAAACATGTAACAACCATAACGACATACTACTATAAGTATGTAAATGATAATCAACAAAAGATTAATCAATATCACCAGAATCTTCTCAAAGATAAAGTAGGGTATCATATTCTAAACTTGTATTCATAACAAGTCAATAACACATAAATTCACCAATGCACAAAAACTGATATCATATCAATGAATATCATGAAAATTGGTGAAGCATAAATTCCAGAAATCATCACAAGAAATCCAGAAAACACATAAAAAGGGGGAGGACACATGAATGGGAGCATGAAAACTCACCTACGCGTAAAACACATGACGAGAAGCTATTTCATGGAAGCTATCCATTAAACTTTCACACAGGAATGGCCCGAAGACCGTAGGGTGCTACCCTACATATGTGATGGCGAAACATCACACAAACGGGGTATAGTCTCCCTCGCAGACAAAGAGACATCGCTCAATCGCTAGTCTAAATCACAAAAATGATCGTCATGATCATCAGGAAGTGTCAATCACACCAAGCTAGTAAATATATGAGTTTAGCTTCATGTCCCATAACCACTTGCTTAACTTAAATATTTACGAACAAACTGTAGATCTTCACTAGAAAATTGTCACAAAAAGGGTTCAATCGAACAAGTCCAAGAGCTAACCGACGAAGTGAACGCAAGCGTTTCATACCACTCGTTTTACTAAGTCGTTTAAGTCGATTTCTCATTCGAGTGAAGTAAAGGCTTGTATATACTAGTAGATTGGAAATCGGTTTGAGAAAACGAACTTTTGATATTTAAAATAGTGTTGAAATCGCTTTGATGAAAGAGTTTTGATATTTACTACTAGTATTGAAACCTTCATATATCTTTAAAGTGACAAGTCATAAAGCGACTGTTGAAACAATCTATCACAAAAATTCACATTCGAAGACGTGAACAAAATCCAAGGAAATCAGCTCAAAATGCATCAAAGTGGAAGTTCTGTTGAATGCATCAAAACGGTATGACCTAAGTGAAGACAAGCGGCCTACGACCTAAAGCAAAATGAGGTCTAACGACCTAAGGGTTAACGCGACCTAACACAATGGCCGAGCGACCTAACAAAATAGCCGAGCGACCTAACTGGAGCAAGCGACTTATAGGGAGGTGAGCGACCTAAGGAACTCGCGACCTAAAACTCGCGACCTAAAGAAGGGTTCGCGATCTAAGGAGGGTGCGCGATCTAAAACTCGCGACCTAAAGAAGGGTGCGCGACCTAACATGTTCGCGACCTAAGGAGGGTGCGCGACCTAACTGGTTCGCGACCTAAGAAGGGTGCGCGACCTAACAGGTTCGCGACCTAAAATTAAAAAGGCCAAACGACCTAAGGCTTAACTCGCGAACGACCTATGACTTAAGGCTTAACTCGCGAACGACCTACGACTTAAGACTTAACTCGCAAACGACCTAACACTGCGTGACTTTTCAACGCGAATGAGCTACAGTTCTGGGCGACCTATGGAGGCAGAACGACTTAAGCTCAGGAAATCTCCAAAAACACTAAAAATTTGGGTTTTTCGCCAATCCAAACCAAATGCAAATGTGCATGCTAAAATGATAGGGAACCATTCCCAACAGTTCAAGATAGATATAGGCAAGATGTGAGATCAAAATCTCACATTTTCCACGAAATTGATGTTGGAGAGCTTAAGAGCAAAGCAAGAATCAACCACAAGCTTGAATCTATGTTCTTCACCTTGAATTTGATGTTGAATCTCGGATTTGCAATAGAATTTAAGTTTGGAGTTTTAATTTCCACTTCCCACCACCATTTTTGATGAAGCTTGCATGTTATTTGATGAAGTGATGAAGAGATGAGGGGGTTTGGCTGAGTTGGTGTGTGGTCAGCCCCAAACCAAAGTCCTAAGCCAAAAAATGACGAAAATTTCACTATCTCCAAACATATCGAAGTTTACACTCAAAAAGATCGCAAACGTCATTTTGAACTCAATGGAAGTGGTCTCGAGTCCTAATTTGACCGTATGCAAAAAGTAGCTTTTCGGACTAACATCCGACTAACGATAAAATATTTAAATATAAAATCGATAGATATGCGGGTTGTTACATGAAATTAACCAAATAAAGTTGCGTTTGAAAGCGGAACTAGTATTAAAGAACTTGGTGAAGCAAAAAGAATCTTGGTTATGGAGATTTATAGAGATAGAAAGCATGAATTTAACATTGATTCAAAAAGAGTATATCAGCAAGGCGCCTGCTCGGTTTAGCGTGGAGAAGAAAAAGAAAATAGTACACCAATGCCTTTGCGCACAAAACTTTCTGAAAAAACTCCAATATACGAAGAAGACAATGCCTAACTAAATGGAGTAGGTGTCCTATGCTAATGCAGTTGAAAGTTTGATGTATGCTATGATTTACACTAGATCTGATGTTGTACATGTTTGAGTGGTTTGTCGTACATGGCTAACCTGAAAAATCCCATTGGGAAGCTATCAAAGTGATTTTGAGATATCTTAAAAGGACATTAGATTTTGGTTTTTTTTATGATGAAAAAAATTACAGTTTGGCTGGCTATTGTGATTCAGATTATGCTGAAGATGAGATCAAATGAAGTCAACCTCTGGATATGTATATATTTTTGATGGTACCGCCAATGGCTGGAGGGCGGGGTTGCAAATAGTTGTTGCATTGTCTATTACAAAAGCTTATATCTAACGTTGAAGCAACCATGGAGGCACTATTTTTGAAGTGGTTATTGTGTGATTTAAGCTTTGTATATGATGGTGTAATTGTGAATTGCGACGACCAAAGTGCAATTCATTTGGCTGAAAAATTAACTTCCAGCTCGAGGATTAAACATATGATAATAAAATCTTTTTTTGTAATTATGAATGAAGCAAAGTTAATTCTTCTACAGAAAATTAACAAAGGATAATGCAGTAGACATGTTTACTAACACGTTGCATATTGCTAAGTTCAAGTATTGTTCGAACTTGATTCGCTTATTGAGATGTTAGGTGACACATGGTGTCACAATGTGGGTGGATGGATGAAGATGACAAGTTGGAGTTTGTAGGAAATGTAGAATTGTTTTGTGGGTGAGATTTCTACATTTGGATTGGGTACTTCAACCAAGGTTTAAAATTTCGGTTTTCGTTTTCATTTGTTCGTTGGAAATTTTTGAAATTTCGGTTACGTTTCGAAAATTCCGTTTTAATTCCGATTCCGAATTTCGTTTCCTTTTAAAACTTTTTTAACATAAATAAACTAAGATAGTTTCCATTTAAAGAGAATCGACCCAATCTCCATAGAGTCTTCTTCTAATATAGTTTTTGCCCTAGCCTATTGCATCATCTTCCTCAAAACTGAATCGTCGATCCAAAAATCAAAATTTCCTCAAAATCTTGTCGCCGTTGCATCTTCTCAATTGTCCGCTACTCCTTTTCCTCTAATTTATTCCCGCTGCCGCTCTTCATTGAATCTGCTACTTAGGTAAACTATGATTAAAAATAAGATGTTTTCATTTACCAAGCAAATTCTCAAATCCACTTTAATATTCATTGTTATGCTCGAAATAAATCCTTGAATCAACCATCTTTTATATCCTTTTTTTACTGTAAAGTGTCCAGAACCGGATTTTAGGGAATGTTCCGGTCCGGTCGATGTCAGACCTGGTCGGAATGGTTGGGATTCCGACGTATCGGCTGAAATGTTGAACCATGCTTTCAACACTTCATTGGCAGGCAGTGATTTTGTCAAAGTTTGCCAGCAAAATGCAATGGATGGTGATATTACCGAAGCTCATTAGAAAAGTATCCGTGTCCGGATCATCTTGGATTTAAATAATATTGATTGAAGGTGGAGTTTGGAGTAGACTATGTTTGAATATATATTTGTGTCAAAGTGAAGTGTTGAAATTGTGACTTAAATAATGTAAAGTGTCTTATTTGTTATATTAAATTAAAGACAATAAATTATTAATGAAAAAGAATTAATTTGAGAGATGAAGATAATCAATCAATTCATTAATGAAGGCTTGTTATGAGGCTTACACATGGTGGAGGTAAACTAAATATTGAAATAGATTCACATTTTCCATATGAATCGGTGATTTGATGGGACATTGATTCATTATCATAAATCAGGTAGCGTTTTCAACCCTTATTTGCCCTGTTGAAGTTCTCTGCGAGCCAAACGTTTGTGGCACATCATTGCCATGACCCACGTGTTTACCTCGAATTGATGAAAATGTCATGTTAGTATCGGATGCATCAGACGTCAACGTTAATTAATAAGAATTAATATTGTGGTCCCCTTTCAATACACATAATAAAACTTTATCCACTTTCAAACACAATTAATAAACTAACATAATAATAAAACAATTATTACACTTTTCAAATTTCTATTTCATTCGCCTTTCAATATACACACAAACACATTTTTCTTTCCCTAAATTTTCTCCTTTCATCCTCCTTTCAAATGCCACTTTCTCATTTCCTTTTTCGTGTGGCACAAGAAGACATCCTCGATATCTTCAATCCAAGTAACATCTATATGTAAAGATAGCCATTCATTAAAGATCTGTCATATCAAGGTCTATTTATTTTTTATTCTTTATTAAGTCTCAATTAAAATAGATATATCAATTACTTGTATTTCTCTCTGAAGTTATTAATAAACCTCTCTCTTTCTAAGTGTATGTCTTTGTGATAGTACACTATCATGTCATTAGTGAAATCATAAATCTATGTGTCTTTTTTACTTCCTTATTTATTTTTATTTCTGTTTTGATTGCGTGGATTATTGAATTAAGTCCGATTATTCGACTTGTTTGTTTTATCTATCTATAGCCGATCGTACACAAGCTTTCACTGAGATCTAGGATAAATTGATATTATTGCCAAAATTTTCCCTAACATATAACTAAAGTGGTGATGGATATCATTGTTAACATTTACTTGAATCCGAGTTTTATTAGAGTTCTAAGTTGGAAAAAAACACGAAACAGGGATGGAGGGGGGTGGAGGTAGAAGAAAGGTAAAATGAACGAAATACAAAACCGAAGATTTTGATTTTGAGAGAGAGAGAGAGGAATTAAGAAGAGAATGTTTGGAGTATGCTAAATTTTAGCAAGGTTTGTATAACTTTTGGATGTGTATAGGGATTAAACCATCAGGAAAACCTTTCCCATAGTAGGGCGAAAATGGAGTTAATAATTGACACTGATGTCCTGAAGGAGTTGTTTAGAAATAAGTATCGAAGGCGACACGTAGGATATCTGTTAGTTATGGAGGTATGGAAGAGAAACCTTTTCTATGTAAATCATCTATTGACATTTTTGACTTATTAAATTCAGTTTGTAAATTAGATTTGCTTTTTAAGTTCTTGCATATAAAAATCAATATTAAACCACAATTTCCTTGGTTTATTTTAGCATCTGGCCGAAGCTATTGGACCTTTGTTGAAGGAAAAAGAAAAGCTGATGCAGGAATACACTGAGTTAAAAACAAAACATGAGCTTGAGTATGATGAACAGGCAGAAAAGAAAAGAAACTTCCAGCAGGAATTCGATAGAATACAAGTGCTTTCATCCAAAATCAAAGAGTATATGTCCTGCAATTATGGAACATCAAATATCAGTGCCTTCCATTACATGTAAAATTAACATAAATATCTTAATTGACATTTTATTAGGTATACAGATGCTGGGAAACAGAAAAGGCTGCATGATTTACAAAAGGAAATTGCTGTTTCTGAATCACGTCTAGAAAAATGCAAGTCCAGAAAAGAAGAACTATCAGTTGAGTTGTCTAGAAGTAAAGAGTTACTAAACAGTCAAAACCAGTTAAAACGTAATATTGACGACAACTTAAATTATCGGAAAACAAAAGAAGAAGTAGAAAAACTTGCTCAACAGATAGACATGCTTGAGGACAAAAAAAGATCTATTGGTAGAATGTCAACCGTTGAAACCGATCTTAAACGGCAAATGCAAGAGAAGGACAGACTGCTTGCTGAGGTGAACTATAAAAGAATACAGTAATAACACTCCATTTTGTTCTTATTTTTTGTCAGTTGGTTTTAAAAAATATGCCCTCTCACATAATATGTCAGTCTTGTGAAGCACATGTGGAAAACTATTAATGTTGATGTCTATTTCGATAAAAATGCAGCTTAACAGGTGTAATGGAACGCTTGATGCCTATGAAAGCAATATATCAAAGCACAAGCTAGACCTCAAGCAATCACAGTATTCTGACATTGACAAGCGGTACTTCCAGCAGCTTATCCAACTCAAAGTATGTATTTTGTAAATTCTAGTCTTGAACAATCCTTTTTTCTATTATTGTGTATATACTGCAATCAAATCAGCTAACATATTTGGTTGTAGACTAGTGAAATGGCAAATAAG
Source organism: Allium fistulosum (assembly GCA_030737815.1). Classification (NCBI taxonomy): domain Eukaryota; kingdom Viridiplantae; phylum Streptophyta; class Magnoliopsida; order Asparagales; family Amaryllidaceae; genus Allium; species Allium fistulosum. The sequence goes on from CM060903.1 coordinate 299,623,781, forward strand.
GACCTGGACAAATACTACAATGCTCTTGACAAGTAAGGCTTCTGGTTTAACATACTTATGCTGTTCATGTTCAAATCTGTGTGTGCACATGCAGACTTGATCCATTTGTTTTCTTTATCAACTATATTGCAGGGCCTTGATGCGATTCCATAGTATGAAAATGGAAGAAATCAATAAAATTATTAGGGAATTATGGCAACAAACTTACAGAGGACAAGACATCGACTATATAAGCATTCTTTCTGACTCAGAAGGTTCTGGGACTCGCTCATATAGTTACCGTGTACGTTTATACTTTGTATTTTTGAACAAATATTGCAATCACAGTATAACTTTTTCGTATGTTAACGGAAGAATGAATATATTCATAAGATACATTTTAATTATTGCAGGTGGTAATGCAAACTGGGGATGCTGAACTCGAGATGCGTGGAAGATGTAGTGCTGGTCAGAAGGCAAGTGGAATGTCACTTTCATTCAAAATACTTCTTTTTACTTTTGTTGTACTGTGGTGAAAATAGTATTTGGTTCAGGTTCTTGCATCTCTTATAATAAGACTGGCTTTAGCTGAAACGTTCTGCCTGAATTGTGGTATACTGGCACTTGATGAACCAACTACAAACTTAGATGGGCCCAATGCTGAAAGTCTTGCTGCAGCTCTTTTGAGGTTCGTATTTTTATATGTTTTGCTTTTTATATCATTATTTGTTTACACAATTATTCTCATTTATATGTTTTCATTAAATAATCCAGAATTATGGAGGATCGAAGAGGCCAAGAAAACTTTCAGTTGATAGTGATAACTCATGATGAGCGTTTTGCTCAGCTTATTGGTCAACGTCAGCATGCAGAGAGATATTACCGCGTCACAAAAGATGACCAGTAATGTCCTCTTAATTGTTTATATTAAAGTTTTTCCAGTTAAATGAAGTTTAATTCTTTATGCGGATTTCTTTCCTTTTTGTCAAAAGGAAAAAAAAATTGCAATTTGAAAAAATTGCATTTTTGTCTTGCCTCCAGGGTTGGAATTTGTAAATGTTGTTTGATATGATTTTTAAGTAAATTATCAGGAAACCAAATGTTTTGCTTGAAAGATAAGAAATTGAAAGTTGACATGTGAATCTTGACAAAATCATCCAACTGAAAAATTAGCCTGAGGCAAGATAGTTTATAAATTGTTTCATAAATTCGAGCATTTTACCTATAAAATAAGCACTTAGAAATAAAAGGATATAGTTGTTTGTTTGTGTTGTTTTATGCTTTTCCTTTGGAATAACTGATAAACTTGTATTTACCTTTGCAGTCAGCATAGCATTATCGAAGCTCAGGAGATATTCGACTGATGATAAATCCAAGAACCATAAAGAAGTGATTCCTTCCCATGTGCATGCTGTTACTTCATGCATATTGCTTCTTCGGGCTGTAAACTAAATGTAACTCTGCATGCTGTTCTCATATTTAGTATTGCTTCTTTAGGCCGTAAGTTAAATGTAACTTGTCTGCTATTGGACCTAATTCTGCGATCTAATAGAAATTTATTTTAAGTATAACTCACTATCAAAGGGGAAGATGAATCTATGTTAATAATATATGGACATCCTTGTGTTATTGCACAGGAAAATCTAGTCGCCCTTACGGGTTTAATGATCAACTTCACTGGCATGTTTTATCATTTTTGTTAAATGACATTTACCTTTCTGACACGTAGTACAGGTTCAATAACTGGACTTTCTTTGAGGCATTACTACTACTTTGAGGCATAAATTCTGTGATGTATCATGATTCAGCTGGATTATTCCATTTTCAGAATTGGTCATCGCTGTAAGCTTTTGATCAGCTTGTTTATTTTTATGGGGTGAACGAGTGTACGTCCACAAATTTCTATATACCAGCCTCTACACTCATTCGCTGGAAAAGATGATGCTTTTGCCGCAATCATCTTATAAATATTAAAAAAAAATTAGAAGGTTCCATTTATGTAATGAAATCGTCAAAATCTACGTCTGAAAATCAAATAACATTTCGACATTAGAGATTTGAAGTAAATAGTCTAGACCACTTAATAGAACTTTGAAATTATTTTAGTAAGATGAATTGTTGAATGCAAATTTGAAATCAATAATACCTTATAGTTAAATATTAATTTCAACTAATTATGTTAGCATTTAAACTTGTAATCAAGTTATAACTTATCATAGGAGCATGCATATTGCAAACATTACGTTTATTTAGTTATACATTTCTAATCTAAAATTGAAGAAAATCATTCCCTACATTTTTATCTATTCAGCATTTGAAAACAAAATGATCGATCGGGGAAAAAGCTTAGTATATAGATTAGGGTTTGGAGATACGTTCAAGGCATAACAATTTCCTTTTACTTGGTTTTCAAGAACCAAATGAGGTAGATTATTAAGGGATGTGTTTTTTTTTTCTTTTATGTGGGTTAACAAGTAAATTTGTGGATGTAATATACACAGTAGACCCTTCTTTAGGGGTAGATTGTTTTTCAAGCGTTTTGCCTTTTTGTAATCTAGAGTTTTCGCATTTCGTGTTTTTGCGAAAAGATGATTTTTATGAGAATTCCTTTCAACATTAGATGCACAAAATCTAAATATCATTGTAGGAATTAGTTTCCATCAAATATGAATTTTTAACGATCCGGTAAGATTCGTGAATATGAGAAACTTTTGACAAAAATCGAAAATTACATAAACTTTGAAATATTAAAATGAAAGAGAACAAATATTGGTATTATAGAAAAAGAATCATCAGGCTTGAAAATAACAAACAGATCAAAACTTTTTAAAAATTCGACTAATCTTAACTAATAGAATCGACAAACCAAAATAACTTGACAAAATACAGAAAAATTCAAAAATAAATTTTAGAAAAGATTATAACAGATTTAGCATAAAAAAATTGAAAACCTCAAACAAAATGAGAAAAAAACGAAATCCAAAATACTGATAAATGAATCAATTTTGAAAAACTCGAACAAATTGAACAATATAGTAAAAACAAAAACATCAAAAATTAAAAGGGAAAAAAATTGGTGAATTTCTTCTTTTGATATTGAATGTACAAAATCATTAATATTTTATGTTTTAATTTCTTCTTTTGATTTTATTTTCATTACATTTTTTCCACCCTTGATTTTATCATCATTTTTATCAAATTTTATGAGCTTTGTGAATTATTCTGTATTTTTTTCAACTTACTTGTATTTTTCTTTCTTTCGATTTTTGATATTTGGCCAACTTCATTAGTTTTATTTTTCTATTTACTTGATTTACCTTAATTTTATTTTATTTTTTCGGATTTTCTATTTTCATAAATAATTTATGATTTTATGCAAAAAAAATATTTATTTTCTCAACAAAATTTCAAGTTTTTTATGTTTTCATTTATGATTTTTTAGTTTTTGTTTAATTCTTTGACCTCTTTCGATTTTTCATGATTTCTTTTTTATTTTATTTTTCTAGTTTTCGAATATTTTGAGTCTTTTTGTATGTTCTTTTGTTGAGGTTTTCTTTCTTTTTTTTAATATAGTTTTTTTACAATTGGTTTTTTATATTTTTCTATTTGTTTAAGTTTCTCGGTTTCAAAACTTTAAACTAGTTTTCCAAAATTATGATTTACTTCCATTTTTTTCTGTATTTCCTGAATGTTTTCAGTTACATCAACTTGAACACTATAGTACAGTAATTTATACTATTTAAATTCAATTTTCATATTATCTTGAATTGTATGGTTTAAAATTGATTCTTTACGGGACCAATGCACACTTTGTGGTGCATATTCAATTCAAAAACATCTATAATGATGCATTTCTTTGAGTAAATTATGGTTTTAGTAAATTTTTGGGTAAAAGAAATGAGATTTTCGTGTTTTGTTTTGATTTTTTAAAATTTTAGAAATTTCAAATTATTGAAAGTTCGAAGTTATACAATTGGATTTTGAAACGTATAGTGGTGTTCTGGCTAGGGCTGTAAATTTTGTACGAGTGTCCGATGTCCGTTCGTGTCCGTAACTGAAATACATCCGTCCGAATCCGTTCGATTTTCATTTAGGACACGAGCTAGGACAAGAAAATTTGTACGAGAAAAAATATTGTCCGGTCCGAGTTCGTTCGAATTCGTCCGAATTTCTTATAGTTCAGTATATCTGATGGAAATTCTATTAAACAACATAAAATTTAATGTAAATAGCATTGTCCGTCCGTGTCCGTTCGGGTCCGTGTCCGAAAAATGTATGTACGAGTCCGTCCGATTTCATTTAGGACACGAGCTAGGACAACAAAATTTGTACGAAGATAAATCTCGTCCGGTCCATGCCCGGTCCGATTTTATTTAGGACATAAACTAAACACACCTCCGTCAGGTTCGATCCGACCGATTTACACCCCTAGTTCTGGCAACGAGCGAAAGGAACCAAAGGACTTTAGTGGGTATGAAAATTTTCCGTATAAACTCCCAACATCTTCTTATATATAAGCTATAAGCTTACTTGCTAATCCACTAAAACAATTATGTTTTTCATATTATCTGTTATATTGTAATATACTTGAATGCTAATGTGAGGCCCTGTGTGCGAACATGATACTAATTGGTTTCGTGCACTATGTTTCTGTGATAATAAAACTTTGCTATCAGAAATTAAGGTAAGGATCATTTCCGTCAATATTGTTTAATTTACCTTTGTACGACGCAACATTATTGTCTTTAAAGAGCTTGAAGCTTTTTGTATCCATTTGTTGGATACCTCCACAACAATCTATGATTGCAGTTTCTTTTCGCAACATTCATGCATTTCAGTAAAATAAAACGAAGTATGTGTGTATGTGTGTAATGTATATACGTTTACATACATATGGCGTTTGTGTATTTGTGTGCTTGCACATGTGCATGTGTTTGTATGTGTCTGTATGCATAATTCAAGCAAACCTGATGTCTCAAAGAAGGGACAGTTAAAAGACCGTTAGGTGGGCTGGCTTTAAATTTTGTATGTCAAAGATCCTGCATTATGTCCACAGCCAGGATCAGAATAAGAGCCAACTTTATAGTGAACAATATTCAGTGTTATACTAAAAAAACATGTGAGTTAGTAGATGAAACAAAAAGTACAAAACTGAAGGGTGAATGAACCGTTACTCGCATATAATATGGTGAATGCCTAGACAGTCTATGTCTTACATGATAATTTCGTGCATAAGATCTTACAAAGCCTAACAGGAATTATGGAGCCAAAGCAACTAAATTGAGACCGAAATCGCAACCACATTCAAGTTGATTCGCACACAACAATTTATTCTAATTGGATGTAACACTGCTTATATACGTATTTGAATACTTAACGATAAAGTTCATGAATTTTATCCTCGAACACAAGAATAGTTTGGGTGGACAAACCGCAGAAACACATTTATCTAACAGTAGAAATCAAAATGAAAATCAACCTACAAGGCTATTCAAAAAGCTACCTTTTCATCATCTATTCTTGCTCCTATATGATCAAGACATTGTGGCACGTAAAGCACTTAGGGTGGATAGGAAGGAGCACTAATACCCTAAGAAATACATACATCAGCATCGAAATCTTCTTCTTCAGAATTTATTCTACTTCTAGCGATATTTGATTGAACTGTATTGTTTTCGCCTTTAAGACAATCATGCCAAAGTTGACGCAATTGATCCTGCATGCCTATAGCCTTGTTATATGGCTTATGTTTACTTGGCCAAATTTTACAAAAACCAAAAAGGGCTTGTTCGGATGCATCTACAAAACTGCTACTGACGTAATCAAAGTTAGTGTCACCACCTGAGAGAAGTGATATGAATGTGAGCTATTCTCACTTACTAAACCGATATCGTCGTTATGATTGTGCTCAACTTTATCTTATCCAACGGAGGTGTATGATCATTTGTCTTCAGTAAAATGTCTGAAAAAGCTACAAGTGATCAAACTAATGCTTTTGAATTAAGGTCATTCAGCGATGGAACTGAATTATAAAGGTAGTGTTAGACGACTATTAAAACCTTTGCATGCGCTAAGGCCTGTGACAGAAGTATTGGTTTCAGGCATAATAGCATCAACGTTCATATATATATATATATAAGTAATGTGAATTTGGATAACCCCCGTCTATCGCCAAGCCTAAAGCAGAAATCTCAATCGTGATACAAAGCAAATTATTGTTTACTTCAGTTTTTTCTAGCAGCAACATGTTTTGAACCATAGTTTTCATGACCGAATTGCGAATTGAACCGTAACGACTCAAGGTTTAAGGTTTTAAGGGTCCGACCGGTTGAACCGTCAGAACCGTGGATTTTTTTGAGTTGTTTATACGTCTGATTTGTTATTAATTTTGATTAAAAAAGATTTATTCTTGTATATTAATTTTAATTATCTATATATGATTCATACTTGTATATTTATTTTGATCAAAATTTGCTTTTGATTTAATGAAAGCTTAGTATAACAATTGTCTTTTTAAGTAAAGTTTTTCAAACAGCAATGCAATGTGCAGAAATTAGAGTAAAAAATCTACGTGTGGAGGAAAAGAAGACAGAAGTTGATTTAAAATGCCCCACATCATAGACCAAAGACATATAGCTTATGCGTTCACTCTTTATAAACAAGGTAGCTGCTCCAATTGTTTACAGTGGGCTCTCTAAGTCATGCAGCAATGGACTAGGCCTTGTAATCAATGCTGAAGACAAAATATAAACTGGTTTTTTGTGCATAAAACCGCGGTACAGACCGGTTTTGAAGGTTTTGAGCCGGTTTTCGAACAATCAAGGTTTTATCTAGTTCCGGGCCGTGAAGCTTGATGGCCCATGGTTAACCGCGGTTGGACCGTCGGTCCGATCCGGTCATTAAAACACTGTTTTGAACTCGATTCATCATTTTCAATACTAACAAAGCAAGTGTTCCCATCTATCTTGGTTTTTCCGTTCTGTGCTTATTTCCTTTTGACACATAATATCATGAGCTGAACAATTTATGTCAGTATCGTGATTCTTTTTGTAATGATCGTCTTTCTTGCATCAAAAGACGAGCCATTATGGGTAGAAGAAAAAAATGATAAGAAAAACTACACAATCACAAAATCTCACCACGAATCAAAGCAACATATAATATAATAGATAACATATGATATTACATTGTCATTTCCATAATAATAATACAGCATAGTCAAAAAATTACAATCTTCAACTGGACATTTATAACTACCTGTCCATACAAAAATACATAGATCATACATAAACACAGCGGAATAAGATAATAACTAGCTAACGGTGAAGCCGACTACTCTAGCACCTTCAAAATGCTTTCGTAAGAAACCTGGATCATTTGGCTGCTCATACAAATTTAAGTACCCAAGAGTTTTAGAAAAAGAAAATAAAACTCCAGGTCAAATATGAGTCTGTTGTGAGTAAGCTCAAGACACCTTAAATTTTACTTTTAATAAACGTTTTGAAAATCAAAAATATCTCGTAAGACCACGCCGTACATAAACACGGACGGGATTTTATCTTCCAATAACCAAAATAATTTATATAGAAATCCAGTGATATTATGATAATGTCTAGGGTTTTCAAATAAAATAGAACATAGCTGAAATGTTTGCATCTCACATTCCAACATACTTATGTACAGCTAAATCCATACGTCACTTAGAGAATGGATTCCATACAATGACCGGACCATTGGGATACCGTCCGTCACAGTACATCTCTAGATTTGTGTATCGAGGTCGAACCTATCGACCCTTGCCAACAAAAGACCAGCCTATTCTTTATTTGGATAGTACTAAATAAGATCACCCCTCGGTTGGGATCAGCAACTGTACCGAAGCATACATGAGTAGATATCTAGATTGGAGTGATCATACTCTAATGGGAGCGACCCACCTAGGTTTGCTGCATCTTTCCTGTTTTAGTCATTCCCGGTTGATGAGGCCTGAGGCTACGTCTTTACCTTTTTACTATAGCACTACCACTTGAAATGCTAACATTGCCTTCCAGATGTTGACACAATGTCAGCATTCGTCCATACAATTCGTTCAGGCGATGAATGAACTAAAGGCACTATTTCCACTACACCTGTTTTGGAATCACCCTCGAGCACTACAAGAAAAAGCATTTTTAGTTGCATTGTTTAGTAGCGTTTATTGTCAAATGCAAGCAAAAAGTTATTTAAGTGCAACCAATAATGTAACCGGGAACAGAAATTTAAGCGGGCTTAATTTTTTCGTCACCACACAGACCTTATTTTCGTGGTCGCAAAAAGGCGGGACTTAATTTTTTCATGGAGGTATTTCCTCCCTCTTTTATTTTCATCACCCACTAAAACTTATTTTACTTTCTCAAATCCAAATTCAACAACACTAAATCACACGTTCCCAAATCCAAATCTGTCCCGTTCCAGTTCATTCACGACCCAATAGTTTTTCATCCTCGATTGAAAGCTACCGCAGAAGGTAAATGATGCGACCCAATAGTTTTTCATCCTCGATTGAAAGCTACCGCAGAAGGTAAATGATGCGACCCAATAGTTTTTCATCGTCGGATCTCTTCAGGGAACATGTATTCACTGTATGGAGAGGCATCAAGCTAGACTTTGATTTGCTGCCTTTATTGTCTTGTCTTTTGAGCTCAGATAAGTCTGATACATAATTCGTCTTCTTTGCTGCAGGATTCATTAAAGTATTTTGATTTCTATATGATTATTTTCCGGCCTTGAGCTATTAGTTCAAATCAGTCTCTTTAGGTAATTTCAATCAAAATATGCCAAACCATTGTTGGGGTAGCTGTGATAGTTTGATCTGAGTGAAAATCCTTACTGCTTAGATTTGTGGCAAAATATTCATGTACTTCCATGATGCTATTTGATTGTGGAGATGAGAGTAGAAGCCTCTATATGATTTGTTCCCATAAAGAGCTTGCGTATTTGCATTCAAAAATAGATGGTTTCTACTTTCATCTGATGCCTCACATAACTTGCATTATATGCTCTAAACGTTGCTCCATTTTATCATTATATCCACCATTTTATGCTTTGATATAAATAACTTTCATTCTGCTATGGTTAAGTTGATTTTGGTATGTGAAAATGTGTTGCATACTATGGTTTACCTCATTGCCTCAAAAAATTACATCTGTAGTGATTACAGTAATGATCGACTGGTCTTCAATTTTCATGGAATCAGGACACGAGTTCAATTTCAACAGGACATGTTGATATGAAGCATGTTGCATCTGATATTTTCATGAGCAAGCCTTGTGTTTGAACATCTGCAAATCCTGAAGAATATAAACTGCTGCAACGCAGTAGTGTCAATGCAGCGGCAGAAAAGGAAAAAAAGAGGAAAAAAGAGTGCTAGGTATAATCACTTTTCAAATCCCGAAATGAAAATTAAGTTATAATCACTTACTTTTCAACTTTATAAGTTCTAGTGCTAGGTATGCTTTAATTTTCACAAGTTCGACACATCTTTTTGAAAAGCTTTTAGCAAAATTATCATATGATTTGTATTACCATTCTATTGATATTTGTGTTGCTATGAAATTATAGCTTATGTGTGAAGTATATAATAAAATTTATTATCTTATGATGATGCATTCAGGTCAAGCAGATTTGCTCGACTTCAAAAAATAAAATGTGCGCTTGCAGGAAGGAATTTGTGCATTAGATTCACATGTAGAACTGGTGATTCTATGGGTATGAACATGGTCTCCAAAAGTGTGCAGAATGTTTTGGATTTTCTTCAGACCGACTTCCCCGACATGGAAGTTATTGGAATTTCTGGTTAAATTTCTTACTTTTTTGTTATACTTATTTCTTTTCTTCCATTAAAAAAGTCTGCTTTTTTATTACTTATCGCTGATATGAACTGTTTTTATTGGCATCTTGTAAGTTGTAACAGATATCGGTATTCTTCGAATGAAAGAAATACTTAAATTTTTCAATAGTTAAATTTTTCTAAAATGGTAGCCATATTCCGTTTAGTTACTTGATATATGAAGCAAAATAATACTTATCTAACATCATTTATAATTGCAATAAAAAAATACTTCTAATTTACGATGGTTTTAACAAAACTGATGGAACAAAAATAATATGATGGTTTTCCAGAAACATGCTGTTGTTCATTTCAATTGAATTGGTGTTCAGTGGGAAGAAAGTTGTGTAGAATTGTGAGGAGAAATGACAATGTATCATAAAATGTAGTTTTTTAACATTGATGGAATTGGAGATGGACTAGTTGCTAATTTCATTTGACATTTGTGCTATTTGAATGAAAATAACAAGTGATTGATTGATTGTTAGTTGTGGCCTTTTGTTTTCCAAATACATTTATAAACGTATACACGTTTCTCTTTTGAATTAGTACTCGAATTTTATGTTCGAGGTTAGTAGCAGATAGCTCTTGCACTTCAAAGTCTTCATCTTGGACATTGCTTTTACTATTTTCAATTCGAACATTTACGTTGGTTCGAAGTGGTTTTCGGATAACAATGACTATTCGATCTCGGTCTCTCCAAACCAACGTTCGATAATTTTTAAATGGGCCAAGTTGTTTATAGTGGACCATTCCACTATCGGGGTGTACGATTTACATATGAACATACGTTCCATATGCTTAGATTATCATGACCTGCTTATCGAAATTAATCCTCTTGTATTCATCACGTTTCTGAAGTGCGGTATTTATAATAAGTACACGTCGACTTACTTCCAATAAAAAGTGTAAACGTTTTATTACAACTACTTTAATTCATTTGACTACTTAATAGCATGGACAAGAGACCCTTTGGTTTTAAAACCATTTACTTAAACAAGAAAGTTGGTTAAAAATAAAAATCGATAGAGTTTGAAAGAACTTTAAAATAAATAAACGTTAACTAAATCATAAGTTTAAAACTTAATTAGTCTTTATTAATCTTAATTAAATCAAAAATCATACTTTGAACTTTAATTAATTAAAAATTATTTATAATTGACTTTAATTAAATAACATTCTTTTAAGAAATTAAACCCTAATTAAGTGGATAATTAACCTTTAATTAAATAATAATTAACTCTAATTAAATAATTAATTAAAGTAAATAGACTTGATTAAATAAAAATTAATTTCTTTTATATTAATTAATCATTATTTAAAACTTCCTTAATTAAAAATAATTACTTGGTTAATAATTTCTTAAACTCTAATTACTTACCCTAATTACTCAATTAATTAATAAAATAATAATTACCCTAATTAATAAATTAAATTATTAAATAACTACAACTAAAAATTTTGACTTACTTAATTAATTTGAAATGAGTTTTCAAAAACAATCCAAAAGAAAACATCTTGAACTTGAAATCGTGAAATTTTCCGAACTGCATTCATAACAACTATTGCTACGAGCGCAGTTCGCTAGGATTGATTTTTAGATGAAAACATCACTTTAACTCTAGCTACTGCATGTTTGAAACACAAATGGAAGAGTTTTGAAAACTTAAACAAAAGGTGAAAAACTTGGAAAACATTTACAAAACCAAAAACTAAAAAAAGCTGTTGTTTTCAAATCGGATCTCAAGTCCTTTGCGACTTTTCAAAGTGCTAACTTCACAACAATTACATCACATACACTTGGTTTTGTTTCATAAACACACTACCATCACATCATAACCTACCAGTCACATATCCATATCCAAACATATCATTTAACATCCAAATCACAAATCCAAGCTTAAACACAAACTTGTAATCATATGTCATCAAAACAACATGATATTTCAACACAATCAACACTCACTACAAGAAAATCTAGTTTCAGTAGCAAATATTGGCAGCGATTTGTTCAAAATTGCTGCCAATATTGCTTGCGTAGTTGATCTTTTTCTCTCCCAATGCAACTAAAACTTTTGCCACCCAACCCGCCAATATTTTGAGGAAACAAGTTTGTGTTACATAAATCTTTCGTTACTTCTCTACTTTTCTTCTCGTTTCATTCTCTTTACTTACCAAAAAGAAAACCTAGCTTTACAATCTCCCTCCCAGTCACTCATGAATTCGTCATCTCGTTGATGATCCATGTCAACCATCAGCTGCAAAGCCATACGTACCTCCGGCTGACTCCTCATGATCTCGCTTTTGATTACTAAGGATTCCTCACCATTTAATTTGGAGTCCCTGGTGCTATCTTGCGGGTATATGTTAAGATTTTTATTTCTTTTAATATTTGAGATTGACGTAGCTTGATAATTTTATTGATTTCATGGATCTATTTTATTATTTCATGTTATATTAGTTATATATAGAATGTAAATTATGCATAGTGGAAAAGCATGGAATTTGAGATGAAAATTTAGGGAATTGGGAAAGTGAGAAAGTTGTCTGATTTTACTAGGTCAATAGAGTTAGAAAGTAGGCATAGGATTTCTCTCATCGTCAGCGAACTTCTGAAGATATTATGTAATTTGGTCCAATATAAGTCATCTTCAGCATTATGCACAATAGTAGCAGCTAAACATAGGGAAAGAACAACGAGCAAAAAAGCCTGACAAAAGGATGAAATGCAACTCAGAATCCTAAGGACTCACTAGCAGCATCACAAATGAACAGGGCGAAGCAAAGGGAATGCAACACGAGAAGGGGAAAAGTGCAATAGTAATGCCAAAGTAACATAGCTTTTTACAATAAAATGTTTGGCAAACCAATTCCTCAAATATAATAAAAGGAATGTTTCTCTAGAAGGATAATCAGATTAACAATAAACATTCATATAAGAAAAACACAATGCAAAATATGTTATATGACCTCCCGAGTTCAAGACAGGGTTTCAATGTTTAACATAACCAAAGCATTAATAAAGCACGTTAAATATTCATAAGATCAACAAGGTGGCAAGCCCTATTTATTCAGAGCGACATGAATTTGGATAGCATGTGATGAGCTTTACCATTACAAGTTGGACCAAATGATAGTACAAAGTTTACTCGGTTTATTCAGCAGCATCAAGTAGTATAAAAAGAATTGGTATAGTAAAAGCTGTGATAAGAATGGTGAAGTTGACTTAATTCTTAGAGCTGCAGGAAGTATCGTAGCTTGATAAGCTTTCATCCTACTGGCGCTTGAACTCATATGCCGATTCAAGGCCACTGTAGTAATGGAGGGGTGTATTGAACCTGTGATCGAAAAGGTCTAAAGGGAGGAATGCCCCCATTCTTTACTAGATATTTTACATCTTTTTTGTTTCGTTTCTTTGCAGCACCATGTAGAGGCCCCTGGTCATTTATACAACATTAAAGAAGCAATGCATAATTAAATAAAGGTTGTGCATAAAATTTAGAGTTAATTCCATGTAAAAAATACTAGCTAAAATATAGCAAAAACCATATAACAGGAGGTTGATTAAATATGAGGTTGTAATGGTTAAAATTGCCATAATTGTATGGAGTAATGCTGCTACTAGTAGTAGTAGTGTTGTGTGTCATAATGGTGCTTATCTAAACCAGTGATAAAAGGATAGCCCAACGAAAGAAAAAAAACATTTTGAATTAGAAGTGTCTAACTAAAAAAGGAACAAGAAAATATTATGAACATTGTGTAGCAATACGCTTTAAATTGTGTATTTACATCATATGAACTAGGATGCAAAAACATAATAGGTCAAATAAACTGGTTGATGCATTTACATCATATCAACTCTACTATGACAATAATTTCCTTTGAGCAGCCCTTTCCTCATACTAACTTGGACTACCAAGGCAGGAACTGAGGCTGAGAAAGTGGCAGCTATATACTCTTCTGGTCATGGCAGAGCTAATTTGGATGGAGTACCAGTTAGTGGGTGTCCCTTTGTGCGAGTGTCCTAATTTCAATAGTGGTCCTACTTGCTCGGTTTAGCTTCAAATTGCACTATTGATGCTACTACACAAGCTAGATAGTTGTAGTTATATATTTTTGTTTTTAAATGCATTCCATATGCATCTATATATAACTATATTGTATGTTATAAAAAGGGTAAATACACATTAGCCAATGAATATACATACATATGCAAGCACAATCACACACACATACAAAATTGATTTCTGTTACAGTAATCGTACTAGTAAAAAAATTAAGTTATATATAAGTGCCACAAATTGAATGAAACAAGTTATTTCACTTATTTTATTACTATCGATCATCTTTTTATTCCGTAAATACATTCCAATCGATTAGCTGATCATCAATGAATTTTACTTGTTTTTTGTTTTATTTTTTAGTTTTCGGTACTAGTTAATTAACGAGAGTAAGCTAGTTTTCAAGATTGATAAAAAGGCAGAGCATAAATAAGATTCAAAATGAATATGGATATATTTGATAGACCATCATAGTGCCATACGCTATAAATTATTTTAAGAGCAAACCTAAACTTTTCAATAAAAATGAATATAAATTTTGGAAAGCAATACCATAAAGCTAAAAACTGATAACGAAATCACTATTAATGAGAAATGATTTTTTTTTCTAGGCCCTAAATTTTGTGAATTAATCCATTATTGCATAAATAAATTTAGTGCAATTTAAGCATCATTTTAGTACGAAAAGTACATTACAATCATATTTGTTTGATAAATACAACAACTTGCTGATTAGTATGCAAAATTTAATCTTATATATAAATGCAGTGGTGATACGATGTTTCTAAAGAAGTACTAGCTCCATCATAGGATAAACACGGCTATTTTGGAATTTGGATGGCATATAATGATTATTTGAATAAACACAAATATAGCTAAACTGGACCAATTGTATATGCATGCTAGCTAGATAATAGCATGGCTTAACTATTTTAACATGCATATATACCCACTATTTTATATCTCCATGTTCAAAATTGATATCAACTACACACACGTTTATCTCATGACTTAAATTCCTAGTTAATACTCTTTCATGACTTTAATTCATCTTATATATGGTTTATTTAAATTCCAATCCCCTCGAGTTGCTTTTTATTTATTTATGATCCAGTGTTTCTGATTTGCTGTGATGCAGTGTAATGGCATACCCGTCTTCAACACCATTATTTGTGTTATACATACACTACATTTAGTCTGATAATTTCTGAAGATAAATGATTTTTAAGAAGTATTTCGACTGATATCTCTGATCCGAACTTCTCTAATTAATGGCGTTTGCTTTAATATCTACCTTGTATTATCAAATTAAGTTTCTTCCTGATATTTATGATATTGTTGTACTGCATCTGAGTTTGAACTTTTAGCCATATTTTCACTTCACAACAGATGTAATTCTATTGTTCATGCACATGCTTAGTCTCCGTTCATATGCATATTTACCGTGTGTTTGCACACAGTCTAGTTAATAATGTTACTCCTTTTCTTTATTCAAAGCACTTCAGGTATTTTTAGCAAATACATATATGTATTATGACCATTTTAGCCTTGATGTGCATTAGCACTTCAGGCATTTTAAGCATAAACATATAATTTATTCAATCCACCAATAGTACCTACACTTTTGAAAGATGATGCTTAGTATTTGCAATGTATTGTCTAACTAAAATGTATGCATACTTTTATATTTCATCATAGATAATGTCAATGGATACATATTCATACTCACGTTGAATCTCATCATTTGGATGTAAAACAAATTATTCAACTGCTATTGGATAATTTCATTTACAAGTTGTTGAAGTATATGGTTTAACATTTTCAAAAAACTTTTCATTTGGCAATGCAAGCCTTGAACTTAAAGGTATGTGCCACTATATTATTCCAAGATTGTTTAAATTTTCCAGAGAATTTTCATTCGGCAGTTAATGAAACCGAGAAGAAATGAATTATTAGAAGCATATATTTTTGGAAAATAAAATAGATAATAGTGTAGAAGAGTATTGACCATTAGCTTATGTTCAAAGTGAAATAACTCTTGATGAAATAATGGATAAAAATTATATTGTCTCTTATGTGTGCGTGTGTTTGTGTGTTTAATTTCTGTATCAATGAAATAAAAATCTTGAATTTGAATAACCATGTTAACACACTCTACTGAAATTACTTACTTTTATTTTTAGCAAATTAACAAGCAAAGAATCATGTTGATTCCGATAGTTACATTCTTAACTAGTTGTTGATTGAGCCTAAAGTTGGTGTTGGCATTGATTAAGAAAATAACATTAGCTATTATTTTTCTTCCTAATGATCCAATGGTTATATTTATTTAAATCTGCAGACAAAAATGAATCTAGTAACTGCTTCTTTTAATAAATAGAAAAACGTCAACCAATGAGGTCTAAATTCATAGTGTACAACTAAAAAAGAAGATTTGATGAGAAGAAAATAACTAAAAAATAGAAAAGTAAAAGGAAATAGAAATGCTTGCATCCTGGTTTATTGAGAAACCTATACAGAGTCAAACACGAGCTTAATTATTACTAGTGATGCAATTTCTAGTTCATTAAGATGCTGCAGGCTTCCTTCCATTAGTTATTAAATGCCTAGGTTAATAAATCGGAATTCGCCTCAAGTTCAGAAATTGGCAATTGAAAACTTTCTAGTTAACTATTTTACTTAGTATGGACTATTAAATTATGAGTCGGCTGTGAGGGAGGCAAGTATTATGGTATATAGCAATGCAAGCATTGAACTTAAAGGTACGTGCCACTATGTTATTCCAAGATGGTTTAACATATTCCAGATAATTTTCATTTGGCAGTTAATGAAACCAAGAAGAAATGAATTATCAAAAGCGTATATTTTTGGAAAATAAAATATATAATAGTGTAAAAGAGCATTGACCGTTAACTTATGTTCAAAGTGAAATAACTCTTGATGAAATGATGCATAAAAGCTATAATGTCCCTTGTATGTCTATATATGTGTACACACACACGTGTGTGTGCGCGCGTGCTTGCGCACGCATTAGTTTACATCTTGTGAAGTTAGTTTAGGCACTGAGATTTTTAATAATGAAAAAGATGAAATGGAAGTGAGCAATGATGAGTGTTAAGGTTATGGGTAGCCCATTTCCATTAATAATTTTTTATAATACCTAAATGCATCTACCTATGGCTATATTTAGGGCATTTTTCAATATAATGCAATAATAATATCAAAAACAGAGGTTGGCAAGTTACCAGATCACCGCTTCCTTTTTAGGGTCTTCAATTGTTTTATTACATACTCAGCTACCTCCTTCAGAGTTGCTTTTCTGTTCTCTTTAAAATTACACAACCGTGGAATGACATATCGGCCACTGTTCGTGTTCCTGATCCGGTCTAGATACCAAGTTGTTGTGGTTATTGATGCAATACGCTTCTTTTGGTAGGTTTTGTTTCATACTTTAAAATCACTGGAACTTTACCTATATATATACATTTTAAATACCTTCATTACTGAAAATAGCACTTTCGAAGAACATCATGGAGTTGTTTTTAATATTTTATAGGAAATGGTTGTGAGTTCTAACACAGATATAAAGATTGAGGCTGCAAATCTTTTGAAAGTCCTGGTATGTAGTAATCCATAGTGTATCTAATGTGTTGTGTGTTCTTGTTAATACTCCCATGTATTCCTAGATGATAGCTCACTTGAGATAGAACTTGTTACCCTTGGATAATCATGCATAGGTATATTAAAAATATAATCTTTAATTTGGCCAGACAATCACATCAAGTATATTGTGTGTGCGTGCACGCGCGCACACATATTGATGGGTTTTACCTAAACTTTATCTATATCTGTCTAAGGCTCATAAGTTCCCCCATAGGTACCTTATATTGATGTAAAGGTTGCATCTACACAAGTTTTACCAGCACTCATCACACTGGGTTCTGATCAAAACCTGAACGTCAAATATGCAAGTATAGATGCGTTTGGAGCTGTTTCTCAACATATCAAAAATGATATGGCATTCGATACTTATTTAAATTATTTTCAGCATCTGATGTTGATGGAACTAATTAAAACGCATGAATTATAGATTGTTGACGAGATACACATACAAATGGTTGCTTTCCTAGAAGACGGGTCCCATGAAGCTACAATTGCTGTAATTCGTGCTCTGGTAGGCACAGTACCACATACAACAGAGAGACTACATGAATATATCCTTTAAAACATTTTGCTACTTATATTCGTATTGTTTTTAGCTTGTTATTTGTTAAAAAATTTAAATTTTCTATATATTTCTTGACGTTTCATACATCTTCTGTCAAAGATATCCTCACTTATAGATTTGCTGGGGCAAGGAACAAATATTACTCGTCGCTGTGAGAAAGCAAATGCTTTCTGCAAGGCAGCGTGTGTTCTTGATGCTACAGGTTAGCCTTGTAATACAAACCACTACAATCCCATTTTCCTTTTTTTTGTTCTTGAAATACAATCATAACTTTTCTAATGGGTAGATCTTCCATCAGCTAGCCCAAGAGATTTACTTATAACATCCATACAGAACCTACTAAAAGAACCAAATTCTTTAGATCCTGCTCACAAAGAAGCATTAAAAATCATACTAAAGAAAAGATCAAGGGGTGCATTTGAAAGCATAAGCAAAGCAGTGGGATTGGGGGCACATTTAGGCATTGCAACCTTAGTAACCAGTTTCTTTGGAGAAGGACGTGGTAAAAAGAACGGTGAAGATCTACAACAGCTTAAAGCTATGACTAACAACTGGCAATGTGTAGTGGCATGACTGAACTGAAATTTTATGGCAATGAGAAGAACTGGTAGGAGCAAGGATCTTTGTTGCATTGCTGGATCATGATTTTGTGGCATGATCCCAAAGCTGGTGTGAACAAGGATTTGTTGCATCGGTTTGGTTGAAGTGCTACTGTTTGTACAAGATGATGTCCATGTCGAAGTGCATTAGAATTGGCACAACATGGCCACAACTGGAGGAATGCAGATAAGAACTGTAGTTTGTACAAGCTAAGGTGGAAACTGTCCATGCTGAAGAGGTGCGTGCAAAGCATACAACCACTACTTAGATGTAACAGTTTGAAAGAGAAGTATTGGCTTGCAGTTGAAGGCTGAAGTGAGAACTCAATTGCCAACTGAATAGTGGGTTGCAGTATCATGAACTTGACATTGTTCTGAAGTGCTTGCCTGAGGGAAAAAAGGTTTGTTTGTATATGTAAGTATATATACAAGTTCTTGGTGCAATTTCACTTTAGGTTAGATATTTCCACCGAATCTAGGTTTGATAAAAAATTAACTAAGTTTATAATAATAGCAACAATAACAACAACAACAACAATAATAAACTATATTTTGATAAAAATTAACTAAGTTAATAATAATAATAATAAATTAACTAAGTCAAGTTATTTTTATAATTAATAACAATAATAACAAAAACTAAGTTTATAAAATTAACCAAGTTGACTAGGTTTTATAAAAATTAAATAAGTTTATAAAAATTAACTAAGCTTATAATAATAATAATAAATTAACTAATTTTATGAAAATTTATAAGTTGATATAATTTATAAAAATTAACTAAGATAATAGAGTTTAAGTTTGAGGTAATTTATAGGTTTAAATTAATTCAAATATAAGTTATGACATTTTAAGCTTTAGCAATTGAGATAACTTATAAGTTTAACAACAACAACAATAATAATAAACAATAGTTTGAACAAATTAACTAAGTTTATAAAAATTAAATACGTTTATAAAAATTAACAAGTTTTTAATAATAATAATAAACTAAGTTTGATAAAAAAAAACTAAGTTTATAATAATAATAATAATATAGTTTGATAAAAATTAACTAATTTTATAATAATAACAATAAATTAACTAAGTCAACTAAGTTTTATAATTAATAATAATAATAATAGCAACAATAATAACTAAAACTAAGTATATAAAGGTTCACTAAGTTAACTAAGTTTTATAAAAAATAAACAAGTTAATAAAAAATAATTAAATTTATAATAATAATAATAATAAATTGACTAAGTTTACAATAATAATAATAATAAATTAACTAAGTTTATGAAAAATTTATAAGTTTGAGATAATTTATAAAAATTCACTAAGTTAATAAAGTTTAAGTTTGAGATAATTTATAAGTTTAGGTTAATTAGAATATAAGTTATGACATTTAAGTTTTAGCAATTGAGATAATTTATAAGTTTGAGTTAACATAAATAAAGTTATAAATAAGTTAACCGAGCTTTATAAAAATTAACCAAAATTTTAAAAATTAACTAAGTTTTATATATTTCAACTACGTTTTATAAAAATTAAATAAATTTATTCAAATCAATTAAGTTTTATTAGAATTTAACTAAGTTAATAATTTTTTAAAAATTAAATAAATTTATTATAAAAATTAACCAAGTTCTATAAAAATTTAACTAAGTTTTATAAAAATTATTTAAATTAATAAAAGTTTAACAAAGGATGTTTGATATATTTTAAATATGCAAAATAGTTTCATAATCATCTGTTGATTGTTAAACTTGTCTACAGGTAATTAGCTTTTTAGGAGTAAAGACCAACTGCATCAAAGAATTATGAGTAATCAAGTAATGAACATGGCTTTTACTGTTATATATACTATAACATTTTGTTAGTACTTGTTGTGTAAACTTGTTTATGAATGGTTATGGATTTTATGTGAATTTTCTCATTTTGTCGAAAAAATATTATCGAAATGGTTATGGCTATTATATTTGATTATGTGATTAACGTTTTTATATAATTGTTTGAATATGATGATTATGTGATTGATCGGTTGATTGTTGGTTTGAATACGACGATTATGTGATTGATTATTGGTTGTAATAAGACTATTATGTGAGCGATGTTTGGAAATGGTACAAGCCATTAACAGGAAATGGTAGTGTGTACAGTATGCTAGAAAATAGTTAATGACTTTTAGTAGCGTTTTAAAAACGCTATGGAAATAAATGTAAACAACTGCGATACGACTTTCGTGGTGTTGATAAAACGCTACCAAAACTTTTATTAGCGTTTCGGTAAACACTACGATACGACATGCTACTAAAAGTCTGAAACTTTTTGTAGCGTTTCTAAAACCCTACAATCCGTCAAGTTTTGGTAGCATTTACAACAAAAAGTTTCAGACTTTTAGTTGCATGTCGTATCGCAGCGTTTACCCAAATACTACTAAAAGTTTTGGTTGCGTTTTTTCAACGCTAAGAAAGGTCTTTTCTGGTGGAGTGACTATATTTCCACAACATATAGTTTATCAAAATTAAGTTATTTTCCTTTCCAAAAATAAGAGTTTTACTCACCGAAGCTTTACTAACTCAAGGCGAACTTTTGCTAAAACTTGGATATGAGCTAGAACTTGGTCTTAACTTGCAAAAATGGAATCGTTGAGTGGCTAAACACCTATATTAGGCTCAGCCATAGGGTATGATGGGTATAGCCATGGGGTTTTAGGGTGGATGGGCTTGCAACTTTGGAAGAAGAGGTGTTGTAGAAGATGTAGAAGTGTTTTTGTGAGTTAAAGAGGAGATTTTTAGCAAAAGAAGTGATTTTACTTATTTTTGAATTTATGAAAAGAATCCATGGATGTTTATTCAAGCTCTTAGGAATTTTGAAATGAAGAGGAGGATTGTAAAAATGAGAACATGAAAGTTAAGGGGTATATATAGACTTAGGAAAATAATTAAAAATGTATAAGTGCTTATAATTAAATATATATGTATGCATGCACCTCCACTCCTCCCCCTCATTTCCATCCTCACCTTGTACCCCCCTCCATCTTGCACTATTCATGTCATATCTCATGTACTTTGAGTTGAAAAAGTATATTTTTATATATGTTATGTATATATATTTTTATTGAATAAAATCTTATTTTATCTTATATGTTTATATATTTAAGGAGAAAATATGTACATGCATATATACATGTACACACCATGTTAAAATAGTTTGTAATGTGTGCATGTGTTTACAATAGTGCTATATGACATTTTAGATAACTTTTAACCGATGAAAAATCAACATTCTAGAAAATAAGTTTCGGTCACATTTTCTATTTCTTTATGAACTACATATATTCGTATACAAATTTTGAAAACGATTTTATGATCATTAGTTGTTATTTAAAATAGTTTTATTTGTTAATAAAAATTCATTTATTAATTATTTAAAAATATAAATAAATGTCCATTTAAATAGCGATCAAATTTTGAGTCGTTACACTTTTATACCCTCTTTAGTTGAAAAACTATATTGTTATAGATTATATTGGTCACGTAACTTCCAAAAACATTAACTCGATCAGCAACAATATCATTTTGATTCAAGTGAGCACCTCCTATTTATCTGAACTTGTCTGTAACAACTCAAAATTTAAGCTTTAATAATTAATTAAATAATAAAATAAGTTTATGAAATTTTCAGAATTGGACCACAGGAGTTACACCATTGTGTCTGAAAGAAAGAAGAAATTAGAAAATAAAAGAGAAAAAAATATATAGGCCAGGTCGACCCTAGGGTCAACCCCTAATGTGTCTAGGTCGACCTAACACATGCAAAGGTCGACCTGCATGTCGACCCGCGTATGTATATGAACGTCATTTCATCCAGTTTCGAGCAATGACGTGTTTTTCTATTTTAATTCAATCCTATGCATCCGTGCTTCCATCCGACGTTTCTCATCGGGCCTATGAGGTGGTTGCACCAGATTTAATCTCCAAATCCAATGGTCTGAGATCCACAAGTGACACTATAAATAAGACCCTAGGCCTTGCTATTTTTCTCATTTGGATTTTCTCCATCTGGGTTCATTGCCTGAGGCTGGACCCTAAAAGGAATATTTTTCCGAGAAGAAGATCTTTTTAATTACAATATTTTATACCCTCAAGTGGATCCGAGAAGGCCAAGGAAAAGAGCTAAGGACCACAGGTGAGTGTTTAAGTAATTATTTTAGATTTTTAAGTAATTTAAAATAATAGGGTTTCCAATAGTTGTAGTTTTTTTTACAATTTTAGGATAACCTTTATGCAAGTTTATTTACAGTTTATTTTTAAGTAAATTTTAGACTTGCTTTCCAGTCTATTTCCTTTTAGCTATTCTATTTCAGTTATTTGAAATTATTTACTGTTAATTATAGTTTTCCCAATTATTTACAGTATTTACAGTTATTTACTGTTATTTATATTTTATTTACATCTACTCTACGTTGTGATTTATTCTGTAAATGTTAGTTCTTTTTAATTCCCTTTTACGCGAATGGAATAATTAAAAGAGAATAATTCGCTAATATGGACTAAAATATAAGAACACTGAATTTACAGAAAATTAGATGTAAAATAAGAAGAACTGTAATAAAATGGATATAGACTGAAATAGGCAAATTTAAGATATTTTCAAGCATAGTTATAACATGTAATTATAATTAAAAAGAGAAAATAGAAGAAATAGAAAAAGAAGCTTATTTTTAACCTTAGACTTTGGGTTAAGTTAATAAGCAAAATTATAACACGCAGGTTATAATCAGAGATAACAGAAGAGACTTATTTTAAGACTTAGGTTAAGTTAATAAGCAAACAGAACAGAAATAATAGAAGAGACTTATTTTAAAACTTACATTAAGTTAATAAGCAAAGAAAGAAGTAGGACCCGTACCGGCAGCATTCCCCTTGGGGGACACTTATGCTGTTTAGGTTAGATAAATGGTCAATAATTAAGAAGTAGGACCCGTACCGGCAGTATTCCCCTTGGGACACACCTATGCTGTTTAGGGTAGATAAGTGGTTAATAATTAGAAGCTCAAATCAGAGGATTTGAGCAAGGGCGCAACTGGATTTTGTTTGTTAGGACCCGTATTGACAGCATTCCCCTTCGGTCAGGAACTGGTGGTCTCACAACACACTCAGGTGAGGCTTGGCATGCTTATGCTATTTAGGGTAATTAATAGGTCCAAAGAGGGAGCAACAGATAGCGCGAGCCTAACGGTGGTTGAGCGTGCGGCCTCGGTGCAGGGAGATAAGTCGCTATTGAGTTCCAAAGCGCTAAACAGATGTCTTTGCTGTGGGACCCACAAGATGGGACTAGCTCATAGTGGCACAACAGAGATAGAAGGCGGATCAAAGGGTAGAATTAGGACTTCAGCCTAATTAAACTAGGATTGGGACTTCAGCCTAATCAAAGCAGTTTTAGAAAAGTGCAAACAATCCAATCAAAACTATCTAAGCAAAGCAAGCAGTTAAACCGTATTTTATTCCAGCTTTATCTTTTCTTTTATTTCCTTCTAGAACCGTTGCAAAGTCTATTATCTTTATGTTGCTTAAGAATACTAGTAATTACTTTCATTCACCAGACTTTTAATATGACCCACTCCTCTATTTTCCCCTTCCCTCCCCATAGGCCAGTAGAGGCAATGGTAGTAGACTTTCAGCTTTCTTGGAGTGATATTCTTGAAGATTCTTCATGTATTCTTCTTCTTCTTTTTCAATTTTATTTTTATTTGAGTTTGGATGTGCTGGTACTGATGAGAGGGATGGTTTTATTTATGTACTCTAATAGTAAGACTGAGATGGTATTTTTCTTTTTATAAGACATGTATTTGGTATTTTGAGATATCTTATGTATTGGGTTTTATGACTCTTTTTATGAAGTTTGATTTTGAATAATGGGATTACTATTTAAATGTTTCCACTGTTTTATTTATTTTGTCTTGTGAATCTTAGTATCTGTAAGTTTTTAGCTATACTACAGCGCACCATGTTCTTTAGTATGCCCTTTTTGGGAATACTAAGGGGTGTAGGGTGTTTCATTTGGTATCAGAGCCTAAGTTTACAGGATTCCTAAAAACTTGTTTTAAAAATAAAGTATTTTTTCCAAAAGTAACCTATTTTTAGAAGTAGCATTTTTCAAAAAGAAACTCTTATTATAGAAATAGTTTTTCAAGTATAAAAGAGAGTTTTTATAAAAATCCCCTCAAAGTCTAGTTCAACCTTCTTTCGGTTCCTTTGAGCCTAAATTCTATTTTCTTTGCATAGTATGGCTGACTGGTTCCGTAGTGCTACGGTACCAGAGGTGCAAGGGCAAACGCCCAATATAGCACCGGTAGGTGGAGATCCCTTTAATCCACCTACAACAGCCAATTTTTCTAAGCTATGCAAGGACTTCGCTAGTCTAGGAGGCAGAACGTTTTCTGGCACAGAGGATTTCAAGGAGGTACGAGCTAGGTTGAAGGACACGGAGCGAATGTTTGGGTTGTTAGGATTGGAGGACCGAAAGAGAGTTTGGCCTACTTCTTGGCAGTTGAAGGGAGAGCTTAAAGAGGTTCCTAAGTCAAAAAGCTCTAAGAAATCGCGGTGGAAGAGTAAGAAGGAAAAGGACAAGAGGAAATAAGGAGGAACTCAGAAGCGGATTGAGAAAAGCAGGAAATGCAATAGTTGTGGACTAGTTGGTCATTACGAAAGGGGTTGTAAGAATAAGATGATGAAGGGAAGGTGTTATAGTTGTGGACAACCAGGTTACCTTAGTAGAGCTTGTCCTCAGAGAACGGGGCAAAGAGCAGGTGCACCTACAGCGCAAGTACAGGCTTTGGATGTAGCACCTTCTAGCAGTGGACCAGATAGGGGTAGGAAAGTCTCTGTAGTAGGTTTGATTTCTATTTCGGATTTTCCTATTCGGACTCTTTTTGATTCTGGAGCCTCACACTCTTTCGTTTCTAGTCGGTTGTTTGCACTTAGATATCTCTTTAGTAGTAGACCCCATAGTTGTTTCAAACCCCATAGGAGGATCGAAACATTTATCTATGAATTGTAGGGGTTTGAAATTTTTTATACTAGGCATAGAGTTTGAATGTGACACCTACGTATTGGGATTTTCGGGGTATGGGATGATTTTGGGAATGGATTGGCTATCCACTTATGAAGCGATATTAAACTGTGAGAGGAGAGTCGTTAGATTAGGACATGCAGCGGTAGGACTCTCGAGGTTTCTTGCGACCCACAGGGGCCAGTCATGTTGAGCTTCCTTTATTCCCTCGATTCATCACCAGTAGAGTTAGATTCAGTTCCAATCGTCAGAGATTTCCCAAACGTCTTTGAGGAGGTTAGGGGACTACCCCCTAAGAGAGAGATCAACTTCATGATATATTTGAATGACAATGTTAAGCCAGTGGTATTACCCATGAGATACATGGCACCTACGGAGAGGAAGGAGTTAAGCAAGCAGATTCGTGAGCTATAGGAGAAAGGCTTCATCAGAAGGAGTATATCTGAGTGGGGAGCGCCAATCGTCTTCACTACAAAGGTGGATGGTTCCCTTCGACTTTGCGTAGACTATAAAGAGTTGAATAAGCTCAAGAAGAAGAACCGTTATCCACTTCCTAGGATAGATGATCTTTTCGATCAGTTGGTTGGCTCTTTAGTATTTTCTTAGCTTGATTTAGCTATTGGATTTCATCAGCTTGGAGTCGCTGATGATAGCATCGATAAGGAAACATTTAGGACACTCGATGTATTCTTTGAGTGGTTGGTTATGCCATTTGGGCTAACCAATGCCCCAACATATTTAGTAGATTTGATGAGCCGTGTTTTTTTTCGAGATGTCCTAAATAAGTTTGTAGTAGTGTTCGTGGATGACATTTTGGTGTTTTCCAAGAGTATGGAAGAGCATGCTATTCATCTAGAGAAGGTTCTTTGTACACTTCGCATTCATCAGTGGAAGGCAAAATTCTTGAAGTGTCACTTTTGGCTTAAGGAAGTGTGTTTCTTGGGGCATAGAGAAGGTCAACACATGGAAAGAGTTTAAGAAACGGTTTCGTACATTTAGGTTCAGATTGTGGAAATCCAAAGAGTGGTAGACAAATATTGGAGATGTACAATAGATTCAGTTAGATGGTCCATGTGTAGATAGTTGCAAAAATTATAATTGTTTCAGATAAGTGGATTTAATGGTAGTGCCTTGGAATAAATATAAGCATAAAAGAGGAATAGGAACAAAAGACTTTAGTAAGGAAATGAGATTAGCAAAGTTTAGGAAGAATAATCCTAGGGTAGTAAGAAGAAAATCCACTTTATGTTTAGCCCAATAAAATGAAATTGTTAGAATTGAAAAGTTGAAAAATATAATTGTCAATATTTTTGAGAAAGTAAATATTGGGTTTTTGAAAAAAAAAGTGGTTTGAGATTTAAATTGGTTTTTATATGATTTTGTTAAATGTGAAATTCTTTTTGAAGAATTATAGAGCATATATAGCTCGCTAGTTTCTTTATAGGTAAACAAAGAGTTTAAATATAAAAACCTAGAGTGTATTAAGTATCGAAAACATAGGTTACATCATTTATTGTCGTAATAGATGTTTTCGTGAAAAATAAAGGGAGCATAGACTATAACACTATTGTTATAGTAGGTGACTCCCAAGGGAAATGTTTTTACATGGTATGCGAGATTTATTAGTATTTATTTTAATTAAATCCATACACTAGTACTTTTAGGTTGTAATAATGGTGTTTTACGCAACATCTGTTTTGACCCAAATAAAAATGAATTTTGAAAATAATTTCTAAGTATAATAAAAAGTGGTTTGTAAGTACACTTATTATTTAAATAAGTATGAGGAAATGTTTTCTAGTTATGGATATATTAAAACAGTTTTGAAAATGAGTTTTCTTGAAAAGAAAAGTGTAAGTTAAATATCAGGAAATTAATAAATTTCATAGAAATTGTCTATTATAAGAGAATATAGATTAAACATACTTTAACCTATTGGAATGAAATGAATAACGGTAAAATTTTCTATGAAACCAAATCACAAATAAAGATGTTTTGTGCAAGTTATCGTGAAAGAGATATACAAGGTATGGGAAGCACCATATTTTGTATAGCCTATTTCGAAAAATATAAAATAAGTTTCTTGTAATTTCACATAAACATGAAGTCCTCTTTTAAAGGATTCATAGAAGGTTTTAGTGTTAATAGTTTCTTAAGAAAGTAGTTCCAATATATTAAGGTATAAAACCATTATGTGTAATAAAAAGTGTAATAATTAGAGACAGAGTTGGTTAGGAGAGATATTATAGAGGGCCTTTGTAGGAAGTCTCGATTTGTAGTTAGGAACTCCTCCAAGGTTAGGTAATTGGGAAGTTAAGGAGTTCTTATCTACTCCAGTTTTTGCAAAATTGAAAATCTATGAAAAGAAGATGTTTTAAAAACATGTTAGAACATTTTAAAGAAAAATGATTTGGTGAAAAGGTAAATAAGTTTTTGGAAGCGAAAAACTTAGTAACAGTTAAATTTAAAAATACAAATTTTTATGGAAAGTTGTAAAGGTCTTTAAAAGAAAAAGAGGAATAAGTTTTGAATTTAGAATTTGTAAGTTTTCCCCTCTAGCTTTGGGAAATAATGTAAATTCAAAAAGGCTGTAAGGATGCAAGTCTAGAAAGATAAAATGTTAAGTAACCAAGTACCTTTGAATTTAATAGAAATTTGAAAATAACACTTTTAAAGACAAAATTTTTGGGATTTGATGTTTTAAAATTTTAGAAGCTTTAGATTTTGAAATGATAAATACCAACCCAAACTTTTAAATGTGGAGTGGATAGGAATCATTTCCTAGATGTAACGGAAAAAGTGTAAGGCTATAGCAGAATTTACTTTTAGAAGTAATAATAGAAGTTTCCGTAAAGTGTATAGGACACTAGTGAGACCCTAGGATTATTACTTCATATGTGTAGACTATAGAAGAATAGTAAAGTGATATTAGTAAGACGGTAAGACACACATGGTTGAGGATGTATATTCTTGATTTTGGAGGAACTTGGGAGGAGCATCTTCCCTTAGTAGAGTTCGCTTATAATAATAGCTTTCAGACTAGCATTGGAATGGCACCTTTCGAATCTCTTTATGGAAGACCGTGCAAGTCGCCTTCATGTTGGTTAGAGTCTACGGAGAGATTGCTATTTGGTCCCGACATAGTTAGAGAGACTTCGGAGAAGATTGATTTGATTAGGAAAGAATAAGTACCTCTTATCCACATCTCTTTGATAATAAATTTTGAATTTCCTATTTCCATCTTTAGTTTTGAATAGGTTCTTTCCTTTTTTATTTTTGGGAGGGTAGAACTTAGGATTTAACTTGTGGATGGTAAGGTTTTATGTAACCATGTTATTAGAACATGTTATGTATGATTAATACTAGTGGTGCAAGTGGTTGCTAGTGGATGCCAATGGATGCATATACTTACACTAGGCACTATTATCTCTTAGGGACCGGCCTAACTAGGACACTAGAACATATGCATATGGATGTGTGTGCATTTGCATTTTATTTTATTTTCTATGGTTGCTATAAATGGATGATTATCACATGATTGTTGCATTTGGATGATGATTGGAGCATGCATATAGAACTATCAGTTATCATTAGGGAATTTGTATCCATTTGGATGCATGGCATGGACATGATTGCATAAAAGGAGGTCGACTGAATCAGTAGACCGCCTAATCATTTGCATTAGTTAGGGACATTGATACTACACTAATTGCATATTTATCATAAATCGCATTAGAAAAACTTAAGGACAATGGATGTAATGGATGATGGTTGAGTAGTTGGTTGTAGAACTATGATGAAAATATTTATTTCATTCTTCTATCCTTAGAGATTTCGGGGACAAAATCCCTTAAGAAGGGGAGAATGTAACAACCCAGATCGGTAGCATCCCCCTTCGGTCA